>JAWZYU010000007.1:1356428-2712857 GCA_038380435.1 Ryuthela nishihirai
ACAGTTTAATTATCTTGGGAACTATGTAACAGATAATGGTGATGTGCGGCATGAGATTAACAGACGAATAGGGATTGCTGCCGGGACTTTTAAGAATCTAGGGAGAGTGTGAAGAAATAGGCGTAATACACCTAAAGACTAAAATTAGGCTGTATAATAGTTTGGTTCTTTCTAGGGTTAGTTATGGTAGTGAAACTTGGACGCTGTGTAAACAACAGGAAACTAGATGCTTTTGATTCCAGATGCTTACGCAGTATCTTGGGCATTAGGTGGTTCAACTTTGTAACTGATGATGAGGTTAGGCAAAGGAGTTTGCAACCTCCTTTAAGCAGCATATTGTGCAGAGAGAGACTCTGTTGGTTTGGTCATGTTGCCCGTATGAATAGTTATAGATTGGCGAATAGGGTTATGAACAGTGTGCCTAAAGGCCTCAGAAAGAAGGGGAGACCTAGGATGCGGTGGGCAGACAATGTCAAACAGGACCTTGTTAGAATTGGTGTGCAGTGGCCAGATGCAGTAGATGTAGCTCAGAATAGACGTGCTTGGAGAACTAAATTGCACGGTCTGGTTGGACCTCCGTAGCCCATGGCTCCTTGAGGATGATGATGATGATGACAAAGTAATATTTGAAAGAGAAAAATTTATTAAGTTATTGGTTTTCCCTTACGTTTTCTTTATTTATTTCTCCCTTTTCTGTTATGTCATGATACTGATGTTATCTAGTTTTTTATTAAAATCAGATACATTCCCCGCTGATAGGATTCGGCTTAGTACAATTTTTTTCTGCAAAACAATTGTATAGATCAAACGCCTTATCCAGGATTTTTTTTTTTTTTTGGGGGGGGGGGGGGTTGAACCTAAAATTTTCAATGGCTTTGAAACGAAATGTTGGCATCCGATATATAGTAGGTAGTGAAGACATTTGTGTTGGTGGGGAGGGCGGGGGGGGAGGGTGCTTCTTTTTTTCTTATTTGTACATTCGAAGCAGTTCATGTAGAAGAAACTTTTCTCTCCCTTTTAACCGTGAAAGGTGATTTGCCTTCTTGAAAACAAAACTCTCTCTCTCTCGCTATTCCCTGATAATTTCATTGCTCGCTGATTACTGTCTTGTTTCATACATATACAGTTCGTGGTTGCAATTCCTGGTTCCCTTTACCACAGTCCCTGCCAAACTGAAACTGATTCTTTTTTTACTCAATTTCAGTTAAGGCACTTTTTTCAACCAATTCTTGGCGGGAAGAAGTTGTCTAATTCGGTAGTACGCCACGCCCGTAATCTGTAGTTCCCATGTTCCAGTCCCATTTCAACCAGCATGAGATTTATCTCCGCTATACCCTGACACTTCCCTCGTCAGAAGGAGGACTCTGATGGGCTTGGAAAGGACGCCGTCCGTCGGATGGGACATTAAACCGTGGCCCAATGCGCGGAGAACCATACTCTGTGCACGTTAAAGAACAGGCTGGGTGGCCTTGACGGGAGGCTTCCATCTGTCTCCCAATAGAGTTCCAGTCTCGAGAAAAGGGGTCCAGTTCGAAGAAAATCTGATTTCAGTAAATGAATTCATTGTTGCTAAGCTTTATATTTTATTTTTCAGGGCGGATATAAGAAGACAGATTTATGACTCCTTAGACGGAGGAAACTTCTGCCAGACCTCCGCGGTAAGCAGCAGCTTGAAAGATAACTTTTTAAATACCAAACGAGTACGGTTATGATTTGTGCCCAGTCGGAAGAAGTGCTCATTTCCGTTTTTCATAAACCGCCATATTTAGCTGAGTTGGGCACGTTCATTTCAAGCAGGGGTATTAATAAGGTCGCCTCAGCGGACAAATTTTGACACTAAAATGAAAACGATGAATTTATCTGGAAATTTTGCTTTCTTTGCAATTGCCTTGTAAAAAAGGCAATGAGGAATAAATGTGGAAGTTGATTTTCTTCCCACAAATTTCTTCTAAAAATTACACACACAGTTCCTTTTTTTTTCATTTTGTATGATAATTAAGTTCACACATTGTCTACATTTATGCTTAAGCACTCATAAAGCTATTGTGCTCCTTAGTATAATAATAAAAATAATATATATTTCCCCAAGCAGCTGCTTGTCACAGAGGTCTGACAGGAGACTGTCATATTAATACGTCCCAATAGAAGGTCTGTGAGGATGGCAGGACCTCAGCAGAAAAGCAACAGAAACATTCATGCCTTATTCGGAGCTCGAACCCAGGTCCTGTAGATCTATTGATCCAAGCGCGCTAACCACTCGGCTGCGGGACGTCTAGAGCTTCAAAATTCGGTCTTCTGCATTCGAATCTGCTTGAAAAACTTCTGCGTGATGTTTTACAAGTAACATCATAATCGTCACGATAATAAACAGCAAAAGAGAATACTCTTCGGTCACGTGATACGTGCACCGGATCAGCCTCGTGAGTAAACGCTTCAAAAGCAGATTTCGAAGGCCAATAGAAATCCATTTCTCGGGCCTCGAGAATATATGCCCTGATATCTGCATCTGGATATGTGACGTTATCATGAAAAGACATAATGGACATTCACACTGCAAATATGTCACATATTTCCAATAATAACAAAAGGCTAAAAAAAACCCTTATAAAGAGATGTTTTTAGAGTGATGTCCTCAGAGTGATGGTTTAAAAAATGAGGAGCATGAGAGACTTTTACTTCTAGATCCTGATCAAGATTCAGTTGTATATCAAAATGCTATTCTTGGGTAGATGCCTTATTTTCTAGAAAAGTTCAGTTTTCGTTAAAATCAGCGATTGTTGGCCTCTGAGTGGCGGCGAAACAGATTCGTAACAATGTTGATCTTACTTATGACAAAGGAAGCCAAGGAAATCGCTTTGCAAAGGGAGCAGCGCCATCTAGTGCTCATTCGCAGAGTTCCGTCCCCATTCGCCGAAGATAAACAGAAAGATCATTCCGCTGCTGAATTGGGACACCGTGAAGACCATTTCCTTTTCCTCTTGCTAATGGATCCGTTTTTAACACGACAGAAATTTTAGAAATATTCAGAACACTAAATGGCTCAGACAACTTTCTGTATGCCGTAAAAAAAAATTGTTTCCACAAGGGTTGCTAACAAAATGATTCCGCACATCACTTTTCTGCAATCATTTTAAATTCACTTGTTTATTTTGGCAACACTTGACCCGCAGCGTAATTATTTATTTTGGCAACACTTGGCTCACAGCACAATTGTTTATTTTGGCAACACTTGACCCACAACACAAATGCTTATTTTGGCAACACTTGACGCACAGCACAATTGCTTATTTTGGCAACACTTGGCCCACAACACAATTGCTTATTTTGGCAACACTTGGCCCACAACACAATTGCTTATTTTGGCAAAACTTGACTCACAGCACAATTGTTTATTTTGGTAACACTTGGCCCATGACACAATTGTTTATTTTGGCAACACTTGGCCCACAACACAATTGCTTATTTTGGCAACATTTGACGCACAGCACAATTGTTTATTTTGGCAACACTTGGCCCACGACACAATTGTTTATTTTGGCAACACTTGGCCCACAACACAATTGCTTATTTTGGCAACATTTGACGCACAGTACAACACTTTGGCCCACAACAAACAAACAAAATTGTTTATTTTGGCAACACTTGGCCCACGACACAATTGCTTATTTTGGCAACACTTGACGCACAGCACAATTGCTTATTTTGGCAACACTTGGCCCACGACAGAATTGCTTATTTTGGCAACACTTGACGCATAGCACAATTGTTTATTTTGGCAACACTTGGCCCACGACACAATTGTTTATTTTGGCAACACTTGGCCCACAACACAATTGCTTATTTTGGCAACACTTGACACACAGCACAATTGTTTATTTTGGCAACACTTGGCCCACAACACAATTGTTTATTTTGGCAACACTTGGCCCACAACACAATTGCTTATTTTGGCAACATTTGACGCACAGCACAATTGTTTATTTTGGCAACACTTGGCCCACGACACAATTGTTTATTTTGGCAACACTTGGCCCACAACAGAATTGCTTATTTTGGCAACACTTGACGCATAGCACAATTGTTCTGGCAGCCAGCTCTTTCAGACACGGCAGCAATTTCGTAGGCACAGCTTGAGAAAGAGACTGGCACAGTGGCTGAGAAAGTAGAAATCCGACAAAATAAACAATTGTGTCGTGGGCCAATTGTGTCGTGAAATCTAGATAATTTATTAGGAGGGGGGGAGGGACACTGAGAAATGACGAGGGGACCACAAATGACTACTTCAGCACTTACCAGCGCTGATGTAGATTTCATAGACAAACTGGGTCTATTTTTTCAGCAGGGTTAACCTAATCACGAAACTTAAGTATGCGGCGACAAACGGCTATGCAACTTGTGAGGAATGAAGAAGGGCGCATTCCATGAAGAAGGGCGCAATGAAGAAGGGCTCAATGGAGCACACAAGGTGAATAGTTACAACTGAGTTCATCGCAGAAACAGAAATATTGTTCTGAAATGTGTATCTGCCATTCTTTGCAATGAGGAGACATAATACAAGAGAAATCAAAAATCTAACGCGACTCTATCTTGAACTTTTCATAATTTCAACTGTCTGTATTTTACAGTATGTTCAAATTTATATAGGAGAATGATTGCCACCACTTATTCAGTAGAAGGGCATTTCGGAGACATCATTGGCACAGTCCTGTCCTTAGACTACTAAAAAAAAAACTATCTTTAGAAAATCAAATGGATTTTCTTCTTTTGGCCCGTGGAGTAAATGATGAAAAGTATTTGTTTCGTTGAAAACAATGCCAATTAAAACACAGCTATTTGTTTCTTCATCCTAAAATAGTTTTAAACAATTCGTCGCGGAATTCTGTTCTACAATCACTTCATTTCTCAATTCTTAAGGATGTGTGAATGCTTCTTAAAAGTTGGTTCACTAACGATCTCCCTTGCACGAAGCACCTGGAACGATCTCACTTGAAGACGAAGCACCTGAAACGATCTCATTTGCAGACGAAACACCTGAAACGATCTGCTTTGCAGACGAAACACCTGAAACGATGTCCCTTGCCGACAAAGCACCTGAAACGATCTCCCTTGGGGACGCAGCACCTGAAACAATCTCTTTTGCAGACGAAGCACCTGAAAATATAACCCTTGCAGAAGAAGCACCTGAAACAATATCCCTTGCATACAAAGCACCTGGAACGATCTCACTTGAAGACGAAGCACCTGAAACGATCTCATTTGCAGACGAAGCATCTGAAACAATCTCCCTTACAAAGCACCTGAAACGATATCCCTTGAATACAAAGCACCTGGAACGATCTCACTTGAAGACGAAGCACCTGAAACGATCTCAGTTGCAGACGAAGCATCTGAAAATATAACCTTTGCAGAAGAAGCACCTGAAACAATCTCCCTTACAAAGCACCTGAAACGGTATCCCTTGCATACAAAGCACCTGGAACGATCTCACTTGAAGACGAAGCACCTGAAACGATCTCATTTGCAGACGAAGCACCTGAAAATATAACCCTTGCAGAAGAAGCACCTGAAACAATCTCCCTTACAAAGCACCTGAAACGGTATCCCTTGCATACAAAGCACCTGGAACGATCTCACTTGAAGACGAAGCACCTGAAACGATCTCATTTGCAGACGAAGCACCTGAAAATATAACCCTTGCAGAAGAAGCACCTGAAACAATCTCCCTTACAAAGCACCTGAAACGGTATCCCTTGCATACAAAGCACCTGGAACGATCTCACTTGAAGATGAAGCACCTGGAACGATCTCATTTGCAGACGAAGCACCTGAAAATATATCCCTTAGAGAAGAAGCACCTGAAACAATTTCCCCTACAAAGCACCTGAAACGATATCCCTTGCATACAAAGCACCTGGAACGATCTCACTTGAAGACGAGGCACCTGAAACGATCTCATTTGCAGACGAAGCATCTAAAAATATATCCCTTACAGAAGAAGCACCTGAAACAATCTCCCTTACAAAACACCTGAAACGATATCCCTTGCATACAAAGCACCTGGAACGATCTCCCTTGAAGACAAAACACCTGAAAAGATCTCCCTTGGAGACAAAGCAGCTGAAATGCACTGCCTTGCAAATAAAACACCTGGAACGATCTCCCTTGCAGACGAAGAGTTGCAACGATCTGCCTCACAGACAAAGCATCCGAAAATATTTCCCTCGCAGACAAAGCACCAGAAAAGATCTCCCTTGCAGACAAAGCAGCTGAAATGCACTCCCTTGCAAATAAAACACCTGAAACGATTTCCCTTGCAGACGAACAGTTGTAAAGATCTCCCTCGCAGACAAAGCACCGGAAAAGATCTCCCTCACAGACAAAGCACCAGAAAAGATCTCCCTTGCAGACAAAGCAGCTGAAATGCACTCCCTTGCAAATAAAACACCTGGAACGATCTCCCTTGCAGACGAACAGTTGCAAATATCTCCTTCGCAGACAAAGCACCGGAAAAGATCTCTCTTGCAGACAAAGCAGCTGAAATGCACTCCCTTGCAAATAAAACACCTGTAACGATCTCCATTGCAGACGAAGCAGCTGAAAAGATCTCCCTTGCAGAGGAAGTACCTGAAAATATGTCCTTTGCAGACGAAGCACTTGAAAATATCTCTCTTGCAGAGGAAGCACTTTAAAACATTTCCCTTGCATATGAAGCAGTTAAACAACTCCGTTTCAGACAAAATACCTGGAATGATCTCCCTTCCAGACGAAGCAGCTGAAACCTTCTCCCTTGCAGACGAAGCACCTGAAACGATCTCCTTTGTAGATGAAGCACCTGAAAAGATCTCCCTTGCAGACAAAATAGCTCAAAAACACCTGGAACGATCTCCCTTGCAGACGAAGCACCTGAAATGATTTTCCTGGCAGACTAAGCACCTAGAAAGATCTCCCTTGCAGATGAAATACCTGAAACGATCTCCATTGCAAACGAAGTACCTGAAAAGATCTCCCTTGCACACAAAACAGCTCAAAAACACTTGAAACGATCTCCCTTGCAGACGAAGCGTCTGCGCATGAGCTCTATTGAAAGACACTTTTGCTTTCAAAGAGCAGCAGTTTCCTAGGAATTATTCTATTTCATCAGAAACAGATTTTCACTCGAAGAAGGTATAAAAAAATTTTTTCGCATAAAATTTATGAAACGTTTGTAATATTTACCACATTGTTATAACTGCATATCTTTAAATATAAACTTTTGACAGTTTAAAGTAGGAGACCAAGTGGACGTTTTCGTAAAATTTCGAGCAAGTACGTACCTAGGAGGAGCTGACTTCAGCCTCTCACATTCCTCGTTGCAGAAATGTGACCATATACTGTTGCCACCAGATGAAAGTAGCAGTACTTGCCCCGAAAATTTTAGACAAATTTAGTTGATCATTTGGAATGAAATATGGCTGCATCCATAAGAGATGCAGACGAAAATTCCATCCCTTCCAGGACTGAATCATTCAGCGTAAATTATCAATACGGAGATTCATCTAGGAAAGTAAGAACATACCTTTAGACTCTAAATGATTTGAACAAAAATAAAAAAGCATGCCAGTTACAGAGTTCTAAATGCGTTTCGTGTAATATGTGCCATTTAACTATCGGAATTAAGCATCCTATCAATTTATGATAATGAAGGAATGTTGCCAACCTTTCGCAGCTAAAGTTGAATTAATCTGTATTTTATATGTGTCATTAAAAGAAGAATTTTTGTCTTTTACATTTCTATAGTGATGTTAGAAGTGAAATTTTAACATTAAAATATCTCGAATGAGCAGTTGAATGATCTCGAGAGAACAAAAAAAACTTTAATTACGTTTCGTAGGTAATATTAATTTCATATCATTTAACGGTTTTCATTTTTAGAAACTTTAATTACCATTATACTATATTTATCTAGACGGGGGGGGGGGGAGGAGGAGGAGGAGGAGGAGGGAAGGCAGGAAATCGTCCAACATATAATTTCTGTCTAAAAAAGGAAACAGTTTTCTTATTTAGCTTTTTACCTATTTTTGAAAAAACAGACAGCAACGATATCGGGCGATAATTTCGAAGCTGAGTAAGATTGCCTCCTTTGCAAACTGTTATAAACTAAAATGCTCTGCTGAAATGTATTATTGATTAAGTAACATCAAATCTCTTTTATTCCATCATAATAAGCATTAAAAAAGATCTGCTAAGAAAGCGAGACTTTAACAGAAAGACAAGTTACGCATCAGATAGAAAATACACATGCCTTATACAGGATTCGAACACAGGTTCTTTTAAAAAATTAAAGCCAAGCATGCCAACCAATCAGCCATGACGATAGGGATACTTGACGCGCTTAATGTCTCAAGGAAGATGTATCAGTGAAGCATTTCTCGTTTCCGAATTTTCATGACCCCATGCGCATGTCTCTCATCTATCATAATTTTAATCTCTTCCTCTGTCAGCAAAGTGATTGGAGCGCCATATTTCCTACCAGAAATCAATCGGTGGCATCGGCACCTCTCACGTAGAGGTCACTCGGACTCCTGCATGACACCGCATCTCGTCACCGATTTTTAGATCTCCAGCAGCGGCAGATCGATTTGATCTTTCACCTCAAAGGACACATCGAATCAAAAATTTAGCGACATTTCCAGATCTACGACTCAAAAATTCTCCAAGGCACTATTTTTTCAGCCCTCTAGCACCGGCAAATTTCAATTGGACCTTTGACCTCAAAGGAACCTCCGGATCCGAAATGTAACGTTTTCGACATCTACAACCCAAAACACCTCAGACGCCAATTTTCATGTTTCTAGCACTCCGCAGATCACGCTTTGACCTCTGCGTGACCTCCATTTGACCTTGGATACCTCGGGGGTCAAATTTAAGATTTTTTTCGAGAAAGAGGATCTGGATTAACCGTAGGTACCAATTTTCGCAGTTCTATCATTTCTGCTTCATAGTTAGAATTAGCCTAATCCCTGTCAGTCTTCTTCTTCTTATTATTATTATTACAGAAATGACGAGAAAGGACATTATTAATACTCTGACACTGGATATGAAAAAGTCTTCAGTTTAAAAGAAAAAAAAAGTTAACATTTGGGGTAGCGACAATTCGGATGGTCCATGCTCTTCCAACACGACACACAAAGGAATGATTGCAATTTTTTTCGAACCAAAGGTTTATCAATCGTAAGACTGATACACTTGGTCTTATTCTTCTGTTGACTAGATTGAACTTTGGAGTATTAATGCTATAATGATTAATTCTTTGAATAAATTTGTAACAGGTTTTAAGCCTAACACAAGTCTCCGCTCTAACGAAGGCAGCGAGTTTTTTTTTTTTCAAACTTAGTTCATATGACTGACTATAAAATCCGAGCACTCTTTTTAAACCATGTATCTCTGGGTGCTTTCAAGTTTTTTTATGTCTAATACTAGATAAGATACAGGTGAGGTTAAACCATGTATCTCTGGGTACTTTCAAGGTTTTCTTACGTCTGATACTAGGTACGATACAAGTGAGGTTAAGCGATGTATCTCTGGGTGCTTTCAAGGTTTTTTGAAGTCTGATACTAGATTTAGTCATTATGACAGTCATGGTTTGCTTACTACTGAAGTTGAGAAAGAATGGGACCATTTTAAACAGGCTTTTTCGGAAACTAACAGTACTCATTTAGGGAAAAGGGAGCAGAGGAGATAGAATTAGTTGAGTGATAAGGCACTTGAGCTTATTTCAGAAAGAAAGAAATGCAGGAATGTCCTTAATCAATACCCTACTAGTCCTAATAGAAAGCATTACAGAGAACTTAATAAACGCGTAAAGGATCAGTTAGCTGCTGATAAGAATCTTTGGCTTGATGGCCTGGCTGACAAAGCTGAGGAAGCAGTTAGACAGCACAACAGCAGAGAGCTGTACCAGATAGTTAATGTTTTGTGTGGTAGAAAACGGACAGGTATACAAGGATTGAAGGATAAACAAGGTAAGGTTATAGAAGGTCAGGATTCTGTCATGGCTAGGTGGGCTGAGCATTTCAGTGATGTTCTAAACAATGCGGTTGGTTCTACTCCCATTGTTTGCAATGATGATAGATGTATTGGTGGCTTTAATGTTGGCCCTATAACACAATCTGAAGTTATTTTGGCTATTTCTAAACTTAAACTTCATAAATCCCCAGAGGTAGATTTAATTACTACGGAAATGCTTAGAGCTGGGAATGTTTCAGTTACCACTTGGATGACTGAAATTCTGAATATTTTTATGATAAAGTCATGGATCCTAAGGATTTTACCAGAGCTATTATTATTCCTATTTTCAAAAAAGGTGATCGCAGTTCTTGTGAGCTGCACTTTGTTGCACACCATGGGCTAAATGGCCAGGTCACATGGACCCCGAAGGCTCAGAGAAGGTTGGGGAAGGGGACCCACTGGAACAGCTGTTGGGTGACAGATGGTAGCCTCCCGTCTAGGCTATCCAGCGTGTTCTTTAACTTGCACAGGGTATGGCTCTCCCGCACACGGAGCCACGGCTTAACGTCCTATCCGACGGACGGCGGCCTTTCCACGCCCATCGGTGTCCCCTACTGACCGTGGGCAAGGCGGGGAATTTTGCGGAGATAAATCTCAACGCTGACTCAGCTGGGACTCGAACCTTTGAACTACAGATTACGAGCCTGGCGCGCTACCGACTGAGCCACCCCCGTCCCGAACTATAGGGGTTTCAGCCTACTCTCTGTTCCAGGTAAAGTTCTTTCCATGATTGTGCTTAATACAATTAAGAATCTGGTTGACAGTCAATTGCGTGATGAGCAATGTGGATTCAGAAGTGTGGATCAGATATTTTCACTTAGGCAGATCTGGTGCTTTCAAGGTTTTTGATGTCTGATACTAGATGCGATACAGGTGAGGTTAAACCATGTATCTCTGGGTGCTTTCAAGGTATCTTGATGTCTGATACTAGATGCGATACAGGTGAGGTTAAACAATGCATCTCTGGGTGCTTTCAAGGTTTTTGATGTCTGATACTAGATGCGATACAGGTGAGGTTTAAACAATGCATCTCTGGGTGCTTTCAAGGTTTTTGATGTCTGATACTAGATGCGATACAAGTGAGGTTAAACAATGCATCTCTGGGTGCTTTCAAGGTTTTTGATGTCAGATACTAGATGCGATACAGGTGAGGTTAAACCATGTATCTCTGGGTGCTTTCAAAGTTTTTGATGTCTGATACTAGATGCGATAAAGTTGAGGTTAAACCATGCATCTCTGGGTGCTTTCAAGGTTTTTGATGTCTGATACTAGATGCGATACAGGTGAGGTTAAACAATGCATCTCTGGGCGCTTTCAAGGTATTTTGATGTCTGATACTAGATGCGATACAGGTGAGGTTAAACAATGCATCTCTGGGTGCGTTCAAGGTTTTTGATGTCTGATACTAGATGCGATACAGGTGAGGTTAAACAATGCATCTCTGGATGCTTTCAAGGTTTTTGATGTCAGATACTAGATGCGATACAGGTGAGGTTAAACAATGCATCTCTGGGTGCTTTCAAGGTTTTGATGTCTGATACTAGATGCGATACAGGTGAGGTTAAACCATGTATCTCTGGGTGCTTTCAAGGTTTTTGATGTCTGATACTAGATGCGATATAGGTGGGGTTAAACAATGCATCTCTGGGCGCTTTCAAGGTATTTTGATGTCTGATACTAGATGCGATACAGGTGAGGTTAAACAATGCATCTCTAGGTGCTTTCAAGGTTTTTGATGTCTGATACTAGATGCGATACAGGTGAGGTTAAACAATGCATCTCTGGGTGCTTTCAAGGTTTTTGATGTCTGATACTACATGCGATACAGGTGAGGTTAAACCATGTATCTCTGGGTGCTTTCAAGGTATTTTGATGTCTGATACTAGATGCGATACAGGTGAGGTTAAACAATGCATCCCTGGGTGCTTTCAAGGTTTTTGATGTCTGATACTAGATGCGATACAGGTGAGGTTTAAACAATGCATCTCTGGGTGCTTTCAAGGTTTTTGATGTCAGATACTAGATGCGATACAGGTGAGGTTAAACAATGCATCTCTGGGTGCTTTCAAGGTTTTTGATGTCAGATACTAGATGCGATACAGATGAGGTTAAACAATGCATCTCTGGGTGCTTTCAAGGTTTTTGATGTCTGATACTAGATGCATTACAGGTGAGGTTAAACCATGTATCTCTGGGTGCTTTCAAGGTATTTTGATGTCTGATACTAGATGCGATACAGGTGAGGTTAAACAATGCATCTCTGGGTGCTTTCAAGGTTTTTGATGTCTGATACCAGATGCGATACAGGTGAGGTTAAACCATGCATCTCTGGGTGCTTTCAAGGTTTTTGATGTCTGATACTAGATGCGATACAGGTGAGGTTAAACAATGCATCTCTGGGCGCTTTCAAGGTATTTTGATGTCTGATACTAGATGCGATACAGGTGAGGTTAAACAATGCATCTCTGGGTGCTTTCAAGGTTTTTGATGTCTGATACTAGATGCGATACAGGTGAGGTTAAACAATGCATCTCTGGGTGCTTTCAAGGTTTTTGATGTCAGATACTAGATGCGATACAGGTGTGGTTAAACAATGCATCTCTGGGAGCTTTCAAGGTTTTTGATGTCTGATACTAGATGCGATACAGGTGAGGTTAAACCATGTATCTCTGGGTGCTTTCAAGGTTTTTGATGTCTGATACTAGATGCGATACAGGTGAGGTTAAACAATGCATCTCTGGGCGCTTTCAAGGTATTTTGATGTCTGATACTAGATGCGATACAGGTGAGGTTAAACAATGCATCTCTAGGTGCTTTCAAGGTTTTTGATGTCTGATACTAGATGCGATACAGGTGAGGTTAAACAATGCATCTCTAGGTGCTTTCAAGGCTTTTGATGTCTGATACTAGATGCGATACAAGTGAGGTTAAACAATGCATCTCTGGGCGCTTTCAAGGTATTTTGATGTCTGATACTAGATGCGATACAGGTGAGGTTAAACAATGCATCTCTAGGTGCTTTCAAGGTTTTTGATGTCTGATACTAGATGCAATACAGGTGAGGTTAAACAATGCATCTCTGGGTGCTTTCAAGGTTTTTGATGTCTGATACTAGATGCGATACAGGTGAGGTTAAACCATGTATCTCTGGGTGCTTTCAAGGTTTTTTGATGTCTGATACTAGATGCGATACAGGTGAGGTTAAACAATGCATCTCTGGGTGCTTTCAAGGTTTTTGATGTCTGATACTAGATGCGATACAGGTGAGGTTAAACAATGCATCTCTGGGTGCTTTCAAGGTTTTTGATGTCTGATACTAGATGCGATACAGGTGAGGTTAAACCGTGTATTTCTGGGTGCTTTCAAGGTATTTTGATGTCTGATACTAGATGCGATACAGGTGAGGTTGAACAATGCATCTCTGGGTGCTTTCAAGGTTTTTGATGTCTGATACTAGATGCGATACAAGTGAGGTTAAACAATGCATCTCTGGGTGCTTTCAAGGTTTTTGATGTCTGATACTAGATGCGATACAGGTGAGGTTAAACCATGTATCTCTGGGTGCTTTCAAGGTATTTTGATGTCTGATACTAGATGCGATACAGGTGAGGTTAAACAATGCATCTCTGGGTGCTTTCAAGGTTTTTGATGTCTGATACTAGATGCGATACAGGTGAGGTTAAGCCATGTATCTCTTAGTGATTTCAAGGTGTTTTGATGTCTGATACTAGATGAGATACAGGTGAGGTTAAACCATGTATCTCTGGGTGCTTTCAAGGTTTTTGATGTCTGATACTAGATGCGATACAGGTGAGGTTAAACTATGTATCTCTGGGTGCTTTCAAGGTTTTTGATGTCTGATACTAGATGCGATACAGGTGAGGTTAAACTATATATCTCTGGGTGCTTTCAAGGTTTTTGATGTCTGATACTAGATGAGATATAGGTGAGGTATATTATAGTGTAGCTCTGATGAAAATCACAAAAGTGTGAATTCCGGAATCAATGTCACATTTCAGAATTAAAAAAGCAATGCTCTCAGCTCTTTTGGCAAATGTTTTCATAATGGTAGAAAGAAAGTTACATGTGGTGACAATAACACGTTTTTTCTTCTACATTTAAAATACGACCATTAATAAAGTTATATTTAACTATAATGGGAGTTCATACTTCCAAGGTACAAACCACTTGATTTTTCTTTTGATACAGGAAGCTCACGCGATGCGCTTCACTGGTAAATAAGTCACTCGAGGACTGTAATGAAGAATTGCAATTTGTCTTGATTGTCAGATGAAAAAAATGTTGATTTGTCTTGATTGTCAGATGTAAAAAAGAAATTGGTGTCATCCAAGTAAGGCGTACTTTGAAAGGGAAGAGGAAAAGAATATCGTATGGAATTTCAGAGGCAAAGGCAGCAAAAAACAATGCTCCCATCGTGGATTGTTGTGACTTTCGAGGATTCTGAAGGAGGATAAACTAATTGCAACTCTAGCCTAGAGTGTTTGGTGAGTTGCAGAGGAGCTTGACAATCAGAAGAGGTATACCAAGGCTAAATAATTCATGAATTAAAAAAAAAATGTTTTAATTTATCGAAGGCCTTTTTAAAGTCCAGGCAAATGACGCCAAGAGGAATATTATTATTAAAAAGTGAGATCCAGGAATGCCAATTATGGAGAAATTGAGTAGTTGTAAAAAGGTCAGGTAGGAAATCAAACTGTTCATTAGATAAAACATTTTGTGATTGTAAAAAAGATAACAGTTTGTACAATACGTATCTTTTCATAAACTTAGGTATTACATTGGTGAGTGTTTACTCACCAATATAATACCTAAGTAACAATAGTTGCGAGGATTTGATGCTTCACCATTTCGCTTAAAAACAGACACAACTATTGCATGGCCCCAATCCTGTGGGATATTGTCACCACTTAAACAAATATTAAAGGGGACTGTTAATTTATCGTTGATGGAATTTATGAGGTTCTTGAAAAAGAGTGGTGGTAATCCATCAGGTCCTGGAGCAGAAGTAGTGGAAGTTTGATCAATGGTTTTTCTAATATTTTGCGTATTAAAGGGTCCATCAAACTGTGAGTCCAAGGTAGATTCTTTAATGGATATATTCCTCGCCGTGCAGTCAGGGACATAAACTAAATCAAAAACATCAGCTAAAAGAGATGCTTTGTCAGAGTCCTTAGTAAACATTGGTGCCATCAAATTGAATGATGGTGGAATGCTGCACGACCCTTTCCATGTGTCTTCGAATGTCTCGGAAAAAAGCATTTCTATTATTAGCATTATTTAAATATTTCGATTTTGCTGACTCGTTGTCTTCCGCAGCTTTGGTATACTTCATTGTATAAGTATTTTATTCTTTTGTAATTGCTTCAGAGCGATTGGATTGATATTTTCTCGATCATTGAAGCTTGCAGTTTGCGATCGTCTTTAATCTGTCGTCACGTTCATGTTTTCTTTGCTGCAATAGGCATTATGGCAGAGCATTTTTCGATAGAAAGGGTAAATGCCGAATAAACATCATCAAAATTGCTTATATTATTATTCTTATGTGCATCTAAATTCGGAAATACGTTAATGATGATGATGGTCATAAAAGTCATATAATAGTAAATGGAACAGAAATATTTGAGATGTTCGAAAAATATGTCTTAAATCATTAATAAACAAAATTTATTAAAATATATTTTTACAAAGTTAGGGTCAGTTTCTGTTAAACAATATTTTTATTTAAAAAAAATGTTATCCTTGGAAAAATAGATCACTCAAGACGTACTTTTGTACCGCATAATGACTTAAAAAAAAGTGTTTAGTACTTTTTCTTTAAAGAAAAGCCATTGCGCCCACTTTTTTGTTTGTCTTACAATAGATATTCCTTTTAAGAGATAAATGAAAAATTATTTTTTCGCTGGTTGGAACTAAAAAACATTATTATTCGCATATTCTGAATCTTCTATAAATTTTAATTTTAGCCGTTAGTGGACGCCAATTTGAAAAGGAAACAATTTTAAAATAATATTGAGGCCAGAAAAATGTTATATACTGTTTCCATAAATTAAGGAAAACTCAGGAAAATTAAACAAAAAATTATATGAATGATATTAATGAAATTTGATGAAAACATAAATTACAATGGAATAAAATATTTTACACTAGAAACATTTTTCGTCAAAAAATAACGCTTATGGGAACTTGTCCAAAAATGAGGTGTCAGAATGCAATGAGCAAAGTTCTTTAATTAGGAGTGTGGTCACCCCTTACAGCAATGCAGGCACGACAGCGATGTTCCATGCTATTTATGATGTTGTGAATCAGCTTAGTAGGGAGTAACGCCCATTGTTCCTTTAAAGCAGTAATAAGCTCCCCCTTTGATTCAGGTGGTGGGTTGAGGGCATCAACACGTCTCCCTAGAGCATCCCACACACGCTCAATCGGATTTAGGTCGGCAGATCGAGCTGGCCATTCCATGCGCATAATGGTCTCCTCTTGAAGGTATTGTTCCACTAGTCGACCTCTGTGTGTGGACGAGCGTTATCGTCTTGTAAGATGAATGTCTCACCTATTGCACCAGCGTAAGGACGTACATAAGGGCCCAGGATGTCATCTCTATACCTTTGAGCATTGAGGCTCCCACTCGTCAACACATAGAGGTCTGTGCGTGCACCTAAGGAAATGCCACCCCAAACACGCACGCTACCTCCTCCGTAACTGTCTCTTTGACGGATGTTACTGGGATGACAGCAGGTACCTCGTTCTCTCCACATCAAACAATGTCTGGAATCACTCTGCAAGCAATATGCGGACTCATCCGTGAAGAGTACGGACCTCCATTGCTCTTCTGTCCAGTTAACATACGTGCATTCCCAATTCAAGCGCTTTCTCCTGTGACTTGACGTGCGGGGTACAAATTACTGGCCTTCTAGCATAAAGACTCCCTCATGAAGCCTTCTACGCACAGTAGAAGCTGAAATAACCCTCCCAGTGGCTACTGCAGGAGAGGATTGTAGCTGAGAGGGAGTAGACTTCCTGTTCCTTCTTAATCGCAGATATCAGTCGTGTACAGCGGTCGAAACTCTAGCCTTTCCTTGTCTAAACCTTGCAAGACGCGGAATCCGTGCTAAGAAATTGATTCCAGTCTATAGACCACAGAAGGAGTCACATTCAGCCAACGTGCCACATCTGACTGACTTTGGACTGCTTCGACCACCGCAGTTCATTTGGCAAATGATGTCTCGAGGTCATTCCTACAAAATGACTATTTCAGATTTCTTTACTCACATTTACAACACAAAATAACGATCCACTCCAAAACACATGTTTTTATGCCGCTATCCGATTACGAAAATTGACGCAACCTAGACTAATTTGCATATGATATGCTCACTTGGCATTACTTTACTGGTTACATGAGGAATATTTGGTGAGGATCGCACAATTTTGTGGCGAATTATCGCGAGTTTTCTAAATTTTTTTTTTAATTTATGGAAACCAGTGTATATTCAGGCGATTCTGCTTCTCGAAGTGTACAACGTTGCCTGCCTCCCCTTTCTTCCTCCCTACGAGGGAGGGGGGGGGGGGCTCCGTTTTTTAATTTTAAGTGCGTTGGGTCTTATTTTTGGAGCAGTTTTCGAAACACGAATGAAAATTCGTGTTTCGAATTTTCGACGAATTTTCGTGACGAATGAAAGTGTTGAAAGATATCTTGCAAGTATCGTTCAATCTGTAAAAGAAGATTTTAAATTGATAGTCTGCTAGTGAAAGATTATTTTTCGTCACATAAGGCAACCATTCTGCAAACAAACTTCCTTCCGCAGCGGAGAATATTAATTTCCGGTGCTCATCTTCTTATTTGCATAAAAGGTTTTCGATTTGCATTGGGTTGTTGCAAATGAAATGGTCGTATTGTTAGTGAAACATTCTCTACATTTCTACGCACAGAAGAGCTTTGTGTCAGCTTCTACTGTGCGCAGTAGGCTTCATGAGAGAGGTCTGTACAGCTATAACTTTGTTAAAAAAAACTTTATTTAATAAAAATACGCACCAACAGATTCAGTACACTTCTGCCACCGTAAAAAACAAGTGCATTTATACCATTGGTAAAAAAAAATCTGAGTTCCTGGAAGCGATGAATTCTTCGAAGGCATTTTTAACTGCTGCCTATTGCTAAATGTTTTCCCCACTAATAAGTGGTCGAGATGCTTGAAAAAGTGTTAGTTAATTGGCGATCGATCTGGTGAATGCGCTGGGTGAGCAAGAACCTCATACTCTAACTGATGGAGTTTCCGGGCCTTGTTGGTGAGAAGTGAGGCCGAGCGTTGTCTTGGAGCAGTAGGACGCCATTTCTACTCATCAATGCAGGCTGCTTATTGCATAAATTGTCGTGCAATTTTTGAAGCTCTGCACAACATTTCTCTGCACTTATTGTTTCACCCAGTTTAAGGAATGAATAATGGATAACACCGACTGCTGACCGCCAAACGCTCACCATAACCTTCTTCCAATGAAGATTTGGCTTCGGCATGTGCTTGGGTGCTTCTGCGACGTCCAACGTCGCAGAAGCACCCAAGCACATGCCGTAGCACCACGTCGCAGAAAGCACCACGTCGCAGAAGGTAGACGATTGTCGTAAAGGATCGACTTTTCATCACACGTTACAACTCTATGCAAAAACGGATCCCTTTGGTTTCGCATGAGGAGGAAAAGTACACACTTCATGTGGACGTGCTTGATGAGTGTCCGTTAATTAATGCCAATAATTATGCCATTATTAATGCCATTTATCCAACTTCCATGGCTTCAGGTGTCAGACAACTGCTGAATAATGCACGCCTGATTTGTCTGCGATGTCTCGTACAGTTTGGCGTGTGTCGGATTCATTTGAAGCCTTCAATCGATCGTTATCAACAACTTCTTTGTGTCGACCACGTGACTTATTTTGGAAGCTGATGTCGCCCGATAAAAATTTTTGAAACCAAAGTCGTGTTGTCCATTCACCAAATGCTGCGTTGATATTGCCTCTGCAGTGTTGCGTCTCAGTCTAAACTCGTATAAGAAAAGAACACGAATTTGACTCTGACCCATTGTTCCGTTTAAGCTCTTACAATCCAGTTTCCACAAAATCTACTGGCAAAATGGCTACTGTGTTATCATAAGCATGACTTAATATAACGTATCACAAGCGCCATCTGGTAATATTTTCAGTCCTCAAAACATCGAAAACTTCATGCATCTGCGAAATCTGCCATTTGATACACAACAAACTGTTATTCATTTTTCTTACGTTCAACCTGTGCCATTCAGATAAAAAGATCTGTTAGAGTCAAAGAATATTTGGTTCAAGGTTTCAAGGGGTTGTAAGATCATGGAGAGCTCCCAGCACCAGTCACAACAGGAGGACGAAAAAGCAGAGGCAGAAGATACTGCCTCTCAGCTATTTCACGAACCTATTTACTCTACTAATCACGTTAACATAGAAGTGATAAAACAAGAGACATTAGATCTTGCAGAAGAGGCAAATGTTCTGAAAGAAATCAGTTAATAGTCGCATGCACGTTCGCTGCAGCTTCTTGGGATGGTTCTCGTGATCCTTCTTGTGATGGTATCCGTAGTTCCGATAGCATTAAGTCCCCTAAACAAAACTTCTCTTTCATCATTGTAGCAGGAGCAGTTAAGAAGAATGTGAGATACAGCAATGAGATGCGGAGGACTGAAACCTGTGTGATGTCAGTATCAGGGATGACAAACGTCGAGGCAACACGTAGTCTCACCCGATCAACAGATTCGTCAGTGTATACCTCGGTTCACCTCTCATATCGTGCAACGACATAGAAAGTGTCCAGAAGTCTGATGGCCACTGGATCTGAAGCGCTCTTTCGACCTAGAAAAGGGATAGTGACGTTGATCATAAGATCACTGTTCCTCCAGGGTGGATGGTCAGGAAAGAGAAATGAATATTTGGGGAACAATGGTTGCATATAATTGAAACACCTGTTAGTCAAATAATAAATGAAAACCACACTTCTCTCCTTTAAGAATAAACTATTTTATCTCTCGGCATGTCTTCTGGAACCTATCAAGCACTGTCGAAAGAAATCTCAGCAAAGTCTGTTTCTTCTGAGTTTCTCTCCGTGGCAGCTGAGACGAAATGTACTTAAAGGCCTGGGCATCGGGAAAGAGCATTCTCTTCGCTTCTTCAGATCACGTATAAAGAAGAACAAGAAAAAAAAATGCATATGATCACTTTTTCGATATTTCTCTCTCCCAGACGTCACATATCAAATTAGAGTGATCGATATGTAAATGTGGTATCGAGAGAGGAAAAAAATCGATTAACTTTATTGCAGAGCTGATTATTCTATTTCAAATCGGAGTAAACAGCAAAACCGATTTCCATGCAGGAACCATTTTGTGAGCAATTTAGGATGGATTGTCATGGTGTTGATAATTGTGTTGCCAACAGATTGTTTTAAAACAATCCAACAAATTGATGAGATTTGATTTTTTCTTCGTGAATTTTAAGGGACTGCGAAGAGGAAAGGGAAGTAGCAAACGATAAAGTAATTCTTCACGGCAAAATGAATTCCAAAAGAAATTTGGATTTTGTAACCATCCAGTAGAAGGAATTCAATAATTCTTTAAAAGCAGCTACGGTTTCTTTGGAAAAGTGTTTTATAAAAACAAGAATTGGAAGGATTAATGGCGATCGTTTGTCGAAGATGTCATCTCTTTCTTGGACTAGTTAACGTCTCGCATTCGACATAAAAAGAATCTGAAATTTCAGTATTATTTTTATCTTTAATTTTTATTTCATTTCATTTTCTATATAATATATTTTGTTTGGCATCTTTAGTTTACAAATGCTATAGGGCTTAACAACGCAAAAAAATCGTATTCTGACGACAACGTTTCTATTTTTTATGCAACTGTTTCTTTCGTTACTTAAGAATATGAATGATTCATCATTACGTTGTTGAAACTGCCTTACAACTGAAGCTTAAGAAAAGCTCAGCTAAAATTAAAAAGAATTACTTTTAACAGTGAGGCTCTATAAGACACAGAAAAAGACGAAGCTTAATGTGATCAATTGCTTCCTCATCATGAAAATCGTGGTTTGCTTTGCTACTGAAGTGGAGAGGAAGAATGGAACCATCTTTAAGACACTTTTCTTGAAACTGACAGCATTCTTTCGGGAAAAAAGGAGCAGAAGAGACAAAGTCAGCAAAGCAAGAGAACTTATTTTTAAAAGAAAGGAAATAATGGATAATTTGAATCAATACCCTATTAATCCAAACATAAGAAATACAGAGAGCATAATAAAGGCTTAGTGGGAAATTTATGGAGATCTTTAGTTTAATGGTTTTTGAGAAAGCAACAAGGCAACGCAACAGCTGAGAGTTGTACCAAATACACCCTCAGGATCTTTAGTTCAGCAGCATTGGAACATAGGTTAAGCGGTATCACGGATATTCCCGAACCATGATTACATACTTACATACAAAAATCCACATACAGCCATGGGCTACGGAGGTCCCACCGGACTGAATAATTTTGCTCTCCATAGCTGTCTGTCCTGAGCTACTGCATTTGGCCACTGTAAGCCAATTCAAGCAAGGTCCTCTTTGACAATGCCTGCCCAACGCATCCTAGGTCTCCCCCTTTTCCTGAAGCCTTTTGGCAGACTGCTCATAATCCTATTTGCCAATCTGTAGTTATGCATACGGGCAACATGACCAAACCAATATGTTGAATTTATGATGAATATTATCATAAAAATAAAATTATGATATATATTTATGATAGGATCATAATTTGAAATTCGGCGATGCAAAATGAACACTGAAAGATGTTGACAGGGAGGGTAATTTCTTTTACTTCTGTGCTTCTTTTGGATTTCCAAAGGGTTGTAAAAATAGTGCCCAAAGGAGGAAACCCTCCTCATTATCCCCCTGTCATTCGCATCCACAGAAACAGAAACTTCCTTTGGAGGAAGCCATCTTCCTCTTCTTCTTAGCCAATCGCCTTGTCTCCTTTTATGGAAGAGGCGCTGGCCACCCGAAAACAGACGCCCGCACTCGAACCCGATGATTTCGGATGGGATCATGCTTCACGCGCTCAGGCACTCCATGCACTTACGACCCGCATGTCGGAAAACGTCGTCGCATCGAGCAACAGTGCGATGAATTGGTCTCGTGAGAAGCATCGGAAAGACTGAGTGACAGCACGAGCTCTAAGTCTTTAAACACTGAGTGAATAATTCTAAAAATTGGGATTTAGTTAGATATAGTTGAGATCTGCAAGTTATCATCGTGATCTTTGACCATAAAAGATTTGTTTTAGAAGTTATGGAGCATCGAAATGAGCCTTCCATTGACATAGCATTTAGTGGAAATAATTCAATGAACACCGAGTGTATGTAAACATGCAGGGATACTTTTATTGGTAATTCTGCAACGAAGTATTGACATGTTCTTAAGATTTTGTTCCCTTCTTGTTTTAAATTTGTTCCCTTTATCTGAGGAGTCAGCCGAAACGAAACCCGATGTGTATAGCTTCAGTGTTGAAAGAGAAAACCTCAGTAGAGGGGCTACACATAAATGAGCGTGAGAGAGATGTCTGCGTCACCCACTTCAGCAGATTAAGAAGAGGGGGACACTTTCTGCAATACACCGAAGAATTCGATCCCGATGGAAAGCAGCAGACGATCTCAAAGTAAGGTTCGATGATTTTTCTCATCCGAATGTAAATTAGTCTGCTGCGCATTATTCAATCGTGGCTGCATGAGCTGCGAAGGAGAGGTGGGGGTGGCTCAGTCGGTAGCGCGCCAAGCTCGTAATCTGCAGTTTCCAGGTTAGAGTCCCAGCTGGGCCATTGTGGATATCATCTCCGCAAAACTCCCTCTCCCCCCCCTCTATTCTCAGTTAGTACGTGTTACTCCTCCCAACCTCTCCCCAAAACCTTCTCTGAGCCCTCGGGGTCCTTGTGACCTGACCATTTAGCCCATTGTGTGCAAAAAAGTGCCGCTCAGAACTAAAACAACCCAACCCAGCTGTGAAAGAATCTATATATATATATCCAATTCCCGCCACATCTGCGAATGCAGCAAATAATCATTAATAAGATAGAAGAAGAAGAGTGAGAGACATCATAAGTGGAGGAGGAGGAGGAGGAGGAGGAGGAGGAGGAGGAGGAGGAGGAGGAGGAGGAGGAGGAGGAGGAGGAGGAGGAGGAGGAGGAGGAATGTCGTGCACTTTGAAAGAAGTGCAGTTCTCTGTTAAACAAGCAAATGGCTATTGTTGCTTTTCTCTTTGCAATGGAACAAGAAGAGTAACTTTTTTTTTTTGTTTCAGTTGATGGGAAAATCTAAAATTCCCTGCATTGAAATCGGATCGCTCCGTTGCATTTCGCATGGAACCGAATTCTATCTTTTGGAAAGTGAACGATTGTGTTCTTAAGTCCTGCAAGGCATTGGGAAGCTCTTTTCTGATGCTGAATGTTCTTAAGAGTGATTTCCAACATTTCCTCAGATGCCAATAATCCTGAAGCATAATGAAACCAGGGAACATCGACGAGAAAATATTTCTCATCTGATTTTAAAAGAGCCAAGACGGTTTTAATTAAAGAACCATGCAAACGACATGTGAAAACGTTTCCCACAATTTTGGATGCAATATCGTCTGTTTACTTCATTTTGAGATATTAACATTCCCACTTTCCAACAGGGCTAAATATAAAGCCCAAAGAAATCTTTCTCTTGTGAATCATTTCAGTTAGAAGATTCCGAAAGATGGGGGGGGGGGGAGAACTTCCTCTCCGAAGGATGATTCTGACGATGGAGACAGAATCAGAGACGAAAAACAACGGCTCTGCGAATGAGAGACAATATTATTAGCACAATTTCTAATCGGATGATTTTATCGGATGATCAGAATAAAGATGATGAAAGACAAGAAATCCTCCTCCTCCTCCTCCTGTAGATAATTCTGATGAAAACAGAAACGGGTGTCAACGACAATAACGACAAAATCGGAGCCAAATCTGCGACTCCGCGATTCCGTTTTATATGCGGTTTGTTCTTAGTGCGAGTATTCAGACGGGCGGTTATATCCATTGCTGTTGCCATGACGACCAGAGATATATTATTAGGAGAGATGTGTTCAGCACCTTGTACCAGCGACTTCCTTCCACAGCCGGAAGTCTGGAATGCTGTGCATTGCAGTGCAAGAAAAGAAAGAACGATGACGTCACGCGATTGCTTAACCAGAGGGAATTGGGCACTTCCGATTCCATTTTGATACTCACAATGGGAACGAAGAGGAAGTATTTTACAAAGCCTTTAAATTCCTACATAATTCGCCGGTAGCACCCCTCAATAAGCACCCACACGTAACATAAGACCTTAAACTTGTGATTCAAACTTCATCAAGGAAGGTGCATTTAATTCGAGAGAAGCATTATTTTGTACCGCGCAACATTAATGACATACAAAGTAAAGACGATTATGCACAATCTTAAATCGAGACGGAAATGAAAGGTGAATGGTTGCTGGCATGTGCAGTTCCAAGAGTAGGAAAAGGATTTCTGTTCAGAGTTATTGTTAACTTCCTAGTGTCGACTCCAGCTCCATCCCACCCCCAGATACACACACGTATCTCTTTTTCTGCGCTCATGAAATAATTAGGATTCAAAAAATGCTCCTGCTGATTCGTGGCGAGTCCTGATTTTACTTTCAACTGACTTGCATTATCTGCAGCCCTATGCGCATTGTTGCAAGAATACTTTCAACAGATATATCAGTTGATTTTTTTTATCAGCAAAAACACCAATAAAGATTGCAATGCTTAAACGATTAAATGAAGAAGAAATTAATTGCATTATTATGTGACAAAAATTTCTAATTCTTTTAAATTTCCATTTTAGCTGAAGGTTATTCTATCGGTGGTGACTGTAATTGAAATCTGTTGAGCCTTCAAATAATCACGATTCTCTGACTGTAATTGAAATCTGTTGAGCCTTCAAATTATCACGATTCTCTGACTGTAATTGAAATCTGTTGAGCCTTCAAATAATCACGATTCTCTGACTGTAATTGAAATCTGTTGAGCCTTCAAATTATCACGATTCTCTGACTGTAATTGAAATCTGTTGAGCCTTCAAATTATCACGATTCTCTGACTGTAATTGAAATCTGTTGAGCCTTCAAATAATCACGATTCTCTGACTGTAATTGAAATCTGTTGAGCCTTCAAATTATCACGATTCTCTGACTGTAATTGAAATCTGTTGAGCCTTCAAATAATCACGATTCTCTGACTGTAATTGAAATCTGTTGAGCCTTCAAATTATCACGATTCTCTGACTGTAATTGAAATCTGTTGAGCCTTCAAATTATCACGATTCTCTGACTGTAATTGAAATCTGTTGAGCCTTCAAATTATCACGATTCTCTGACTGTAATTGAAATCTGTTGAGCCTTCAAATTATCACGATTCTCTGACTGTAATTGAAATCTGTTGAGCCTTCAAATAATCACGATTCTCTGACTGTAATTGAAATCTGTTGAGCCTTCAAATTATCACGATTCTCTGACTGTAATTGAAATCTGTTGAGCCTTCAAATTATCACGATTCTCTGACTGTAATTGAAATCTGTTGAGCCTTCAAATAATCACGATTCTCTGACTGTAATTGAAATCTGTTGAGCCTTCAAATAATCACGATTCTCTGACTGTAATTGAAATCTGTTGAGCCTTCAAATTATCACGATTCTCTGACTGTAATTGAAATCTGTTGAGCCTTCAAATAATCACGATTCTCTGACTGTAATTGAAATCTGTTGAGCCTTCAAATTATCACGATTCTCTGACTGTAATTGAAATCTGTTGAGCCTTCAAATTATCACGATTCTCTGACTGTAATTGAAATCTGTTGAGCCTTCAAATTATCACGATTCTCTGACTGTAATTGAAATCTGTTGAGCCTTCAAATTATCACGATTCTCTGACTGTAATTGAAATCTGTTGAGCCTTCAAATAATCACGATTCTCTGACTGTAATTGAAATCTGTTGAGCCTTCAAATTATCACGATTCTCTGACTGTAATTGAAATCTGTTGAGCCTTCAAATTATCACGATTCTCTGACTGTAATTGAAATCTGTTGAGCCTTCAAATAATCACGATTCTCTGACTGTAATTGAAATCTGTTGAGCCTTCAAATAATCACGATTCTCTGACTGTAATTGAAATCTGTTGAGCCTTCAAATTATCACGATTCTCTGACTGTAATTGAAATCTGTTGAGCCTTCAAATTATCACGATTCTCTGACTGTAATTGAAATCTGTTGAGCCTTCAAATAATCACGATTCTCTGACTGTAATTGAAATCTGTTGAGCCTTCAAATAATCACGATTCTCTGACTGTAATTGAAATCTGTTGAGCCTTCAAATTATCACGATTCTCTGATTTCAGCGTCTGCCATTTCTTTCCCCTTCATCTCAATAACAATCAAAGGATCAATAAGTCCTCGTTTGTCCCAAAGAGTTCACAAGGAAAAATATCTCCTCGTCTATCTCAAAGGAGTCACAAGGATAAATATGTCCTCGTGTATCTCAAAGGGGGTCACAAGGATCAATGTTTTCCTGGTCTGTCTCAAAATGGTCACAAATATCAATGTCTTCATATGTCTCATATGGTGTCACAAGAATCAATATCTCCTCGTCTGTTTCAAAGGGGTCACAATGATCAATACGCCCTCGTCCTATCTTAAAGGCGTAATAAGGATCAATATTTCCTTGTCTGTCTCAAAGACGTCACAAGGATCAATATGTCCTTATCTGTTTCAAATGGGATCATAAGGATCAATATGTCCTCGTTTGTCACAAAAGTGTCTACAATGATCAGCATGTCGTCATCTTCGTATGTCTCAAAAGGGTTTCAAGGTTCAGTATGTCCTCATCTGTCTCTTAGCTGTAACAATAATCAATATGTCCTTGTATGTCCCAAAGGAGTCACAAGGATCAATATGTCCTTGCATGTCTGAAAGGGTTCACAGAGATAAATATGTCCTCATATGTCTCAAAGGGGTCTCAAGAAACAATATGTTCTTGTATATCTTAGAGGTGTCACAACAATCAATATGTCTTTTGTATCTCTCAAAGGGGTCTCAAAACTCAATATCTCCTCTTATGTTTCAAAGGGGTCAGAGAGATCAGTATATCCTCGTATCTTTCAAAGGGGTAACAAGGATCAATATATCCTCGTATGTCTCAAAAGGTTCAGAGAGATCAATATGTTCTCGTATGTCTCCCAGAGGTCTCAGGAAGCAATATGTCCTCGTATGTCTCAAAGAGTTTACAGAGATCATTATGTCCTCTTATGTCTCAAAGAGTTTACAGAGATCATTATGTCCTCTTATGTCTCAAAGGGGTTACAAGAATAAATATGTCCTCTATGTCTCAAAGGGTTCACAGATATCAATATATCCTCGTCTGTCTCAAAGGAGTCTCAAGAGGTAATATGTCCTCGTGGATTTCAAAGGGGTCACAACGATCAATAGGTCCTCATGTGTCTCAAAGGGTTTACAGAGATCAGAATGTCCCCATGTGTCTCAAAGGGTTTACAGAGATCAGAATGTCCCCATGTGTCTCAAAGGGTTCACAATTATGAATAAGCTCTCTTCCTCTCTCAAAGGTGTAACAAGGATCAATATGTCCTCTTATGCCTGAAAGGGGTCGCAAGGATCATGTGTCCTTATGGGTCTCAAAGGGGTCACAAGGATACTGAGGTTTTCACGTTTTTATCATCTCAGTTAAAGTGTAAGTGATTTTCTTTCGATAGGCTAATTAAAAACAAAATCAATGTGAAAGTTGTAACTGAATCTGAAATTCAAAATGTTGAAGGATATAATTCTTTTGATTACTGATTTTTTTTACAAATCAGAAAATAAAAAAAAACCTTCAAAAAATTGTTTATCACATAAAACAATTGTAAATAAAGGAAAAAAAACTGCGTTTATCTCGATAGGATATGAATCCACGACCTCTAAAAATATTCTTTCGATGATTATTAATGAGTGTAGTCATCGCTCCTTCGATGTGTCGTCACTATCCAGTTAATATCTACTGTGTCGTCATCAAATGCAGATTTCCTCAACGGAAGTTGGCATGTGCAAAGGTGATCCATCAATGCCACTCCGCTTGCAAAAGATATCGGCGCGCGTTAAAATGAAGCCGACGTCTGCGTCGCGACCAGGCACAAGGTTGATGCCCTTGCAATGCGCGTTTCCTAGCACACTCAGTCAATATGCGGAGAAACCTGCGTGTAGGGGTCACGGACCTAGTTACGGCGGCACTCACAGATGGAGTCACTGATAGCCCATCGGGCTAAGGAAGGTGAAGACGGATCAATTCATTTCGATGCACTCACAACAGTCGAAGAGAAAAGATAAATTAGGGTGATCTTTTGGCGATTCTTTTCCTTCATTACTCTTGAAACCTTTTTAAAACTCGGTTCAAGTCAAGTTTGTAACCAATGAAGAATAAATACGATGATGGATTTGAACACAAGAAAAAAAAATAAAATCTATATGTTGGCTAAAAATGTCCCGCGAGGCAGATATTTTATGGACTAAATCAACTCGCAACAGATAAATGTCTTAGGAAATTTGTAACTGAGCAAAATTTTGAAAGAAAAAAAAGTATCCAAGCGTCAACAAGAGGGTGAAAAATATCAAAAAACTTTCCTAAAGAATCTGATGTTTTTAATTCAAAATTTCGAGCTATTCAGAAATGTAATAGTATAAAAAATGGTTGAAACAAGTTCTTAAAAAGCGGTCAAGTTACTTAAATCGGACACCCAGTAAATACGTGCTTTTCAAGGTCATTTTCCCTTAAAATTTGACCCCCAATTTCTCAAAATGTGCTTCTTGATTCCTTTCGCAAGAAAAAAAAATGCTGAAACATATATTAATCAAAAACATCGTAGGATAATTTTCTGTTGAGACGACCATGGATTCCTGAGTTACAAATTTTTGAATTAGTTAAGTTTCTGAGAAACCATGAATATCGTTAAGAAACAGGCTTACCTTTAAGTGATAATTGCAAAGGTAAATTTGGCTAGAAACGTATTGAATAAGTTTAGGGCAAGTTGTTAGTCAATAAAAATAATTTGAAAGTTACATACAATGCTGTTAGTCCTAGGAAGCGATGGGCAGACAATGTCAAACAGGACCTTGCTAGAATTGACCTTGAGTGGCCAAATGCAGCAGCTGTAGCTCAAAACAGACACGCCTGGAGAGGAAAATTACAGTCTGGTTGGACCTCAGTAGCCCATGGCTGCATCAGGATTTTGTATATATATGAGGCCCTCTATAGGTAGAGGTTGGCCATCTCAAAATTGGACGCCATGTTTTGTTGTCGTTCGGATTGTTTGGCGTGCAAAGCTGAATGGTACTGCGCTGATACTCATGGATTACGGAAAAGGGGAGGGTAATTGTGATACTGATTTCAGTGTTCATGATTGGGAGCACTTTACAAAACTGCTAAAAAAGGAAAAGGAAATTTTAGGGCTGTTTTAAAAATATATATATATATAATTTCACTTTGTTTTCTGTCCGTCTGTAGACATCGAACTTTTTTGTTTATACAGATAAATAAAAAATTCGTTTTGTGTTATATACGCATTAATGATATATTACGATCTGAATTTTTCGAATCTCCCAAAAATTATAACTGCGCCCTCTACCGGTGGAAAAATTTGAAAATTCCAAAATATCAAACGAATGTTCCAAATGATGTAGTTATGTTAGAAGTTTGAAATTTTGGTGTTGAAATGTGAAGGTTACGAAGTTACCATTGGCAACAATAATTTGACCCTTTAGACCCAGGGGGGAGGTGAATGCAACTTTTTTTGTTTTAACAGAAAAGTGAATGTTTTTAGAGATAAATTAAAAATTATTTTTGGGTTGGACAGGTATTGATGAAATTTTACAATTCGCATTTTGCGAATTTACCAAAAGCTATAATTACGCCCTCTAACAGTGGAAAAGAATCGAAAAATTCCAAAATTTAAAACGAATACTGCAAGCGATGTAGTTATGCTAAAAATTGGAAATTTTGGTCGTGGAATGTGACAGTTTTGAAAATTCCATTGACAAAAATGAGTTCATCTTAAGCCCAAGGTAGGTAAGAAACGGGACGGTTTTGTTTTAAGAGATAATTGGAAATCTTTTTTTTTCAGTTGGTTACTAATGAAATGTAATTCGCATTTTCAAAGGTCGTTTTAATTTATATCATTAGAGATCACTAAATATCGAAACTGCAAAACGTTTAACGAATGTTTCAAGTGATCTGTTTTTGGTAGAAATTTGGGCTGTAGAGTTCTGTTATGGTAGAAATTCCATTGACAACAATGATCTGCCCACTATTTTCAGAGGAGCGAGAGAAAAGCAACTTTTTAAATTTAAGAACTGAAAGACAAATACTTTTTATGTTTTATAATTACTAACAAAATACTACTATGTACATTTCCCCCATCATACATTTAAAAATAAATAAATAACCCCTCAAACAGCTGCTTGTACAGAGGTCTGATAAGAGCCTATCAATTTATACGCCATATTAGAAGGTCCATAGAAATGGCGGGACCTCAGTAGAAAAACAACACGAACATCCATGATTAAAACTTTTAAGGAGTGAAAAAGTAGGCAAAGGAAGGACTTCTTCCTCTTTGAAAATGAGATTCCCATCTGCGCCAGAGGCGATATGCGTTCTTCTAGTTATTTTAAACTTTCAATACCCTCTGACAGTGGAAATTCGAACTAATGTATAACTGAGAAAATAAACTTAATATTTTATTAGTACCTGTAATGTGCAAAAAAAATTTTTCACATATCTCTTAAAGCAGAAAAGTTGCATTTTACCAATGGGACAAATCATTACTATTAGGGAAACCACTTGACCATTACACTCTATGACCAAAAATTGAAGTTTTTAGCCAAAACAGATCTTTTGCAATGCTTATTTAAAGATTTGGTATTTTCCTGCTTTTTTCCACCGCTAGAGGTCGCTTTTCAAGTTTTTATATACCGCCTTTAGCATTCTCTAACACTGAAAATTCCACTGATGGGGATTCGAAAAATGTAAATATTAATATTTTTGTGGAAAATAATTTCGCCGACATACGGTATTCGAACCCGCATCTCTCCAGAAACCTGTCAGAGTATTTTAACCTGTTGAACTACCGCCGGCTTTTTTTTTTAACAAAAGACATTTATTGATTTATAGACGTTTAAACGTGTACAGGTAACGCAGAGATTATCAAATATTGTTTAAATCATTACTATTTTGTTAGTGACTGTAAAACAAAAAAATTTTATATATTGTTTCGTTTATCTCTTTAAGAAAAAGTTTCTTTTCGCACCCCCTTTTGGCTAAGACGGCAAAGCCTTGTTGCCATTGTAAACTTTCTGACCATAACACTCTACTAGCAAAATTTCAGATTTCCAGGTGTAAATAGTTTGTTTGTAATATTCGTTTGAAATTTTATCATTTTATATCTTTTCCCATTGCTAGAGGGCGCTATTAAATCTATTGAAATTTTTTGAAATTGCTAATCGAATATTTGTTTGACATCTATCCAACCCCAAAAGAATATTTTGCATTTAGCTCTAAATGTAAAAAAAATTGATTGTCTATAGACGGACAGACAGATGGACAGACAACAATTAACAGAGAGACGGACAGACAGACGAACAAATATTGGCATAGGCAGACGATAAAGTGAAACATTAGCTCGTTTTTCAAACGAACATTAAAAGAAATTATGTGTTGATTTTCATTTTACAGAGGTCTGATAAGAGTCTGTCAATTTATACGCCATATTAGAAGATCCATGGAAATGGCGGGACCTCAGTAGAAAAACAACACGAACATCCATTTCACTTTTGCAGCCGATTGCCTTCTTCTGATGAAGTTTCTTGGGAAGAAATATTCATTAATTTATTTCTTTGGGTGAAATTTTTACACCCAAATGCAGCGCAGTGAGGCATTCATAAAATATGACAGCTTTTATAGACAAAAAAAGTGGTAGAAATGTATCAAACTCTAACAACTGAGAAGTTTTAACTTGGTACATACACTAACTCATAGGCTTTCGTCTCACGGTACGACAAAACATGGCACCCATAAACCACGTGACTCAATCAACCAATGGCAGTGAATCACCGAGATGGCCAGCCTCTAACTATACAGGACCTCTAGTATACATGTATGTAATGCTGTTTCAAATTCAAGCTTCTTTCTCATTAATGATGAAAAATGAGAAAGAAACTTGAATTTGCGACATTTCAATTTTTTTAGTTGATCGGTAGATTGTCTTCCAGTAGCAACTCATCTTTAGTTAATATTTTGGTTTCGTGTAACAGTGGAATTTTGAATTTCTGATATTTGAATATTATTTCGTTAGCATTTTGCTCTTAAGTAAAGGTATAACTTTGTGAAGTATCTCTGCACTTCGTTCATCTCCCTGTGGTTCATTTGTATTCGGCTATTGGCCAGCAAAATCTGATATTTTATTAGCCCATACGACAAAAATTTGAACTGCCTGCTGTCACTGGAAGAACATATATTGTCAATTGAAGAAACTAATAATAAAAATCAAACGTTAATTTTGATTCAGTATGATGTTGTGGCACTTTACAGATATTTATTATTAAGCGTAAACATCACCAACGTTATTTAGAAATGTTTCCGTCAAATTAACATTGCATTGTTTCCAAAAATTAGTACAGTTCCCCACTTGATTAGGGTACTTGGTGGAACTATTCATCGCTTGGCACAAACTTATCTCATTCGAACATTTAATGCTTGGAAATGCTTGGTCGTCACAAAATGAAATCTTCCCTCAGATGTTGTTTTTGGTTAACATGTTTTCGGCATATTGAGATTTCAAAAGTCAAATTTTTTGGGCAATGACTTGAAAATTTTGATCTACTAGTAAGTGAAACCGGAATGGCTGATTTTAAAGCATATTTTAAAATCTTTAAAAGGAGACCCATTTTAATCTTTTACTATAAACAGAATGCGATTTATAAATGAGAATGTGATTTGATAAAGCTCACAAATTCAAATTTTGAAGATGCTTGGCACTTTTGAATGCTTATAGCTTTCAAACTGCCGGACAGAAAAGAATAATAACAAAATAAGTTTTTCTGTTTACTCTACGAAGACATCCAGTGAGCGAAGGTCCACTGAAATAGGAAAAGTCGAAATTTTGAGCTGTCTTCATTTCATACGAAATTACCCACAATTTATTCAACGATTTTTAAATCTCGTTTCCACTGCAAACGCTTGCCACGAATCAGTCAGCTTCGCGGATTTATTTTTTCAATGGCTGATATTGTTTTTATTTATTTGTTGCCGTCCTGAGAATTTTCAAATTGAGAATATCGAGCTCTATGGGATTTTTGTTTTGTAAGTTTGCCGGTTCTTTAATTTTTTTAACGAAATTATTACCACTTTGCATTTTTTATTTTTTGTAATATATATTTTGTTTGTGTAGTCTTAATTTTTTTTTACTTCTCTTTGTCAAAGCGATTGGCTCGGAGATAACTTTTTTCCTTTTAGTTGTTTAACTTTGCAATAATATTTCAGAATGCAACTAGAAAGACGCGCACCCCCCCCCCCCCTATACCTTTGTATCACGGTGGGGAGTCGCATGGCAACTAATCGAATAAGCGTCCTCATGTCGTTGATGATGACGACGCTATGCGGACAAATGGCATCTGGCATGCCGAAATAGAATGAAGACTCGTCTGTGAACAGCACCTGATTCTGTAGTCCAATGTTGCCTCGCTCGACCCCAGTGGAGTTCTCGTAACTGGTGATATTGCTGCAACGGTAGATGCCGGACTGGACGTCTCACCGTCATTACTACGTCATGCAAACGTTTCTTAATGGTTTGCGCGGAGACCACGGCACCTGTAGTGGTCCACAGATCACTCTGCAGCACAGTCGCTGTAGTGAAAGGGTGATGAACGGACCTTCTACGGAACATACAATCTTCACGTCCTGTGGTGGAGCGCACTGGTCTCGTACCTGTTCTTCATGTCATTTGGTGGTCATGTCGTTGCATGTGATGCATCGTTGCACTGTGCTTATATTGCGCCCCATGTGTGCAGCGATCGCTTGAAGTCTCAATCTGAGCTCTCGCATAGGGACGATTCGCTCTCTCTCAGAAGGCGTCATTGGCACGTAAGGATTCCGCTGGCATCTCCAAGGCATGTTACGAACATTTTCGCAGTTGTTCGTGCCATGAAACGAGGTCGTGGGCGCCTGGTCACGTATCCATTCGCTGCAGACTTTGATCATTTGCATCTCTCCAATGGCCGATCACCTCCTGCGATTTACATATCTCTACTTCCATTCATTCTTGGTGTTGCGATTTCCACTTTGGGCAGTGCAAAAAACTGAACTTTTTCTCCGTAAGCATAAATAAATAAACCGTTTAGCAGGACTTTTAAACTGGACAATAAACTGGACCTCTACCTCCGATTCCTTGCTGGATATCGTCGTAGGAAAAAGTCTTACCTGTACTGATCACGTTTACTCCATCATACAGATATCATATTTGCCCCCCCCCCCCCTCACCTCTCCGTAAAATACGCGAGGGTTGACTAAGTCGGCGATGCATTGTCTCGCAATCTGATGTTCTCAGGTTCGAGTCCCTACTGTAATTTCGTTGAGATGTTCTCCGCTACTCTCAGCTCTGACGTCAGTGAGGAAGGGGGACACCGAAGGTAGTGATCGGTGAAATGGGATGTTAAACCGCGGTCCTTTCGTCGTGAAGGGAAGCCTTACCACGTGTATGCTAGAGAACACATTGGGTGGTCTGCACCGGAGCTTCCCAGGGAATTTGCTACTCAGCTGTGAGCTCCCGGGATCGTTTGACTCGGTCAGTTAGTCTGTTGCGTTCACGAAAAGCCACTCAGAGGTGAAACAACGCAACTGACACTTCCTTACAATTCATCCCTTTGAGATCTGCCATTTTTTGATACCTACTGAGTTAACAACTATATGGTTAAAATTACTAATTTGAACACAATATGTCATATTGAAATCAGCCTATTCATTGAGTCTAGTTATTCCATTAAATTTATCGAAGTTCCCCGACGATTTAGATAATCCGCTGTTACAAATAATTCGTTAAAAGTTCCTTCTAATACGAGCATTATTAGCTTTCCGTATAGAGGCATAAATACAGTATTTCCGTACGAGGCATAAATACAGTTTCTTCTGTCGCAATTCTCTCTTGTTAAGAAGGGAATCTGATTTAGTTACTTTTCCCAATGATCCCAAATACCCTTGCGAACAGACCTCGTGTTTCCCACTCGATCGCTTTCAAGGGGGAGCCAATGGGAAGCAAGAGGGAGGCAGTGGATGGACGACGGATCATGGGCCTCGCTTTGCGTTCGAGATTGCAGAGAGATTCCGACTCTCAGAGCTGCGCGTGTAGTGGTGGATGAATGGATCGTGAATAGGAAAATGGGATATGGAGGGGCGGGTGGGGGTTGAGGATAAATCATCTACAAATCTTCATCCAAGCGAAGATATGGAATTTATATTGGGCAAAGGAAAACACTTCTTTCAAATCACGATACGATGACTGATTGGAAGGTCTTAAGTGACCTTTTCTGATCTTAAATAGCGAATTTGTTCTTGGGTCGTTTTGCTTAAGAGTGATAATTTTTGTGCCCAAAACGAAAGGCTAAATGGCCAGGTCACAAAGTCCCCAAAGGCTCAGAGAAGGTTGGAGGGAGGGGACCCACTGGAAAGCTGTTAGGTGACAATCTGGTCAGCTGTCGGAATATTTAACAAATAGAAATTATGGCTTTCCTGCATATGAGACCATGGATTAACGTCATATTCGACGGACGGCGGCCGTGAGCAGCCCATGGGTGCTTTCCTGGATAAAAGACCATGGCTTAACGTCTTATTTGATGGATGGTAGCCTTGGAAAGCCCATGGTGCTTTCCTGGAAAAGAGACCATGGCTTAACGTCATATTTGACGGATGGCGGTCTTGACAAGCCCATTGGTGCTTTCCTGGATAAGAGACAATGACTGAACATCTTATTTGACGGATGGTAGCCTTGGAAAGCCCATTGGTGCTTTCCTGGATATGAAACCATGGCTTAACGTCATATTTGACGGATGGCGGTCTTGGAAAGCCCATTGGTGCTTTCCTGGATAAGAGACCATGGCTTAACGTCTTATTTGACGGATGGTAGCCTTGGAAAGCCCATTGGTGCTTTCCTGGATATGAAACCATGGCTTAACGTCATATTTGACGGATGGCGGTCTTGACAAGCTCATTGGTGCTCTCCTGGATAAGAGACCATGGCTTAACGTCTTATTTGACGGATGGTAGCCTTGGAAAGCCCACTAGTGCTTTCCTGGATAAGAGACCATGGCTTAACGTCTTCTTTGACGAATGGTAGCCTTGGAAAACCCATTGCTGCTTTCCTGCATATGAGACCATGGGTTAACGTCATATTTGACGGACGGCGGCCGTGACAAGCCCATTGGTGCTTTCCTGGATAAAAGACCATGGCTTAACGTCTTATTTGACGGATGGTACCTTGGAAAGCCCATTGGTGCTTTCCTGGATATGAGACCATGGCTTAACGTCTTATTTGACGGATGGTAGCCTTGGAAAGCCCATTGGTGCCCCCTTCCTCACAAGGGTCAGGGTGGGCACAAGTGAAACTGGAATGTCGAAACATCGCATGACGAACTTCGTGCAATGCCGAGAGAGAGACCTCTGAAATAAAGAAAGATTACAAAGGAATAAATATCTTAACGAAAATGGATATTAAGAGCGTCATAAGAAACGACGCCAAAGGAAAAAAAATAAGTTTTTTTACTGTAAAGAAAAATTCGCATATGGCTCGTGCTTTCTGTATATATGCAAATGAGCTCGAAAGATTCTGCTTCGTAGGTATTTGAACGGGGGAACGACCCGGATGTTAAAGGGGGAAAAGCGTCATACTTATTAATAGAAAAATTAGCTTGACAGACAACATAAGTATCCACGCTAGCACAATTGGGACTCGAACCTGGGACGTTGCCGAATGAGTCCCCCCACAATTTTATGGTTGAATAAAGTTAACGAAGTGCGTTTCGAAATACCTATTAGTGAATAAATAATTAACAAACTTTAATGACATTAAATGCTTGTCTAATATAACAGCCAAACCATCTATTGCATTTTACATTTTGTAATGATATTAAATTTTTGTGTTTTAATAAAAAACCCTTTCAGCAAATTGTCGTGCTTCCGGTAAAGCAATTTCGGAAAGAATCAATTATTATGAAGCAACGGAATTCACAAAAGGCAGAAGTGGAATCAACATCAGACAAGTGGGTGAAAAAAATTCACCATTCCTCCTCCGGGATTCGAAATTCCCGATCAAGCGCCATTTTCTCTCCCTGTTGAGCCAATGCGGTGATGACTCACATCTACGAATGGTGGATCCCAACATCTCCCATCAGATCACTCTGGAGGTCCATCGTTCGTCCCAATTCCTCTCGTTGAGTGATCTGATGATGTTTTAGCATCGGAACGAAACACTCAATGGATCGTCGGTTGAGACGCGTGATGGATGGCATCCAACAACTTCCGCTCCTTGCATCCTAACTTGCATCCTTGCATCGCAACTTTTCAGTCTCTCATAGGGGAATACTAACTTAAAAACTATTTTTAATCAATTTTAAAGCTACTTTTAAAACTTTTATTTTCTAATACTATTTCTTATACGAGAACTTGTATTTAAATTTATGAGGATTTTTTTAATAGTTATTGGCGATTTTTATTTTGAGTCCAAATAACGATAGCCTCGTGCTCCAAACATTGTTAAGCGCACCAAATTCATTGGATAGCGAAAGGGTTAAGCACGTGCGACAATGCAGCAAATGGCGCGCAAGAAGGCGATCTCGTATTCGTATCTGGCAGGATCCTTGCTCATTTTTAGACAATTAATCTGCTCGTCATAAATTCCACAACTTCCCTCTTTCGATGCGATTGCAACATGTTAATAACAGGAAATATTTCAAACGACAGAATAGCAGGATAGACGCCGAATGTTTTCCTTGCATAGTCAGGTACCTTGCAGGAAAAGGTAATTAACAGGGTTTTACATCAGTTGGAAACAGGCGACGAAATACTTACATAGTTTGTGCGCATTCTTTTCCCCAACCTACAGCATCGTGTTTGGAGTGGCGAGCATAATCTGAATCCGCTTCACCTTCTGCATCATTTGACGCGACTTATAAATTGAATCTTTCGAAGGTAAAGTATTCTGACCCTGAAGCCTTTCGAAATTAATATTACTTAAGTTGCGAAAAAACACGTCGACGCACAGATACTGTTGCGATTACGCCCTCTCCCTCCCTCCCTCCCTCCCTCCCTCCCTCCCTCCCTCCCTCCCTCCCTCCCTCCCTCCCTCCCTCCCTCCCTCCCTCCCTCCCCAGGTGATCACAGTTTAAGAGTCTCTCATTTAGGAGACTGTTTAGTCATTGGAAGGCTTTAGAATTATAAGAGAAGCAATTCCATTATTGTACACTGCTACGCTGAAATGCGTGTCCTTTTCGAAGGCTTTCCTTTCACAGGAATCAAACTGAAAGCAATGATGCATAACCTGTCTCTTTTGTGGCGCTGTGAATGGCACAGGTATGTCATTGCTTTTCGTTCGAAAAAGAACGGATACAAAAAAAAAAGAAGTATTTTCAGCGCAATAATCGAATAGCAAAGTGCATAAAAAGACATAGTTCAAAATAGAAGCATTTCTATTTCAATAACAACAAGAAACAAAATTTAAATGTAATTTTAATATAGGAGTATCAGTTTTAAAGAATTCAATAGCAATTCACTAGGTTTGAATCCCCCCCCCCCGGATTATTTTGCTTTTTGTTACTAAAACATGGTCTTTTTGATCCGAATCGTTAATTTTGAAATCTCTTCATCCATTTTAATTACCCTTTTCTTCTGCCGGAAAGATATTCCTCTCCCTTCCAGAGGAATGCTGCTCGAAATGAAGCGAGTCCAGTGCGAGACACATCTCGAGGCGAGCACGAGCGGCACTCGACTTCACCCGAAGTCTCTCGGAATCTCGAGCAGAAACTGAGAAAGGGAATCTCACTTACTCTGGCCACGAAGCAGGAAACACCAGTGAGCGTCACGTGACCTGAAATCTCCAAAAAGAAATTCTTCATTGGAGATGCAAAAGGAGACGGAGCACAGCAGCGCCTCCTGGGAATGAAAGCGAATCATGTGCCAGGCTTAGCGAATGAAGAAAGGGTTGGAAAAAGCCCTATGCATTTTTTTCTCTTCGAAACTTGTCTTTGTCGACTCAAAAAATTTCAACTAACAGAAACAGGACTTAAAACATTATCTGATAGTTTTATTTTTAATTAAATTCCGATTTCGTGTCTGATGTTTCATGATGGAGCATCTGTTTTATTTTAAAAGCTACATGACCCGTTCGAAACTCGGCTAATCTCTGCCCCAGAGTCAAGTGCCATTCATTTAGATACTGCAACTATTCCAAAAAAAAAAAAAAACCTTGGTAATGTCTTGTGCTTTCTGTTAAAGAATGCAGACGCTCTCTCTATTTCGCAGATCCCTTCGCCATTCAGGATCAGTTTTAATTCTTCATTGGAATGCATTTCCTGTTGTGCAGTTTCCTGTCGACCCAGCTAACACGCTCCTCCATTCCTACTTTTCCATTTTCCAGAGATGATGATCACCGGATGAAGTGTCGTCATAGCAACAACATCCCTGTGTTGGGCAGCCATAACTCTGCGATCGCTGCAGCCGTAGCGGAGGAGCCAGTGTCGAAGCAATCGATGCCACGTGGAAAATGGCGCGAGCGATCCACCGCCAGCCATCGCCGGCGTCTGCTGATGCAAGGAGTCGAAAATGTAAAGGAAACAACTGGCCTCGAGTCGGTGCATTCCATTCAAAACATGATCGATGCTAAGAGAAGGAAGAGTCCGTCGCTCTCGTGGGCTCTCCATATTTTTCATATTTCTTGACTTATTCTTGCTCGTGTTCAAATTAGCTTTGCTGCAAATCCATTTTGTCACTTTTATACTCAAAACAATTTTCTTCGTAATAATAATAATAAGTAAACGTCAACACAGAGGATGTTTAAGAATCTGTGTGGAAATTAATGAAGAGACAGTTAAAGAGCAGAATTAGGAAGCAACAAAAGTCCGATTCACTCTAAAAGCCTCAGAGGTTAGCGAACCATGCAAACAGAAAGCATGATGCTTTCGACCCGACATACTTTTAAGCAGATGATTCGACTATGTAAATAACGATGAGGTTAGATGGACTTGTGAACCGCATTTCTTTTAAGTAGAATATTGTTAAGTAGGGAGAGAGTGCACTGATTTCGCCAGGTTGACCATCTGCAGAAAAACAGATTGGCGAAAAGAATTACGAACAATGTTTCGGAAAGATTGAGGAAAAGGAGCAACAGGCCTTACCATGAGATCGGCGAACAATGTCAAACAGGAATTGTTAATTAGTCTGCAAGCATCTTCTCTTCAGGAGAGGCCTGTGTGTGGGAAACTAAATTACAATCTGGTTGAACTTCCGTTGCATCCATCAATATATGTTACAAATCCAAGCAAGGGGAATAGTAACGGTGATGGATATGTATAAACAGAATGGAGAAAGGCTGTGCTGAAGGAAAAAATTAAAGATGGATAACGCAGTACTGTATAAACAGGATAGATAAGAGTAGTGCTCGTACACAGACAGGATGAATGAGAGCAGTGCTCCATACACACACAGGATGGGTAAGAGCTATGCTGCAGACACACACACACAGGATGGGAAAGAGCTATGCTGCAGACACACACACAGGATGGGTAAGAGCTCTGCTGCACACACACACAGGATGGGTAAGAGCTATGCTGCACACACACACAGGAGGGGTAAGAGCTCTGCTGCAGACACACACACACTCACAGGATGGGTAAGAGCACAGTTACACATGCACTGAAAAGTTTATGAGCCCTTTTTACAATGTTTGCATTTTTGTAGGGATTTCAGGCGCAGAACTTTTCTGTTTGATTTGAGCAATTGTCTTTCTGCAATATAATCGAAGCGAAAGAACTGAAAGCAGCAACTGATTGCTCTTGACGTCAACCCATCATCTTCATCAGCAGAATGAAGATTGAAGACGATAGAATGGCATCATCAGATCTTTGACTTCGTCTTCGTCATCATCAGAGAATGTCATCGGTTGGTTCCTAAAGCTAAATGGCAATCGATTTCGTAAGAAGTTACGGATTCGAAATATGATTTCATTTGCAATGTTTCAGAAAGAACTGTTTCCTGAAAATTAAGACATCAGTCAAGTTGCCCATTTTTCTGATTGTTCTGGACAAGATATTTCTCTACGTGCGAATTCAACATAATCTAAATTTTGAAAAGGTCATTTCGGATTGCTGTCTCCTCCGAATTGAGGTTACTCTTCTTCTTCAGGCAGCAAAGAAAAGAGAGGAAGCGAAAACAAGCAGTGCAGAATGGAATGGGATCCTTTCCGAAAAACGAAACGATTTGGCATCAAAAAAGATCATCGATGGACAAGACATTCTGTTGCAAATTAATATCGAAAGCAAAGAATAGAAACACACGGAGAATAAAGAGATAAAAAAGAAAGGGGAATCAATTGTAGGAGAGAGGGGGGGGGCGATCGTTCCCTTATAGCCCGAAGAAGAAGGGATGAAAAATTGATTCACATTTACGATCATTTGATTTCTCAAATTTGGTCATTTGATTTCTCAAATTGGAATTATCAGAACAATTATCTTTTAAGCGACGGAGTTTTGAAATTTTCATAATTAAATAATTCTCGTATTTCATCAATATGAGCCACAGGATTACAATTTAGGTTCGTATTTATTTTGTTTCCCTTTTGATCAGGACCGTCCAATCGAAACGTATTGAAAAGGCATTAAAAAAAACATATTCTGAAAGAGCGAAAGGAAGATTTTCAACTTAAAAACGAAATAATACATTTCAAAGGAATTAGAGAAAAACTATTTTTAAGGAGTCAAGGAAATATTTTGATTAAAAACAAAAATATGCATTTTCAATTAGTATCAGGAATTGGCAAAATCATTTGTTTATGCACCGAAATATGTTTGGTCGAATAATGGGAAGCCATGAGCCCGATTCGGTATTCTTTTGAAGTGTGTTTTATGAGCAGCAGATGGAGTGCGTCTGCTTATCGTTGTCAACAGATCGGTTCGTCTGCTTCATAATCAATTCACGGATATTGTTACTGAGCAGTAATTTTAAAATTCCCAAGGGATCCGATTCTACCGAAAGGTTATGAACTGACCCATCTCTGTTTCCACGAGCAATCCAGGCCATTGATTCATTAGTGATTTGGTTGGACCATGAAATGTCACTAAAATCGCCTCCTCTCTCATCACTTTTTAGGGTTAAAAAATCCTTTCTGCTCGCCATTCAGTGCAGCTGATTATTCTTTGTTGATTGCGGTAGACACTTCTTTCTCTTCTTCAGATATCCGAATTCGTTGACTTCATTTTCTGAACTATTAACAGCAGATAAAATGTTCAAAATTTATTCCTTTTTCAAATTTTCGTTTACGGAGAGCCATCTCAAGCAACAAAATAAAATATAACAAACATAAAAATTTAGCACAAATGCAAAATTATATCAGGAATTCTAACAGCTGCAAAAGTTCCATTCCTCCTAAAAAATAAATGCATGTGTTCTATTCTTGTCGTAGTCCTGGGTTGACCTATTCCTTTAGCGCAAACGTCTCTGAGACCGGAAGACGTTACCGCACTTAGATTTCGATAGTTCTTTTATTCGCTGCTCTCAACACCAGTAGAGTTCGATACAAAAATCCGAAACAAAAAACGCACTTTTACGTAAGTTCTTCCAGTTCAAAAATTCATGCCCATGAACTTTTGAATGACGTATGAACTGATTAACATAAATTATATTGTAAAGTATAAATTATAATCTATTTTATAGGTAATTTTTTTAAACAAACAAACTGAACAATATGAAAGAAGTAAATAAATCAGAGAACTCCACTTGAGTCCGAGCTCGTGTGTGAAGTTCACGAATATAACGTTTACAGAATAAGTTGCAACAGTGTTATAAAAATTAAATATTTAAGCTACAGTTTTATCTCTATAGATATTTCTCTACATCATCACAATCCACTAACCAATTCCATATTAATCTTTTAAAAGCAAAAATGTTTCTTTCATTTCTAATGTTAGCCAGCAGAGCATTAAAAAGTTTTGGTGCCAGATAAACGTAGTGGTTTTGGATGATAATTTTTTTTAGGAAACGGTATGGATAAATGCATAGTAGATGATAAACGTGTATATTTGGGAAAGATCTTAACATTAGACTCATCCCAATTTTGAATATTGCACACGAATAGGTGATAAATATATAATTTTCTAACTGGTAAGATATTGAATTTTTTTATATTTTTTTTATACTGTCATATTTCTTTTTCTTTAGCATACATCTTATTATGTAATTTCGAGAAACCTGTAATGGTTTCAGATTTGTCTCATATAGACTTTCCCAAGATATAATGCCATATTTCAAATAGGATTTTATCCACGAATTATAAATAATTTTTTACACTGACAAATCTATAAAATTTCTTATGTAATAAAATCTTGAAACCACAAAATTTTTTGTCAAGGTAGACACCCAAATATCTGAAGCAATCAACACCCTGAATAGCTGAACAATTACAATATATCTCATTGCAGTTTAGATCCCTAATTGCCAATAAGCTAATCCCTGCTAACTGAAAAAACGATTCTGTAAAGCTGGCCGAGCTAATGGCAGATCTGAAGGGAAGAGCGGCAATCCAAGTTCGCTAATGTAGAGCCTGGGTGGGAAACAATAAGTGTCGACCACTAGCACTGCGGAACTTTCACCCACAGGGCAGCATGAAACTCTACAACCTGTTCACCCCTGAAATGAGCAAATCCTCCCTCCAATCTCCCGAGCCGATAAGGGCGACTTGGGGCGGGTTGTTCCCTTGGAATCATGCGAGTCGTGGGCGCCGACGGCAATGGCAAGTTCCAGTGGGCAGTAACGGATCCCAGAAATGTCATTTACAGTTTGAAAAGGGAGATTCGTAGACGTCATTTCTCTACTTGCTAATGACACCAAGCCGTCCCGTGGCCGAGTGGTTAGCACGCTTGACCATTGATCTAAGGGATCTGGGTTCGAGCCCCGGGTAAGGCATGGTTCCAGTGGTCAGTAACGGATCCCAGAAATGTCATTTACAGTTTGAAAGGGAGATTCGTAGACGTCATTTCTCTACTTGCTAATGACACCAAGCCGTCCCGTGGCCGAGTGGTTAGCACGCTTGACCATTGATCTAAGGGATCTGGGTTCGAGCCCCGGGTAAGGCATGGATGTGTTTGTCGTTTTTCTGCTGAGGTCCTGCCATCCTCTCAGACCTTCTACTATGGCATATAAACTGACAGGCTCCTGTCAGACCTCTGTGGCAAGCAGCTGCTTGAGGAGGTATTTATCATTATTTTTTAATGACGCCAAGCCTAAATCCCTTTAATGTCACAGACTGCACCACCCTTCCTTGATTTAAGAGAATGGTGACTGCCCTTCTACCATCGCTTTTGATGTGCACGCAGTTAGAGAAATTGAAGAATACAACGGGAAATCCTTACATGTGTGCGGTACAACAGAAGGAACAACAATTTGCAAAACTGTAGATGATGTACAGGGTGTTTATAAAGTAACTATCCATTTTCCAGAAAACGCTGACTGATCATTTTCTGTTCCAGGTTTTGTGAATCATGCTGACGACAGAAGAAAGAATAGCAGCAAAAAAAAGTAGTTGAGGCCCGACGTCTGCGAGGTGTGTCCTTCGAAGGGGTGAGACAAGAGTTCCCTCTTAAATTCCCTAAACCACCGCCAACAAGGGCAGCAATGGTAGCAATGGTGAACAAATTTCGGAGGGCAGGGAGTGTTCATGATGGGAAACGTTCTGGTCGACCTCCAGTATCACCAGAAACTGTGGAACGCATCGAGGATGCAATCAACCGTAGCCCTCGTGCATCAACAAGGAGACTAAGCAGGGAGCTTGGTGTAACGCAAACGGTGCTTTGGAAAACCCTACGTTTCACGTTGAAAAACGGTGTTATCATCCACAGATGCTTCATAAGCTACACGAGGAAGACTATCTTTTGGAAGCAGTGGAACGAGAAGATCTCAGGAATAACATTTTGTTCAGTGATGAGGCGACGTTTCACACACGTGGACCTGTCAACAGGCACAATTGCATCATTTGGGCTGACGAACATCCACATCAAAGTCTGGAGTGGTCAGGAATTCTCCAAAGGTTAACGTTTGGTTGGAGGTATCAAAAAGACCAAGGTGTATGGCCCTTTCTGTTTTTCTGAGAACACAATTACTGGCGATATTTACCGGGATATGCTGGAGATTATTTTGGTGCCTCAACTTGTGTGTGATGGAGTTATCGACACTGTCGTCTTCCAACAAGATGGGGCGCCACCCCATTTTGCAAAAATTGTCCGTGAGTACCTATATGAAACCTTTTTCTTTTAGGTGGATCGGAAGAGGTTCAGTCAGATTTTGGGCTTCAGGATCACCTCACACCTCTAGATTTTTTTGTGTGGGGTTATATCAAATCAGAGGTGTACAAGGTGAAGATTAAGAGCATTAATCAATTGAAGGAGCGGATCACAGTTGCAGTGGCTAAGATTACACCTGATATCTTGGAAAGGGTTTACCGTGCTATACTAAGACATCAAATGCTCAACTGAACGTTGGGATTTGTGTGTTGACGTGCAAGGGGGTCATGTTGAATCGATTAATGTTTTGTTGTTTTCATGTTTTTGGTTCATTTGTAACACAAAGAGAGTTATTAAAAGGCTTGTTCACAGAAATGGATAGTTACTTTATAAACACCCTGTATTTGCTGCGCTGGAGCACCATAGTGAACTAAAACATGATTTCAGTTACGGAACAGATTTCAACGGATGTTTCTACTTCGTGCATCTTTAATAATATATCTGATAGGAATGATATAGGCAAATATAATAAAGCAATTTCTTCCATTGATAACAAAATCAGATATTAGACTGATAAGAGATAGATTTGAGATTAAAAATAAAACTTTCAATGTACGTTTTCATTCATAAGAAGGATTTTTTTTCGTAACTAATCCCCATTTTTTCCGTCAGATATTAGTGTCGATTTGTACGGTTTCGATTGAGGCGGTGATATCCCGGAATCTATCCACCGAGGGGGAGTTCTAACGCTACTTCGAATATATCCCCCCCCAAAGACATTTTCTGGATCTGCCTCTGGAGAGAATGCTTTAAGGCAAGCAAAAATTACCAATAGTAAATCGTAATTCGTAGAGATAATGCATAAAAGCAATAGCAACAAATATGGAAATAATACTACATTTTTAACGAACAAAGGAATGTAGACAGTTTTTTTTTGTGCATCGTCTGTTCCTTTTTGAAACAGAATTCTCCAAAAGAAAAAAAAAATAGATATCGATCAAAGGAAGTCCCGATCGCATCGCCAGCGAAGTGAAAGTTAATAACGATAATAATAATAATAATGAAAAAAGGGGCGACTAACTATCGCTTTCAAGAATATTGAATATAAACTATATTTACCAAAAATGTTGGGACGTTTTCAAGTTATGTGAGTGGAAAAGCGCTCATTCAAAGTTGCCTAATTTTCAAAAGAAGTTTCTCAAGGAAAACTCTCACTGGAAATAAACTGAGATTCAGTTCTATATAAATGATCTCTTTAAAACTCTATTTTCAACAATATTTGTTTTATATTTAATGTTTTGGCAGGCAAAATATTTAACTGCAGACTATGCTACTTTTTCAATTTGCTATTAAAACTCAAATAATAACTGTTATGCCAAATCGGTTATTGAAATAAACGTAATTTTAGACGTTTTATGTTTCGCGAAGTAAGCCACAATGCACTCTTAAAGCTGTAGAGCAGTTTAAACCTGCATTGGTTTAATAGATGGTCATAAATACATTTAGACCCTGTGACAGACTATTACCGAAATTCAGTTCCTCAGAGCAGCGTTGTTCTCCGATATGCAGTTTGGATATTCCTTGTTTCAAGGTTTATCAAAACCCTTTTAGTTCTTGATTCACCGTCGAGTATAATTTTACTGCTTCACAAAAAGTCCGTTTGCGCGATTGGAGCTTCCTTGTGGTTATATTATTTCTCATTAAATGTCCAAGGGAGATGCAGTGTTTTTTACAACACACTCCAGCCTTTTATTTTTACTGTTATAGAAAAGGTTTAGTGTTAAAGTTCGTAGTAGCGCGTCTTCACTGTTTATTTTTTATGTTTTGATTCTTTCAGTTTTCGTCAGTTTTATAGAAAACTTTAGGAAAGCTCTTCTGCAAGTTAACTGCTCCGCTTTTGAACAACTCTTTAGCTATTAAACGAATATTGTTGAAAAATCAATATTCAGAGAGATTTGAGCAAATTCTTCAGTTTATCTCCGGAGATATGTTTCGGTAAAAAGTTTTATTTTTCTAAATAGGGAGCTTTCAATGTCGCTTGAAATGAAAATGAAAATGCCGCAAAACTTTTGTAATGGAGTTGATGTAAATGGGAACTAATCAGATCGAAAATGAACAGGCTGAGGGAGAAACAATTTCTTCGCGTGGAGCTGGATGTGTGAGAGCACAACAGAACTGGAAACAGAAGAAGAGAAAACTTCCTGATGACTTCGTTTCAAGCAGAGGACAACAACATTGTCTTTTGAAAGGTTTTGCAAACTGAGGGAAGAAGTGATCGTAGGAAGGATCGAGATTTACCAGAGGAAAGAGAAATTCGGCTTCAGAGACGAATGCCCTCTAAGAGAAGTTCATTCTCCTTGTTTATTTTTGCCCCTTCTTCAATTAACCGGAATCCTTTTCTCGTTAAAAGTCGTAAAGAGACATTATCCCTTTGCGGTTATCTCTGCAGTAGGGAGAAACGTTGACAATTTTGTCGTGAAATAACCAAAGCATCTTCTTTGCATCTTTTGGATGCAGATTGATCTGACAAACTCTATGAAATACGAAAGTAACGCAATGCGATTATACGGAGGGGAAAGGAAAAACTCGCACGGATTTTGACTTTTGCCTGCAAAAAAAAAATGACGTTACGTTTGTTATTCGACTAATTTTTTTTCTTTTCTGTATCTGAGAGGAATTCATAATTCTTTTCTATATCTCGAAGAAATTCTTTTTTTTCCCTATATATGAGAGGATTTCATAATTCTTTTCTTTTCTATATTTGAGAGGAATTTAAAAATCTTTTGTATATCTGAGAGGAATTCCTAATTCTTTTCTTTTCTATATCTCAGAGGAATTCATAATTCTTTTCTATATCTGAGAGGAATTCAAAAATCTTTTCTATATATGAGAGAAATTAATAATTATTTCTTTTCTATATCTGAGAGGAATTCAAAATAATTTTATATCTTTTACTGAAGGATATTCAAAAATATTTTCTCTGTCTGAGAGGAGTTCATAATTCTTTTCTATATATCAGAGGAATTCATAATTCTTTTCTATATCTGAGAGGAATTCAAAATAATTTTATATCTTTTACTGAAGGATATTCAAAAATATTTTCTCTGTCTGAGAGGAATTCATAATTCTTTTCTATATATCAGAGGAATTCATAATTCTTTTCTATATATCAGAGGAATTCATAATTCTTTTCTATATCTGAGAGGAATTCAAAAATCTTTTCTATATATGAGAGGAATTAATAATTATTTCTTTTCTATATCTGAGAGGAATTCAAAATAATTTTATATATCTTTTTCTGAAGGATATTCAAAAATATTTTCTCTGTCTGAGAGGAGTTCATAATTCTTTTCTATATATCAGAGGGTTCATAATTCTTTTCTATATATCAGAGGAATTCATAATTCTTTTCTATATCTGAGAGGAATTCAAAAATCTTTTCTATATATGAGAGGAATTAATAATTATTTCTTTCCTATATCTGAGAGGAATTGAAAATAATTTTCTATATCTTTTTCTGAAGGATATTCAAAAATATTTTCTCTGTCTGAGAGGAGTTCATAATTCTTTTCTATATATCAGAGGAGTTCATAATTCTTTTCTATATCTCAGAGGAATTCTTAATTCTTTTCTATATCTGAGAGGAATTCAAAATTTTTTCTATATATGAGAGGAATTAATAATTTTTTCTTTCCTATATCTGAGAGGAATTGAAAATAATTTTCTATATCTTTTTCTGAAGGATATTCAAAAATATTTTTTCTGTCCGAGAGGAATTCATAATTCTTTTTCTTTCTAGATCTAAGATGAATTAAAAATTCGTTTTCTTTTCTGTATCCGAGAGGAATTCATAATTCTTTGCAAAACCGAAAACGGGAAATATTAAAAGCGAGAAAGAAGAGCATGAGTTGACTTTTTTCTGCTCGTAATCGATAACTTAAATGGAATGAAAAGGAAAAAAAAATGCGGGTTCAAGAGACGGAAACTTAGTGCGACTCTCTGAGCATGCGCCCTTTAATCGAACCCTAAAGAAATGTTTCTTCGCACCAGCAGCCAAGTCGGTCCCATTTTTGGCGGCAATGCGCGGCTGGGCTGCAGAAACCGCACGTGCCAGGTTTCGTGTCCATGAGGAGGGAGCCGGGCCTCGTCGCCGCTTCCATTCTCATCAGATGCAACGGGAGAGAGGAGTTGCCGCTAGTTGTCCTGCGCATGTGCACTGCAGCTGCTCTTAATCATGTTCCCGACATTCAGTTCCCGGGTAATGCATGAGCTGCCTGTGGTGCGCGCGCGCGCAACCGAAGAACGCGCCCATTGGTGCACCCTTTCTTTTCGCCTTCGATCGCCGAGATCTCCGATCACGAGTCGAGGGCATCGACCACCTGCACGTGCCGACCTCGGTCACGTGACGGAAGGAGGTCAAGGGATGCGTGGCGGAGACACGCGGGCACCACCTGAACGCACAGAAGTGGGCTAGGTCTGCCTTCATCGTCTGACGATCCCTGCAAATGGCGCTCCATCCGCAATTCTCCCTTCTCTCTAAAGCTCTTCCTGATGCTATTTCTGTTCGGAAATCTTCTGGTTCCGATAAACAAATCAAAGCTGACTTAAGGAAAAAAATTCCTTTCTCCCAATGGAAGGGAAAACAAAATCAATAGGAATGGATCCCTTGAAATACTGAACCAAACCTTTCACTTTATTGAGTCCTATACAACATATTGGTTTGCATTTATTATCTTAATGAAGCATGTCTCTTGTTTTCCGAATGCTGTCTTCTTATTTCAATTGATGAAATCAAAACTTTAAGCAATCGATGTCAAAAAATCAGTTCAGAAATAGTAATTTGTTGTTATTTTATTTCGATTTTTCCCCTAATTTCCAGGAACTTATTTCAAATAACGTTCTTGTTCTCTACGGCATTGTTTCTCCTTCAGCCAAAATCCGCAAAATAGAACACTTTCTCTCTCGATGAACTTTCCCCTCCGAAGAGTATCTCGGCAACACGTATGCTGTATTGCATACTCTTAAAGAAGAGATCTCCCCCAGTTGATCGAAGCTGCTTCTTCGATTCTACTCAACGGGATGCGACTTTTCGCAAGGCATCCTCTTCCTCCCTCCCATTTCCTGCTCTTCCTCCCTTCGTCCACCGCTTCACCCTTTCACGAGCGATGGCGAAGGGCATCATCACAATTTCTCGATGTTCTTCGTTGCCATGGAGATCTGCTTCGGTGCTTGAACCTCTGCAGATGTGATACCTCGTGATCCGTGCTCCGTTCTTTCAACTCCTGACCCCAAAGGACTCGTTCCACCGTCGCTCGACGCATCGAGTCAATTTTTTTCCCGAAGAGAGATTTTGCTAATAACGAAACTACTAAGACAGAAAGTGGAACAATGCAGCTCATTTGCTTCTAGGGCAACTTCGGAATGCGTTCAAAGGCTGACGGTCTCTTGCGAGAGACTGGATTGGGCGCCGCTGCCACCTCCCCCCCCTCACTCCCCAGTAAATAAGTGCAATGAAGAAATGGACAATGCACGAATCACTAAGACGAAATAACTTAGCAGCAGATTACTTGGGAGAAGTACTTGCGGGATGCCAACACTTACGAAATGAACTTGGAGGAGTACGATTTTTTATGATAAGACAAAATATCAATTCGCCCTGAAGAAGCTCCTTGCAAGAGAGGTCTGCAGGAGCCTGTCATTCTCCTTGCAAGAGAGGTCTGCAGGAGCCTGTCATTCTCCTTGCAAGAGAGGTCTGCAGGAGCCTGTCATTCTCCTTGCAAGAGAGGTCTGCAGGAGCCTGTCATTCTCCTTGCAAGAGAGGTCTGCAGGAGCCTGTCATTCTCCTTGCAAGAGAGGTCTGCAGGAGCCTGTCATTCTCCTTGCAAGAGAGGTCTGCAGGAGCCTGTCATTCTCCTTGCAAGAGAGGTCTGCAGGAGCCTGTCATTCTCCTTGCAAGAGAGGTCTGCAGGAGCCTGTCATTCTCCTTGCAAGAGAGGTCTGCAGGAGCCTGTCATTCTAATAATACTCGTCACAGCAGATTTGAGAGGAAGGAGTGACCTCGGCAGAAAGACAACACAATGGAAGAAACATTGATGCCTGATCCTGGGTTCGAATCCATATCTCATTGAGCAGCAGCCAATGGAAATTTATGTGAACAAGGATTCCGAGGAAATGCTGAATCATCCAGTCGGCCATCAATTTCATCCAGTCGGCCATCAATTTGGGGAATTGTTTGATATGCTTCTGATAACGAAACGAGTGCACTGGAATAGGCAAGTGAGGAGGTGGGGGGGGAGGCAGGAAGAATGTGATCGGACAACGGTATAAGGATTTTTCATACTCATTAATTAGTTTTTGTTAATACAATTACATCTAAAAAATCTAAAATATTAATTAAATAGCGATATAAGAGATCCCAGTTTTATATATTTTTTTCAACTTCTGGCATTAACATGTATAACTGATAACTGTTCTGTTGTGTCATATAGGTTACGTTTTCATCTTCTTGGAACCACTTTTTAACTTCAGCAATATTGTCCAGTTCCTAATCATTCTGATGATTGGAGTGCGCACCAAGATGGTTGACATCGTCCAAGACGGCCATTATGCAGATTAGAGTTCGTTAGCCATGACAGATGAGAAGCGGCAATTTCGGATAAAATTAGACAGAATGTTCTACGAGAGATGTAAAGCACTTGCTGCAGAAGCTCCTTAACGAGTTGAAGATGGAGACATTTTCAGAATACGTCGAATCTTGCTTTTCATTGGCTTTCGTAGTTAAGCATTAATAAGACACTAATTGGAAAAAAAAAACTCTTTCAGAGAAACTTGCCGCTCCTTTCTTTATGTGAAACTAGGTTTCATTATCAAGATCTAAATTTATTTTCAATTGCATATTTTAATCAGCAACAGTTTCCTTACGATGACCTTGAAAAGTGAGGAAGGTCAGACCATTCACCGTTCTGGAGGTTACGTTAGAAAGATGAGGCAGCCTACATCGATGACGATGAAACGTTGCAAGAACTTTGGCAGAAGTTTCGAGGAAGAACGGAATGCTCTCGTCTACTCCTGCTGAGAACATTGTTCTTGAAAGCGCCTCAAAGGGGAGAGAGAAATCTGTTGGTGTGGAAGTTCTGCTTCGAGGCTACCTGGAAGCGGGAAATTGGGCTGCGGTGGCGAGAGAAAACTTCGATTGGTTGGCCCACCAATCACAGCCGCTGAGGAGGCCTCGTGCCGCCTTTGTTATCCGTCGTGCAGGTCAAGAGCCGAAAAACAATGGCCGTCCGAAACAGACCAGCTGCCATCTTTCGATTTTTCCTTAATCTCGTTTTCCTTTCGGTGCTCTTCCATGATCCTGCAGTTCTTCCCCCCCCCCCTCCTTTATCTTTGGCCTCTTCTTTTTCCTGAATCCGAAACGAAGATCTCTTGCCATCAACATTTCATTCCCGCCTTTTTAATTCGCTTCTTCTTCTTCGATCAGCAGACGATGCCAGCGAAGTGTGCAGAAGCAAAACAGACGCGCAGACTCTTAATGTTTTAAACCTACTGGCAAAGCGACAGTGACGTAAGAGGAAACTTCCAACGAGTTTGTTTCCTTGGCCTTTTTTAAAAATGTCAAGGCTTGTTGCGGACTGCCTTTGAAAATGGATGAGACTGAAGCCTCGAGGAGGAGGAGGAGGAGGAGGAGGAAGTTATAACCCTCTCATCTCCCTGGGTACTCCACTGCAGAGCAATCAACATATTTCGTTATGACTCTATGATCCAAAGCATCGTAACTTGCAAAATAAGTTTAATATTGGAAATGAGATCGAAATTGATTCAAGGATCTCCATGAAATCGATGTCAATTTCGGTTTTTGACAATTTCTTTCTGTTTTTAAGGAGTCAGAGAAGATGGAACAATTGTGTTGCCAGTCGTAAGAATTTATTTCGAATTTTAATTCAAAAGAGAGTAACTGCCTAAAAGCAAATAGTGTACGACAATAAATAATTTTAAAACATCATCTGAAGATTTTTTTTTATTTTTGTTGATATTAAACAAATTACAGATATTAAACGAATATTGTTAAGAATTAAAGTTTTAAATCTCTCATTTTATCGTAAAAAGTTTTATTTTAAATTTAAAACAGTAAATTTCTCTATTATAGTAGTTTAATAAACAAAACTCTTGCTTAAAAACAGTGAATAGCTTTATTTTAAGAATGCAAAGCTTACTGTCAAATATTGGTTTTGAAATCGAATTCCTTACATCCGCAATCTCATTTGAATTCAATATTTTTCAGCCTTAACTGTTCAGAGTCCAATTTTCACCAGTACAAGGCTTATTATTTTTTATGGTAAAGAAAAGTGAATATTTTTTTTTTATTTCACCGCCACTTTAGGGATAGAGATTTCGGCCTCTGGAGAATTCTCGTTCTCTCTTGAGAGGGAGATTACGGGAAAGCTCTTTTTTTTTAAGCAGAGTCAGAAAGAAAAAGAGCAGACGATGCCACAGAAGCTTTGCTGTTTGGAATGATTACAAATATTTAATATCAAAGATTTCCTTTCTAAAGGCTTTGAGGTTTCAATTTGCAAATGGAGATTTCATCATTTGTGAAAACACGACAATCAGGACTTCTGCAACGACGCTTTCAGATAATCGTTCCTAATTAACTTTATCATAAAACGAAATATAATTATCGAAAAATATAATTTAAAAATTTTCAAAAATACCTACCTTCCTATAGAGTCCTAAAAAGTAGAAAATAAATCTAAAGCATATCGATAGTGCAATCAATCAGAGTTCGTATTCACTTCAAAGGAAGATAGGGCGTCGGCAATCTTGTCGAGTAGGTCAATCGGCGCCCAATCTTCCTTCGAAGCGAATACGAACTCAGTGACCGATTGCACCATCGATATGCTTTAGGTTTATTTTCCACTTTTTAGGAACATAGGTATTTTTTAAATTTTTAAATTTATATTTTTTGTTGTCACTAAAACACCTACCTTCAAAAACTTTGATATATGACTCGTAAACATCGAACACATCCCCCCCACCTTCTGGAGTCACGTTTATAGTAGACAAACGACATTGGCTACGTCACAAGATTTAATTTGAGATACGATTCGTTAAAGTCTAACCCCGCGAAAATCCGATCCCCCCCACATTTTTCAGGGGGGAATAGTAGGGGCGAAATTCGAAATAGTTTACGACTGTCATTATACGAGCTTTCATTTGACACCTAACTCGTAACTACAGATCCTCGCGTTCCGATGATATAGTAGAACGACTTTCAGATTTCACTTTTCTTAGTGGGGGGGGGGGGAGAAAGCATGGGGATCAATTTTTAATAGCCTACGACACTCCCCGCGTCACAAGCTTTCATTTGGCACATAAATAAATGATTTGGTTTCTCCATCGCGTTCGAAAGATATGTTGGAACAACGTTTTGCCAACTCCCCAAACCGACCAATGTCAAAGCTAAAAGCAAATGGAAGATTGGTAATAATAAAAACGAATTTGCTTTTGGTTGGTTGAAATCGAAACCTTTGTATCCACATCAATGGAAGGGAGCAACTTCTCTGCAAGACCAGGCGACGGCGATACAAGTGGAACATTCCTAAATCAAGTGGCTTGGGCTGTTTCAACTCTGAGCGGCACTTTTCTGCAGACAGTGGGCTAAATGGCCAGGCCACAAAGACCCCAAGGGTTCAGAGAAGGCTGAAGCGGACCACTGGACAACTGCTGGCAGATAAATGGAAGGCTCCGGTGAGGCCCATTCAGCGTGTTCTTTAACGTGCCCAGGTGTTATGGCTCTCGTGCACACGGCACCACGGGGTTAGAGGTCGATCCAACAAACGGCGGCCTTTCCAAGCCCATCGTTTTTTAGCTTTGCTCTCAAAACAAATAATTATGTCTCAAAATAAAAAGGCTGCATTTTCAAACCCATAAAAGGGGATAAGGAGGAAGCCTCGCAACTTTCACATTCAAATTTCACAAAAAAATTTGAAATTTCTAGCACAAATACATCATTTGTAATATTCTATTAAAATTTCGAAATTTTACACAGTTAGAGGGCGCAATTTAAATTTTTGGGAGATTCGGAAAGTGCGAATAGCAATATTTTATTCATTTGCTATCCAACCCTAAAAGAGTATTTAATTAATCTGTAAAAACAAAATAAATAAATAAGAAAATTTAAAAAATACCTCTCATCCTAGAGGGCCCTAAAAAGTAGGAAATAAGCTAAAGCATATATCGATGGTGCAATCAGTCACTGAGTTCGTATTCACTTCGAAGGAAGGTAGGGCGCCGACTTACCTTCTCGACAAGATTGCCGGCGCCCTATCTTCCTTTGAAGTGAATACGAACTCTGATTGCAACATCGATATGCTTTAGTTTGAAGTTTTAAGGCGCATATAGGGAGATAGGTATTTTGAAAATTTTTTCATTATATTTTTTCTTTGTTACTAAAAACACCTACCATTAGAAACTTTCATTTCATACAGGACTCCAAAACATCGACTGCATTTTCCCTCCCTTTTGGAGGGAAAATGCCTTCCCTCCCTTTTTTCCCTCCCTTTGGTTTTAGATAGCCAATGACAATGGAGTTGTTAGAAACTTTACTCTTTAAGGTACACCTCGAAAAATTTCTACCCTCTTTTGGAGGAAATAATGGGGGATGGGGGATTCATAATATGAAGCAGTCTACGACGGATCTCAGAAGAACTTTCATTGGATGCCTAACTCGTAACTGTTGCATTTCATTGGATGCCTAACTCGTAAGCCACTTGACCTGTGCGGATGCGGATATCCGCATAGAAAAACTTTCGGAAGATAAATGATTAACCTTAAGGCGGATAGCGGATAAAAGCGCGGATTAAAAATTGATATTAACGCGGATGGCGCATAAAGCCTCGTATTCGATAAGATATACAGAAACACGAGCAAACATTATTTCCTTAATAATGGCTGACATTAGTGGAAAAACAACTACTTGAGATAATGTTTAAAGAAATCTGATTTGAAAATTCAACGATGATATTCACACTAAAAAAAGGAAACAGAAATACATTAGAAAAAGCCACAAGTTAAAAAAAACTTTTGCTATATGAAAGAAGGGATTTTTTTTGCTGGCGAAGCAGAATATAAATTGAAAAAATTACTGGAGTGTTACGTAGGAAACGGGAATTAAATATCAGTCGAATGAAAACTTCAGTCGGGGAGATCACGAGGTTTCAGAGAGAATTTTGATCTTCCGTAATCGGTGTCTTCCCATAATCACCGATTCAAAAGAATTTTCAAGATTAAAAATAACTCAATTTTGTCGAAATTGAATAAATCACATTTTTATGAACAAAAGCCTTTTTATTCTTCACTTTATATTTTTTAGTTAATAATTAGTCATTAATAAACCCTTTGACTGATTCCTTTCACTCGCAAATATACATCGGACTTCAAGCATTGGCAAAGTCTCGAATGTTATTAAGTAGCCAATGCGGATGGGACTTTTGCTATTGGCGTAGGGCTCTAGCTGCAGCGGAGAAAAGAATTTCGTTTTGTTGCTCCCTTTTTTTTGGGGGGGGGGGGGGGGCGGAGGAGAGTAAAAGGGGTGAATTTCGATAGCTGCTTCACCCTCTCCATGTCAGAAGCTTTCCTTTGGCAATACAACTGGTTTCACGACACCCTCGTATTCGGGAGATTTCGAAGACAATCTTTCACACATTTTCCTTTTCTGGGGGGAGAAGAAAGCAGCGGGGTGGGTTTATGACCTGTGACCCTCTCCATGTCAGAAACTTTCATTTGACACATAAATAATTAAGTTTGTCCGTCGCTTTCGAAAGCCATCGAGGATCAACTGTTTTGACAAACTGACAAATGACGAGCGAAGAACAATAGGAAGGAGGCAAAAAGGGGACAGACGACAAAGTGACGATATCATCACGTTTGAAAAAAAAAAATCAAAGATTTCATTTTGACGTCTTTCTGTCTGTAGACATTCTTTCTTTTTTGTATGTGTTGTTTTAAGAGATAATTGTTCGTTTCTAGACATAAAAATTCTTTCTGGGTTGAATAGCTATTGATCAACTCTTACGATTCACACTTTTGGAATCTTCCTGAAGTCTAAATTACGATTCCTCTGACGATGGAAAATTTTGAAAATTTCAAAACTTCAACTAATATTGCAAACTATCTATTTGGGCTACCAATTTGTTATTTTAGTGGAGGAGTGTGAGGATCAAAGGATTTACACTGGCAACAGAAATTTGTCTCTTCACCCCAGAGGGGGGGATAGGAAAACGTAACTATTTAAAGAGATTAAAGAAAAATGCCTTTTTTAAGTTGAGAAATAGAATAATTCATGGCTTTCAAATCTCCCCCAAAAGGTTTTAATTTACATCGTTGGAGGGCGCTAAACGTAAAATTTTAAGAAATATTCCAAACGATACATTTATGCTTGAAATTAGAAATTGCGTCTGCAGAATAGGTTGATCAAGAACAGATACCGAGATAACTCACGAACAGAAATATAATCTCTATTCTTATGTGGTAGAGTGTCGCAGATATGTAATAACTGAAAGGCACAGGTTCGAATCCTACTCACAAAACCTTTTTTTTGGTCATTTATACACGAGTTTTAATTAAAATTCAACCAGTTGCTTTTTAATTTTGAAAAGTCAGTACTTAATTTTAAAATTTTCAATAACTTTTAAATAATGTAATAATAAATATTTTATATACATTGATTGATTTCCCCTTAACCCTAGCGGATGAAAAACGCAACTTTTGCATTTTAAGGATAAATGAGATATGTCTTTTGCGTCTGATAGGCGAATAATATATTATTATTATTTGCATTTTCCAATCACCCGTGAGTGCGAATTAATACCGTTAAAGGATGTGGAATTCCTTTCAAAGTGAGCATCTCATTTTCGTCATACGGGATATGCTCTTTTGCTAGTTTCTTTTTTAATGATGAGAACTTTGACTTTTACCGATTAAATGATTACCAATGAAATGAAGAGGAAATGAATCTGCTGAAATAGGAAACGGAAATAATTTTCGAAATAAACGTGACTTGAGGTATCATAAACTCATGAAGGAAAAGAATCAATTCAAGCGAAACCATCTGATTTTACTGATCTAAGGTACCTGGGTTCGAGCCTCGGGTAAGGCATGGCTGTTTGAGTCGTATTTTCTGCTGAGGTCCTGCCATCCTCTCAGACCTTCTACTATGGCATATAAACTGACAGGCTCCTGTCAGATCTCTGTGGCAAGCAACTGCTTGAGGAGGTATTTATTTTTTTTATTTTTTTTTTTAATCAACACTTTCGAAATCCTGTTCCGATTTATTTCTTCAGTGGTATTTGCTACTAACGTAGGTCCTGGAAAGCATCTTGCTAAAAATCGTGCTGATTTTGTTGCTAAAAAAATAAAAATACACGCCTATTCAGAGAAGGAGTGAATAGATGCCCTTCGCTTCAGTCGAAAGTAAAGAAACAGTTTTCCTGAACCTCGCCAAATGGCATTTCACATAAAGCTGCTAACCAAATATCAGTGGAAATATCATCTCCGAATGATATCTTTCGCACGTTAGTACTGCAGCAATTATAAACCGTCAGAGGATAATTAACAGTTATTTCTCCCTTCAAAATAAGATGCACGAGATGTTTGTCGAAGAAATGACCGGAGTCCCGCTGAATTTCGAATGACCTTGAAGAGAGGAAAATAATATTAGCGAAAGATTATTGAACGTATAACCTTTCGTTAAGGCAGGCAAGTGAAAAGGAATTGATTCCAGCATCAGACTGAGTTAAATGTTGCTGTGAGATTGAACACATTAAATTCGGTCTTTTAAGATCCGCGTCGTAGAAAAGCATCCTGCAAAAATTTTTTCGTCGTCTGTTTTTGTTCGCACCTGCATCAGCGCAACAAGTGGCAAAGGAAAAACCCAAAAATGTCAAAGGAAGCCCAAAAAATCGGATAAACATATACTTCGAATTATAAAGCCCGTGACTGATTTTTATGCACAAATGTCCATTTGCATAATCTCTCAATTTATCGTTAATGGCACCATTAGGTAAATGTAAGTGCACTTCGATGGCAGAACTCTTATCACATAGATTCCGAGGAGAGGGAAGGGGGGGGGGGCATTGCTCTCGCACTTCCTTGGCAGAAGAAAGAGGTTGGCGCGATTATGCGTAACCAAGGCAACTGTCTCCGCTCTGAGAAAAGGGAAGAAGGGCTTTCGCAAGAATGGAGGTTGAAGAGCAATGAAGATTTCGTTGGAAGAGATGATCGCACCATCATTGGTCTGCATGTGAGAAGAGAATGTTTCTTCAGCTGATTAACAATCATCGCTCATTATCGGTTGAAGATGATTGCATACGATCAGAAGGGGGGGAAAGAAGGGGGAAAAAGAAGGGGAAAACTTTGCAACATAAGAGAAGAAAACTTCCGTCCTTCTCCGTTCAGTCGATTTGCTCCAAATTTTGCTCCTTCTTTTCCACTCGTTCACGAACTGCTAAAATCAGGTGCAATCATTCCGGGATAAGATTGTTTTTTTTGCTTCAACGTTCACTTTTAATTTCTTATTTGCATAAATTGTATGCAAATGTTTGATGCAATGAAAAAGAAAAATCTGACTCACTAACAAATCTCCTTATGAAGCAAGATTCGAACAGCGTCTTCATTTCTCTCACCGCTATGCTGCTTAAGAATTAAAAACAAATCATACATACCTTAGGACTAAAAAAAGTTAATTTCATATTTATGGGCATCATGTTACTAAAAATAAAATAAAATAAATCTTCCGTTCGTTAAAGGGTTATGTTTACAAAACGAATGACAGAATGAAACTTTTGATTTTTATTTCTTTAGAAAAGCTTTTAAAATCGCCTCCCCGTGTGTGCAAGATAAATTCATAGCGAACCGCACGAAATAACTATCGGTTTGGTTATTGTTGTTGTTAGGTTGTTTCACCTGTGAGCCGCCGATTTTTTTGCACACAGTGCAAGTGATGGCGAGGTGAGGAGGAACTGGGGAGGAAAGAAGCTGTAAGAATGGAAATGGATCATCGAGACCAATCAGTTCTTTAACTTACACATGGTTTTTCTCTATTCACACAGGTTCATCAGTGGCTCACCTTTATCACGAAAAGAACTTTGGGAAAAAAAGTCATCATGCCCACTTTACATTTCAATGAAATATCTAGACATCTTGATTTTTCAACTGAATTCGATCGATATCTCAAGAGGTCATCAGTGGGAGGTATGGGAAGTGAGGGAATGGGAATCCAGCAGTGGAGTATGGGAAGTGAGGGAATGGGAATGCAGCAGTAGGAGCTATGGGAAGTGAGGGAATGAGAATCCAGCTGTGAGAAGTATGGGAAGTGAGGGAATGAGAATTCAGAAGTGGGAGGTATGGGAAGTGAGGGAATGAGAATCCAGCAGTGGGAGGTATGGGAAGTGAGGGAGTGAGAATCCAGCAGTGGGAGGTATGGGAAGTGAGGGAATGGTAATCCAGAAGTGGGAGGTATGGAAAGTGAGGGAATGGGAATCCAGCAGTGGAGTATGGGAAGTGAGGGAATGGGGATGCAGCAGTAGGAGCTATGGGAAGTGAGGGAATGAGAATCCAGCTGTGAGAAGTATGGGAAGTGAGGGAATGAGAATTCAGAAGTGGGAGGTATGGGAAGTGAGGGAATGAGAATTTAGCAGTGAGAGGTATGGGAAGTGAGGGAATGAGAATTCAGCAGTGGGAGGTATGGGAAGTGAGGGAACGGGAATCCAGAAGTGGGAGGTGTGGGAAGTGAGGGAATGGGAATCCAGAAGTGGGAGGTTTGGAAAGTGAGGGAATTGGAATCCAGCAGTGGCGTATGGGAAATGAGGGAATGGAGATGCAGCAGTAGGAGCTATGGGAAGTGAGGGAATGAGAATCCAGCTGTGAGAAGTATGGGAAGTGAGGGAATGAGAATCCAGAACTGGGAGGTATGGGAAGTGAGGGAGTGAGAATCCAGAAGTGGAAGGTATGGGAAGTGAGGGAATTGGAATCCAATATTGGGAGGTGTGGGAAGTGAGGGAATTGGAATCCAATATTGGGAGGTATGGGAAGTGAGAGAATGGGAATCTAGCAGTGGGAGGTATGGTAAGTGAGGGAATTGGAATCCAGTATTGGGAGGTATGGGAATCAAGCAACGACGTTGTCAATTAATAGAATTCGCGTGAAAAGTTAAAGCCTAAATAATAAATGATAACATCGAATCGTTTACTGAACGAAGCTTATTCTTTGAAGTATGCGTCATCTTTATTTCAGTTTCCATCAGCTGTGAAGAAAAATATGCCTTTGATGATGCCTTTGATGATGCCTTTCCTTAACGTTGCAGCTAGCTACCCCAACCCTCACTTAAGAATGATTGGGGGGGGATCGAAATTTGGACAGATTGGGTTGAACTCTTTACTTCATCTGCAGTGATCCTTTTCCTCAAAATAAAAACTTCTTTTTTTAATATTAGTGAGATTTGGATGGGATTCAGATCACATATCCATTGGTCTTCAACAAACTGCTGATAAGCATGCAACAACAATAACAAATCGATGAATCGGGAAATGCTTTTCATTTCTTTACTTTTTTGAAATGCATATTGTCAGAAACCTATTTGACTTTCATGTAGCGACAGAGCTTGTCAACAAACCCAAAAGGAAGGGCAAACGAGTTTCAGTTCTGTTGGTTCGGTGAAGTGGAGGAATCGAATCATGTGAAAAAGAACAAAACAAATATTTTATTCAAGGCTTATTATAATGCTGGTGTGTGTGTGTGTGTGGGGGCGGGGGTGTTCATAAAATACAAAGTTGTGGCAAAAAAATTAAAGAAACTTTCTGTCAAAACATTTCCAACTCAATACAGTGATAGAATGGTTAATCAACACGAATTTCATTAACTAAATTCTTTGAATAATTTCAGCTAAATGAGCTTTCCAGATGAAGAGGGTGAGCAGAGAGAATGGTGTCAAAGAAAAGGTTCTTTACAGCGAAACCATTGAGGAAGCTTAGCGAGTTTCGCGGTCAGAATTTAAAAGCAAGAAACGTTTAAAAATATATGATAATCTTTCTTGATTTTTGTTAATGAAGATCAAAATAATCTAGTGATTATTTCCAATTCAACAGTTATGCTAATAAGCAGATCGATAAAGTATTGATATTGTAAGTAAATACCAAAATATTGATATAGTAACTGAAGCCTCAAAATATTGACAATAATAACTTATGCATAATTCTCCTTATAAGAAATGGCGACTGTCTGTGGGAGTTTCTTCCTTGAGAACGTTTGAGGTGGAAATTCTCTGCGACGAAATGCATTCTCTGTTGGAAACCAGAACTGTAGACAAACGCTTTCTCAACGCAATGGCCGCGCAGAGTTGAATCCAATTTATAGGAAGAGGGCATCCTCGGGGCGCTCTCTCCTGCATGTGGCCATAGCATCAGAATAGGAAGCGCATTCTGGTGGGGAGGATTTCGGTTTCTGTCTACAAGGTTCGATTGATATTTATGAAATGGGAACTGGAAAAGGAGGAGGAAATTAATGCTAAAGGAGAAAAACTGTCAATAATACTGTTGGCAGAAGAGGTGTGAACGACATATTTTGTTTGATGATAATAAGACAATAAATGATCTGCATAAAGTGAAAGAATGAAGCAAACAAAAACGATCAGCGAATGAGAAGCGAAGAAAGATAGAAGGTGATGAATCGCTTGGGAAAAAATGCAACCGAATGAAAGAGTAGTTAGCAAAGGAATAACAAAGAAGAAAAGAGGAAATGAAAATTTATTTTCTCTCAAAGTCAACATAGACATTAATTAAAAAGTTAATGAATTTAAAAACACACAACTCCGTGCCCATAGCATACAGTCAGGAAAATAGTAATTAAAACAATAAAACGAGAAAGAAAAGATTGCAGACGCGAAAGAGTAAAGAAGAGGGGAGGGAGGGGGGAGGGGGGAGGGGGGAGGAGGAGCTTCTGAAAGGTTCCCTAGAGAACAATTATAATGAGGAAGTAGAGTAAACTTATGACAGAAAAAAATGAATTATTTGGTTTCATGTCGAGACATTCGATTAAAAGCAATAAAAAAGGTGCAAAAAGGGAATGAGGAAAGAAGAGAACGAATTCGTAGATTCCGTTATGCGGCAGCGGAAGAATAAAACTAAAATCCCAAGAAATGAGGAGAGTGCGGTGAAATGAGGAGGTCGTCGCCCTAGGTCGCCGTGGCAGAGCAGGGAGCTGCTCCAAGGTCATTGAACACTCTTGCCCCGCGGTCGATAGAGGAGGAGGAGCAAGATGAAGAGGGAGGATTGGCAGAGGCTGCACGACAGGAGGCAGAAATGGAGGTTAGTGGAATTGTCAGAACGGCAGGGGACAATCGGGAATCGCTTGCTTGGCCGGAAGAAACTTTCCAGTCCTTTCTGAAATGAGAATTATCCATCTTGGAGCGACTACAAAGCAATTGGTGTAGAGTTTCAATCGCAGACAACTTTAAAAAAGAAATCATCATCATCATCTTCAAGCAGCCATGGGCTACGGAGGTCCAACCAGACCGTGCAATTTAGTTCTCCAAGCATATCTGTCCTGAGCTACATCTGCTGCATCTGGCGACTGCATACCAATTCTAACAAGGTCCTGTTTGACATTGTCTGCCCACCGCATCCCAGGTCTCCCCCTCCTTCTGAGGCCTCTAGGCACACTGTTCATAACCCTATACGCCAATCTATAATTATTCATACGGGCAACATGGCCAAACCAACGAAGTCTCTGCACAATATGATGCCTAAAGGAGGTTGCCGATAGAGATCTGAATTTTACACTCCTAAAGTCTTTGCAGCTGAAATTGCCTTTAAATATTTCAGTGTTCCAAAACTTAAAGCTACAAAACAACTGTGAGAGAAAGTTGGAAACGCTACTTCGATAATTTTGATGTCTTGAGTGCAGCATTGTCTTTTCAAATTCCATCAGACGTCAAACAGACTTTAAATTTAGCTGATTATTTTCTTTAGAACATTCCAATGGGAGAAAAAAGGAAAACTGAATGAAGAGAGGCAATTCTGAAAGCTTGCATCCTAACTCTCCTCTAAAGGATGTTTGCAGCACATCGGATCAATAACTGATGTGCACTGTAAATATGGCGATCGATTCAAAGACTTCCCTAAATTAACTCCGATAATTAAAAGAAAAGAGAACAAAATATATCTCTGTTGGAATCATAATTAGCTTTTTCTAAACTATAAACAACGGTTAGAATAACACTTTGACATCTTAGAATTTTAATGGGAACTTCGCATAAGCTACGAAATTGAAATTTTAATTGCATCAATTTTTTTTACACACTTGTAGAAGAAATAATTTATTTTCCGTGTCTATATTGAAATTTTGGAAGAGAGGTAAACCTCAATCGTTGAAGGAAACACCGTTATTGTCTTAAGGACAGGAATCTTCCTTTTTTGAAAAAGTAAACATCTATTTGAGCAAGAATACTTCAAAGAAATATTTTTCATCCAGTCATTTATCTTCATAAGCTCTTTATTTATCTAATTTATCTTCATAAGCTCTTTATTTATCTAATTTATCTTCATAAGCGGATCTTTCTGCTTTCTCTTTCCTCTACGTCGTATTATACTTGACCAATAGATGGCCTCGGGAGTAACTGAAGTTTATTATTTACAGATTGTGGCAGATGCACTCGTAACTTATTCTGAATCCCTACACACCATCTTAAATGGTGATCAGAAGATCACTAAACGGATCTCTCTCGCACCTATCACCTGAATGACGTGATTCGATTTGTTTATGTCGATTAGATATCCATCTCTCCATCTTTCTGGTGGTTCATCATCTCTCGATCGTTTGACCGTCTGCCTTTCTGCGTCGTAGATTAATGGTCTAAAAGAGACATTAAACATCTGACTACAAGATACAGCAAAAATTAATCACATTAATTATAAATTAATGTGATTAATTTTTTTATCATAGACTGAAACTTGACGAGACCACTATTTGACCCTGAAGGAACTCTCCTATTATATTGTAAATGGATGTAGATGACTTCAAATACGACATTTTTTTCCGTCGTTTCACTTTTGTGAGATTGAATGCGACCTCTATTTGACCTTGAAGAAATGGCATGATCCCTCTATCTGTTCCATTTTCCGCGCTAAACGATGACGATTATTCCCACGCATCACCTCACATTTTTCTCATACATTTAAGTCACAATTAGATTTCAACGTGACTTCTCTTTCATCTTAGGAGGATTAGTTGATCTTTAGTTTCGTATTTTTTTTTAAGATCTATAACTCGAATTGAATCTTGTTTACAAATTTTCAGTCTTATTATTTTTGCATCATACTTAAAATTACGGTGATGAAGCAATCAGTTGATGTTAGTCACAATCAACATATATATATAGAGAGCATAATGATGTGTATAGCGAGTTCCTTATTCACCACAAATGTCACCAAAAGGCTCTTCTTCCTCGAAACGGAGGCGAATCTCTCTGATCTGCAATAACGTTAACTGATGCCACTAGCAGGGAATAAAAGTTCGGTTGTTTCATCTCTGAGAGGCACTTTTTGCACACAATGGGCTAAATGGCCAGGTCACAAGGACTCCAAGGGCTCAGAGAAGATTAGGGGGAAGGGACTCACAGGACAGCTGTTGGGAGACAGATGGTAGCCTCTCTTCAACGCCATCCAGCAGTCCTTTCACAGAGTATGGCTCTCTTTCACAGAGCACACGGAGCCACGCCTTAATGTCCCATCCGACAGATGGCGGCATTTTCAAGCCCATTATTGTTCCCTACTGACGAGACAGGGTGGTGAGTTTTGCGGAGATAAATCTCAACGCTGGTGCAGGTAGATTCGAATCTGAGAACTGCAGATAACGAGTCTGGCGCGCTACCAACTGAGCCATCTATACCCCGAGTAAAAGTCAATTGAAAAAGTGTTAAGACCAATCGGAATAGAAAGAATCCACAATGGCTAAGAATAACCGCATTGAGCAAGACACGAAACAGACATGACTGAAGACGATCGCATCGGTGAAGGGAAAAGAATTTCGTTTTGCAATGGAAACGAAAAAGGATCTTGGTTAAAGTAATGAAACAAAAGCAGAAAGAAAGAGCTTCGTGAGTTCCGTAGAGGCAAAGAGGAGGCGAGGCAGACAGGAAGAGCGAGAAGCGGCCACAGAAAGGAAGAGTGGACTTTCAGAGAGAGAGAGACAACAGAGATTGGTGCATGAAAGTTAAGTAGGGCATCCATTACGTGCTCGCTGATGCTGGAGACTTGATCCGGAGCGGCACGAACAAGGTCAACGCCCCTCGAAGGAGGCAGACGGCCGATCGAAAATGTCGGCACGAGGAGATCGGCCTCGTGGCGGTGGCGGGGAAAGCGATTGCTGCAAGTGAAGCTTCAAGTCATACCAGGTGAGCCCTCGCAGGTGCTCCTTCAAAAAAGAAGAAAACTTCTCCTCTAGCTGAAGAATATTAAGAGCATTCCGTTAGCCTCGTTCCTGATAGAGCAACTGATTTCTGTCCAGAGTCAAAACTCGATCAGCGATATCCTCTAATAGAATAGAAATTCCTCCCAAAGTTATTCTAGAAAGGAAATTTAATATTGCACTCAAGTTAGAGCTCCCTTTTATTTTCAATAACGGAACGCTTCATGAATAACGAAAAATTTGGTTAAGCAATTTTGCAAATTTTTACAACATAAAGAAATATAGAATATTAAAAATTAAAAAAAAATAGTGGACCCAAGAAAATGGCTAAGTGGTTATTGCGCTTGACTACTGACCCAATGGACCTGGGTTCGAGCCCCTGGTTAAAGCATGGATATTCGTGTTGTGTTTCTGCTGAGGTGTCGCCTTCCTCACAGACTTCCTACTATGGCGTATTAAACTGACAGACCTCAGTGATAAGCAGCTGATTAAGGGACAATTGTTTTAAACATTTCTTTGACTCTGCGACACACTAGAATCGTAGATGGATTTATGCGGACCCTTCACACATGAGCACAATATACGACTGCACAGATAAATATAAGGATTTCATTATGTTCTTTCGGAGCTTTGCGGCCACTTTGGAAGTTGGTTCGTGATCCTGCTATAAGAGTTGGGTTAGTTTGCTTTATCCTCTGAGCGGCACTTTTTTGCATACAATGAACTAAATGACCAAGTAGCAAGGACCTCGAGGGTTCAGGGAAGTAGGGGGAAGGGGCCCCTGGACAGCTGTTAGGAGACAGATGGTAGCCTCCCGTCATGGCCATCCAGCGTGTTCTTTAACGTACACAAGGTACGACCCTCCCGCACACGGCGCAAAGGCTAAACGTCCCATCCAAAGGACGGCGCCCTTTCCAAGCCCATCAGTGTCCCCTACTGACCGTGGGCAGGACGGCGAGTTTTCCGGAGATAAATTTCAACACTGAACCCAGCTGTGACTCGAACCTGGGAACTGCAGATTACGAGCCTGGAGCGCTACCGACTGAGCAATCGGGGCAATGGGGCATGTCGCATTATCCTGCTGCAAGAAGACACTACTAGAGGGGAATACCGTTGCCATGAAAGGATGTGCCTGGTCTGCAATGATATTTAGGTAGGTGGTAGACGTCATAGTTTCCTGCACATAAATGACAGGACCCAGGTCTGACTTCCCAGCAGAACATTACCCAAAGCATTACACTTCCTCCACCAGCTTGTTTTCATCCCATAGTGCATCCTGGTGCCAACATTTCCCCGAGTAATGACGCACACGTACACAGCCGTCCACAAGGTGCAACAGCAAACGAGATTCATCGGACCAGACGACCTTTTTTTTTCGATCATTCAAGGTGCAGTTTTGATGCTCGCGTGCCCCTTGTAGGCGCTTTCGACATTGAACCGAGGTTAGCATGGGCAGTCAGAGCAGCCTATTTTTTAGCAGAATTGGCCTGCTGAAATGCAGCCCCATTTTCAGCAGGGTTCGATGTACTGTGTGTTGTGACACGTTCACCCCATCACCAGCATTCAAATTATGGGCGAGTTGCGTCACAGTATCCCTTCTGTTGGCTCGTACCATATGGGATAGCCGTAGCTCACCTATAGCATCTATGAGCAGTGGTCGGCCCACACCTTGCCGGCGGTTCATGGTTTTTCCCTCCTCGGAGCACTTTTTAAAGGTACTAACCACTGCTTACCGTGAGCACCCCACGAGCCTTGCCATCTCAGAAATGCTCTGACCCAGTCGTCTGGCCATTACAATTTGGCCTTTGTCAAACTCACTTAAGTCCGCTGCTTTTCCCATCTGAAGAATAAGAATAACACTGATTAACAGAGCTCAGTATCAGGTGTTATTTATACCATTTCATGACCTTCACACGCGCCGGCGTTTACCTGCAGTTGCTTCGATTTGCATAAAGACGAGCTGGTCATAATGTTTTGGCTCTTCGGTGCATATATTTATCCTGAACTAATTTCAAATTGTTTTCAAATTCAAATTTATTTTCAATAAGTATTATCTATAATTATTTTACATAAAAAATCCCACTAAGCCGAAACTTATCAGCGGGAATGTACATATATAATTTTACAGATATCATCTAGATTACATAAAATGAAGGAGAGAAAAGAAAACAATAAATGAAAAAGGAAACCGACAAAATGATGCAAGCTTCCAAATAAAAACATCACTTTTTCATCACCACTAAAATAATTTTTCTTTAACATCATAATTTTTTTTCAAATTAACTATTTCTCTAGGAAGCAAGTTAAATAGGTAGGGAATTTGATATTCTTTGGAATTTCGTCCGTAATTATTATAAAATTTTGGTTGTTTCAAAAACCCCATAGCCTTTTTCCTAGTAAACTTATTGTGGCAAATATTTTGCTTATAGGTATCATCAAAGAAGTTATTGATAACAGAAACAAACACATATAAACTTTCAATGGGTAAAATTTTGAACAAACTGAATATATCATCTCTCGTTGTAAGGGAATTTTTAACTTCTGAATTACACAATCCTTTTAGCAGACTAATTTGTATTCTTTTAATTTTATTTAATTCTGTCTTATAGGCTGTCTCATAAACTATTATCCCATATCTAATTATAGATTCAAGAAGTGCTTTATATACTAAAATAGTTATCTGTGTATCTACAAACAAGTTAAGTTTCCTAATTTTCAATGCTACCAATCGTAGTCTTGAACACATCCAATCAATATGTTTATTCCATTTCATTTTCGAATTCATTTTCAAGCCTAGGTAAATTATTTCGTTTACTTCTTCTATTTTAGGACAATTGCATATACCAGGTGATAAACCATCCAGCATGGTACAACTTATTCGATGCTTAGTAATTCTTCTATTAAATGTAGGTTGTTGAGAACCAATACACATAAATTTAGTTTTTTTCTCGTTTACACTCAGTTTGTTAAGAGAAAACCATTTAACTGCTTTATTGAAATCACTTTGTAGATTGCAAATAGCGTATTCTAAATCAGAGTGGAAGTTGATTAGCACTGTATCATCAGCATACATATATAATTTACTATCGAAATTAATATTAGCCAAATCATTTATGTATATTTGAAATAGCATAGGGCCGAGAATAGATCCTTGTGGAACTCCAAAATTGATCTGAAATTTATCTCTAAAATTATCATTATTTTCATAACAAATTCTCTATGTAATAAGTAGCTTTTAAACCATTCAAAAATATTCCCTCTTATACCAAGTAAATATAATTTCTATAGCAAGATATCAATGTCAACTGAATCAAATGCTTTATTTAAGTCCATAAATACCGCAACGCATTTCTTTCCTATATTTAAATTAATATTTATATTATTAATAAGATCTTCCAAAAGACTTTGCGTTCCCATACCTTTACGAAACCCAAATTGCTGACTTGACAGAAAATTTATTTTATTCAAAAAATTTTGCAAGCGATCTCCAACGTATTTTTCCATTAGCTTATCAAAAATTGTTAATAGAGTGATTGGTCTATAATTATTGAAATTCTTTTTTGATCCACTTTTATATACCGGACGAATAATTCCAATTTTCATAGTTATTGGGATTTGCGAATTTTCTAAAATTTTATTTATAAGAATTGTTATTACATGAACAAAATTGCATTTACTTTCCTTTATGTATTTTGGTTTAATATTGTCAAATCCAGGAGATGTGTTATATTTTAAGTGATCTATAATATTGGCAACATCGAAGTTACTAGCTAGTGGAAAATGCATAGAATTCTTATTTATGTAACATAATTCGTAAACCTTATCTGACCTAGTATTCATCGTCGCAAATTCTGTTTGCATCTCACTAATAATTGTTACAAAAACTTAACAAAACTATTTAGAATTTTTTTGGAGTGTTATCTCTAATCAAGTGTCTTTCAACATTTTCGTCGATTGACATCCTTTTTTTATCATCAATAATATCATTAATTCCCACATTCTAGTATTATTACCTTATTAATTGCTAATTTATTTGAATAAAATATGCGTTTTTGGTTTCTTATAGTGATGTTTACCCTATTTCTTTCCATTTTATATAAATCATAATTTTGTTTATTATTAACATTATCTTTATATCTTTCGCATAATTCATCTCTATTTTTAAATGCTAAAATATGTCATCTGTAATCCATTCTTTCCTTATTCTCTTAGCTTTACAATTATTAATTTGTTTACTACAATAAGAATTTTCCCGAATTTCATCATTTTTACTTAATATTTTCTGATATACTAATTCTGTACTCATGTCTTCATCAACTATATCATTCCATTGTGTCATTTGCTGCTATATTCGACCGCTGCAGGCCAATTCGAATAATGATATTGTCCCCCAACCCCATTCTACGTATTCCTCTTTTCTTAAGCACATTGTTCTATTCCCTAATCTAAGGTAATAATTCTATTTCCCTAATCTGAGGTAATAATAATTCTGTTCCCTAATCTGATGTTTTGCATATGTGCACCATGAACAAACCAATTCAGTCAACCACACCAGAAGATGCTGCTCAAAAGTAATTGACGACTCCTTCGTCTAACCTCATCATTATTTACATAATCAAACTAGCTAATGCCGATGATATTTCGTAAGCACCTATAATCAAAAGCGTCAAATTTTCTGTTGTTATCTTGCTAACAAAGGATAATTATTTATGTTAGGTGAGAATTAAATTTTAAATTTGATCGAATGAAAAGGTTTCTTAGAGATCGTCTTCAGTGAATAAATGTTCCTTGCTCAGTTTCGACTTCACCTAAGGTGCTATTCATTTATTTTAATGAAAGCTAAAGAAGGGGCAGTTCATTGTTAACGAACAGGTGGAATGGGGAATAGGTTATTGGTGATCCGAAAAGCTTGGCTACAGAGAGAAGAAGTAATCCCTTTCAAATTAAACAATTGCAAGAAAATGATCAATTAAAAACCATATTTTTAGTATTGAACATGTCGAAAAATATGAGAACTGAAATTTTAAAATTTCACCTTGTTTTTTTCCCCCTCAAGAATCTTCTTTTTAGAGTGGAAATGAAACTGTTTGAAAGAAGAACGCGATGGCTTTTCATTTATCGTTTCCTTGTACCTAAATCCCGTGAATGGGGAATGAAATGAATCACCCATATGCAGTGGTTATTCATTAGAAGATTTATGCACAAAATGCATTTCTCATACGTTCAACACTCAAAATATGGTTTTTAATTCATCATTTTCCTGCAATTCTTCAATTTGAAAGGGATTACATTCTCTGTAGCCAAGCTGTTCGTATCAGCAATGACCAATCCCCCATTCCACCTGATCTGACATATTTTGATCTAACAGAGTGTAATAAGCTAAAATAAAAAATACAGATACGAAGAGTGAGCTTAAAAAAACCCTTTAAAGTTGAAATGTTTGCAAATGGAAAGATACTTAAATTGAAAATATCTTTAGTAAATCAATGAAAAAATTAATTACAAAAAAGAATTTTTCTAGCAGCACTGAAGGCTCTTGAGCTTCTAAACAGGTGGGGGGGGGGGCAATATACTCTAGAGTGAAACCAACTCGCAGGGACGGAGAGAGATAGGGTTGATGGTAATGCCTTGGGGGGGGGGGGGGGGCAATATACCCTAGAGTGAAACCAACTCGCAGGGACGGAGACCGTTGATGGTAATGCCCCAGATTCATATTCTGATAGTCTCTGATTAGAGTCCTAACTGTGCCTGCATTGGAATCTTCTCCGCTAATATCCATTCTAACCTTGGTAAAAAAGGAATCACGGATGGGCTTGGCAAGGTTTATAATTAATATATATATATAGTAGGGATATGAAAATTTGCACCTAAGGGTATTTTGGATCGGAGATCTCTGGAAAAATCCGAAATTTGACCTCCGACATGTCCTTCGAGGTGAAATAGAGGTCACGTAGAGGTCAAACCTTGATCTACCATCAAGAAAAACGCAAAAATTGGTGTCTGGGGCAGCTCCATGTTGTAGATGTTAGAAACGAAAACAGATTTCGGATTCGGAGATTTAATCATCGTGGTCAAAGGTTAAATTTAGCTCTAGCGATGCTAGAGCTAGGTCTGTAAACGGTAGCTAGGTAGTCACTGGAAGGAGAGCTATGTACCAATCCCCTGTGATGATGCATAGAACCGGACAGGCCTAGCACCTAATGTCCGACCCCGCCTTCTCGTGGTGCAGACCGTTAGTACCTTTCAAAAGAGATACTCTCTTGTGGAAGTGAACGGAAGGGGAGGGCTGCCAGATTAGTGTGGCCTACTGATCTGGACAACTATGGCTACTTTTCTTTTTACACTAAAGTGATGAAAATTGGTGAGGCAGGTTGTGATTCTGTTAATCTGATTAGTTCCACTCTTGAGCAAGTGTCTCAGTTTAATTATCTTGGGAGCTAAGTAACAGATACTGGTGATGTGCGGCATGAGATTAACAGACGAATAGGGATTGAAAAAAAAACTAAAATTTCGCTGTAACGACGAATAGACGAATAGGGATTGCTAGAAATTAAAATTTGGCTGTATAATAGTTTGGTTCTTTGTAGGGTTAGTTATGGCAGTGAAACTTGGATGCTTTGTAAACAAGATAACAGGAAACCAGATGCTTACGCAGTATCTTGGGTATTAGGTGGTTCAACTTTGTAACTAATGATGAGGTTAGGCAAAGGAGTTTGCAACCTCCTTTAAGCAGCATATTGTGCAGAGAGAGACTCCATTGGTTTGGCCATGTTGCCCGTATGAATAATTATAGATTGGCGAATAGGGTTATGAACAGTGTGCCTAGAGGCCTCCGAAAGAGGGGGGAGACCTAGGATGCAGTGGGCAGACAATGTCAAACAGGATCTTGTCAGAATTGGTGTGCAGTGGTCCGATGCTAATTTGCATGGTCTGGTTGGACCTCATCAAGCAGCCCATAGCTGCTTGAGGAGGAGGAGGATGATGTTAGAGAGCTAAACATTGTTTGTTTTGGGTATTTTGGGCCGTAGATCTCCGTCAGGCAAGAAAATTGCAATTATATTTTCATTTCATCCATCCTCTAAGACAGAATGAAAGATCCTGGCAGTGTTTTCACAGTTATTTTTACAAAAAAAAAACATATACGAGTATATTATTATCTTTCAAGAATGTTTCTTCAGATGCAACTGAAACGGATGCGGTGGTGGTGGTGGGTAGTTATACAGCAGAACGGTCCTTTCTGAATCAATCCAGTTACTTGACTCTGTCCTAAATTTTTTTCTAGATCTTTTCGGGAGAAAACTTTCAAATTTCATGGCAGGTCGTTTAATTTATGATGAAGATTAAAATCGAAGTTTATGTAGATTGTATATAAAAAATTATCGAAAATATTTTTTTATCAGAAAGCTTATTTCAAAATTATATAGCTGAAGGTCATACAAAATTCCAATAAAAAAATGCATTCATTTACATTATTACATGCATTCATAAAAAATGCATTCATTTACTAATTATATTTTGGTTTGAAATTCCCCCCCCCCAACGTTTCCTTAAAAAAAGACTTATTAAAATGCGAAACGTAATAATAAATTCACGAATATTTCTTTTGATTTTCTGGAATTAAAAAATTTTCATTAAAATATAGGGTGAAATAATTGACTTCGCGGCTCGCTTCCTGAAAAACGCAAGCATTAAGTTATGCAAGATTGCAATTTGTGACTGCGTCGTGATTTTCGTAGTTTGACCCCCCCCCCACTTCCCTCTCTGAGAAAGGGAGCACCGTGTTCGGATTACGAAGAAAAAGACTTCTCGCAATTGGGCCATAAAGTCGATGCCACAAAATATAAAGGACAAGATCGTTGTCCTAATGTCATCAAAAACCATAAAAAAAATCCCAAATTCAAAAATTTTTATCTTCCTATAATTATGCTAAAACGTAAGAAATAAAATCTAGCAACATAATGATAAATCATAGCATAAATATACAATGGACAAAGGAAACGAAAACATAAACCTAAAATCACTAATACGGTGTTGTACAGTCACGTGAATCTAGTACAGCCTGTATACGTGAAGGCATAGCGTCTACCAGTGTCTGAAAGTCAGCACGAGAATTACGCCATTCGTCCAAAAGAAACGTGATCAATTTCTGCTTTTTCGATGGAGCTGGAAAAAGCTGCCTCAGAAGTCGTTCCAGAAGAACCCATAGATTTCCAGGGGGATGATATTTGGTGATTGCGGTGGCCGTGGTGTGTGAAAAAGTTAAGTCTCACGTCATTCAAACCACTGGGAGACCACATGTGCTCTGTGGCTGGGAGCATTGTCATCTTGAAAGACAGTTCTCTCTTCATGAAAGAAATACTGTACCATTGGATGAAGATGATCACTGAGGAAGGTCAAATAGTGATTGCACTTAATCTTGCCTTCTAAAGGAATTAATGAACCCAAACCATGCCACGAAAAAGCACTCCACACCATTATAGAAGCTGAAGAACCCTTAACAGCAGGAAACAAGTGATCAGAGTTGTAAGCTTCCTTCGGTTGGCCCCACACGTGCATTTGTCGTAAAGTCGGATGATTCTTCTGACCATATCCCTTTCCTCCACTGCTTGTGCTCTTTGCACCACTGGAAACGAAGACGTTCGTTGACACGTGCGATGAGTAGCTTGTAAAGTGCAACTCCGCCGTAATGGAGTTACTGTTTATGACGAAACTGTTTATGACGTACTGTTTATGACGAAACTGACCTCTCGCATTCGATGTTGGAATCCGTGCACAACTGAACAGCTCTAGCTCGCCACTTTCGCTTTGCACATTGCACTGAAGCTCGAATGTCCCGATTTTCAAGAATGTGTTTTCTCCCACTGTTGCCTTTTGCAGATGATGTCTTCCCTTTAGATTACTATGCAGACATGACCATGGAAACTGTTCGTTGTGCAACATTAGCGAGATTAGCTGCTTTAGTGAATGAAACTACCGCTTTTTTTTTACCGCTGAGCGGCACTTTTTTGCACGCAATGGGCTAAATGGTCACGTCAAAAGGACCCTGAAGGCTCAGAGAAGGTTGGGATTGGGTTGTTTTACCTCTGAGCGGCACTTTTTTGCACACCATGGGCTAAATGGCCAGGTCACATGGACCTCGAAGGCTCAGAGAAAGTTGGGGGAGGGGATCCATTGCAACAACTGTTGGAAGACAGACGGTAGCCTCCCGTCAAGGCCATCCACCGTGTTCTTTAACGGGCACAGGGTATGTCTCTCCCGCACACGGGGCCATGGCTTAATGTCCCATCCGACGGACGGCGGCGTTTCCAAGCCCATCGGTGTCCCCTACTGACCGTGGGTAGGGGGAATTTTACGGGTTGGGGGAGGGGACCCACTGTAACAGCTGTTAGGAGACAGTTGGTAGCCTCCCATCATGTCCATCCAGCGTGTTCTTTAATGCGTACAGAGTGGCGTTTCCATTTTTCTGCCCATACTATATGTTTTAAAGTGTTTTTTTCTTTTATCAAGAACGCTTACCAAAAGGTAAGTGTTAAAACTATCAAATTCAGTACACAGTTTCCCTTCATCACAAAACAATGTAAGGGTTTGGCCCCAAACTTTTTTTCCTCCTCTTCTAAAACAGAGTAAAGAATCTCTTCTAAACCTTAAGAGCTACGAGTACAAAATTCTGCATCCTTCTATGATAACTTAAAGAAACGTTTTGGATACCCTAAACGTTTCCCCCGAAAAACAAATGGAATAATTCCTTCTAAATGGACCTAAATTCTTATCGCAACTAAAAGCAACGTTATAGTTGAGCACCTCAAGTTTTATTCCACTCTAAAAAAAAGTCCAAATCCCAGAAAAGATTGCGAAGACGATTGCCGATCTTAACGAATCACACCGAGTGGATCACCTCCTGCCTAATATTGTGTTGGGCCGCCGAATATGACGACCCATAGCCGCCTTGGAAATTGATTCCATTAGAAGTCTGGAAGGATCTGTAACCATGTGGTCTGCAAGGTATTCCGCAATTTCTCTGCGATGTTGGCGACTCCAAGTTAAACGAGCTCCTCAGGCGGCAGAAGTTAGAGGGACATAAAGGCATTGCTCACGAAGTATCCTGTAAACAGTATGCCTTAAAACTCTCGTTCCTGTAGCTGCTGCAAATTCAAAGACAGTTGCCTGGCGGTCATCACTCTGTGCCGTCTGGCAGTAAGACTCATAATGATCGTCTGCCGCAGTTGTGGCTCTGGGACGACCTTGTCCTCGTCGACGGCGAACATATATCTGTTGAAACTTTCTACAGTCTTGACAGGACATTTTGGGGAACGTTCAATGCTCTGGAAACTTCCTTCTGGAGCTGACCTGCTTCCAGCCTTCCAATCGATCCCCACCGCTGAAAATCATCCTTACGATGTCTTCGAGACATAATGAGCTCGACGTGCCATTGGAGTGAAAACAAGAGTTGCCTAGAACAGCTACAAGCTGCGAATAGACTCGCGCCTCTTTACGACGCATTCCTAATTTACATATTCGGGCTTGCGTGCGACAACTGTAAATGCAGGATAGTTTTCCGCGTAGCATACTTTCCATGTTCGCCCATTTTCAGTGCATTATTTTACATCTATCAGCAGCTATATGTTTTTGTCGATTATCCTTTATTTTTGAATAAACAATCTAATGTAGAATACACGACTGCGGGCTCAGATTAATTTAAATTCAAAATATTTCTTAAAATTTTGAAAGAAAAAAACCGAAATGAAAATATTTTTGATTATAATTTCGACCTTTGAATCAGTCTTTAGTAATTAAAAATAAGCACAACGCAGCTTTAATTTTTACGTATTCTTATTTTTAATAAGTTAATGACTCTTTGCACTTACAATGACGCTACCCACGAAATTTCAGTTTCTGCTAGTATTTCTAATATTTTTCGTTCCAAATAGCATTACCATTCAAAAGGCAATAGCAATAACATTCGTAAAAGGTCCGACTATTGGTTGCATTAGTATCAGCCAACCAAGTGTAACTGGCCACTCTGAATTGGAGCCCTTTGTTTTCCAGTTATTTACTATTGCATTTCAGCGGATACCCATTTGTGTATTCGCCATAATAGATCATGTTAAAATTACGGCGGTGCCTGTAATGAATAAATTCGTTTTGTAAAAAGTAGAGCAGATGTAGCACCGATTCACAAAGTGAATGCTTTGTCTTACATAATAAGTCAAATACTGATTACAAGATGGATATCAAAATGCTATTATAAGGCAAATAATTAATACTGAAATTCAAATTCGCTTATTATTTCTTTTGATTATTTTTGGAGGAATTTCAGGCCCCTGGTGGCCTAATGTTCCTGCTATCGCACTGTGTAAATCGTTCTACTTGAAATAAATACATGAATTACAGTTTGCAAAAATAAACCCTCTATGACATTCTTATGAGGAGGCTTAATGAAACAAACGTTTGAAAGTTTTTTTGGGGGGAAGGGGAATAATGGAAAGTAATTTATTCAAACATAAGATTCTTTTCATCTCAAGCCTTCATTTTTATATATCGGATTACGATTGTTATTTGCACTGGATATGACGGGGTAACTATGTAAATTCAGAAACCACATTAATGAAATATAAGTAGGAAAATATATTTAATTTGGCTTTCTATCAGACGTACTAAAAACGACTCTAAGCGAGGAAACAATTTTCGTAGCATTGTTTCCTCACACAGAAGCAACAAATATACACCGAAGAGACAAAACATTAAGACCACCTGCCTAATATGATGTTGGTCCTCCACGTGCCCACTAAACAGTTGACAGCATGGACGATACAATATTTCTAAAGGTGTCTTGTGGTATCTGGTACCAACACATTTACCAGCAGATCCTTTAACTCTGTAAGTTATGTAGTTGAGTCGTAACATATTGGATATGCTGTTCTACCACAAACCACAGATGCTCTATTGATATCTGGGGAATTTGGAGGCCAGGCCAATACCTGGAAGTCTTCATGTTCCACAAGTGATTCTCGAACAATCCAGGCAGTGTGGCATGGCACATTACCCAGATGAAAAAAAGGCACTACTAGAGGAGAATGCCATTGCCATGAATGGATGTAATGGTCTGCAATGATGTTTAGGTAGGTGGCAAACGCCAGTTTCCTGCACATGAATGATTGGACCCAGGATTTCCCAGCAGAACATTGCCCAAAGCATTACATTTCCTCCACCAGCTTGTTTTCATCCCACAGTGCATCCAGTTGCCAACACTTCCCCAGGTAAACAATGCGCACGTATTTGACTATCCACATAGTGCAACAGCAAACGAGATTCATTGGGCCAGACGATCTTCTTTCAATCATTCAAGGTGCAGTTTTGATGCTCGCATGCCCTTTGTAGGTGCTTTCTACGGTGAACCGAGGTTAACATGGGCAGTCGCAGCAGCCTGTGGCTACGCAGCCCCATTTTCAGCAGGGTTCGATACACTGTGTGTTGTGATACGTTACTCCCATCACCAACATTCAAATTACGGGCGAGTTGCGCCACAGTATCCCTTCTGTTGGCTCGTACCATATGGGATAGCCTTCGCCCACCTCTAGCATCTATGAGCCATGGCTAGCCCACACCTTGCCGGTAGTTCGTGGATTTCCCTCCTTGGACCACTTTTTGAAGGTACTAACCACGGCTGACCGTGGGCACCTCATAAACCTTGCCGTCTCGGAAATGCTCTGAACCAGTCGTCTGGCCATTACAATTTGGCCTTTGTCAAACTCACTTAAGTCTGCTGCCTTTCCCATCTGAAGAATAAAAATTGCACTAACAGAGCTTAGTATCAGGTGTTATTTAAACCGCTTTCTCGATTTTTGTCAACTCTCCTTAATTTTACAAACCCAATCCCAATTATCACAACTCCCTGTTCATTACCAAGTGGATTCGAATTTTCCCAACTGCCCTAGATTTTGCTAAGTTTCGTCGATTTGTCCAACTCTCCTTAATTTCGCAAAACTAATCCCAATTTTCACAACTCGCCTATATTTCATTAAATGGATTCGAATTTTGCCAAGTTGCCTCGATTTTGTCAACTCGCCGCAATTTTTACATCTTCCCTGAATTTGCCAAGTCACTTCGAATTTTATCAACTCTCCTTAATTGCACAAGGCACAATTTTCACAATTCTCCTGTATTTTATCAAGTGGCTTCGAATTTTGCCTAGATTTTGCTAAGTTGCCTCGATTTTACCTTAATGTTTTTGTTTCGATTCTCCTTAATTTCACAAAAACAATCTCAATTTTAACAACTCGCCCGTATTTTACCAAGTGGATTCGAATTTTGCCAACTGCCCTAGATTTTGCCATGTTTCCTTGATTTTGCCTACTTGCCACAATTTTACAGAAAAAATATCCCAATTTTTACATCTCACCTGATTTTTGCAAAGTCACTCTGAATTTTGCCAACTCCACAAGATTTGCTAAGTTGTCTAGATTTTGCCTACTCGCCATAATTTTACAGAAAAAAAATCCCAATTTTTACATCTCATCTGAATTTTGCCAACACCCCACGATTTTACCAAGTCACTCCGAATTTTACCAACTCCCCAAGATTTTACCACTCACCTGTATTTTATTAAGTGGCTTCGAATTTTGCCAACTGCTCTAGATTTTGCCGCCTCGATTTTCCCAAGTTGCCTCGATTTTTGTCAAGTTGTCTAGATTTTGCTAACGCCCCTTAATTTTACAAAAAAAAAAGAATACAAATTTTCACAACTTACCTAGATTTTACGAAGTCGCTTCGAATTTCGCCAACTCCGAGACACTTTGGGGGTAACCTCCCCCCATAGTTACGCCCCTGCATATCATCCTTCTGCAGGTCATCATATGAATCGTATTGTCTTTATGTAAAAAAAAAAACGGAAAAGTTGAAACGATCTGTTAATGAGCAAAGGGTGAAACATTTCTCCCTGGTTCTATTTCCTGGATATGGAAACCGGATCCAGTAATAACCATCTGATCTAGGAGAGCAGTAGCTAAGGCCGAATTCCTCCTACTTCCTGTTTCTTTGCATATTTGAACTAGAATACGAAAAATAGCCTGACATCCAACAACTGAGATTTTAGACTGATATGTCCAGCACCAGGAATATGAGCCTAAAAACGAAAGTGGCTGACTGCAATAAATAACTTCCTGAAAAATATTTTTTAAGCAACGTACACATGGGCCCATAAAACAAATATCCAAAAACTTTTAATGCTTCGAAATCTGAGTTTTAAATTTCATAGAATTATATTATTGCCATATTGCTATGGTGAATTAACATTAGTTTTCAAATTTCTTTTTAAATGCTGCAACAGAAAGATATTGGATAGAAAAATGCAAATTGTTCGATGTCAATAAGGTAACGGATTCAGAGCTGAGTAAATTATTAAACATTTTATGGAAAATCTATTTCTATGCAAACGTATCGGGGTGCCAGAATTTTAAGGCACTTTTCTGATTCTCAGTTTCCATTAACGTAATACTGAAAATTATTTCTATTTAAACAAATGTAACAGAACTTATTTCCTTACTATATTTCTCTAAGTTAGATAAATGTATTTATATTAGAAATATGAATACTCTTTGAGGGAGAAGGGGGATCTTCCAATACACTTTACACGGAGAGAAACACCATATCTGTAGCTGATGGTATTTGCCCTTGGAAACTAAAAAAATTTTCAAGTGAAAGACAAACTTAATATCTATATTTCAAGCAATTATTAATGTGTTTTTTGAAGTTAGAATATATATAGGATTTGTAATTTAACTTCTAGGAAAAAAAAAGAAAATGCTGTCACCAATTATACATGGAGTCTTTCTTAGTTTACTTGCACATTTGGTACAGACAGGGGCGTAGCGAAGGACTATGGTTGGGGGGGGGGGAGAGAAATCAGAAATTTTGCAACATGAAATTCAAATTTTGCCAGCTGAGCATACTAAGATTTTCGCTCCTTGGCGGGGGGGGGGGGTATGCAATTTTCAAAACTCTCCTGCATTTTACTTCCAATTTGGCCAACTAACCGTAATTTGCCATTTAACTTTCAATTTTGCCAACTAGCCATAATTTCACAGAATTAATTCCAATATTTACATCTCGTCTGAATTATAACAAGTCATTGTGAATTTTCCCTTGATTCTGCAACCTCTCCTTAATTTCACCCTTCAGAGGTGAAATTAAGGAGAGATGTAAAGATTGGGAATAGCCTTCGCCCTTCAGAGGTGGGCGAAGGCTATTCCCAATCTTTACATCTCTCCTAAATTACCCAAGTCACTTCAAACTTTTAAAACTTCCCAAGATTTTGCAAAGTTTTTTCGATTTTCGTCAACTAACCTTAATTTTACAAACCTAATCCCAATTATCACAACTCGCCCGTATTTTCCAAGTGGATTCGAATTTTGCCAACTGCCCTACATTTTGTTAAGTTTCCTCAATTTGTCCAACACTCCTTAATTTCATAAAATAAATCTCAATTTTCACAACTCGACTATATTTTACCAAGTGGATTCGAATTTTTCCAACTACTCTAGATTCTGCCAACTCGCCGTAATTTTACAGAAAAAATCGCACTTTTTACATCTTCCCTGAATTTGCCATGTCACTTCGAATTTTATCAACTCTCCTTAATTGCACAAGAAAGGCACAATTTTTACAACTCCCTGCATTTTACCAGGTGGCTTCTAATTTTGCCAAGAGTTCTTGGTTTTTCCAACTCTCCTTAATTTCGCAAAACCAATCCCAATTTTTACAACTCACCTGTACTTTACCAAGTGGTTTCCAGTTTTGCCAACTTCCCTAGATTTTGCCAAGTTTTCTCGATTTTGTAAACTCTCCTTAATTTCTCAAAAACAATTCCAATTTTCACAAATCGCCCATATTTTACCAAGTGGATTCGAATTTTGCCAACTGTCCTAGATTTTGCCATCTCGCCACAATTTTACAGAAAAAAAATCCCAATTTTATATCACATCTGATTCTTGCAAAGCCACTCTGAATTTTGCCAACTCTCCTAGATATTGCGAAGTTGCCTCGATTTTGCCAACTCTCCTAGATATTGCGAAGTTGCCTCGATTTTGCCAACTCGCCATAATTTTACATAAAAAATCCAAATTTTCACATCTCACCTGAATTTCGCCAACTACCAATGATTTTGCCAACTCCCCAAGATTTTTCCAAGTTGTTCCGATTTTGCCAACTCCCCAACATTTTACCAGGTCACTCCGAATTTTGCCAACTCCCTAAGATTTTGCCAAGTTTTCCCGATTTTGCCAACTCACCTGTATTTTACTAAGTGCCTTTGAATTTTTCCAACTGCTCTAAATTTTGCCGTCTCTCCATTTTCCAAACTGCCTTAGATTTGCGAAGTTGCCTCGATTTTGGCAACTCCCCTTAATTCCCCCCCCCCCAAAAAAAAATTACAAATTTTTACAACTCACCTAGATTTTACGAAGTCGCTTCGAATTTTGCCAACTCCGAGTTACTTTTGGGGGAAGCTTCCCACCCCATGGTTACACCCCCGGGTCTAGACCATAGCTTCTTAAACTATGGATCGCGACCCCATATGGGGTCGCGAAAAATTTCGCAACAGTAAAAGGTTTATGAACGCGCAACGACCAAAAATTAATTCAAAATGAAACGCGTAATGAATCCGAGGTATTTCTGGCAGCGCGACTTCACTGCAGCCTTTTCTTAACACACAACATGCGGACTTTGAACTGCGCATGCCATCACGCCACGCAACGTCAACGACGCTGCCAGAAACACCTGGGCTCGGTTCGAGACTATTGTATTTTATGATTAGCATTGTTTTATCTGTATATAGAAAGTTTTCTGCTCTTATGGAAATATCTTAGTTTAATTACGTAAAATAAATACTTTAATATTTTCCTACCATCATTCCTCAGCATGTATCAAAATAGTATATCTATGGATTGGATTATGGATAAGTGGCTAAATTTAGACAGAAGAAGTAAAAATACTGCAGAGTCTACGTTACCAGGTTGTAGTACACCTAAATTGACAAGAAAAAGAAAATATGTAGAATCATTTTTGCAATATGCATTTACTTCTAATAATCATGATGGTGTGGAAAAACCTCTTTGCTTAATTTGTAATGAAGTTATGGCTGCGGAGAGCATAAAACCAGCCAAACTAAAACGACATCTTAATGCCAAGCATGCAGCATACTGCAATAAACCAAAGGAATATTTTGAACGACTTGTAAAATCTTCAAATAAAGAAAAACAATGTTTTGAGAAATTTGTTACTGTCAACGAAAAATATTTACATGCATCTTAGGAAACTTCTTATTTAATTGCAAAAACTAAAGATCTCGTGTTACCTGCTGCTATTAAAATGTCAGAAATAGTTCATGGGAAAAAGTATGGGGGTGAAATTCGTAAAATTCCTTTATCGAATGATACTGTTTCAAAAAGAATTTCTGAAATTAGTAGACCAATTCCAGCAGCTTATTACCAGGCTTAAGGGCAGCCCAAAGTTTGCAATTTTAGATGAAACAACTGATATTTCTAACATGGCACAGTTGTTACTTTATGTAAGATATGTTTATGAAGGAAACATACATGAGGAATTATTGTTTTGTCATCCTTTGGAAGGGCACACAAGAGGGGAAGATATATATCTTAAAGTCGATGAATTTTTCACAAATGAAGGTTTTACAGTGGAAAAATTGCGTTGGAGTCTGTACAGACGGTGCTGGAGCAATGATGGGCGAGAATGTTGGATTTGCAGCAAAAGTTAAAGCTGGTGGCAATGAACAGATCACTTTTACTCACTGCATGATCCATCGAGAGGCACTCGTAGACAAAAAAATATCACCAGAGTTAGATGTTGTGTTTCGCGATACTATCAAAATCATTAACTTCATTAAAAGCCATGCCCTTAACAGTCGTTCGTTTTCAAACCTTTGCAAGGAATGGACTCCGATTACAAAAGCTTATTACTATATGCAGAGGTAAGGTGGCTCTCAAGAGGCGAAGTTTAAACAGATTATTGAAATTGAAAGATGTTGTTGTTATATTTTTGACTGAGCATAATTCCGATTTTGTTAATTTTTTTCATAATGACTTATGGCTTTCAAAATTGTGTAATTTGTCGGATATTTTCGAAAAACTCGATGATTTAAACATGTCGCTTCAAGGAAAAAATTGTAACATATTTATGTTAAAAGATAAAATTGAAAGTTTTACTAAAAGAGTTAACATATGGAAAAATAGGATGGAAAATAGTTTAGAAATGTTTACAGCTACAGATGATTTTATAATTGAAAATAACCTTCCCAAAGATTTAATTGTAAGAGTTATAATTGATCATCTGAAGTGCCTGGAGACACAATTTCAAAAATATTTCCCTTCAAATTTTGATTCCAAAAAACTAAGTTGGGTTCATAAACCATACTCAATTGAAATCAAAAACGTCAGTCATCTGCCATTAAAAGTTCAAAAAGAATTTGCCGAGTTATCAAGTGACGCAGGTTTAAAACTTGAGTTTCCTAAAAAATCGTTAAATGAATTTTGGCTTGGGATTAGAACAGAATTTCCAACAATTTCTGAAATGGCTCTAAACATACTTCTCCCATTTTGTACTACGTATTTATGCGAAGTGGCGTTCTCAAGCATTGACGATTATAAAATCAAAATATCGATCAACTCTGAAAAATGTTGAAGATGCTCTACGTCCTGCAGTGTCAAATATTCAGCCAAGATTTAATTCTTTATGTAAAAATAACCAAGCACATCCATCTCATTAGTATGCCAATTTGCTTTCGTCTTTAATAAATGGTAAAATTATATGTATACCAAAGAATTGCTTTAAAATAAATTTCTTTTTGATTTATTTTCAGTAAATGCTTGATTTGTATACCTAATTTAACACGGGTCGCGTAAACATTTCTCGGGCGAAAAGGGGTCGAGAGTGGAAAAAGTTTAAGAAGCCCTGGTCTAGACCAGTAGTAAGTGAATCAAGCTTTAATAAGGCGATTACAATTTATTTCACTTTCTTCAGTTCACATACTCCTTGCAATTAATGATACAACTGATTTGGTGGTATAGTAAAATTTTTTCAACCCTTAATTTCTAACTTAAGATGAAAATCCTAAGGTGGAGGATTGGATGCAACGAAATTTGAAAGTAATGTGATGTAGTATTGGGTTGTCTGACAAGTGAAACCAGTCCATGTTTTTTTTTGCTTTTCTTAGGTAGTCGTTAAAGATTGGATTGCTGATATTTCTTTGTTGCAAGAAAACATAATTTTAGATTCTGTGGTCACAATTTTCGTTATATATGTCAATTGAAGCACAGTCATACACTTTGAAGTGCAACTAAATACGTGTTCATCCTCCATGCTAACATCGGAGAAATAAATGGGTCAGGAACTCCTGAGTGTACCAGCCATTATATGCAAGTAACTCAGACCAGAGATATGGTGAGAATTTTCTAATTGCTAAGTTAACATCTAATATTAACCTTAGAAGCCGTAGAAGCCATCAAAAAAGGTAAATGCGCACACTATGATCTCAACCATTTTACGAAGTTTAAAGTGTAGTTTTGTACTAAAGTGTGATGCATCACCCTTTAGTGAAAGTGCATTCTGAGAGCATATGTACCGTATTTCTTCGATTCTAAGACGCCATCGATTGTAAGACGCACCTTAATTTCAGTACCACCAACAGAAAAGAAAAGCTTCGATTCTAAGAAAAAAAATTAATAAAATAAAACGCTAAAATATATCTAACAAATATTTTTATAATAATAGAACTCAATTTATTAACAACAATAGTACCTATTTATCAGTAGGTATGTTATTCATCACTTCCTTCTGAATCAATATCAGAGTCTGATTCTTCTGAGTCGTCGATATCTGAATCAATATCAGAGTCTACTTCACATTCAGAGTCTGATTCTTCTGAGCCGTCTTTATCTACATTATTCCATATCGTCTTCTGTACCATCGAGAGCGTTGGTGATGCAACATTTTTTAAATAAGTCCTCCACTATTCTTTCTAGGATTAGCTTCCGCTGTTGATACCCATTCCGTCAATTTTGATGCCGGCGCTTTCTTAATTTTTCCACAAGGTGTCAGCGGAAGGTTATCAGTCAACAGCCAGGTTTCATATTCCCTTCTCAAGTAACACTTAAATGGTTTGTTGACTGAAACGTCGAGTGGCTGCAGTCATGCCACCAGGAATCACAATCAAGTCACCAAGTTTTCGCACGATTTTATTTTTTTGATCTGTTCGGATAAATGTCCACGAAATGCATCAAGTATTAGCATGCTAGGTGGGTTTACGAAGACGTCAGGACGTCTATCCCATACAACATTTAGCCAGTCTTCCATAAGCTCTGCCGTCATCTGTCCATTTTTTTGTGCACGCACAATAACATCTTTGGGGAAAATTTCATTCTTCAGTATGGTTTTTCGATTTAAAATTAAATATGGTGGCAACTTTTGACCATCAGCTGTGATGCATAGCATCACAGTGATACCGCTGCTTTTCGTAGCCCGTGCTTATAATCTTGATTTCTTTAGCGTTGATGGTATCATTTCGAGGCTTATCGAAGAAGATCAGCATTTCCAATTTGACTAAACTCATAGTTTCTTTTTTTCCTTAATTTGATCACGTGTCGATGATAGTTAATCAACTTCTGTCGAAAGTCTGCAGGAGTTTTTGATAGACAGATGTTCGGCGCTTAACGATAACCCGCTACGACGCAGGAGTCTGTCGCACCAGCCACGACTGCCTTTAAAAATTATTTCTCCTATTCCGAGTATTTGGCAATTTTTCCGGCTTTTTTCTCCGACAATTTTACTCACGCCACTTTATTTCCCAATGGAATTGGAGAATGCGATAACGGTCAAACTTGGAGGTGGGATTTCTGCCTAAAAACAAAACGTGTGGTGCCGTGTACAAAGCGCGGGAAAATTCCCCCAAAAAAGAACTGCGATTCTAAGACGCACCCCGTTTTTAGAGACTTTTATATGAAAAAAAAAAGTGCGTCTTAGAATCGAAGAAATACGGTAATTATTTAATACAGCGAATTTTGTGACATTAAATTTGAAGGAGAGCTATGCACCAATCTCCTGTGATGATGCACAGAACCGGCCAAGCCTAGCACCTAAAGTCCGACCCCACCTTCTTGTGGTGCAGCCCATTAGTATCTTTTAAAAGATTCTTGTGGAAGAGAACTGAAGGGAAGGGCTGCCAAATCAGTATGGCCTACTGATCTGATTTATTATGGCTACTTTTCTCCTTTTTCTACCCATCTGAGTGGTCCATCACACAGGGTCCTGATGTTGACCATATATACCTAACTTGAATGATGGCGGTGAACTCCATTATTGATACTGAATTTGCTGCATTGGTAGGCTTCTGTTGAGGGAAAATCTTCCGCTGTTGGATTGTTTTACATCAGAGCAGCACTTTTTTGCACACAATGGGCTAAATGGTCATGTCACAAGGGCACCAAGAAGATTGAGGGAGGATACTCAATGGGCAGCTGTTAGGAGACAAAGGGTAGCCTCTCGTGAAGGCCACCCTGCGAGTTCTTTAATGTCCACAGAGTTTGGCTCTTCCGCACACAGGGGCAAAGGCTTAACATCTCATTGGACAGACAGCGGCCTTTCCAAGCCCATCAGTCTTCACTACTGACCAACGGTAGTATAAATGCTTGAATGACAGACCCAAATAGATTCCCTGGATATGTCTTATCAGCTGATGGACCCTGACCTGAACCCTTGCTTCTCTGGGTATCATCAAACTTACATTGGAAGAAGTCTTCCAGTGTAGATGACTTCAGCCTTTAGTAGTGAAGGAAACAGGTCTTTGCACTTTGCTGCGATTAGGTGGCTGTGTCATCTACACTATCGGCACTTCCTCTCTGAATAAATATAGTTTCTTCAAACATTCCACTAACAATTTTTTCCACAGGTTCTTGGAATGTGATGACTCTGCACATAGATTATTTTCTTGATGTCCTCAGATAAGAATTTTGGCTTGCAAGAGACCAGATGGACAAAGGTCAGATACTTAAAAATAATCTTAAATTTATCTTTTCAGAGAGGGAAAATTGAAAGCATATTAAAAGCATAGGTTTGCTTCACAGCAGACACCAATGTTTGGCTCTTCCACACATGGGGGCAACGGCGTTTATTACACATTCTTCTTTTTTGGATTCAATGATGCTCTTCTAGGATATGAATGCATTAATGAAAGGTTTCTTACAGCTAAATTTCAAACAAGCATTGAGCCACACACTGAAGCATGGTTTAACATCCCATCTAATGGATTCGAAGACTAGAATGTTATCTGCTGTTATGCCCCTATTGAAGGCTCCAATGAGGATGAGACAGACAACTTCAGGATATTGCGAATCCTTCAGGATATTGCGAAAGAAAGGAGATATTACCTTTCTAGGTGACTTCAATGCTAAAGATGACATACTGATATACTGACAATGTCGGATATGGTGGGGGGGGGGGGGGGTCTACGATACCTTCAGAATGCCAATAAGGGCAATAAGAGGCAAAAATTATAAAACTGATATATTTCATGCATTTTTCAATAAATTTTAAAGACTTGTAAAAAGGAGGGCAAAATGTTATACTACAACAGTGAAAATCCAGTCTCGTGACTACCGCTTTTACATTTTTTTTGTCTCGAATGTGTTTCTTCTCCCCCCCCCCCCCCTCGCTTTTTTTCCAAATCTGGGCCTGATGCTGACTCTGACTTTTGGGGAAGGGCAATAGGTCTCTTTGGAATTTTTTGGAATCACTTACACTTATTAAAAACACCGTGCCATATATAAATACACATGGGTTTCATCAGGTGGGCTGCACAAGAATATGATTGATTATATATTAACAGCAAATGGGCTAGTTTTGTTAGGAATACAAAGTCATATAGGGGAGCTGAAATTGGATCTGGCCATTATCTTGTTAAAAGTGGTTTGGTTTGGTTTGGTTGTTTAGGGTTTTATGGCCAAAGACCGACGAGGGCTATATTGTGCCAAACATAGATAAAAAAAAGAGCTAAAAGACGTTCGATCCACAACCAAAGTTAAAATAAACACAAAAACAGTAAAAGTGTAAAGCAATAAAGACGCAAGTAGAAAAAGATAAAACGGATCTGGGTTAAAAGACCCAGTCTGCTAAAATACATTGTAAAACGTAAAAAGGCAAAGACAGATGGTAAAAAAAGAGTCATCAGATAAAAGACGGCCAAGTGTAAGGGGCTCGGCTGTGAAACTGTGGAAGGTAAAATATAAACAACGTTCAAGGTTAAAAGCTGGACAAGAGATTTAAATATGCTTAATAGTTAAAATAGTGTCACAAAACACGCACTTTAGTTCGCCATCTGCCCAAAGAAGAAAGGAATGTGTAATAAACAAATGACCTAAGTGGAGCCGAACAAGTACAACTTCCTCCTTGCGATTCCTGCGAAAACAAGATCTCCAAAAACTTGTTGCCAACCTGTTCAGACCAAAATCTCTGCCACTGTGCCCAGAGCATGATGGAAAACGCTGCCGGAAGTCCAAGTATGGAACCGGCAGCAGAGAGTCAGATTGGGGCGTGACTGACCTGGCAGCAGCATCTGCCAAGTCATTGCTCTGGATCCCGACGTGACCAGGTACCCAAAAGAAGAAAATCGTGGTTGTAGCTGCCAGACGATGGAGCTGCTGGCGTATCTTGGAGAGAACAGGGTGAGACCGATGTCTCACTGAAATCAAAGCCTGTAGTGAGCTAAGCGAGATGGTGTAAAGGACACACCGACAACGACACTTAGCTGCTATGTGGTCCAAGGCAAGGCTGATATCATGCAACTCTGCAGTGAAAATGGAACACTGCTGTGGGATCTGGTCTGCAACGATCACATCACAGCAGACCATGGCTGATCCCACAGATGTACCGAATCTCGAGCCATCTGTGAAGACAGGCAAGAAGTCCGGATGATCAGCACGACGGCTGGCAGAGTTACTGATACACTGTCGGGTGTAAAGGTCGTCAACGTCCTTCAAAGCAAGAAATCACAGAAGCATCGAGCCAAGGTGGCAGTGGCTCAGCTGTCGACTGTGCAATGCTATCGAGACTGGTGGTAATGTCTCGTAAGTAACCTTGGACACGCAAACCAAAAGGACGAATGGCAGTCGGCAGATTCTGGTATAACCTTTCCCACCAGGGACTGAAAACGCAGTCCCAAGTGGAATGGCTGTGGCAGGGATTGCAATTTTGCTGCATATTGTAGGGACAACTGCTGACGGCAAATAGATAAAGATGGTTCGTCGGTCTCTACATACTTTGGACTGGTGAAGTGCCGAAGGCCCACATGCAGACATGGAGGGCCAGATGGTGTAGAGGTTCCAGCACCTTCACCGCTGAATCCTGGGTGGAGTCGTACACCTGGGATTCGTAGTCCAGTTTCGACCGGACAAATGGACAAGTGCACGGTAGAGGGGGAGAAAAGAACATCAGGGTGCCCCCCAAGAAAGGGAGGAGAGGACTTTGAGGATGTTCAATGCCCACATGCACTTGGACCTGAAATGTCGAATATGAGATAAAAAGGTAAATTTCCGATCGAAGGTGAGACCGAGAAACTCAATCTTCACCATAACTGAATGTTACCCCCGAGCCACTGTTCGGGGTCCTGATGAAGATTACGCTTGGAACAAAAGTGCACACAAGCGGTCTTCTTTGGGGAGAACCAAAACCCATTCGCCATTGGCCAAACCGAGAGATTGTTCAGGGTAGTTTGCAGTTGTCGTTCAATAACCCTCATGCTGGACGACGAGCAAAAGTCATCAACATAGAGGGCATTGCCTACAGTCAGAGGAAGTTGCCGTGTAATGGAATTTATCTTGACAGCGAAAAGCATACACTCAGGACGCAGCCTTTTGGCACCCCGTTCCTGAAGGCTGCGACAGTGTTGCCGACACAAACTCGAAAATTACGAGATAAAAAATTTGCAATGAAGATCGGCAAGTGACCTCGCAGGCCGAAGCTGCGGTCACAAAGAATGCCAAATCTCTATGTCGTGTCGTACGTTTTTTCGATGTTGAAGAAAACTGACACCATGTGCTCTCAACGAAAAAATGAATTCCTGATCGCCGATTCGAGGCGGATCAGGTGATCTAAAGTAGACCGTGCCTGCGAAAACCACACTAGGTATTGAAAAGAAGGCTGTGATGTTCCAAATACCAGGCCAACCCGGTATTTACCATTCTTTCCAACACCTTGCAGACGCAGCTCGTTAACACAATTGGACGATAATTCGAAGGAATTTTGGGATCTTTGCCTGGCTTGGGAAAGGCCAAGACATTAGCCTCCTGCCAGGAGTCCGGAAACTGCTCCTAGATGAAAATGCGGTTCAAGAGTCGGAGTAGCCGATCCTTACTCAACAGTGAGAGATGTTGGAACATTGCTGGCCCAACGGCGGATGCAAGAGAAGTGTGCAGAGCAAGGCGAAGCTCCTCCACTGCGAATGGCCTGTTGTAAGACTCCAGGCCATTCAAATGGAAGGAAAGCGGAGAGCGTTCAGCCTTGCTCTTCTGGGCCAGAAACTCGGGGGAGTAGGAGGATAAAGAGATGGAGGAGAATGACTCCCTTAGAGTGTCGGCAATTGCTTTGGGATCAGCAATTGCCTGTCCATTGTGCTCCAGTATCGATAATGAGTGGGACGCGTACTTCAGACCCATCTTCCGGACCTTATACCAAACGACCTTACAACTGGTTTCTACGGGTGATAGAAAACGTGTAGTTGATCCTTCAGAAGGTCCCCATAGACCTTGCCAGGTGGGGTGGGAGGTGCAGCGAGTTTCCTTGCCTCTGGATAACTGATGTTATAGAGGGTCTTTAGGTGCTGTACCTTTTTCTCCCCAGCCATGGGAGTACGCCAGTAGTTCGCCACTACAGTTTACGCAGCATGCCTTCACTGCTGTGCAGTCAGGTGAAAAATGATCCTGCCATGAGGGCAGGTAGGTTTATCCCGGCATGGTTTGCTGGCATGGCGAATCTCTGGAATTGAAAACTGCAGAGTTAGGAATATATGGCCGTAAGCAGTGTAAGTACCCTGCCTTGATGGAAGTGGGCAGGTGTGGCATGTTGAAAGTAATGGTCAATACCTGGGTCGGTACTAACTTTCCATCACAGCGCTGCAAAACCCGGTGGAATGCTGTCACTCCCTGGGATGAAAGCTCCAAGAGGATTTCCTCCTCAGAAACCCCCACTCGGAGATCACACCCCACCCCGGGAGGAATTGAGCATGTGTGGAATGACGTGACTGCCACTCCACCAATTGCTGTAACTTTCAAAAGCTCCGAATGTTTGGAGCATGCAGTCCCCAGATCTTAGGTGCTTGACAGATTTTGGTTCTCCTGCAAGACCTTTCAAACCGTTGTTGATAAAAAAAAGGGGGACATTTCTCCAAGAACCTGATGACCCATAGAATGGATGACCAGAAATCTTGGACATGGAGAAACACACGAAGACGATGACAAAGTACTACTATGGAAAGACCAAGCGAACTTTTGAAACTAGGCTGAAAGAACATCAAAATGATATAAAGCAAAGGCAACATTACTACCGTTTTGGCAAAAAAAAATAAAGAACGAACTCCAAAATATACCGGAGTCTGCTGGGATCAAATTTTTATATCCCCCCCCCCCAATACGTTAGGAACTAGACATTCTTGAGCAAATTGTTATATATTGCAACAGAGGCGATTGTATCAATAAAGAAATTTACCACCCACTACCACCATGGCCTTACTGCTGGATGAAAACGTAACACGGCATGAAAAGAATGATAGCCCAACAGAATGCACTCCTCCTCGTAGTGAACGATCCCAAAGTGCACGTGGGATGCAATGAAAGCTGCTGTGCCTGCCGCACTGTGACATGCCTTTGGGAAAGCGATGACCGTGGTCGCAAAACTCGAGTTGGGCCATTAAAAGTTTTTAAATTTTGGTGCCTTTTAAGAATTTTTTTTTAAACTTTTTTCTGTCATTTATCTTGACAAAATAGTTTCTACGAGTGTTCCTGGTACGGAAGAAGACATCCAAAGGACTTTCCTTGATCATAACACCCGGATGTACATCAATCGATGTGGAATAAACAAGGTTTGTTGACCTGCTACTGAATATAGTAAGTTCGTTCCATTGATACTTAATACTACTGTACAACTCTATCTCATTATGGCGCAGGAAGCTCTAGTGTAAGACACGATATAAAAAAAAAGAATAAATAAGAAAAATGAATTCGGTATCTTTATGCTAAACAGCCATACTATAATGTATTCAATACCAGTATTGTTAGTGCTGTGAAAATTCTACACTAATGAAAGCTATAATAACACTGAGTCGTGTGTGAGAATTGGTAAGGCTTGTAGCAATTGGTTTAACATTATTTCAAGTGTTCGACAAGGGTGCATTTTGTCTCCTTTTCTCTTTAGTTTGGTTATTGATTATGTTATGTGAAATTCACTGCAAGGAAAGATTTTTGCCTTAAATGCTCTGGGTAGCTGAAAATTTCTGAGATTATGCTGATGATTTAGCCCTTTTGGCAAATGATATTGATGGAGATGAACTTTCATTCGAGCTGTTGATGAGACTGGTAGTAGAGTAGGTTACTGGTATAGTAGATAAACAGAGAAAACTAAAGTATGAAAATTGGTCAGGCAGGCTATGGGTTATGATGAATAAATAGGGTTATGAGCAGTGTGCCTAAAAGCCTCAGAAAGAGAGACTAGGATGATAAATAACAGACCTAGGATGCAGTGGGCAGGCAATGTCAAACGTGACCTTGTTAAAATTGGTGTGCAGTGGCTAGATGTAGCTCAGGACAGATATGCTTGGAGAACCAAATTTGCACAATCTGGTTGGACCTCCATAGCCCATAGCTGCTTGACGATGAGGATGGTAATAGTTTGGTTCTTTCCGAGTTAGTTATGGTAGTGAAACATGGACCCTTTGTAAAAAGTTAACATAAAACTTGATGCCTTTGAAACAATTTGCCGAAAAAATTTTGGATTCATCCTGAGTGGGATTCGAATCCACATCTCCCAGAAGCATGCCAGGCATCATACTTGCTAGACCATCATGACTAACGGTTTTCTCCAAAGTTACATAAATATTCCCACATATTTTGTTGATTCGCCATTGGTACGATCTAGGTAATGAATTGGGCAACCAAGCTGTCTCATACCCTGGAAGTAATATTTGTTATTCATATTCACAGTGTGTCATTTCTAGCAATACTTTATTATTGATGCCTTTGATTCTCGATGCTTATGCGGTATCTTGGGCATTATGTGGTTCAACTTTGCAGGTAATGATGAGATTAGGCAAAGGAGTTGGCAACCTCCTTTGAGTAGCATATTTTGTTAGGTTTACTCCCGAGTAGCACTTTTTTGCACACAATGGGCTAAATGGCAAGGTCACAAGGACTCCGAGGGCTCATAGATTTAGGGGAGGGGATCCATTGCTGGGAGATGGATTTTAATGGTAGGCTACCATCTGTTTTTTAACGTGCACAGGGTGTGGTTCTCCCACACACTGAGCCATGGTTTAACACCCCATTGATGGATGGTGTCCCTTACTGACCGAAGGCAGGCTGGGAAGTTTTATCGAGATAAATCTCAATACTGGCTGAGGTGGATTGGGTTGTTTTACCTCTAAGCAGCATTTTTTGCACACCATGGGCTAAATGGCCAGGTCACAAGGACCCCGAAGGCTCAGAGGTTGGGGGAGAGGACCCAGTGGAACAGCTGTTGGGAGAGATGGTAGCGTCCCGTCAAGATCATCCAGCGTGTTCTTTAACGTGCACAGGATATGGCTATCCCACACACGGAACCACAGCTTAACGTCCCATCCAACGGACGGTGACCTTTCCAAGCCCATGGGTGTCCCCTACTGACCGTGGACAGGGCAGGGAGTTTTGCGGAGATGTCTCAACGCTGACCCAGCTGGGACTCAAACATGGGAACTGCAGATTACAAGCCTGGTGCACTACCGACTGAGCCACCCACGCCCCCAGCTGAGGTGGGACTCGAACCTGGGAACTGTTTAGCATATTGTGTAGAGAGACTGTATGCAAAACTATAGATTAGCAAATAGTTATGAACAGTGTGCCTAAAGGCCTCAGAAAGAGGGGTGAGATAGGATATAATGGACAGATAATGTCAAACAGGACCTTGTTAAAATTGGTCTTGTGTCCAGATGCAGATCAGGACAGATATGTTTGGAGAACTAAATTCCTTTATATGCTTTTTCATATTATTTTTTTTTCCACTTTGCAAATTTTGAAGTGACCTGAATAGACGTACTACTCAGTAGGAGCAATATTTTGATAACAAGGAGGATGTCTCAACAGTTCGCTGTTTTCTTAAATTTTACTGTGTCCTAATTGCAACATGGGACCAAATATTGTCTGGTGAAAAATTAGTTCTTCAGTTTGCCAAAGATGGACATTTCGTATCAATTTCTCGTTTCAAACTATCACCTGATTACAATATTTCTGTTAGTTGATCATTTCATTTGGCTGTAGCAGCTCAAAATAGATGATTTCTTTATAATTGCCCCAAACATAACCTTTTTTTTTTAAAACATTACCCTTTTTTAGGTATAACCAGGTTTAGTTATCAAAAAGAATTCATCTCACATTGACCACTGCAATTTTCTTTCTATATCACTGTAGTAACTCTTCCCACAAAAGCTGTTTTCATATGGCTGAGCACAAAAACATAGGATAACATTTCTGCATGTTCCCATAGTCAATCTTGGATTATTCTGGACCACTTTATGAATTTCATCATCATAAACACTAGAAGCCATCCAGAACATGGGTCACTTACAAGCTAAAATTGTCCTCCTTAAATTTGAACAATTTCAACTTGTTCAAATTGTAATAGCACAATCTGCATACACATTATGGTTTGGTTACTTCAACTGCAGTACATCTTTCTTTATAGTCATATAAATTTGCATGTCGTAAATGTACACTGGTAGACAAAAGTTGCAAACATAACAGCTGACAAAGCAACAACATAACTTGAGACTTTTATTAAATTCAGGTGAGAGGTACATCAGACCATGACAAAGAACATATACAAACATGAGATGTTTAGGAACGGATGTCAGGAATACCACTCATGCATCAAAAAGTCCTTCTGTGGTGCTAGCAGAAATGCATTGTTCCAGTGATCAATATGGATTTGATCGCCCTTGACTGCCAGACATGTTGCACAATGATCATGGATGCTGGTGACAAGATGATGGATGAGGCTGGATGGCAATAAATGCATTGTTCTATTACTGTAGATCGCAGCTCTATGAGGATACTGGGAAGGGGGGAGACACACGTCTCCCCAGTGTGTCCCCCACATGCTAAACAGGATTGTCTGGAGGCCACTGCATCCTGTGAATATCCTCTCTCTCAAGGTAATTGTCGACCAGACAAGCTTTCTGAGAATTAGTACTGTCCATAAAAATAAGCTTTGGGTCAACAGCACCCCTGAAAAATCTTACATAGGCACAAGGATCTGCTCTATGTATCTTTGAGCATGCATAGTGCCACCCTGAAACACAACGAAGGGTTCAGCATTATGACTCCCCATACCAGAAAACCTCCTCCTCCATAGTGGTCCCATTCCTAGATGTTGTCAGTAGAAAGACTGAAATGGGACTGATCCATGAATAGAACATGCACCCAACGCTATTCGATCAAGTGTGATGTTGACTGCACCAAGTCCTTCACGCTCTTCTTTGAGAGGGGGTGAGAGGGAGGAAAAACATCAGTCTCCTAGCATACAGATCTCTCTCATAAGTCGCCTGGACATAGTTCTCCTCAACACCATTGTGGCTGAAGAACAGGGGAGCTCGACAGTGAGTTGTCTGTCTGTCATCTCCCTACATCTTCTCACTGTTGAAGGCGATATTTGTCATACTAGGATTCTACGACCCATGGTCAGCCAATAACTAGTCATCGCAACATATTCCCAGATTCCTTATATTGTTCCCATAGCCTGGAGATACCCACACAAGAGACACTGTATGTTCTGATTACTGCTGTATAGGTTTGTCCTGCTAACATCCTACCAAAGGTTATCAATCTCTCTGAATCCTTCAAGCAATTCCAGCTGTTCGTCTGCAAGTTCTTCAACACCTCTTGTAAACTGAGAGGCTTTGTAGTGCGAGGTATGATATGACAAGCACCGTATCTGCACTCTTTTAATGTGTGCCTTATGTACATGGCATGTTGCATGTGACCATACACTGTTCACTTGACATTACTTTTTGCACATATTCTTCGTCATGGTGTGATGTACCTCTCTACCGAATTTCATTATATTCTAGTCAGTCTTTATGTTGATATATCAACTTTTATGCTTGTAACTTAGCTTTTGTTCACCAGGGTACTTTGTTTCTCCCCATTTCAACCTTCAAAAATTTTTATAATAGGTGTTTTCACTTGATAAACAATACAGTACATCCAGAGCAATGTCTACTTAGAAACCGAGTTGGGTTGTTTTACCTCTGAGCGGCACTTCTTTTGCACACAATGGGATAAATGGCCAGGTCACAATGACCCTGAAGGCTCAGAGAAGGTTGAAGGAGGGGACCCACTGGAACAGCTGTTGGGAGACAGATGGTAGCCTCCTGTCAAGGCCATCAGTGTGTTCTTTATGTGCACAGGTTATGGCTCTCCCACACCTGGGGCCACAGCTTAATGTCCCATTCACTGAACGGTGGCCTTTCCAAGCCCATTGGTGTCCCCTACTGATCGTGGGCAGGGTGGGGAGTTTTGCAAAGATAAATCTCCTTAGAAACTGATGCTATGTGACATGTTGCCACTTGCAAAAGCTGTGTCACTACTCAGCATTTGCAAGTGGCAACATGTCACATAGTAACTTCCATGATAAATTGCATGAACTCCCTGGACAACCCAATACATTATTTATAGTTACTGTATTATGAATTCTCAATTTCTAAAGTTGCTTACAATTTTCACCTAAAATGAAAAAGTTTTAAAAGGAGCATTATGAGCTAACATATTGCCAGCTGATTTTAGGGGTTGTCATAGTCAGCCTTTAACTCATTTGCTTTCCAAGTCCACTATGAAAAGTGTAACGTACCTCGTTTTGAGCCTAGGTGGCCATGTCTCATAGTGACGTTGACTCTGAACAATAATTATGTGCCTACATGTCAACAAACTGTGCGGTAAAAAAGTCAACAGACTGCATCTAGTTTGACTAGCCACAGTCTGTGCCAAAAGCAACTCATAGGAATCACAGGTCATTGGATGAAAGCAGTGGTGACAATTCTTGATATTTCTATCAATTGAGCCTTATGTTAATCAGGAATCATCTACTTGATAGGATCAAATTTTCTACTATTGGAGGTTTGGTTTCATAGGCAAAAAAATAATGAAACAATCACAACTCCCAAGCCACTGACTACTAAAACTAACCATGACCTTTGTCAGAATAACTCAAAACATTTTTGATTTGAAACAAAAACACAGAATTTCTTAAAGATATAAGTTTACTGCTTTCAAAACATATAAAAATTCAATGAAAAAAAAAAAGAAATAAAGTAATTGACTTATTTATAAATACTTTGAAAGCTAAATGTTAACAGATTCAATTTCATTCGTTATAAGAATGGTACCAGAATGCTATTCTGTCATAATCCCTGATCCTGATCTGTTACCTACAGCAGTTGTCTGCAAACATTTTTGATCACGCATTACTATATCAGAAAAAAAAAAACATGCACCCCAATATGTACGAATATATATATATACATTGAAGTGCCATTGAATTAGGGATAAGAAACATTATCCAAATTCAGTACCACAAGTTCCGCATTTGCGCGCATGCATGGCTGAAACTCTGGTCATATATAGCTGTCAGCTTTGGCTTCCCCAAGCATTCATCGTGAGAAGCATAATGGCAAAGGCATGGTATTTAGATGCATTTGACAGAGGGCAGGTTGTAGGTGCCCGACAGATGGGACACTCGATCTCCGAAATTGTCAACGAACTTGGATTTTCTCGTACGACAGTTTCAAGAGCGTTTTGGGAATATGAAAATTCCGTCTGACCCACATCATACAGACCAACAGAGGCCAGACATTATCTGAAATCACCTCCCATCCGAACATGGGTTCCAGCCCGGAAGTCAGTGCATGGACTGTGCAATACTCACTTCATAGTCTTGGCTTTGGGAGCCGCCAACCTACAAGTGTCTCACTTCTAACGCCATGACACTGAGTTCAACACTTTGCCTGGGCTAAAGAACATCGAAACTGGGCCATCGAAAACGGGCAATAAATAGCCTGGAGTGATGAATCCCAATTTAAACTTCATCACGCCAATGGGAGACTGAGGGTATGGGGCCAACACCGTGAAGCCATGGATCCTGCATGTCAGGTCGGAAGAGTAGAAGCTGGTGGTGGCCTAGGGTGTCTTCAGTTGGACATCTGTGGGACCTTTGGTACGTGTACCGACGACTCTGAATGCATCTCGGTATGTAGAACTCATGGCTGATCATTTACACCCATTTATGGCCATCATGCATCCCAATGGAGATGGCTTCTACCAGAAAGACAATTGTTCATCTCGCAGTGCCAGATTGGCTACTGCATAGTTGCAGGAGCATTCTGCTGACTTTAAAATAATGAATTGGCAACCTAGAAGCCAAGATTTAAATCCCATCAAAAATCTTTGGGATACCGTCTAGCAGAGTGTTTGGGCACGTGTCCCATCAGCGACGACCTAGAGAGAATTGTGGACAGCTCTGGAGAATGCATGGGTCGCCATACCTGTGGAACATTTATGCAAGCTTGTGGAGTCCTTGCCTCTTTGTGCGGCGCCGTTATTGGGGACAGAGTTACGTTACTAGGTTGCTATCCCTAATTCAATGGCACTTGCAGTGTATACTGAAATAAGATAAAAATGATAACGAACAAAAATATAATTTAATGAGAATAATGTAGCTATGTTTCATAATTTCTAGGGGGGGGGGGGGAAACTTTCTAAAATTATCAACTTTCTAAAAAAAATTAAAATCATTAAAAAAATTTTAGTACTCCGTGTATTGGCATGTGCACCCCCATTTTGGAGACCACTGACCTATAGGATACACACTGTTATATTCCTTTTAACTGCAATGATTGTAATGCTTAGAATAATTTTTTTGTTCAACAGAGGAGTGAAGATAGTTTTAAAACAGTTTAACTGCAGAAACTTAAAATCATAGCATGTGAATGTCAATGGCATCATTAAAGATTCCTAATGCAGCTGCAGGATGTCAATAGCTTTTTTTTATAGCATAAACGTTTTTTCCACATTATAAAAATTTTGATTACTGAGTTCAACTGCGATTTTTTTCTACTTCCTTGTTTCAATAAAATTGGGTTCAATATTCACAGTATTTTTTTTTTAAGATTTTACTGCATCAATAGCAAATTGAAAAAAAATTACATTCTTTAAAACCAACAATAATAATTTATCACTTTTGTAAAATTTTCAAACTTATTATTTGTATCTTACAAAATGATTGTTATCCTATAATTTTCCTAAGCAAAAGTGCAAAAACAATGTCAAATTTTGCAAATTTACTCGTTTACAAACTTGTGGCAATCATCTACTACCCCAATCCTAACTGTAGTTCAGAAAATCATCTTAGATCAAATAGCTCAAAAACTACGGAATTCAGTTTTCATATCTAGGAAACAGCACTAGATGATTTTCCCACACGTGTTGGCAAGGTTTTTTTTTAATGATATCAAACACATAAATCCAGTTTTAACACAGCTCATAAGTTTCTCTGTCATTTCTATTAGGTCACTTGGTTCCCCTATTTTTAACAGATAAGCTTTTTTTAATGTTAGTGTGAAAGGAAGTGTAGTTAAATAATTTGTGTTGACTAAGTGAAGTAAATATTTCATTCAAGAATAGTTATTTGTTGAACCTATAAGGCTCTTTAGCTTTCAAAACAATTTCCTGGAAGAATTCTTTGTAGTTTCCTAATACACAATTAACTGTTACTTTTGCAATCTCTCTTCAAACGTAATGCACGTTAAAATAAACAGGCAAAAAAAAATTTATTATGGGAAGCAATTTGTGAGCAATGAAAAACTTTTATGAGAGTGGGACTTAACCACCCACCCATTTGTTACACAGCAAATATCCTATTACAGTTAACTCTCCTAAACTCGAACCTCTTTATCTCAAATTTCTCATTAAATCCAATTTTAATAAATTCTCAACCTAATGCTTACACATTCATTGTATTTTCTCTCTTTAGCTCTAACTATTTTTTCGCCACCTCGAGACCTCAAAATTTACAAAATATTTTTAAAGAAAATCCCGTTTTGAAAAGTTTTTCCATGAAATTTTGGTTTTTTACTGATAATGGTAAGTTGTTAAAATTTTTGTCAGGTGGAAAAAGAGATTCTCACTGGCTACGCATTGTTCCCACTGCTTGCAGGTGGACAGCGATTCTTATTGCCTAAGCACCCTCCCAGCACGGGCTGACTGATAGCAAAGCATTCCATCCATCCCTCATAGAAAGTGCTTGTTTATCTTTGTATAGAATATTACAATGGTAGCATAGCTAAGTTGAATGCATTGTCATTAAAATGATAAAGCAAAAGTGATTACAACTGTTGAAAGCAGCAGAAAGAAGAAAAAAGGATATTGCCAAATAATTCGGAATTCATAGCAGTACTCTGTCAATTATTTTAAAGAACAATGATATGGTAATATGGTATTGAAACATCTAGTTTGAAAAAGAAAACAAAAATGTGGCATGCAAAATTTCCTGATGTTGAGCAGTAAATATGCTAATGGTTTACTCAATAGAGGAATAAAAATATTCCAGTAGATGGGAATCTATTGCCGGTTCTGCAACTTGTGTTTAAGCTGCTCATGTGTATTTTTAGCACAGATTTGGTAACTCAGTTTTTCCTATTTTCTTTGAGCTTCAGGTTAATGAGAATTTACTGTAGTTGAGTTATACCTTTCCTCTATTTTCATGCACAGTAATTCATTACAAAGAAATCCTGATGCAGTTCAGCATTCTTTCAAATGGTGACACTGAATTCAACTACTGGCCAGTTATCCTTTCCCTAATGTTAATAGTGTTAAACTGAGTATTAATAATTCACATTCAAATATTGTTGTTAATTATACAATTTGTAGTGCAATTAATACTGTTAAACTGAGATAGGACTCAACACTAATTGAGAGTACAGGTAGCAAACTATTTTTCATACTAACAAATTACTGTACAATCATTAAAAAACTGACTGTGAATCGTTAATATTTAGCTTAAATTGGGAAATTTTTATGGTACTTATTTCTTTCAAATTATTATTTTTGAAACACAAAGTAAAATATTTTGAGAAAAAAATAACTTAGTGAACACCCAGTAAGCATAATGGTTTTTTTACATATACATTCACCCAAATTATTAAAACAATTAAGGCCTCTACAAATATTTAAATTCTGCATTATAGCAGGAAGAAGTAATCTTAAATTAAGTAATCCAAAACTGTGGTTTTGAGATATATGACAATGTACATAGTCTTAAGCACCAAGTAAATAGCACATGCTTCACAATATCACATCTTGGAGATTCAATTGGTTCTAGCTCTATAGTCATAATTGTTGAACCCTAAAATAGTGAGATTCAAAAAGGAAAGAATAAATATTAATATACGAAAGTAGTAAAACATAATAAATAATTGAAATTACTTTAGCAATTTTATAGTGAAATTATACTTAAAGCCCTAAAGATGCAGTACCATTTTACAATTAAGTATAATAAATGCAGCATACATCTCATTTAGAATGTAGCATTAGCATGCAATTTTTTTTTTATTACGAAATGCATTATAAATAAATTTTGCAAGTGATTCTAGTCAAATATTTCCATATAGTTGTGTATTACAGGTAAAATAGCAGCAAGAAAAACAAAATTTACCAAAAAAAAAAGATATTCAACCATGGTTGAATTTGAACCAAAATCTCTTTTAATCACATATCAAAAACAAAAGTGTGTGTGTTAAAATATTTATTAGATTCTAATATAAAACAGAGCCATCCCATGGCCAAGTGGTTAGCATGCTTGGCTACTGATCTAAGGACCTGGGTTCAAGCCCCGGATAAGGCATGGATGTGTGTGTGTTGTTATTCTGCTGAGGTCCTGCCATCCTCACAGACCTTCTACTCTGGCATATAAACTGACAGGCTCCTGTCAGACCTCTGTGGCAAGCAGCTGCTTGGGGAGGTATTTATTTATTTTTTTATTATTTTAATATAAAACAAATATCTAATACTTTCCTGTCATTTTGATTTTCCTGGAGGGTGGTGTAACAATGACAACATCTGCTATATTGTGACACTCAAGATGCTGAGGGAAGCCATGAGAAAGAAGAGGCTGCAAAAAATATTTCAAATCCATCCAGCTACATGACAATGCCTTCCCTTATGTGTCTTTTGCCACAAATCAGGCAATTGCAAAGATAGAATTTATAAGTACTACACAGGGTGTACCAAAAGTAACGCCTATTACATAATGTGTTTATTATAATGAAGAGGAGGTTTCAGTTACATATACACTATATTGCAAAAATTGTCCAGACACTTTCATGTTAAGTGCACAAATAGCCACATTCAAATCTAACTAACTTTGAAAATAAGCTTTTTATTGAAAAAAAGTCACTAGATATTAATTGAAGATCTCTTTCAGAGCTCTCTAAATCTCTATTTTTGTAATATATATCTAATATTTAGAGAGTTATGGAAGGTGAAACATTTAAGTGAAACTTTTGCTAGTTTTGAAATTTACTTCAAAAAGTTAAATCACAACTGTTATAACAAGTTGTTCACAATATTAATGCGATATTTAAATTTTGTGTAAGGATTTTTGAAGTTTTCATCAATTTGGGGGTGAAATGCTTTGGAAGTGTGGTGTGTGACAACATCTGTGTCAACTATTATAGCTTCCATAACTCTTTAAATATTAGATTAATATTATAGAAAATAGAGATTTAGAGAGCTCTGACAGAGATCTTCAATTTATGTCTACTGACTTTTTTCCATAAAAAGTTAATTTCAAAGTTAGGTAGATTTGAATGTGGCTATTCGTTCACTTAACATGAGTGTCCAGACACTCTTTGCAATATAGTGTATTTGTACTTCCACTTTACACAAAACTACCCTTCAAAGGACTGAACCAAAGTTTAATCCTGTTTGGAAAAATTGAGGTGAGCAGTGTCTGATCCACTTCTTCAAGGCAACTTTAATATACTCCATGTCACCAAATCTTTGTTCTCGGATACTGCTTTTCATCAGGTCGAATAGGTTAAAAAAAGTCTGATTGTGCTAAATCTGGACTGTAAGAGGGATGTGTCATCACAGGTCAGTCCATCTTTGCAATTGCTGATTTGTGGCAAAAACATGTATGGGTAGGCATTGTCATGTAGTTGGATGGATTTGAGATCTTTTTGCAGCCTCTTCTTTCTCATGGCTTCCCAAAACTTCTTGAGTGTCACAGTAAAGCAGGAGCTATCACTGTTGCACCAGACTCCACAAAATCCACAAGGATGACATTCTTGTCATCCCAGAAAACTATAGCCATAATCTTCTGTGCTGATTGTTGAGTTTTTGGGAAATATTTATGGTAATATTTGTCTATGGTGGTGTACATATACAAGGGGTGCTCCAAATTTTATCAGACTATGGAGATAAAATGGAACTAAATCAGCTCATCTCTTAATCAATAAAGTTAATCTCTTTAACTTAATCAGCTCATCTTAATCTTAATTGGGTTCATTAATGAACCCATTTATTCAATTAAAGCAAGGACTAGACACCATCTCAAAAGCAGACTTACATGACTTGTTTCAGAAGCTGCAAATATCCCTGAAACCAATCTAAGTGTTCAAACAAACTACTTTGAAGGTGATAGCACACATTACAAGATGAGCTCATCTAGTTCATCTCCACAGTCTGAAAAATTTTAGCTCACCCTTCGTATATGTACAACACTATAGATATCTGTTACCACAAATGTTCCTCGCCAAAAATGCAGCCATCATATGTTAACTAAGGGAGCAGGAAAAAAATGCCTGTCTAACAATACTTTCAAGGTAGTAAAACTGATCATAGTATGTGCTAACTGCATTTAACCTACTGTATGAAGTGACAATATTACATTTACATCTTATGCACTGTTTGAAAATAGCAACTCTACCATCTCTGCTTCAAACACATATAAAATGGTCTTTCATCACTTCTAAAATAGCAATTTGGACATATACAGAGTCACAACAATTCTCATAATACGGTTAAACCAAATTTTACTTCTACAATATGCTTATATCAGTTTTCAAATTTGTGGTCTTTTTAAAATCTTACATACATACCTACCAAACCCTCATGAAGCCATGTGCTACACAGATCCAACCAGACTCTACAATTTTGTTCTCCAAACACATCTATCCTGAATTACAGCTGCTGCATTTGACAACTTTAGGCCAATTCTAGCAAGGTCCCGTTTGACATTGTCTACCACTGCATCCTATGCCTCCCCCTTTTTCTGAGAACTTTAGGAATGCTGTTTTAGACACCCTATTTATCAATCTACAGTTATGCATATAGGTGATATGGCCAAACCAATGCAGTCTCTGTTTGCACAATAAGCTGCTCAAAGGATGTTGTCTGCTCCTTTGCCTAACCTCATTATTACTTACAAAGTGAAACCACCTAATTCATAAGATACTGCATAAGCATCTAGAATCAAAGACATCAAGTTTTCTGTTATATTGTTTACAAAGGGTCTAAGTTTCACTACCATAATTAACCCTAGAAAGAACCAAACTATTATACAGTCTATAGGTGTATGCATCTATTTCTCCACACTCTCCAACCCTATTGTTCTCTTTGCAGCATATCACCAGTATCTGTTACATAGCTCCATGATAATTAAACTGAGAAATAATTAAACATGATCTGTTACATAGCTCCATGATAATTAAACTGAAATTGCTCAAGAGTGTAATCGTTCAAAGCAACTAAAACACCACTTGCCCAACAAATTTTCATCACTTCAGTTACATTACACATTGTTTATTTCATCTGTTTATCACCAAACCTACTCTATTACCAATCTCATCAACAGCCCTAATGAAATAATTCATCTCATCAACATTTTTTGCCAACAAGGCAAAATCACCTGCATAATCTACACCAGAAATTTTGAAATCTCTAGACCATTTAAGGCTGATCTTTCCCTTGCAAAGAATTCCACATAACATAATCAATAAACTAAACTACAAGGGTCATTTCAAAAGCAATGAGCAACACTCTGGCAAGGATTTATAATCACCACAGTCATTGCAGCAGTTGTAGATAGGAAATAGAGAAAGGCAAAGGTGATATGTTTTGCATTGTAGCATATCACATTTTGGAACGCCATTCAATTTTTTCGGAATTTCAGAAAGGTGGTCACTGAAAATGGCACTTGTAGCGGTTTCAGGTACTGCTATGCATGAAGATCAGCCATCGTATATTAAGATTGAAACTTTACAAGCAGAAATTTATATTTTCTGCATTGAATTGTCACCATTCATGAAATTTGGATTACGGATTTTGAACCTGAATCGAATCTCAGTCACATATAACAGTACTATAAACCTCTGCAATCATCATTTTCAGCGACAGCTATTCTGAAATGCGATATGCCTTGATGCGAAACACCTCATCTTTGCCTTTCTCAACTTGCTGTCTACAACTGCTGCAACAACTGTGGTGATTGTGTCATCCATACAAGAGGATTACCACATTGTGTATTAGTGTTGAAATGTCTTACATAAAAAGAAAAGGAGGCAAATGTATCCTTGTTGAACTCCACCAGCAATGCTAAACCAATTGCTACAATCTTTATCAACTCTCACACAATTCAATGTTGTTATGGAGAACTTTCATTATACTAACTTGTCAGGTATTCCATATGATCTAACGACCAACCACAAATTATGTCGATCAACAATCTGCTTAATCCTGAAACTCAACCATCTTTCTTCTTAATTCTGAAACTCAACAATCTACCTAAGTGAAAATATTTGATCTATACATATCCTACCACTTCTGAATCCCTACTGTTCACAAGGCAGTTAGTTGTTCATCAACCAACTCCCTGCTGTTGTGCTATTTAGCTGCTGCTTCTGCTTTGCCAGCCAAGTCATCAAGCAAAAGCTTCTTATCAGCTGTTAAATGATCCCTTACACATTTATTATGCTTTTTGTAATGCAGTCTGTTAGGACTAGTAGGGTGTTCATTAAAATTATTCCTGCAATTCCTTATTTCAAAAATAAGCTCCATAGCTGTATCACTCAAATAACTTTGTCTCCTCTATTTATTCCTTTTTACCCAAAACAGTATTATTAGTTTCAAGAAAAGCCTGTTTAAACTGATCCCTATCTTCCTCAACTTCAGTAGTAAGCAAACGACAACTGTCATAATGACTAAGTAGCTCACCATTGTATGTTTTGGCTATATCTGCATCTTTCAGAGCTTCAGTATTAAAGTCAGTGTTAAAGAATTTCAGTGTAATTCTCTTAACCATAGCACAATATTTCTTAACCCTTCCATGGTCCCTGATGATCATAGATGTTGACAGAATCCGAAATGTGAAGCCCAAGACATCTATGTTTGTTTTCAGTACAACAAAAAAAAACTCAAATTTAAAAAAATATATAAATTGCCATTTGAAAATTTTCTGAGATATATCTATTAAAAATACATAATTCAAGTTCGAAAATAAATATTTTATTTTTTCATTTGATGCATATTTTATTAAACTACAATATAAATAATTTCTTAAAGCCATCTGATTGCCATTTATTAGAAATGCTACACAGTATTGCTGATTTGTTTGCTAAGGTTACTCTATACTGAAGCATAGCCATAACCTGATTTAAGCTCAAGCTTGATTTGAACTATTATTAAAGAACTTTTCTTAAAGTTTTAAAATCTCATAAATTATCAAAAAAACTGCTATTTTTATAAACAGAAGATTTTGGAAGTAATTGTGAAGTATGTACCTCTGTTTTTTCCACTCCATTTTACACTCTTTTCTCCCTTACACCTACTTCAACATACCTAGAATTATTTATATCATTAATCCCAGCACTCTTTAGATCAAAACTGTAACTAAAGAAAATACTTCATAAGTCAAAGCTGTTTATGCATAGAGTGCAGTAGAAAGAGCAAGTTCCAGGTGTTCAAATTACTCACTCACACAATATATGTCAACAGTGGGCCACTTGCTAAGTGGCTGAATAGCAAGTTGTTTACCTGGATTATTTAACTCAAGTAGGATATACACTCCCTTCCTAAAGTTAGTAGTATTGCATTTCTTTTTATAATTAAACCTTAGTTTTCATTTACACTGCTGGCCATTAAAAGTGCAACACCAGGAAGAACTCATCAGATTGTCCTGAAACATGCAACATGGGTAGCTTATGGGAGAACATGTAGATGATTCAAAGCACAGCACATACGCACATCATGTGTGACAGCAACGCCCCCTGGAAGTGGTATAAGAGGAGATTGCAAAGAGCCAGTGTAAAGCACTTGAACTGTCTTTGCTCGCAGTTCTTGCACGCTAAAGGATTAAGTATGCCCCATTGAAGAACAGAGCATCCATACGGCCAGGTTTCCGACTTTGATCGAAGGAGAATTGTGGGATTATGGGAAGGCGGATTATCATACCAAGACATCGGTGCTCATGTTAGACAGAATGCTGCCACAACAATGAGAATATGACGTCAGTGGGTAGAGGAGGAATGACTCAATTGTGAGGGATCTCAACAGCCGTGTCACACAAACGAAGGAGAGGACAGACATCTCATGCACATGGCTTTGAATGATAGTACAGCCACATCAAACACCTTAGCTCAACAGTTAGGGTGTGTTGCACGTCAACCAGTATTTGCACGTATGTTTCGACATTGTCTGCAGCATCCGGGCATCTTTGCTAGGCAGCCATTGCTTCGGTTACCATTGACTCTGCAAAACAAGTGTATGCGACAGCAATGGTACCAAGAATGTCGTGCATAGATGTGCGAATCTTTATCTGGCAGTACCGCGGCAACAGGCCCAGTGAGACATGCATGATGCAGCACTATACAGGTCCCTCCCCTGGTGTTATGGTATGGGGTGCCATTGGACTCCACTCACGTATGCACCTCATATGCATTAACAGTACTTTGAACAGCCAGCATTACATCACTGAGGTGTTAGAGTCTGTGGTCATACCTTATCATCAGGGGCTCTCTGGTGCCATTTACCAATAGAGTAATACCCGACCACATGTGGCATGCATCGTCCAACAATTCCTGGATAGCCACCATGTGATGCTTCTGCCTTGGCCCGTGCGTTCACCAGATCTGTCCCCATTTGAGCATGACTGGTCCATGATCTTGCCATGACTAGCACACTAGCCACTAGCAGCTGTTACAGCAGATGAACTTTGGCTACATATCGAAACTGCATGAACTGATATTCACCAAACATGCATCTGACGTCTCATCCTCTCAATGCCGGACCATGTAGCACAGTTATTGCAGCTCAATGGTGGCTACACAAGATACTGATTTCTTTATATTCCACAAGTCTAACTGAGTTGCATTTGTAATCATTTGAACCTTGTAACATAAGCTATGTATTCACTAAATATGGCTTTGATATCTATCTTTCCTGATGTTGACTAACTTTTTACTGCTAGTGGCCAGCAGTGTATGTGGATTAATTTATTTCTGTGAATTATCGATCTATCGGCTGATCGATAATTATCGATTTTTCAGTTATGATACATCAGATGGCTGGCATACAACTTGTTGCTGTGGATATTTCATTTAACATTGTATTAGGTTATATGTTACTTTTTCCTTTATCATTTCTTCTTTTCCAGTAAAAAAAATTTTGATAATCATTTTCTAAAAATGAATGAGGTCTTAGATACGAAAGCAAAAAGTACTTCCTTCGCATGGAAATAAGTCTTCATGTGGAAAGACAATTTTGGGAAGCATTTTTATCCCCCCTCCCCTTCCCCACTTAGTATTTTGTTTCCTTTTAAAATAAATCTCAGTTTTCATGTCAGTGGATTACTTTATTTCCGTAAATTAATTATCTTTCTGTTGATCGATAATTATCGATTTTTTAGAGTTATGTTACATTGGATGGCCGGCTTACAACTTGTTTCTGCAGATAGTTTAACATTGCATTAGGTTATATGTTATTTTTTTTCTTTTATCATTTCTTCGTTTTCCAGTAAAAAAACTTTGATCTTGTAATGATTTTCTGAAAATGAATGAGGTCTTGGATATGAAAGCAAAAAGGGCCTTCCTTGGCACAGAAATCAGTTCTCATGTGAGATGGCAATTTTGGGAAGGGTCCTCCTCCCCTAAACTCACTGTATATGTTTTACTGCCTCCTAGTAAAAATTTAATCTTTTTTAATTGCTAGTTTTTATGTTTATATTTAATGATTTTAAAAGCATGCATCCCCTCCCCCTCAGCATCTTGGCTGTGACACTCTGATGATAAAACTTTTGTTTTTGCTTTGATGCACTAACTTTTCAGTATGCAGTCAAAATTCCCAAAATTCAATACCCAAAGAAAAAAAATTCATAATGTTTAGTAAAAAAAACAGCCAAGAAGTTTCCCCTGTTACATAAACAGTGTCAGCAATCCAAGTCACCTTGTATAATGCTAACCGGTGTTTTAAAATATAAGACACTGAAAAGAATCATTAAAAGAAATAAAAATCATGTTTCAAGTAAATATAATATTCAGGAAGAGATTTCCTTTTGATTAATATATAATTTAATTGTTTTTATTCATCAGGTTTCCCAAGTAAGCCTTAATTGCATAGTCTGATCTATTTTTTCGCTATATCATTTAAAAACATCTTATTAAAATAAATACAGTGGACCCCCGATATAATGCGCATGTCGGGCGGGAAACAACACCCGCGTTATAAGGTGAACTGCGTTATACCGAGCGGCGCGGTGGTGACACAATAAATTTCACACTGTAAGCTTTTCTTTTACTCATCATGCATACAATAATTAAACACTATTCAAAATACATGCAGGAACTCAATACATACACAATTACTCAATACACAGTAACAATAAAATGCGATACTCACTAACGCCGCACGGACTTGTATAAACATGTTTGAACTTATCGCGAACATCGCCCGCGCTATAACCGAGTGTGCGGTATAGCAAGCAGCGCTATAACGAAGGTCCACTGTATGTTTATAAATTTGTTGAAATTTTTTATTTACATAAAATTTGGAAATAAATTCTGTTTAATTTGGTACATAACATGGTCTATTTTAGTTGATTGGTAATAAATTCTAATGTTGACTAATGACAACTCAGCAAGTTGGCAAAAAGTCTGGACTTTAGTCAAAGCATGGTACAGAGAAAAATATCATAAAATGGAAGTAATTTTCTTCCTTCAAGCAAATATATATTTTTTTATTATTCAGAAACAAATTGCCTTTCTACTTATGTGAAATAAATAAATAAATACCCCCTCAAGCAGCTGTTTGCCACAGAGGTCTGACAAGAGCCTGTCAGTTTATATGCCAGAGTAGGTCTGTGAGGATGGCAGGACCTCAGCAGAAAAACAACACATACACCCATGCCTTACCCGGGGCTCGAACCCAGGTCCCTTAGATCAGTAGCCAAGCGCGCTAACCACTAGGCCATGGGACGGCTATGTTATATAACACATTTAATAATAATTTAACATTTTAGTTATGCTTAAGTACTACTAACGTTTTCTTCAGATTTTGAACTAATGGTTGGTTGTTTGGGTTTTATGGCATTTGAGCTACTGAGGCTATAATGCACTAAAAGAGGAAAAAGAAGTAAAAGACCAGTACCCCTTAACCAAAGTTAAAACCATATGCTGTAAAAGGCAAAAAGACAAAACCAACAAAATGTATATAACAGAAATAACAACAAAGAGGTAAAACAACAAATATTTATATATATATATACAGTATAGACAATTGAACTAATAGCTTTTACTTTTGTTGATTAATTGATCTACATTGAGAAGAGGAAAAATTATATTTTTTGACATTTAGTTTAAATAAACCACAGAAGAAAAATTATAACTTAGAGGAAGCCAACTCATTTCGAAATGTTCACAAATTTCAATTTTACTTTCTTACTTCAAAGTATTTAAAACTGATTATAACCAGTAACTTTAAGATGAAAATTATAGAAGGATGCATGGAATTTAATGCCCATTTGGAATAAGTTTAGTTGTTTATCTCTGAAAGGCAATTATTTGCTCTAAGGTGAGTTAAACAACCAGCTCAGAATAATCTTTCCAAGCATAATGTTCCACTTTTGTCTCCTCACATCTAATTGGAATAAACAGAGATCCAAGAGAAGTGTGTGATGGTTCACCATTCACTTTTACATTCCCTAACCAGTTTAATTTATTTACATTAAAATTATTTTGTAGCCTTTCATTTGCTTTGAACCATTGCCTCTCTCTGACTGTTAGTAAGTTGCCTATTGCACAACACTTTTTGATTGATGGCCACTAACATCAAGGTCACAACCACTTGCACCATCATCAATTGACACATGATCTCATAAACAAATGGGACTCACAAGTGTGATGTTAGACACATACCACATTTGACTTAAGTCAGGTGGGGCAAGTTAGTAGAGTTTTTGAGAGAGAGGGAGTAGTAGAAGTAGAGGAGGAGAGTAGTATAGTTTGTAGAAGAGTCATGAAGTATATGAAGTGTTTTGTAAAAGGTAATTTTTTTGTAATCAATTTGTAAATTTGATGAGTTAATATTCAAATAAAATTTTTATATTTTGAGAAATTGCATTTAACTATTTTTTTTTTCTTGAGTAGAGATAGGTTTAAGTTAGTGTTATTAGATTAACATTATTTTTGGGCAGTCATTAATTTTTTTCTGAGCTTACACTTGTCTTAATAAAAAGACATTAATTTATTTTTTTGGAAAGATCATTTGCTTGGACCTGAATTACAAGCCATCTGGCAGTTTAAAGTAACATACTTTGGAGTGTTACAAATGCATTAGTGAATTCAATAATATGCAAATTACACTTAAAGTAGCAATTACATAAAAAAATCAACTTTAATATGATTTAGGAAAATATCTCCCTGCCAATTTTTTAAAGGGTGTGTGTGGGCTTCCCAACACAAGACAAAGACAGGGGTCTGTCCTCGCTTCTCATACAGCACACAAACCCTTACACAAGAACATGCCTACTGGTTTAGTAGTCAGGTACACTAATCTATTCATTATGCCCATTCATTATGTTACAGAATAGTATCCTGAAGGCCATAGATGGAATTATATGAGGGTAAATCGAAAAGTAAGGCAATTTATGTCTAAAACCAACTCCATATCAGAACACACTTCCAAGGCCATCATACCCACTACATTGCTAGATAGGCCCACACATATTTTACCAGTTGCCATTATTGTGTTTTGTGTGGTGGAGGTGTAATCATGATGGCTTCGCCATCCAACTGCACCATTAAGAACAACGTATGTATTCACTAATATCAGTCTGTGATCAGATTTTTGTGGTTGGAAGGTGTCAAACACTTCCTGATTCACAGAAGAATTTTTGAACATTATCAGGAACATGGCGAGGCTGTCAATAGTGCAAGATATTGTACCATGTTAGAAGAGAAACCTGTTATTTGAATCAAATGCATAGGTTTGCTGTGAAAAGTGTTCTGCTACAGTATGACAATGCTCAATCTCATTTAGCCACTGGAATCAATAAAATGATTCAAAAACTTCATTTTGAACTTCTCCCTTACCCACCAAAAGGTCTAGACCTCATCCATTACCTTTTTTAGACCTCTAAAAAGCATTACATGGACACAGCAATTTTCAAATAACAAAGTTAAAGAAGTGGTGCAAAAGTGGTTTGATAATTTTAAAAAATTCTGTGAATATGGGAGGGTTTAACTTTTTCTTACAAAAAAAAATACCCACAGCATATTGTTTCCTAATGGTGCAACTGGACAGCAGAATTGACATGACTACACCCTGACTGTAGGCAACTTGCAAAATGCAGATTTGTCCAAACAATGTAGTAGGTATGACAGCCTTGAGAGCAACATAATGTTTAGTTTTACACACAAATTGCCCTTACTTACCGATTTACCCTCGCATTTTTATATAATTCTACTTCAAACCTATAATTAATACTTTTCTGCAAGTTAAGTACCCCATAAAAACCATATCGTGAAAAACTTGGGAATGACATCTCAACCTAATATATCCATACAGTAGCCAATATGGAACACATTTTAGCAAAAACAATACATGTGTATTTGAAAATATAATTTTAAGTTAAAATTATTTAACATAAACCCACAAATATTAGGAAAAAAATTTATCCATAAAATATTGGGATGAAGCTGAGAATTTCAGGATCAGCAGAAAAATTGATACTGAATAACATTGGAAGTCCTCAAAAAAAAAAGTGCTTGCATTTTTTGCTTTATCAAAAATGAATTATTCATCAATTATCATTTAATTGAATGAACTGCTGAATTGAAATAAAATTTAATAAAATTACAGATTGACTAAACACTGTTTTTAAAAAAGAAATATACCACAAAAAAAAAAAAGTCGTCTATCTTTTCAAATTATCCAATAGCTTTATCATATGCACAAAGAGATGCAGTAATCTATATCTATTATGAAAAATATGTGAGTGGGTTATTTTACTTCTAAGTGCTTTTGTGAACAAATAAAAAAAATACCTCCTTCAAGCAGCTGCTTGCCACAGAGGTCTGACAGGAGCTTGTCAGTTTATACACCATAGAGAAGATATGTGAGGAAGGCAAAACCTCACAGAAAAACAGCACAAACATCCATGCCTTAACTGGGCTTGAACTCTGTCCCATTGATCAGTAGCCAAGTGCACTAACTACTCGGCCACGGGACAAACACAAAGGCTAAATGGTCAGGTCTCAAGTAACCCAAGAGCTTGTAAAAGGTTGGGAGAAGCAGATCCACTGGACAGCTGTCCAGTTCCTAACAGCTGTTAGGAGACAGGTGGAAGCTTCCCATCAAGATAGTCCCGTATGTTCCTTAATATGCACAGGGTATGGCTCTCCTGCATATGGGGCCACAGTATAATGCCCCATCTGATGGATACCAGCTTTTTAAAGCCCATTGGTATCACCTTTGTCACTGAGGGCAGAATGGGGTTTAGGAGATAAATCTCAATGCAGGCAAAGTTGGAATTTGAACTTAGGAATATCAGATTATGAGCCTAGTGTCTAGTGTCTAGTGTCTAGTGACTGAGCTATCCCCACTCTTAAGTATTAAGTCATGTCTTATTACTTCCCTTACAGAATAGCTTTGCATTTTTGGAATCTTTATTGACCAAACTAGAAAAGAATATGTAATTACCTTATTCATATTCATTATATCACTGCCCTTCAAATGTAGACAGAAGATAAAATATATAAATAAAAATATCTTCATGTATGTGGCCAAAAAGTGAAAAAAAATAATAAAATAACAAATACCCCCTCAAGCAGCTGGTCTGACAGAGGTCTGACAGGAGCCTGTCAGTTTATATGCCATAGTAGAAGGTCTGTGAGGATGGCAGGACCTCAGCAGAAAAACGACACATACATAATATTAATTCGGTGGGTGTGTCCTCTTTGTTAACTTCATAGGAAGATAGGCAGCAACAGTTTTTGTTCTGTTGTTATGAGAAATCAATTTTGGGTGACATATCTTAATTTGAAGTTAATATGAATAGATAAAGTGATTTCATCAATGATATGCTTTATTATTATTATTTTTTGAACTTTTTTCAAATCTTCTAATTTATGTTTTGCTTTTTAGTGGTAACTTTGCAGAGCTTGTTATCACTAAAAATGCCATCTTTCCCCTCATATGGTGAAGAAAATTGTTACATTACATATGCTTTACTCTGCACATATAAGCTTTCATTTGACATATGACCCGTTACAATTCACCTGTTAAATATCTCCTTTCTTTAGGGGAGGGGTGGAGAACGAGGGTTAGAATCAAAAGCTGAAGGAGCCCAAAAAATTCTCAAAACCATGAGATTTAAAAAAAATATAACTCATTGCCATCAACCCCCATGTAATTTTCCTCCCCCTTTGGGAGGTAGAAAAGGCCCCAAACTTTTCTCAAAATAATTGTGACAAGGGGAATGTCATAGCCTATGACATTCTCTCATCACAAGTTTTCATTTAACACATAACTAATATACTCGGCCTTCACATTTGCAAGATATAACATTTCAACATTTTTGTTCAAATATCAAGGAAGGTATCCCTCTGTTTAATGTCAATATCAGTTTTAGAGGAAAAATTGTCCTGAGCCGGATGGGATACAAACCCACAAGCTCCTGATAGCAAGTCAAGTGCTCGACATTAACTAAGAGTGATATCTTCCTCGACTCGCACTTTATTATCGCACTTGATAATAAAACAATCATTTACATATTTCCTTTTTTTTGAGGGGAATGAATGTATGGGATAATTTTTAATAGCCTTGACATTCCTCATATCATGAGATTTCATTTAGTATGTAATTTGTAAGAACTGGTCAATTGTTTGGGTATATACGGTGGAACACCTATTTCGACAAATGCACAAACTATAACAGACAAAAAGCAATAGATAGATAGTTAAAATGCAAGCAATAGAGGTAGATGGCTATAGAAACTGGCATACTCACAATTCTTATAGCCCAAGCTGATTTAAACTACAAGTTTACTAATATGTAAACCCAATTCTAAACTTCATAAAACATTTTGCTTAAAAAATTTGCAAGAAATAAAAGCTTATTATTTGTGCTTGCTACTGTAACACTGGTTTAGCTTTCTATAAGAAGCAGGAAAAAATAACCAAATTTTTCCAGCCAAATTTTGATGTGAAAATTTTTAATGAAGCATCACATGCTCCAAATCATATGTCTCTGCTGCTGAGTCTTTATTTCCAGTGTTATATACAAGTAATCATTGCAAAACCTTGGATTAAATACTTTATTGTTTACAACTGTACCATATGTAAACCATTCTTCATCCTCTTATTCCAATCTCACTGTATTACCACCTGCAGCTTCCCAGCAACATTCTCTTAGTAGTGGAAAATATGTATCTTCAGACACAAAAGGCACTGGGAAATGATCTGTTTCTGACTCGGGTTGGGAGATAAAAAGGTGTCTTTTGTACTTGTGCCCTGCTTGCTATCTCCCACACCTGAAAAATTTCTTAATTTTATTTGCAGCAATTATAAAAAGGACTGAAGTGTAGCTGTAAATACAAGAGGTCTGACCTATTGTGTTTTACAAATGATCTGAAACTGCAAAGGAATGTTAACAATTTAAACATTCAGAGTTTCTGCTAAGGACACACACTATAGTGAATGCTTTTAAATATACTGCTCACAAAAATTAGGGGATATTTCAAAATGAATATGAAGCGAAGAAATATCCCCTAATTTTTGTGAGCAGTGTACATATGATTTGAGGAAAGTTTTTCTCTCTAATAGTATTTTTATTTTTGTTACACTAACACTGTACTCATGAATAGGGAACAAAGGATAAACAGTCATTATGCAAACTATTCAGCAATTTTATATTTGTTAAAATAATCTAAGTCATAAAGATTTCAAAGCCAAAATATATTTTTAGTTCTTTTTAACAATTCACTGAATTTTACCAAAAACTGGAACAAAAATGCCAGAAAACAAAGTTTTTGGTCTTTTCAAGCCTATAACAAGAAAACTTTTAGATAGATTTGAGAATATGACCTAAAACTTTTTTTTTGCGAACTAGCAAAGTTTCTTTATAACATTGCTTAAAAAATTAAAAAGTCTAAATGTTTGAGATATAGCAGTGTGCTCAATCTGATACAACCACCACTTGAATATGCTGTAACACAAAAAAAATTTTTTTTTTGGAACAATTAACTCGGCCATCACATTTGAACTTTCCCTTTTATGCCCATGAAATATCAGAAAAGGGTAATAAAGATATAGGAATAACAATATTTGGCCTAATCCATTTCAGATTATGGCCCATTATGGGTGTTAAAGAGTTAATATGTTGTTTGATATTGGTATTGGATTTAATCCTCTTTCAATGACTGTTGAAAGCAGCATAACCTAAACTGGTTTCCATAAATCAAGGGAAACCCCCATGTCAAGCCAATGGGAAGCCAACGCCAAAGCTCCACAACTTCCAAAACAAATTCTTTTGTGCTGAAAAATGTGACTGCAGACAAAGATCCCAATCAAACAAATCAACATCTCGACCCTCAACAATACTCATTCAGTATCCAATGAGTTATGGAAGCTGGAATATTTAGTGATAACAATGTCAGCCACAAAAATTGACTTCAGAAGTTAATTAAAACTTAGTAATAAGTATTGGATCAAAGTGTTTAATAAAATAAGTTTGTATTTTAGAACTTTGTGTAAAGAATTCTTTCACTATTCTTCAATTTTATATAAGTTTCTTAAGACTGAATATTTAACAATAGCAATACCAAACTTCCATAACCACCAAATACAGAATGAATACCGTTGAAAACCAAGACACTGTTTCACCCAATTGAGATCCCCATCCGCAATCACACCCCTCAAAACAAAAAAAACCATTTCAGAAGCTACAGGGCCCCATCGCCAGCCTCCCACCAACCCACCAACCCAACACAGGGATCTTCCCAAATTTATGGAAACCAGTGTATTATTTAAATATATTTTTTGGTTTTTCATTGGATTGTATGGAGAAACACTCTTTTAAGGAATGATTCTTAAATCCAAAATATATGATATATTCAACCTATGAAATTTTATGAGTCATTATTTTAAAAAATAGTTTTTTCTCTAGGGCATTGTACTATGACTACAAAATTCTGAAACTACTACTTTTAGCTATATTGTGTTATAAATTAATACAAGTGTACCATTTCTAAACAGAGTTAGCATACCAAAATATTTTATACATAAACCAAAATGTAAAAGAAAAAAATTTGCCCTTGTTCTGAAATTGAGAAGTTTGCAGTTTTCGATATCTCAGTGTGTTAATTGACTATAATATGGAAACCTCACATAAAATATCTTACTGATAAATAAGATTAATGTTAAAAATGTTTACTACAGATAATGATATGTGCAAAATACTTTATTTTTCATGGGACAGTTTGTTACCTGATATGGTATTTTAAGTTGGGGAGGTAGTTATATACTTATATTACAAATTTAAGAAGTATTGTTTGTGTTCAAAACAGAATAATTAATGTTATAATAAAGAGTGATGACAGAAATTTAGTGCAATTTGAAAAACATCGTAATTTAGGCGTTTTTCCTCTTAAACATTTTTAGAATGCTAAATGTTTTGTACTCTACCAGTTCATTGTGGCTATAAAAGGATTATAATAGTAAATTTTGTGGCTTAAGATATGTAATTCCAATCATGAAAAAAGAAATTATGCATAAACACTTCTACTTTCTTGGACCAAAGACTTTTAAATTCATTAAATGAAGCAAATATCTATCATTTTAAGTGTCTACTGAAGGATTATCTTAAAAATATTAGCAATGTAGAACACTTTCTCAATTTTTACGACTTAAAGCCATTTAATTTTTATTTTTATCTCAAGAAATTAAATATATATTCATTGTTGTTTTAATGATAAAGCCTAATATTCATTTTTTTACCTAGAGGAGCTACTGCTCTTGGGTTATAAATATCACTTTGCAAGAAAATATATGAATACTTTGTTCATCTGTATAAATGTACAAATATGTATGTAATGTAATAACCTTTGATTTGATTTATATTTGAAGAGAGTTTTCTTTTAAACTTAATTTTTGTTTTTCCACGAGATATCTTATCTCTAACGGCATGAAAATACTTTGTTCATCTGTGAAAATACTTTGTTCATCTGTATAAATGTACAAATATGTATGTAATGTAATAACCTTTGATTTGATTTATATTTGAATAGTTTTCTTTCAAACTTAATTTTTGTTTTTCCATGAGATAGCTCATATGACAGCATGAAAAGGAATGTGAATCATGAGCAGTACAAAAAAATATTTTTAATTCACAGTTCGATTTTATGCAGAAACACTCTTTCAAAGAATGATTCTTATATTCAAAATATTTCCAGGCCCATGAAATTCTATGCATGTAAAATAAAATCATTGCATATATATATATAATTTATTTTCTAAAAAGTAAAGACATTTGAAGAGGAAGAGCAATGTTGGAAAAATTTGCTAGAAAAAAAATTAATATAACTCAAATTATGTGCCCTATTTTCTACCCCAAAAAAGAGACTGAGGAAAATTTCATGGATTAAATTTTATTGAGTATCACAAAAAATGTAAGCTTGCTACATTCAGTCATTAAAACTCAAGAAATGCCAGGCAATTTTATACAGAAAAAAGAAAAAATAAGCACTATTCAGCATTTGATTATATTTTCTTATATTATCTCTCATTAATGAATGGGTCTTAGCATCAGGGTTGACAAACTGTCTGTAAAAATTTGTCAAAATTAGCTGTGTTTATAGATTCCATAAAGCTTTTAGATGTCTATAAAAGTGCTAAGAACTTTAAATGAAAAATATATTCTTGACTATAGATGAAAAACTGTCTTCAGATGGGTAGGATATGAATTCCTGATGTTATCAGGCAGTCTATATGTTCACAGCCTATATGTAGGTGGTTACCTGTGTTTGCCTCTTACTGAATATTTTATTGTCATTTTTAACAAACTTCAATAATGTATTTTTTGCAATCATGCTCAAATATTACTTTATCATTGTCTTTTGCTTCAATTTGTGAAACTTAGCTGTTATGAAAAACTTACTGTTAAAACACTGTTTCCTTCCAATTACTGTAAAAGTTACCATATCTCAAACTAAGTTGTCACTGATACATGGTAATCCACTTTTCAAACAGTTTTATGCCTTCCTTTAACCTGTTATTGTTTGCATCCAACAAATTATTTCAAAATGATACAAGGCATAACAAAATAGTTTATCTTATTGCTGCAACATGATTAAAATGAAAATAATCCTTTATTAAATAAAATACATTAAAACATTTTCAAATGCCAAAAAGTTTTAAAAAATGTATAATTTTAGATGGACCGCAATATTTGATTTTCCCATAAACTCAGTGTAGATAGAGAACATTTTATTACATATACCAACAGGAATATTTTAATAACGGCAGCATGGAAAAAAGTAAAACTGACTTGCAAAATTAAGCATTGTTTTAAAAAAGTTTTTGCGAAGTACTAATAAAGAAAATTAAATACTGTTCAGTTTTGTCCTATATAACCATTTAGTTTTGAAGTGAAATTATGTCCATAAAAATTCTTGACCACTGCAGATTTTTCCCTTGTTGTCCATAAAAAATTTCCTCCAAGATTTGCAACTCTGCTTATAGCATTCATAATGATGCTTGCAAGGACATTCAGTTTCTATGGGTACATTTTGTTCTAAATAATATTAATTTTGTCACCTAATTGGGCTCAATAATTATTGAAATGGTTCAAGCCCATGATTAAAAAATATCTGAGCCCAAAACTCATCTATAGTATCAACCCTTCTGTATGTGTACTGCTTGTAAATACTTAATTTTGTAATAGATGACAGTGCAATGAGTTTATGAAAACTGCTAGTCAGAGTACAAGGTTTGCATCCTAATTTTCATTTCTACCCACATTTTACCAATTCTAAATTATATTTTATGCCTTATCAACTATTAATTTCTTTTTTTTTGCTTATTGTCTTCAGTTCTAAACATAAGCTTGCAATATATTGCAGTATTTGTAAGACATCAATTATGGTCTGATCTTAATTTATGGCTTTCAAATTTGGGTTTTACAATCCTAGTAAACAGCTATTTAAAACATGAAATTATTCTAAGATCTATAATAATTAAAAAAAAAAATCAATAAATACTGCTTACTCTTAACTTTATACCATGTACTAACAAATAATGTATGTTTACAATGTGCAAATTGCATAGATTCAAATAAGAACATGAAAGGAAGCTACAAACATTTGAAATCCTACTCTAAAATCCCTGAACAATAGGAAAAACTCCATTTCCCTTAAGAGTTCAGTGACCTTTAAGTAACGCTAGACACATCATCATCATCATCATCAAGCAGCCGTGGGCTACGGAGGTCCAACCAGACGGTGCAATTTAGTTCTCCAAGCAAGTCTATCCTGAGCTACATCTACTGCATCTGGCCACTGCACACCAATTCTAACAAGGTCCTGTTTGACATTGTCTGCCCACCGCATCCTAGGTCTCCCCTTCTTTCTGAGGCCTTTAGGCACATTGTTCATAACCCTATTCGCCAATCTATAATTATTCATACGGGCAACATGGCCAAATCAACGGAGTCTCTCTCTGCACAATATGCTGATTAAAGGAGGTTGCAAACTCCTTTGCCTAACCTCATCATTAGTTACAAAGTTGAACCACCTAATGCCCAAGATACTGCGTAAGCATCTGGAATCAAAAGCATCTAGTTTCCTGTTATCTTGTTTACAAAGTGTCCAAGTTTCACTACCATAATTAACCCTAGAAAGAACCAAACTATTATACAGCCTAATTTTAGTCTTTAGGTGTATACGCCTATTTCTCCACACTCTCCATAGATTCTTAAAAGTCCCGGCAGCAATCCCTATTCATCTGTTAATCTCATGCCACACATCACCATTATCTGTTACATAGCTCCCAAGATAATTAAACTGTGACACCTGCTCAAGACTGCAACCATTCAGATTAACTGAATCACAGCCTGCCTGACCAATTTTCATCACTTTAGTTCTCTCTCTGTTTATAACCAAACCTACTCTACTACCAGTCTCATCAACAGCTCGAATGAAAGAGTTCATCTCATCAACATCATTTCCCAAAAGGGCTAAATCATCAGCATAATCTAAATCAGAAATTTTCGTATCTCCAGCCCATTTAAGGCCAAAATCTTTCCCTTGCATTGAATTTGGCATAACGTAATCAATGACTAAACTAAAGAGGAAAGAAGACAAAATGCACCCTTGTCAAACACCAGAAGTAATGCTAAACCAATTGCTACAAGCCTTACCAACTCTCACACACGACTCAGTTTTATTATAGAGAGCTTTCATTATGTTAACTAACTTGTCAGGTATACCATATGATCTCACAATCAACCACAAATTATGACTATAAACGGAGTCGAAAGCCTTTTTGAAATCAACGAAGCTAGCAACCAAAGGTTTCTGAAACTCTAAACATTTCTCAAGAATCTGCCTAAGTGAAAATATCTGATCCACACATCCCCTACCACTTCTGAATCCACATTGCTCATCACACAATTGACTGTCAACCAGATTCTTAATTCTATTAAGCACAATCATGGAAAGAACTTTACCTGGAACAGAGAGTAGGCTAATACCCCTATAGTTATCACAAGAACTGCGATCACCTTTTTTGAAAATAGGGATAACAATAGCTCTGGTAAAATCCTTAGGAACCATGCCTTTATCATAAAAGATAGTCAGAATTTTAGTCATCCAAGTTGTAACCGAAACATTCCCAGCTCTAAGCATTTCCGTAGTAATTTCATCTAGCCCTGGGGATTTATGTAGTTTAAGTTTAGAAATAGCCAAAATAACTTCAGATTGTGTTATAGGGCCAACATTAAAGCCACCAATGCATCTATCATCATTACAAACAATGGGAGTAGAACTAACTACATTGTTTAGAACATCACTGAAATGCTCAGCCCACCTAGCCATGACAGAATCCTCCCCTTATATAACCTTACCTTGTTCATCCTTCATTCCTTGTATACCTGTCCGTTTTCTACCAGACAAAACATTAACTATCTGGTACAGCTCTCTGCTGTTGTGCTGTCTAACTGCTTCCTCGGCTTTGTCAGCCAAACCATCCAGCCAAAGATTCTTATCAGCAGCTAACTGATCTTTTACACGTTTATTAAGTTCTCTGTAATGCTTTCTATTAGTACTAGTAGGGTTTTGATTAAGGACATTCCTACAGTTCTTTCTTTCCGAAATAAGCTCAAGTGCCTTATCACTCAGATAATTCTGTCTCTTCTGCTCCTTTTTTCCTAAAAGAGTACTGTTAGTGTCCAAAAAAGTCTGTTTAAAATGATCCCATTCTTCCTCAACTTCAGTAGTAAGCATACCATGACTGTCATAATGACTAAGTAACCTATCATGGTAAGCTTTGGCAATAACTGGGTCTTTCAGAGCTTCAGTATTAAAGGCAAATTTTTTAACCCTAGCACAACACTTTTTAAGTTTAAGTTGCAAGACACTTTTAACAAGGTAATGGTCAGATCCAATTTCAGCTCCCCTATATGCCCTGGTATTTCTAACAGAACTCGCTCATTTGCTGTTAATTAATATATAATCAATCATATTCCTATGCAGCCCATCAGGTGACACCCATGTGTACTTATGTATGTCGCAGTGTTTGTAATATGTGTTAGTTATTCTGAAACCATTGAATTTACTTACCTGTAGGAGACATTGCCCATTGCCATTGCAGCTACCAATACCAAAAGGGCCAATCACCCCTCCCAAAAGGTCAGAGTCAGTACCAACTTTGGCATTGAAGTCACCAAGAACAAGGGTAATATCTCCTTTCTTGACAGAATTCAAAATATCCTGAAGTTGTTCATAAAACCTATCCTTCTCATCCTCAGTGGGGGCATAACAGCAGATAACATTCAGGTCTTTAACGCTTGTCTGAAATTTTGCTGTAAGAAACCTTTCATTAATGCACTCATATCCTAGAAAAGCATCACTAGTGTGTCTGCTGAGAAGCAGACCCACGCCTTGGTGATGCTTATTGTCGTCCCTCCCTGAAAAGAGAAATTTAAGATTATTTTTAAGAATCTGACCTTTATCTGTCCATCTGGTCTCTTGCAAGCCGAGAATATCTAAATTATAATGGTGGAATTCTTGTGTGAGGACATCAAGAGAAAAAGCTCTGTGCAGAGTCCTCACATTCCAACTACCTATGGAGAGAAAATGGTTAGTGGGATGTTTAAAGAAACTATGTTTATTGAGAGAGGGAATGCCGACAATATCAAACAGCCCCCTAATCGCAGACATGGGGCAAAGACCCGTTCCCCCACCACTAAAGGCTGAAGCCATCTACACTGGAAGACTTCCTCCAATGTAGAATTTGACGATGCCAATAGAAGCAAAGAGTTCAGGTGCCTGCGATGACCTCTGCTCAGGATTATCCACCAGCTGATAAACATATCCTGTGAATCTATTCACTTGGGGCTGTCAACCCACAAACAAACAGAAAACACAGCGGAAGATTTTCCCTCCACAGAAGCCTACAGTGCGGCAAATTCAGGATCCATAATCAAGCTTAGAGCCTTATATCAGTCCAGTAGGTTTATATGGTCAGCACCAGGACCCTGTGTGGTTGACCACTCCTCAGCAGGGTAGAAAAAAAAAGAAAAGTAGCCATAGTTGTCCAGATCAGTAGGCCACACTAATCTGGCAGCCCTCCCCTTCCGTTCACTTCCACAAGAGAGTATCTCTTTTGAAAGGTACTAACGGTCTGCACCACGAGAAGGCGGGGTCGGACATTAGGTGCTAGGCCTGGCCGGTTCTATGCATCATCACAGGGGATTAGTGCATAGCTCTCCTTCCAGTGACTACCTAGCTACCATTTACAGACCAACTTTGTTCAAGAAGATTTCCAGTGATTGTTTGGGTGGTCAAAAGGCATTCATGACCATGCATTTTGCTACAAAGCTGGTTGGAACAGTTAAGAAGGATGGAAAAGTGGCAATCACAGGACTCAAAACTGTTAATGTTAACTTCTCAAAAGGTCTTGATTCTTGACGATCACACAATAACATGCTATACTGGGAAAGTTTTTGCTATTATTTATATTTAATGAAGATTATAGATGCTATATCTTAGGAGTTACAAAAAACAACTAGTTATTTATGTTTTAATCAAATTATGCTGACTGATATTACGGATTAGATTACGTAATTGAATAATTTAGTTAAATATAAAATTAAGAATAAATCGCAAACTATTAAATATCTCACCAAAGACTAAATTTATTAACAATACAATTTGTGTGTCAATGAAATAGAATATATGCAAAAACAACTGACCACATAAAATTTGCATATGCAACTCAAAAGTAAATCTAGGTCACTATAAAAGTCAGCTCTGATTCTGGACTACTATTTCCTGTTGAGAAAGCATTCTGTTCATGTTGGTAGAGCATTTCAGAAAAACAGTATAGCACAGAGATATAATATGGATGCTTTTACATGGGGTAGAACAATCAGTAACATGGGGTAGAACAATCGGTATGCTAGTATGACCAGGGGACATGTCCCTGAGTATGCATGGATTTGTATGCTGTATGAATATCAGAACAAGCCCACAGAACTTATACATCTCTCCTTTGTGCAGAGGAGTACCTTCTTTTTTTAAAATAAAAAAGAGACAGGAGATGTTAGCCATAGATGAGTGCAAAAGCGGCAACAGCACAAGATGACTGCTATCTTGTGCTAACAGCCCAAAGTAGCCAAGCAACTTTCTCTGGAGCTTTCTGCAGCATTGGAAGGGCAATTTCAAGGCAAACTGTTTATAGAAGGCTTCATCAAAGAAGATATATGACACGAGTTTATATTTCCTTTAAATGCTCCTAGCATCATGACTGGATCCCAGACCAATGGGAATGTATCTTTCACTGATGAAGTCTTAGAGTGTTTTTCAATGTTTTGACTTGGAGTTGTCTGATGTGAGAGGGTATTTAACAAGAAACTTATTAAATACCCTCTCACATCAGACAATGGCACCACTATTTTGGTGGTAGCTTGATGGTCTGGGGTGGAATGAAAAATTTCTAAATGTGATTGCTTTAAATACTTCAGCAGAAAAAATTAGTTTTGCCGACACTGCAAGACTCAAAATCCATTTCTCTCTAGATTCATGCCAGAATGTACCCACCTACTATACCAAATATCACCTCCATCATTCACTTCTGCCATGCAACACATCCCTTTACCAAACGAGGTGGACATGGTGCCATCTATAATTGAGAAAGAAAGCCTACCTTCTTCAAATGCTGCCTTTGAACAAGATGCAAATAAGAAAGTCGCCCACGCCAAAGCATTACCAATGAAAATAAATCAATCAATAACAAGTATACAGATTACCTGTTGATATACACACACACATGTAATAAGTATTGTCTATGGTATATATGTATATATATGTATAAGCATGGGCTATGGAGGTCCTACCAGATTGTGTAATTTTCTTCTCCAGACATGTCTGTCCTGAGCTACAAGCTGCTGCATTTTGCCACTGTAGGCCAATTCTAAAAAGGTCCCGTTTGACATTGTCTGCCCATAGCCTCCTAAGTCTCCCCTTTCTCTGAGGCCTTTAGGGACACTGTTCATAACCTTATTCACTAATCTATAACTATGCATACAGGGTCATCCAAAGAGACCAAGCACACTCCTCCCGTTGGTGACACACTATCGCAATCATTCTAAACTAACTCCTGGAGGGCACGAGTCGCAGCTATTTGTACTACCACCTCAAACTCTCTTAGGACCCCAACTACCACATGCTAAGTCTCAGTAGAGTGGACATGCCCCAGTGTGTGTGGGTTTGATTGCCTCCTTTGAAGGCAGGGCTGCTATATCTGCACTATGTTGATACTTGGACTTTATTATGCAGTTTTTCTATCTGGTTTCTAGTTTATCTTGCATCAAAACTTATTTGATAAATATATTGCAATTCTTTTTGAAGCAAATAGTGGGTAGATGAGTATCTATATGCTCAGAGAAAATATGTTCTTAAAGCTGATTGCTTATAGGTATATGGATGGGCCGAATCAGCAGGTATAATACATGGGTTTCCTATACACTGCCATCACTTAACAATATGGTATAATACATGGGTTTCCTATACACTGCTGGAACTTTGAAGAAGAGAGAGCACTGAAGCGATTTCTTCTGCTGTTAAATACTTAAATCACTTCTAATACTAAAATCTGCTAAATACTTAAATCACAGGTATCCAATCTGCCAGGTATAAATACATGGGTTTCCTATACACTGCCATCACTAGATGCCTAGATATTTGGTTATTAAGACATCCAGAAAAGGCAGTGTATTATTAGTTTCCTCCTCATGTGTAAAATTTATTGAGGGCATTATAATAAAACCCATATACACCATAGCATATCCACTCTACGGAGACCCAACGCATATGGTAGTCAAAATTCTAAGAGAATCTGGAACAGTTATACCAACAGCTACGACTCACACCCTACAAAAACTACTTAAAATACTGGGATAGTGCATCATCAACAGGAGGAACACACTTGGTCACTTTGTATGACCCTCAGAATAAGATATATCCTAAAAACCAATATATGGGATGAATCTATAGGTTGTTCTTTCAATGTTTGAAAGAACATCAAACTGATATTAATACCACTGTGAAAGCCACCTCCTACCGGCACCTATTATGCTATTTGTGGTCAGTGTGCTTTCATGTGGGTTTTTTCCTGCGAGTTCTAACTATTGTCAGGAAATTATGCCTAACTGGTGATTTGAATCTCGACATGACTGTGGATTAAGTATTTAATTACACATAATATATTTACACATGCATTGCAAAAGGATGACCAATACTGTGGTCCCAATCTAACCTGGTTGCCTTTCCTGGCAAACTGAACTCAGGCCTACACAGGCCTCCAAGCGGTACACAGCCATGCTAATTCACACAAAGAACAATTCACAGCAGTCTCTGACTTGACTGCTGTAGCCAAGTACCAAAGTGCTCTCTCTTCTTCAAAGTTCTGTGGCGGCAGCCAGCAACCATAGATCAGGTCACCAATCACCTGCAGCCATGACTGTCCATTTCAGCATCAACGGTTCCCTTTGACCACCAGACATTTCCTTCTTGGGCAGTGGCTGTGCCAAGAAGTTTACTTTGTGCTCCATCGATAGAAAATGGAGGGGGAAAGAGAATCCATCCCTTACAACCACATTATCCAAAATAGCAATTAATAATAACTTAACAATCAATGATAACATGACTAAAATTCTTATTTCAGCACCAACTAAATTTCAACTTAATTACACAGAAAATCTTTTGATACACTTATATGCAAATGCAATATGCAACACTGACGCCACTTCCCTGCCTTCTGCATGGAACTTGCTTCGGCGGGGCTGCCAATCATTTGCATAATTCTTCTGGGTAATAGATAATGCCATTTAAGCAGTATGCCATCTCAGTTTGGCATAGTTGACAAAGCCGATAAGAGGCCGGTGAAATGCATATCGCATGACCTTTTAGTCTTAAGATAATTTTAACGTGATGTTAAAAGTTTTGATGTATATTAGTAAGGGACCTGGGTTCGAGCCCTGGATAAGGCATGGATATATGTGTCGTTTTTTCTGCTAAGGTCCTGCCATCCTCTCAGACCTACTCTGGCAAATAAATTGACAAGCTCCTGTCAGACATCTGTAGCAAGCAGCTGCTTGAGGGAGTATTTATATATTTTTTTTTATTTATAGCAAAGATGGTAGGAAGACCACTTTTTAGCACAACCCTTTTATGCTGCCCTTCACGCAACCTCAGTCAGCATTAACTTGTGAATTATAAACATCCTGTAATATTCTAACTGTGCAAGTATATGTGTGATCCACTGAAGGACTGTAGAGACTGAGCATTGTGGGAGCAGCTGTGCCAAGAAGTTTTACTTTGCGTTGTATCAATAGGAAAGGGAGGGGGGGGGGGAGAATGCATTCCTTACATGTCCTCCCTAGAACTGTGATTAAAGACAGAAGTCACCAGTCCATAATCCTGGCATAATTTCATAATTTTTACTGTTCAAGTCTCAAAAGCAAAAGTCTGCAAAAAAATCTGTTAATTATTTTAAAAGGAATCCACAAACATTCATAATTTCTCTTTTTTTGTGATCACAAACTTCCAGTTCTTGTGTATCACTCACAAATGTCTGCAATGAACTTTGCGAAAGTTTACACTTTTTTCTTATCAGTTGTGAATCACACAAAGTTCTTCACTCTTAGATGGAGCCATGCACTAATGATATTCAGTTACACATGAATCTCACTGCAGCTGATGGACGACAATGCAGGACTTCCTCAGCAGAAACCTCCACCGCTTGGTGTCCATCATTGCTCTGTGCATCAATGCAACATGTCCCCCATCCCTGATGTTCCCCACTTGTTTCGCCCAGCAGAATTTCAACTCGTGAGAGCGCATCAGTCTTCAAGTGGGTACTGCCACACTTATAATGAACACTTTCATTATATTGTAATTCCCAATGCCCAGTGCTGCAACTTACTGCTTGATGAGGCTGCTGTGAGGTGGCTCAACCCATATAATGTCAAAAACCTCCCCAGAGCCCACACAACTGCATAGGCCTCATGCTCGATTGTTGCCCATCTCTTCTGCCTATCATTTAATTTATGAGACACAAGTGCAATATGCCTCTCTGATCCTTTGCCATCCACCTCAGCCAATCAAGCTCGAACCACACTCGCAGATATGCTAGTATGCAAAAAAAAGAATCTGCCGTGATCTATCAGAGCTGTAAGCCTGCTCCTCAGAGAACTCACTGCTCTGTTTGCATAATTGGTTATGCTCACTGGTACTCTCGCAGAGTCAGCTTGTGATATCACATTCTGCATCTTGGCGTGCTTGCACAGAGCCAAAGCTTTCCAAACGTCAGCGTTATAATTGCATCCGCATTTAGCTTGTCTGTAAGTGCTACAGTGCATTTCATCAGGGTGATATCTACCAATGGGGACTACTCCCACACATTGCAAAGGCATGTTAATCAAATCGGCCACAACCGTGGAACCAGAAGTACTTATTATTTCTGTTTTTTTCTTTTTAATAAATTTTTATTTGCATTGCCAGATACATTTTTTTACTGCATGACTCTAAAAATGCCGTATTAAAATAAAACTAGTCGTCTTTTCGTAAAATATTTCATTTTCAAAAAATCCAGAAATAAATGCTGATTAATTTAGCATATAACATGCAATAATTCCTTTCATTAGCTTCTTTGGAAAAAATTTCTAAATTTTTTTGGCTGAGTACAGGGAGAAAATATTGTTACGACAGATGAACATACTATAGTGAATTTATGATAAAGGCTTACTTTATGATAAAGGGAAGCCCAATGAATAAAAACAATTAAATTATATATTAATCAAAAGGAAATTTCTTCCTAAATATTATAATATTTACTTGAAACATGATTTTTATTTCTTCTAATGATTCTTTTCAGTGTCATATTTTAAAGCACCAGTTAGCATTATACCAGGTGACATTTTCATATACCAATAATCATTTTCTAAAAATGAATGAGGTCTTGGATATGAAAGCAAAAAGTACTTCCTTCCCATGGAAATGAGTCTTCATGTGGAAAGACAATTTCAGGAAGCATTTTTTATCCCCCCCCCTCCTCTCTTAGTATTTTGTTTCCTTTTAAAATTAAATCTTAGTTTCCATTTCAGTGGATTACTTTATTTCCATAAATTAATGATCTTTCTGTTGATCGATAATTATTGATTTTTTTCACAGTTATGATACATCAGATGGCTGGCTTACAACTTGCTGCTGTGGATATTTCATTTAAAATTATTATCATTTCATTTCACTTTTTTACTGCATGACTCTAAAAATGCCCTATTAAAATAAAACTAGTCGTCTTTTCGTAAAATATTTCATTTTCAGAAAATCCTGAAATAAATGCTGATTAATTTAGCATATAACATGCAATAATTCCTTGCATTAGTTTCTTTGGCAAAAATTTCTAAATTTTTTTTGGCTGAGAACATTGAGAAAATATATGTTGGATGTTACAATGTTATGATTGGACGATGTTGAACTTATTACGATGTTTTACGTTCGAAACGATGTAGTTCGATGGATTCTGTTGTTACGATTATGATGTTACGATGGATGAACATGCTATAGTGTATTTATCATAAATGTGTCATGAACGCTCCAGCTCCGTATGCTTCTGCACGAGAATTACATAACCAATGAATTGGAACGAATAACCCAACTGAAGAATAAGAAAGATAGAATTGTAATGTTGGAGTTGTGGATATGTGAAAGTGAGTGTGTGGGAATGTTAATCAGTTTTATTAGTGAAAATCCTACTAATAAATTAACAAAGAAAATTAGAACGGTTCACACCTGAAGTGAAAGATATAAAAGGGGCATTGGAAAAATAAAAAATGAAGAGGTAAATGTTAATCGAATAGACAGAGCAAGTCTTTTTCTGTAGGAATAGATTATTACTTTATGTACAATAGTATTTAATTTGTTTATAAATAATTTCATCCATGCTTTTGTAATAAATTGCATTGTTTTGTAATTATCATTGTAAAATATTTACTTGAACTCATGCTCAATTTTCATCCATTTAATTTGTAACAATATCTTGACCTCTGGATGTAAACCAGTTTTTCAGGCAGGACCCTGGAAGTGTTAAGCTTCAGTTGTGAGACACTTTTAACCAGGTATTGGTCAGACCCAATATTGGCTCCCCTACATGATCCGATTCCTAACTGAACTAGCCCATTTGCTGTTAATACATAATCGATCATATTCCTTAGAAACCCATTAGGTGAAACTCGTGTATTTTTAAATGTCCCGATGTTTGTAGTACACATCAGTTATTCTCAAACCATTAAGTTTACTTCCTGTAGAAGACATTGCCATTGGAACTACAAATGGCAAAGGGACCTGACACTACCTGCCCAAAGATCAGAGTCAGTGTCAACTTTAGCATTGAAATAGTTTACTACAAGTTTTTCTTAACAGAATTCAAAATATCCTGAAGTTGTCTGTAAAACCTATATTTCTTATCCTCATTAGAATCCTCTGTGGCGGCATAACAACAGATAACATTCAAGTCTTTAATCTTGAATGTTATCTGTTATTATTTAGTTGTAAGAAAGCTTTCATTAATGCACTCGTAACCTATAAGAGCATCACTGGCATGTCTGCTGAGAAGCAAACCTATACCTTGGAAATCCTTTCTGTCCTCCCTCCCTAAAAAGAGAACTTTAAAATTATTTTTAAGTATCCGACCTTTACCTGTCCATCTCTTGCAAACCTAGAATATCCAGGTTATAATGGTGGAATTCCTGTGTGAGGATGTCAAGAGAATCTCTATGCAACATCCTCACATTACACATGCCTGCAGAGAGAAAATGATTAGTAGGTTTTTTAAAGAAACTGGGTTTATTGAGAGAGAGACAGGGCCAACAATTTCAAACAGCCCACTAATCACTGACATGGAGCAAAGACTCATTTCCCTACCACTAAATGCTGAAGCCACTATGCTGCTATGAACTTCAGGCACCATCTTTTCAAATGGACCCTTTCAAGAATCAGAATCTATATAGAAACTATCATACCTGAGATACATTAAACCAAGATAGGACTGGTGATACCCAAGTAGCTAAAGGGTTCAGGTACCAGCAATGGCCTCTGATCAGGATTACCCACTAGCTGATATAAGATTCCCAGTGTCTCTGTTCACCCTCTGCTGCATTTGGGCTAGCAACCCATATGCAAACAGAATACACAGCAGCAGATTTTCTCTCAACAGAGGTCCACCAGTGTAGCAAGTCCAGGATCCATAATCAAGCTCAAAGCCATAAACCATTTCAGTGGCTGTAAATGGTCAGCAACAGGACCCTGTGAAGTTGACCACTCCTCCACATGGGGAAAAAATGTGGTCATAGATGAACAGATTAGTAGGCCACACTGATCTGGCAGCTCTCCCTTCTATTACCTCCCAGAAAAGAATCTCTTTTTCAAAAGGTACTAACACCCTGCACCATGAGAAGGTGGGGTTGGGCATTATGTACTAGGCCTGGCTGGTTCTCTGAATCCTCACAAGGGATTGGTACACAGCTCTCCTTTCAGATTATGCATAGTTACCATTTACAGACCCTAGCCATACCATATTTTTCCTGCTTCACCACTTTTGATGTTTTCCACAAGATGAACAATTCTTCTCTAGCAAAGCTTGGTGCAAGTTCATACAATACATAACTAACAAGCCAGAGAAATTTGGTATAAAATTTTGGCTTTTACTGATGTTGACTCAAAGTATGTCAGCATTGTACCTTGGGCAGAGGTAATTTGCATCCTAGTCATTGGCTGAAAATGATGCCATGCAATCTATGGCTCTTATTACAAGAAAGTGTGAATCATCTCTAACTTTTTGACAGTACTGAAATAAGAAATTTTAAAATAATTCAGCTTCATAAATATTAAAATTCAACAAAAATTATTATTTCTGAAAACAAGGGTGAAAAATAAATTCAATTTAACTTTTGTTAGCAGAACATTTTGTTAAAATTCAATAATGTTCCATCATAATACTGCAGTAATGTAAATGAAACTATCAAAATATTTAAGGACTTAAGAAAACTAAAATACATCAAAGTTTCTTTCCACAGTCATTTAAACTCAAGCCTTTGTCCTTCATATGTGAAATTAGAAATATTATAAACTGTTTATATCAGAATAATAGAATAATTTATAAAACAAACGAAATTTTTTTAATTTTACAAAAGTTAAAATGGAAAAAATATAGTAAAATTTTACAATATTAAAAAAAGCTTAAAAAATTTCACTTATGTGAAAGAGAAGACAACATCTGGAGAGTGAGGCATTTCTTCGAATGTTTGCCATTTTATCAATCACAGTTAATGCTCTTTCTTTTGGTATGTATCTTGGCATATATATTTCAGTTTGTTAGTTACTTCATGATGAGGTTCTAAAGCTGTTTATTTTGTTTTCTGAAAACACTTTAAATCTGGCACCACAGTGAATTCAGTTTCAGAAACCCAAAACTATATGGTTAAGAGCAACTTCATTAAGCATATCATATTACAGTTTTGTCAAAATGTAAAAGAAGGACTATTTGGATGATGTTCAGAGATGGAGAGCCATCAGATAGATGGATGCAGGATAGTCACATAGAGGTTGCCAGATTCATGAATTGTTGGAAAATATAATTTCCAGACTCTAGAGATGTTTACAAGACCATAGAACAGGCTATAGAAGAATGAGCCAGTGTAGGCTCAGAGCAACAATAGTTCAAGATGATCATTTCCTGTCCCTAACTGAAAGGCATAACAGAATGATGTCAGTGCACCATTTGCATCAGAGATGTCAGCTGCCACAGGAAGGACAGTATCCAGAGTAACTGTGTCCCAACAACTTCGTGAAAGAGGGTTATATGCCAGAAATCCTGTAGTGTGAATACCACTAACCTCAGCTCATCGGAGGACATGACTGGTAGGAAGTAGGTAGCACATTAATTGAACCAATGATCAATGGGGACAGGTTCTATTTTCAGATGAATCACAATATATCATAAGTAGTGATTCTTGGCATAAATGCCTCTGGAGAGAGTGTGGGGCATGTAATCAACCCTGAATACATGGAAAAATGCCATTTTAGTGGTAATGGTTCATTGGGCTGGGAAGCTATCACTAATGGATACGCTGACCTAAATGTTTTCTCAGGAGGGAACAGAAACAAGATCCTAGAGCCTTATGCGACACTTTTTAGAGGTGTTGTTGGGTCAGAATTCATTTTTATGGATGATAACACTTGTCCACACAGAGACTCAGATAGTGCAGGAATAACTTGAGAGTGAAGACATCCAGAGAACTGAGTGGCCAGCGAGGTCCTCAGACCTAAATCACATTGAACATGCATGGGATACTTTGGGAAAGCGAGTTGCAAGTTGTCAACCTCTCCAAGAACCCTTCATGAAAGAAATGCTCTTATAGAAGAGTGGGATTTGCTTCCTCTACTTTGTTGGATAACCTTATTAGAAGCACGAGAGCTCATTGTGAAAGTTGTACTGTTAGGGGTAATAATACTCCTTGCTACATAATGTTAACTTCAATATCTGCAGTGATCTATAATTTTTCACAATCAGAATTTTTTTAATGCATTCTTTGGTTTGAAATTTAATTTTATAATTGGACAAGCATTCCAATATATTCTTTATTTCAAAATGAATATTAATATATGTGATATTATCTTCTGAAACTTTTGCTAAATTCTAAAAAGGATTTCTTGAGATATTTCCATTTTTGTTCAACTTCTGTAAATTATGAATTTCAGTGTATTTTTAAACTGTATTGAACGAAAAAAGGGGGTTTCTGGCATTACTCTGTTACTAACAGAGATGTCAGCTTACATATCACAATGAGTTTTTTTTCTACCAAATAAACAACAAAAATTACAAAGAAATTTCAGTGAAGGCTTTCATAAGTTCTATTGGTATCAGAAAAAGGAATCAGCTAATAACTGATAAGAATCATTGGTTTGAAGACCTGATAAAATAGAATAACTTTTACACAGCACAACAATAGAAAACTGTTCCACATAATATTTTGTGTGTGGACAAAAATCATGGAATACAGGGATTGAGGATAAAAGGTGGCATAGCTATAGAATGTGAAAATTTTTCATTAGATGGGCTGAGCATTTCAGAGAAGTTCTGAAGAGTGCAATTAGTTCTACACTCATTGTTTGCCAAGAAGAAAATTTCCAATTGTGAAAAATTATAGATCACCACAGATATTGAAGTTATTATTTAGCAAGGAGTATTATTACCCAACAGCAAAACAGCTTTCACAATGAGCTCTCATGCTTCTAATAAAGTTATCCAACAATGTAGAAGAGAGCAAATCCCACTCCTATATAAGAGCATTTCTCAGCTCATGAAGGATCCTTGGAGGGGGTTGACAACTTGCAACTCACCTTCCCAAATCATTCCATGCTTGTTCAATGAGATTTAAGTCCGAGGACCTCACTGACCAATCCATTCTTTGGATATCTTCCCTCTCAAGTATTATTCTTCCACTATCTGAGTCAGGGGCAGCTCAGTCAGTAGTGCACCAGGCTCATAATCTGTAGTTCCCAGGTTCAAGTCCAGTTGGGCCAGCATTGAGATTTATCTCTGCTAAACTCCCTGCCCTCAGTCAGTAGGGGAATTAAGCTGAGGCCTTGTGTTTGGGTGAGCCGTATCCTGTGCACATTAAAGAACACACTGGATAGCCTTGATGGGAGGCTATCATCTGTCTCCTAATAGCTATCCAGTGAACCCTACCCTCAACCTTCTCCAAATTTTACCTGGCCATTTAGCTCAATGTGTGCAATAAAAGTGCCACTCAGAGGTAAAACATTCCAACCCACAATTTGAGTCGTTATGTGGAAGTGCCTTTATCATACACAAAGTGGAGAGTAGGGAATTCGATATTGCCACTTATAGACAATACAAAAGTTTAATTAAAAGCAACTTTAGATAATGCTTTGGACGAAGGAGGGAGGGGATGGGCTGGTGAGGCAGACCAATGAAATGATTTGGAATGTGGGGAACCAAGTATCACATAATGTTGTTGGCACAGAAGATAATTGAAACATGTAATTAGTGGTATGAATATTGCAGGATAGATGGTGGTAAACGGATATCTGGATTGGGGGGGAGTAGGTTTTATGATGAGAGCAGGGGGGAGTCTACTATCACCAAATATAGATCATACAGAAAGTCAAATCAAAAGTATTTTAGGTTAGTGCTTTAAAAGCTGGTGGGATGGAGCGACAGGTGGGGGGGATTGGGATGGGTATGACAGAAATTAGATAATAAATGACCAAATACCACCCAGTATAGTTAGTACAGAATGATTTTAAATTAAATAAATTATGGTATGAAATTACAAATTATACAGCAGCAACCGGATATATTGATGGAGGGGGGGGAGTAGTTAGAGTTATGACGTGGAGAGTAAGGAACCCGATATCACCATTTATAGATAACACAAAAGTTTAAACAATGTAACTCTGGATTATGCTTTGGATGATGAAGGGAGGGAACCTAATATCACCTATTATGGATAATACAGAAAGTTGAATCAAAATTGATTCTGGTATATGCTTTATAAGCTAGAGGGAGGGAATGGTAAATAGGGTTGATAGGGAGGACTATGACTGAAAATGGATAGTATAGGATTATATATCACCCAGTGCAGATAGTACTAAACGATTTTTAAACTGATTAATATATGGTATGTATATTACAAGTTAAACAGTAGCATATGGATATCTTAATGGAGGGGGGGGGGGACAGCTAGTGTTATGAAGTGGAGTGAAAGGAACCCGATATCACCTCTTATAAATAATAAGAAAGTTTAATTAAAAGGAACCTTGGATTATATTGGATGCTGGACGGGGGAGGTGCTTGGTGGGGTGGTGGGGTGGACTGCTGAAATGATTTAGAATGTGTGGAACCTAGTATCGCATAGTATTGATGACACAGAATATATCTGAAATGGGTAATTAATGATATGAATACTACAAGTCAGATGGTGAAAAATGGATGTTTGGTTGGGGGGTGGGGTAGTAGTAAAATGAGAGTAAGGGGAAACCTAATATCACCTACTACATATAAAACAGAAAGTTGAATCAAATGTTATGGTTATGCATTCTAAGCTGGATGGTGGGATTGATATATAGGGGGTTGGGGATGGCAATGATAGAATTTGGATAGCAAAGGACCATGTATCATCTAATATAGTTAGTACTGAATAATTAATAGTTTGAATACTATATGGCATGAATATTACAAGTTAAATGATAGCATACGGATATCTGGGAAGAGGGGGGGGGGTGGAGATATTATATAGATAGAAAGGGACCCAATATCACCTCTTATAGAAAATACAGAATGCTAAACGTGACTTTGGTTTATGAAAGAGATGCAAGATGGCAGGAAGAGCTAATGGGGTGGCGAGGTTGACTATCAATATGATTTGGATAGTTAAGAATCAATTATCACTTAATAATAGTAGCACATATTAATATTTAGAATAAATATTTAAAGTATGAATATAATATATTAATAGTGGCAAATAGATATTTGGGTGGGAGGGTTACGTGCCGGTGCCACACAGTGTAAAGGTTTAATGTAAAATAGTTAATGAAATAAATATTGCATGTTAGAGAGTGGCACATAGATGTGTGGGTGGGGGTGGAACGGCTTTTGGGGGGGTCAGGGGGAGGATGGCCGGTGGTCGCATAGTGTGGACGGCACTGAAAATATATATTTTAAATCTCACCTAATACCAAATTAATTAACCTCTATAACTATTCTCCGCAGAATATTCTGCATTAAGTGAACATCTCTTCTTTTCCACACCTTTGCCCCACACCCTCCCTCTTTGCATCATTCTGATCTAGTCTCTCACTAGCCATGTCATGTGCATCAGTTGGGACTCAGGGAAGCCTGGGTCCTCGCTGTCTTGCTTTTGGCTGGCCTGCTCCACTGCCTTGGTGGGTGGTGGGGGCTGGGGGAGAAAGCCTCAGCTGGCATCATTCCATCCAAGCCGGTCTCAGACTCCCTAAGGCGCATGGGCCCCCATTGGCCTTCTCCCCTCCAGTTGCAGACAAGGCCCAGTGTAGTCACCCTATATCAGACCTTGGTCTGCACCCCAGGTAACTACAGCACATTGCATATTCATGTTCACTCCTTATTCCCACATAATTATTCTCATTCTGATCTTGTCTTCACCTAACCGTGTCACGTGCTTCAGTGGGGACACAGGGAAACCTGGGTCCACACTGCTCTGCTTTCGGCCGGACTGCTCCACTGCCATGGTGGGTGGTTGGGGCTGAGGGCAGACCTGACCGGCATCACTCCTTTCTGGCCGTTTCTGCCCCCCCCCCTTAGGTTCATGGGCTCCCGTTGTCCTTTCCCCTCTCATTGCAGACAGGGTCCAGTGGAGTACCACTGCACGGGACCTTTGTCTCCCGTCCCCAGTAAAAGCATCTCTTCTTACCTCACTCTTTCCTATCATCCTACTCTCCTACTACCATGGGCTCAAATTAAGTATAAAAATGTATACTTATTAAAAATGGCTTAATTTAAGTCATTCACTGTATACTATAACAAATGGCTAAAATTAAGCAATGCCTTATATACCTATATCGGCCTCAAAATTCAAAATCTTTCATCGGTGTTTGGACTCCCATATTTATATCAAATTATTATTGGATTGGCATTCCCAATTAGACATGCGCTCTAAATTCTAAAAGTCTTCCCACGCACCTCAATGATTAAAAACCCAGACTATACTGTTTCTCAGCAACGGCCATGCTCATAATAACAGGTCCTTTCTGTGCTGTTCACAGCACAAGGTTAATTACATTGAAGGTCTTGCTGGATGGTGGATGGCAGTTCCCACAAGATGTAGTATGGTCTATGTACAGCAGAACATCGGGACTTGTCATACAATTTATCACAATTATCATACACAAAAAAAATCTGACCCAATGACACCTCTAAAAAAAAAAGTGTCCCATAAGGCTCTAGGATCTTTCTGTATCTCAGGGCAGTAGGAGTCCCTCCTAAGAAGACAAAGGTCAGTGCAGCAGTTGATAGTGATACCTCCCAAGCCCAACAAACAACTCCCACCAAAATGGTCTGTTTCCATGTTATTCAGGGGGTAATGTATACCATGCTCTCTCCAGAGACATTGGTGCCTAGAATCACTACTTATGATATATTGTGATTCATCTGAAAACAGTTGAGTTGTTTTACCTCTAAGCGGCACTTTTTCGAACACCATGGGCTAAATGACCAGGTCATATGGACCCCGAAGGCTCAGAGAAGGTTGGGGGAGGGGACCCACTGGAATAGCTGTTGGGAGACAGATGGTAGCCCCCCCATTAAGACCATCCAGCATGTTCTTTAATGTGCACAGGGTATGGCTCTCCCACACACGGGGTCACGGCTTAACATCACATCCGATGGACGGCAGCCTTTCCAAGTCCAGTGGTGTCCCCTACTGACAGTGGGTAGGGTGGGGAATTTTGCGGAGATAAATCTCAACGCTTACCCAGCTGGGACTCGAACCTGGAAACTACAGATTACGAGTCTGGCACACTACCGACTGAGCCACCCCCGACCCCATCTGAAAACAGAACCTGTCCTCATTGGTTCAATTGATCTGCCTGCTTCCTACCAGTCATGTCCTCTGATGAACTAAGGTTAGTGGTATGCACACTACAGGACTTCTGGCATATGAAGTTGTCGAGAGACAGTTACTCTGGGTACTGTGTTCCTATGGCAACTGACAGCTCTGATGCAAGTTGGTACACTGGCATAATTCTATCTTACAGTTAGGGATATGAAACAATCATATTGAACAGTTTTTGTTCTGGGTCTACCTTGGCTCATTCTTCTAGAGCCTGTTCCAGTGTCTTGAAAACATCTTCAGTCTGGAAGTTACACTTTGCAACACATTCATGAATCTGGCAACCTATATGACTTGACTGTCCTGCTTCTATCAGTCCAATGGCTCTCCACCTCTGACCATCATCTAAATGGTCCCACCTTTGCACTTTAACAAAACTGTAATGCAAAATGCTTGAAAAAACCACTCTTAATCCAAAATGAGAAGTCCTTGTTCCAGAAGTTACTTTTATCACCAGCTTAATTTGCATATCAGTCTTTTGCATTGAGAAATGCAAATTTAATAGCCAATTAATATAATTTATTTTGTGCTAAATATCTTCTGAAACTTTCGTTAAATTCCAAAAAGGATTTATTGTGATATTTGCAATGATTTTAATCTTCCTTAAATGATGAACAGGAGTCTAGTTCTATACAAATGATTTTTTTTAAGTATTTGCTAGGTAAATAACAGATGACTATAAGTACTATATGCACGAGATGATAAATATGCGGAAAGTTTAAGAATGCATTCAAATTTTCTAATGACAGATGTCTTAAAAGTAAGAATATCCATGAAGGACAGTAGGTATAGAACCACCATAAGTTGAAAAAGTGTTAATACACATTGCTTATGATCAAATGACTGCTTATGTTGCTAATTATCAAACTTTATTGAGTGTAACACAGTTCGTATTGTTGACAATGAAACTTGCAATAAATTGAATTGTCACCAGATCAACCCTGAGGTTTGGTGTGGTTGGGAAAGAGCAGTAAGCTGATTTGTACGTGATGGAGGTAAATAAGAATGCATAAAGTTCTTGTACTTCTGAGATTTCAGAATTTCAGGAAAGGTTTCCCTTGTGTGAAAAAATATTAAGGTTATATTCTGTGCATGAGAATTATAAAAGTGTCAAAACTAATTACAATTGAGTTGTTGTTGGGTTGTTTCGCAACAGAGGGACACGTTTTTGCACACAATGGGCTAAATGGGCCAGATTGCAAGGACCCTGAGGGATCAAAGAGGGTTAGATAGGAGGGGAACCATTGCACAGCTGTTAGGGGACAGATGGTAGCCTCCCCACAAGGCCATCCAGTGTGTTCTTTAACATGCACAGGTTATGGTTCTACCCCACACAGGGCCACAGCTTTCTGTTCCATCTGATCGGCAGTGGCCTTTCCAAATCTATCGGTGTCCCCTACTGACCAAAGTTATGGTGGGAAGTTTTGCGAAGATAAAACTCAATGCTGACCCACTGGGACTCAAACCAGGGAACTGCAGATTGCGAGCCTGTTGTGCTACCAAGCACTCCTCCCCTAAAATTAATTTCAATTAAAGATTGTATTTGCATTGCTTGACATACTGTATGTGTATAAGGGCTTGATTATTGTACATTTAAGGTGAAGGGCAGGGACATATCCAGGGGATATGTCCCTTATCAGTGAAAATAATTGATCTATACATCCCCTATCACTTCTGAATCCACACTGTTCATCATGCAGTTGTCCATCATCCAATTCTTAATTATATTAAATGTAATCATGCAAAGAACTTTACATGGAGCAGAGAGCAAATTAATTCCCCTATAATTATCACAAGAACTACAATCACCATTTTTTTTTTAAATAGAGAAAATAATAGTTCTAGTAAAATCCTTGGGAACAACACCTTAACCATGAAAAATATTCAAAATTTCAGTCAGCCATGTGACAACACATACACTGAAGAGCCAAAACATTATGACCACCTGCCTAATATGATGTTGGTCCTCCATGTGCCACCAAAACAGCTCTTACCATCAAGGCATGGACGCTACAAGATTTCTAAAGGTGTCTTGTAGTATCTGGTACCAGCACGTTACCAGCAGGCCTTTAACTCTTGTAAGTTACGTGGTTAAGTCACCACAGATGGGATATGCTGTTCTAACACAAACCACAAATACTCAATTGGACTGATGTCTGGGAAATTTGGAGGCCAGGGCAATACCTGGAAGTCTTCCTCACATTCCGCGAGCCATTCTCGAACAATCCGGGCAGTGTGGCATTATCCTGCTGAAAGAAGGCACTACTAGTGGAGAATACCGTTGTCATTAAGGATGTGCCTGTCTGCAATGATGTTTAGGTAGGTGGTAGATGTCATAGTTTCCTGCACTGAATGACTGGACCGGGTTTCCAGCAGAACATTGCCTAAAACATTACACTTCCTCCACCAGCTTGTTTTTGTCCCCAATGCATCCTGGTGCCAACACTTCCCCAAGTAAATGATGCAAATGTACTCGGCCATACACATGGTGCAACAGGAAACGAGATTCATTGGACAAGACGACCTTATTCCAATCATTCAAGGTCCAGTTTTGATGCTCACGTGCCCATTGTAGGCCCTTTCAATGGTGAACTACGGTTAGCGTGGGCACTTGGAGTGTGTGGATAATCCTGATCAGAGGCCATCATAGGAGGAAACTGGAGTTTGAGAAATAATTTTCAAAAGTTGGCCTCAAAGTACACCTTCTGTTACTTAATGTATTTTAAGCAACATAAAAAGTCTTGAACTTCATCCTCCTCCTCACGAATTTTGCAACCAATTTATGCAATTTAGTTCGCCAAACATCTCTCCTGAGCTGCACTTGCCATGTGTTCACATAGTGTTCTTTAACATGCATAGGGTATGGCTCTCCAAGCAACACAAAAGTATTTTTTTAGAATTGGTCTACACCAATTCTAAAAAGTCCTGTTTGACATCTGCCCAATGAATGCTAAATATGATTATGACATTAAAAAATGATGATTGGCTCTTGTTTTGAAAATACAGGAGGTTGCATCTATATACAATGCATACTGATTTGTGTCTTTTGCATGCTGTACGAAGCACCAAGGTGAAAATACCAGGGAGCTATTGTATCATTCAAGGCAATGAAATATCTGGAAGCTATTGCATCATTCAGGAGTTACCCTTCTTCACTTACCATCCATTCATGATTGCATGTGGGTGCTGCATGTGAGTGAATGTCTCATTCTTGTGTGAACAATACAGACCATTTTTGTTACATTTGTATCACAGAAGCATGAAATAATGTTTATCATCAAAAAGGCCTGCCACCTTCTGGTGTAAGATTGGAGATCAACAGAGGAGCTGGGCTCTGCATATAGTATGTAATAGTTGTACAACATGTCTTTGCAGCTGGCTAAATGACAAGAAGTGGTCGATGCCATTCCTATGATATGACGGGAACTGTCCAATCACATGAGTGACTAACTTATGTTTGACTCCTCCACTGGGAAGTGGAATTACTAAAAACAAAAAGCAGACAATAAACTACCCCAACATACTATCTGCCATCCACCCAGTGCCGCAATGGGAAAACCTGCCCATCCCAGACCACTAGAACATTACAATGTGGACTACGGAGAGTAAGAGAAGGAACAGGAACACAGGAAATAGTATCTGTAGATCCTGACTTCACACCAACAACATCGGATTCACCACATAAGATCATGCAACAAGAGTTAAATGACCTTGTTAGAGACTTGGAACTGTCAAAGAGCAAGGCAGAACTCCTAGGATCCACACTGCAGCAACGGAATTTCTTCGATAAAAATGTGAACATGCTTATCATAGTCACCAAAAAGATCTGGTATTGATCTTTACCATGGTAGGTAACCTGGTTGCTTGCAAAGATGTTGACAGTTTATTCACATCCCTCCATGACACATACTCCAAAAGAATGCAAGGTATTTGTAGATTCCTCGAAATTAAACATGAAAGCAATTCTACAAAATGTGAATGTCTTACCTTCTGTTCCAGTAGGCCATGCTGTTAATATGAAGGAAACTTATGACAGTATGAAACAATTACTTCAATTGTGACAAATACAAGTAGCATATTTTTTCAGAACTTATAAGTCACTGCTCTTTTGCTTGGACTACAGCTCAGATATACAAAATTCTGTTACTTCCTTTACAAATGGAATAGCAGAGACAAACACTCATTACATGAAGAGGATTTGGAGCTAGGGAATCACTGGAGCTAGGGAAGAAGAATATACAGCATCATCTGCTGGTACACTCCATGAAGATTTTGTTGCCACCTTTACGCATAAAATTGGGCCTAATGAAGAATTTTATCAAGGCTATGGATCACACACAAACTGCGTTTCTGTACCTTCAATAAAAACTTCCAAGACTTAGTGATGTACAGATAAAAGAGGGTGTTTTATGTCTTTGAAGGCACATTTTTTATGCTCTCATTTGGATTTCTTTCCGGAAAATCATGGCACTGTGAGTGATGAGCATGGGGAATGTTTTCATCAGGAAACTGCTATGATGGCAAAGGAGAAATATTAAGATGGAGCCTATCAATGTAACATAGTCATAGTTACTGCCTGTCATAAGTTACTGCTGGAATGTGATGTGAGGTTCTCAAGATTTGGTATACAATTGGCAAGCGAAGAGGCGGTGGTTGCTGTAGACTGAAAAGCAACCTTCAGCAAATGATGTAATACAGGTAAGGGACTATATCTTGAAAACCATAGACAAACATTTTTGTTGTCATTTTTTGGGTTCAGCATCTTGATTTACATAAGAAATGGCTGTTTGCACTTCCAAAACATACCAAAGGTCAAAATTTGTTGTTCAGTATATTTGTACCACTAGTACTTGTGAGATTCCTGCCTCATTTTAATAAAAGTACAACTGAAGTTGCAACACTGAGCTTATTTAGCATTCATTATTTATAAAATGCTTACAAACCAAACATTATTAATATCTAATATATTAGTATGTTTAATTCACTGTTACTGAACAACTCTGTTCAACAACTCTCTAAAGTCAGAGTTTGCAATTACAAAAATGTATGTATTTTACCTTCCCTGTCCCATGGCCAAGTGGTTAGCTTGGCTGAAAATCTAAGGGACCTGGGTTCGAGCCCCGGATTAGGCATGGATGTGTGTGTGTCGTTTTTCTGCTGAGGTCCTGCCATCCTCTCAGATCTCCTACTGTGGCATATAAACTGACAGGCTCCTATCAGACCTCTGTGACAAGCAGCTGCTTGAGGGGGTATTTATTTATTTTTATTTATTTTACCTTCACTACTACCATGTCTATATCCTAGTTGACAACTTTATTGGGTTAATTTTCTTAATGAGCAACTTCTGGGCTTGCAGTGATGGAGGTCCTAGGCTTGTATTGTTGAAGATCCTGCTATTAGTAGACCTCAATTATACCTTTAGATATAGATAGAATTATACCTTTAGACCTCAATAGCGATATATTATTGACACACTAGACTGGTGTTCCTAAATGGCTGATGGCACTGTTTCTATCACTCTGCTCACTGACTGATAGAATAATGCTATCAGCCTTTTGGGGACAGCTGGCCAAGTGTGAGCAACTATTGTCAGTAGAACATGGAAAAACAAGTGACATTTATTTCTATAATTACTATAAAGAATACTTTTACAATAAAGAGTTGCTGTGTGTAAATTAATCTTCTTCATCCTCTCAAGCAGCCATGGGCTACAGAGATCCAACCAGACCATGCAATTGAGTTCTCCAAGCATATCTGTCCTGAGCTACATCTCTGGCATCCGGGCACTGCACACCAATTCTAACAAGTTCCTGTTTGACAATGTCTGCCCACCACAACATAGGTCTCCCTCTTTCTGAGGTCTTCAGGCACACTATTCATAACCCTATTTGCTAATCTATAATTATCCATATGGGCAAACCAGCAGTGTCTCTCTTTGAACAATATGCTGATCAAAGGAGGTTGCCAACTCCTTTGCCTAACCTCATCATTACACAAAGTTGAACCACCTAATGCCCAAGATACTATGCAAGCATCTAGAATCAAAAGCATCAAGTTTCCTGTTATATTCTTTACAAAACATTCAAGTTTCACTAACATAACTAACTCTAGAAAGAATCAAACTATTATACAGTCTATTTTTAGTCTTTAGGTGTATATGCCTATTTCTTCACTCTTTCCATAGATTTTAAAAGTATTAGCAGCAATCCCTATTTGTCTGTTAATTTTATGCTGCACATCACCAGTAGTTGTTACATAGCTCCCAAGATAATTAAACTGAGACACCTGCTCAAGACTGCAACCATTCAGATTAACCGAACCACAGCCTGCCTGACCAATTTTCATCACTTTAGTTTTCTCTGTTTATCATCAAACCTACTCTACTACCTGTCTCATCAACAGCTCAAATGAAACAGTTCATCTCATCAACATCATTTGCTAAAAGGGCTAAATCATCAGCATAGTCTAAATCAGAAATTTTCAGATCTCCAGACTATTTAATGCCAAAATATTTCCCTTACAGTGAATTTCACATAACAAAATTAATAACCAAACAAAACAGAAAATCTTAATTCATTTTATTCAAACTAAGGATTATTAATTTCAATAAGAATAGCTAATGAACATGATTTGCTTCACAAAGAGGTAAATAATTTGAGGAAATTTCACTATACTCACCTTCATACACACAAATCATTGAGTGCATCTTCAAGTTTCTTCCTAGCCTGTTGTACCTTTTCCTCTTGCTTTTTTATATCTTCTTCAGTTACAATAAGAGCCTAAAACATTTTGAATGAAACATAGTAATATTAAAACAACATTTGGCAACCAAGAGTTAGCATAAACACTGAATTTGAACCAAGTAGTGTATGATCACATTTTATTAAAATTCTTTGCTCAACAGAATATTTGACTGCAAGTTTGAAAATTACATATTATGACCAGTCAATCACAAATGAAAAGATTTAAATTACTTTTTTTAACATGTTCTTGTTAACTAAAATTGCTTCACTTTAAACAAAACAATAAATTAACAGTAACTCTAAGCAAAGCAAAAAAAAAAATGATCATCTTTTTAAAGTGTATTGGGAGAAAAAATCCTTGTTGGTTAAAAAAAAACTGTTTTCAGAAAATGGGCATCAGTACCTAAAAAATATCCATTTACATGTTGAAGGATGGGTTATTCTAAGTTCATATAGCTCAAATCATACATGTATGATTGTACTCAACAATAGGTTAATGAAAATATTTCAATAACTGTATTGCAAAACAACAGTAACACTATACATATAATCAGATAATAATCCCTTATAAAGATATGGGAAAAGGTAATGTAAGTCAGCTATAAACTAGCTAGCTTTATGAGTCACTGCTAAGACACCCTAGCACTAAAGACCTATTACTAGCTTACACACTAAGTACAAGAGAACTATAAAACTGTTGAGCACATGCACAAAAGTAGATACTTATCTATTTAGGTACAACGAGCCTTTTCAGATATGAAAGTGGAGGTGGGGATAGCTCAGTCAGTAGTGCACCAGACTCAATCTGCAGTTCCCAAGTTCAAGTCCCAGCTGGGTCAGTGTTGAGATTTATCTCTGCAGAACTCCCCACTCTGTCCACGGTCAGTAGGGGACATCGATGGGCTTTTAAAGGCCGCCATCCATCAGATGGGACATTAAACTGTGGCCCAGTGTGCAGGAGAGCCATACCTTGCACACATTAAAGAAAACGATGGATGGCCTTGACAGGAGACTACTATATGTCTCCCAACATCTGTTTCAGTGATCCCTTCCCCCAACCTTCTCTGAGCCTTCGGCTTCGGAGTCCTTGTGACCTTGCCTTTTACCCCATTGTGTGCAAAAAAGTGCTGCTCAGAGATAAAACAACCCAATTCAACTCAGATATCAAAGTAGTCCAAGAATCACAATGTCCAGATGGAGAATGACCAATATGCTGCAGCTGTTGTCATAATCCTTTATAAGATCAAAGATGTAATATGTTGATGAATAGGTATTAAAAACTTGATGCCAAGTGAATGAAGTATGGAAATGGCAGGCATTGTTTAGCACAAAGGGAAGCAGCTGATTGTTAGTTCTTTATGAAAACTTTTTTCATGTAAATTCCAATTACTGACAGGTATTAAGAATACTTGCTTTGTAGTCAGGTTGAGTAACACTGAGTCATGTGTTAGAGTTGGTAAGGCTTGTAGCAATTGGTTTAGCATTACTTCTGGTGTTCGACAAGGGTGCATTTTGTCTCCTTTCCTCTTTTGCTTGGTTATTGATTGTTATGCGAAATTCACTTCAAGGGAAAGATTTTGGCCTTAAACGGACTGGAGATACGAAAATTTCTGATTTAGATTATGCTGATGATTTAGCCCTTTTGGCAAATGATGATGAGACGAACTCTTTCATTCGAGCTGTTGATGAAACTGGTAGTAGAGTAGGTATGGTTATAAACAGAAAAAACTAAAGTGATGAAAATTGGTCAGGCAGGCTGTGATTCAGTTAATATGAATGGTTGCAATCTTGAACAGGTGTCACAGTTTAATTATCTTGGGAACTGTGTAACAGATACTGGTGATGTGCGGCATGAGATTAACAGATGGATAGGGATTGCTGTCAGGACTTTTAAGAATCTATGGAGAGTGTGGAGAAATAGGCGTATACACCTAAAGACTAAAATTAGACTGTATAATAGTTTGGTTCTTTCTAGGGTTAGTTATGGTATTGAAACTTGGACGCTTTGTAAACAAGATAACAGGAAACTAGATGCTTGAGCAGTATCTTGGGCATTAGGTGGTACAAATTTGTAAGTAATGATGAGGTTAGGCAAAGGAGTTAGCAACATCCTTTAAGCAGCATATTGTGCAGAGAGAGACTCCATTGGTTTGGCCACATTTCCCATATGGATAATATAGATTGGTGAATAGGGTTATGAACAGTGTATTTAAAAGCCTCAGAAAAAGGGTGATACCTAGGATGTGGTAGGTAGACAATGTCAAACAGGATCTTGTTAGAATTGGTGTGCAATGGCGAGATGCAGATGTGGCTCAGGACAGATACACTTGGAGAACTAAATTGCATGGTCTGATTGAACCTCCATAGCCCTTGGCTGCTTGAGAATTATGATTATGAATAAATACCATTAAAATTAAATTTTAAATGTGGTAAAAAATTCAATGTTTTAATATAAAAATAGTAAGTTTATTACATATACAAGTGACAACAAACAGTTGGATGCCAATACTTTTTAGTACACTATACCTATTAGGTTGGACAGTTAGCTCTTTTTTCAGTTGGCAAGAATTTTTTTCTTGCAAAATGTGAAATGCAGCTGAAAACAGTGTATTTTCCTTTGATTTGAAGACCCATTATATTAACAACAAGGCAAACAGCATTGTATAGGAAAAGATTTACATTTTTACCTGTACCAATGGCTGCTCTGGATTAACAAAAACACCTGGATTCTTTTCCAGCACTGATCGAGATCCAGTTTGGCCTACAATAGGTTGGCCACTAACATGAAGGGCTGTAGCTATACTACGTAACAAAGTTTCTTCGGTAAGATCTGGACCAACACCTGAAAAATAAAGCAAGCCTACTGTATACCATAATTTTTAATATGGTGTCTTTTAAACATACCTACTTTATTCAATGTAATATTTAGAAGTCTTCAAACATATTCTATTTATTTCAAATTGTAAAACAAAACACAATAAGTGCTGAGGAATGGTCAACTTCTCATGGTCCAGGTGCTGACCATTTATACCTACTAGACTGGTTTATGGTTTTGAGCTCTATTATAAATCCTGGACTTGCTGCAATGGTGGGACTCTGTTGAGGGAGAATCTGTCACTCTACTTTTTGTTTGCTTGTGGGTTGCAGCCATAAGTGAACAGAGGCATGGGATACCTTATTTCAGCTGATAAATAATCCTGATGAGAGGCCATCACAGGTACACGAAACCTCACTTAGCTAGTTGGGAATTGCCAATCCTAAACTAGAGTAATGTGTCTCAGGCAGGTCTTATGGCTCTTGAAAAGGTCCACTTGATAAGGTTGTGGTAGAAAATGGACAGGTAGACAGGGATTTTAGGCTCAACCGGTTGAGCCTCCATTCTATTTCTCATTTTACCCAGCTTTTATTCTTTCATATAAACTTCATGACTCCCCATTTCTGATGATTCTGTGATGGTTAGGTAGGCTGAGCATTTCAGAGATGTTCTAAATAATGTGATTATTTCTACTCCATTGTTTGTAATAAGGACAAATGCATTACTGGCTTTTATGATGGCCCTATATCACATTCTGAAGTCACTTTGACTATCTCTAAATTGAAACTGCATAAATCCCCAGGGGTGGATGAAATCACCACTGAAATGGTTAGAGCTGGGAACATTTGTGTGGTCACATGGCTGACTGAAATTTTGAATATTTTTTATGATAAAGGTGCTGTTCCTAAGGATTTTACTAGAGTTATTATCCCTATTTTAAAAAAAGGTGATTGCAGTTCTTGTGATAATTATAAGGAAATTAGCTTATTTTGTTCCAGGTAAAATGTTTTGCATGATTATACTCAATAGAATTAAGAATTTGGTTGATGGACAACTGCGTGATGAATAGTGTGTATTCAGATGTGGTGGGGGATATATTGATCAAATATTTTCACTTAGGCAGATTCTTGAGAAATGTTTAGAGTTTCAGAAATCTGTGGTTACTAGCTTTGTAGATTTCAAAAAGGCTTTGACTAGTGGTGCAAACTATCGATGGTAGCTATTGATGTATTGATAGCTTTTTTTTACTATCAACCACAATCGATAGTCGAAAAACCATCAATAATACTATCGGTGGGAAAACCGCTATTTTATTTATCTCAGACAGGAAAGAGAAGAAGCTTGTCTTGTTGAAGTATGATAGCTTTTTAAAATGTGAAGTCAATCAAGTAATCTGATAAAGAAATAAATGAAGTCCATACATCCCGGTTTATAGAGAGCTGTCCCAGTGTGACAAAAAAATGCTTGTAGGACATACAAATGTTTGGCTTTTTTGTGAATATATGTAATCAGCTCTAAATTTACATGGATTAAATTAACAAGTTCTTGAAATAACTTGATCACTGTATTTATATCCTTTTTTAATCTGAATGTACCTATTGGTCAAATAACACAGTTTGCCCTGAGCAGCAAACAGTTGATGCATGATGGTGACATAGTTGATTGTTGTCAATGAGGTACAAAGTTTACATCAAATATCAAATCTAAAAGTTTCGAAAATTAGCTGTGCCACAAGTCACAACTCTCCAACATGCTTACAGCAACAATAAAAGTCGCATCTCTGAGTCATAAGCTTATTGTCAAACAATATTATAAATCTAAGAATGGGAAAATTATTACTTCTCCCACCTACTGCAAAGTGTTAGTCATGCATAGGCAGGTTTACCATATTTTCATGCAACAAAACCGGGATAGGTAGGAAAAAGTTGAAAACAAAGGCTGCATGTGTGCTTTGTGCAGTATAAAAAAATGTGAACATCAAATTATTTATTTAAATTCATTGTATAGTACAGAAAAGACTTATTTATTTTTGTTATAAAATTTATATTTTTCACTGGAAACCAATTTTTTAAATTTTTCTTTTTATAATTCATAAAGTGTCTTGCAACTTAAACATAAAAAGTGTTGTGCTAGGGTTAAAAAAATTTACCTTTAATACTGAAGCTCTGAAAGATCCAGTTATAGTTAAGCTTACCATGATATGTTACTTAGTCATTATGACAGTCATGGTTTGCTTACTACTGAAGTTGTGGAAGAATGGGGCCATTTTAAACAAGTTTTTTGGATACTAACAGTACACTTTTAGTAAGAAAAGAGCAGAGGAGGCATAATTATTCGAGTGATAAGGCACTTGAGCTTATTTCAGAAAGAAATAACTGCAAGAATGTCCTTAATCAATACCTTACTAGTCCTAATAGAAAGCATTATAGAGAGCTTAATAAATGTGTAAAGGATCAGTTAGGTGCTGATAAGAATCTTGACAAAGCCAAGGAAGCAGTTAGACAGCAGAGAGCTGTGCCAGATAGTTAATGTTTTGTGTGGTAGAAAATGGACAGGTATACAGGGATTGAAGGATAAACAAGGTAAGGTTATAGAAGGTGAGGATTCTGTCATGGCTAGGTGGCTGAGCATTTCAGTGATATTCTAAACAATGTGGTTAGTTCTATTCCCATTGTTTGCAATGATAATAGATGCATTGGTGGCTTTAATGTTGGCCCTATAACACAATCTGAAGTTATTTCTGCTATTTCTGAACTTAAACTTCATAAATTCCCAGGGTAGATGAAATTACTACGGAAATGCTTAGAGCTGGGAATGTTTCGGTTACCACTTGGATGACTGAAATTTTGAATAACTTTTAGGATCAAGGCATGGTTCCTAAGGATTTTACCAGAACTATTATTATCATCCCTATTTTCAAAACAAGTGATTGCAATTCTTGTGATAACTATAGGGGAATTAATTTACTTTCTGTTCCACGTAAAGTTCTTTACATGATTGTGCTTAATAGAATTAAGAATCTGGTTGACAGGCAATTGCATGATGAGCCATGTGGATTCAGAAGTGGTAGGGGATGTGTGGATCAGATATTTTCATATAGGCAGATTCTTGAGAAGTATTTAGAGTTTCAGAAACCTTTGGTTGCTAGCTTCGTTGATTTCAAAAAGGCTTTCGACTCTGTTTATAGTCATAATTTGTGGTTGATTGTGAGATCATATGGTATACCTGACAAGTTAGTTAACATAATGAAAGCTCTCTATAATAACACTGAGTCGTGTGTGAGAGTTGGTAAGGCTTGTAGCAATTGGTTTAGCATTACTTCTGGTGTTTGACAAGGGTGCATTTTGTCTTCTTTCCTCTTTAGTCATTGATTACGTTATGCCAAATTCAATGCAAGGGAAAGATTTTGGCCTTAAATGGGCTGGAGATACGAAAATTTCTGATTTAGATTATGCTGATGATTTAGCCCTTTTGTCAAATGATGTTGACGAGATGAACTCTCTCATTAGGGCATTGATGAGACTGGTAGTAGAGTAGGTTTGGTTATAAACAGAGAGAAAACTAAAGTGATGAAAATTGGTCAGGCTGGCTGTGATTCAGTTAATCTGAATGGTTGCAGTCTTGAGCAGGTGTCACAGTTTAATTACCTTGAGAGCTATGTAACAGATACTGGTGATGTGCAGCATGAGATTAACAGAAAAATAGGGATTGCTGCCAGGACTTTTAAGAATCTATGGAAAGTGTGAAGAAAAAGGCATATACACCTAAAGACTAAAATTAGACTGAATAATAGTTTGGTTCTTTCTACGGTTAGTTATGGTAGTGACATTTGGACACTTTGTAAACAAGATAACAGGAAACTAGATGCTTTTGATTCTGGATGCTTACACAGTACCTTGGGCATTAGGTGGTTCAACTTTGTAACTAATGATGAGGTTAGGCAAAGGAGTGGCAATCTCCTTTAAGCAGCATATTGCGCAGAAAGACTCCATTGGTTTGGCCATGTTGCCAGTATGGATAATCCTAACAGAAAGCATTACAAAGAGCTTAATAAATGTGTAAAGGATCACTTAACAGCTGATAAGAATCTTTGGGTAGATGGCTTGGCTGGAAATGCCAAGGAAGCAGCTAGATAGCGTAATAGCAGAGAGCTGTACCAGACAGTTAACATTTTATGTGAGAAGAAATGGGCAGGTATATATGAACTGAAGGATAAACAAGGTAAGGTTATAGAAGGTGAGGATTCTGTCGTGGCTAGGTGGACTGAGTATTTCAGATATGTACTAAACAATGTAGTTTGTTCTACTTCCATTGTTTGTAATGATGATAGATGCATTACTGACTTTAATATTGGCTCAATAACAGTCTGAAGTTATTTTGGCTATTTCTAAACTTAAACTACATAAAACCCAAGGGATATATGAAATTACTAGTGAAATGCTTAGAGCTGGGAATGTTTTGTTTACCAGATGGATGACTGAAATTTTGAATATCTTTTATGATAAAGTATTGTTCCTAGAGATTTTACCAGAGCTATTATCATTCCTTTTTTAAAAAAAGTGATTGCAGTTTTTATGATAACTATAGAGGTATCAGACTACTTTCTGTTCCAGTGAAAGTTCTTGCATGATTTTGCTCAATATAATTAAGAATTTGGTTGACCAACTATTGCGTGATTAGCAGTGTGGATTCAGAATGTCTTTAATCAATACCCTACCAATAAATTACCATGATTTGTTTGATGAGAAGTGGTAGGGATGTGTAGATCAGATTTTTTCACTTAGGCAGATTTTTGAGATGTTTAGAATTCCAGAAACCTACGGATACTAGCTTTGTAGATTTTAAAAAAAGCTTTTAACTCTATTGACCATCATAATTTGTGGTTGATCATGAGATCATTTGGCAAAACAGACAAGTTAGTTAACATAATGAAAGCTCTATAATAACACTGAGTTGTGTGTGATAGAAGAGCGTGTAGAAATTGCCTTAGCATTACTTCTGGTGTTTGACAAGGGTGCATTTTGTCTCCTTTCCTCTTTAGTTTAGTCATTGATTATGTTACGCCAAATTCAATGCAAGGGAAAGATTTTGGCCTTAAATGGGCTGGAGATACGAAAATTTCTGATTTAGATTATGCTGATGATTTAGCCCTTTTGGCAAATGATGTTGATGAGATGAACTCTCTCATTAGAGCGTTGATGAGACTGGTAGTAGAGTAGCTTTGGTTATAAACAGAGGGAAAACTAAAGTGATGAAAATTGGTCAGATAGGCTGTTGGTCGGTTAATCTGAATGGTTGCAGTCTTGAGCAGGTGTCTCAGTTTAATTATCTTGAGAGCTATGTAACAGATACTGGTAACATGCAACATGGGATTAATAGATGAATAGGGATTGCTGCTGGGAATTTTATGAATCTATGGAGATCAGAGAAATAGGTATATACATCTAAAGACTAAAATTAGATTGTATAATAATTTGGTTCTTTCTAGAGTTAGTTATGATAGTGAGACTTGGATTCTTTATAAGCAAGATAACAGGAAACTTGGTGCTTTTGATTCTAGACACTTATGCAATATCTTGGGCATTAGTTGGTTCAAAATTGTAAATAATAAAGATGTTAGGCAAAGGTGTCAGCATCTTCCTTGTGCAGAGACTCCATTGGTTTGACCATTTTGCCCATATGCATAACTGTAGATTAGCGAATAGGGTTATTAACAGTGTACCTAAAGGCCTCAGAAAGAGGGGAAGCCCTAGGATGGGTAGGCATTGTCAACCTTGCTAGAATTAATCTACAGTGGAGATGCACCAGATGTAGCTCAGGTTAGATGTGTTTGGAGAATTAAATTGCATAATCTGGTTGGACCTCTGTAGTCCATGGCTGCTTGAGGATGATTTTAGAATACTTGGATAAAAACTGAAATATATGGTCACCTTACTATAAATACCATATATTAAAATTTTGAGTTAGCAATTTGTCCCCACAATGTAAAATTATATACTATTACATATCTGTTAGAATGATAATATATATCAGTTATATTTGCTTTTAAAATGGTGTCCCCCCCCTCATAATTAGTGTCTGACATTACAGTTCTATTACTGGATCAATATTAAAATAATAAATGATATTCAAATTAGTTACAAAAAGTATCTTCACCAATACACATAAATTGTTCCAAATCATTAATTTACTAAGGAGAAAAATTTACCTTTCATATTTCTTGGTAGTTCAAAGTTGTTAAATGTTTCTTCATTCATGTCTGAAGCTTTAAGTCCTTGCAACCTTTTTTCCCAAAAGAGCTAAAAAAAATTTTAATGCAATCATTACTGATTACATGAACAGAAACAGTATTGTACAGTAACAAAGTTAACACAAATTATTTATACTCTAAATTTATATATTTTCAAATATAATTTTAAATAATGCATTTAGTTGGTGTTAAATTATTTGTAGTTTATACATGAACTTACTTGGTATACTAGTTCTTACTGTATGTCTTTAAGCACTGGTTGAAGAACTCTGACTAACACCATTTGTTTATGTCACTGGCATCTGTGACATTTACACTACCATTGTGATCTACCCATTTGATGTCCGCATGACTGAAGAACTAATCTTAGCTATAAGCCATATGCTAGAAAATAAGCTCACCAGACCAAACATTAGTCATCTCCGCCATAAGAGGGTTATGTCCATTCGACAGCAACAGAGGACACACCAGTAATAAATGAGTCCTACAAATAGCTGTACCGTGTGCTACAGGATTCATACAGTGACAAGAAGTGGTTGTGTGCCATGTATGTGTTAATCGCTCCGTGAAACAAGGGTTGCACCAAAGATGTGAATGAGAGGCAAAAAGGTGTTATTGCATTTGGCCAAGCCAAAGGGCATAGTGTACAAGAAGTTGCTGCCTTTGCAGGTGTGTTGAAACTTGCTGTCCAAAGGTCTTCCAGCAGTGGTGTACATCACAGTCCACAGCTAATCGTCACCAGAACTGTGGCAGAAAGACTGTGCTCACCAACAGGGACCACCACAGTGTGTCACACATTATTAGGGCAAACCGCTTTGCAACAAGACAGGAATTGCTCCAGTCAGTCAATGCAGGTCTACAACAAGCTGTTTCTGAACGAACATTCCGAAGGGAACTGCGTGCCATGGATATCTGGAGCAGAGTACCATGGAAGAGACCCACGTTAACAGCTCCGCAGAAGGCTGCATGGCTACAGTGGGCATGGCGTCACAAAGACTGGACTGTCGACTCTTGGAAGCACGTGATCTGGTTGGATGAGTCACGTTTTTGCTCGTACTCGAATGATGCAAGGCAACGGTACATCGTAAGCCACATGAAGCCTTCTATGCGGACTGTGTGCAAGGTTCTGGGTTCTGTTCAAGCTGGAGGAAGCTCTGTGATGTTCTGGGGGTGTTTCATGTACGAGGAAATGAGTCCTTTGGTTACGGTGATGTCACACTTGAACCAGAAAGACTATACGGAGCTACTGGACAACCACATGTTGTCTTTTGTGCAGCATCTCCAGAGTGAACACCAGAAAGATATCCTAATCTTCCAAGATGATAATTGTCACTTGCAGAGGGCTCGAAGTGTGTTGGATTGGCACAAACAAGCATTCTGAAGCCTTCGAACATCTCGACTGGCCTGCCAAATCCCTGGATTTGAATACCACAGAAAACTTGTGGGACAATTTGGGGCAACGAGTGAAGTACTATCCCAGCCATCCAGTCAATCTGGCTGAACTGCGACATTTGCTGCTGGAAGAGTGAATGAATATTGATGTGCACTACATCCGCACACTGGTGGCATCCATGCCAGACAGGATTTCGGCTGTTCTTCAGTTGCATGGAGGAATTACGTAGGGGGTGACTAATTTTTTCTCCAGTGAGCTTATATCTCCTGTAGTCCACACTGCAATATACTCTGCATGGCACAGAGTGGTGATTATAACTAAATTGTATTGAGATATGCAAGCCTATATATTAAGATCACAAAGGACTTCTTAGACATTAGCATATATGGTGCTCATCAGAAGAGAAGGGTTGGTTGCTTTACCTCTAAGCAGCACTTTTTTGCACACCAGCTAAATGGCCAGATCACAAGGACCCTGAAGACTCTGAGAAGGTTGGGGGGAGGGGAACTGCTGGAACAACTGTTTGGAGACAGATGGAAGCCTCCAGTCAAGACCATCCAGCATGTTCTTTAATGTGCATAGGGTATGGCTCTCTGGCACACAGGCCACAGCTTAATGTCTCATCCAACAGACAGCTGCTTTTCCAAGCCCATTAGTGTCCCTTTACTGACCATGGGAAGGGCAGAGAGTTTTGCGGAGATAATTTTAACACTGACTCAGCTGGGATTCGAACCTGGGAACTACAGATTACGAGCCTGGCACACTATCGACTGAGCCACCCCTGCCTCCATCAGCAAAAAAACTGCTTTGGTAATAAGTTATCATAATTTGAACTGTAAATTTGCCACTGAGTTATTTCAATGATAAAACTATAGATCTTTTTTCTGAAAGATAGGACTGCAGGAATAATCTGAATCAATACCCTACAAGTCCTAACATACAGCAAGTATACAATTAAAAGGACCTTCTTGATCAGAAATTAATTAAAAATAAAATTTTCTGTTGTTGAGCAATAAAATTTTAAAGTTTATCCTTCAAAATATTTTCATGTTAAAAGTTTTTAGGAGAAAAACTCTAAGCTTTTCGGAGCAAGACTTTTGAAGAGCAAGCTCTTCACTGAAGACTGTTCTGTCTTCAGTCAAGTGACACTATGTGGTGACATCACCATTGATGAAAAACACTGACAGTTAATTGCTGACACATGCAAGTCAAATGGCTACATCATGGATTGTATACTAAATTATTCCCATACACTGGATATTGTCACAATGCATCTAATTAGTACTTTAGTTATACTTTTATAATTAAACCTTCATTTCTGTAGTTTCACTTTGACTTTATTTCTGTAGATTTTCGATCTATTGATCTTTTGGAGTTATACTACATCGCTGGCTGCTTACAACTTGTTGATACTGATAATTTATTTAACATCATATTAGGTTACATGCAAATATTTCTTTTAGTTCTTCCATAAAAAAACTTGCATCTTTTATAGTTTCCAGAAAATGGTCTTGGATATGGAAGCAAAAAGGACTTCCTTGGCATGGAAATCAATCCTTGTGTGGGAGGGCAATTTCAGTAAGGGTTTTTAACCCCACCCTCACCCCCATGTCTTGGATGTACCACTCTGAAGATACTAATGTTTTTGCCTTGATTCATTAACTTTTCAGCACCTTGCCAAGATGCCCAACATTCACAATCCAAAGGCTAAATGTTTGGTGCAAAACCAAGAAATTATTCCTCTATTTCATAAATGAGATATCCAATCTCGTGAATGTCAACAGTTGAAAAAACATTGAATAATATTGGGTTGTGTTTTAAAATATACCATTCTGAAAAGAATGCAATTTAGTTCTGATTACCAAATTTGTGGCTGATCATGAGATCATATGGCATAACAGACAACTTAGTTTACATAATGAGAGCTCTCTATAATAACACTGGGTCATTGAGAGTTGGTAAGGCTTGTAGCAATTGGTTTAGCATTGCTTCTGGTGTTCAACAAGGGTGCATTTTGTCTCCATTTCTCTTTAGTTTGGTTACTGATTATATTGTGCGAAATATACTGCAAGGGAAAATTTTTGGCCTTAAAAGGTCTGGAGATCTGAAAATTCCTCATTTAGACTATGTTCATGATTTAACTATTTTGGCAATACAATGATGTTGATGAAATGAACTCTTTCATTCAAGCTGTTGATGAGACTGGTATTAAAGTAGGTTTGGTGATACAGAGAGAAAATTAGTGATGTAAATTGGTCAGGCAGACTGTGATTCAGTTAATCTAAATAGTTCCACTCTTGAGCAGGTGTCTCAATTTAATTACCTTCGGAGCTATTAACAGATACTGGTGATGTGTAGCAGTTTAACAGATGAATAGGAATTGCTGCCCAGACTTTTAAGGATCTATGGAGATTGTGGAGAAATAGGCATATATAAAGACTAAAATTTGACTGTATAACAGTCTAGATCTTTCTAGAGTTAGTTATGGTAGTGAAACTTGTATGTTGTAAATAAGATAGCAGGACTCTTGATGCTTTTGATTCTAGATGATTTCACAGTATCTTGGGCATTAAGTGGTGAGTAAAGATGAGGTTAGGCAAAGGAGTCGGCACCCTCCTTTGAGCAGCATATTTGCACAGACAGACTCTGTTGGTGTGGTACATAGTTCGTATGGATAACTATAGATTAGAGAATAAGGTTATGAAAAGTATGCCTAAAGGCCTCAGAAAGAAGGAGAGACCTAGAATGTGGTGGGCAGACAATGTCAAACAGGACCTTGCTAGAATTGGAGTGCAATGCAGATGCAGCTGAGGACAGATATGCTTGAAGAACTCAACTGAACGATCTGGTTGGACCTCCATAGTCCATGGCTGCTTCAGGAGGAGGAGGAGGAGGATGACAACACTAAGATGCAAGACACTTTTAACAATGTAACTATCTGGTCCAATTTCAGCTCCCCTATATGACCTGGTATTCCTAACAGAACTAGCCTATTTGCTGCTAATATATAATCAATAATATTCTTATGCAATGCATCTATTGAAACCCATGTTTACTTATGTATGTCGCAGTGTTTGTAATAAATGTTAGTTATTCTCAAACCATTAAATTTACTTACCTATTGGAGCAGTGGAGTAGTTACCATTGCAGCTACCACTACCAAAAGGGCTTATCATCCCTCCCCAAAGATCAGAGTTAGTACGAACTTTGGCATTGAAGTCACCTAGAACAAGGGTAACATCTCCTTTCTTGACAGAATTCAAAATATTCTGAAGTTGTCTGTAAAACCTATCCTTCTCATCCTCATCGGCATCCTCAGAGGGGGCATAACAACAGATAACATTCATGTCATTAATGCATGTCTGAAATTTAGCTGTAAGAAACTTTTCATTAATTACTCATATCCTACAAGAGCATCACTAGCATGCCTGTTGAGAACCCACACCTTGGAGATGCTTATTATCTTCCCTCCCTAAAAAGAGAAATTTAAGATTTTTAGAATCTGACTGTTATCTGTCCATCTAGTCTCTTGCAAGCCGAGAATATCTAAATTATAATGGTGGAATTCTTGTGTGAGGACATTAAAGAGTAATCTCTGTGCAGAGACCTCACATTCCAACTACCTATGGAGAGAAAATGGTTAGCGGGATGTTTAAAGAAACTATCTTTATTGAGAGAGGGAATGCCAACAATATGAAACAGCCCCCGAATCACAGGCATGGGGCAAAGACCCATTCCCCACTACCAAAGGCTGAAGCCATCTACACTGGAAGATTTCCACCAATGAAGGATTTGATGATGTCTGGAGAAGAAAGTGCTCAGGTGTCTGTGATGGCCTCAGCTCAAGATTATCCACCAGCTGATAAACGTATCCTGAGAATCTATTCACTTTTGGGCTGTCAACTCACATACAAAAAACACAGCGGAAAATTTTCCCTCCACAGAAGCTGACCAGTGCAGCAAGTTCAGGATACATAATCAAGCTCAGGTATATATGGTCAGCACCAAGCCCTGTGTGGTTGACCACTCTTCAGCAGGGTAGAAAAAAGAAAAAATAGCCATAGTTGTCCAGATCAGTATGCCAGACTGATCTAGCAGCCCTCCCCTTCCATTGCCTTCCACAAGAGAGTATCTCTTTTGAAAGGTATTAATGTCCTACACCACGAGAAGGCAGGGTCGGACATTAGGTGCTAGGTATGGCTGGTGTTATGCTTCACATGGGATTGGTGCATAGCTCTCCTTCCAGTGACTACCTAACTACCATTTGCAGACCTGTAAGTAACAATGACCACCAAAAGGAGCTGGTTTTGAGACCTAAGCTCAATTATAAATCAACATAAATTTTTAGACTTGTAAATGCACTTTCTGAAGAAAGCGTTTCTGATGGAATCTTTAATGCAGAGGGACATTAAAATGAGCTCCTCAAACAGCAGTGTCAATCCCATATGGCACTCCTAGATACATTTCGTCTGCCACCTGTCTTCACACATACATGGCCATCACTGACACCTAAATGAAAACATCATTCATCACTGAAGATGACGCTATGACACTGATCCCCAGGAATTCTATCCCTGCAGACATGAACGACAATGGAAAGGAGTCAAAGGAAGACAAACCAAGGGAGAGCATAGATACAGGCTGATGTAGTCATCATTGAATTGTGTTGGCAGACACAGAAACAGGCAGGGATGGTGTTATGGAGCAAGTAATATGCTGTAGTGTTGCAGTTCTATTACGTGCAGCTTGTCACCATATCCAACAGTCCACACACACTGATATTCTATGGGCACCTGAACCTGGCCACCCCATTGCAGAAACTTCTGTTATCCATTGTCACCAACAGCATCTATAGGGTCTTATATCAAAATCCATGTGTGTCACAATTTGTCGATTGGACAATCCAGTTCTGCCATTCCAATAAACCAGCCCTTTTCAAAGACTGATGTGCATGTAATGTCATCTTCGGCATCATAAAGGCACGACTACTTCACAGAGGTCTGCTCCACCCACTTCTGCTTGCTGGCAATTGTTCACAATGCTTTTTATAGCACCCATCGATACTTCATTGAACATTTTAGGGGTAAACTTCCTTTGGCAGAGCAGTACGCCAAGCCTCAGGATATCTGTATAACTCAGTAGAACAAGTTAGTACTTCCCCCAGTATGGGGGAGAAACGATCGAGCCACAAGGGCTGACCTTGACCCCTAACTTCACAGGGACAACTACACAGTTACTGGCTGTGTTTTTGCACCTATCAATGTCACATGCAAATCAGTGACACAGGCATGCTTTGCTGTCATTCATGCAAATTTTCACCTTTTTCCAGCTATTCTTTCCTGGTGGGGCAATTTTAATGGACAGTGTATATAAGAAAATATATAAAAACACAGAAAAAAGCAAACTAGGTGCATATCAACATATCTTTTTACAAGTCAGAACCACCAATATTATCAAAACCATATCGCAGGCTTTGTGGGGGGTCTGTCATCCACGGATGTTTTAAAGGGTATTTCAGATTACTAATGCCTCAAACAAAATTTCATAAATTAGATTCATCATGATCATTAAACTATCTAAATCCCTCAAAGAATTTTATTTTGCATTATTTTATTAGTTAACATTTATTTTTGCAATTAAATAAATTTGTTGCTTAATTATTTATTATTCATGCTTTTTTTAAACAGTCTATGATTACAACCAATAGTACAATCCTTAAAATTAAAATCTTAAACTGGTTTGCAAATTTCCATTAAGGTTGCCAAACACTGTTATAAAAAAAAATAAATAAATACCCCCTGTTATACTTACTGTAATTCACTGTTATAACTAACCTTTCAGATATTTTAAACATGAAACTAGATTATTAATCCTTTAGTGCCTAGTCAAATTCTCCTTTTTGCCTTTAGTTATCATATTCAGCTACGTTTACATTTTCGGAATTTCAACATTTCTTATTATGTTTGATAAAATTAAGTCACAAAGCATATGTAATGCTTCTGCATTTGAATGACTGCTCTTTATCAGCAGTTTTCTTAATTTCAGTGTAAACAAATGTAAAGGTTTCATACAAAAAGGGTAGGGAATACGAAGTTCTACCTAATGAACTCTTATACAAAGGAGAAAATAAAAAGTTTTATCTAATGAACTCTTTTACATCCTAAAATCTAAAAATAACTACATATATTGCTTAAGGAGTAATTTTTTTAAATTACTTTACATTACTTATCACCCAATTTCAGGAGATTAAGGAATGAAAATGCGCATGAATTAATTTCTATCATTTTGGTTAATAACAGAAAAAGATATCATTTAAATTAATGCTTAAGACTTATATTTCATTAAAAACTTCACCTGTTTTGGTTTATCTTGTGGACCATGTTTGAAATCAGTTCGCACTTTTCCATCTTGGGATTTTATTACTGTCACTGGCTGTTTAAAGATTGATGCAGTTTGCCGTATAGGTGGTACAAGAGAAGCATCATTCCTGATACCTCGGCTATAATCAAATTGAGTTCCTCGTTGACGTTTGCTTTTTCTCAAAAGCATTGAATTTATCTTACCAGTACGAAAGTCAAAGGTACTGAGATCAACAGCATCACCAAGATAACGTGCTAGCTGTGGTTTGCTACGAAACCTCTTACCAGAAGGACTGTAAAAAGAAAATAGCATATATCACTTAATTTCTTACATAATAAGAACAAAAAACAGACAAATTCAACAACTTACAGGTAACATCAGGGTTGTATCTAATAGACCAGAAGAGAAGTAAAAGTAATAAACATATCCCTATCTATAATAGGAGAGCTAAATAGAATGCACAGAACCAGTTAGGCTTAGCACTTTTCAGGCATATCTTCTCTCCTGAGGAGTAAATGAAGGCGAAGGATTGTCATATCAGTTTGGTCTACTGATTTGGGCTTATTTGGCCACTTTTTAGTTTTTTCATACCCTGCTGAGGAGTGGTCAACTTCAGTCTTAGTGCTAGCCACCAAACATTAGAACCCAGTGGACTGTCTAATGACATTCTACCTGATTACAGATCTGAACTTGTTGTACAGGTGGGCCTAGTTAAATGAAAATCCATTGCTGTGTTTCTGTTTGTTTCTAGGTTTTGATCACAACTAAACAGGTGCATAGGATATCTTATATCAAAAGATGTATAATCCTGATCCAAGGATATTCAGGTACCTGAATCCTTGCATCAATAGGCATCACTGACCCTAGACTGGAGTAATATGTCTCATTTAACTCTTGCAGGGTCCCTGACAAATATAGATGTTGACAGAATTTGAAATGAGAGACTGAAGATGTCTTATGTTAATTTTTAAGTTTGACAAAAAAAATTTAAATAGAATTGCCATTAAAATTTTCCTTACATATATAAAAATACGTAATTCAAGCTTGAAAAAAAAATCTTTTTCCATTTGATGCATATTTTATTAAACTATGTAATAATAAGCTGAAAAAAATTGCTTTTGCCATGAGTGGGATTCAAATTCACGTCTCCTGGAAACATGCCCGTTATACACCAACCACTACACCATCATTGGCTAACATTTTTTCTTCAGCTAATGTGACAAACTTTCCAGATTTTTTATTTGATTAGCACTTTTTCCCAGCTCATTATTTTCATAAGTTCCATGTCTACAGGACAGATCCTGCAATTCTTTATTACTGAATTTATTAAACTTCTTAACCTATTTCAATATTCCTAGAATTATTTTTATCATTTATCCCAGCAATCTATGCAGCTTCTCTCTTTTCAAATTGAAACTATAACTAAAATTATAAAAAGAGCCTTCTTAGCCAGAGGAAGGTCAGAGCTCATTATTGTGAAGATTGCCTGCAGTGTAAACTATGTCACAGCAGAGCAGTTATTGATTTTTTGGTCAGCTGATCTATCGATAGAATGTTATCAATCTTTTGGAGTTATGCTACATCGAATGGCTAGCTTACAAGCTGATGCAGATATTTAATATCATATTAAGTTCTATTAATTTTCCTTTTATTATTTCTTTGCTTTCCAGTAAAACTTTGATCTTAATCACAGGTTGGCAAAACTTTTTTTCTCAAAATCATTTATTAACTTTGATCTTATTGTTTCCTGAAAATGAATGAGGACTTGGATACTGAAGCAAGAACTTCATTGGCATGAAAATCAGTCCTCTGGTGAGAGGGAAGTTTAAGCAAGTTTTTCTAACCCTCCTCCTACCACTACACTGAGGGTGTCCCCCCTACCCAATATATTGGTTGTGCTACTCCAACAATATAGATGTTTGTTTCTTGCCTCTTTTTTGTTTCTAACTTTTTGGCACTTAGCCAAGATCAGCAAACTTCAACACCCAAAGGAAAAATTCATAATGTTTAGTAAAAAAAGTAGCAGTGTTCCTCCATTTCATAAACAGGACAGAATATCCTATTAACGTGTGCACAATACAAGTCACTTTGTATAACACTGGCCATTGTTTTAAAATATATGATGCGGAAAAGAATCATTAAAAGAAATAAAAATAATGTTTCAAGTAACTATTATAGTATTTGGCAAAAAATTTCCTTTCGATTAACATATAATTTTAATTTTTTATTTGCCAGGTTTTCCAAAACTATACCTTGATTTCATTCTGATCTATTTTTTATGCCATGTTACATAAAAAAACTTATAAAAATCAATGTTTATAAATTTAAAATTTTCATTTTCATAAAATTCAGAATTAAATTATGTTTAATTTGGTCTATAATATGACCTGTTTTGATTGAATGGTTATTTTTATTAAAAATTCTAAAGTTGACTTATGTGACTGCATAGTTGGCAAATGCTTGGACTTTTCACAAAATATGGTACCAAAAAAAATTACAAAAAGGGAGTAATTATTTTTCTTCATTTTTTTTGTTATTCAAAAATAGTCCCTCTTATTCATGTGCTGTAATCATTTCTCTTAGTTTCTTTTTTTAATTAATTTTTATTTGTGCTGCCAGATGCATTTTTTTTACTACCTGACTAAAATATTTGACAAAAAGACAACTAGTTTTATTTTAATAGGGCATTTTTAATTTCACAAAATCCAAAAGTTATTTGGCAAAAGAGTTCCAAAGTAAAATTTTTTTTTTTGGCTTATCAGAGTGAAAAAATAGCTGTGCCTTTAGATGTAAACCTGTTTTTTTACACAACAGTAGGGCAGTTGTACACACACTGTTTGATATTGTTGGCCCTACCTCTCTCAATAAACCTAGTTTCTTTAAAAATTTTACTAATCATTTTTCTCTCTACAGATATGTGGAACGTGAGGATATTATAAAGAGATTATTCACTTGATGTCCTCATGCAGGAATTCCAGCATTATAATCTAGATATTCTTGGCTTGCAACAGACCAGATGGACTTGCAAGAGACAAGACAAAGGTGAGATACTTTAAATATCTCTTTTAAGACAGGGAGGAAGGAAAGCATCCCCAAGGTGTAGGTTTGTTCCCAGTAGACATGTCAATGATGCTCTTCTAGAATATGACTGCATTAGTGAAAGATTTCTTACTGCAAAATTTAAAACAAAAATTAGAGTTGAATATCATCTGTTGTTATGCCCACACAGAGGACTCGGATGACAATGAGAAGGATATGTTTTACATACATCAACAGGATTTTTGAATTCTGTGAAAAAAGGAGATATTTCTCTTGTGCTAGGTGATTTCAATGCTAAAGTTAGTACTGATTCTAACCTTTGGGCAGGAGTTTTGATCCCTTTGACACTGGTAGTTCCAATGGCAATGTAGAATGTCTTCTACAGGTAAACTTAATGGTCAAAAGTGTTTTGCAGCTGAAGCTTAAGAAATGTTGCGATAAGGTTAAAAAATTAGCTATAACACTGAATGTCTGAAAGATTGGCTTCATGATTTGGTTACTGCTGAAGTTGAGAAAGAATGGAATCAGTTTAAACAGGCTTTCTTGAAACTGGCAGTACTCTTTTGGATAAAAGGGAACAGAAGAAACAAAATTATTTGAGTGATAAAGCTATGGAACTTATTTCTGAAAGAAGGAAGTGGAGGATTAATATGAATAAACACCCTACTAGTCTTAACAGAAGGCATTACAATGAGCTTAATAAATGTGTAAAGGATTAGTTAACAGCTGATAAGAATCTTTGGATTCATAGCTTGGCTGACAAAGCTGAGAAAGTAGTTAGATAGCACAATAGCAGGGAGTTCTACCAGATTATTAATGTTTTATGCAGGAAGAAATACACAGGTACACAGGGATTAAGGGATAAACATGGCAAGGTGGTTGAAGATGAGGATTCTGTGATGGCTAGGTGGACTGAGCATTTCAGAGATGTTCTAAATAATGTAATTATTTCTACTCCCATTGTTTGTAATGAGGATAGATGAATTACTGGCTTTAATGATGGCCCTATATCACACTTTGAAGTCGCATTGGCTATCTCTAAATAAAAACTGCATAAATCCCAGGGGTGGATGAAATCACCACTGAAATGCTTGAGCTAGGAACATTTGTGTTGTCATATGGCTGACTAAAATTTTGAATCCTAAGGATTTTTCTACAGCTATTATTGTCCCAATTTTTAAAAAAGGTGATTGCAGTTCTTGTGATAATTATAGGGGAATTAATTTATTTTCTGTTCCAGGTAAAGTTCTTTGCATGATTATACTTAATAGAATTAAGAATTTAGTTGATGGACAACTGCATGATGAACAGTGTGGATACAGAAGTGGTAGGGGTTATATTGATTAAATATTTTCACTTAGACAGATTCTTGAGAAATGTTTAGAGTTTCAGAAAACTGTGGTTACTAGCTTTATAGATTTCAAAAAGGCTTTTGACTCTGTTGATCAACATAATTTGTGGTTGATTGTTAGATCATATGGAATACCTGATAAGTTAGTGTAATGAAAGCTCTCTATAATAACACTGAGTCGTGTGCGAGAGTTGGTATGTCTTTCAGCTATTGGTTTCGCATTGCTAGTGGAGTTGGACAAGGGTGCATTTTGTCTCCTTTTCTGCTTTGTTTGGTTATTTATTATGCAATGCGAAATTCTTTGCAAGGGAAAGATTTTGGCCTTAAATGATCTAGATATTACAAAATTTCTGATTTAGATTATGCAGATGATTTGGTCCTCTTGGCTAATGATGTTGATGAGATGAATTCTTTCATTAGGATTGTTGATGAGCTGGTAATAGAGTAGGTTTGGTGAAAAACAGAAAAACCTAAAGTGATGAAAACTGATCAGGCAGATGTTGCTTCAATTGTTTTGAATGGCTGCACTCTTGAGCAAGTGCCTCAGTTTAATTATCTTGGGAGCTATGTAACGGATACTGGTGATGTGTGGCATGAGATAAATAGAAGAATAGGGATTGCCACTGGGACTTTTAATAATCTATGGAGTGTGTGGAGAAATAGGTGTATACACCTTAAGACTAAAATTAGGATGTATAATAGTTTGGTTCTTTCTACGGTTAGTAGAAAAAACTACCGTTTCTACGGTAGTTTTTCTATGGTAGCGAAACATGGACTCTTTGTAAACGGGATAACAAGAAACTTGATGCCTTTGATTTTAGATGCTTACACAGTATCTTGGGCATTAGGTGGTTTGACTTTGTAAGTAATGATGAGGTTAGAAGAAGGAGTCATCAACATGCTTTGAACAGCATATTGTGCAGAGAGAGACTGTTGGTTTGGCCATGTTGCTCATATGCATAGCTGCAGATGAGCAAATAGGATTATGAACAGTGTGCCTAGGGGTTTCAGAAAAAGGGGGAAGACATAGGAAGCGATGTAAAACAGGACCTTGCTAGAATTGGCCTACAGTGGCCAAATGAAGCAGCAGTAGCTCAAAACAGACAAGCCTGGAGAGGAAAATTAGTCTGGTTGGATCTCCGTAGCCAATAGCTCAACGAGGATTTTGTAGGGGGTATTTATTTTATTTATTATTATGTATGTAATGACAGAGAATGGTAGTAGTAGAGTTCATGGTACAATGACCGCCATTTTGTTTTTGACTCAGCATAATGATACATTGCCTTTTTATGTAATGTCGAATCTCCAAGTGGCTACCAATGAAAATGGTGAAAAAATTTAACCCTAAATATAAAACTGATGTTTGTAATTTACTCCTATAAAGAAAATTAACACTAAATATACAACATAATACAGATGCATGCAGAAAATAATAAAGAAGAATGCAGAAATAGAACATAATCAAGAAGATTCAACTAATTAGTTCAGATAATTGCTTAAAAATTGCATTACGAGTCACTGAAGGCAAAGTGCAATGAGTATACAGCAAAAAGAATTTCATGATAAATGCTTATTTACAAATGTAAAATTTTTGCTTAGCCTATAAAAGAATCAGCCAAATTCACTTTATCTAGCACATTTATCCTTAACTACACATATCACTAAACAATGAACATCACTTAAGCACTTGAACAATGCCAAGTGACCAATAACTATTCCTTTCACATTTAATAATTAAATATATATACAATCTCACCACAATGAAACTATTTAGACTACAGCACATCTGCAAAGCTACAAACTTTCTTTGTGCACTCAAAAATAAGGTTCTCAAAAATACTATATCAGAAACAACCCCCCCCCCAAAAAAAAAAAAAAAAATATAATAATAAAATAAAAAAAAATTACCTCAGAGATAACAAGGTCAGTTCGTTGCTCACAGTCCTCAGGCACTGCTCAAGTAGCGTACAACATCAAGGTGTAGTGTATGACGTAGAAACATAACTGTTGGTGGCCTATGGTGCTTTGATTTGTTTCTTTAGAGTGAGTAAACATGTATTAAGTAAGGTAGGTTGAGGAAACTTCATATCATCAATTAGAGATCTTGATCGGCGGCCGGTAGCTCAGTGGTCCAGAGCACCTGACATGTTACAATAGGTCATGGGTTCGTATCCCACCTGGCTCAAGACAATTTTTCCTCTAAATATTTGAAGCAACTTAATAGAGTGGTTATTTATTGGAGTACCCAAAATGAGTTAAGTTCATTAATTATTTTTAGATTTGCATACTCATAATACATGCATTCCATCTGAAAGCCATTAATAAGCCACTTGGGGCAATATTGCCTGAACACTCCCTACATATTAAGTAAGGTAGGTCAAGGAAAGTTCATAATGAAGCAACTTAATAGAGTGGTTATTTATTGGAGTACCCAAAATGAGTTGAGTTCATTATTTGTAGATTTGCAAACTTGTCATACATGCATTCCATCTGAAAAGCTCTCCGTAAAATTCCCCACCCTGCCCATGGTCAGTAGGGGACACCGATGGGCTTGGAAAGGCCGCCTCCATTGGATGGGACATTAAGCCGTGGCCCCGTGTGCGGGAGAGCCATACCCTCATTAAATAATCACAAAATGTGCACGTTAAAGAACGCACTGGATGGCCTTGATGGGAGGCTGCCAACTGTCTCCCAACAGCTGTTCCAGTGGGTCCCCTCCCTTAACCTTCTCTAAGCCTTCAGGGGTCCATGTGATCTGGCCATTTAGCCCACGGTAAATGGTAGCTAGGCGTAAACTGGAAGGAGAGCTGTGTACCAATCCCTAGTGATGATGCACAGAACCGGCCAGGTCTAGCACCTAATGTCCGACCCCGCCTTCTCGTGGTGCAGGCCGTTAGTACCTTTCAAAAGAGATACTCTCTTTTGGAAGGGAACGGAAGGGGAGGGCTGCCAGTTCAGTATGGCCTGCTGATCTGGTCATCTACGGCCACTTTTTTCTTTTTTTTTTCAACCCTGCTGAGGAGTGGTCAACTTCACAGGGTCCTGGTGCTGACCATTTATACCTACTAGACTGGACTTGTTTATGGATTTGAGCTTGATTATGGATCCTGGACTTGCTGCACTGGTGGGCCTCTGTTGAGGGAGAGTCTGCCGCTGTGTTTTCTGTTTGCTTCTGGGTTGCCAGCTCTAAGTGAACAGAGGCATGGGATACCTTATATCAGCTGGTGGATAATCCTAATCAGAGGCCATCGCAGGTACCTGAACCTTACTTTGCTAGTTGGGCATCGTCAAGCCTAAACTGGAGTAATGCGTCTCAGGCAGGCCATGTGGCTCTTGAAAAAGTCCACTTGAAAAGGTGGTGCCTGAAGTTCCTACCAGCATCGGTGACTTCAGCCTTTAGCGGAGGAGGAACGGGTCTTTGCCCCATGCCTGCGATCAGGGGGCTGTTTGATATTGTTGGCCCTACCAATCTCAATAAACCTAATTTCTTTCAAAATCCTACTAATCATTTTCTTTCTGCAGGAACGTGGAACGTGAGGACATTACATAGAGATTATTCTCTTGATGTCCTCATGCAGGAATTCCAGCGCTATAACCTAGATATTCTTGGCTTGCAAGAGACCAGATGGACAGGTAAAGGTGAGATACTTAAAAATAGCTTTAAATTTCTCTTTACAGGGAGGGAGGATGGAAAGCATCACCAAGGCGTGGGTCTGCTGCTCAGCAGACATGCTAGTGATGCTCTTCTAGGATATGAGTGCATTAATGAAAGGTTTCTTACAGCAAAATTTCAGACAAGCATTAAAAACTTGAATGTTATCTGCTGTTATGCCCCCACTGAGGATGCTGATGAGGATGAGAAGGATAGGTTTTACGGACAACTTCAGGACATTTTGAATTCTGTCAAGAAAGGAGATATTACCCTTGTTCTTGGTGACTTCAATGCCAAAGTTGGTACCGACTCTGACCTTTGGGGAGGAGTAATAGGTCCTTTTGGTATTGGTAGCTGCAATGGCAATGGGCAACGTCTCCTACAGGTAAGTAAACTCAATGGTTTCAGAATAACTAACACATATTACAAACACCGTGACATACATAAATACACATGGGTTTCACCTGATGGGCTGCATAGGAATATGATTGATTATATATTAATTAACAGCAAATGGGCTAGTTCTGTTAGAAATACCAGGGCATATAGGGGAGCTGAAATTGGATCTGACCATTACCTTGTTAAAAGTGTCTTGCAACTTAAACTTAAAAAGTGTTGTGCTAGAGTTAAAAAATTTACCTTTAATACTGAAGCTCTGAATGACCCAGTTATAGCTAAAGCTTACCATGATAGGTTACTTAGTCATTATGACGGTCATGGTTTGCTTAATACCGAAGTTGAGGAAGAATGGGGCCATTTTAAACAGGCTTTTTTGGAAACTAACAGTACTCTTTTAGGAAAAAAGGAGCAGAGGAGGCAGAATTATTTAAGTGACAAGGCAATTGAGCTTATTTCAGAAAGAAGGAATTGCAGGAATGTCCTTAATCAGTACCCTACTAGTCCTAATAGAAAAGATTACAGAGAGCTTAATAAACGTGTAAAGGATCAGTTAGCTACTGATAAAAATCTTTGGCTTGATAGCTTGGCTGACAAAGCTGAGGAAGCGGTTAGGCAGCACAACAGCAGAGAGCTGTACCAGATAGTTAATGTTTTATGTGGTAGAAAACGGACAGGCATACAGGGATTGAAGGATAAACAAGGTAAGGTTATAGAAGGTGAGGATTCTCTCATGGCTAGGTGGGCTGAGCATTTCAGTGATGTTCTAAACAATGTGGTTAGTTCTACTCCCATTGTTTGTAATGATGATAGATGCATTGGCAGCTTTAATGTTGGCCCTATAACACAATCTGAAGTTAGTTTGGCTATCTCTAAACTGAAACTTCATAAATCCCCAGGGGTAGATGAAATTAGTACAGAAATGCTCAGAGCTGGGAATGTTTTGGTTATCACTTGGATGACTGAAATTTTGAATAACTTTTATGATAAAGGCATGGTTCCTAAAGATTTTACTAGAGCTATTATTATCCCTATTTTCAAAAAAGGTGATCGCAGTTCTTGTGATAACTATAGGGGTATCAGCCTACTCTCTGTTCCAGGTAAAGTTCTTTCCATGATTGTGCTTAATAGAATTAAGAATCTGGTTGACAGGCAATTGCGTGATGAGCAATGTGGATTCAGAAGTGGTAGGGGATGTGTAGATCAGATATTTTCACTCAGGCAGATTCTTGAGAAATGTTTAGAGTTTCAGAAACCTTTGGTTGCTAGCTTTGTTGATTTCAAAAAGGCTTTCGACTCTGTTGATCGTCATAATTTGTGGTTGATTGTGAGATCATATGGTATACCAGACAAGTTAGTTAACATAATGAAAGCTCTCTATAATAACACTGAGTCATGTGTGAGAGTTGGTAAGTCTTGTAGCAATTGGTTTAGCATTACTTCTGGTGTTCGACAAGGGTGCATTTTGTCTCCTTTTCTCTTTAGTTTGGTTGTTGATTATGTTATGCGAAATTCACTTCAAGGGAAAGCTTTTGGCCTTAAATGGGCTGGAGATACGAAAATTTCTGATTTAGATTATGCTGATGATTTAGCCCTTTTGGCAAATGATGTTGATGAGATGAACTCTTTCATTCGAACTGTTGATGAGACTGGGAGTACAGTAGGTTTGGTTATAAACAGAGAGAAAACTAAAGTGATGAAAATTGGTCAGGCAGGTTGTGATTCAGTTAATCTGAATGGTTGCAGTCTTGAGCAGGTGTCACAGTTTAATTATCTTGGGAGCTATGTAACTGATACTGGTGATGTGCGGCATGAGATTAACAGACGAATAGGTATTGCTGCCGGGACTTTTAAGAATCTATGGAGATTGTGGAGAAATAGGCGTATACACCTAAAGACTAAAATTAGACTGTATAATAGTTTGGTTCTTTCTAGGGTTAGTTATGGTAGTGAAACTTGGACGCTGTGTAAACAAGATAACAGGAAACTAGATGCTTTTGATTCTAGATGCTTACGCAGTATCTTGGGTATTAGGTGGTTTAACTTTGTAACTAATGATGAGGTTAGGCAAAGGAGTCTGCAACCTCCTTTAAGCAGCATATTGTGCAGAGAGAGACTCCGCTGGTTTGGCCATGTTGCCCGTATGGATAATTATAGATTGGCGAATAGGGTTATGAACAGTGTGCCTAGAGGCTTCAGAAGGAGGGGGAGACCTAGGATGCGGTGGGCAGACAATGTCAAACAGGACCTTGTTAGAATTGGTGTGCAGTGGCCGGATGCAGCAGATGTGGCTCAGGACAGATATGCTTGGAGAAGTAAACTGCGTGGTCTGGTTGGACCTCCGTAGCCCATGGCTGCTTGAGGATGATGATGATGATGATGATGTGCAAAAAAGTGCCACTCAGAAGTAAAACAACCCAACCCCATCTGAAAGGCATTAATAAGCTGCTTGGTGCACTCCCTACATATTAAGTAAGGTAGGTTGAGGAAAGTTCATATCATCAATTAGACGAGATCTTGATTGGCGGCCTGTAGCTCAATGGTCCAGAGCACCTGACATTGTTATCAGGAGGTCATGGGTTCGTATCTCACCTGGCTCAAGCCAATTTTTCCTATAAATATTTGAAGTTATGTTCCCCCCCCCCCATTTTTGCTTGGTAACTCCTTGGGATAACATGCCTATGCAGTTAGAGGTAAGTGCATATGTATAATATATTTAATGAGGGATTTTTAATGATAGACAAAATAGGAATAATTAATATATTCTTTTTTGAATTTTGTTAAAATACAATAAATTATTTAAGATAATTTGGAATTTAAATTATTTAATATTAGGAGGATTGCTACTGAAAGTGTTAGTGAACTGTTTCGTAATGTTATGGTCACATCCTTTGGAAGTGGGAGTTTGGTAGCTTTCTGTGGCTATGTGTGTGGGGGCATGTTTTTCATAAGTTCTTTGGAGTGAGGGGCATTTGAAGGAGAAGGGAGGAGTGGTTAAAACTAGTTAGAATTATCTTAATTTTTTTGTGTTTAGTATGATGTATGTTTTGTTGTGAGAGTGGAAGAAAATGGCAAAAGTTTAGAATGTGGGAAAATTAAGGGTAAAAATGAGGAAGTTTTTATGGAATGTTAGGGTTTTAGAATATTTAAAACAGTGATATATTAATTTTGTTACATATTTAGGAGTATCTAAAGTTATTAACATGATTTATAGTATCTGGGAGCATTGATGACATTTTTTATACATAAATTTTGGGTATTGTAGAATTGTCAGTGTGAAAAAAATTTCAGTTTTTGAAGTCAGGAACATTAATGAGTAATTTTGGGGAGGGTTCTTTGAGCTATATGATGTGGGGGGTATATGTTTTTACGTTATCTGTAATGGTATTTAGTTTCAGGGTGTTTGGTATAATTCAGGTAGACAGTGCAGTGTTTCCGATTTTCCCATTCTTTGAGATGTATTGTTTCTGATGAGACTATTTAGTTCTGGGGGCTATTTTATAATTTGTATCGCTAGAGCACTGTTCCTGATTTTCATGTTTTTTGGTATGTGTTGTCTCCAATGACATTATCCAGTTTTGGGGCTTTTTTATAATTTGGATCAGCGTGAACTGCTTCTGATTTTCTTGTGTTCTGGTATATGTTGTCTCCGATGAGATATTTAGTTTCGGGAGCTTTTCTAAAATTCAGAGAGGTGGTGCACTGTTTCCTATTTTCATGTTCCTTAGTATGTGTTGTCTCCGATGACATTATTTCATTTTGGAGGCTTTTTAATAACGCTGATCAGCAGTGCATTCATGATTTTCTTGCTTTTAATATTTGTGTTCAATTTGATTAATTCTGGAGATTTATTTATGTAATTTTTGTATGTGTGACTTGATTTAATAGTTTAATTTGTGAAAATATATTTTTGGAATGTTTTAACTATTGGGAAAAGAGGGGGGGGGGGAGAGATTGCAGGAATTTGTACTATGTGGGAAGGCAAGTGTTGTGTGGTCTTGGTTTCTGTGTTTATGGTGTTTTTTTTTGATAATTAAAATTTTTTTAGTAATTCTTGATTGTGAGGGATTTTTTTTAGGGGGGATTGTATTTTTTTTTACGTTGCATTTGTTTACAATGTAAATTGTCATGGTAATGGTATTTTGTGTTTGACGAAAACTCTGATCATTACTAAGTAATAAAGAAAATGATATTTTTTCCAGAAACATCTGTTTGGGTTAGGGTCTGGGGTGTTGTGGGAATCATTGAAAATAAATTGTTGTGGGAATCATTTTATTACATTGTGTAAAAAAATGGCAGTCTAAGACCGTGATGCTAAAAAAAGTTTGCTCTGCATATAAGACTCCTCTCTCTCTCTCTCTCTCCCCCCCCCCCCCCCCAAAAAAAAGAAAAAAAATTACATCACAGGTAATTATTTCAACCAGATCTTATTTCTCAAGAATAAATTTAGTTTCAACACTTAACATCCCCCAAGAAAATATTCTTATCAAAGACAACTATTTTGATTATAGCATATCGCTAAACAACACTTTCATTTCAAACTTTAAAAAAAAAAACAAGGAAACATAAAATCAAAGGATAAAACACACAAAAATCACTTACTTGTAGATGCTTAAATATCCAGGAATTTCGGTTGGTAGAGTGTCTTCTACATATAGTCTGCATTACTAAAACATTTTCAGTTTGCATCATTCGTAAAATTCAAGCTTAAAATCCATGGAATTAGTCTCCTCACACGGTAGTTTAAAAACCCAGAAATATTTATTTTAGGATCATACTCTAGCCTCTTTATAAACCTAAAAAATATAGAAAGGTGGTATTCACACACCTTTTGATGTGAATATACATACATACCACTGCAAATCTCAGCAGCAGACATTTTCCATTCAATTCTATAAACACCTCCAACCATGTACCATACTCAGTAGTGCCATGTTGTAGCATGAACTGCGCTATGGCTTAGACTTTATATTATTTTAATGTTTGCTTGTATCATATGGATTATCTTAGATCTCAACTTACATAAAATGAGTATAAGGCTTTAACTTAATGCTCAGTATATGTATGGAATCAGTGCTAAATAATCTGCAAAATCATAATATTTAGAAAGTGCAGCTCCCATCAAATTTTTAAACTAAAATTGAATTTCATCAAAGAAAATTTTTAAATGAAAATTCATCACGAAAAGTTTAAAGCTCCACCATTTGTCTAAAATCCATTCATGGCAATTATATTAAAAAATAAATAAATACCCCCTCAAGCAGCTGCTTGCCACAGAGGTCTGACAGGAGACCGTCAGTTTCTATGCCATAGTAGAAGGTCTGTGAGGCTGGCAGGACCTCTGCAGAAAAACAACACACATCCATGCCTTACCCCGGGACTCGAACCCAGGTCCCTTAGATCAGTAGCCAAGCGCGCTAACCACTCGGCCATGGGACGGCTCAATTATATTACCGTTTAATATTTGTTGTTGTATTTTTTTCAAGGTGGCCATGACATCTGACATCAAATTAATCAAAAATTCTGAACATTTATAACACCTCTAAACATTTATATTAATTTGCAAATGCAATTAATTTTGTTCTAATACATAATGAGACCTGGCAAGTTAACATACCTATAATAATATACATCTATTTTGCCAGAGGATAATCCAGTTTTCCTTATAACTTCTTCACGTTTCCAACCTTTCGGAAGCGCTGGGCATTCTGTAGCTGCAGACATTTTTAGTTCTCACCAGTGCTTATAGAAACGATGAAACATTATTCATATTTTTAAAATTAGATTTTACCAATCTTAATAATCTTCTCTGCTAAAACTACTAACCTCCTCTACAAATCCACAGTCAACTAAACCAAACCAAATCGATGGTGGTGCTGCCACCGTAAACCACCAAATATTTCTGAAAACGGTTACGTAATACTTGCATAATAACATGGTGGGTAAAGTGTTCAACGAGTCTGAAAAGGATAGAGTCATGCGCAACCGGTTTGGAAAGTTGAGGCGACTTGAATGACTGGCGGCCATATAAAGGGTTGCAGTAAAGTAGCCGCTAATGCTTAAGCATTGGTTTCACACGCGTTGGTAATTTAATTTTCACAAAGTGCAATACTCAACTAAATAATCATTGTCAAAATTATCTAGAAGCAAAGATGCCTTTATAAAGTATTTCATATATGTTTCTTACTTTTTTTATTGTTAAAAAAAGTAAAAAATTCCCTGAAACAGCTGCTTACCAGAGGTCAGACACAATTCTGCCTGCTTAATATGTCATAAAATTTTTTCGTGTAATATTCAATATCTGACAGTTCAATTTCAAAATAAAAGCCGATTTTTGAAAGAAAACTAAATTTTGAGGTACTCTGTATCAGAAATTTTTCTTTTTCTTCGCATTCAATATTTTATTAAGCCGTTTTTCATACAATTCAATCACTCCAGATATAGAATAATATCTGCTGTTTTAATCACTTTTACTTTTACTTTGAAGAAAATCATTCAAATGATTTTAATTGATGAAACTGCTTTAGGTTATCTAGCACACGTTTGATAATTTGTTAACAGAAAAAATGTGTATTCATTTTTCATATTTTGCAGAGAGCTATTAGATATCAACCTCAAAAGTATAACTTAAGAAAATTTCGTTCAGATTTGCCTCTTAGTTAATTAACAAAACATATAATTGCAATGAATAGATCTCACAGACCCACCTTGCCATCGGTGTAATTATTTAGGCACAGTGACAAAAAAATAGCCCCTCAAGCAGCTGCTTGCCACAGAGGTCTGATTACCCTGTGGTTAAATCTTCGAGAAATTTCAGTCGCCTTATACGAAATCTCAAAACTTGTCTACTTGCTTTAAAAACTAAAACAGTTGTATTTATATAATTTTTGTTTTATGCCTATATTTTATGTTTGATTTTAAAAACATATTTGAAAATAAAACTCTAAAGTCTTATTCCATGTACCCTGGTTTCCATAAATTAAGGAAAACTCAGGAAAATTATGATAAACAAAAAAATACATGAATGATTTTAATAAAATTTCATGGAAACGTGAATTGCAATGCTAGTTTCAGAATGATATAAAATATTTTACACTAGAAACACTTTTCGTCAAAAAAAAATAGCACTAAAGAACATGTCCAAAAATATGGTATCAGAATTCAATGGGCAAAGTTCTTCAATATGGAGTGTGATAATATAAATGCTGAATATTTAAAGACTGAAAAAATTAACCTCAAAATTTATATAATACATTGAAATAGGTTAAGAGATCAACACAGGGTGCAATGCATTCTGTACTGGAGTCAACTATGATCAGTTAATCTGCTTTAATGCCACTGTCTATCAAATGGGGCATTAAGCAGTGGGCCTGTCTATGGGAGAGTCATACTATGTGCACATCAAAGAACATGCTTGATGGCAGGCTAACAGCTGTCTTGTGAGTCCCCTTCCTTCAGCTGTTGGGATACTTGTAACATGGCCATTTAGCCCATTATTTAGAAGAAAGACAACCAACCCTGTTTTAATTAAGTTTTGAGGTTAATTTTTTGTAGCTTGTTGAGATTCCCGTGTTTATTACTCTTTGAAAACTGTTTAAAATTGAGATCTTTAATTTATCTTTATTTTCATATTTAGTGAAAAAATGTCTAAAGAAGTTATTGAGCTCTGGGTTTGAACCTTGGGTAACCCATGGATGTTTGTGTTGCTTTTCTGCCTTAGTCCTGCTATCCTCACATACCTTCTGCTATGGTGTATTAGACTGACAGGTTGCTGTTAGATCTCTGTGGCAAGCAGCTGCTTGAGGGTGTATTGTAACAGGGATCTGTTTACATTTTTTGTCCAGTACCTGTATTTCTGTATAATGGATATTGCTTGTTTTTTGAGTAAGAAATAAGTTGTATTAATTGTGAGTATCATTTCAATTCCTGTTATATTTCTGCAAAATTTAAGTATTAAAAAAAAATGAAATGCATTTGCCTTAAATAAAACGATTTCAGACTACTGAGATTTTAATTTCTTTAATAACTTCATAATACTTATTAAAACAGAACTATAATGTTTATAGGAAAATACAGACCTTGATCTGGAGACGGGAAACGAGTTGATAGGGTCCTACGAAACAGTCGAGCTGTTAAAAATGTAAGAGGGGGAGGGGGCAAGAAAATAGACTTACAATTCAGTATAACTCCTCAAAAATAGAAATTCCCGATCCTGAATCTAGCAATGCTGTGCAATTATGGCCAAGCGCAATTGATGTTGCCTGCCTACAATTTACTTTTGCAAGGCGCTGATGTTCGCGTTGCCCTCAAGGGCTCGCTCCATGCCTGCAAATTACTGCTAGTAAACACTTTGGTATATAGTACAAGATCTGCTTTTTCTGCTTCATCGCTGCATTGTGCTGTAAACTTATGAGTACTACCAATATGTTGCTTTTGTTCTTGTTTATATTTCGGAAAGTTTTTTAAAATGTTCAAAGGAACTACATTCAAAACAACTTCAATCTCTAACAGCTGTGTATTGAGCACCACTTAGCTTAATACACTCAACTATTTCGTTGGTCCTTAAACAATCTATGTTCTTCCAAGGAAGCACTTTATAGCTTATGACACTCACAGCTTCAAAACGTTTGTTATAGGGTGGGCCAAAAGTCAGGTACTATTTACAGGATGGAAGATTAGTAGTAATTGTTGAATTATCGTTAGTAAGGTTCGATAGGACGACCATTAGTATCTCTGCATAGCTCAAATCGTTCAACGGCATTTCGAAACACATCCTGTAGCATTTGGGGAGTAACGTTATCTGCAGCATTTCGTATACGTTCACCTAAACCATCTAGGGTCACAATCCTTGTTCTGTAGATTTGTAATTTGATATCGAAAAAATCCAAAGGGGTTAGATCAGGTGATAGGACCACGGTCTGTTACTTCCACATCCAATCCACCGATTCTATACTGTTCATTCAGGTAATTCGGAACAATTGTAGCGTAATCACAAGTGGCGCCACCTTGTTGAAACACGACCATGTTAATTATGCCATCTGCAACCAACTGTGGCATAAAGAATTACTGCAACACATCAAGATAAATCTGTCCGGTAATAGTAGCTTCGGCAAAAAAGAAAGGGCCATAAATTTTGTCATACCCATCCAGACATTAACTTTTGGAGAGTCTCTTTCATAGTATTTAACAAAGTCAGCTGGACGCTCATTTGCCCAAATGCGACAACTGTTGTGATTTACTTTGCCACATGTATGGAACGTAGCTTTATCACTAAAAAAATGTCCTCCATTAAGTTGTCACTGTGGATACATTCTGGGAAATCAGTACACACTGCACTCCTTAAAGGAAAATTTTCATGTAAATCATGTAAAAACTGCGAAGGATAGCTCTTTTTACGCAAATTAACTTTCAGAATTCTGCGCACCGATGTCTTTGGGAGATTGAGTCTATGCTGCTGCACAAAGAGACATGCATTTATTTTCATTGATGATTTTACTCACAGCATTAACGCTATCATCTGACGTACGTGGTCGTCCACTTTTATTTTATCATGCACAGAACCCGTTCGTTTAAATTTGTTCACTAGTTTACGTATCGTCTTATCTACTGGTCCTGCTTTCTTGAATTTCCTTTCAAATTTATTTGCTTTCGTTGCACTTTTTTTTTGGATTCGACAGATAATTATAGCTATACGCTCCTCTGTATTCATCTTAAGGGTCTACAAATATATATATATAAATTAAACCATTTTCATTAAAATAGTATATGACTTTTGGTCCACCCTTATAAATCATTAAGAATGTCAATTGCGGTATAAAGACACGATGAAAAAACTGTTTTTATTAACCCACAAACTGACAAACCAACAAACAGACAAATGACAAACAAAAAGTAATAACTTTTTTTATTCCCTCGTTTGGAAATTACAGGAGTATTTAATCGGCTTCTTTGATGAAACTATTCTCTTTGATCTACATCCTTTCAATCTAACTACTAAGCCACCCGGGACACCAAAAGCAAAAATGTGTGGAGGGAGGGGGAGTATTGAATTGATATTGGTAATCGTAACCGTTTTTGTAGCGTATTAAGTGTGTTGAGAAATGTTGAAGTTTTTCTCGCCAATTGTTTAATTTTTGTTATTATTTTTCGCAGCTGTAATTTTTGTGGTTGGAAAATAACCATGAGCTCGGAGCGTGGGAATGTAAGAAGAATCAGAGCACAGAAGCATAGAAATACAACAAAATTTGTTAATGATCTTCATGATCACAGTAGACCTACCAAAGAGTTGAATGAACGAGAAATAACATCAGTCTGCCAACACTGTAAAGAGGTAATTGAATGGAAAATACGATATAAGAAGTATAAAGCTCTGACTGCACCACGCAAATGGTATGATTATATATAACTGTAAGGACCTTGTTTTGAGTTTATTACCATGTTAGATTATATATTATTGAAGATGTTACATTATACAGTTCTTTTTAGACCTTAAATAGCTGTTATGCTTTTATAAACGGTAAATGAATTGTTGGTATTTTAATAGTGTAAATCGCTCAGGTCACTAGATTCTGCCATGGCATAAAGGAATGTAAGTAACAGTGCTCAGCAGGGGCTGTTCTAAGTCTGGAGGGGACCATTTAGGGACATATGAAAGATTTTTTAGGTAACAGTGCCATTTCTGGACTAAAAAATACTTTATATGCCTTCATCATCATCGTCAAGCAGCCATGGGCTACAGAGGTCCAACCAGACCATGTAATTTAGTTCTCCAAGCAAGTCTGTCCTGGGCTACATCTGCTGCATCTGGCCACTGCACACCATTTCTAATAAGGTCCTGTTTGACATTGTCTGCCCACCGCATCCTAAGTCTCCCCGTCTTTCTGAGGCCTTTAGACACACTGTTCATAACCCTATTCGCCAATCTATAATTATCCATACAGGCAACATGGCCAAACCAATGGAGTCTCTCTCTGCACAATATGCTGCTTAAAGGAGGTTACAGACTCCTTTGCCTAACCTCATCATTAGTTACAAAGTTGAACCACCTAATGCCCAAGATACTGTGTAAGCATCTGGAATCGGAAGCATCTAGTTTCCTGTTATCTTGTTTACAAAGTGTCCAAGTTTCACTACCATAACTAACCCTAGAAAGAACCTAACTATTATAGTCTAATTTTAGTCTTTAGGTGTATACACCTATTTTTCCACACTCTTCATAGATTCTTAAAAGTCCCGGGAACAGTCTCTAGTCGTTTGTCAATCTCATGCCACCCATCACCAGTATATGTTATATAGTTCCCACCTGCTCAAGACTAACCATTCAGAGCGACTGAATCACAGCCTGCCTGACTATTTTTCATCACTTTAGTTTTCTCTCTGTTTATCACCAAACCAACTCTTCTTACCAGTCTCATTGGGGCGGGGGTGGCTCAGTCGGTAGCGCGCCAGGCTCATAATCTGTAGTTCCCAGGTTCGAGTCCCAGCTGGGTCAGTGTTGAGATTTATCTCCGCAAAATTCCCCACCCTGCCCACGGTGAGTAGGGGACACCAATGGGCTTGGAAAGGCCGCCGTCCGTCGGATGGGACGTTAAGCCGTGGCCCGTGTGCGGGAGAGCCGTACCCGGTACACGTTAAAGAACACGCTGGATGACCTTGACGAGAGGCTACCATCTGTCTCCCAACAGCTATTCCAGTGGGTCCCCTCCCCCAACCTTCTCTGAGCCTTTGGGGTCCATGTGACCTGGCCATTTAGCCCGTGTTGTGCAAAAAAGTGCCGCTCAGAGGTAAAACAACCCAACCCAAATACCAGTCTCATCAACAGCTCGAATGAAAGAGTTCATCTCTTCAACATCATTTGCCAAAAGGGCCAAATCATCAGCATAATCTAAATCAGAATTTTTTTTTATCTCCAGCCCATTTAAGGCCAAAATCTTTCCCTTGCAGTAAATTTCTCATAACATAATGAATAATCAAACGAAAAAGGAAACGAAATGCACCTTTTTCGAACACCAGACGCAATGCTAAACCAATTGCTACAAGCCTTACCAACTCTCGCACTTGACTCAGTGTTATTATAGAGAGCTTTCATTATGTTAACTAACTTGTCAGGTATACCATATGATCTCACAATCAACCACAAATTATGACGATCAACAGAGTCGAAAGCCTTTTTGAAATCAACAAAGCTAGCAACCAAAGGTTTCTGGAAATCTAAACATTTCTCAAGAATCTGCCCAAGTGAAAATATCTGATCCACACATCCCCTACCACTTCTGAATCCACATTGCTCATCACGCAATTGCCTGTCAACCAGATTCTTAATTCTGTTAAGCACAATCATGCGAAGTACTTTCCCTCGAACAAAGAGTAGGCTGATACCCCTATAGTTATCACAAGAACTGCAGTCACCTTTTTTGAAAATAAGGAAGGAAGAAAAGACTGAAGAATTAATAATAATAGCTCTGATAAAATCCTTAGGAACCATGCCTTTATTGTAAAAGATATTCAAAATTTCAGTCATCCAAGTGGTAACCGAAACATTCCCAGCTCTAAGCGTTTCTGCAGTAATTTCATCTACCCATGGGAATTTATGAAGTTTAAGTTTAGAAATAGCCAAAATAACTTCAGATTGTGTTATAGGGCAACATTAAAGCCACCAATGCATCTATCATTGCAAACAAAGGTAGTAGAACTAACCACATTATTTAGAATATTACTGAAATGCTCAGCCCACCTAGCCATGACAGAATTATCACCTTCCATGGCTGAGTGGTTAGCACGCCTGGCTACTGATCTAAGGGACCTGGGTTCGAGGCCCGGGTAAGGCATGGCATGTGTTGTTTTTCTGCTGAGGGCCTGCCATCATTTCAGACCTTCTACTGGGTCTTGATTGTTTCAGGGCATATAAGCTGATAGGCTCCTGTCAGACCTCTGTGGCAAGCAGCTGCTTGAGGGGTATTTTATTTTTTATTTTATAACCTTGCCTTGTTTATCCTTCAATCCCTGTATACCTGTCTGTTTCCACCACACAAAACATTAATTCTCTGGTACAGCTCTCTGCTGATTTGCTTACTGCTTCCTCAGCTTTGTCAGCCAAGCCATCAAGCCAAAGATTCTTATCAGCTAACTGATCCTTTACACATTTATTAAGTTCTCTGTAATGCTTTCTATTAGGACTAGTAAGGTATTGATTAAGGACATTCCTGCAGTTCTTTCTTTCTGAAATAAGCTCAAGTGCCTTATCACTGTCAACCAGATTCTTAATTCTGTTAAGCACAATCATGCGAAGTACTTTCCCTCGAACAAAGAGTAGGCTGATACCCCTATCACAAGAACTGCAGTCACCTTTTTTGAAAATAAGGAAGGAAGAAAAGACTGAAGAATTAATAATAATAGCTCTGATAAAATCCTTAGGAACCATGCCTTTATTGTAAAAGATATTCAAAATTTCAGTCATCCAAGTGGTAACCGAAACATTCCCAGCGCTAAGCGTTTCTGCAGTAATTTCATCTACCCATGGGAATTTATGAAGTTTAAGTTTAGAAATAGCCAAAATAACTTCAGATTGTGTTATAGGGCAACATTAAAGCCACCAATGTATCTATCATTGCAAACAAAGGTAGTAGAACTAACCACATTATTTAGAATATTACTGAAATGCTCAGCCCACCTAGCCATGACAGAATTATCACCTTCCATGGCTGAGTGGTTAGCACGCCTGGCTACTGATCTAAGGGACCTGGGTTCGAGGCCCGGGTAAGGCGTGGCATGTGTTGTTTTTCTGCTGAGGGCCTGCCATCATTTCAGACCTTCTACTGGGTTTTGATTGTTTCAGGGCATATAAGCTGATAGGCTCCTGTCAGACCTCTGTGGCAAGCAGCTGCTTGAGGGGTATTTTATTTTTTATTTTATAACCTTGCCTTGTTTATCCTTCAATCCCTGTATACCTGTCTGTTTCCACCACACAAAACATCTATCTGGCACAGCTCTCTGCTGTCTAACTGCTTCCTTGGCTTTGTCAAGATTCTTATCAGCACCTAACTGATCCTTTACACATTTATTAAGCTCTCTATAATGCTTTCTATTAGGACTAGTAAGGTATTGATTAAGGACATTCCTGCAGTTCTTTCTTTCTGAAATAAGCTCAAGTGCCTTATCACTCAAATAATTATGCTTCCTCTGATCTTTTCTTCGTAAAAGTGTACTGTTAGTTTCCAAAAAAGCCTTTTTAAAATGACCCTTTTCTTGCTGAACTTCAGTAGTAAGCAAACCATGACTGTCATAATGACTAAGTAACCTATCATGGTAAGCTTTGGCTATAACTGGGTCTTTCAGAGCTTCAGTATTAAAGGTAAATTTTTTAACCCTAGCACAACACTTTTTAAGTTTAGGTTGCAAGACACTTTTAACAAGGTAATGGTCAGATCCAATTTCAGCTCCCCTATATGCCCTGGTATTCCTAACAGAACTAGCCCATTTGCTGTTAATTAATATATAATCAATCATATTCTTATGCAGCCCATAAAGTGAAACTCATGTATGTTATGGTATTTGTAATAAGTGTTAGTTTCCCGTGGCCGAGTGGTTAGCACGCTTGGCTACTGATCTAAGGGACCTGGGTTCGAGCCCCGGAATTAGGCATGGATGTGTGTGTGTCGTTTTTCTGCTGAGGTCCTGCCATCCTCTCAGATCTCCTACTGTGGCATATAAACTGACAGGCTCCTGTCAGACCTCTGTGGCAAGCAGCTGCTTGAGGGGGTATTTATTTTTTATTTTTTTATTCTGAATCCATTGAGTTTACTTACCTGTAGGAGACATTGCCCATTGTCATTGCAGCTACCAATACCAAAAGGGCCTATCACTCCTCCCCAAAGGTCAGAGTCAGTACCAACTTTGGCATTGAAGTCACCTAGAACAAGGATAATATCTGCTTTCTTGACAGAATTCAAAATATCCTGAAGTTGTCTGTAAAACTTATCCTTCTCATCCTCTTTGGCATCCTCAGTGGGGGCATAACAGCTGCACAGTATTCGTTTGAAGCAGTCCAACTTCTCCAAAACTCAAAATTGTTCTACTAGTTTTTTTTCTTCCCCATTCCAAAAATATAGGTTATTCTCTTGACTAGTTTGATCTCAAATTTCTTCAGAATTTAGTGCAGTACTAGAATAGTCTAGTTGTTTTAAAAAGTTACCTTTTGTTATTCAAGAAGTTGTAGAGGAAAGCATGGCATTACAAGAGTAAGACAATATATATCAGTCAAGGGTTGGGTTGGGTTGTTGTACCACTGAGTGGCACTTTTTTGCACACCATGGGCTAAATGGCCAGGTCACATCGACCCCAAAGGCTCAGAGAAGGTTGGGGGAGGGGACCCACTGGAATGGCTGTTGGGAGACAGATGGTAGCCTCCCGTCAAGGCCATCCAGCGTGTTCTTTAACCTGCACAGGGTGTCTCTCCCGCACACGGGGCCACAGCTTAACATCCCACCCGACGGACAGCGGTCTTTCCAAGCCCATCTATGTTCCCTACTGACCGTGGGCAGGGCGGGGAATTTTGCGGAGATAAATCTCAGCGCTGACCCAGCTGGGACTCGAACCTGGGAACTACAGATTACGAGCTTGGCACGCTACCGACTGAGCCACCCCCGCCCCTATCAGTCAAGGAATAAGATTTTGGAATGCTAAAGTTTAATCTAGGATCTTCTGGAGAATTTTGCAATGATACAGAGGAAAGGAATGCAGATGAGAGTAGTATGCTTGTAACATCTGTTTTTAGTTAGATAGTGATAAAAATGTTCTATTGAAAATTAAGAAATCCCCTGTAATACTCATTTAGTCTTTAGAAAAGAATTATTAGCAGAAATGAGCAAATCAACACTTTGAAGGGGCCGGGGTGGCTCAGTCTGTAGTGCGCCAGGCTCGTAATCTGTAGTTCCCAGGTTCGAGTCCCAGCTGGGTCAGTGTTGAGATTTATCTCCGCAAAATTCCCTTTACCCACGGTCAGTAGGGGACACCGATGGGCTTGGAAAGGCCGCCGTCCGTCAGATGGGATGTTAAGCAGTGGCCCCATGTGCGGGAGAGCCATACCCTGTGCTCTTTAAAGACACGCAGGATGGCCTTGACGGGAGGCTACCATCTGTCTCCTAACAGCTGTTCCAGTGGGTCCCCTCCCCCAACCTTCTCTGAGCCTTTGGGGTCCATGTGACCTGGCCATTTAGCCCATGGTGTGCAAAAAAGTGCCGCTCAGAGGTAAAACAACCCAACACTTTGAACCAGTGTCGGAAAACTTATTTTGTAACGTAATGAAATGATTTTGGAGTAACATTATGAAAAACGTTAGCGGAATTCAAAATATTTATAATGATAAAATGTAACAAATAACCGAAAAAATAATTTCTTTATTTTCACAGTTTGTGTTTTGATACATTTCGGATTTTTTCTTTATAAGATATACTTAGAAACTTTTGTGAAACAGACAGATGTACAATTTACTTTCATATCAACAAACAAAGCCCTTCATGACACATTCCAAAAAAATTTGGGAAGCACATGTCTTAGCCACCTTCATCGCAATTGGTGCTCAGAGAAAGTGCTTTGTGATAGCCAGATAAGAGCTGCAGTGGAAAAGGTAGTCTCCATGCATGCAGAAGGTAAACAGGGCAATTACAATATGACAAAAATGCCAGGTATATTACAATTCTCTGTGATCAGCTGAGACATTTGAAAAGGAAATAAGTAGATAGGATAATTTGAGTTTAGGATAAAGAATTGGAGGAATGGACCATTAATTTATTGCAATAGTCAAAATTTTCGGTTTTGATCTTCCCATCCAACCTTCGACTTCCCCCCCCCTCGAAATATTTCCATTGTGCATGTTTGAAATTCCGTTAACAATAAACCTCACCTTGTCATAAGTTGAAAAAAATAAAGGGGGTAATTCTCATGTTTCAATTGAGCAGTGATGACTCATATCTTGCACTTCTCTGTAACTCCTTTAAGAAGAGACTGCATAAAGTAGGTAATATTTTCAATTTCCTTATTTATATTTATTCATTAGATTATTTTTTATTCTATTTGAAGGCTCAGAGAAAACTCATTAAATTATTTTGCATGAGCGCTTCTACAGGAAATCATCGATAAAAATAGTTCAGTGTCATCAAACCACTCGCCAAATGATTTGCTGAAAATCTATTTTGATGAAACCAAAAATTGTAGGCAAAAGAAAATAAAATTTCAATTTTGTGAAATGAATTTAAGAGAGCAAACAGAATTTCTACAAAGGAAAATATTTTTCTCTACTAGAAAAATCAAGACAAAGCGCATTGCAAAGAATTATTCTAGTAGTACTCAAGTATCTACAGGGAGAGTTTTTTCTATGCTTAAATGGGAGTCTCTCTGACAAAAGAAATAATTTGGATTAAAAATTATTAGAAGACATTTTGCTTATAATAATGAATAAATAGTAGAATAACATTGATTGCTTTATAATATCAATATTTTTTAACTTTTTAAAATTTTCATCGACAATGTGATATAACGTTAATATTTCTGAAGGGAATTTCACTTTTTTTTTAATTTCCTCGAGTCATTTTAGCAACTTGTTTTAAAAACGTTAATCTGTGCACAAAAATCATTATAGCACTAAGATTTATGATTGCATACTTATGCTTAGAAACTTTTATTAATAATGTTTCTGAGCATAAGATTTTTTTTTATTCTGAACAATTCCTAGAGATTAGGTGCAATTTCTTCAATCAGGGATGTATCCAGGGGTTGGAGGGTTCCCCCTCCCCTTTCCCCCACCCAAACATCTGGTCGTCTTATGTTAAATCTCAAATTTGTCTACCTGGTTTGAAATTCAAGGAAGGTGTCTTTGTATAATTTTTAATTTAGTCATATTTTATGCTTGACACTAAAAGTAGACAAGAATAAAATAACTATAGATTTTTATTCCATATATCTTAGAATATCATGTTAACCTTTTCTGTCTTGTGGAATATTTTAGTAATTAGGACACCCTATTCAAGTCTTATTCTCAGACCCCCCCCTCCCCCCCAACTAAATTCTTGAACCCTCCCCGATTCTAAATTCACAGACACAGATTCTCCTCCCATGAAACTAAATCCTAGTACATGCATGGCTTATACACTATTAGAATACATACAGTGGCATCATCCTATTTATTCATAACTGGGTCTCCTAATTGCAATTTTTATTTCATTATTATTCATAAACCACAATTTTTAAGAATCAATAGCAGAAAAATAACTGCAACAATTCCATTTACACATGTTTGTTTCGTTATTAATAATTATTATTAATATTAAGTTTCCTTTTTCCAATTTTTTATTTGTTTTTTAACAAGTGGATTGATTGAATTAATGCAAACTGCTGGACGATGCTATTGATACATATATAATAAATTTGATAACATATATTTTCATCATTTTGCATTTGTACTAAAAATATTTAGAAATAACGTTATTTCTAAATATAAATTTTGTTATAGCATTACATTAACATTAACATAGCGCTATAACAAAATTTATATTTTGCTATAACAAAAAGTGTAACAAAAGGTGATACTAAAGTTTTTGGCTGTAATGATAAATGGAGCAAAGGTTGGCTCAGTCGGTAGCATGGCAGGCTAGTAATCTGCTGTTCCCAGGTTCGATTCCCACATGCCAGCAATGAGATTTATCTCTGCTAAACTCCTCAGTCACAAAGGGAGCACTGCTGGGTTTAGAAAGGCTGCCATCTGCCAGATGGAATGTAAAGTCATGTGCAAGAGAGCCATATCCTGTGCACTTGATGAAAGAACATGGTGGATGGCCTTGATCAGAGGCTGCCATCTGTCTCCTAACAGCTGTCTCAATGGGTTCCCTTACCCCCAACCTTCTCTGAGCCCTTAGGGTCCTTGTGACCAATTTTATGCAAAAGAGTGCTTACATCGCTTGCTTTCACACATGATGGCAACAGTGTGTCATCCAGTGCAAACTAGACATGTTATTTTTTGCTGTACAAAAATGTAATGTAGCATTGTGTGTAAGCAATTAATACAATCATTGTTCTTCCAAAATCATTTATTGAGTTTTTTTTTAAATTATTTTTGATAAGGTCAAATCTTAATTAAGAAATATGTCTTCCAAAAGCAAACAAGCTGAGAGTGAAATTCCTGCCAAAAGTAAAACTTTGACATTAGAGACTAAACTGCAAATTATAAAGTTATGTGTTACCCACAGTTAGAAATCTCTTAACAGTGATAATTTGAAATAAATTGTTTATGTATTGCTACTTGCTCTGTGTTCACTCGTAACAATTTATAAAGTCATTTGAAAGCGATTTAAAAGCCTGTGAAATAGCAGTTAGCATGAGCTTGGCTCAGATGACTGTAAGAACCATAATTAAAGATAAAAGAATGGATTCTCTCAGAAGTTAAGAATGCTAGACCACTAATTTTATCCATAATCTAAAAAGTGTTGGGGACTAATTTCTGAGATGGAAACTTTACTAAAACCATGGTGCGATAATCAAGTAAGAATTAAGAGATGCCTGGTTGACCATAACACCATTTGCAATGAAACAAAACTAGATTTTGCACAATTAAAGGAAGAAGCTGGGGATGGCGTGAAGGATGAAATTTCGTCACTGGCAATCGCTGTATAACATCCTAATCATCATAAAACTGGACCACTTTGTAAAAGGGACCTCGGTTCCTTTATCACCTGGTTCACGAGAAAAATTGGCTGTGGGTGCAGAGAGAAATGTCAATTTAAAAGGGTTAAACAGGAAATTTGCCTGGATCTATTCAGAATTTTGAAAGGCAAACGGTCGAAGGCCGCAGAAGAAGAGGAATGTGACTGAAGAAAGAACTCAGAAGCAGCTGCAGTCGTATTAATTGGGCTTGGAGAAGGGGGGGGGGGTGATTAAAGGGAGGTGTGGCCTAAATTGTAAATTTTGAGAAGAGTAGAATATAAGTCTCGAAATTTGTAAGCAAATAGTCAAGAAGATGGAAGTGGGTGAGAAAGTAAAAGCAGATTCAGCTAAGAGCTGGATCAGCCAATGAGAAGCGAGGAATTTTGGGATTGGTGGAGAGGGCAGGTCGGTTTGGTTGCAAGTTCGCTGAGAGAGAATCGAATTAGAGAAAAAATAAAATTAAGAGGGGAGTCGTTAGAGCAAAGAAAATTAGTGAAGGAATAGAAAATTGTCATATTAAATGTTACTTAGAGATTTTCAGCAATAGTTGTACCTTAGAAAGGTAGTCCAAAACTGTGAAGATCTGAGTATGGGCAAAGTTTGAGAGCTTTTAAGTAAATGGAAATAAATATGGGTCGTAATTTTCCTTCTAGGGAGATTGTTTTCCATAAATTTCTGTAGGATTTGGGAACTTCCCATTCAGAATTTGCTGAACTGGGGAGGACAATATATTTTAGAACATCAATTATGTCATCCAGAGTTTCTTGGGAGTCATTGTCTTCAAGGAGATAGTCTTCTCGACGGACCGGAAGCCGATCATGGATGAAGTCAGAAATAGCTTGAAAAAGTTGACTCTTCAGTTGATTATTCGTAGGTTTTTTCTTTGGCAAATGTCAAGGGGTGGGTGAGGCAGGAGAGAGTTCTTTTCTTTTTAGTGAGGTAGTTTCCACAATTGTGGTATCTTCAAGAGAAATGGGAGATGAATTCAATGAGCTAGAATTTAAAAGTTCGGACTTTGAAGAGCACTGAGTAGTTTTATCGGCCAATGGTTGGTTGTGGCAGAGGGTGGCTCAAATTTTCACAATGGATTTTTGAAAAAGCAGGGCAGTTCTTAATAGTGATCTGAGGACTTGCACCATTTGCATAATTTCACAACCCCCTTGTACCATACTGTACCTGTGAAATTGCCTTCTTTCAAGTAGTTGGGAATCGGTGGTCATTTTGAAGGAGATAATTTTAGAGCCGGTTCAAGTATGTTCCAGACCTTTAGTGCTCAGGTATTTTTCACGGAATTCCAAAACTTTGCTGAAAGGCTCCAGGGTAGCTTCAATGTCACTTTGGGAGGTGAAGAAGGGCAACTTTGAGATGGTAACAATTTTGGATGGTATGCACAATCTGGAGGATGAAATTTGGCAGTTTTCAAGGGTGAAACTAGAGGCCAAAGCGAAGCGGTCGGCACAATCAGCGTTGCTAAACATTATCGTCGTAGTGGCATTATTGAAGCTTTGGGCGATACTTATGTTGAGGTTGCCATAGTTAACAGTGATGTACTGGACCAGTTTTCCATATTCCAGTCCTTCATGGCACAACTTGAAAGTCCATTTTAGTCTATCATCTTTTATAGAGTGCATGTTTTCAGAATATATCCAGTTAGCAAAAGTAAGAGCACACAAAAAAGCATCTTCACTTGTCCTCCTCCCAAAAACTCCTGGCAGTGGCTGGTTTAGTAGGTTTAAACAGCATTGTAATTGGCATAGCATTGCAGGTAGCAGAGAAGCAGCAAGTGCTGATCAAGGTGCTGCTCTTTCTTTTCCTGACAAGCAAAAAATGTTAATCAGCGAAGGAGGTTACTGCACTAAGACCATTTTCATTGTCGATGAGACTGGCCTCTTCTGGAAGAAAATGCCTAAAAGAACATTTATTGCTTGTGAAGAAAAGATATTTCCTGGATTCAAGGCAGCAAAAGACCAGCTGACTCTAATGATTGGTAGAAATGCTTCTGGTGATTGCAAGTTAAAGCCACTTCTCATCTATCAGTCTGAGAATCACAAAGCATTGAAAAATACATCCAAATCTGGTCTCCCATTGCTTTGGAAGGCTATTCCTAAAGGCTTGGGTAACTGTTTCAGTTTTTGAAGACTGGTTCCGTCCCATGGCCAAGTGGTTAGCATGCTTAGCCGCTAATTTAAGGGACCAGGTTCGAGCCCCGGATAAGGCATGGATGTTTGTGTCATTTTCCTGCTGAAATTGCACCATCCTCTTAGACCTACTACGGCATATAAACTGACAGGCTTCTGTCAAGTGTGTCTATGGCAAGCAGCTGCTTCAGGGGGTATTTATTATTTTTTTTATTTTGGTCACCACTTCATTCCCAAGGTTGAACATTATTCCAAGCTGAAAATCTTCCTTTGAATGTGATGCTAATTCTTGATAATGTACCAGGTCATCCTCCAGCAACTTTGGTTGACTTTGATCCAATAGTAAAAGTGATTTTCTTGCTTCCAGACACAACAAACATGATTCAACCGATGGATCCAGGGAGTTATCAAAATGTTTCAGGCTTACTACACTCAATGTTCTTTTACTTGAATGCAGCCATGAAAGAAAACAATTAATTGATTTTGAAAGGTTTCTGGAAAGCATTTACCATCCTTGATTGTGTAAGGATCATAGGAGATTCATGGGCTGAAGTTAGCAAAAAACAATGAAAGGTATTTGGATAAAACTGTCTCCATTTTTATTGAGAGAGACAGTTCCAGAAATTTATCCTTTATTCAAACAACAGAAGAAGTGGTCACTATTGCATCATAGCTGAGTTTGGAGGTCAGCCATGAAGATGTCATTGAACTTTTGGAGTCTCACAACCATGAACTTACAATTGATGAACTCGTGGAAATTCGAGACCAAACTGTTGTGGAACAGGAGATGGGGAGCTGCCATCAATATTGAAGACAATGACAGTTGGAAAATTGATCAAAGCACTTGGACTAATTGAGGCTGGTGTGAAGATTTTTGAAGAAATTGATTTCAACAAAGAAAGAGTTGCAACAACCAGACATGGTGTAAAAAGGATTTTATCATGCTATGAAGAAATTCTCCAGGAAAAGTAAAAATCTTTATCACACCAGACATTCTCCTTGACTTTTTAAAACTATCTTCTTCTAGTTCCTAAAATATATTTTCTTTTTTAATTTGATTTTACTCGATTTCCATTACATTTTAATTGTTAAAATGCTAAATAAAACATAAATATTCGCTTGGAATGCGAGTTTTACTTATTGAGTGATTAGCCTGGAACCAATTATTTCACTGTAGTATCGCAATGTATGTAAATCTATACCTCGAGTTAAGTCATTTCGACCGATTTCGCCAATTGTGGAAGCAATTACAATGTAACTTAGAGTATGTCATAATTGGTTCCACGATTGGTGAAATAAATAACTTAGAGGTATTACTGTATTCATATGGTAATGAAAGAGACTGTTGGTTTGGCCATGTTGCCCAAATGCGTAACTACAGATTACTGAATAGGGTTATGAACAGTGTACTTAAAGGCCTCAGAAAGAGGTTCAGAATAATTAGCACTCTTTTATAGTAGTTTTCATTCATACTAATGGGCAATTGGAAACTGTAAATTATATTATGCTCTTTGTGATTTATAGGGCTAATATCTCATTTATCCCTCGAAATAAAATAAAAAAAAGTGGATTTTCTTATCTGGTTAGCATGCTTGGCTACTGATCTAAGGGACCTGGGTTCGAGCCCCAGGTAAGACATGGATGTGTGTGTTGTTTTTCTGCTAAGGTCCTGCCATCCTCGCAGACCTTCTACTATGGGATATAGACTGACAGGTTTCTGTCGGACCTCTGTGGCAAGCAGCTGCTTGAGGGGGTATTTATTTATTTATTTTAGAGTTCAGTCAAATAATCCAGTACATATGAAATGATTTATTATTATTACTGTATTGAAAATTTTAAAATAAAGTGTTAAATTTGTTAAAATAAAGAACTACCAGTCAAATTTTAGTGAACTGTAATTTAAGTAATTTAATCAATTGTAATTTAAGTTAAACACATAACTATCGATTATTCTGTTCATCAGAATTTCTAGTATAAATATATCTTTTGTGATATTACTTAAAGTTCTAAATTTTCTTCATTTAGCACCCTCGAACAATGGTAAATTTAGGCCATTTGGGGGATTTAAAAACTATGAATCATCATATTTCATTATTGCCTATCTTGAGGGGGTATTTATTTATTTTATTTATTCATTAGAGAAATAATTTTTTTATTAATCTCCCAAAACTAAACATTGTTTCCTATGTCATCCTTGGGGATGAAGGGACAAATTGTTGCTGCCAGTTTAAACTCCTTTATCATCACATTCCATTACATTTTTATATTAAAATATAAAATTTCTACCCCAAATAAATCATTTGCAATATTTGTCTCATATTTTCAAAAATTTCCGCCATTAGAGGGGGGAGAGGGCAATTAAAGCTTATGAGAGATTCTGAAAATGTGAATCATAATAGTTTATCAGTACCTAATCCAACCCAAAAAGAATTTTCAATTTATTTCTAGAAACAATTATTTTCTTAAAACAAAAAAATGTATTTTATAACTCCCACTGGGGGTAAAGGTGAAAATCCTTGTTGTCAATGCAAACTTCATGACATTCACATTTCACAACCAAATAGTTCAAATTTCTAATATAATTACATTGCCTACAATATTAGTTTCAAATATTGCAATTTTCAATTATGTGTAAAAAAAAAAGTTTTATGTCTACAGACAGACAGACATGACAAAGTGAAAACATGAATTTTTTTTTGAAAATGGGCTAAAAATAATAATTTTTAATGTTTGTTTACAGGGAATATTTCAGAAGCTTCTGATAAACTTCCTGTTTCACTAATTGTTGAAACTTCTTCACAATCGTTCTAATCCATATCTAAATCCATTATAGAAACTGTAAGGGTTTCAATAACAAAATCCTGTATTTATAAATAAAATCATTCACAAGTTAAAACACTTTCATGAAAGTAAATGATAGAAATTATGTATATAGTATATTCTACTCTATACTCACAGTAAACAGATAACAGAAGTTGCATAATCATACAATAACTGTTGAACTAAAATGAAATATATATCATCATCATTATCCTCAAGCAGCCATGGGCTGCTGAGGTCCAACCAGACTGTGCAATTTAGTTCTCCAAGCAAGTTATCCTGAGCTACATCTACTGCATCTGGCCACTGCACACCAATTCTAACAAGGTCCTGTTTGACATTGTCTGCCCACCGCATTCTAGGTCTCCCTCTCTTTCTGAGGCCTTTGGGCACACTGTTCATAACCCTATTCGCCAATCTATAATTATTCATATGGGCAACATGGCCAAACCAATGGAGTCTTTCTGCACAATATGCTGCTTAAAGGAGATTGCCACTCCTTTGCCTAACCTCATCATTAGTTACAAAGTTGAACAACCTAATGCCCAAAGTACTGTGTAAGCATCCAGAATCAAAAGCATCTAGTTTCCTGTTATCTTGTTTACAAAGTGTCCAAATGTCATTACCATAACTAACCGTAGAAAGAACCAAACTATTATTCAGTCTAATTTTAGTCTTTAGGTGTATATGCCTTTTTCTTCACACTTTCCATAGATTCTTAAAAGTCCTGGCAGCAATCCCTATTTTTCTGTTAATCTCATGCTGCACATCACCAGTATCTGTTACATAGCTCTCAAGATAATTAAACTGAGACACCTGCTCAAGACTGCAACCATTCAAATTAACTGAATCACAGCCAGCCTGACCAATTTTCATCACTTTAGTTTTCTCTCTGTTTATAACCAAACCTACTCTACTACCAGTCTCATCAATGCCCTAATGAGAGAGTTCATCTCGTCAACATCATTTGACAAAAGGGCTAAATCATCAGCATAATCTAAATCAGAAATTTTTGTATCTCCAGCCCATTTAAGGCCAAAATCTTTCCCTTGCATTGAATTTGGCATAACGTAATCAATGACTAAACTAAAGAGGAAAGAAGACAAAATGCACCCTTGTCAAACACCAGAAGTAATGCTAAATCAATTGCTACAAGCCTTACCAACTCTCACACACGACTCAGTGTTATTATAGAGAGCTTTCATTATATTAACTAACTTGTCAGGTATACCATATGATCTCACAATCAACCACAAATTATGACTATAAACAGAGTCGAAAGCCTTTTTGAAATCAACGAAGCTAGCAACCAAAGGTTTCTGAAACTCTAAATACTTCTCAAGAATCTGCCTATATGAAAATATCTGATTCACACATCCCCTACCACTTCTGAATCCACATGGCTCATCATGCAATTGCCTGTCAACCAGATTCTTAATTCTATTAAGCACAATCATGTAAAGAACTTTACGTGGAACAGAAAGTAAATTAATTCCCCTATAGTTATCACAAGAATTGTGATCACCTGTTTTGAAAATAGGGATGATGATAATAATAGTTCTGGTAAAATCCTTAGGAACCATGCCTTGATCCTAAAAGTTATTCAAAATTTCAGTCATCCAAGTGGTAACCGAAACATTCCCAGCTCTAAGCATTTCCGTAGTAATTTCATCTACCCTTGGAATTTACAAAGTTTAAGTTCAGAAAAAGTGGAAATAACTTCAGATTGTGTTATAAGGCCAACATTAAAGCCACCAATGCATCTATCATCATTGCAAACAATGGGAGTAGAACTAACTACATTGTTTAGAACATCACTGAAATGCTCAGCCCACCTAGCCATGACAGAATCCTCACCTTCTATAACCTTACCTTGTTTATCCTTCAATCCTTGTATGCCTGTCTGTTTTCTACCACACAAAACATTAACTATCTGGTACAGCTCTCTGCTGTTGTGCTGTCTAACTGCTTCCTCGGCTTTGTCAGCCAAACCATCAAGCCAAAGATTCTTATCAGCAGCTAACTGATCTTTTACACGTTTATTAAGTTCTCTGTAATGCTTTCTATTAGTATTAGTAGGGTATTGATTAAGGACATTCCTGCAGTTCTTTCTTTCCGAAATAAGCTGAAGTGCCTTATCACTTAAATAATTCTGTGTCCTCTGCTCCTTTTTTCCTAAAAGAGTATTCTTTGTTTCCAAAAAAGCCTGTTTAAAACGGCCCCATTCTTCCTCAACTTCAGTAGTAAGCAAACCATGACTGTCATAATGACTAAGTAACCTATCATGGTAAGCTTTAGCTATAACAGTGTCTTTCAGAGCTTCAGTATTAAAGGTAAATTTTTTAACATTAGCACAACACTTTATAAATTTAAGTTGCAAGACACTTTTAACCAGGTAATAGTCAGATCCAATTTCAGCTCCCCTATATGCCCTAGTATTCCTAACAGAATTAGCCCATTTGCTGTTAATTAATATGTAATCAATCATATTCTTATGCAGCCCATCAGGTGAAACCCATGTGTACCTATGTATGTCACGGTGTTTGTAATTAGTGTTAGTTATTCTGAATCCATGAGTTTACTTACTTGTAGAAGACGTTACCCTTTGCCATTGCAGCTACCAATAGTAAAAGGGCCTATTACTCCTGCCCAAAGGTCAGAGTCAGTACCAACTTTGGCATTGAAGTCACCAAGAACAAGGGTAATATCTCCTTTCTTGATTCCGCAAAATTCCCCGCCCTGCCCACGGTCAGTAGGGGACACCGATGGGCTTGGAAAGGCCGCCGTCCGTCGGATGGGACGTTAAGCCGTGGCCCTGTGTGCGGGAGAGCCATACCCTGTGCACGTTAAAGAACATGCTGGATGGCCTTGACGGGAGGCTACCATCTGTCTCCCAACAGCTGTTCCAGTGGGTCCCCTCCCGCAACCTTCTCTGAGCCTTCCTGGTCCATGTGACCTGGCCATTTAGCCCATGGTGTGCAAAAAAGTGCCGCTCAGAGGTAAAACAACCCAACCCAATCCTTTCTTGACAGAATTCAAAATATCCTGAAGTTGTTCATAAAACCTATCCTTCTCATCCTCATCGGCATCCTCAGTGGGGGCATAACAGCAGATAACATTCAGGTCTTTAACGCTTGTCTGAAATTTTGCGAGTAAGAAACCTTCCATTAATGCACTCATATCCTAGAAGAGCATCACTAGCGTGTCTGCTGAGAAGCAGTCCCACGCCTTGGTGATGCTTATTGTCGTCCCTCCCTGAAAAGAGAAATTTAAGATTATTTTTAAGAATCTGACCTTTATCTGTCCATCTGGTCTCTTGCAAGCCGAGAATATCTAAATTATAATGGTGGAATTCTTGTGTGAGGACATCAAGAGAAAAAGCTCTGTGCAGAGTCCTCACATTCCAACTACCTATGGGGAGAAAATGGTTAGTGAGATGTTTAAAGAAACTATGTTTATTGAGAGAGGGAATGCCGACAATATCAAACAGCCCCCTGATCGCAGACATGGGGCAAAGACCCGTTCCCCCACTACTAAAGGCTGAAGCCATCTACACTGGAAGACTTCCTCCAATGTAGAATTTGACGATGCCAATAGAAGCAAAGAGTTCAGGTGCCTGCGATGACTTCTGCTCAGGATTATCCACCAGCTGATAAACATATCCTGTGAATCTATTCACTTGGGGCTGTCAGCCCACAAACAGAAAACACAGCGGAAGACTGTCCCTCCACAGAAGCCCACCAATGCAGCAAAATCAGGATCAATAATCAAGCTCAGAGCCATATATCTGTCCAGTCCAGTGGGTTTATATGGTCAGCACCAGGACCCTGTGTGGTTGACCACTCCTCAGCAGGGTAGAAAAAAAAAGAAAAGTAGCCATAGTTGTCCAGATCAGTAGGCCACACTAATCTAGCAGCCCTCCCCTTCCGTTCACTTCCACAAGAGAGACTGTCTCTTTTTGGACATCTCTTTTGAAAGGTACTAACAGTCTGCACCACGAGAAAGCGGGGTCGGACATTAGGTGCTAGGCCTGGCCGGTTCTATGCTTCATTACAGGAGATTGGTGCATAGCTCTCCTTCCAGTGACTACCTAGCTACCATTTACAGACCGAAATATATAAGTTTCTTGGTATGTTTTCTCAACACGAAAGCTGGTGAAAGTGAGGAATGACATGTATAAATATTAGTACGTAATTACAGAAAACTTAGTAATAAGAATTTAATTCACGATAATGCTGTGGTTAGTTTTAAAACATTAAAACATGGTTCAGGGAGCAAGTCTCAAAAGTAGGAGAGTGCTTTACATTTACAAAAAACATTTTACGGGTTTTACCTTAGGATTACCCATAACACTATATACCATATCTATATGGCTCTTTTCTCACAAGAGCCACTAGAAACGTATTATATAGTAGAAAACATATTTACCATAATTTCTGGTACAGTTGCATATTGCAGCATTCTAATGTTGCAAGATGGTCTTTAAATATGCTACCAGTCCTATTTATGGAAAGTTCATTCAGTTGTTACGATGTTGGTGCAGTTGCTTTGGAGCGACACTGGTTTTTCCTTGTTCACACTTGGTGCTTTGCACTATACTGGCTCTTGTTGTCAGTGATTTCTGGCGGCACAAGTTCTTTGTGATGTCCACAGCTGTTATTGCATGTTGCAACCAACCGTTACTTTTATATGCCCGATGGGTATAACACAAACTGTTCTTTTTATTGTGGTTAGCACTTTTCCAATTTTGCGAAGATATTAACCTTGCTCCATTAAACCATTACTACTTCAATTCTAAAACTTTAAAAACGTTTTTTAAGACAACATTTTAAAAAACAAACATGAAGACATAAATAAAACACATTCTTTTTATTTATGTCTGTGATATGTTACCAGTCCAGTACCAGATATGTTATACATATCACAGACATAAATAAAAAGAAACCCACAATGGCACTCTCAAAAACAATACTTGAAAATAATATCAAAATCGATAAAATTAATTATAAACCAGGAATGGCCCCAAAATCGAAATTTCAGTTGGATTTTTATCACTTTTAACCCTATTATAAGACAATGCATATTGTGGGAATCAGCCATGGGGTTCTCTTTGCAATTTGCATTCCCATGGCCCCCTACAATTTCTCTTTTCGATTTGTTTTTACAAGTTTGAGTAAACAGGTTGCGAGGTGTCTGCCCCCAGTGGTCATATTTGGCCATATGAGTAGACACCAGCATAGAGCAATACTGTAGTGTGTTGGTGGCCGCATTTTCCGCCTCCCCCCCCCCCCCGTTCCCACCCGCCTCCCTAATTGTGGGAGCTGTGGGAGGGGAGGGGGGTGTGGTGGCCTCACTTCACTGCAGTGTTGAAGATTTCAAAAGTTGACCTTGCCCATTGAAATTTTCAAACAAATGTAAAACGCAGAGGCTATGACTAGAATGAGGCTATAAATTGTAACACACGGGTACCATCGCTCCTGCCTGAGGTAGCCACGTGTAAAGAGAGCGTGGCGAAACGCGTCGTACGGAGCACCTGGGGGGGGGGGGGTCATGTTTGTTTTTTAAAATGTCTTAAAAAACGTTTTTAAAGTTTTAACATTGAAGTAGTAACGGTTTAATGGTGGAGCAAGGTTAATATCTTCGCAAAATTGGAAAAGTGCTAACCACAATAAAAAGAACAGTTTGTGTTATACCCATCGGGCATATAAAAGTAACGGTTGGTTGCAACATGCAATAACAGCTGTGGACATCACAAAGAACTTGTGCCGCCAGAAATCACTGACAACAAGAGCCAGTATAGTGCAAAGCACCAAGTGTGGACAAGGAAAAACCAGTGTCGCTCCAAAGCAACTGCACCAACATCGTAACAACTGAATGAACTTTCCATAAATAGGACTGGTAGCATATTTAAAGACCATCTTGCAACATTAGAATGCTGCAATATGCAACTGTACCAGAAATTATGGTAAATATGTTTTCTACTATATAATACGTTTCTAGTGGCTCTTGTGAGAAAAGAGCCATATAGATATGGTATATAGTGTTATGGGTAATCATAAGGTAAAACCCGTAAAAATTTTTTTGTAAATGTAAAGCACTCTCCTACTTTTGAGACTTGCTCCCTGAACCGTGTTTTAATGTTTTAAAACTAACCACAGCATTATCGTGAATTAAATTCTTATTACTAACTTCTAGCTGTGTGATATCTTATTTTAATTTACAGAAAACTTGATTTCACTATTGAATAATATGCTAGAGACACCTACTGAGTAAAATTAGAACTTCTACAATAATATGAATCGGAAAAATGTGGTCAAATCAAGACAGGAGCATCAAAGATTATAATGCCCATATGTCACATGGACAAGTAAATTTCAGTAAGATGAGGCTGCCGTATCTAATACTGGCAAGTCACTCAAGTGGATAATTTGATACATTTTTATTTAACATGTCAAAAGCCAGATGAACTGAAAGTGAATCAAAAAGGCTGTATTAAAAACAGCTTAATGAAAAGGAGAAATAATTTACTTTACTGAGGAGTGGCATCCAATATTTTGAAGACATTTCTTTTTGTTCAGATGTGTATAAAAAATTAGAGTACTGATTAATAAGTATTTAGCAACTGCAATGCATTTTGATTTATTTTAATACCCTTATTACCATTATGTGAATTATGTAGCATGTTGCTGAATTATGTAGCATGTTGCTGCATTTTAGCAGAAGCTCTAATTCTATTTCATAAAATACAAAATATTTAGTATTCCAAAATTTTAGTATAAGTTTTTCAAAATGTAGTTATATATAAATACTTTTTTGCAGCATCAAATGTGAAACTAAGTCTGTTAAATATGCTTATCATGTTGTCTGTACAGCCTGTATCTTGAGGTTTAATATTTGTGCTAAATGTGGAAAAAAAGAAGGAATAGTTGAAAAGTGAGTATCATTATTAAAGTTATGTTTTAGACTTTAGTTCTTTACATTTATTTCTTAATCTCCCAAAAAGAACCATGTGTTAGATCATAAGCAGTAATGATAAGTATAAATGTTTGTTTCCAAATAGCAATGAACAGTCTGCCAGTCGAATGTTCCTAGTCTGCAAACAGGTTAATTCGGTATTGGAGTTTAATTTCCTGGCTTTTTTTTATGGAGGAGGAGAGGGCTAAAAGTAACTGGACAGATGGAAAATCTCCCTTTGCAGTCAGACACAATATCTGTGTATGAGTTAGGCACAGAGGGAGGTGGTAAAGTAGACCTGATTTAATTAGACATCTGGTAGTTCCTGAGTTCCACATAATTTGATATTAATTTCTACAACCACAATTTGATATTAATTTTAGAGCTCACTCTCTACTCTACTAGATCTCATTCATACAATAAAATTCATAGCTAGATAAGGGAGACTAAGTGGGGATATAAGTGGGGATATAAGTGGATATAAGTGGGGATATAAGTGGCGCAGCCTCTCCAGGTTTATATGTCGAGGTGCAGGTTGCAACTATTTAACCCTTAACAAGCCATCTTTGTAGAACAGATTTCATTCTGGTAGCCAGTTTAATTTTGAAGTGTTTTAGGCGAAAAAAAATAACTACTTTGAAACATCCTTAAATAACTAATAGATATAAATGGTTGTTTACTATGCCAAAATAAAGAGCATTTAATTGCATTTTTTTTAAATATTTGAAAAAAACTCGGTAAACATGTTAATTTTAATAGCACTTTTTTCTGAAACATTTTAACAAACAGCAAAGCAATTTAAAAACCAGAAATATAGAAAAAATTGCAACACTTAGATATATGCATTTGTATGAATTGATGCATGTAGCTTCCATTTTAAAAACATCAATTTACCAGTTTTCTTTTGATGCATTTCCAAATGATTAAGAAAGAGTTAAATGGCAACAGTTCAAAGAATGTTGTGCACGAAACTTTAGTTTGGAAACATTATCAGAAAGGAGAAAACAACTGACACACTGCTGTAAAATGAGCTGCCACAGCAGTATAAAATTTCCTTTTTTTTTTCAGCTACAGAATATCAAAATAATCAAGTATTTTTTTATTATAAATTAAATAAAATAATAATAAATACCCCCTCAAGCAGCTGCTTGCCACAGAGGTCTGACAGGAGCCTGTCAGTTTATATGCCACAGTAGGAGATCTGAGAGGATGGCAGGACCTCAGCAGAAAAACGACACACACATCCATGTCTAAATCCGGGGCTCGAACCCAGGTCCCTTAGATCAGTAGCCAAGCGTGCTAACCACTCGGCCACGGGACGGCTATTATAAATTAGTTGTATATTAATATTAATTTGTATTTTTTTGGGATTTAAAAAGAATATTAAAATCAGATGATTTTTTATGGGGAAAAAGAATGGAAACTGGATCATATTCTCTTGAGAACTATAATTTCCAACAGATATGAGACTGAATTTGGCTCTGGGAACTAAAGTGTCTTCTGGTTTAAGAGTTAATAACTTTGTTAATTAAAAATTATATTAATAATTTTTCTGTTTTTTCTGATTAATTACACTACACTGGTGCTCAAAAGTAACACACACAAATTACAATCAAGTCCTTTATTGGATTTCAATGAAATATACAGGTGGAGTGCATGATCCTATCTCACTAATACCTGAAAAACAAACTAATTCCCATGAGTGTTTAATGAGATATTCAAACTGGAAAATTGCTTTTAAGTGGCATGTAAAAGTTCAATGATAAGATACCTTTAATATGGTGCGTGATAATCTAGCAAATCATCTAGCAGAGCAATACAGGCTGTGCAATGACTCGTCATGCTGCAAATCGGTGTCGAGAGTTTGAGGGAGTAATTACCATTCATGCATGAGTGCAGAATGGAGGTCCTGGGGATGTTTGCAACTTGATGCACTTCTTAAACCATCCCAAACATGTTCTTATTGGATTTTGATTGGGAAGGCCAATCCATATGGCTTATGGTTTCGCTCTCAAGGTATTGGTCCACCAAGCAAACTCTTTGAGGGCAAGCATTATCGTCCATAACAGGGAATCGGGACACATTGCTGTGAGAAATGGATGAACATAAGATTCAAGTATCTAGTTGTTATACCTTACAGCCTTTCCTGGGAAGACATTAAGGTATGTGTGGCCATTGTGAGTACCTGCCCACACCATCAGCTCCACAACTGTCTTTTCCAGATGTTAATGGGATGATATCTGGTTCGAGGCTGTCTCCAGAATAATAGTTGAGAATTTAGATTCACTTGGTGAGCAGAACATTGCCCCATTGATGTTAAGTCTGATTGTGATGTTGTCGAGACCAATTCAGTCAAGCACTGTGCTGGGCAGACTTCAAAGAGACACAGATGACCTGCATAAAGCTTTCTGGCACAGTTTGCTGGGATACAGCCCACCCTGTGGATGCAGCATGATTGAAAGTGAGCTGGTATGTTGCATGGGTTCATTGCACTTTGCATTTAGGAGCAGATGATGGTTGTCCCTAGTCAGTGTGACCCTCGGGTGCCGAGGAATGCTAGGTTTTAGCTAGCAATGGTTTAGCTTATTTGAAATTGATTCCAAAGGTGGCTTGCAATGCTATGATTCACATTTAGTCATCTGTCTACCTCAGGCTCACACTGTCTAGTCTTGACCCCCCCGATTGCTAGCCATCTCATTTCTCCAATCAAAAAATTCCTTCTGGCTGTTATCTAATGGTTGGTTATCTCGGATGTCAAGACTTTAACACAAACTAACTCTCATGTACAAATGCATGTAAAAAATCTTGCCTTTGTTAATTATTGTCAATTATCATACAAGATATGCCAAGTTTTGCATTGTTGCTTAACTTTTGAGCAGTAGTGTCATATTCCAATAACATAAATATATTTTGTTTTTCTGATTAATTCTTTGATCAAAAAAATAAAAATTAAGGTTATCTTGTACACTTATGAGCCATGATATCATGATCACCTGTCAATAGTATGTTGGGCTGCATTTTGCCATGATAACTGCTTGCATCAACTCCAGTAGACTCCCAGAAAGTGCCATCAGGCTTTCTGTACCAGTTGCACAGAATGATGTCCAAGAGTTTAGTGATGTAGCAAGGCACTGGCATGGACTAGTGAATGTTATGTTCCTCTGCATCCCATAAATGTTTGATGGGATTCTTGTTGAGGGAATTAAGTAGCCAGTGGAGTGCATGAAATGCTTGAACTGATACTCAAACCATTCCTGCACAATATGGTCCTTATGACATGGGGCTTTATCTTGCTGAAAGACTCCAGTGCTATCCAGATAAATGGTCACCATGAAGGGCATCACTTGTTTCAAAACAGTGCCAAGGTAGGATCTGGCAGTGAGGTTGTGTTCAGCAGGAATGAAGGATACAGTGATGTCCATGAGAACAATCCCCATATGATGATACCACCATGTAGCTGTTCATCTACATGGCCGGAACCTGAATTTGCTGGACCAGCCAACTCTTTTCCAGTCGTCCAACATCCAGTCATGGTGTTCCCAGGCCCACTACAAGCAGAGCTGTCAATGATGGTCAGCAAACATGGGGACATGAATGGGCCACTAACTAAGCCCATTCACAAGAGCTCCACTGGATTGTATGGTCAGAAATGTTTCATTCTGTGTCCTGGTTTTAATTGTCATTAACTGGGGGATTGTGAGCCGTCTGTTTTCCCAGGCAGCATGTGCCAGCCAGCATTCACTCAACTATCAACAAGTGGAGATCTTCCTTTCTGTCACATTGGGTGGAAGCATGTGCCTCTTCAGACCATTCGTGCCACACCTTCACTATGGTGGTTCTTGAACAGCCAACAATGCCTGCTGTTGCTGAGATGCTGGACCCTGCCTTCCTCACACTAACAATCATTCCCCATTTGACAAGTTCTTCCATTTCCTCATTGCTGGGCTTTGTGACAAACTGACACTCCCCACAGACTAATTTATATATATAGTTGACTATTCTTATTTAAAAAAAAAGTTTTCCTTGCTGGCTGTTGTACTAAAAATGAACATAGACATCTTGGGCCTCTCATTTTGGATTCTGTCAATGTCTATGATCTTCTGTGACCTTGGAAGGGTTATATAGAGGCTAACCACATCAATTCTTAACCTCAACTTGAAACAACCGGTAAACATTAAAGCTCTTTTCTCCATTTGTCTGTAATTTTTTAGCACAGTTTGATTATGTGATAATTTTGTTGTATTTTTCACCTAAAATACAAACTGAAGAAGATGCTTTGTAGAAGAGAACCAATACTTCTCTAAACTGCTTAAAAACCACTTTTGACCTTCTCCAAGGTAAATCGTGGTGGTGGAAAATAATAGCACTTTTTAAAGTGTGTCCCGTGGCTGAGTGGTTAGCACGCTTGGCTACTGATCTAAGGGACCTGGGTTCGAGCCCCGGAATTAGGCATGGATGTGTGTGTCGTTTTTCTGCTGAGGTCCTGCCATCCTCTCAGATCTCCTACTGTGGCATATAAACTGACAGGCTCCTGTCAGACCTCTGTGGCAAGCAGCTGCTTGAGGGGGTATTTATTTATTATTTTATTTATTTAACCATTAAATTGCCACAATATTTATGATGGCTTACACTATTGGCTGACATCAGTCATAGCTTTTATGAATGAGAAAAAAAAAGAAACATTTAACATCATACTCTGAAAGAACTGAAGAAATGATTTTTGTTACAAATCAGAAGTATTAGCTTTTTCTGTCCATGGCAAAGAAATTTTAGATGTTTACTTCTACACATGAAAAAACCCCCTAAAAATCGCAAATTGTTGAATCCATAACAGCAAAGGGGCAAGTGTTGGCTCAGTCAGTACTGCACCAGGCTCATAATCTGTAATTCAAAGGTTAAGTTCCAACTGTTCCTGTACTGAAATTCATTGCTGCCAACTGCTGTCAGTGAGCAAGCAAACACCAATGGGCTTGGAAAGGCCACCATCTATAAGATGGGATATTAAGTCATGGCCCCATGTGCATGTTAAAGAACACATTGGATTACCTTGATGGGAAGCTTCCTTCTGTCTGTCTCCTAACAGTTGTGTAGTGGGTTCCCTTCCTCAACTATCTCTGAGCTTTTGGTCCTTGTAACCTAGCCATTTAGCACATTGTGTGCAAGAAAAATAGCTCAATAGTAAAATCACTTGACAGAAAACATCAAAATAATTTTTATTCAAATGATTTAGAGTTATATTTTTTCCTAAAAAGTGTGGAGAAAAATTTAAATTGCTGTTCAAATATATATGATAAATTGTTTCAAAAATTGTTCAACAGAATGAGTTGAAAAAAATTGGTTGTCCTGACTGTTTATTTGTCACACTCACAGCGTTATATAAACTATTCAGTAATAAATTATCACAGGAAAAGTCTTGTAGACAAGAAACATTTGAAATAATGATATGAAAAAAATTGTTTGTCCTGATTGGGATTCTAACCCAGGTCTTCCAGAAGCATACTGTCATTAAGATGGTGGTTAAGATGCCTGGCATAATTCTGGGAGACCTGGGTTTGAATCCCAGTCAGGACAACCAATTTTTTTCATCTCATTATTTCAAGTGTTCCATGTCTACAGGACTTTTCCTGTGATAATTTTTTACAGAAGTAATTTCAATGTCTATCATTTATACCTTTTGTTGAAAGTTACCTGTTTTTTATATTTAGTTTTACCATATTTTAATATATGTAATGAATAAAATGTGTATTAGTGCTTTTTAACCAAAGCTCTGCCACTTAAATAAAAAAAAAATGCTTCCATAGATCTTACACAGTATTGTTTAATGCTTTTTTTTTTGCTCATTTTAACTATTGAGGTATATGGGCCATGATAACTTATACTAAACGTTAATCTTTATAAGGATAGTTTTATAAGTTAATCTGAATAGTTTTATACGTTAATCTCATAAAAATTATTCAGTTTCATTTTAAGAGCAATAAATGCATTTGTATTTTTCCACCCTCCTTGGAATATCCACCCATCTTGCAGTTTGTAAATACTGAATTAGGCCACACCCATAAGTCAGTTGTAATGTTTGAATTATAAATTATGCATTTTTCATTTTAGAAGTCATTTGCTAAGAATTATGTATAGTCGTAAACTAATTTAATTAACTAGCAGCTACTTCAATTGGATAGGTTTCATAGCTCCATATGATGAGTTATTTCTTTGTATGGTTTAATTTTTGCTGTTGTAGTCAAATCTTAAGTACATTGTAATGCTCTGAATGTATGTTTAACTTCTTCACTTTGGAACTTTCAACTGATCCAAATTATGCAAATTTTTCAGATAGTATCGGGCACCATGCAATTAATCTTGCCAAATAAAGTTAAATAAGAGTTCTCTAAGTATATTATGCTTAACTTAGTCACAAATAATTCAATTCAAAAAGATTGTCAAATTATTAAAGATTAAATCTAATCAAAATCTATTATTCTGCTTAAGAGAAAAAAATAGAAAAGTAAAAGTATTTCATAAAACAAAGTTTATTTCCAAAAAAAATAAAGACTCACCAAGTAAACTTTTATATAAAATATTCTGAGCAACTAAAGCTTACTTAAATATCTCCAAAACTGACTAACTTCTCAATTACCTCCTACTAACATTCTGACAACTAGCATCTCAAATAAATTCATCTCAACTAAATCTGTGACTTAACATCGCTTACTATACATGTGGCGTGCAACTGACACGTTTGTGTTGTACGCTAAGAGAGAATATTTGCATAAACTTAAATCATGCACTCACACTAGCTATGACACAAGAAGGGGTGTGTTTTTACACACACAATTATTAGCAGCTGTCAATCAAAAGTCAGAGTTGCACAAATACAATTCCTTTAGTGGACTTGGGTGAGGAAAACTGAATGCCTACTGAAAAACAACATAAATAAGGTAAAACTGGTTAAGGAAAAGGGAATGGGTGGACCATCACAACACATGGTGAAAGCAGTAGTAGGTAAAAGGTAAAAGAATTGAATAACTGTTATATTTAAACATTGAAGTTTCTGTGTCTGTTTAGTAAGCTTAAAAAACATTGCTTTGCATTTAAATTTATTTTCAGACCTAAATTATCAGCAAGTGAAGAAGCATCTAAAGAAAGTCAGTTTCAAAAGGAGTTGAAAGCTTTACCAGAAAGGAAACGAAGTATGTAAATGAATATAACTTATAAAAATACATCCAAATACTGTTATCAGCTTCAGGTATAATTCAAAGTCATTCAGATTAAATATATGATGATAGCAAATTAAAGGGTCTGCTATTATCCATCATATTATCCATAAAATTCTGCAATTATCCATCATTTAATTGAAAATAATATTAGTATGCTATATATGCATTGTCAATCCCCATTAAAGCATCCCTTTTTAACACTTGTGTACCCCCAAGAGGGGCAAGAATTGTCGCAGTCTAACAAACCAAGCTTGTGGCTCTATGTGCATGTGATCCACACGTACATGTTTAAAGAACACTAGGTGGCTTTGATGGGAACTTTCATCTGTCCTGTAACAGCTGTCCAGTATGTCTCTTTCCCCTGCCCAATCTGACCCTTGCTGCACTTGTGATCTTGTCATGGCTATTTAGTCCATGTGTACAAAAATGTTACTCGGGGTTGAAACAACCATCTGCCCAGATTGTTTTTACCAATGGGTTTTTGTCGTATAAAATATACATTATATAAAAATATATACTATATTCAACTGAAACTTGAAAGAAGGGTGGAATTGCATGTGCCACAAAGAATACTCAGGAACTACTTAAATGCTCTAGGATTTATTAAAACTATGTAATGAAAAGTGTGGATTCAGAAGTGGTAGGGGATGTATAGATCAAATATTTTCACTTAGACAGATTCTTGAGAAGCCTGTGGTTACTATACTAGTTTTGTAGATTTCAAAAAGGTTTTTAACTCTGATTATAATATATGGTTGATCATGAGATCCTATGGTATACCAGACAAGTTAATGTAATAAAAGCTCTCTATAATAGCACTGAGTCGTATGTGAGAGATGGTAAGGCTTGTAGCGATTGGTTTAGCATTGCTAATGGAGTTAGACAAGGATGCATTTTGTTTCCTTTTCACTTTAGTTTGGTTATTGATTATGCAATGCAAAATTCACTACAGGGGAAAGATTTTGCCCTTAATTGGTCTAGAGATTTCAAAATTTCTGATTAAGATTATGCTGATAATTTGGCCCTGTTGGCTAATGAAGTTCATGAGATGAACTCTTTCATTTGAGCTGTTGATGAGACTTGGTAGTAGAGTAGGTTTGGTTATAAACAGAGAAAAAACTAAAGTGATAAAAATTGGACAGGCAGATGGTACTTCAGTTCCTTTGAATGGCTGCAGTCTTAAGCAAGTGTCTCAGTTTAATTATCTTGGGAACTATGTAATGGATATTGGTGATGTACAGCATGAGATAAATGGAAGAATAGGAATTGCTGCTGAGACTTTTAAGAATCTTTGAAGAGTGTGGAGAAATAGGCTTATGTGCCTAAAGACTGAAATTAGTTTGTATAATAGTTTGTTTTTTCTGGGGTTAGACATGGTAGTGAAACTTTGATCCTTTGTAAGCAGGATAACAAGGAAATTGATGCCTTTGATTCTAGATGCTTGCACAGTTGGGTTGGGATGTTTTGTGCTCCCCATATTCACCTGACATTGCACCATTGGATTAGCATTTATCCAGTCATCACAAAATTGTTTGAATGGTAAAGAGTTCCAATCTTTTTAAGACCATCAAAATCCCCTTGGATCGGTTTTTCAATGAAAAGCTAACTAAGTTCTACACTATGGAATATTGGAACTGCCTGACAGATGGAGTAATATAATCGAATGAAATGGTGGATACATTGTTGGTTAAAGGTATTTTTCACTATTTACTATATTGAATTTTTGCCAAAAATCTGAATGAACTTTTGGTTCAACCCAATAGTTATGCCACTGTTCACAATGCTAGCCATTGAGAGGATATGTAACAGGTCCTGTAGGGTGCATCTCTTCAAAAAGGAGTGAGCCAATAATGAAATTCACAGAAACCCACACTAAACTGTAACTTTCAGTGAGTGCAATTGACCCTTCTGAAGCACATGGGAATTTCTGTTGCTCAAATTCTGTGTTTAATGGTACCATGGAAATGGGCTTTTTCCACAAAATGTTCCACAGCCTCCAGTTATCCACTTTTATTTGAGCAAGAAACTGCAATGTAAATGTCTCAAAAGAGGCAGATCAGCAGGGAAGAGTTGCTGATCATGAGCAGCCTTATAGGGTTAATGGCATAGAACTTTCCACATCCTTCTGTACAGTGGTTGGAGTCAAGCCCAATGTGTGATACTTCACATGCTACTACTTTCTTGTATATTTATAATTCCATCTTCTTCCTTTGCTGTTGTAATGCTCATGGTTTGGTTACAGACAGGTTTCCATCTCCATCCAGGCTTAATGTTTAGCATACCAATTTCTGAATCATTTTACACTACCATTTGCAGTCAGTGGACCTTTTCAAATCCTAATTTAACTTAGAAAACTCTGTTAATGCAACTGGTGCACAGCTTTCTGATAAAAAAAAACTCGCAAGTAATGCCTGGTCTGTTAATGATAGTCCTTGCATATCTAGTATCATGACTCAACTGATGACAGCAACAGAGTGAAATGTGCTCTTATATGGTGTTAATGGTGAATACATTATATTTGCATATGCCCCATGTGATTACTAGTAAGGTATTTGTATGATTGAAATGTTTTGTGTGAAAAATGATTTGAATGGAACAGAGGCATCTGTTTCATTCAAAATGATTTTCACACAAATTAAACATATCCATTATTCTTTTTCTTGTATAGTTTTCTAAATTTACCTTCACTCATACCCACACATTTAGAGTGAAATAATTGTTTACATCCAGTTGCACAATATATTCCTTGTCTTGCATCAAAAAAATTTCTTCACAATATTTACAGATTGACTTGTCTATATTTTGTGTGATATAAAATTTTAGATCTTAAGTATGAAAATATTTTTAAATATATACACAGATATGCTAATAATATATTTTCAATAAATATTCAGTGGAAAAAATTTTCGCCAACATACGGATTTGAACCCACATCTCTCCAGAAACATTCCAGAGTATTCTTCCAGTTGAACTAATGCCAGCTCGTCTTTTTTCCGCTAATTTTAAGACAACTCTATCACCGAGTTTTTCAGGCCAACCATTGGCGCCATCTATGATATCCAGTGGCAATTATTACCCTAATATTGCACAGAGTGAGATGGAAATAAATAAGTCTCATCATGCTACTTAGTGTTTATTAATGATTTAAACATAGATGAATAATCACAGCATTACCTGTTGCTCATTTGGTGTTGATAAATCAATAAATATTCAGGGGAAAAAATTTTCGCCGACATATGGGATTTGAACCCGCATCTCTCCAGAAACATGCCAGAGTATTCTTCCAGTTGAACTAATGCCAGCTTGTTTTTTTTCCCACTAATTTTAAGACTTAACTCTATCATGGAGTTTTTCGTGCCAACCATTGGTGCCATCTAGGATCTCCAGTGTCAATTATTACCTTAATATTGCACAGAGTGAGATGGAAATAAATGTCTCATCACGCTATTTAGTGTTTATTAATGATTTAAACATAGATGAATAATCACAGCATTACCTGTTGCTCATTTGGCATCGATAAATCAATAAATGTTCATCGACTTTATCTCTGCTGCTGATCAGGCGCAGTCCATAGGAGAGACTACTGTTGCTGTCTTCTTCGACATCCAGAAGGCATTCGATTCCCTGTCCCACTCGGATATTCTCTGCAGGCTCCATGATCTCGGCCTCAGAGGCAATATCATCAAGTGGATCGCAGCGTACCTCTCCAACAGGACTGTTCACTTGAAACTGGGCAACACGCTTAGCATCTCCCACACCATCAATCATGGAGTACCTCAAGGGGGTGTCCTCAGCCCGATGTTACTGAACATCTTGCTGTCAGACCTACCTTTCGGGGGTGGGGGTGGCTCAGTCGGTAGCGCGCCAGTCTCGTAATCTGTAGTTCTCAGGTTCAAGTCCCAGCTGGGTCAGCGTTGAGATTTATCTCCGCAAAATTCCCCGCCCTGCCCACGGTCAGTAGGGGACATCGATGGGCTTGGAAAGGCCGCCGTCCATCGGATGGGACGTTAAGCCGTGGCCCCGTGTGCGGGAGAGCCATACCCTGTGCATATTAAAGAACACGCTGGATGGCCTTGACGGGAGGCTACCATCTGTCTCCCAACAGCTGTTCCAGTGGGTCCCCTCCCCCAACCTTCTCTGAGCCTTCGGGGTCCTTGTGGCCTGGCCATTTAGCCCATGGTGTGCAAAAAAGTGCCGCTCAGAGGTAAAACAACCCAACCTACCTTTCGACTTGTGAATAGAGTGGGCATTTCCATTTACGCAGACGATATCTGCATCTGGTTCCCTAACCAGGACCCCTACCATGCTCAGCTCGAGATGAAACGAGCTACGGACACGGTCGTCAAGTTCTTCGGAAACCTAAGCCTCACTCTTTCCACTGATAAGATGTAGCCATGGTTCTCATGAGGAGATGCCTTCCACCCACCTTCCCTGATCTCTTGCTTGGACCAGATCACATCAAGGTCATCCATCAGCATAAGTTCCTTGGTGTGGTCCTGGACAGCAGGCTGAGCTGGGGGCCTCATATCCAGCATCTCAGGACAGTTGCCACTGCGCAGAGAAATTTTTCCTTGCTGGTACCCACTGGGGAAGTTCTTGCAAGACCCTCCTGGTCTTGTACCGGCATTTGATCCTCTCCCGCATCAACTACAGTGGTCACCTTGTGTGCAATGCCTCTGCTACACTGCTAAGCAAGTTGGCTACTGTCCACACTATATCTCTGCGCCTCTGCCTCAGACTCTGCCCTAACACACCTAATGCATCTGTCATTGCAGAAGCTGATGACATGCCTTTCCACCTGCACTGGAAGAGAGAGATACTCTGTCATCTCTCGAAGCTCCATTCCCTGCCCTCTAACCATGAGCTTCTCAGGAAGTTGCGTGACAGGCCTCATTCTGCCATAGCCCTGTCCGCCAAGGACTTCTATGACCAAGTCCTTCCTTTCAGCTCCAAACGCACAAACTGGCAGGGACAGATGCTGGCAATATTCTCTTCCTTGACCTTCCACCCTGGAGGAACAGTGATCTTATGATCAATGTCACTATCCTTTCACTTGATCGGAAGAGCGATTCTAATCCATTGGCCATCAGACTTCTCTCCACCTCCTATGTCACTGAATGATTTGAGAGATGTACTGAGGTCTACACTGATGAATCTGTGGACCGGGAGAGGCAACATGCTGCCTATGCTTTTGCCATCCCTGATACTGGCATCACCAGAGGTTTCACTCTCCCGCATCTAATCTCCTCCACCTGTGCAGAGCTTCATGCTATTTATTCTTGAGGCTGTACTTTTCATCCTCAGCCTCGAGAGTGGCAATTTTGTCATCCTCTGTGACAGCAAGTCAGCCTTGGGAGCTCTCCAGAAGCGAGACAGCAAGAGCTGCAACCCCTTCCTCATCCAGAAGATCATGGAGACTTGCACCATGGTCACTTCTGCCTGAACCACGGTCCATTTCCAGTGGATCCCTTCCCATGTAGGAATACCTGGCAATGAGCTTGCTGATCACACCACAAAGGAAGTGCTGGAGAGTCAGGTGTGTAACTAATTACCCTCTCAGTGACTGCAAGAGCTCTGTCTCGCATCCGAAGAGCCAGTTTCGTCTTGCTCAGTGGCAGAAGGACAGCAGCTGTTCCTCATTCAGGTACGTGGTTGAACCTTCTCTCACTGCTCCTAACCTCGGTAATCTCCGCAGATCTGAAGAGACCCTCCTTCATTGTCTCCGAGTTGGTGTCATCTACAACAACTACACTTCACACTCTTGGCAGAGTTTACAGCCCAGACTGTGCCACTTGCAGCACACCTGAGACTGTATCACACATTCTGCTCAACTGCTCCTCCTACAGTGCCTAACAAGAAGCTTTGTTCCGGGAGCTTCATGCTATCAGAACCACTGACCACACCATTACCACTCTTCTTGGCAACAACAACAATGTGAAGCTGCAGCGAGAGTGTTTCCGTATGGTCACTGACTTCTTTCAAAACATTGGCCTCCTCTGCAAGGTCTAATGTCCTACATTTTACATTGTCCTGAATAGAGCTTTTTTTTTTAAGGATAGCTGAGAGGCAGTCTTCTGCATCCGCTATCTCACTATTCCATTGTGACTGGTGTAGAGAGCCCCTTCTCTGTAGGCTAATTTCACCATACTTACAACACCTTGAACCTTGATTAGTAACTTACTCAGTGTTTATGTAGCCTGATTCATAACTTAATACTTGCCAAATGTTTCTCACTTGATTTTCATATCGCAATTTCATCATTTAACTCGTATTTTTTATTTAAGCAGTGCAGAATAATTTGGAAAATCAATTTTTTATCATACAATCAAAATAACAACCAACTTTATCATGCCACTCTTATATCTTCCATAACTCTTTAAATACTAAACATATATTGGAAATCGAGAAATAGATTTCATTGAGATTTTAAAATTATATGTAACTGCATTTTTTCATGAAAAGCTTACATAGAATATTACTGAGTTCTGGTTCAGAACTACTATTTTTATTAACATGGAACTGTATGTAATAAAGTGGCTGCTGAGTGTATGTATATATGATTAAATTCAACAATGTTCCATATTCCAGCAGCTGGAGGTAAATTCTTAATACCATTGCCATAAAAAAATAACTTTCAGAGGTTGCTAGTTATTTTTTTTTTCTAGCTTCTATATTTGTCACAGTAAATTTTAAAGCTGTTTTGCCATTGTTTTCAAATTTATAAGGTTTCATAGTCACTTATTTATTTTTAGGAACACTTTTAAGGTACATGTGCCAACAAAATCCAAGTGATTATCTTGCTAAAGAAATAAACAAGGTAAATATTAGTGTTACTGGAAGTGATGCTCATAATTCTAGTGAGAGAGAATCTGGTGATGAAGAAAGTTGCAATGAAGACTGTTGATTGCATTTCTAATATTTCAACATTGCCTTTTGTTTTGCATATCAATAAATGACAATTCAAAGCATTTTTATATTTCTCGTTATTTCTCATTTAGTCATATTTTGAATTATGCATTCTCAATAGGAATGTATAGTATGAAGTTTTTACTTTTAGATTCTAAATGTCCATCTTTGGTTAGATTGTGTGTGTGTGCACATAAAAGATTATTAGCCATTTTTGTTTCATAAAACAACACACTGTTACTGTAATTAATAGTAACAATATCCCATGCTTCAGTTTCATAAACAAACCTGCTCCCTAAATAAATAAAAAAATTGTGTATTTCGAATCATTTCTGCCAAAATATAAATCTCGTTTTTCACACATCTACCATTGATTTTTGCTTGTCACTCGTTTTGGAAAAAGATCTGGCAAAACAGTTGTTATACTACAACTCCCCAATCAGAAAGATGATCAGAACTAAAATAGTTATATATCAAATGAAAGATTGATTATTTTTTCAGGTGTAACAATTATAAAGGCTTAATAGTACTCATTTTTAATTGCTTAAGACTGATTTTTAAGGTTGAAATTATAACCAAAAGTAATTATTCAGTATCTGTTTGCAGTGATAAGTTATAATCCCGTGCTTGAACACTTTTTTTTCACCTTAATTTAGCAGTATTTGCTACCTAGACCCAATTCAGGTATTAAGAAATAAAAATGATTGAATGTCACCTTCTTGCAGCTGGTTCAGTTGCTGTCACTTTCACATAAAATGATCCTCTTGCATTGATTTGGAAATGATATATTTCCTGGATAAGCTGCTATTGGCATATTTATTACCTAGAAGTTCTGGTCTATTCTTACATGCACCACTGTTGGACCAGTTTAGCACACACAATCAAAATAAAAACACCTGATCTGTAAATAGTAGCTGGGCATAAACTGGAAGGCGAGCTGTGTACCAATCCCCAGATATCCACAGAACCAGCCAAGTCCAGCAAGTCTAATGTCCGACACCCCCTTCTCATGGTGCAGGCCGTTAGTACCTTTCGAAAGAAATATTCTCTTTCAGAAAGGGAAAAGCTATCATTTCAGTGTGGCCTACTGATCTGGTCATCTATGGACATTTTTTTTTCAACCCTGTTGCGGTCAACTTCATAAGGTCGTGGTACTGACCATTTATACCCACTAGACAACTGGTTAATGGATTTCAGCTGGATTATGGATACTGGTCTTGCTGCACTGGTGAGTCACTGTTGAGGGAGAATCTGCTGCTGTGTTTCCTGTTTGCTTGTGGATTCCCATCTCTAAGTGAACATAAGCATGGGATACTTTGTATCAGCTGGTGGATAATCTTGATCAGAGACCATTGCAGGTACCTGAACCTTCAGCTAGTTGGGCATCACCATTCTAAGCTGGAATAATATGCCTCAGGCATGTCATATGGCTGTTGAATAGATGGTGTCTGAAGTTCCTACCAGAAATGATGACTTCAGTCTTTAGTGGATGAGGAACAGGTCTTTGCCCCATGTCTGCAATCAGGAGGCTGTTTGATATTTTTAGCACAACCTCTCTCAATAAACCAAGTTTCTTTAAAAATCATACTAATCATTTTTGCTCTGCAGGTACATGGAATGTGAGGATGTTACATAGAGATTATTCTCTTGATGTTCTCATGCAGGAATTTCAGCTTTATAACCTAGATATTCTAGGCTTCCAAGAGACCAGATGGAGAGGTAAAGGTGGGATACTTGAAAATAACTTTTAAATTTCTCTTTTCAAGCAGGGAGGATGGAAAGCATCTCCAAGGTGTAGGTTTGCTTCTTGGCAGACATGGCAGTGTTGCTCTTTTAGGATATGACTGCATTAATGAAAGATTTCTTACAGCAAAATTTAAAACAAAAATTAGACTTGAATGTCATCTGTTATGCCCCCACAGAGGACTCTGATGACAAGTTTTACTGCCAGCTTCAGGATATTTTGAATTCTTTGAAAAAGGAGATTTCTCTTGTGCTAGGTGATTTTAATGCTAAAGTTATAACTGATTCTAACCTTTGGGCAAGAGTTTTGATACCTTTGGCATTGGTAGTTCCAATGGCAATGTAGAATGTCTTCTACAGGTATACTTAAATGGTTTGCTAATAACTAACTCTTACTACAAACACCAAGGCATTTATAAATATACATGGGTTTCACCTGATGGGTTGCACAGGAATATGATAGATTATATTTTAATTAACAGCAAATGGGCTAGTTCGGTTAGAAATACCAGATCATATAGGGGAGCCGAAATTCGGTCTGACCATTACCTGGTCAAAAGTGTTTTGAAGCTGAAGATTAAGAAATATTGTGATAAGGTTAAAAAAATTGGCTATAACACTGAATGTCTGAAAGATCCAGATTTAGACAAAACATACCATAATAGGCTTGGCTTCATGATTTGGTTATTGCTGAAGTTGAGAAAGAATGGGATCAGTTAAAACAGGCTTTTCTTGAAACCAACAGTACTCTTTTGGGTAAAAGGGAACAGAGGAAACAAAATTATTTGAGTGATAAAGCTATGGAACTTATTTCTGAAAGAAGGAGGATTAATATGAATTAACACCCTACTAGTCCCAACAGACGGTATTACAATGAGCTTAATAAATGTGTAAAGGATCAGTTAACAGCTGATAAGAATCTTTGGATTGATAGCTTGGCTGAGGGAGCAGTTAGATAGCACAACAGCAGGGAGTTGTACAAGATTATTAATGTTTTATGCGGGAAGAAATACACAGGGATTAAGGGATAAACATGACATGAGGATTCTGTGACAGCTAGGTGGGCTGAGCATTTCAGAGAAGTTCTAAATAATGTCCCTATGTTTCTAATGAGGATAGATGCATTACTGGCTTTTATGATGGCCCTATATCGCATTTCGAAGTCAATTTGGCTGACTAAAATTTTGAATATTTTTTATGATAAAGTTGTTCCTAAGGATTTTACTAGAGCTATTATTATCCCAATTTTTAAAAAAGGTGATTGCAATTCTTGTGATAATTATAGGGGAATTAATTTACGTTCTGTTCAATGTAAAGTTCTTTGCATGATTATAGTTAACAGAATTAAGAATTTGGTTGATGGACAACTGCGTGATGAACAGTGGATTTAGAAGTGGTAGGGGATGTATGGATCAAATGTTTTCACTTAGACAGCTTCTTGAGAAGTCTGTGGTTGCTAGTTTTGTAGATTTCAAAAAGGCTTTTAACTCTGATTATCATCATGATTTATGGTTGATCATGAGATCGTATGGCATACCAAACAAGTTAATGTAATAAAAGCTCTCTACAATAGCACTGAGTCATATGTGAGAGATGCTAAGGCTTGTAGCGATTGGTTTAGCGTTGCTAATAGAGTTAGACAAGGATGCATTTTGTTTCCTTTTCACTTTAGTTTGGTTATTGATTATGCTATGCAAAATTCACTACAGGGGAAAGATTTTGCCCTTAATTGGTCTAGAGATTTCAAAATTTCTGATTAAGATTATGCTGATAATTTGGCCCTGTTGGCTAATGAAGTTCATGAGATGAACTCTTTCATTTGAGCTGTTGATGAGACTTGGTAGTAGAGTAGGTTTGGTTATAAACAGAGAAAAAACTAAAGTGATAAAAATTGGTCAGGCAGATGGTACTTCAGTTCCTTTGAATGGCTGCAGTCTTAAGCAAGTGTCTCAGTTTAATTATCATGGGAGCTACATAATGGATATTGATGATGTGCGGCATGAGATAAATAGAAGAATAGGAATTGCTGCTGGGACTTTTAAGAATCTTTGAAGAGTGTGGAGAAATAGGCTTATGTACCTAAAGACAAAACCTAGGCTGTATAATAGTTTGATTTTTTCTGGGGTTAATTATGGTAGCAAAACAGATCCTTTATAAGGAGGAAACTTTATGTTTTTGATTCTAGGTGCTTACGCAGTATTTTGGGCATTAGGTGGTTCAACTTTGTAAGTAATGAGGAGGTTAGGCAAAGGAGTCGGCAACCTCCTTTAAGCAGCATATTGTGCAGAGAGGTACTGTTGGTTTGGCCATGTTGACCGTATGGATAATTTTAGATTAATGAATAAGGTTATGAACAGTGTGCCTAAAGGCCTCAGAAACGGGGGAAGACCTAGGAAACGGTGGACAGATAATCAAACAGGACCTTGCTAAAAATGGTCAACAATGGCCAAAAACAGCAGCTGTAGCTCAGAACAGACACATTTGGAGAGGAAAATTAGTCTGGTTGGATCTTCATAGCCCAAGGCTGCATGAGGATTTTTTTGTATGTATGTATGATAATTTCACTGAGTATTTAATAAAAATTATAAAACAACACTAAAATACTTTAAAATTTATATTTCAAAATTACATATGCACATGTTTCACCCACACTTGGACATCCTTATAACTTTACGTATTTAACTTTTATTTATTTTTCCTTCATTTGGGCATTCAAATGATTTTTAACTTTTCGAATGTTGAACAATCAAATTTGGTATATATAATATAGGACTCATTTTTTTTTACATCGGTGAGAAAAAAAATATAGGTCTGCATATGAAAAATGTTCATACTTTTTGCTTACAATTGTTACAATACATGAATGTGTTCAGTGCAGAATAAACATACTTTATAAGTTTTTCTATCTTTTCTGTATCCACAAATTGCACATCTCATATACTTGAGTTGTGCAGAAAGGCACTTCATTCATAGACCTAGGTAGTTTTCAGTAATACCAAGACTTGCAAATTCTTTGCTAAGGTGTATGAGAAGAGCTCATCAATCAAGTTTTCATTTTGATAACTCTTCCCACATCATGAAAGCATTTGCTCCATGTAGGGGTCTCTTCCTTTCTTCCAACTCCCTCTGTGTTGAGCTTTTAACTCAAAACTTTTGCTAACTAATATTGTCAGGATAGCACTACTTGTTTGCTTAAAACATTGCACTCATCTGAATACTATATATACACTTTAGAAATATTGTTGAAAACAATACAGTGCATCATCCTTAAGCAGCCATGCCCAGAGGCATCTGTTTCTTTTGAAATTCTTCCTTTGTTGTTCAAAACTACTGGCAAGTGCGGTCATGTGATATACCTTGGTAGTGTAAGGTTCCCTCGATCCAATTGAGATCCAGTTGAATATACTCGTGTTCCAAGCTAGTTGGCAATCTTCGTTGAATTCAGCTCCAAGCCCAGGACTTCACCTGGCCCGGAGCTGCTCTTCTTGTTGCTAAGTAGTTGTGGGGGTGGTTCAGTCGGTAGCGCGCCAGGCTCGTAATCTATAGTTCCCAGGTTCGAGTCCCAGCTGGGTCAGCGTTGAGATTTATCTCCGCAAAATTCCCCGCCCTGCCCATGGTCAGTAGGGGACACCAATGGGCTTGGAAAGGCCGCCGTCCGTCGGATGGGACGTTAAGCCGTGGTCCGTGTGCAGGAGAGCCATACCCTGTTCACGTTAAAGAACACACTGGATGGCCTTGACGGGAGGATACCATCTGTCTCCCAACAGCTGTTCCAGTGGGTCCCCTCCCCCAACCTTCTCTGAGCCTTCGGGGTCCATGTGACCTGGCCATTTAGCCCATGGTGTGCAAAAAAGTGTCGCTCAGAAGTAAACAACCCAACCCTTGTTGCTAAGCAAGGATCTGCAGAAAAATGGTGCCCCTTCCTTGCCCTAGCCGAATTAGTCCTTACATGCTCCCCTTTACATAAGAAAATCCAGGCAGATGTCACCTGCCTTGATTCCTATTTAAATCATCAAGGACTCTAACCAGTCTCACCTTGATGTCATTCGGCATAGTTCCTAAAAATGTCAAAAGTTCCGAAAATGAAATGTTCATCGAAATAAGAATTTAAACGTATTTAGTCTGCAAAAACACACTTTTCAGATGCAATGGTTTTATTCATGAGATTAATTGTTCATCAACTGGAACAGTTCATTTAGCAAACAATGCAAAGTCCACACTCCAGCAGTGCTATCAGCCATCAGTCCAACATAAAGCTACATAAACTTCATTACCTACCTAGAGGAGTTAGTGCTCGAGGAGAAGCGGGTCGAGTTCTAACTCGACCCGCTTCTCCTCGAGCATCGAGAAGAAGTGGGAATAGTTCACCCCAGCTCTAGGCAGTTCCACTGACTGTCCAATGCTATGTAATACTCCACCCCCAACCTGTGAACCTAAGTTCGCATTTGTGGAAGCGCTGGATGGCTGAGCATTCCCTATGCATCACTCACTGCACGGCAGCGCTGTCCAAACAATGGGTGACAAAGCTTTTGTCACTTTACTGCCATACTTCCATACTGAGTTTCTGTTACTCTTATGCTGCTTTATAAAATGGTTTTCTACTTTTCTCACAGCATGCTACTGGCTATATGTATCTTTATTACAACTTCCTTTGCATTTAACACATTATTCAGGCTAATCTTAATATTACCTTTTCTACATTGCAACTTGTTTCTGTCTTTGCCAACCACATCCTTTCGTCTCTTGACACTTGTCCATAGACAGTATACTTAGCTGTGTAGTTACTAACTTTACAATATTCTTCAACTTTATTTTTAATTAAGCACACATTTATTTCTTTTAATTTTACCAAAGGAGTGACTCTTGACTTATCTCTTCATGTCTATCCAGCACTTCTTTGATGTAGACAGGGCTAATACTCGCCTCTTTCTTTCTTCTATACTTCTGTGCTCTACTGGCTCAGATAATATTTCTCATCTGTAGCTTTCATCTCTCTCTGTCTCATTGGCGTCATATCCATTTACCAGATCCCATTAGGAATAGTAGTGACACATAACTATTAACTCATTGCTTATTTTCTAATAGCTTATCAACTTGAGATTTATCCTCTAAATTTTCATGTTCATTGGCAATACTGGCCACTGACATGACTACTTACTTACCCCTCATATTCATTAGACACGCAGGCTAACAAACATGATCAGCCACTAAAAATTCCTTATCCGTAGTCTTATTTACTGGAAATTCTACTTGCAAATCTTCATGCTTATTCATAATGCTCGCTAATGACATGACTAAATACCAAATTTTTATCCTCTACTGGCTTATTCGCTAGAGCACTAATATTCAAATCGTCACACTCATTAGCAATACTAGCTAATGACATGATTAGCTATTAAACATTTAACTTCTACTGGCTTATTCACTAGAGAGTTAATATCTAAATCTTCATGCTCATTAACAATACCAGCTAATGACACATGATTTACCATTAAACATTTATCTTCTACTGCCTTATTCACTAAAGACTGCACGTCTTTTTTTCTCAATATAACATTGGCGACTTAACTATTAAGGAAGATGTTGCGTGACCACTCTTTCCAACAACTTCATAGACCCTGCATCTTTTGAGGCATGCTCTAATATCTTTACATACATCATCAGATACCTTGCTTAATACACTTTTCATATCATAATAATTGCCATTTAATATAGACTCCTCGATTTCGATTAGTCTTAACCTTTCAATCTCACAATTAATTTGCTCGACTTTTGTATTCAATGCATTAACTTCTTCAATGCCTTTGTGCAGGTCATAACCAAGCATAACTTTCGTACGCTTCAAAGCACTTATTTCATCTCACAAATGCAACAATACCATGTCGAGTATCATGAACATACTGTGCTGATATACTACGCAAATATTCTTCACTGGAATGCTCAGCCATTGATTATTAGTGAAACTAGCAGTTTCCCACTTTTGGCATACTCTGTCAAATCAGATCCCTTAGCCTCCATGTTTTCCTATGATGTTTGAATATTCTATCATGTGACTTAATATTACTGCCATGAAACCATGCCTGTTGTGTCAAGTTGCAAAAGAAAAATAATTAAGCAAAACTGGTCTGCAGGCTAGCACTCGCCATATGCAAATTTCTCTGAGATCTTGTAGGGATGACTCATTCTGCAGATCTGTTATCACTCGGGAGATGCAGACAATGTAGTTCATTCCCCAGGGCTCGTCAACACTCCCAGTCGCCTGCACCGAAAAGTTTTTTTGATGGAGCTTTCACAAATTCACACCTCAAAAGAACAATTGCTTGTTTGGCCGAAAGCACACTACACGTGGATTCCCTTTCAGGATCTCAGATGGTTCTTTCACCTCTCAGCACTTTAAAGTCACTAAATCACTCTTGCATTTTACTGGTAGTTGATCACTCATACCCAAACTCTTTTAACATGTACCCCACTGTTGACATGAGTGTAGGAGTCTTCCTTTCTTCCAACTCCCAGTGTGGTGAGCTTTTAACTCTTGGTACTCTTGCTAAGTAATATTGCCAGGATGGCATTACTCATTTGCTTAAAACACTGCACTCATATGCGTATTATATATATACTTTATTAATACAATTGAAAACAATACAGCACACAATCATACATTTACAAGCTACGGTAAGTACTGCCCGGCAAGTCACCGAAATCAAGACAGCAGGATTCCCAATCTAATGCAGGCTTTAACCAACTCTAGTGTTACCAACACAAAGGAAACAGTTAACTACAGGACGTTAGTCACAGCAACATCTATTAAGACTCCAGAAGCAACTGTCTGTTTTGAAATTCTTTGTTTGAAAACTGCCACCATTGCGGTCGCGTAATATATCTTGGGGATTTAAGTTCCCTCGATCCAATCAAGTATGCCCACGTTCCAAGCTAGTGGTCGACTTTCATTGAATTCAACTCCAAGCTCTGGAGTTCACCTGGCCCAGAGCTGCTGTTCTTGGTAGGCAAGGCTCTGCAGAAAAATGGCACTCCTGCCTTGCCCTAGCCGATCAAATCCATACACTGCATTAATATCAATAATATTGTAAAATTCACCATCAGCGATATCTGAGTTATTGTCATAGCTGTAAGATCAAACTATTTTTTTAAGTATTGAGTTCTTTGTACTATTATTTTTTTCTGTTGTGGTATCAACAATTGGCTGTAAATTCATTGTAGAAAGTTATTTTGGACACAGTAATCAAACTGTTTGAAATCCAAATTATGACCCCTGTTCTTTCTCATTGTTCCAAAACGGTAGGTTTTCTAGAGGTATTTGAAGTACCAGAGTCAAACTGACGAAAACATTATTACAGATGATCTGCCAGAATTTTCAAGTTCTTTCACCATTACAAGAACAATCCACATGCCTTAATTCATTTCTTGTCTTTTCTTGGGATCTTTCCTAATGTATATTTGTATCATCTAAGTATAAGAAGCTTCCTATCACATAACAAAATTTTTATGCCATACTTTAAAAGACTGTCCTCTAAACGTAAGTAATTACTGATCAACAGTTGTAAAAGCTTCAGAAATGTAGGCAACTCAAATTTTCATTCCAAGATTTCAATATGTATCAAAGAGGTTGAATATTATCCTCATTTTGTTGCCTTCGTACGTGTGTATTGATTGTCAAAGAGCAAAACTTGAAGGATCTGTTGATATCTTTGATGGTTCATTATTTGATTGAAAGGGGAGTGACCATCAGTTTTTGCTCTAAAGTTATCAGGCTCTAAAGTTTTTGCTCTAAAGTTATCAGGCATTTTCCTTTTTTTTATCTATAAAATTCTATAATTTGTCCAATAAATGTTTTGTGTTCTAAATAATTAATTTCTTTCCAAGAGTCTTTATGGTCAAATTTACCCTCAGCAGTGGTCCATTGTTAAGAAGAGGCAGTTTAGTAAAGAATGCTGGAGGAAAAGCATAAGAGAAAAAAAAGAATAGCATTTTCTTTAGGCATATCATGATGGTCTATGTCTTTGTTGAATAATATTTTAAAAAGTTGTTCTTTCTCTTGGTTGATTGAAGTGATGAGATTGCCAATTTTTTTATCTATGGAGATGAATATTCTTGATAATGCAATATACACTGTACTTGGATATATTCCGTGGAAGTGTCTGATTGTGATTCTTCACTGACATGATCAATTTCACCCTCATTTTTGGCTTCAGTGTCACTGCAAATTCCTTGCTCTTCATACATAGGAACACCTTGTAAAAGTTGCAGCAATTCCTTTCTTGACCTATAAATTACCACTATGAAGTCCATTTAAATTTAGAGGAAAAATTGTCTTGAGCCGGGTGGGATACGAACCCACGACCTCCTGATAATATGTCAGGTGCTCTGGACCACTGAGTTACCGGCCGCCGATCAAGATCTCTAATGTACATCATATGTAGGGAGTGTTCTGGCAATTTCGCCACAAGCGACAGACACATGCCATAGAGATGGAAGTATTTTCGTACAAGTAATACAGTTGATAAGTAATAAACTCGACATATTTGGGGGGCGGGGATGGCTCAGTCGGTAGCGTGCCAGGCTCGTAATCTGTAGTTCCCAGGTTCGAGTCCCAGCTGGGTCAGCGTTGAGATTTATCTCCGCAAAATTCCCTGCCCTGCCCACAGTCAGTAGGGGACACCGATGAGCTTGGAAAGACCGTCGTCCGTCGGATGGGACGTTAAGCCGTGGTCCCGTGTGCGGGAGAGCCATACCCTGTGCACGTTAAAGAAACGCTGGATGGCCTTGACGGGAGGCTACCATCTGTCTCCCAACAGCTGTTCCAGTGGGTCCCCTCCCCCAACCTTCTCTGAGCCTTCGGGGTCCACGTGACCTGGCCATTTAGCCCATTTTGTGCAAAAAAGTGCTGCTCAGAGGTAAAACAACCCAACCGACATATTTGGTATTAACATATAAATTACCACTTTGAAGTCGATTCATTTTTTTTTAAATATAGGTTGAAAAGGTTCATATCATCAATTAGAGGAGATCTTGATCGACGGCGGTAGCTCAGTGGTCCAGAGCACCTGACATGCTATCAGAAGGTCGTGGGTTCATATTCCACCCAGCTCAAGACAATTTTTCCTCTAAAATTTAAATCGAATTCAAAGTGGTAATTTATAAGTTAATACCAAATATGTCAAGTTTATTTATCACTTATCCTTTCTTGATATTCATCGGTCAGACATCATTGGGGTACAGTGCTGGGAACTCGGGGGGGGACAGCTTGTTCTCCCCCCTAGTTCCCAGTAGTTTCAGAATCCTAGTAAGAATAATAGAGGCAAAAAATTATTAAAGTTAAGTATATTTCATGCATTTTTCAAGACTGTAAGGGGTATATTTCTCTCTCCCGTCCTCGCAATGGAACACAGAATAATGCTCCTTTGCATAGCTCTTCCCGTAATGCTTAGAACTGGGCTGCCAAAGAAGGTAATGTCTGGCGGTAAAATGCGAGGATATTTGGCAAAGGGGAACTGGACAGTCATGGAGGCAGGTGAATGATTAGGTCACTGGATGGGTAGATGCCACAGAAAAAATTATTCATCGCATCAAAAAATTATTAAAGTTAAGTATATTTCATGCATTTTTCAAGACTGTAAGGGGTATATTTCTCTCTCCCCTTCCTCTCAATGGAACACAGAATAATGCTCCTTTGCATAGCTCTTCCCGTAATGCTTAGAACTGGGCTGCCAAAGAAGGTAATGTCTGGCGGTAAAATGCGAGGATATTTGGCAAAGGGGAACTGGACAGTCATGGAGGCAGGTGAATGATTAGGTCACTGGATGGGTAGATGCCACAGAGCTATATATGGGTACTAGAGATGACAGCTGCGCTGACTGGCAGCAAAATCATGGAGCCATATTAAGTGGTCAAGAATGGAAAATCCTCAGTAGTTTTACGTAGAGTTTAGGCACTATATATGGCAGAGAAATGCAATGGGTGCCTACAATAATGTAAACTGCAACTTTTTTTCAAATAATAATATATAAATTCCTGTTTCTAATTATTTGTCTTTGGAAAATGCTATTGCATATTTTTTAATGATTAAGCTGCTGATAACAACGAAACTATATGCAGAAATAGTGTTATGAAAATTGTTCCTTACCTCGGTCTGAGTCGTCTTGGTATTGTTTCTCACAAATAACAATGAATACCTTTTTTTTTTTCAATTTTCTAATTGAATTTTAAACGATATATTATGTGAGATTTCATTCTTTATCAACTGGCAAAATTATTTAATTTACAGTAATAAAGATTTTTATATTATTATATATTTTCAAAACTGAAATATCGTAAATTACAGTACAGTTTCACTTGTAAGCTTTGCTCTAATAGAAAACAAAATAGCTCAAATAGAAAATATTTTTGTATTATATATTTCACTGTCTTCTGCATATTTAAGGACACAATTTTCCACATCATCTTTAGTACAGGTAAAAATCAGTAATATATCAAACATAGGCTTATGATAAAGAAAAAGAAAATGACTTCCTCCCAACACTTTATAAAAATATGCCCTTAATGTTATATTTCAATAAATTCCACTACAACCCTTCTGGGAAAAAAGAGGAATATCAGAGTAACATATAACAGGCTCGTGATAATGTCGCAGGTTACATTAAAAAATGTCTCCACCCACAAAAAAAATGCATTCTTAACGATATTTCCACTACACTTCCAAAGATGGAGACTATCATAGTTACCATATGAAATAAAAACTTGTGGCACAATAATAGTTATTAACATGTAATTCCCCCCGTCCCAAAAAAATGTTGCACATCAAATTATTGATAATGATAGGAATGTCAGCTAAAAAAAGCTAATTTACCTTCCTGTTTACAAAGGGTCCATATTTCGCTATCATAACTAACCTTAGAAAGAACCACCAGAAAGAACTCATCAGATTGTCCCGAAGTATGCAAGATGGGTAACCCATTGGAGAACATTTAAATGATTCAAAGCTCAGCACATATGCATATCATGTGTGACAGTAATGCCCCCTGGAAGTGGTAAAAGGAGATTACAAAGAGCCGGTGCAAAGCACTGGAATTGTGTTTGCTGGCAGTTCTTGCACACTAAAGGATCAAGTATGTAACATTGAAGAACATGACATTCATACTACCGGGTTTCCAACTTTGATCGAGAGAGAATTGGATTACAGGAAGGCGGATTATCGTACTGAGACATCGGTGCTTGTGTTGGTTCGAATGCTGCCACAGTGTTGAGAATAAGGCGCCAATAGGTTGAGGAGAGCTCTGCACCAATCCCCTGTGATGATGCATAGAAACGGCCAGGCCTAGCACCTAATGTCCGAGCCCGCCTTCTAGTGGTGCAGACCGTTAGTACCTTTCAAAAGAGATGCTCTCTTGTGAAAGTGAACGGAAGTGGAAGGCTGCCAGATTAGTGTGGCCTACTGATCTGGACAACTCTGGCTACTTTTCTTTTTTTTTCTATCCTGCTGAGGTGTCAACCACACAGAGACCTGGTGCTGACCATATAAACCCACCGGACGACTGAATTATGGCTCTGAGCTTGATTATGGATCCTGAATTTGCTGCCCTGGTCGGCTTCTGTGGAGGGAAAATCTGTGTTTTCTGTTTGTTTGTGGGTTGACAGCCCCAAGTGAATAGATTCACAGGATATGTTTATCAGCTGGATAATCCTGAGCAGAGGTCATCGCAGGCACCTGAACTCTTTGCTTCTACTGGCATCGTCAAATTCTACATTGGGGGAAATCCAGTGTAGATGGCTTCAGCCTTTAGTGGTGGGGGAACGGGTCTTTGCCCCATGTCTGCGATTAGGGGGCTGTTGATATTGTCGGCATTCCCTCTCAATAAACCTAGTTTCTTTAAACATCCCACTAACCATTTTCTCTCCATAGGTAGTTGGAATGTGAGGACTCTGCACAGAGCTTTTTCTCTTGATGCCCTCACACAAGAGTTCCATCATTATAATTTATATATTCTCGGCTTGCAAGAGACCAGATGGACAGATAAAGGTCAGATCCTTAAATGTAATCTTAAATTTCTCTTTTCAGGGAGGGAAGATGGAAAGCATTTCCAAGTTGTAGGTTTGCTTCTGAGCAGACATGCTAGTGATGCTCTTCTAGGATATGAGTACATTAATGAAAGATTTCTTACAGTTAAATTTCAGAGTAGTATTAAAGATTCTAATGTTATCTGTTGTTATGCCACCATTGAGAATACCGATGGAGATAAGAACAATAGGTTTTATGGGCAATGACTTCAATGCTAAAGTTAGTACTGACTCTAACCTTTGGGGAGAAGTGATAGGTCCCTCTGGTATAGGTAGCAGCACTGGCAATGAACAGTGTCTCCTACAGGCAAGTAAACTTTATGGTTTCAGAATTACTACCATTTATTACAAACACCGTGACATATATAAGTACATGTGGATTTCACCAGATGGACTGCATAAGAATATGATTGATTATATCTCAATTAACAGCAAATGGGCTAGTCTGTTAGGAATACCAGGACATACAGGGGAGCTGAAATTGGATCTGGCCATTACCTTGTTAAATTTAATAGCAATAGTCTCTATTTCCCTTCATATTATTTCTGATATAATATAACTATTTAATAAATATTGAGATAAACTCAGATAAATTCGACAGTTCGACATCCAGTAATAAATAGGCACTTTTGACGTCGATTTCAATTTTAGACGAAATATTGTCTGAGCCGGTTCTTAAAAATAATCTTAAATTTCTCTTTTTCAGGGAGGAAGCAGACCCACGCCATCACCAAGGCGTGGATCTGCTTCTCAGCAGACACGCTATTGATGCTTTTCTAGGATATGAGTGCATTAATGAAAGGTTTCTTACAGCAAAATTTCAGACAAGCGTTAAAGACCTGAATGTTATCTGCTGTTATGCCCCCACTGAGGATGAGAAGGATAGGTTTTATGAACAACTTCAGGATATTTTGAATTCTGTCAAGAAAAGGGATATTACCCTTGTTCTTGGTGACTTCAATGCCAAAGTTGGTACTGACTCTGACCTTTGGGGAGGGGTGATAGGCCCTTTTGGTATTGGTAGCTGCAATTGCAATGGGCAACGCCTCCTACAGGTAAGTAAATTCGGTGTTTTCAGAATAACTAACACTTATTACAAACACTACGACATACATAAGTACACATGGGTTGACCTTATGGGCTGCATAAGAATATGATTGATTATATATTAATTAACAGCAAATGGGCTAGTTCTGTTAGGAATACCGGATCATATAGGGGAGCTGAAATTGGATCTGACCATTATCTTGTTAAAAGTGTTTTGCAACTTAAAAAGTGTGCTAAAGTTAAAAAATTTACCATTAATACTGAAGCTCTGAAAGACCCAGTTATAGCTAGAGCTTACCATGATAGGTTACTTAGTCATTATGACAGTCATGGTGTGCTTACTACGGAAGTTGAGGAAGAATGGGACCATTTTAAACAGGGCTTTTTGGAAACTAACAGTACTCTTTTAAGGAAAAAGGAGCAGAGGAAGCAGAATTATGTGAGTGGAGCTTATTTCAGAAAGAAAGAAATGCAGGAATGTCCTTAATCAATACTCTACTAGTCCTAGTAGAAAGGCATTACAGAGAGCTTAATAAACGTGTAAAGGATCAGTTAGTTGCTAGTAAGAATCTTTGGCTTGATGGCTTGGCTGACAAAGCCGAGGAAGCAGTTAGACAGCACAACAGCAGAGAGCTGTACCAGGTAGTTAATGTTTTGTGTGGTAGAAAACTAACAAGCTACCATGACTACAACAGAGGCGTATGTTATTGCAGTGGTGCAAAGAATTTTCAGACGAATCAAGCTTCATGCATCGTGAGGATCAGCATCATGATGGACTAATCCGTATCTGGTTGTACCGCGGCAACAGCTTAGTGAGACATTCATGATGCTTGCAAGATATTACAAAAATCTTTGCATATCTCTATTTCTGCTTGCCATCTTTAAAGTTCCGCCTTGCTAAGAATAACTTGTCTATTTTTCCTTATTCTTGACTTTAGAATTTGGGGTAAAGTTTACATTTATTAATCTATGGTCACTCCCAATGTTATGATCTCCTGTTGTATCTGCCTCGAAACTACTGTAATTCGAAGAAATCCCTCAGTCCAGAAAGCTAGATCCAATATAGTGGCATTAAGCTTAGTAACAAAAGTTTTTTCTTCTGTTCCCCATCTACTAATAAATTAAAATCGGCATTAAAATTTGTCATCACTCTTCTATTAGATTTGATATTACCATCTGTTTCAATCAAATGGACATTGAAATCTCCCATTTACACTGGTACAACACTGAAAATTCTTTGAAATGATACAGCCGTTTTTTGCTAATTTCGAGACGCTAAATGCGATTATTACAATGAACAATGCGGACCATTTTTGTTACATTTGTGACAAGTTACTTTTGCGTCACAGAAGAGTGAAATAACGTCTGTCATCAAAAGGCCTACCACATGTACTTCGGGTTCAAGATTGGAGAACAGAGGAGCTGGTCTCTGGATATAGTATATAATAGTTGTGCAACATGTCTTTGCAGGTGGCTAAAGGCAAGAAATAGTCGATGCCATTCCTATGATATGGCTGGAAACGTCTAACAACATGAGTGACTGTTCCTTTTGTATGGAAACCGCTAGGAAATGGTATTACTAAAAAGAAAAAGACAATAAACTACACCAATGTACCATCTACCATTCGCCCACTGCCATATGAGGAAAATCTGCCCATCACACAGCCACCGGAATATTATAATGTGGACAGAGAGGAGGAAGAGAAGGAAGAAAGAGGAAATAGTATCTGTAGATCCCGACTTTACACCACAACATCGGATTTCCCACACAAAATCATGTGAGAATTGAATGATATTGTTCATCTGTCTTTTTTTGGAGTAAGTCTCTCAATTTCGAAATTGTAGGATGGCTAAAAATTAAGTTTAAGATTTAATGAATTTTGGGGTGTAATGATTTATTTTCATCTTTGTTATTTTATTATATGTATTTTTAAACAATATAATTTCGTAAAAAATTGCACTGTATTTTTCACTGAGAGCTATGCACCAATCCCCTGTGATGATGCATAGAACCGGCCAGACCTAGCACCTAATGTCCGACCCCGCCTTCTCATGGTGCAGACCGTTAGTACCTTTCAAAAAAGAGATACTCTCTTGTGGAAGTGAACGGAAGTGAAAGGCTGCCAGATTAGTGTGGCCTACTGATCTGGACAACTATGGCTACTTTTTTTTTTTTACCCTGCTGAGGAAACCACACAGGGTCCTGGTGCTGACCATATAAACCCACTGGACTGAATTATGGCTCTGAGCTTGATTATGGATCCTGAATTTGCTGCACTGGTGGGCTTCTGTGGAGGGAAAATCTTCCGCTGTGTTTTCTGTTTGTTTGTGGGTTGACAGCCCCAAGTGAATAGATTCACAGGATATGTTTATCAGCTGGTGGATAATCCTGAGCAGAGGTCATCGCAGGCACCTGAACTCTTTGCTTCTATTGGCATCGTCAAATTCTACACAGATAAAAGTCAGATTCTTAAAAATAATCTTAAATTTCTCCTTTCAGGGAGGGACGACAATAAGCATCACCAAGGCGTGGGACTGCTTCTCAGCAGACACGCTAGTGATGCTCTTCTAGGATATGAGTGCATTAATGAAAGGTTTCTTACAGCAAAATTTCAGACAAGCGTTAAAGACCTGAATGTTATCTGCTGTTATGCCCCCACTGAGGATGCCGATGAGGATGAGAAGGATAGGTTTTATGAACAACTTCAGGATATTTTGAATTCTGTCAAGAAAGGAGATATTACCCTTGTTCTTGGTGACTTCAATGCCAAAGTTGGTACTGACTCTGACATTTGGGGAGGGGTGATTGGCCCTTTTGGTATTGGTAGCTGCAATGGCAATGGGCAACGTCTCCTACAGGTAAGTAAACTCAATGGTTTCAGCATAACTAACACATATTACAAACACCGCGACATACATAAGTACACATGGGTTTCACCTGATGGGCTGCATAGGAATATGATTGATTATATATTAATTAACAGCAAATGGGCTAGTTCTGTTAGAAATACCAGGGCATATAGGGGAGCTGAAATTGGATCTGACCATTACCTAGTTAAAAGTGTCTTGCAACTTAAACTTAAAAAGTTGTGCTAGGGTTAAAAAATTTGCTTTCAATACTGAAGCTCTGAAAGACCCAGTTATAGCCAAAGCTTACCATGATAGGTTATATAGTCATTATGACAGTCATGGTATGCTTACTACTGAAGTTGAGGAAGAATGGGATCATTTTAAACAGGCTTTTTTGGACACTAACAGTACTCTTTTAGGAAAAAAGGAGCAGAAGAGACAGAATTATCTGAGTGATAAGGCACTTGAGCTTATTTCGGAAAGAAAGAACTGCAGGAATGTCTTTAATCAATATCCTACTAGTCCTAATAGAAAGCATTAAAGAGAACTTAATAAACGTGCAAAAGATCAGTTAGCTGCTGATAAGAATCTTTGGCTTGATGGTTTGGCTGACAAAGCCGAGGAAGCAGTTAGACAGCACAACAGCAGAGAGCTGTAGCAGATAGTTAATGTTTTGTGTGGTAGAAAACGGACAGGTATACAGGGATTGAAGGATAAACAAGGTAAGGTTATAGATGGTGAGGATTCTGTCATGGCTAGGTGGGCTGAGCATTTCAGTGATGTTCTAAACAATGCAGTTAGTTCTATTCCCATTGTTTGCAATGATAGATGCATTGGTGGCTTTAATGTTGGCCCTATAACACAATCTGAAGTTATTTTGGCTGTTTCTAAACTTAAACTTCATAAATCCCCAGGGGTAGATAAAATTACTACAGAAATGCTTAGAGCTGGAAATGTTTCGGTTAGCACTTGGATGACTGAAATTCTGAATATCTTTTATGATAAAGGCATGGTTCCTAATGATTTTACCAGAGCTATTGTTATCCCTATTTTCAAAAAAGGTGATCGCAGTTCTTGTGATAACTATAGGGATATTAGCCTACTCTCTGTTCCAGGTAAAGTTCTTTCCATGATTGTGCTTAATAGAATTAAGAATCTGGTTGACAGTCAATTGCGTGATGAGCAATGTGGATTCAGAAGTGGTAGGGGATGTGTGGATCAGATATTTTCACTTAGGCAGATTCTTGAGAAATGTTTAGAGTTTCAGAAACCTTTGGTTGCTACCTTTGTTGATTTCAAAAAGGCTTTGGACTCTGTTGATCGTCATAATTTGTGGTTGATTGTGAAATCATATGGTATACCAGACAAGTTAGTTAACATAATGAAAGCTCTCTATAATAACACTGAATCATGTGTGAGAGTTGGTATGGCGTGTAGCAATTGGTTTAGCATTACTTCTGGTGTTCGACAAGGGTGCATTTTGTCTCCTTTTCTCTTTAGTTTGGTTATTGATTATGTTATGCAAAATTCACTTCAACTGAAAGATTTTGGCCTTAAATGGGCTGGAGAAACAAAAATTTCTGATTTAGATTATGCTGATGATTTAGCCCTTTTGGCAAATGATGTTGATGAGATGAACTCTTTCATTCGAGCTGTTGATGAGACTGGTAGTAGAGTAGGTTTGGTTATAAACAGAGAGAAAACTAAAGTGATGAAAATTGGTCAGGCAGAATGTGATTCAGTTAATCTGAATGGTTGCAGTCTTGAGCAGGTGTCACAGTTTAATTATCTTGGGAGCTATGTAACAAATAATGGTGATATGCGGCATGAGATTAACAGACGAATAGGGATTGCTACCGGGACTTTTAAGAATCTATGGAGAGTGTGGAGAAATAGGGTATACACCTAAAGACTAAAATTAGACTGTATAATAGTTTGGTTCTTTCTAGGGTTAGTTATGGTAGTGAAACTTGGACACTTTGTAAACAAGATAACAGGAAACTAGATGCTTTTGATTCCAGATGCTTACGCAGTATCTTGGGCATTAGGTGGTTCAACTTTGTAACTAATGATGAGGTTAGGCAAAGGAGTTTGCAACCTCCTTTAAGCAGCATATTGTGCAGAGAGAGACTCCGTTGGTTTGGCCATGTTGCCCGTATGAATAATTATAGATTGGCGAATAGGGTTATGAACAATGTGCCTAAAGGCCTCAGAAAGAAAGGGAGACCTAGGATGCGGTGGGCAGACAATGTCAAACAGGACCTTGTTAGAATTGGTGTGCAGTGGCCAGATGCAGTAGATGTAGCTCAGGATAGATTTGCTTGGAGAACTAAATTGCACAGTCTGGTTGGACCTCCGTAGCCCATGGCTGCTTGAGGATGATGATGATGACGTCGCCATTTATTTAATTCTCTCCTCCCTATAACGTTTCTTCCTACAAGCCTGCTCTGACTGTACCAGGTATGAACCAGCTTAACTTAAACACCAGTTTTTTAAATTTTTTAGGAATGATATTTATATACTAATCTTTTTTTTTTTGCGTTTTTTGGCTGTTTTTGTAGTTATAGAATGCAAAAAAAAAAACACTACACGTGTATAAAACCAAAATTCCCTGAAAAAGAGTTGAATTATCGTGTTTTTTTTTTCATTTAAGCAAGTTTCCGTTGTTCCACTTTATGTGATATGTTTGATTCACATGGTTCACTGGAAAATAAATCGCAATGCATTGAAACAGAATGCAAAATCAGAGCTGAAAATTGTAAACTTTTAAACAGATGTGTAAGTGAAACATTTCTGGTAGAAATTTGAAATTTTGATGGTAGAATATGGAAGGAGAGCTGTGTACCAATCCCTAGTGATGATGCACAGAACCGGCCAGGTCTAGCTGACCCCGGCTTCTCGTGGTCGACTATGTCCTTCTAATGTCCGACCCCGCCTTCTAGTGGTGCAGGCCGTTAGTACCTTTCAAAAGAGATATTCTCTTTTGGAAGGGAACGGAAGGAGAGGGCTGCCAGTTCAGTATGACCTACTGATCTGGTCATCTATGGCCACTTTTTTCTTTTTTTTTCAAACCTGCTGAGGAGTGGTCAACTTTATAGAATCCTGGTGCTGACCATTTATATCTACTAGACTGAACTTGTTTATGGATTGGAGCTTGTGTATGGATCCTGGACTTGGTGCACTGGTAGGCCTCTGTTGAGGGAGAATCTGCTGCTGTGTTTTCTGTTCGATTCTGGGTTGCCAGCCCTAAGTGAACAGAGGCATGGGATACCTTATATCAGCTGGTGGATAATCCTAATCAGAGGCCATCGCAGGTACCTGAACCTTACTTAGCTAGTTGGGCATCGTCAAGCCTAAACTGTAGTAATGTGTCTCAGGCAGGCCATATGGCTCATGAAAAAGTCCACTTGAAAAGGTGGTGCCTGAAGTTCGTACCAGCATCGGTGACTTCAGCCTTTAACAGAGGAGGAACAGGTCCTTGCCCCATGCCTGCGATCAGGGGGCTGTTTGATATTGTTGGCCCTACCAATCTCAATAAACCTAATTTCTTTAAAAATCCTACTAATCATTTTCTCTCTGCAGGAACGTGGAACGTGAGGACATTACATAGAGATTATTCTCTTGATGTCCTCATGCAGGAACTCCAGCGCTATAACCTAAATATTCTAGGCTTGCAAGAGTCCAGATGGACAGGTAAAGGTGAGATACTTAAAAATAACTTTAAAATTCTCTTTACAGGGAGGGAGGATGGAAAACATCACCAAGGCGTGGGTCTGCTGCTCAGCAGACATGCTAGTGATGCTCTTCTAGGATATGAGTGCATTAATGAAAGGTTTCTTACAGCAAAATTTCAGACAAGCATTAAAGACTTGAATGTTATCTGCTGTTATACCCCCACTGAGGATGCTGATGAGGATGAGAAGGGTAGATTTTATGGACAACTTAGAATATTTTGAATTCTGTCAAGAAAGGATATATTACCCTTGGTCTTGGTGACTTCAGTGCCAAAGTTGGTACCGACTCTGACCTTTGGAGAGGGGTGATAGGCCCTTTTGGTATTGGTAGCTGCAATGGCAATGGGCAACGTCTCCTACAGGTAAGTAAACTCAATGGTTTCAGAGTAACTAAAACATATTACAAACACCGCGACATACATAAATACACATGGGTTTCACCTGATGGGCTGCATAGGAATATGATTGATTATATATTAATTAACAGCAAATGGGCTAGTTCTGTTAGAAATACCAGGGCATATAGGGGAGCTGAAATTGGATCTGACCATTACCTTGTTAAAAGTGTCTTGCAACTTAAAATTAAAAAGTGTTGTGCTAGGGTTAAAAAATTTACCTTTAATACTGAAGCTCTGAAAGACCCAGTTATAGCTAAAGCTTACCATGATAGGTTACTTAATCATTATGACAGTCATGGTTTGCTTAATACTGAAGTTGAGGAAGAATGGGGTCATTTTAAACAGGCTTTTTTGGAAACTAACAGTACTCTTTTAGGAAAAAAGGAGCAGAGGAGACAGAATTATCTGAGTGATAAGGCACTTGAGTTTATTTCGGAAAGAAAGAACTGCAGGAATGTCAATTAATCAATACCCTACTAGTCCTAATAGAAAGCATTACAGAGAGCTTATTTAACGTGTAAAGGATCAGTTATCTGCTGATAAGAATCTTTGGCTTGACTGACAAAGCCCAGGAAGCAGTTAAATTAAACAATAGCAGAGAATTGTACCAGATAATTATTGTGTTTTGTGTATTAGAAAACAGTCAGGTATACAGGGATTGAAGGATAAACAAGGTAAGGTTATAGATGGTGAGGATTCTGTCATGTCTAGGTGGGCTGAGCATTTCAGTGATGTTTTAAACAATGTAGTTAGTTCTACTCCCATTGTTTGTAATGATGATAGATGCATTGGCAGCTTTAATGTTGGCCCTATAACACAATCTGAAGTTATTTTGGCTGTTTCTAAACTTAAACTACATAAATCCCCAGGGGTAGATGAAATTACTACTGAAATGCTTAGAGCTGGGAATGTTTCGGTTACCACTTGGACGACTGAAATTCTGAATATCTTTTATGATAAAGGCATGGTTTCTAAGGATTGGTTCCAGAGCTATTATTATCTCTATTTTCAAAAAAGGTGATCGCAGTTCTTGTGATAACTATAGGGGTATCAGCATACTCTCTGTTCCAGGTAAAGTTCTTTCCATGATTGTGCTTAATAAAATTAAGAATCTGGGTAACAGTCAATTGCGTGATGAGCAATGTGGATTCGGAAGTGGTAGTGGATGTGTAGATCAGATATTTTCACTTTGGCAGATTCTTGAGTAATGTTTGGAGTTTCAGAAACCTTTGGTTGCTAGCTTTGTTGATTTCAAAAAGGCTTTCGACTCTGTTGACCGTCATAATTTGTGGTTGATTGTGAGATCATATGGTATAGTAGAGAAGTTAGTTAACATAATGAAAGCTCTCTATAATAACACTGAGTCATGTGCGAGAGTTGGTAAGTCTTGTAGCAATTGGTTTAGCATTACTTCTGATGTTCGACAAGGGTGCATTTTGTCTCCTTTTCTCTTTAGTTTGGTTGTTGATTATGTTATGCGAAATTCACTTCAAGGGAAAGATTTTGGCCTTAAATGGGCTGGAGATAGGAAAATTTCTGATTTAGATTATGCTGATGATTTAGCCCTTTTGGCAAATGATGTTGATGAGATGAACTCTTTCATTCGAGCTGTTGATGAGACTGGTAGTAGAGTAGGTTTGGTTATAAACAGAGAGAAAACTAAAGTGATGAAAATTGGTCGGGCAGGTTGTGATTCAGTTAATCTGAATGTTTGCAGTCTTGAGCAGGTGTCACAGTTTAATTATCTTGGGAGCTATGTAACAGATACTGGTGATGTGCGGCATGAGATTAACAGACGAATAGGTATTGCTGCCGGGTCTTTTAAAAATCTATGGAGATTGTGGAGAAATAGGTGTATACACCTAAAGACTAAAATTAGACTGTATAATAGTTTGGTTCTTTCTAGGGTTAGTTATGGTAGTGAAACTTGGACGCTGTGTAAACAAGATAACAGGAAACTAGATGCTTATGCAGTATCTTGGGTATTAGGTGGTTTAACTTTGTAACTAATGATGAGGTTAGGCAAAGGAGTCTGCAACCTCCTTTAAACAGCATATTGTGCAGAGAGAGACTCCGTTGGTTTGGCCATGTTGCCCATATGAATAATTATAGGTTGGCGAATAGGGTTATGAACAATGTGCCTAAATGCCTCAGAAAGAGTGGGAGACCTAGGATGTGTTGGGCAGACAATGTCAAACAGGACCTTGTTAGAATTGGTGTGCAGTGGCCGGATGCAGCAGATGTAACTCAGGACAGATATGCTTGGAGAATTAAACTGCGCGGTCTGGTTGGACCTCCTTAGCCCATGGCTGCTTAGGATGATGATGATGATGAGGAGGACCCGGGTACCTCCCGACAAAACGAATTTCAATGAACCCTTGGTAACCAAAGAATGTAGAGGGAGAAGAAGTTAAGCTTCCATAGAGAGTAATGTAAAATCGAGTATCGTGCATTTTGCGTAGAGGTGAAACGAACATTACAGGGGTGAACGCTTTTGTAATTACATGTTACTGTCAACTTCCATTCTCTTCGCTTTTCCTATGTAATAATTTCCCATTGATATCCTACAGAGTATATTAATATCAGTTCTGGTCCCTGTTTCTATGTAACCAGGAAAGCTCTTAATTGTAATAATTTATTTTATAAATTAACTTCAAGCTAATTTCAAACCTCTTTCCGTTCAATTTATAATTGTTGGTTCAACGAAAAATAATTCCAATTGAGAAAATAAACCTTTATTAAAATCATGATATTATTTTTTTCAAATACAAAGTGCAGTTATTTTTTTCCTTTTTTAAAATATAAATTTTTTGATGCATAATTCCTTTGCCCCTTATTGTTCGCTTCCCAGGTTAAACAAATTCACGATACGAATCGAAATACCACTTGAGATCGCCACTTACGCTTTGTCAAAGCAGAACTTCTTTTCCTTATACTTTCTTTGTTGGTAACTACCGTCGGTAGCTCGAAACCGTAATCGTGCCCAGCATTAATATTGTTTGTAGTGTGTTTAGTATGGAGTTTGTTTAGAGTACAGTTTATGACTTTCTTTAAGGCCATCACTAGTAAGTCTGATTTACATGTTAAATGTGTTTATTTTTTTCTTGAGTGATATGATGCTTATTGTGTTTAATTAGTTCTTGAGTGATATGATGCTTATTGTGTTTAATTAGTTCTTGAGTGATATGATGCTTATTGTGTTTAATTAGTTCTTGAGTGATATGATGCTTATTGTGTTTAATTAGTTCTTGAGTGATACGATGCTTATTGTGTTTAATTAGTTTTTGAGTGATAAGATACTGTGTTAACACGTGGAATAATTATTAATATATGTAAATATTAACGTGTGACAAAGCTATGTACTCTAAACGGTCTGGCATGGGATTTACAGAAAGTGCTTATGTTAAAATTTCGTTTAAAGTAATAAACAGTAGCTAAATTAATATCAGTGATGGAGGTGGAATCACCACCGCCAAGTTATATGTGCTCAGAAGCTTTACAGTAACAACCTACCATGAACATAGACCAGAAATTAATACTGATGTAGAAGGAAACATTAAGAAATCATATATTGCTTAGTGCATAATAAGCCCCAGGGTTAAATAACTCAAACATATTCCACAAAATACCTCACAATACCAAATCAACAAAAAAATTAACTATTCTTCAAACGTTTACAAATCAAGAAACATTTCTTTCCATGCTAGTATAAAATATCCAAACCACAAAACAAACAGCTACGTCCACAACAATATTATTTACACAACAAAACATTGAATTACATCATAAATCCCTGGATATATTGGGGCAGGGGTGGCTTAGTCGGTAGCACGCCAGACTCATAACCTGTAGTTCCCAGGTTTGAGTCCCAGCTGGGTCAGCATTGAGATTTATCTGCAAAATTCCCTGCCCTGCCCACAGTCAATAGGGGACACCGATGGGCTTGGAAAGGCCGCCGCCCATCGTTGGATGGGACGTTAATCTGATTGCCATATTTTAGAAGCGCTATACGGTATTGCCAATATGTGTGTTAATGTTACTCTGTATTGAAGCAATCACCCAATTAAGCTCACAACAAATTTCTCCTTAAATTTTCGAAAATCAAAAAATTAACAAAAAAAAACTGCTATTTTTAAAAACAGAAGATTTTGGAAGTAATTGTGAAATATGTATCTATTTTTTGATATACCACTGTAAAGAGTGTTAATAAAATTAATATGTTACTACAATGTTCATATTTTTTACTTCAATAAAATTCAGAATTAAATTCTCTTCAATTTATAACATGGACTATTTCTGTTGACTAGTTATTTATTAAAAATATTCTAAAGTTAACTTGTTTATTGCACGCTGCAATAAGCCTGGATTTTCTCAAATTATGGTACGGAGAAAAAAATTAGAAACAGAAGAAGTGTTTACTTTAAACATGAATTTTTTTTTGTTATTCAGAAATTTCCTTTCTATTCATGTATATTATAATCATTTCTGTCTATTAGTGTTTTTTAAATAAATTTTTATTTCTATTGCCAGATGCTTTTTTTACCACATGCCGATTAATTTGGCATTTATTTCTGAATTATTAATTTTCATTAATTATTTGGCAAAGTAAATTTTATTTTGCCTGATCAGAGTGAAAAAATGGCTAGACCTGGGAAGGATTAATGTCAGTAATGCACCTATAATTACAAACAATGGGAATAGAACTAACTGCATTGTTTTAGAACATCATTGAAATGCTCAGCCCATCTAGCCGTGAGAGAATCCCAACCTTCAATAATAACCTTACCATTTAACCCTTCCAGTGTTGAGCCTCAAAAACTGGTTTCCATACAGAGGCCATTTTCTCTCTATGCTCAGCCAAAACAAATTTCAATTTAGAACTTTTATACCAAATAACCAATGAAAAGAATTATGGCATGTTACACTGGTGGAAATTGAAAAAAGAACACCCAGAAGGAATTCCTTTAGGAACGTCATATTATAATATGTTAATAGTTAATGAAAGGTTTCTTAAGCTAAACTTCATACAGGCATTAAAGACATGAATGCTACCTGTTGTTATGCAACCACTGAGGATGAGAAAGATAAGTTTTACGAACAGCTTCAGGATATTTTAAATTCTGTCAAGAAAGGAGATATTACCCTTGTTCTAGGTGACTTCAATGTGAAAGTTAGTACTGACTCTGACCTTTGGGGAGGGATGATAGGCCCTTTTGGTATTAGTAGTTGCAATGGGCAACGTCTCCTACATGTAAGTAAACTTAATGGTTTCAGAACAACTAACATTTATTGCAAACACTGCAACATAAATAAGTACACATGGATTTCACCAGATGGGCTGCATAAGAATATGATTCATTATACATTAATTAGCAGCAAATGGGCTAGTTAGGAATACCAGCACATATAGGGCAGCTGAAATTAGATTTAGTCATTACCTCGTTAAACCTTTCAGTGTCCAGAATGTCTGTATATGTTTGCAGAATTTGAAATGAGAGGCCAAGGATGTATATATTCGTTTTTAGTACAACAAAACAAATTGATTTTTTAAAAATAAAAAATATCGTTTTCAAAAATTTTTATATATATCTTATAAAAATATGTAATTCAGGCTTGATAAATAATATTTTCTTTTTTCATTTGATGCATATTTTATTAAACTATGACATAAATAATTTGTTAAAGCCATGTGATTGCCATTTCTTTGAAGCGATATAAGGTATTGCTAATTTGTTTGTTAACATTACTCTGCTATTTTTAAAAATGGAAGATTTTGCAAGTAATTATGAAATATATACCCTTTTTTTGGTATACCACTGTAAAAAACATTATTAAAATTAATATATTACTATAATGTTCATATTTTTTACTTCAGTAAAATTCAGAATTAAATTTCTGTTGATTAGTTATTTATTAAAAATATTCTAAAGTTGACTTGTTTATTGGACTCTGCAATAAACCTGGACTTTTCTCTAAGTATGGTAGAGAGAAAAAATATTTTACCTTTTAATGAGTTGCATTTTACAGAAGGCACATTTTATATTATATATAAATCTTCAACTCTGGCATGCAATCAGTCGTATAAATGCTGGATATCATGCTGGGGTATACCATTCCATGCACTTTCAACTTGGATATGTAATTCAGTGATGGTCATTACCTGCTGTGGTCTGCAGAAGAGTCTTTGTCAGATCCAGTCCCAGATATGCTTGATTGGAGACAAGTCCTGAGAGCATGCTGGCCAAGGGAGTTGGTGCACTGCCTGAAGAGCATGTTGAGTTGCCTGGGCAGAGTGTGGGCAGGCATTATCCTGCTGGAATATCACACATTTGGGATTACACTCAAATATGTCAGGACGACTGGCTGTACGATCTCGCTGACATACGTATTGCTATTCAGTTTATCCTGTACAAACACCAGACACATACGAGAATGATAGCTAATCACTCCCCACACCATGATGCCCAGTGTGGGCCCTGTGTGTTGCTGGAGGATGCATGATGGAAGAAGCTGCTCACCTTGCTGCCTTCGACCCATAAACGACCATCAGATGCTCCTAAGCAGAATCAGCTTTCATCTCTGAAGACCAGACTGCCATTCTTCCCTCCAATGAACATGGAAACATGCTTGACAGTGATGAGGTGACAGTAGTAACTATGCCCGTAGTTCTGCTTCCAAAAGATGATTGCATATCATTCTTGTAGACACCCTTGGTACGATAGAAGATTGAATTTGTGAGGCCAATAGCCGTCTGCTCTGCCACCACTGCCCTCCTGATACGCCGATCCTCTCGTGTGTCCATAACTTTGTGTTGCCTAGAACCATGTCTGCGAATGCTCTTCTGACCATCAATGCCACCATTGTACCACTGCCGATATCTCTCGTCCAGTAAATAAAAAAAAAAATAAAAAAATAAAAATACTCCCTCAAGCAGCTGCTTGCCACAGAGGTCTGACAGGAGCCTGTCAGTTTATATGCCACAGTAGAAGATCTGAGAGGATGGCAGGACCTCAGCAGAAAACAACATGAACATCCATGCCTTACCCAGGCTCGAACCCAGATCCCGTAGATCAGTAGTCAAGCGCGCTAACCACTACAGTGTGCAATTTGCGAAAAGACCAACCTGCTTCCCTGAAGACCCACTATTACAACCTTGCTCAAACTCCACTAACTGAACAAATGTTGCGCGCCTGTCGTCAAAGAGCACTGAACAATACACAACATGAATAACTTCTTTTTTCATGCCCTAATCCTTAAGTATACACTGCATACATTTGCATGTTGTCGTCCTCAGTGATGCCATTATTTCATCCAATGACTTTCAATCTTGGATCATGGTTTCTGCTGCCCTTAATGAACTGATATCCTAGAAGAGCATCAGTAGTGTCTACTAAGCAGCAAACCAACATCTTGGAGCTGCTTCTATCTTCCCTCCCTAAAACTCCCTTCACTAGGATTTGAACCTTGGTGTCCAAAAAGCATGCTGGGCTTCTCAACCACTGGACCTTTTCCTGTCATAATTCATTACTGTATTTTTCAGTATCTGACCTGTGTCTGTCCATCTGGTTCTTGCAAGCTCAGAATATCTAGGTTATAATGCCATAAATATTGTGTGAGAACATCAAGAGAATAATCTGTATGGAGTCCTCACATTCCTAGAATCTGTGGAGAGAAATGGTTAGTGGGATGTTTAAAGAAACTATGTTTATTGAGAGAGGAAGTGCCGATAATTACAAACAGCTACCTAATTGCAGGCTTGGAGCAAAGACCTGTTCCCTTCACTATTAAAGGCTGAAATCATCTGCACTGATAGAACTTTCTCCAATGTAGGTTTGATGATGGTTGTAGAAACAAGAGTTCAGGTAGCTATGATTGGCTCTTTTCAGGATTATCCACCATCTGATAAAGCATATCCTGTGAATCTATTCAGTTGGGATTGTAAACCAACAAACAAGCAGAAACACAGCAGAAGATTTTCCCTTAACAGAAGCTGACCAGTGCAGCAAATTCAGGATCCATAATCAAACTCGGAGGCATTATTCCATTCAGGTTGGTATATATGGTCAACACCAGGATCCTTTGTGGTTGACCATTCCTCAGCAGAGTAGAAAAAAAAGTAACCATAGTAATCCAGATCAGTAGGCCACACCTTTTCCTGGTAGCCCTCTCCTTTTCCGTTCCCTTCCACAAAAGAGTACAGTGGACTCTCATATAATGCGCTCCCCTATAACGCGAATTCGTATAATGTGCCGAAAAAATTGCGACTAGTACTCATACAACGCAATAAACAGTCCTGTATTACGCATAAAATAAATTTAACATTTTGACATAGTTTTTGAGTTTTTGTTTAGAAAAGTAAATGTATACACTTACCTGTTGTTTATACAGGGTGATTCAAAACTTATCTTTCAAATTTCTTGGGAAGGTAGGGAATACGTCAGGAAACCGATTTCACATAGGAAAGTATGTCCACAAATGTCATCTACATGAACAAAATGGACAAGTAAAGTGAACACAAGGAAACAGTACAGTTAAGTGGTAATGAATGTGACTTTTATTCCAACAAGGTAAAGTACAGGTTCACAGTAGGTGCTCAAAATTGCGACCATTTACACGGACACAGGATTCACAGCGCCGTTGCATTGACCGCTGAACATTTTCAAAAACGCCGGGCATATCACGGACAATGCCTGCGGCGGCCACTATTCGTGCAACAAGGTCCATTTCACTGTTGACGGGGGTCTCGTACACATGGTATTTCATGGCCCCCCACAAAAGAAATCCATGGGTGATAAATCAGGTGACCTGGGTGGCCAAGTGATTGGTCCACCTCTACCGATCCATCGAGCTCCGAATGTTCGGTTCAGGTAATCACGCGCAGCAATTGTGCTATGGGCTGGAGCCCCGTCATGTTGATACCACATATCTCGACGGATATGTGCAAGAACAGCGCCCAGAAAAGTCGGTAACACTGTCTCGAGAAATATTAGGTATTTCCGGCCGTCCAATCGGGGCGGTAGCAAGTAAGGTCCCAACAAACAGTCACCAATGATTCCAGCCCACACATTTACGACAAAACGATGTTGCACAGCGTGACTTCTCGTACCATGCGGGTTGTCGTAAGCCCACACATGTGAATTGTGTGTATTGAACACACCTTCACGACTGAATGAAGCTTCATCTGTAAAAAGGACAGAAGCTGGAAAACTGGGGTCCATGGCACCTTTCTGCATGAACCATTGTGCAAATTCCACACGCTTCGGATAATCGTCAGGATGCAGTAACTGCACCCTTTGCAGATGGTAAGGATGCACACGTTCCTCGTGCAGTATCCGCCACACTGCTGACTGAGAGACCCCAAGGTGCTGAGCAATAGCTCGTGTGCTGGTATTCGGATTATCTTCGATGGACTGTAGGACTTGTTCTGCGACGTTGACAGTCCGCGTCAGTAGTCTTCTCCCCGTATCCTACATGTTGCTGCGCAGTGAAACACGTTTGTGCAGATTGCGATGCACACGTGCAAACATTTGATGCTGCGGTATTCTTCTGTTGGGGTATCGGTCTTCGTAAACTTGCCTAGCTCGGCGGCCACTTTCGCCAGCTGCCCCATATGCGAGATGCATATCCGCTAGCTCTTGATGCGTAAAACAATTCATCTTATCACTAGTAAGTCAGCTCGTACACTGAAGACAGCGGGAGTGGTCGGGCGAGCTGTACACTGGTTGGGTACACACAGCGCCCTCTACATACGCATGCGTACATTTGCGGACATACTTTCCTCTGTGAAATCGGTTACCTGACGTATTCCCTACCTCCCCACGAAATTTGAACGATAAGTTTTGAATCACCCTGTATATGCACAGTGAAGCTGACAGTTTTAAAAGGTGTAAAGGTTATCAAAAAAAATAATATGCACATTTAAAGATATAAGAGGAAAATATTTTTATTCAACTTTTAATTAAAATAAAAATATGTACTTCACTATTTAACATTCATCCACTATCGGAAGTATCAAGAAATAAGTTCCAATGATGCCGTCTTAACATTGGTTGTGCAGATTCATCGCTTGGAGTCCATAGTTTCGTCTTTATTGTTATCATTATTTAAAAACAATTCTTTTTCCAGATCATTTTTAGATTGAAAATATGGGGATAGACAATTCGCCTGATAATTCATGTCCCATATAACGCGATTTCCTATAATGCGGAACATATCCCTGGTGTTGTACGGAAGTCCACTGTATATCTTTTGAAAGATACTAAAAGTCTGTGCCATGAGAAAGTGGGGATGGATTATAGGTGCTAGGCCTGACTGGTTCTGTGCATTATCACAGGGGATTGGTGTATAGCTCTTTGACATTTCATTGACACAGAAATTGTTACTAATTTGAATCTTTTGTGAGATATTTAACAATTTTTGAATTATGCTTAACTTTTGGACACCAGTGTTATGCACCATGGGGCTTTTCATGGTCCTCAGCCAACAGATGGCATGGCTTAGAAAATGTATGACGTCAATTGTAAAGTATGATGTAGAAATGTAACAGAATAACTGTGGGTTGTTGGTGGCCTGTGGTTCTATGATTTGTTTCTTTTGGGTAAGTAATGTGAAGTCACATGTCGTGTGTGATTTGATGTGAATGTGATGTTATTGTTGGATATTTTGTCAATCTTGCTTGGATTACTTGCCCGATACAGTCACAAGTTAGTGGATATGTATAATATATATTTAATGAGGGTTTTTTAATGATAGGCAGAAAAGTGGTAATTAATTCATCCCACTTGTTTTTTCGAAATTTGGTTAAAATATGATAAATAATGAGTTAAGATATATAGGAATAGAAAGGATAGTGATACTCAACTGTTTTGTATTGTTACAGCCAGGTCATCTATAAGACCTGGCCATTTGAAAGTGGGAGTTCGATAGTTTTTTGTGGCTATGTGTTGGGGGAATGCTTTATGTATGTTCTTCGAATGTTGGGAGTTGTGAAAATTGTGCCTTTCTTGTGCGATTAAGGAGAGTTGATAAAATTCAAAGTGACTTGGCAAATTCAGGGAATGTAAAAATTGAGATTTTTTTTTTTGTTGGGGGGAGGGGGAGTAGTCAGAACTATTTTGAATCATATATTTTGCAATTAATAGGATTTAGCAGTGTTTTGTTGTGGGTATGGAAGAAAATAGCAAAGTTTTGAATGTTGGGAAATGAAGTAAAAATTTAGTTTTTTATGGGGTGTTTGGATTTTAGGAGAATAGTTTTCAGGGAAATGAATACAGTGGGTTTTCAGAGAATTCTAATGTAGCAGGGGGTGGGGCTGGAGTATGTCAAATTAATGTTTGAAGTTTTTGTATATGGGACTGAACATGATGGTTATAAAGAGCACATGTACCTTATTAGATATTTATTGCTTATTTGATGTTATTAATATGATTTATTTGGAAGCATTTAGCACTATTTTATATAGAAATTTTGGATGTTGTAGAATTATTAGATGGAGAAATCATGGTTCCTAATGGAGGCAGAAAGATTAATGAGATGATTTTTTGAGCAATATGAAGTGAGCAATATGAATTTTAATGGATAGAAGGTGGTCTGTAATTTTTTCAATAGATAAATTGTTGTGCTTATGTGTGTTTTTATTAATATTTGTGGTGATGTATATTAATAATAATAGTTATTAATATGGAATTGAAGATTTGTTTTTAATTTTATCTCACTTTAAAAGAAAACAAGATGATATTTTCGCTTTGTCATCTCTCTGTCCATCTGTAGACATTGAACTTTTTTATATACAGAGATAAATTAAAAATTCTTTTTTGTGTTGGATAGGTATTGATGAAATATTGCGATATGAACTTTCCGAATCTCTCTAAAGCTGTAATTATGCTCTCTAGCGATGAAAAAAGTTGAAAATTCCTAAATTTAAAATGAATATTACAAACAAAGTGTTTATGATAGAAATCTGAAATTTTGGTGGTGAAATATGAAGGCCACAAAGTTTCCATTGCCAACAATGAGTTGACCCATTAGATCCATAGAGGGTGGGAAAACACATCTTTTTAGTTTTGGCAGATAATTGTTTCTTTTTGGGTTAGATAAGAATTAGTAAAATATTATGATTCACTTTTTTTAAATCTGAAAACCATAATTGTGCCCTCTAAAGATGGAAAATTTTTCAAATTTCAAGCAAATATTACAAATGATGTATTTAAGCTGGAAATTTTAAATTTCGGTGGTGAAATGTGAATGCCATGATGTTTCCATTGGCAACAATGAATTGACCTTTTAGACCAGGGGGAGGGGGAAGACAATTTTTTGTTTTAGCAGGTAATTGTTTGTATTTAGGGATAAATTAAAAAATCTTTTTAGGGTTAGATAAAAATTAAAGAAATCTTTTTAGAGTTAGAAGGGAAAAATCGAGAACTCTTGGCAAAATCTAGGGGAGTTGGCAAAATTTGAAGCCACTTGGTAAAATACAGGGGAGTTGTGAAAATTATGCCTTTCTTGTGCAATTAAGGAGAGTTGATAAAATTCAAAGTGACTTGGCAAATTCAGGGAAGATGTAAAAATTGAGATTTTTTTTCTGTAAAATTACGGCATGTTGACAAAATCTAGGTATTTGGCAAAATTAGAATCCACTTGGCAAAATAAGGTGAGTTGTGAAATTGGGATTGGTTTTGTGAAATTGAGGAGTCAAACGTGCTCTGGCATGAATCTGGAGAGATGCAAGTTCGATTCCCGCCGTGGCGGCGATGAATTTTTTTCAGAATCTATTAATGTTTGATGTCTTTCTTAACAGGGAATACTGTGCATTCACTTTAGATTAATTTTAAATTAAGGAATGTTGGATAAATCAAGGAAACTTAACAAAATCTAGGGGAGTTGGCAAAATTCGAAGCCACTTGGTAAAATACAGGGAAGTTGTGAAAATTGTGCCTTATGCAATTAAGGAGATTTACCGATAAATTACCACTTGGAAGTCGATTCAATTTTGTTTTTTAGAGGAAAAGTTGTCTTGAGCCAGGTGAATACGAACCCATGATCTCCTGATAACATGTCAGGTGCTCTGGACCACTGAGCTACCAGCTGCCGATCAAGATCTAATTGATAATATGAACCTTTCCAACCTATATTACATCATATGTAGGGAGTGTTCTGGAAAATTTTGCCACAAGTGGCAGACACATGCCATATAGATGGAGAATATTTTCTTACAAGTAATATTGTTGGCTGTCCCATGGCTGAGTGGTTAGCACGCTTGGCTAATGATCTGAGGGACCTGGGTTCGAGCCCCAGGTAAGGCATGGCTGTTTGTGTCGTTTTTCTGCTGAGGGCCTGCCATCCTCTCAGATCTTCTGCTATGGCATATAAACTGACAGGCTTCTGTCAGACCTCTGTGGCAAGCAGCTGCTTGAGGGGGTATTTATTATTTTTTTTAATACAGTTGATAAATAATGAATAAACTTGACATATTTGGTATTTACCTATAAATTACCACTTTGAAGTCTCTTCAAATTTTTTTAGAGGAAAAATTGTTTTGAGCTGGGTGGGATATGAACCCACAACCTCCTGATAACATCAGGTGCTCTGGACCACTGAGCTATTGGCTGCCGATCAAGATCTCTAATTGATGATATGAACCTTTTCAACCTATATTCAAAAAAAAAAAAAAAAAAAAAATGAATCAACTTCAAAGTGGTAATTTATAGGTAAATACCAAATGTGTCGAGTTTATTCATTATTTATCAATTAAGGAGAGTTGATAAAATTCAAAGTTACTTGGCAAATTCAGGGAAGATGTAAAAATTGTGATTTTTTTTTTTAATGTAAAATTACGGGAGTTGGCAAAATTTAAGGTATTTGGTAAAATTTGAATCCACTTGGTGAAATATAGGCGAGTTGTGAAAATTGGGATTTGTTTTGTGAAATTAAGGAGAGTTGGACAAATCGAGGAAACAACAAAATCTAGGGCAGTTGGTAAAATTCGAATCCACTTGGAAAGTATGGACGAGTTGTGATAATTGGGATTGGGTGTGTGAAATTAATGAGAGTTGACAAAATCGAGAAAATTTGGTGAAATCTTGGTGAGTTTCAAAAATTTGAATGACTTGGCAAATTTAGGAGAGTTGTAAAGATTGGGATTGGTTTTGTGAAATTATGGAGTTGGGTTGTTTTACCTCTGAGCGGCACTTTTTTGCACACAATGGGTAAATGGCCAGGTCACAAGTACCCCGAAGGCTCAGAGTGTTTGGGGGAGAGGACCCATTGGAATAGCTGTTAGGAGACAGATGGTAGCCTCCTGTCAAGGCCATCCAGCGTGTTCTTTAACATGCACAGGGTATGGCTCTCCGCTTTCCAAGCCCATCGGTGTCCCCTGCTGACCGGGGGCAGGACGGGCAGTTTTGCAAAGATAAATCTCAACGCTGACTCAGCTGGAACTCAAACCTGGGAACTGCAGATTATGAGCCTGGCGCACTACCGACTGAGCCACCCCTGCTCCCGAAATTATGGAGAGTTGATGATGATGATGATGATGATGGGAAAATTCACACTGACTTGCTACAATTTAGGTGAAATGCAAATATTGGGATTGTTTCTGTGAAATTATGGCAAGTTGGCAAAATTGGAAGTCAAATGGCAAATTGCAGGAGAGTTGTGAAAATTCTCTCTCCCCCTCCCCCCATGGAGTGAAAATCTAGGTGCTAACACCTGACAGAGATATTATTTTCTCAGTTGGCAAAATTTGATTTTCAAGTTGGAATGAGTCCTTTGCTACACTGTGATTGCAATGATGTATTAATGAGAGAAATATGAAACTTTGGTGGTCGAATGTGAACATCATGAAGTTTCCATTGGAAACAAAGAAAATGATAATTAGAAAACTCTTTTTTTTAATTTGATTGATACTAATGAAATATAATTCACATTTTTCAAATAGTAGTTTTAATATATATATTTACAGATTACTGAAATGATGAAAAGGCAGAGCTGTTGGCAAGTTTTATAAATAATATGTACAGAATAGAAATTTGAAAAATTAGTTGTAGATTTTAAGAGATATTCCACTAATAGAAATAATCTATCCACTTTTCTGAGAGAGAGGTGTGAAATGCAAGTTTTTAATTTAAGAATAAAGAACGAATACTTTTATGTTGTATAATTACTAATGAAATGCTATTTGCATTTTCCCCACCATTCGCTAGCTCAAATTGAAACTTTTAAGGAACGAAACAGGTAAAGGAAAAACTTCTTTCACTTTGAAAATGAGATTCTCATATGTGCCAGAGGTAATATGCGTCCTTCTAGTTTATTAGTGTTTGTGGTTAAGAAGTTTAATATGGATATTTAATATTGAAAATGATGTGTAATATACACTGTGTGATGCCCCACCGTTCACTTTTGCTTTACCTTAACCAGTTTTGTTTAATTTACGTTATAGTTATCATTTTGGGGATTTTTATTTCCTTTTTGGCATCACAGCACTCATTTTCAAGATGTTGTGAGTTGTGTACGCGCAACTCCGATCTTCCGACTGTACCGCTAAAGTGCGTGCCAAGGACACGCCCCCTCTTGCGTCATAGCTTTCGCGTCATTCGTCATAGTATGTTAATGTCTTTCCCGGCAAGCATTGCTGGCTCATGTCAAAAAACCGGTGACCTGCGAGTCACAGTAGCACTAGCACAGCACAAGCACAAGTGAGTGCACGGGGAGTTAGTGCAGAAGCACTAAGCACAAGGTGCGTAGCACCGGAGTTGTATCTTCATTGATGTCTTGGTGAGTTGAATTATTTTGGAAATAAATCTGTTTTGTTATATTTAAAACCTTTTGAGTCTGTACAGTTTTTTTCTCTTGAGCAACGCGAATTAAGGATTTTTGAATTATATTTAAAATTACTTGACAATCATTTTGATTCTTACTCATTAACGCTCGCTGGTATTTGAACCCTAAATCAACTTATTATCAACTTATTCTACTTTTGGCAATTTGTTAAGTATTGCCTGGCGCCCGTCTAAGCTATCCGGAGCATAAAACCTCAAGTATTTTGCATTTGTTTGGAGCGTTACAACTGCTGGCCATTAAAAGTGCAACACCAGGAAAGACGAGAGATATCAAAGCTTTATTTAGTGAATACATAGCTTATGTTACAAGGATCAAATGATTACAAATACAACTCAGTTAGACTTGTGGAATACAAAGAAATCAGTAACCACTGCTACATGGTCCGGCATTGAAAGGATGAGAGGTCAGATGTGTGTTTGGGGAATGTCAGTCCATGCATACATAGCCAAAGTTCATCCATTCGATACGTAGTCGAAGTTCATCTGTTTTAGCAGTTGCTGGTGTCTGGTGTGCTAGTTGTCGCAAGATTGTGGACCAGACATGCTCAATTAGGGACAGATTTGGTGAATGCGCAGGCCAAGGCAAGTGTCACATGGTGGCTATCCAGGAATTGTTGGATGATACATGTCACATGTGGTGGGGCATTTTCCTGTTGGTAAATGGCACCAGAGAGCCCCTGAAGATAAGGTACAACCACAGGCTCTAATACCTCAGTGATGTAACGCTGGCTGTTCAAAATACCGATAATGCATATGAGACGTGTGTGTGAGTGGAGTCCAATGGCATCCCATACCATAACACCAGGGGCTGGACCTATATGGCACTGCATCATGCATGTTTCACTGAGCCTGTTGCCGCTGTACCGCCAGATATGGATTCGTCCATCATGACGCTTTATACTGAAGTGAGAGTCATCTGAAAAGACAATGCGATGCCATTCGCACATCCATGTGCAACACTCTTGGCACCATTTGCTGTTGCATATGCTTGTATTGTAGTGTCAATCGTTGCCTATCAAAGCTGCCCTGATGCTGCAGATGATGTTGAACCATATGTGAGGACACTGGGTGATGTGCAACACCCCTAACTGTTGAGCTAAGGTGTTTGATGTGGCTGTACGATCATTCATGGCCATGCACACGAGATATCTGTCCTCATGTTTTTTTGTGTGACAGGGCCATTGAGATCCGTCATGTTGGTGAGTTTGTTCCTCCTATACCCACTGATGCCATATTCTCATCACTGTGGCAGCATTCTGTCCAACATAAGCACCAATGTCTTGGTACGATAATCTGCCTTCCTGCAATCCCACAATTCTCCTTCGATCAAAGTCAGAAACTGGTCTTTTAGTATGTTGTGTTCTTCGATAGGGCATACTCGATCCTTTAGTGTGCAAGAACTGTGAGCAAACACAATTCCAGTACTCTACACTGACTCTTGTAATCTCCTCTTACACCACTTCCGGGTGGCATTATTGTCACACATGATGTGCATATGTGCTGCACTTTGAATCATTTACATGTTCTCTCATGGGCTACTCTACTCATCTTGCATATTTCGGGACAATATGATGAATTCTTCTTGGTGTTGCACTTTTAATGGCCATCAGTGTATTAATGGGTATTGAAATGTAATTAGTGTTCTGATAGATATTGCAGGTTGGAATAATGTTTGGTATATGGTTTTTTTGTTGTCTTTGATTATTAGTTCCAGGATCTTTTTTTAATTTGGATTGGTGATGCACTATTTCTGATTTTCTTGTTTTTGTGAGATTTGTTAGCTCTGATGAGATTATTTAGTTCCAGTGGCTTTTTTATAATTTGGCTTGGCTGTGCACTGTTTTCGATTTTGTTTTGCAGGATGTGTTGTCTCTGATGAGATTATTAAGTTTTGGGGCTTTTCCTATAGTGCAGATCAGTATTGCACTGCTCCTGATTTTCTTGTATTTGAGATTTGTGTTTGATTAAATTAATTATGGTGGTTTATTTAGGTTTTTTTTTTGTATGTGTGACTTGTTCAAGGAAGTTAGTTTTTGGAAATTTGTTTATGGAGTGTTTTAAATGTTGGGAAAAGAGGGGAGGTTGAGATTGGAAGAATCTGTAGTATGTGGAAAGGCAATTGTTGTGTGCATTGACGTTTTTTTTTTAATAATTTTATTTTTTTTTGTAATTGTGAGTTTTTTTAAGAGGGGGATATGGAAATTTTTTTGTTACTGCATTTATTTAGAATGCAGATTTCCATGATAATGGTACATTGCATTTGACATAAACTAGAGTTGTCATTACCATGGTAATAAAAAAAATAATTTTTTCTTGAAACCTCTGTTTGGGTTGTGGTCTAGGGGATTGTGGGAATCATTTAAAAAGACCATTTTGTTACATTACGTAAAAAAAAGTAACCAAGGACTATAAAGTGTACTGCTGCTGTCACCTCATTCCCTTCATATATCTGTTCCATGTAAAATTTTGAAATTATATATTTTTGCTAATTATATGTTTATTATTGCAGGACATCTAACAGTATTTGGAAATAGTCATGATTTTTGGCCAGTTAGTAATTGGACCACCAGGGTCAGGAAAAACTACTTACTGCAATTGTATGTATGAGTTTCTGAAAGCTCTTGGAAGGAAAGTAGCTGTTATAAATATAGATCCAGCCAATGATGTTTTACCTTATACTCCAGATGTGGATATTTCAGAACTGATTACTGTTGAAGATGTTATGGAGAACTTACATTTAGGACCCAATGGGGGATTAATTTATTGCATGGAATACCTTGAAGCTAATTGTGATTGGCTAGTGGAAGAAATGCAAAAGTTTTCTGATTGCTATTTACTGTTCGATTGCCCAGGACAGGTAAGATTTTTGTAAATTGACCTAAAAATCTATAACTCAATGATATGTATATACTATATTAAAAGCTTTTATATACAGTGCAAAAAAAAAAAACACAATAAAAATGTAATATTTCTTATCCAATATGGATTCATTAATCCAAAATTTCTTATATTTTTACTTATACTTTTTGATATATTTAGTTATGCATTATTCTTTTCATATAGAGAGTTTTTTGTTATCTTTTCATTTAACTATATCTTTAAGTGGAAATTTATAAATTCAGAAAGAGCAGTTTCGAGTTTTTAAGTAAAATATTTTTCATACTGAATATTACTACTTTGTTCAGTTTGATTCTAACATTTATCAGTGTTTAAGCTGTTGGTGAGTACAACCATACATGTATGATTCGAACATCATGAGCTTAGAAAAACAACTCATCAACAGTGAAACAACATTGAAAAAGAAATATTCTGATAATATGGTTCTCTTGGTTTGTATTACAGTAGACTCCCTCTTATCTGCCCCTTACGAGACCGGATGGATGACCCTGGCCGGATGAACTAAAGGCCAGTTAATCTGAAAATTATGTCAGAAAATGAATAAAAATTGCAAATGACAACAATACTAACTGTACTATATTTTAATTAATAATTTGTTGTACAGTATTAACAATTTACTCACACTCACTTGAAAAAGTCCATGATATTCTTTTGTTTCTTTGAAATTAACATCTTTTTATCTGCAAAGTCTTGCCATTTTTTAATAAACATCACATCAATCACATACGAGGCCTATTGTTGTTCAATGTATCTTACTTCAACATCAAAAACTTCTTTTCCTTCAATATGGCTAACTTTCCCTTCTTCCTCTTCATTCTCCACTTCTTCTCCATTCCCTTCTTGGCAGACTGCATTGATAATTTTGTCATCATTCAGTGTTTTGTTTTCCAGCTTTTCATCACCTTTTAATCATTTTTCAATGTCATCTTCTTCAAATGTGTCATGTTCAGGCAGCAGTATAAAGTCATTAAGCAGTGAAATATTGTCATTATCCACCATATCTTCGGCAGTTGCAGGCTCATTCGATACTTTCGTGTTGTTGTCTTTGGTACTTTCTACACAGTTTTCAACTTTGAACCAAAGTTTTCTCCATGACTTCACAAACGTTGTACGAGGCATTTCTTCGAAAGCTCTTGCCAACATGTAGATCACATCCTTGATATTTATTGTTTTTAAAGCATTTAAAAGTCCTATTCCGTCATTTTCGGTTCACTGTAGAATTTCTGAAAGAAGCTTTCTCCTGTATTGCCTTTTTAAACTTACAAGCACACTTGATCCATTGGTTGCACTAAAGATGTTACATTAGGTGAGAAAAACATGACTTTTATGTTGTCAGAAATGAGTTCATTTGGGTGTGTTGGGGCATTGTCGAGAATGAGTAGGGCCTTTACAGGCATTTTAAAACTTGTCAAGTGGTTTTTTACTTTTGGAATAAATTCTGTAAAGAACCACTCTTTAAACAAATACAAGTCTATCCAAGCAGACTTTTGATCTTTGTAGTAAACTGGCAGAGCAGCTAAATTTAAATGCTTGAATGCTAGGTATTTTGTTGATTTCCCAATTACAAAAAGAGGAAGTTTGTGCGTATCTGCAGCATTTGTACACAGAGCCCCAGTGATTCTTTCTGTGTTTGTTTTAAATCCTGATGCTTAGGTTTCTTGTGCTGTCACAAATGTTTTTGTTGGAAGAAGTTTAAAATTTAACTCACCTATATTGTAGATTTGTTCTGCATATAGCCTTCTTCTTCAATAAGCACTAAAAGTTTTTCTGAAAATTCCTTTGCTGCTAAAGGATCAGCTGACCATTTCTCACTGCGAACACCAAGGTAATGAACACCATGCCTTTTTTTCCAGTGAGAAAGCCATATCTCGCTTGCTGAAAAATCTCCCCCATTATCGATTTTGGAATGAAGGATTAATACTTTTTCTTTCAAGATTGGCCCACTAATTGGCATTCTTTTTCGACATCCTTGCATGAACCATAATCAAAGTGCATCATCAACAGTTTCATTTTTTGGCTTTTTAAGAGTGCACTGAGAAGAAAGCATTTTTGCAGACTACTTGAGTGCAAAAATCTTGTAAAGATTTTCTCTTCCTTCTCGAGTCATTTACCGTGCTTTTACCAAAACCTAGTTCATCACAAATATGCTTTACTGGATCACCTTTGTCAATACGTTCTAACGTTTTTAATTTGATTTCCATCGTAACAACATTATGCTTACATTTGCACCCACTCATTTTGTACCACACAATAATTAATAAATCACAACACACACTCTTGTATACACACAGTACACTGTAATATTCACAAAGGGGAACTGAAGCAAATAAGTACTGTACTATAAACAAAACACACGGCGATTTGATTCTGCTTCTTGGAACAACTGGTTAAAGCATAGACCGGTTGAGCCAAGACCAGATATAATAGAGTCTGCTGTATATGTAAAATAGGATATTGCATCAGTCAGTGACATGTTCCCTGAAAAAGTTCCCTGAATATAACTCATGATTGTACAATTTTGGTTGCCTCTAAATGAGAAAATTATGATATTTGCCATATTTAACCCTTACTGTGTTGCAGCTTGAAGAATCGCTTTCATCTTTCCCATTCTAGTGGTCAGACACCAGAGCTTTCCTCCCATAGTACATGGCTGTGAAAAAAAAATTTTCGAATAGAAATCTGCGTTTTTTCAACTGTTTCTAATTAAATATCAAAAATAACATTTAAATCTATGAAATAAATTTTTAACCTATTGATTCCACTTGAAAAAATTATGATAAATTTTAAAAATAAATCTATTTGAGTCGGATGCACATGTTCAGTAACTGTAAACAGCATCAAGTAGCACTGATTCAATTCATGCCTTTATTCTTCCATTCCATGCTTAGATTATTGATTGGTTGTGTTTCCTGCTTATTTCTGCTATTTATAGCTCTACTAGAGTTGTAATACTTTCTTAACTTTTAACATAGGATATTAATTTTTTTACTACCAGAAATTGCATCTCTGGGAACTACGCACATTGGCTTATGATCAATATTTTAACAGCCTTTCGATTTTAAAGACAGTTTTTATTTACTTTAATGCTTCTAAAATTATTTTTTATTGCTTCTCAAATGGATACTGCAATTATAAACAATAATTAATTAGAAATGATCAAAAGTGAAATTGCTAGCGATCTATAATGGCAGCAATGAGAACAAGCATTAGAATTATTCAGAGCATGGTTTTTAACGGTAGGACTTATATCAATATTTTTGTAACTACATTTAAAGCATGTAAACAAGTTAATGTCAGGAAATTGCGATTTTTAACCAAAATTTCTGCCAGAATTTTAGAATTAAACTTTTCTGTAGCCGTTATGCAGTTTCATAACAAAGCAACTCATTCTCAAATTCAGTGCTTCAGTTGAACTTTAAATGCTTGAAAACATTTTTTAAAATTTTTTTCATAGTTCTTTATTACTTTCCAGATATATTTTTCATTTCTTATTTAAATTAAAAGTTAAATTTTTAAAGCAAGATTAGTTTTTATGACACTGCTTTATTTAGGCTTAGAGTTTGCCGATTGTCAAAAGTCTAAGATGTGCATTATGCATTATATGCATAAATGACTAACTAATTTAGAAAAAATAAAATAAATGAAAAATTTAAGCAATAATCAAAATATTATGAACTGTTTGTATTAGAATAATAAAATAATATAAAAGAAATGGGAAATATATATATATTTGAAATTTTACTAAAGGTAAAGTGGGAAAGGAAAAATACAGTAAAATTTTGCAATATTTAAAAAAAATGCTTAAAAAATTTATTTTTTTATTTATTATTTATTATTATTTTTTTTCTTTTAATTTTTGCCATTTTATTAAGCACAATTAAATGCTCTTTCTTTTGGTATATAATATAACATATTTCCATTCATTAGTTACTTCAGAATGAGGTTCTAAAGTTGTTTATTTTCTGAAAATACTTCAAAATAAATCTGGCCAACATAGTGAGTTCAGTTTCAGAAATCCAACATTGTAAGGGTTAAGGGAGGCCTTAGTGTTGGTGCATGCCTCACATGACAGCCTTCTGAAAAATGTACAATGAATAGTACAGTTGAAGTATCTATATGTTGTAGGACTATTTGGGGCAAGGAATTCATTCACACACCAGAAAGGAAGAAGATTGTGCTCATATAGATTATCCAGTATGCCAGCAACTGGCAGACAACAACACAGGTAAAAACATTTCAATTCCCATTTGAAATATATGCAAGGAGTTGAAGCATAAATGGTTTAGCAGTCCACGCCCTTCTAAAGTGAATTTGTTTAGATGGTGCATGCAATGTTGTAAGTATGCCATTAAGGAGTGGGAAGCAGTTATATGATCAGAAGATTTTCCCTATTTGTTATTTTGTTTTAACTCTAGTAGACCTGAAAGGGTAGTAGGCTTATTAATATATACCACTCAGGGTGTTAGAGGCAGAATGGTTATGTAATCATGTTCAGTTTTATCACTAAAGGTGGTGTCACCCAAGAACTATTTTACAGTTATCAAGAATGGTGTTTTTCAAACCACCAGTATTGTAACTAGCCATTTTTGTGCCCTGTGGCAGATTTTCTCTGTGTGCCTCAATATTTTCATGAAAATAAGGCAAGAAATGAGATATGAAACCATATTATTAATATTGCAATTATATATATATATAGATATAATCACTGTGTAATCTAATTCTCATATTAATACTTTTCTGGCTGCCATTTGGAATAATTTAAAAGCTTTGCAATCTCTTGAAATAATAGCATGATATAATAAGCATTCGGGGTGGGGGTGGCTTAGTCGGTAGCGCACCAGGCTCGTAATCTGTAGTTCCCAGGTTCGAGTCCCAGCTGGGTCAGCGTTGAGATTTATCTCCGCAAAATTCTCCGCCCTGCCCACGGTCAGTAGGGGACACCATTGGGCTTGGAAAGGCCGCCTTCCGTCGGATGGGACGTTAAGCCGTGGCCCCGTGTGCAGGAGAGCCATGCCCTGTGCACGTTAAAGAACACGCTGGATGGCCTTGATGGGAGGCTACCATCTGTCTCCCAACAGCTGTTCCAGTGGGTCTCCTCCCCCAACCTTCTCTGAGCCTTCGGGGTCCATGTGACCTGGCCATTTAGCCCATGGTGTGCAAAAAAGTGCCACTCAGAGGTAAAACAACCCAACCCTAATAAGAATTCTTACACAACACATACTGATTCAACATATTACTTCAACATATTTCAGCTCCTCCTAACAATCTACTAACAATTCCAATTCTACATCTCTACTCACAACACTCATTCTGACTCTGTGACCTAACATCACAGTTATAACATGCGGCGTACAAATCCTGCACGTGTCTGTTGCACAGTGGGAAAACATCTGCATAAGCTGACAATCATGCTGGTTATGCCACAAGAGGCATTAGCAGTTGACAATCAAAAGGTAGGAGTTGTGCATGCATAACTCCTACGGCTCAGAAACGATAATTGCGATCAGTCCAAAAATGAAATAATAATCCCCAAAATGATAAATATAATGTAAATAAAGTAAAACTGGTTAAGTAAAAGTGAATGGGTGGACCATCACATGGTTGTGTTGGAGGGGGCTGTGAATCAAGTCTGCTTTTATATTTAGTTTCATTATGCATTCTTGTAATTAATTTAGGTGTCTGTTTTACACTTTAGATAAATAAAAAAAGGTAATTCAAACTTTAATATTAAAAAAATAATTTTTTTTATGATACTAAAGACTGAGTTTATGGTTCATGTCCGTATATGCAGGCTTTTGTGAACCTGATATTATAGGTCATGGCAGCCTAAGAGTTAAAGAACATGTTGGATGGTCATTATGGGAAGCTCCCATCTGTCTCCTAGCAGCTGACTTGTGGGTCCCATGCCCCAACCTTCTCTGAGTCCTAGGAGTCCTGTGACCTGGCCATTTAACCCATTGTGTGCAAAAAAAGGAGATTGTAAAAAAAAAATAATAAGATTTAGCACATTGTGTTCTCTCAGAGGCAAAACAACCCAACCTTGCAATTGCGTTGTCTTTTCAGGATGTATGAGGAGAGACATCTCTTCTGTATTTTATATATTGTAAAAGGCTTTTACTTATGTCTTAAAGCTTTATATACATGAAATAAAAATAGGCATGTTCTTGATCAAAAGTATTACTGTCTATTTCGCTGTGAAGTAGGATATTAACTGCAGGTTTTGATTTCTGTAGTTAACATCCTGTTTTGTAGGATTGTAAATTCAAAGTTTGCATAATATTTCTTGATTCAAAAAATTATTTTGTGGAAAAAATGAGTTTTGCCAATGAATGGAATTTGAACCCATGCTTCCCAGTTACACGCCAGTTGCTCTAACTACTAAGTTATCACCAGCCCTGTCATTTATCATCTTAGTTGTGACTTTTAAATCTCACTGACTATGTCACTCATGGTGTCATCTATGAGTAGGAAAGGCAAGTTATTCAATAATGCTCAATATATAGATGTTAAATAAGGAAGTCGCTGATGCTGCTGTGTTTATTAATTCAAGAATCAATCAATAATAAATTCACAGATTACCTGTTAACATATATGCCAAAGAGCCAAAACATTATGACCAGTGTGTCTTTATGCAAATCGAAGCAACTGCAGGTAAATAGCAGTGTGTGTGTGTGAAGGTCATGAAATGGTATAAATAACATCTGATAGTGAGCTCTGTTAATCAGTGTTATTCTTGTTCTTCAGATGGGAAAGGCAATGGACTTAAGTGAGTTTGACAAAGGCCAAATTGTAATGGCCAGATGACTGGGTCAGAGCATTTCTGAGATAGCAAGGCTTATGTGGTGCTCACAGTCAGCTGTGGTTAGTACCTTCAAAAAGTGGTCTGAGGAGGGAAAAACCATGAATTGCTGGCAAGGTATGGGCTTGAGAGAGCTGAGTGGAATTTCAGTGGTAGAGGTCACAAATCGAGGAATGAGACAAGGCTCTTCTTACAGGAGACAATTTTAAAATCCACTAGCAAGGAGAGGGTCATCCACACATGTGAAAGACTGGGCATCTTCAGTGGTACCAGTACTGTCAGTCAAGAGAGTTGCAGGTGTGATTGCTACATCAGCAGGGGAAGGTGGATGATTGAACGTTAGAGTAGGGCAGGAGCACTTGCCACCTGGGCTTGCAGGCAGAAGGGGTAGAGGAGTTGGTCACATTGCTGCTGGTGGCGCTTTGGTAAATGGAGTCTGAGGAAATAGAGCTATTTGACTCCTTGCTAGAGGACTTGGAACTCTAGGTGGAACTGATGATAGTACTTTGTGATTCCAGTTATCAAAGCACTATCACCAGTTCCACCCAGAGTCCTCCAGTCACCGAAGCATGACATTTTACAAGATGGTATGGGAGAGGGGGGTCCCATATGAGATATTTGTGTCTGGGTAGTGGCATATATTTCTGAACTTATTAGGGGTCCAAATCTATTAAAGTCAGGATAAAATATTTAATAGGAATGGAAAAATAAAAGTTGTTTTAAACTCAAATTTGGGTTCTATTACAGGTAGGAACTTGATTTTTGAATTAATACGACGTGAAAATAGAAAAATATAGGAATAAAAAGAAAATTGTGCGAAACTTCAACTCAAGTTTTGTTATGGGTAAAGATTTGAATTTCTAATGCAATACATTGATTTAATCCATATACCAAATTTAGGATACACTGGTTAAGTATTTCAAAAGTTATGGGGAGTCAAAAGCTGTTAAAATAATCTTTATTCTTATTCATGTTTGTTACACAAGGGTTACACCCACCCGCAATGTGGTATTGAAATTTTGAAATACAATTTAATTTGTAGATATAATTATCCTGAACTATAAGCAAACTTACTTGTATCTACAACCTGCTGATTGAAGACAGAATCTTTCTTACAGTTTTTTTTGCAAGAAAAACAATAAACTGTTTTCAGTTTCCATTTTTTAACCATGTGAAGATATTTGTTATATCCATTTGCATTCAATTGGTATTTCAAACGAATGTGCTTTGCAGGCTGGAACTAGTTATTGAGCTAAAGTTTGCACATATCTGTCTTATGCTGTATCACCCATTTATATTATGGGTTAAGCAATGGGAAAATTCACTGGAACTGGTGAAATTTATTACACACACACTATTGGAATATGTCAGCTACTTTGGTATTTTCCATTGATACGTACATAATTCAAATCCCACTGATTGTGTTATTTTTCTTTGGCTCCTAATGTTTAGTAATCAGGTAAATATTAATATTCAGTTTGTCACATTTTTTTTTCTTTTTCTAGGTTGAACTATACACACACCACAAATCAGTGCATAATGTTGTAGAGAAATTGCAAAATTCTGACTTTAAATTGACAGCAGTACATTTGGTAGATTCTCACTATTGCAGTGATCCTGGAAAATTCATTGCTGTGCTTTTGACATCATTGTCTACAATGCTACAGAGTAAGACTTCCTAAGCATGTAAATTTTTTTCTGATGATAATTTCTTTATATTTATATAAATAGTAAAAGAGAACTGTGCCTAATCTCAATTTTTGAATATATGTTTTTAGAGTATATTACTAAAATATTGTATCTTGAATAATTACATTTCATTAGACATCTTTAGAGTATGTCATATTCATTTTTATGGTAAGTGGTAATAATATAAAAAGCTTCTTTGAGAGTTATCAACATAACATATTTAGATTACTAATATGTCATAGAGGAGAATCTATGAGGAAGGTGAGTTCTTGCACACTGTAATAAATATGTATGTAAATAATTCTCTTTCATAAAAGTGGATTACTGAAAAAAAAGTGAAAAGTTAGCTGATGAAATGGAGTTTTGTATCACTTCCTGAAAATATGCCAGTATTCTTACCAATTTATCATTTTGGTGATTCAGTCTTCATTTAACAGGAGCTTATGAAACTATTTTCAGAACGTAGAGGGGCTCATGGTGCTACCTGTTGATCAAGAATGGTGCATACCTAATGTTCTCAGAAGTTATAGGTTTATGTGCACTAGTGTACCTGAGTACTAAGACCAGCAGATACATCCTTGTATGTCTGCAAATTCTATTAGAAATCAGGACAAGCTACATAAAGCTTCTAGGTTATTTCTGTACTTTGTGTATTTATTGAAAAAAAGAAGAAAAAAAAATAAATGAAAAAATTAGTAATAATTGCACACAGGCAAATGTGCTTTTAACAAGATAAAAAAAAGTTAAAAGGAGTTAGAGATAAAAATAATTTTATGAGTAAAAAGATGTTGATAGATATCAAAATGCATGATGAAATCTTTGAAAAATCCTTTGCAATTTATAACAGGTATCAATTTTCAGAATGTAGTAGATACAAATTATAAATTTAATGAAAATGGCCAGGTCACAAGGAGAGAGGGAACCCACTGGACGGCTGTTAGGAGACATGGTACCCCCCCCCCCCATTCAAGCCATCTAGCATGTTCTTTATTGTGCACAGGGTATGGCTCTCTAGCACATGGGGCCATGGCTTAATGTCCCATCTGATAGACAGGGACCTTTCCAAGCCCATCAGTGACCCATACTGACTGAAGGCAGGCAGAGAGTTTTGCTGAGATAAATCTCAACACTATATATATGTAAAGCATAAATATTTAATCACAGTCTACACTGTTTAAATTCAAGTGACCTTTTTGCTCTAGAGCTTATTCTACATTACATAGTTGTATTCTACAACATGTATGAGCTTTAGCTTATTGTTATTAATACATATTCTTTTCTACTAAAGAAAATCTGAATGTTTTTTCTGCTACTAATTTTAAAGTTCTTATATACTCACAAATAAGTTGCATTGAGTTGTTATACTGTGCAGTAGATTTCTTGCAAAAGCTGGCTGGTAACACTCTCAGTGGAGAAACACAGTCCTTTAATTTGCATTGCACTCACTGTTGTTGAACTCTTGATGACTCAAAATACTCGATGTTGATTCATGCTGTAGTTGAGTTACTGTTCAGTTTCCAGACTTGTAGTTGTTTAATCATCAATGTTTTCTCTCATTGCATAGACGATTGATATTCAAGTCCAATTTATTTTTTTTGCACTTATTTTACAGTTTACCAGTAGCAGGATTTAATTTAAAGGCACTTTAAGTTAAAATACGTTAAACTTTCAACTGAATATATTTAATTTAAACCATTCTCCAAATTACATTGACAGTTAAAATTACCATCTTAATGCTATGTGTTACAACATACTTCCTCCTATGTCATTGTCTGGCAACAGACTGAATGAAGTGAGTGGGATATATACAAGATTGGCCCTCTAGCGGTGAGTGATGTTTCCCAGCTGGTAATTATGCATGAGAATGTTTCATGCTGCCAGCAGGGAGGTAACATCTGTATTACATAATACTTCCTGATGTGAATTTATTATTTGTTTTTCCATAAAATTTAACTGATATCTTGTAGGTGGAGAAGCAATTATTTTATGGCTTAATGTATTTATAGCTAGTTGATATTGGATTATTGTTTGGGATAATGCTGTATGGCTTTCTGTTGCCTAATGTCATGTTCATGTTCCATAATTCACTCTTCTGTTGTCCAATAAGTTCAACCAACGTATTTATTTTTGTTTTCTAAAATATTAGAGGTGTCATCTAATTGATTTATATATATATATATTCCCTCAGACGGGGTTATTTTATCTTGATCATTTAATGTTAGAAGTTTTATGGTATTACTAATAGTGCATAGTACCTTTAAATTATAGGGTCATAATATTTTATTAATAGTATGTGAGAAGCCACTAATATATGGAAAGCTTATAGTATATTTAAATAACATATTATCAATATTTTGTGCAAGTGTAATTTGTGTATTAAGAAACTTAAATTTATTTTGGTTTTGAATTGATCTTATGAAATAATCTGAGTAGCCAGCTTGAATGCCTATTTTGTATATGAATCTTAATTCATTGGCTAACAATTGGGGTGTAGAACAGTATCGGTATGCTTGTAAAAAGTATGTATTAAAAGCAGCTTTTTTATATATTTTGTAGAGTGAGCTGAATCTGCAGGAATGAGGATGGGGATATATGTGGGTTTCCTATATACTGTGATGTCACATTGTTCATTCTTATGTATTAAGTTTATGTCTAAACATGCCAGTTTTCCTTGCTTTTCAGATTCATGAGTAAACTGAATGGTGGGCATAATACTATTGAAAGTTTTGAAAGTTGTGATGAGAGATTGCACTTTGTTAATATAATTCCAAAAAAAATGCCATCAAAGTAACGAATATACAAGGCAGGTTTTAATAGACATTTTTTCAAGGCCTGCAACTCAACATGTCTCATCAACTGCTTCCACCATGAGAGCAGAGAGTGGGGAACCCATAGGAACCCCCTCTCTCTGGACCCATGCATGGTTATTAATTTGGAACCAATTGGATGAGGTGTCCAGGTACAGGACCACTTGTGTGCTAAAGTACTCTTGGGCTGTTGGTCTGGTAACCTACAACCATTTGGCTTTGAGTCTCATCACTGCATCCAGCACTGGTATGCTTGGATACAGCAATACAACATTTAACGAATGAAATGTTGTAGTTCATTTATTGATGAATTAAGTATTATTTGTAGTACATCATAACAAGAATTAATACTGTGTGCATTTGGAAAATAAATATGGTTTAAAAAAGTTATATAAGGCTTTGTTTAGATTATATGTAGGTGATCATTTAGATACTAATGGGCGAAAGGGGTAGTTTTCTTTATGTAACTTAATTTTCACAAACATCTGTGGTACTGCAGGATACATAGGAGCAGTGCAGTTTTTTGCTATAATTTGTGGTAAGAATGGATAATTTTTTAATTCATGTAAGTTTCGTATTGTTCTAAGTAATGTGTTCTTATTAAGGACTTGGCATTTTAATTGTTCTATATTCAGATTAAATTTAGTATATTCCTCTTTATCTAAAATTACAACTTTATCAGTCTTATCTGACAGTACTATTTTTTTATCATTCTGTTTTTTCATTTCTGTTAAAGTCCTAATTTCCTCTTTATTTTGTATCATTTTTTTTTTCTTCATGATGTTTAATAGTTCTGTATAACTTAAAGCAATTTTTTTCTTTCTCGATATAGGGATAGGTCATATAAGTTGTTCTAGGTGTGGTATTAATTTATGTTTTTCAGGTATTGTAGCAGGATGTGCATATTTGGTTCCTCTATTTAAGGTTTTTATTTGTATCTCGGTTAAGGTTTTTGAAGATTAATAAATTTAGGTTTAGGCAAAGAGCTTTATGCTACACTTATATTATCCCCCTGATTACAATGCTTTATTAAGAGTTCCAATTTTTTATTATGTTGAATGGTTATATTTGCATTATCTTTATCAATTTGATAATGGATACAGTCTAAAATCTGGTTGAAATATATTGGATGAATTAAATTAGATACCCTAAGATAGGCCTGTAATTGGTAGCTAGGTAGTCACTGGAAGGAGAGATATGCACCAATCCCCTGTGATGATGCATAGAACTGGCCAGGCCTAGTACCTAATGTCTGATCCCGCTTTCTTGTGGTGCAGGCTGTTGGTACCTTTCAAAAGATACATCTCTTGTAAAAGTGAACAGAAGGGGAGGGCTGCCAGATTAGTGTGGCCTGCTGATCTGGACAACTGTGGCTACTTTTCTTTTTTTTCTATCCTGCTGAGGAGCAGTCAATCACACAGAGTCTGGGTGCTGACCTTATAAACTTACTTGAACTGGATTGAGGCTCTTAGCTTGATTATGGATCCTGATTTTGTTGCGCTGGTGGGCTTCTGTGGAGGGAAAATCTTTCGCTGTGTTTTCTGTTTGTGGGTTGACAGCCCCAAGCACATAGATTCACAGCATATATTTTATCAGCTAGTGGATAATCCTGAAGAGAAGTCATCACAGGCACCTGAACTCTTGCTTCTACTGGCATCGTCAAATTCTACATGGGAGGAAGACTTCCAGTGAAGATCGCTTCAGCCTTCTTGAATGTTATCTGCTGTTATGCCCCCACTAAGGATGCCGATGAGGATGAGAAGGATAAGTTTTACAGACAACTTCAGGATATTTTGAATTCTGTCAAGAAAGGAGATATTATCCTTGTTCTAGGTGACTTCAATGCCAAAGTTGGTACTGACTCTGGCCTTTGGAGAGAGGTGATAGGCCCTTTTGGTATTGGTAGCTGCAATGGGCAATGTCTCCTGTAGGTAAGTAAACTTAATGGTTTGGGAATAACTAACATCTGTTACAAACACATACATAAGCGACATACATAAGTACACATGGGTTTCACCAGATAGGCTGCATTGAAATTGCATGAAATTGGATCTGACCATTACCTTGTTAAAAGTGTCTTGCAACTTAAATTTAAGAAGTGTTGTGTTAAAGTTATAAATTTTACCTTTAATACTGAAGCTCTGAAAGACCCAGTTATAGGTAAAGCTTACCGTGATAGGTTACTTAGTCATTATGACAGTCGTGGTTTGCTTACTACTGAAGTTGAGGAAGAATGGGACTGTTTTAAACACGTTTTTTTTTTTGGGAACTAAAAGTACTCTTTTAGGAAAAAAGGAGAAGAGGAGGCAGAATTATTTGAGTGATAAAGCACTTGAGTTTATTTCAGAAAGAAAGAACTGCAGGAATATCCTTAATCAATACCCTACTAGTCCTAATAGAAAGCATCATAGTGAGCTTAATAAACGTGTAAAGGATCAGTTAGCTGCTGATAAGAATTTTTGGCTCGATGGCTTGGTTTACAAAGCCGAGGAAGCAAAGAGCAAAACAGCAGAGAGTTGTACCAGATAGTTAATATTCTTTGTGGTACAAAACAGACTGGTATACAGGGATTGAAGGATAAACAAGGTAAGGTTATAGAAGTTGAGGATTCTGTAATGGCTAGGTGGGCTGAGCATTTCATTGATATTCTAAACAATGTGGTTAGTTCTATTCCCATTGTTTGTAATGATGATAGATGCATTACTGGCTTTAATGTTGGCCCTATAACATAGTCTGTAGTTATTTTGGTTGTTTCTGAACTTTACGTAAATCCCCAGTAGATGAAATTACTATGGAAATGCTTAGAGCTGTGATTATTTCAGTTACCACATGGATGACTGAAATTTTGAATATCTTTAATGATAAAGGAATGGCTCCTAAGGATTTTACCAGAGCTATTATTATTCCTATTTTTAAAAAAGGTGATTGCAGTTCTTGTGGTAACTATAGGGGTATCAACCTATTTTCTGTTCCAGGTAAAGTTCTTTGCATAATTGTGCTTAATAGAATTAAGAATCTGGTTGACAGCAAATTGCATGATGAGCAATATAGATTCGGAAGTGGTAGGGGATGTATAGATCAGATATTTTCACTCATGCAGATTCTTGAGAAATGTTTAGAGTTTCAGAAACCTTTGGTTGCTAGCTTTGTTGATTTTAAAAAGGCTTTTGACTCTGTTGATCGTCATAATTTGTGGTTGATTATGAGATCATATGGTATACCAGACAAGTTAGTTAACATAATGAAAGCTCTCTATAATAATACTGAGTTGTATGTGAGAGTTGGTAAGTCTTTTTATCATTGGTTTAGCATTGCCTCTGGTGTTCAACAAGGATACATTTTTTCACCTTTTCTCTTTAGTTTGGTTATTCATTATGTTATACGAAATTCTTTGCAAGGGAAAGATTTTGGCTTTAAATGGTCTGGAGATACAAAAATTTCTGATTTAGATTATGCAGATGATTTGAGCTTGTTGACTAATGTTGTTGATGAGATGAACTCTTTCATTCAAGCTGTTGAAAAGTAAGCAAGTTTCCTGCTGTCTATTGATGAGACTGGTAGTAGAGTAGGTTTGGTGATAAACAGAGAGAAAATTAAAGTGATGAAAATTGGTCAGCCAGGCTGTGGTTTGGTTAATCTGAATGGTTGCAGTCTCGAGCAGGTGTCTCAGTTTAATTATCGTGGGAGCTATGTAACAGATACTGGTGACATGCAACATGGGATTAAGAGATGAATAGGGATTGCTGCTGGGAATTTTATAAATCTATTGAGAGCAGAGAAATAGGCTATTACACCTAAAGACTAAAATTAGATTGTATAATAGTTTGGTTCTTTCTAGAGTTAGTTATAATAGTGAGACTTGGATTCTTTATAAACAAGATAACAGGAAACTTGATGCTTACACAGTATCTTGGGCATTAGGTGGTTCAACTTTGTAACTAATGATGAGATCAGGCAAAGGAGTCTGCAACCTCCTTTAAGCAGCATATTGTGCAGAGAGAGACTTCGTTGATTTGGCCAGGTTGCCCATATGGATAATTATAGATTGGCGAATAGGGTTATGAACAGTGTGCCTAAAGGCCTCAGGAAGAGGGGGAGACCTAGGATGTGGGGGACAGACAATGTCAAACAGGACCTTATTAGAATTGGTGTGCAGTGGCCAGATGCAGCAGATGTAGCTCATGACAGACTTGCTTGGAGTACTAAATTGCATGTCTGGTTTGACCTCTGTAGCCCATAGCTGTTTGAGGAGGAGGATTATATTTAAAATAATAAGTTGAAAAAAATTGATTGTCCTGACTGGGATTTGAATCCAGATATCCCAGAAGGCATCATAACTTGTAGTATAAATGGTACCTTCTTAAGATATAGAATATGCAATTATATTACCACCAGTTGAGGATTTGCTCAATCCAAATCACTTATGTGTAATGTTATGTGTATGTAGCTTTGTTACACTTATATGTTATGTTTATATTAACTATATTTCTTTTACTTGATGTTTCTATTTTTCAAATTTGTTGCATTGTAATTCCTTGGGAACTTAATAACCTGTTTTAGGGTTTGATTCCTAATGATTATATATGAAACTGTAACTTTCTCTTTGTGAATTTCAATAAATCAAATCAAAATCAACCCATTGTAAAAAAGTGCTTCTGAGAAGTAAAACAACCAATTTTGATCCTGAGAAACTTCTGTATTTATATTTTAGAAAATTTCTTTCATTTCAAGCATATTTTTTTAAATGTACTGAGCTTAACAGATTTATATATTTTAAAATATACTGTATATACTGTATTTTGAAATACATCTATTGGAATTAGAGACTATTGTATTTATCATCATATATGGTAGATAATATTATATCTTAAAGGAAAAATGTCACCTAAGAAAGTAACAAAAATTTTCTTGAGATAGTAGAGATTTCAATGTAATTTCATCAGATATACATTGAAATTGAAAGGGACAGTACAAATTCAGCATATGTTGACACACATATGGAAACCTACTGGCTTTTATACAGAAATGAAAGATTTGATAAATATAATGAGAACTGTTATAAACACTTCAACATAAGCTAATTTACTGGGAAAATTATAAAGATATTTCATGATTACCTTCAAATTTTTATTATTTCTATGTGTATATTCCAATTTTTTTAGGGTGCTTAGTGTTTTTCCTGTTGTCTTTTAGACAGTACCAGTAATTAAATTTTAGTTTTCTGTTGAATAAGAAATGGGAATGCAATAACACATACTTTACTGCATATTTTATATAATATTGCTAACTATTTTATGTGTGTATGTTTGTTTTTTTTCAAGGTGAAGTAAAGAATATGATTAAGAACTGTAAAGGTGGATTTAAAATAGTGAAATTAATGTATGTTTCAGTTTAAATTTAAATATGAAAATTCCAACTTTTTAATTTCAGTGGAAATGCCACATATTAATGTCCTTTCAAAAGGAGATTTAATAGAAAAACATGGGAAATTAAACTTCAACATTGACTTTTACACAGAAGTGTTAGATCTTTCATTTCTCTTGGAGCATTTAACTGTGAGTATTCATAATGTTCCTTATTTAATTACAAGACTTAATAATTACAAGTACTTTTAAGTTTACAGTGCCAAATACATACATCGTAAGTGCAGTTATAGTAGTATAGTGGTATGTAAAAATCTGTATCCAAAAGCAAATTAAGATATTTGTTTAATAACAAAATATTGCAATTCAAGCACAAGTGAATTCTCAATAAAAGTACAGAAAGTCCATGAGTTATGCCTGAGCTGTGTTTCAAAAGTTTATGAATCTTTTCCAAACTAAGAACTTCATTTCTCATGAATGCAACATTATAAATAGTGATGACGTTCACAAGCTAACCCACTAAAACTTATTTAACCGTTAACATGCCAGGTTTGCAGAGCAGAATTCACTCTGGATGGCTGGGTTAATTTTGAGGTGCTTCCATGAAAAATAACTTTAAAACGAAGAGAACTTTTAAAAGAAAGAAACTTTTGAAAGAGAAATGCCAAAATGCAACAAAACTTCACAGCAATAGACTCAAAGGTCAACACAAATGACTAATAAAAATAGATAATGTCATATACCAAAATAAAGAGCATTTAATTGTGAATTTTTAGAAAATAAAATGTTTTAAAAGAGCAGTAAACATATTAATTTTAATGGTGATTATTTAAAACAATCTAGTATAAACAATTAGTTGGATTTAAACCTTATTCTGAAATAACCATTGAGCAGAATATAGCATGCTTTATCTTAAAGGAAAGAGCATATAATTGTACATAATAATATGTACACAGATTTAACTGAAGCAGGGAAATTATATAGTTTAATTTTTTTTTCTTGTGCAGTAAAACTTTGGGTTGGGTTATTTTACCTTTGAGCGGCACTTTTTTGCACACCATGGGCTAAATAGCCAGGTCACATGGATCCCGAAGGCTCAGAGAAGTTTGGGGGAGGGGACCCACTGGAACAGCTGTTGGGAGACAGATGGTAGCTCCCGTCAAGGCCATCCAGCATGTTCTTTGATGTACACAGGGTGTGGCTCTCTCGCACACGTGACCATGGCTTAATGTCCCATACGATGGACATCGACCTTTCCAAGTCCATCGGTGTCCCCTACTTAAGTGGGCAGAGTGGGGAATTTTGCGGAGATAAATCTCAATGCTGACCTAGCTGAGACTTGAACCTAGGAACTACAAATTATGAGCCTGGCATGCTACCGACTGAGCCACTCCCACCCTTACTTTAGTTTGAAAACATTTAAAAGAAGGGACAAAACAACTGAAATGCTTAGTTACAAAAGCAAAGTCACAGTAATGGCTCCCATAGTAATAGAATACTTTTGTAATTTTTTTTGCAATTTATTGGGTATTTAAATCATTAGATATATATTAATTATCAAATTTAGTTTGTAAATTTCCAGGGTGGATTAAAAAACACTTTTAAAATGTACCATTATGGAGGAAAAAAACTAGACACTTAGGAAGCATATAATTTTGGAACTATCCCAATGGTTCCCTATGGATATGAAGCTGCATTTGGTTCCAAGCTACAGTTACTTCCATCACTTTAAGGGTTAACCCATAATTAGGCTGAAGTTGTGTACATTTGCAGTGAATACCAGGAATAAAACAAAGTAATCAAATTGAATAACAAAGTTTGTTTTATATTATATATATAATTTTCAGTGTAATTCTGCTTTAAATGCTTAATAAATCAACATTAACACTTTTTTACACAAAGTGTTTAAAAAAGAAATGCCATTGTATTCCACTTTGTTGCTGTTCCTCACTGTCAAGTCTGATGACTATTGCACGAGACTTGTATGTCTAAAATAATTGTTCACCATAAAAAATTTAAATTCCTTGGTATCCATGGTAGATCATATGTACACACACACTGCCTGATGATTAAAATATATAAAAAGTTTAAAAAATAATATTGGGCAACATTTCAACGAGGCTTCCTTGTGTTCATCTTTGGGCTTAGATGCTTTTTGTTTGCCATTAGTCATTATACACAATCATATCAGAATAATATGACCACCCACAAAATCAGAGTGTACCTGCCCAGGCATGTCACAGAGTTCATGCCAGAGCATGTCACAGAGTCAACCTCACAGAGATGTAAGCGGCTCGCCAGACAGATGATCCATAGTGCGTAATGTGAACACAATGGGCAGAGGTATTGATTTGACAGATGTTCAAAAAGGAATGATTATCGGCTACCACGCCAAGCATCTCTGAAGCAGCAGACTAGGTGGGCTGTTCGTGTGGTGCTGTAGTAAGGGTATACCAAGAATGGACCGCTGGCACACCGAGTACCTCCAGATATCATAACTGTGGCACCAGGTAAGTGCCTCCGATAACAGTAGAGCGAACCCTGTTATGCATGGGTCTCCAGAGTCTATGCTGTGTAAAGGTGCCCATGTTAACCAAGGTCCATCAGCGACACCTGCAGTTCACATGGGACTATGTCATTGGACAGTGGAAGAGTAGAAAAAGGCTGCCTTCTCTGACGAATTGAAGTTTCTACTCCACAGAAGTGATGGTCGGTGGCTGATATGGTGTCAGACACACGAGAACCAACACCTGGACACGCTTGTCGGTCAAGTACAGGCTGGTGGTGGCAGTGTGCATGTCTGGGGGATATTTTCCTGGTATGACCTGGGACCACTGGTACCACTGGATGGGTCCTTGAAAGCCAATGGCTACCTGCCTATCCTCGCTGACCACATGCATCCCTTCATGTTGGACATTTACCCTAGTGGTGATGGTGTCTACCAACAGGACAATGCACCCTGCCATGTTGCTATGGTGGTGCATGACTGGTTCCAGGAACAGCTATGTCTCTGTTCTCTTTTGGCCAGCGAAATCACTTTAACGTGCACAGGGTATGGCTCTCCCGCACATGGGGCCATGGCTTAACGTCCCATCCGACGGACGGTGGCATTTTCAAGCCCATCGGTGTCCCCTACTGACCGTGGGCAGGGCGGGGAAATTTTGCAGAGATAAATGTCAACGCTGACCCAGCTGGGACTCGAACCTGGGAACTACAGATTACGAGCCTGACGCTCTACCGACTGAGCCACCCCCGCCCCTGTCATCTGGGCCAAGGGTGGTTATTCCCATTATTAGGTAGGTGGTCATATTATTCTGATACGACAACAGTATATCAGGGGGTTTAGATGGCTTGGCTGTCAGGTGTTAAATGAAGGTTGTAGGTTTAAAGAGGGTGTTGGGAAAAAAACAGAGTGGGAGTTTTTTTTATTTGGGTAGATATGGCTGGGAGTTGGAGGAAATGGGTTTAGAGGGCTTTGGTTGGGTAGGGCAAGGGATGGTCAACTAGAAGAGAGAATAAGAGAAACACCAAAATGCAACAAAACTTCACAGCAATAGCCTCAAATGTCAACAGAAAAATTTATACCACAATGTAACCACATTCAAATTGTTTATTCCTCACATACCTTTAACCCTTATTATGCCGGGACCTCAAAACCTGAATTGTACCCGGTGATTAGGTGTTTTTTTTCAACTGTGTTTAGTTAAAAAGAAAAGTTCAGAAGCTTTTTTTTTGAAAAATAACTAATGAAAAGAATTTTTGCATCATGTATGATAAAATTAATCAGAATTTAATTTTGGCTTTTTTGAGGATAAAATATTTAACAAAAAAGATGACTAGTTTTGTTTTAATAAGGCTTTTATAGAGGCATGCTGTAAAAAAAATTCATCTAATAATGCAAAAGAAAATTTATTTAAAAAAAATTAGACAAAAATAACTGTACTGATATGAACAGAAAGGCTACTTACTTCTGAATAGCAAAAAAATATACTTAAATTAAGAAAATTACTCTCTTTGTTGAGTTTTTTTTAGTACTCTGAGAAAAGTCCAGGCTTTTCACTAGCTGTGACCAGTTAAACAAGTCCATTTTAGATTATTAAAAAAAATAACCAACAGAAATAATAGGTCATGTTTTATGCAAAATGAAAGAACATTTCATTGGGGTTAAGAAAATTATGAAAATTAAGAAAAAAAGACTGATAAGTAAAATTTTATAAGCATTTTTTTAAAAAATTTCTAGGTTTTTACTGAATTTTTTGCATTTTAAATTCAGTAAAAATTAAAAAAAATAATACTTTTGCCATATTTTATTAATTATTTTATTACTTTAATATATATAATTTATCATCATTCTATTATTTGTTAAATTTTTCACATATTTAATTTTTTTCAAATTATTTGATCATTTATGTAAACAACATACAATGATGATTTGCTAAACTGGTGGCTTCTGTTGAGGGAGAATCTTCTGTTATGTTTTCTATTCGTTTGTGGGTTGATATCCCCAAGTGAATATATTCACAGGATACTTTTTATCAGCTGGTGTATAATCCTGAGCAGAGGCCATCGCAGGTATCTGACTGAACTCTTGCTTCTATGAGCATGGCAAACCTGCATTGGAGGAAGTCTTCTAGTGTAGATGGCTTCAGCCTTTAGTAGTGAGGGAAACAGGTCTTTGCCTCATGCAGGGGCAGGGGCGGCTCAGTTGGTAGCGCGCCAGGCTAGTAATATGTAGTTCCCAGGTTCGAGTCCCAGCTGGGTCAGCATTGAGATTTATCTCCACAAAATTTCCCACCCTGCCCACCGTCAGTAGGGGACACTGATGGACTTGGAAAGGCCACCGTTCGTTGGATGGGACATTAAGCCGTGGGCCCATGTGTGGGAGAGCCATACCTTTTGCACGTTAAAGAACACACTGGATGGCCTTAATGGAGGGCTACCATCTGTCTCCCTAACAGCTGTTCCAGTGGGCCCCCTCCCCCAACCTTCTCTGAGCCTTCAGGGTCCACATGACCTGGCCATTTAGCCCATGGTGTGCAAAAAAGTGCCACTAAGAGGTAAAACAACCCAACAACTCATCCTGTGATTATGGGGCTATTTGATATCGTCAGCATTTCCTCTCTCAATAAAGTAGTTTATTTAAACATCCCACTAACCATTCTCTCTCCACAGGTAGTTGGAATGTGAGGACTCTGCATAGAGATTATTCTTTTAATGTCCTCACAAAAGAATTCCACCATTATAACTTAAATATTCTTGGCTTGCAAGAGATCAGATGGACAGATAAAGGTCAGATCCTTAAATGTAATCTTAAATTTCTCTTTTCAGGGAGGGAAGATGGAAAGCATCTCCAAGATGTAGGTTTGCTTCTCAGCAGACATACTAGTAATGCTCTTCTAGGATATGAGTACATTAATAAAAGATTTCTTACAGCTAAATTTCAGAGTAGCATTAAAGATTCTAATGTTATCTGTTGTTATGCCCCCATTGAGAATACCGATGGAGATAAGAACAATAGGTTTTATGGGCAATGACTTCAATGCTAAAGTTAGTACTGACTCTAACCTTTGGGGAGAGGTGATAGGTCCCTCTGGTATAGGTAGCAGCACTGGCAATGAACAGTGTCTCCTACAGGCAAGTAAACTTTATGGTTTCAGAATTACTACCATTTATTGCAAACACCGCCATGTGGATTTCACCAGATGGACTGCATAAGAATATGATTGATTATATCTCAATTAACAGCAAATGGGCTAGTCTGTAAGGAATACCAGGACATACAGGGGAGCTGAAATTGGATCTGGCCATTACCTTGTTAAATTTAATAGCAATAGTCTCTATTTCCATTCATATTATTTCTGATATAATATAACTTTAATAAATATTGAGATAAACTCAGATAAATTCGACAGTTCGACATCCAGTAATAAATAGGCACTTTTGACGTCGATTTCAATTTTAGACGAAAAATTGTCTGAGCCGGGTGGGATATGAACCCACGACCTGCTGATAACATGTCAGGTGCTCTGGACCACTGAGCTACCGGCTGCCGATCAAGATTTCCTCTAATTAACGCTATGAACATTCCCTTTATGTCACATGTAGGCATTATGACATGCGTTCAGGACATAGTGTATGACATGTTATCAGGAGGTCGTGGGTTCATATCCCACCCGACTCAGACAATTTTTCCTCTAAAATTGAAATCGACGTCAAAAGTGCCTATTTATTATTGGATAACTATTTACAAGATATTTTTGGAAATGCACATCACAAGAGTTAAAAAAACTCACACATGGGTTAGCACGTGTCTTGTCAAAAAGTGTCTTGCAACTTAAACTTAAGAAGTGTAGTGCTGAGATTAAAAATGTTGCCTTTAACACTGAAGCTTTGAAAGACCCAGTTATAGCTAAAGCTTACCATGGTGGATTACTTAGTCAAGAACACAGGGAGGAGATGAGAAAACAAGGCTTGTGAGCAGTGAAGCTTCACAAAGAGCTGAAGCTTATTCAGAAGCTTATAGAAGCAAAGGTGACAACAATGATGACACACAAAAACTTAAAGAACTTAGCCATTCAGTTCTTCAAGAATCCATTAATATGACCGAAATGCATCCCAAAACTTTGTAGGTAAGGAATCAAGTGCAAAATAAGTAGAAAAGTAACAGATATGTGAAAAATGGCTCTCTCTCTCTCTTTCGCATCTCTCATTCCTGGCATAAAAACGCATTTAAGTGCCTTTGTGCTGCCCTGAGAATGACTGCTGAGTACAGTCAAAGTGCTTGGCTTCTTAAATCATGTAAAAAGAACATTAGTGCCTGTTATATACACCCAATTTTTGTTTTATACAGATTTTTTTACACTATTTTGTTTTTGCACAGTTTAGAAAAAAAAATTACAATTCTTTTTTTACACGATTTATTTTGATCTAACACAGTTCAAACGATGCCTTTTTAAAAATCTCCATTTGAATTTAATTCTGAAAAAATATTCCAGTTGAAGAAAAAATTCCTAGAATTTACATTTATAATGAAGATGCAGCTTTTATGGTCACATTTTTTTAAGTAGTTTTAACTTTGAAAATGTACTATAGATATACATTTTGTGCACTAAAATCCTAAAATAAAAACTACAGTAACAACTACACAACAAGTTTTCTCTATTTTATGGAAAAATTGTACAAAACCTACTTCATTCAGAATAAAGTGGCAGCATTGAATTCTGAGAATTCCCCTCAATTTTATCTTCAATACATACGTTAGTCTTGGTCTCTCATTTCGTGTTTAAAGTTAGAAGTGTTTAGATGTTTAATAGAAATCGAAAAAAAATAATTATTTTGTTTTTTGAAGTTTTGTGTATGTAATATAAATTTATTAAATTTTGCTGATAGGTAATTTACAATTTTTCATCATCTGATTTATTAACTACAATTCAAATATTTTTCGTTAGCCTTACCACGATTTCGGATAATTCAACTATACAAAAGCAGAAAAGGAAAGCTATCTCTCTGGATACTAAGATCCAAATTTTAGATTGTCTTGCAACTGGAGAAGGTTGAACATCCATAGGTAAATATTTTGGTTTGAACGAAGCTACCTTAAGAACCACCAAGAAAAATGAAGATGCTATTAGAAAATCTGTGCTTTCTGGAACAAAATTGATCCCTAAGTTGGCATCGTACACGAGAGATATTGTAAAAGTGAAGATGGAAAAGGCACTAGTAATGTGGATAGATGATAACTCCCTAAAAAGAATACCTCTAGATGGAAATACCATCAAACAGATGGCATTACGAATATATAGGTAGATACACGAAATGGAACCAGCCACATCAGCTCAGTTAAACAAAAATTATGAGTTTTCTGCAGGTACAGGGTGGCTTGCAGAATTTCATCAAAGACATGCGTTTCATAACGTGAAGATAAAAGGTGAAGTTGCATCTGCAGATGAACCAGCTGCTAAAGAATTTTGTCCAAAATTGGCCCAAATCAGTGAAGATGGTGGATACACTCCTGATCAAGTTTGGAATGCAGATGAAACTGGTCTTTTTTGGAAAAAAATGCAGAGTAGAACCTACGTAGCAAAATTACCAAAACTGTTCATGGCTTTAAAGCAGTTAAGGATCATGTGACCTTTCTATTTTGCAGCAACACTTCAGACGATCTATGTTAAAACCGCTGCTCATCAATCAATCACTAAGACCACAGTCAATGAAAGGTGTAGATTTGAATAAATTGCCAGTGTATTGGATGGCAAACCAAAAAGCTTGGGCTACAAAAGAAAGTTTTAATGAGTGGTTCCATAAATGTTTTGTTCCAGAAGGGAAAAAAGATCTTGAATTTAAAGTTCTATTGATTATAGACAATGTGCCTGGCCATCCTGTTTTGGAACACCCAAATGTGCAATTTTGTTTTCTGCTGCCTAATACAACATTCTTAACACAACCACTAGACCAGGATGTAATTGCCACATTTAAAACTTGCTACATAAGACAAACATTCCAATACATTTTGAATAAACTAGATAAGGATAAAACACTAACAGTTATTGATGTGTGGAAGAAATTTTCTATTTTAGGTTGTATCAGACATGCTGGATTGACATTATCAGAATTAAAACCATCAACTTTAAACACATGCTGGAAAGCTATTTGGCCAGAATGTGTAAAAAGCAAAGATCCTGTACCCCCAAATATGACTGAATATCCTAATATCATCACTTTAGCACATGTAGTTGGTGGAGAATGATTCAATGATTTATTGTTTGCAGAAATTGATGAATTGCTGGTTGACAAAGCTCTTAGCGAAGATGAAATAATAGAAGTTGTCCTTGAGACTCCTAATGAAAAAGAAAAAAAGTGATGATGATGAAGAGGTTCCACTTACTGCAAGTTTAATTAAAGAAAGGTTTCAAATAGCTAGTAATTTGGAAAGTCATTTTCTTACACATGATTCTATTGTCGAATGAGCTGAGCAGTTTGAACATGAACTGAAGTGATGTATGTTGCATTATCAAGAATTATACAAAGATCTAGTCAAAGCAGGATCTCAAAGATTGATTACAGAGTTCAGTGTCAAAACTAATCAAACTTCAGAATCACTGGAAACAAGTGATAATTTGGTTCCCCATGCCACAGAGAGCATTTCACCTTTGGAGTATGAATATGACAGCCAAAATGCTTCAAGTGATGAAAGTGATTTAATTCCATTAATTATTAATGTGAACAATTGATTAATTATTAATGTGAACAATTGATTAATGTGAACAAATGCATCTATTGCCAGAAAGTGACAATGAATAAAATCTAGTTAATAAGCGTCGTCGTCATCATCATCAACATGCAGTCATGGGCTTTGGAGGTCCAACCAGACCGTGCAATTTAGTTCTCCAAGCAAGTCTGTCCTGAGCTACATATACTGCATCTGTCTACTGCACACCAATTCTAATAAGGTCCTGTTTGACATTATCAGCCCATCACATCCTTCTTTCTGAGGCCTTTGGGCACTCTGTTCATAACCCTATTCGTCAATCTATAATTATTCATATGGGAAACATGGCCAAACCAACGGAGTCTCTCTCTGCACGATATGCTGCTTAAAGGAGGTTGCCGACTCCTTTGCCTAACCTCATCATTAGTTACAAAGCTGAACCACCTAATGCCCAAGATACTGCATAAGCATTTAGAATCAAAAGCATCTAGTTTCCTGTTATCTTGTTTACAAAGTGTGCAGGTTTTACTACTATAACTGACCCTAGAAAGAACCAACCTATTATACAGTCTAATTTTAGTCTTTAGGTGTATACATCTATTTCTCCACACTCTCCATAGATTCTTAAAAGTCCCAGCAGCAATCCCTATTTGTCTGTTAATTTCATGCCACACATCACCAGTGTCTGTTACATATATCCTCACATTTCACTAAAAAATTATGCTGTGCTTGAATAGCACTGGTAGTGTGATAAGATCTGTTTTTTTACTGACATTGCTATGTTGTATTTTCCATCTTGTTCAATACTGATTTTTTGAAGTTACCATTGGGGGCAGTACAATTCTCCGTAGGTGCTGAATTAACAGACACCATATATGATGTAGATGCTTTTGGAACTAGAGCAGCTTTTCAGAAAATCCCTGTACTTGTTTCACCATAATTCAAAATCCTCGTTTTTATGTTATTTGTAGATATTTATCTAGCTTATGGCGGCAGAGGTGGCTCAGATCGATAGAACCCCAGGCTCATAATCCGAAGTTTCCATGTTCGAGTCCCACCTGGGCCAGTGTTGATATATTTCTGTTAAACCATCACTTTGCCCTCAATCAGAAAGGACATCAGTGGATCTGTCAGATGGGATGTAAAACTGTGGATCCATATACAGGAGAGCCATATAATGTTCACTTTAAAGAACACATTGGATGACCTTGATGGGAGGCTACCATCTGTCTTAACAGCTGTCTAGTGGGTCCCCTCCCCCAATTTTCTCTGAACCTTTGGGGCTCATATGACCTGACCATTTAGCCCATTGTGTGCAAAGAAGCATCACTCAGAGGTAAAACTGTCCAACAACACATTTTTCCTGATGTTTTTGTAGTTACAGCTTTTATATTTGACCACTGCAGGCCAATTTTGACAAGGTCCTGTTTAACACTATGTGCACTGTATTTCAGTCTCCTCCTTTCAAGATCTCTAGGTACACTATTCATAATTTGACTCACTAATCTGTAGATTTTTTGTGTGCGGCAGTCAAACCAATGCAGTCTCTCTCTATACCAGATGCTGCTCAAAGGTGATAGTTGATTTCTTCTAACCTCATTATATCGAACCACCAGTCAAACCACCTAATATCCAAGATATTACATAAGCAATGGTCTGTAAATGGTAGCTAGGTAGTCACTGGAAGGGCTATGCACCAATCCCCTGTGATGATGCATAGAACCGGCCAGACCTAGCACCTAATGTCCGACCCCGCCTTCTCATGGTGCAGACCGTTAGTACCTTTCAAAAAAGAGATACTCTCTTGTGGAAGTGAATGGAAGTGAAAGGCTGCCAGATTAGTGTGGCCTACTGATCTGGACAACTCTGGCTACTTTTCTTATTTTTTTTTACCCTGATGAGGAGTCAACCACACAGGGTCCTGGTGCTGACCATATAAACCCACTGGACTGAATTATGGCTCTGAGCTTGATTATGGATCCTGAATTTGCTGCACTGGTGGGCTTCTGTGGAGGGAAAATCTTCCGCTGTGTTTTCTGTTTGTTTGTGGGTTGACAGCCCCAAGTGAATAGATTCACAGGATATGTTTATCAGTTGGTGGATAATCCTGAGCAGAGGTCATCGCAGGCACCTGAACTCTTTGCTTCTTCTGGCATCGTCAAATTCTACATTGGTGGAAGTCTTCCAGTGTAGATGGCTTCAGCCTTTAGTGGTGGGGGAATGGGTCTTTGCCCCATGTCTGCGATTAGGGGGCTGTTTGATATTGTCGGCATTCTCTCTCTCAATAAACATAGTTTCTTTAAATGTCCCACTTACATTTTCTCTCCATAGATAGTTGGAATGTGAGGACTCTGCACAGAGCTTTTTCTCTTGATGTCCTCACACAAGAATTCCACCGTTATAATTTAGATATTCTCGGCTTGCAAGAGACCAGATGGACAGATAAGTCAGATTCTTAAAAATAATCTTAAATTTCTCTTTTCAGGGAGGAACCATAATAAATATCACCAAAACTTGGGTCTGCTTCTCGGCTGACACGCTAGTGATGCTCTTCTAGGATATGAGTGCATTAATGAAAGGTTTCTTACAGCAAAATTTCAGACAAGCATTAAAGACTTGAATGTTATCTGCTGTTATGCCCCCACTGAGGATGCTGATGAGGATGAGAAGGATAGGTTTTACGGACAACTTCAGGATTTTTTTAATTCTGTCAAGAATGGAGATATTACCTTTGTTCTAGGTGACTTCAATGCCAAAGTTGGTACTGACTCTGACCTTTGGGGAGGAGTAATAGGCCCTTTTGGTATTGGTAGCTGCAGTGGGCAATGTCTCCTACAGGACCAGATGGACAGATACAGCAGCTCTCCCTACAGGACCAGATGGACAAAATCAAACAGCTCTCCCCTTCCATTCAAGTAAACTCAATGGATTCCGAATAACTAACACTTATTACAAACATCGCGACATACATAAGTACACATGGGTTTCACTCGATGGGTTGCATAAGAATGATTTATTATATATTAATTAACAGCAAATGGGCTAATTCTGTTAGGAATACCAGGCCATATAGGGGAGCTGAAATTGGATCTGACTATTACCTGGTTAAAAGTGTCTTGCAACTTAAATTTATAAAGTGTTGTGCTAATGTTAAAAAATTTACTTTTAATACTGAAGCTCTGAAAGACCCAGTTATAGCCAAATCTTACCATGATAGGTTACTTAGTCATTATGACAGTCATGGTATACTGAAGTTGAGGAAGAATGGGATCATTTTAAACAGGCTTTTTTGGACACTAACAGTACTCTTTTAGGAAAAAAGGAGCAGAAGAGGCAGAATTATCTGAGTGATAAGGCACTTGAGCTTATTTCGGAAAGAAAGAACTGCAGGAATGTCCTTAATCAATACCCTACTAGTCCTAATAGAAAGCATTACAGAGAACTTAATAAATGAGTAAAATATCAGTTAGCTGCTGATAAGAATCTTTGGCTTGATGGCTTGGCTGACAAAGCCGAGGAAGCAGTTAGACAGCACAACAGCAGAGAGCTGTACCAGATAGTTAATGTTTTGTGTGGTAGAAAACGAACAGGTATACAGGGATTGAAGGATAAACAAGGTAAGGTTATAGAAGGTGAGGATTCTGTCATGGCTAGGTGGGCTGAGCATTTCAGTGATGTTCAAAATAATGTGGTTAGTTCTACTCCCATTGTTTGCAATGATGACAGATGCATTACTGGCCTTAATGTTGGCCCTATAACACAATCTGAAGTTATTTTGGCTATTTCTAGACTTAAATTCATAAATCCCCAGGGGTCGATGATATTACTACGGAAATGCTTAGAGCTGGAAATGTTTCGGTTACCACTTCGACGACTGAAATTTTGAATATCTTTTATGATAAAGGCATGGTTCCTAAGGATCTTACCAGAGCTATTGTTATCCCTGTTTTCAAAAATGGTGATCGCAGTTCTTGTGATAACTATAGGGGTATCAGCCTGCTCTCTGTTCCAGGTAAAGTTCTTTCCATGATTGTGCTTAATAGAATTAAGAATCTGGTTGACAGTCAATTGCGTGATGAGCAATGTGAATTCAGAAGTGGTAGGGGATGTGTAGATCAGATTTTTCACTTAGGCAGATTCTTGAAAAATGTTTGGAGTTTCAGAAACCTTTGGTTGCTAGCTTTGTTGATTTCAGAAAGGCTTTCGACTCTGTTGATCGTCATAATTTGTGGTTGATTGTGAGATCATATGGTATACCTGACAAGTTAGTTAACATAATGAAAGCTCTCTATAATAACACTGAGTCATATGTGAGAGTTGGTAAGTGTTGTAGTAATTGGTTTAGCATTACTTCTGGTATTCGACAAGGGTGCATTTTGTCTCCTTTTCTCTTTAGTTTGGTTATTGATTATGTTATGCGAAATTCACTTTAAGGGAAAGATTTTGGCCTTAAATGGGCTGGAGATATGAAAATTTCTGATTTAGATTTATGCTGATGATTTATCCCTTTTAGCAAATAATGTTGATGAGATGAAGTCTTTCATTTGAGCTGTTGATGAGACTGGTAGTAGAGTAGGTTTAGTTATAAACAGAGAGAAAACTAAAGTGATGAAAATTTGTCAGTAGGCTGTGATTCAGTTAATCTGAATGGTTGCAATCTTGAGCAGGTGTCACAATTTAATTTCTTGGGAGCTATGTAACAGATAATGGTGATATGCGGCATGAGATTAACAGACGAATAGGGATTGCTGCCGGGACTTTTAAGAATCTATGGAGATTGCGGAGAAATAGGTGTATACACCTAAAGACTAAAATTAGAGTGTATAATAGTTTGGTTCTTTCTAGGGTCAGTTATGGTAGTGAAACTTGGACACTTTATAAACAAGATAACAAGAAACTAAATGCTTTTGATTCTAGATGCTTATGCAGTATCTTGGGCATTAGGTGGTTCAACTTTGCAAGTAATGATGAGGTAAGGCAAAGGAGTTTGCAACCTCTTTTAAGCAGCATATTGTGCAGAGAGAGACTCCGTTGGTTTGGCCATGTTTCCTGTATGAATAATTATAGATTGGCGAATAGGGTTATGAAAGGGTGGGAGACCTAGGATGTGTTGGGTAGACAATTCAAACAGGACCTTGTTAGAATTGGTGTGCAGTGGTCAGATGCAGTAGATGTAACTCAGGAGAGACTCTTGGAGAACTAAATTGCATGGTCTGGTTGGACCTGCGTAGCCCTTGGCTGCTTTAGGATGTTGATGATGACATAAGCAATTAGAACCAAAAACATAAAGTTTCCTGTTATCTTATAAAGGGTCTCACATTTCACTTCGTGGGGTTGGGGTGGCTCAGTCGGTAGTGTACCAGACTTGTAATTTGCATTTCCCAAGTTCAAGGCCCAGCGTTGAAATTTATCTCTGCAAAACTCCTCTTCCTGCCCTTGGTCAGTAGGGGACACTGATGGGCTTGTAAATATCACTGTCTCTCGTATGGGACATTAAGCTGTGACCCCTTGTGTAGTAGAGCCATACCCTATACATGTTAAAGAACATGCTGGATGGGCTCGATGGGAGGCTACCATCTGTCTCCCAACAGCTGTTCCAGTGGGTCTCGTCACCCAACCTTCTCTGAACCTTTGAGGTCCTTGTGACCTGGTCATTTAGTCCATTGTGTGTAAAAAAAAGTGCTGAGGTAAAACTACCCAACCCAAGTTTCGCTACCAAAGCAAATTTTAGGATTTAAACTATTATATATCCTAATTTTAGTCTTTAGGTGTATATGTGTATATTTAAAAATTTCCACAATTTCTTAGAAGTCTCAGTAGCAATGCCTATTCTGTTTATCTCAGTCACATCACTTCTTTACAAGTAAGTTTGATATTCCAATATGTAACACTTAGGTGAGTAGAATGCTAGTTTGACTATACTGTATGACTGAATCTATCTTTATGCTAGTACCTGTTTAGTGTGTACATGGCTTGCATTGAATTATTGGAGAGCTGCATCAGTGATGAGGGATGACTTCCAAACTGCCCACTCAATATCACTTTAGATGCATATTATTTGTCTATAGAACAGTAAGGTAAAAATGTTCTAAGACCTTTTTTTTACGTAACAGGATAATCCAACCCATAACTGGGCATGCAGAATAACATACTTTGCTTAGTGGGTGCAAATTATACCTCACCTTGTAATGCCAAAACTGTAGTAAAAGTTTGTACTCTTATAGAAAAGTTTCTTTGGTTTTAGAACATTTTAAGTATTGTAACTAAATAAATGTATAAAAGATTTGCTTTAGTAATGATGTACTTATAATCTGTTATATACACTCAAGAAATTTGAACTGCCACCTATTGATTACATATTGTGAAATTAAATTCATTGTTTTGGAAAATAAAATTTGGGCTTTGTGAAATATAGTCCAAGTATCTTCATGGCTATTCACAGATAAATTTCTTGAGAAATGGGAGAGAGAGATCAAGAACCCCAGTGATTTTTTTTTTTATAATACTAAGTTTTTAAGTGAAATAATTTGCATACCTTTATACATATCTACTGATATCCATGGATATAGTTAATAAAGCATAAAAGTTCACAAAATGTATAGGCACATTGGTGTATTGTTTTGTATGTACTTTGACCTTTTGGGCTCACTCCCACTTTATGGTATTTAATATTGATGCTATATTTTCATTATTTATATACACTACAGGAAAGAAAGTTGCAACATCTGGAAGGATTAATGCCATTTTATTGAAACACAGGCAGCTGTTAGCATACCCTGAGAAAGCTCTCCTGAGACCTCTGAAGAGCCCTCCTGAGGGATAGAATGCCAATAGCACGAAGTCGCTGTTCCATTTCAGCAACAGTAGTTGGTACACCTCTTGGGTGTTGTTGGAACTGTTGGCCCATTATGTCCCAAATGTGTTCAATAGGTGAAAGGTCTGGTGAGCATGCCTGAATGTTTTGCTCGTGTAGATACTGCAGACTAATGCAGACTGTGTGGGGATGAGTGTTTTCTTGCTTGTAAAAAGTTCTGTGATGCTGAACAAATGAGACAGCCACTGGCTGCAAAATTTTGGTAACATATCGTTGGACAGTTAGAGATCCCCTTATGATGACCAGTTCTGACTTAGATGTCCAACTAAAAGCACCCCACACCAGGTGCTTAAGCTGTGTGATGATGCCACATGCAGTGGGTGATGTTCCTTTTCCCTGGATGGTGGCGAACGCATCTACCGTCATGTTGCCCAAGACAAAAATGAAATTCGTCAGTAAACCCTGCGGTACTCCAACTCTTGTTTGTTCCAGTTCTGTTTGAGGCGACACCACTGAAGATGTGCCTGCATGTGAGTAGATGTGAAGAACAAATGTAGTGCCAGATGATAGGCTTACAATGAAAACTGTAAAAGCCTGTTTACTGTCTGCTTGATAAGTATTCGATGTGTTACCTGTTGCCAGTCCCTTTGCAGTTATGTTATAGTTGCAAATCTGTCATGCAATGCCATGCATCGCAAATGGTGGTCTTGTCACTCTATGGTTATACGTCGTCTTCCTGAACCTTGTCAACATGTGCTGAATCCTTGAACCCACTGGTGCCATATGTGTATGATAGTGCTGGGATTGCGGCCAACAAAGTTGGCCACATCTCTGTATCACAATCCAGCTTCTCTAAGGTTGATGATTCTTCCACGCTCAAAGTCTGTTAACTGTTGGAATGGCTGTCATTGCCTGCATAAGGGCATCTTTAGTGGTTTAGAATAATTGCCTTACACATCCACCACATCCTCCACGTTTTGTCAGCCAGGAGCTGTTAGCATACACTGAGAGCTGTTAGCATACACTGAGATGTGCGATTTGATTACATTATCCACGTTTTGTCAGCCAGGAGCTTTGGTTGCCTTTATCTGTGTTTGACTGCTCCTCACCTGTGACGTCAGCTTGTGCCTGTCCAATCGTTTCAATCATCCTGCAAACATAATCATTTCCATGCATTTCCATATTCTACTGTCTTCCTAAATTTCGTCACATTTGCCTAACTTCTTACAAGTGTTGCATTTTTTATTTTCTGTAGTGTATATTTAATTTTGGTATGTTTGTAGCTCTGTACAATTTGCAGGGTTTTTTTGTTATGATTAAATGTGTAATTAAACATATTAAGTATCACATAACAGTGCTTCTCAAACAATTTGATGTTGTAGACCTGCAATTCATACACATGGTGGACTAGCGAACTGGCAAGAAATTCTGCTTCTGAGATCTGCCTGGAGCTTCTGGCCACATGTTGCTTGAAGAAAAAAGGTATGTCTATGTGCATATGTGCCTCACCTTGCACTACATGATGTCATCTGTAGTGTTGGAATGTATTAACTATGGTGTTATGGCATATCAATGGTATGTTTCTGAAGACATGTTTCTTTTCTTCTTGGCAGCTTCACTGTGTACCAGCTAAAAATGATTCATGGGCCTGCACCAATCTGCAGACCTCTATTTTGAGAAGCACTGATATAATACATTCCAGTGCAATTGTTTCTTCTTATATGTAGATTTGATGATTAATAATAAATTATTAAAATATAATTATTATTTTTAATTTTGGAATAATTTTTGCTACTCTTATATTTATGTAATTGAAAATTTTTTTAATTTAAATTTCACGAAGGATGAGCCTTTTTTCTGCAAATACAAAAAGCTAAATGAAGCATTAACTGGAATTATAGAAGACTACAGCCTAGTTTCATTTTTGCCACTCAATATTAATGTAAGTACCTTTATTGTTGAAGCAAAAGCCATAATTTATTCTATTTAATTTCTAAAAGAATTAATATTACTGATGCTTTTGCTACCACTATTGACTCAAATGATTAACATGAAATTTATACTCTTTTAACAATTCCTTTTCGGTTTGATAGGTAATAAAGAAATTTTTTTTTACATTTTCCCAGTCATCAGTTAGTTTAAATTTCCCACTTAGAGGGAACTAAAATCAGAAAAATCACAAACTTCATCCTCTTTAAAAATGAGCATTACATATTTGGCAGAGGTGATTTATTCTTCTATCTGAAAATAGTTATATCCATAAGTATGTTGCCAATCAGTAATTACAATACAGGAAAAAAAATTGCAACACCTGGAAGGATTAATTCCATTGTATTGAAACATGAGCAGCTGTTAGCATACACTGAGATGTGCGATTTGATTACATTATCAAAAAAAAAAAATAAATATGGAAAATTACCACTGTAATTCTGTTTCTGTTATTAATGGGTTGCCAGCCCTAAGTGAACAAGGCACAGGATAGTTTATTAACCTTACCAAGTAGTATTATACTACCTGATAGTAGTTAACTTTACCGGGTAGTATTATACTATCAGGTAAAATTATATAATTAATATGATATTGAACTGCACCATGCAGCAATGCATTCATGAATATGGTGGGGAAGGCTATCATACAGCTCTATAATGTCCTCTTGAGGGATAGAATGCCAAATTGCACGAAGTTGCTGTTCCATTTCAGTGACAATGGTTGACACACCTCTTGGGTGTTGGAGCTGTCGGCCCATCATGTCTCAGACATGTTTAATAGGTGAAAGGTCTGGTGAGTGTGCTGGCCATGGTAGTTCCCGAATGTTTTGCTGGTGTAGATATTGCAGGCTAATGTGGGCTGTGGGGGTACAGGTGTTATCTTGCTTGTAAAAGGTTCCATGCTGCTGAGCAATGGGATAGCCATTGGCTGCAAAATGTTGGTAACGTATCATTGGGCAATTAGAGATCCCCTTATGATGACCAATTCTGACTGAGATGTCCGACTAATAGCTCCCCAAACCAAGGTACCAGGTGCTGGAGCTGTGTGATGATGTCACATGCACTGGGTGATGTTCCTTTTCCCTGGATGACAGCCAACATGTTGCCTACTGTTGTTCTGACCAAGACAAAAACGAGATTTGTCACTAAACACCACGGTACGCCACTCTTATTCATTCATTCCAGTTCAAAGTGTATTATGTTGGAACACTGTTGACATCTGTGTAAGGGCATCTTTAGCAGTTTAGAACAATTTCCACAACATTTTGTCAACCAGGGAACTTTGGTTGCCTTTATCTGTGTTTAACTGCCCTGCACCTGTGATGTCAGCTTGCACCTGTTCAATCGTTTTGATCATCCTGCAAATGTAGTCATTTCCATGTATTACCTCCTCCCTAAATTTCATCACATTTGCATAACTTCTTGCAAGTATTACTTTTTTTTTATTTCCTATAGTGTATTAAGAGGCTTAGATTTCAAACCTCCTAACCTATTGCTAATTTTTTTTTTAATTTGTTGCCTGATTTGATGCAGTTAGAAAATAAAAAGCCTTTTCCTTTGCTCAAACTGCCATTAGCACAATGCAGAACACTACCTCACTGAGACTGAGTTTGCTTTCTTTCCACTCCGCCACTAGCTGACAATTACAGTTAAGCAACAGTTAATTGAATTGTGTTCTAAAAATATGTCCATCTCTATCCTCAATAAAATGAAGTCAGATGCCAAGGGAACTTTTTGTATTCGAGGATTTGTGATTTGCACAAAACTAAGCCTTTTACATTTTTGCATCATTTTAGTATATTTTGTGATTAAAAGCTATTTGATACACTGGAAGGAGATCTGCATACCAATCCCCAATGATGATGCACAGAACCAGTCAGGCCTAGTACTTAATGACCAGCCTCACCTTCTCATGATGCAGGATGTTAGTGCATTTCAAAACAGATGTTCTGGAAGGGAATGGAAGAGGAGGCTGCCATATCAGTGTGGCCTACTGATATGGTCATCTATGATCACTTTTTCTTCTTTTCTGCTGTGCTGAGGAGTGATCAGCTTTACAGGGTGCTGACTGGACTGTTTATGTCTTTGAGCTTGATTATGCATCTGGACTTGCTGCACTGGTGGGCCTCTGTTTAGGGAAAATCTGGCATTGTGTTTTCTGTTTGCTTATTGGTTGCCAGCCCTAAGTGAAAAAGGTGCAGGATATATATATATGATGACAAGACCCACTAGTTCTGCCTAAAGCACTACCAGTATTGGGATAATGCCATGTTTACCACTATCTATGATCAGGGGCAAAACAGTACCATATAGATACAGCTAATCCCCGACTACCTAATGGCGAACAGTACTATAGGAGTAAAGCTCATCCATCAGTCAAAACCTAAATTTAATCTATGTCCCGGACCACCACAAACAAGGATATAATGATCCAAGTTTCCTCGGCTCCCGTGACGGGAACTCTTAGTCCGACCTTCCATCTTGGTCTGTCCAACTGGTCCCACTCCGGTCAGCATAGCCTTCGACTTCATTTAGTCCCTCAAGCCCCCCCCCCCCCCACCCACCTCAACAAGGTGGTTCCGTATTGGGGGGGGGGGGGGTGCAGGATATGTAACACTCCAAAGATTATTAATTTTTCAAGTTGGATCTTTTGTCTGATCCAAATTTATTCAAAATTCTGGATAGCTTGGGTGCCAGGCAATATTAACTTGCCAAATAAAGTTGAAATAGGGTTTGTTTTGTATATCTAGTGTTACTTATCGACCAATAATTCAAAAAGGATTGTCACGTTTAATTAAAGTTTAAATCTAATCAAAAATCAACTAACATTACTCAAGAGAAAAATAGCAAAAGTCAAAAAATTTTAAAACAAAGTTTATTTCCAAAAAATTCAAAGCCTCATCAATTCATTTGATGAATACCAAAAGTTGGATACTAACAACTCGTATCTACCTAAATCTCTACTAACAGCTCCTATCTACACAACACATTCTTTCTGACTTCTCCTGTTAACATCATTCTCTACTCAACTTCCACTAACAATACTGACTAACATCATTCTCTTCTCAGCTTCCACTAACAATACTATTAACAATTCCAATTCCAATTCTGACTCTGTGACCTAACGTCAGTTATAATATGTGGCTTACAAATCCAGCACGTGTTTGTTGCACGCCGGGAAAACATTTGCATAATCTGATGATTGCGCTAGCTATGATGCAACAGGGGTCATGTCCTACACACACACACATTAGCGGCTGACAATCAAAAGTCGGAGTTGTGCATGCACAACTCCTATGGCTCGGAAGTAAGAATTGTGATCAGTCCAAAAATGAAATAATCCCCGAAATGATAAATATAATGTAAATAAAGCAAAACTGGATAAGGAAAAGTAAGAGGAATGGGTAGACCATTATAACTCCCCCCTCCCAAAGAGAGTGAAAATTTGATGAACAAATTTAGAGTAATAGGACACTTCTCACGTCATTTACACATCACTGAACGGAAAATAAAGTAAAAGTATGCTTACGCAAATTTTGATAAGACAAGGTATTCTCACTTCGACACAATTTTCCGTCACAACCAAAGGTACCTCCTTCCATTCCACCTAACAAGAGTGTACAGCTATCTAGTGTAATTACATACCAATGGCTATGGCAGTTAACTGCATACTAGTGTTATCGGACTACCTAGTATCACATTCTGATACAAACTTCAAAAGTTGCATACAATAATCTATACAAAAAGCTGGTTAATATTACTCCTGTCCTGCTTAACTTCTAAAAAGGTTAAAGAAAAAAATTCAATTACATCAAATTCTGCTCTTTCACAGAATATAATTACAGATGTATTAAGCGGGATGTAGAACTTCCTCTTATTCCCCTAACCACAGTTTCAAATATGTGAAATCTTAAATCTTCTACCATACATAAAAAAAAAAACGGGTATTGGAACACTTTTAAATCCTCCTAACTACATCAAACACACAAATCTAATCATTTTCGATTTTTACAAACAAGCGGGAATGTAATAATCATCTATTAAAGACTTCACCTAAACATAATAATCGTAAGCTAGCTGAAATAAAAAAAAATGGATTAGTTACCTCCCCTCATCAAGCTTTACATCCCCCTCCCAAAGGAGTTATGCTGGTGACCGTCTTAACTACCAGACTTTGTTGTTGAGGATAGCTCAACGAAGGTACAAAACTTCAAGACATCATGGTCAGCTCATATATATGCAAACAAATGCCGCCAATGTCATCCCGATAATTACCCATCAATATCACTGATGACACCAGACAGATTTAAACACATATACATACATCATATCTAAGAGTAAAGAAAAAGTTGTATCAATAATTTATAATATATGATGCTAACATTTAATCTAATACAATTCCATCCACTTTTTACATCAAAACACATTTTGCATGCAAAAAAATTCACTTCAAAATGCAAAATTCACCTCAAAATAAAAAATATTTAATGACTCACTGTACTGTATATTTTAAATTCTTTTCATTCTCGTCATTTGCATCCACATTTTATAGCTCCTAAATTCTAACTTAATGTTAACTTATAACATTCAGTTCAGCTTTCAGTCAGCTGAAATGAAGAAAATCTACAAAAATGCATAAATGCATTTTAAATCATGTTAATACAATACATAATTCTTTATGGTTCAACTAGAACTTCAGATGAAGAAGAATGCATAAAAAATTCTAATAACTTCTCATTATAAATTCAAACTATAAACCTTGAATGGTAAATTCACTTTTCAAAAATAAATATCGAAACTCCAAAGTTTCAACAAGAAATTAAACATTTCAAAATTTCTGTATAAATCACAATAAATATTGCTTCTCGTCTTTGTCTTCATCTATTCCAGAGAAAAGAAATAAAACATTATAAATCATTACTGCCACAGTGGAAGAATAATAATATACTTAAAATTTTCATTGTTGGCACTCCGTTGCGATAAATCATCAGCCAGTCATTTCCCGGTGACTTCCTTCCCTCATCGATTGATAAGCTAGGTGTAGGCACTTCTGAAGATCTCGTTGGTGAGTCATCTAGTCTATGTTGACTATTTTGTTGCTGGTTGTCACTCTGCAGGCCGTAGTTGTTTCATTGACATCTCGTTGCTATGTGCTTGACTTTGAAGAGCCTTGTTTTGTACTTTCCAGGTTTATTGCTGCCTGCTTCTAAATGACGTTTCAACAATTGAAAACTTCTAAACTTGTTAGATTCATCAAGATTATTTGCACTCAAAACAATTTCTGGGTTGCTTAGCTTAGTTTCATCTAACAGTTCGTTATTAACATTATTTTTCTTTAACACTTCGAATTCAAAACTTTTCTCATCAACAATTTCAGCATTATTTTCTTTAAAAACTTCTACTTCAAAAACTTTTTCATTAACTAATTTTGTACTATTTTTCTCTACAACTATTTCAACACATTTCTCATTATCAATTTACTTTGCATCATCAACTTTTTCACTAAATTTACATTAATTACACTAATAGTACGTTTTATAGGTTCTTCTTGAACATTATTTTTGGACTATAAGATAACTCAGAAAGTCCACTGGACCACGGTTGCAATTTTAATTGACAGTTGTCATAAATATCATCTAAAATTTTCTCATTTGGACATGAAAGTTCGGCTTCTGTATCATTGTGATCTAGAAATTCAGTTTTTTCATGACAAGGCTAAAAAAAGGTAAATATATAACATTATGTGTACCAACAGTTGGCAAGACTTAACTCATGAGAAAGCTTTTCTTGAGGAACTTTGGCCTCTCACTTCAAAGATCCTAATTTAAGTTCCCGAATTGTTGTTTTTTCTGTAGCAATATTGCTCTGTGTGCCCCAGTTGGCCATAAAAATTACATCTCAAAGTTTCTCTCTTATTGTTAGCAAAAGTTTTTGGTCTAGATTCAATGTTGGAAGCTTGATGCAGAACATAATCTCTGTTTCATTCGTTCTGCATCATTGTAGGTGCATTCGGTGCAAATTGTTGGAACCATGTAACTTCTGGTCGTACGGGAATTATTTTGTGAGACTCAACCTGATAGCATTGCTTTTGTGAGGATTGCATCCGTTGTTGATTTAATGCAGTTTTTCAGATTCTTTTCTTGCTGTATACTGCTAAACCAATTTGACTAAAGTTGAAATTGAATTTACATTTCGTACTTCTAAAAATTCTTGTACAGGCAAAAGTAATTTGGACAATATGCAGTTTATAATGTTAATTTCGGCGGCATCAGCATCGTACAGCTGGTATAATTCTACTGTACCACAGATAAATTTTTCGATATCATCTCTTTTTGTCTTCATGAAAAGAGTTCTGTAGCTAACTGTGTAAAGTCATTATAAGGAGTATATATTTCTGAAAGGTCACTTTTAAAATCTTCCCAAAACTCTATTCCATGACGACATCCTATGTTATTCCACCATTGTTTAGCACATTGAATAAAACAAGATACTGCTAAAACCACCTTTTGGTTGCCTTGAACTTCATGTAAACGGAAATGCTCTTCCATGGACTTGACAAATGTCCACAATGATGGACGTTTCGAACTGTCAAACCTTAGCTCAGGTAAAGGCCAATTAACATAAGGACTATAGTTAATAAATGGATTGGCAACTTGTCATTGAGGCTGTTGATAATACTCTATTCTATCACTTGCTTCTGATGGAACAAAAAATGGAACCTTACGTTCAAAGTTTATTGATTCATGAACTGACGTAGCATTGTCAGCGAATTTAGGGGTTGTTGTCATTCCCCTTTTCTCCTAAGATTTATTAACACTTTTGCTTGTTTCATCACATCCTGCAACCTATCTTTTACTTTTTCTAAGTCGGGTGTCATTATGGCAAAATTGGCCATATTACTAGCAGACATGTTTAGTGGTCTGCCAAAATTTTGAGACTTTTTTTACCTTGAGCAGTGCTCAAAGTTATTGCTATACAACAGTACAATACTAAAGCTATACTAAGCTTGCTTATTAAAAAATTTATCTATTGTGTGTACATACACATACAACAAAGATTTTAACTATCAGCAATAACTGTGCTGAAACTTCAGTATCTTTGATTAACATAAAAGTTAAGCTTCTTGCTCAACAAAAACTTCAGCTTAAACTGCCATTAAATCTTTGAATAGAACAAATAACTAATGAGCTCAAAAATTCATTACCTTTGACAGTCACACAAATAATATACAGTTTATACATATATACACAGTTGTATCAGAATAATATGATCACCCACGGAATCACAGTGTACCCGCCCAGGTGCATCACAAAGTGCACATGACAAAGTCGACCACATGGAGATATAAGCGGCCAGCCAGGACAGACGAGCCATAGTGTGCAATGTGAGCACAATGGGCAGAGGTATTGATTTGACAGATGTTCAAAAAGGAATGATTATCGGCTATTGCGCAAAGGGTGGAAGCATCTTGGAAACAGCAGACTTCATGGGCTGTTCGTGAAGTGCTGTAGTGAGGGTGTACAAAGAATGGATTGCTGGCATACAGATTACCTCCAGACGTCATAACTGTGGAGCCCCAAAGGCCATCGATCCCAGAGGAGAATGTCACCTCTGTCAACTGGTAAAGGGCAATTGACCACTCAAATGAACGCTGGGGCATCCAGGTATGTGTTCCCGATAACAGTAGAGCAAACCCTGTTACACATGGGTCTCTGGAGTCAACGCTGCATAAAGGTGCCCATATTAACCAAGGTCCATCGGCAATGACGCCTGCAGTTCGCACGGGACAACCATCATTGGACAGTGAAAGAGTGGAAAAAGGTTGCCTTCTCTGATAAATTGAGGTTTCTATTCCACAAAAGTGATGGACGGTGGCGGATACGGTGTCAGACACATGAGAACCAACACCTGGACACACTTGCCGGTAAAGTACAGGCCAGTGGTGGCAGTGTGCCAATCTGGGGGATGTTTTCCTGGTATGACCTGGTACCACTGGATGGGTCCCTGAATGCCAATGGCTACCTGTCCATCCTTGCTGACCACATGCATACCTTCATGTTGTATGTTTACCTTGGTGGTAATAGTGTCTACCAACAGGACAATGCACCCTTTCATGTCCTTAAGGTGGTGTGTGACTGGTTTCAGGAATATGACAGTGATGTCTCCATTCTCCTTTGGCTGGCGAAATCGCCCAACTTCAATCCCAGAGAGCATTTGTGTGACCATTTGGATCGACAGGTTTGGCGTGCAGATCCACAACCATGTCATCTCTGGAACCTCTGTGCTCTGCTGGAGTCCGAATGGGCACGTGTGCTTCTGGCAACACTCCAGGGCCCCCATTGCGTCCATGCCATTCCATTTCGCCACTGTCATCTGGGCCAAGGGTGGTTATTCCCATTATTAGTTAGGTGGTCCTATTATTCTGATACGACTGTGTATATATATATAGCTCCTATGTTTGGTGCGCCACTTTCTTTATTGGCTCTGTAATGCTCCAAAGATTATTAGCTTTTCAAGTTGGATCTTTTTTATGATCCAAATTTATTCAAAATTCCGAATAGCTTATTGTGTGCCAAGCAATATTAATTTGTCAAATAAAGTTGAAAGGGTTCGTTTTGTATATCTGGCATTACTTATTGAGCAAGAATTCGAAAAGGATTGTCATGTTTAAAGTTTAAATCTAATTAAAAATCAGTTAATGTTGCTCAAGAGAAAAATAGCAAAAGTAAAAAAAAAAAATTAAAATAAAGTTTATTTCCAAAATATTTCAAGACTCAATTCAGTTAATGAATACAAAAAGTTGGAGTACTAACAACTCCTCTACTAACAACAACTTCTATCTACGTAACACATTCTTTCTGACTTCTCCTCCTATTAACATCATTCTCTACACAGCTTCCACTAACAATACTACTAACAATTCCAATTCTGAATCTGTGACCTAACGTCACTTAGTTATAACATGTGGTGTACAAATCTGGCACGTGTCTGTTGCACGCTGGGAAAATGTTTGCATAATCTGATGATCGCGCTAGCTTTGACACAAGAGGGATAGTGTCCTACATGCGCACATTAGTGGCTGACAATCAAAAGTCGGAATTGCATGTGCACAACTCCTATTGCTCGGAAGTAAGAATTGTGATTAGTCCAAAAATGAAATAATCCCCAAAATGATAAATATACTGCTCACAAAAATTAGGGGATATTTCATCGCTTCATATTCATTTTGAAATATCCCCTAATCTTTGTGAGCAGTATATAATGTAAATAAAGCAAAACTGGTTAAGTAAAAGTGAATGGGTGGAACCTGACAGATACTTTATGTCAGCTGGTAGATAATCCAGATTAGAAGCCATTACAGTTACCTCAACAATTACTTTAGTTAGTTGTGCATTACCAATCCTACATTGAAGTAATGTCTCAGGCAAGTCAGTTTTTATCTAGATTCCAGTTCATGAAAAGGTGGTGCCTGAAATTCCTACCATCATGGATGGCTTCAGCGTTTAGCAGTGGGGATTTGGGTCTTTGCCCCATGCTTGCGATTTGGGGGCTGTTTGATATTGTTGCCCCTACCTCTCTCACTAAGGCTAGTTTCTTTAAAAATTCTACTAATCATTTCTCTCCACAGGTACATGGAATGTGAGGACGTTGTATAGAGATTTTTCTCTGGACATCCTCCACAGGAAGTCCAGTATTTCCTGTGCTGTATATGAAGCTTGCCACTGCCGTTGATCCAAGCAGTGTACAAAAAATTACTGGAGAAAGGGGCTCAAAAAAGCTGTTGCTATTTTCCTCTGTTCTGTGTTATATTGTAATGTTAACTTTTGCAATAAACTTTTGATCTATTGTTAATCATTAGATGATGAATACTATGTATTGTTGATTATTAACGATTAAGTTAAATTTCATTAATATAAAAAAGTACACATGCTATAGATTTTCTGCACTGCAAAAATGTAACTAAACTGCTTATAGTTTTTTTTATAAAATAGGAAATTTAATTCAAAAGCAATTAACGATAACCTAAATTGATTACCGCTAAACTCATTGTTTGAATGGGAAGGCTAATTTTTTCACCCCTAACTGATCGAGCCTCACAAAGTGCTGAGACTTTTTTTTAGTAGTATGTAAATTTATTTTAATTGCTATAACTAATAACTAATAATCTACATATTTCTGTATTAATTAATAATTGATATATTACATAGATTCTGAAAAATTATGAGAATTTGTTAGTTTTCATAAATACTCCAATTTCCTCTGATTTTTCATTCTTCCAAATTGTAATTTTCGTTGTGCAAGGTTGCCAGCTCTGCTGTTAGGAACTTCACGCACTACCTTTACAAGTGGACCTTTTCAAGAACCAGAATCTAGATAGAAACTAACTTGCTTGAGAGACATTACTCTAGGGAAGTGTTGGTGATGTCCAACTAGCTAAAGTAAGGTTTCAGGTACCTGTAATGGCCACTGATCAGGATTATGTGCTTGTTGATTTAAGGTATCCCACCTAGGGCTGGCAACCTATAGGCAAACAGAAAACACAGCGGCAGACTTTCTCTCAACAGAAGCTCACTGATGCAGCAAGTCCAGATTACTAAATCAAACTCAAAACCATTAACCAGTCCAGTGGGTATAGGTGATCAGCACTAGGAACCTTTGACATTGACCACTCCTCAACAGGGCAGAAAAAAAACTAAAACATGGCTACAGATGACCAGATCAGAAGGCCACACTGATCTGGCAACCCTCTACATCCATTACCTTCCAGAAGAGAATATCTCTTTTAAAATATACTAATGGCCTGCAGCATGAGAAGGTGGGGGTCGGACATTAGATAGTAGTCCTGGTTGTTTCTGTGCATCATCTTGTGGGATTGGTACACAACTCTCCTTCCAGGGTATGTATAGCTACCATTTACAGATCAAGTTAGGCATGGGAAAGGTTAACCCTTTTAGTGTCCCACTTGAAAACTGATTCACATCCAGAGGCCTGGCTATTTTTTCACTATTGATCACCAAAAAAAAAAATAACTTCAGAATATTTTTGTCAAATAACTAATGACAGGAATTATGGCATGTCAAGTTATCCATGTTAATAATTCCAGATTAATCAGCATTTAATTCAGGTTTTTCTGAAAATAAGATATTTTACAAAAACACTACTAGTTTTATTTTAATAGGGCATTTTTAGAGTCGTGTGGTAAAAAAATGCATCTGGTAATGCAAATTAAAACTTATTTAAAATAATCTAATAGAAATGATTTTAGCACATGAATTGAGAGGCTATTTGTTTTTGAATAATAAAAATGAAGCAAGAAAATACTCCCTTTATGTAATTTTTTTTCTTGGTACCATACTTTGAGAAAAGTCCAGGCATTTTGCCAACTGTGCTGAGTAATGTTATGTGTCAAGTGGGAAGTTATGCGGGAAGCAGCTTCTTGAGGGGGAATTTATTTTTTATTTTGTCTAATAGTGCTATGCTCCATCAAAACTTAAAAGGCATTTAAAACAAACGCCAGCAAATATCAGAATATGGCAATCATTTTTTAAAGGAAAAGAGACAAGTTGAAAGCTCAGAAGACTGATTTCAAATACACGAACTAGAAATGAATTTACCCTTAGCATAATTTTTGATATCACTTGGCATTGCAAAATCAAAGAAAAATTCACCATAGTGGGGGAAGATTTAATTAGTGTCTTGTTTTCCAGACACAAGTCATGCATTACTAGAAAATTGAAAAACATTTCCTTTTTCTAACAATACTGTTTTGAATCACATACCTATGATGGGTCAGCAACTTTAGAAAATGAAAAATCAGAGATATAATTAAAATTCAAAGTGAATGCACAGTATTCCCTGTTAAGAAACATTAATTAATAGATTCTGAAAAAAATTCATCGCCGCCACGGCAGGAATCGAACCCGCATCTCTCCAGATTCATGCCAGAATCTTTTTTCAGAACTATTAATCAGAGATATATGGTCTCCAATTGGATGAGTTGACTAATATTGTTGGCAAAGCTCTGATACTTATCTATGGTATCTGTATTGAGATGAAGAAATTGAAGAAGAATTCATAAGCTATGTGGAACTGAAGAAACATACTGTACAACTGGCACCAAAATATTTTTAACATTGTCAATTATTTCTTAAGTGTTGATTTTAGAATGTCAGACTGCATTTCAGTTTTTACTGATGGTGTGGCTGATATGTCTAGTAGGCATGTAGAGTGTCACAAAAATGAAACAAGTAGTGCGAAATATACAAGGCTAACATTAAATAATAATAATAAAGTACACTAACAAAACTAGCTTGCTACCTATCTTTCTATTGCTTTTCACTCTTTTGAGCATGTAGTAAAATATTTTAAGAGATAAAAATTTTTTTTGGGTCAGTGGGTATTATAAAATAAGATTTGCACATTCAGAATCCCCCGAAAATTGAAATTGCTCCCTCTAACGCTGGAAAAATTTGGAAATTACAAAATATTGCAAACGATGTATTTACTGGAAATTTAAAATTTTGATGATGGAATGTGAAGGTCATGAGGTTTGCATTGGCAACAGTGAATGGGAAAATGCAACTGTTTTGTTTTAAGAGATAATTTGAAAATTCTTTTTAGTTGGATTGGTACTAATGAATCATTATTATTTGGATTGTTGAAATCCTTTGTTAGTTTGAATTTACATCGTAACCAAACTAAATATGGAAAAAGCGAAGTTTTTAACGAATAATGTAAGTGATACATTAATGATAGAAATTTGAAATGTCATTAACAAAGTATATTGCATTGACTACAATCCCCCTCATTTTATCAGAGGAGTATGAAAAAAAAAGCAACGTTTTAATTTTTAAAGAATAATAGGTCCTGCCAACCTCTTAGATATTCTACTATGGCATTTAAACTGTCAGGCCTCTGTGGCAAGTAGCTGCTTGAGGGGGTGTTTATAGCCTTCATATGGCCGAGTGGTTAGGGGCGCTTGGACGCTCACAGACCTTCTACAATGGCATATAAACTGACAGGCTCCTGTCAGACTTCTGTGGCAAGCAGCTGTTTGAGGGAGTATTTATTTTCATTTTATAAGTACTAATAGAATAGAACTATTTTTATTTTCCCCCATCATCCATTAGTTCGAATTAAAACTTTTAAGAAGTGCAAAAGTAGGTAAACGAAAATTTTAATTTCTTTCAAAATGAGATTCCCATATTTCCCATATTTCATATTTATAACCCATATTTCATTATGAATAATTTTTTAATCATAGAAAACTATGCCCTATTTCAAAAAATCTTTTCTGTTTCATCTCTTTACAAGTTTCAGTTTCATTTAACATCATTTAATTTTAAAGTTTATACTCTTCTTTCCTTCTTGAAATGCAGAGAACGCATTTCCATATACCTGATTTTTTTCAGAATTGTATTCGTTCATTCAAGATCAATAGTAGTCGTTGGTGATTAACCTTACTGGTGGCCTAAACGGGTTTGTCTAACGACGGGAGCCTGACCCCTAAGCCATTTTGAACCGTATACCCTCTGCCTTCTGCTTCATAGCTGACCTTACCCAGAGTCACAGCTGTTTGTTTATCGAGGTCATCTCGCATATCGCAAGTACACAGCGAGGTCCACTCCCTGCGTCGGACTCTTGCGTTTGAAGTGCAGCACTGTTTTAGCTTCGTTCCTATCAACAGCTGAGAGACGCGGAAGGATTAGAAATAATAGAGCCTCTTGTGGGAAGGTATCTGTTCTATTTCGAGATAAAATTCTGCGTTAAAAATAAATAAAACAAATACCTCCTCAAGCAGCTGCTTGCCACAGAGGTCCATAGTAGAGGGATCTGTGAGGATGGCGGGTCCTCAGCAGATTTTTTGTCAACCTGCACGCTGTTGTTCCCAGGTGGCCACCCTCCCAGGTACTACTGACCACGCCCAAAGATGCTTAACTTCGGTGATCGGACCGAGAATCTGTTTTCAGCTTGGTACTGCCGTTGGCTCTAAAATTCTGCCATTGTGTACGTTAATTTAGTTTACTACCAGGGCCGGATTTTGACCTTCTGAGGCCCTAAGCTACAATAAGTTTAAGAGGCCCCAAAATTTCGAAATAAGTTATATATTTATTATTCTGACTGAAGGGAACATTAAAAAATAAATATGAAATTGTGGTGAAAGCATTATACTAGCACCAGTTTACAATAACGATTGCTTAAAGCTGAAATGAATAGCATTTGCACAATAGATTAATATGAATATAAAATTTCGTGATACAGTAAACCAAAATTTTTGGGCCCCTCATAATCGTGAGGCCCTAAGGTGCAGCTTAATTAATTTATGCGTAATGCAGTGAACAAGTTGCTCTGCTATTTTTCAGCACACTAGTTTTCGAAAATTTTGGCTATATTTTCTTTTTATTATTAGTTGTAAGTCATGTTGTAACTCAGTGTAAAATATTATTTCTTCAATTGAAAATAATAATCTAGTCTTGTAGTATACGGGGGCGGGGGTGGCTCAGTCGGTAGCGCGCCAGGCTCGTAATCTGTAGTTGCCAGGTTCGAGTCCCAGCTGGGTCAGCGTTGAGATTTATCTCCGCAAAATTCCCCGCCCTGCCCACGGTCAGTAGGGGACACCGATGGGCTTGGAAAGGCCGCCGTCTGTCGGATGGGACGTTAAGCCGTGGCCCCGTGTGCGGGAGAGCCATACCCTGTGCACGTTAAAGAACATGCTGGATGGCCTTGACGGGAGGCTACCATCTGTCTCCCAACAACTGTTCCAGTGGGTCCCTTCCCCCAACCTTCTCTGAGCCTTCGGGGTCCATGTGACCTGGTCATTTAGCCCATGGTGTGCAAAAAAGTGCCTTCAATCCAATCTTGTACCAGATATTGCAAAATCAATTTTTTTTCTTAGATTCAAAGCTTCCAGCTAATTGGAGGAAAACATTCAGCAGTTTTATTTTTAATATTTGAATGTAACTATATTTATCATGTCAGAATAGAAATATATGGCTTTACTTCCCATTCGCCGTCCGTCAGATGGGAAGTAAAGCTGTGGGTCCGTGTGCTGGAGAGCCTTGACGGGAGGCCTTGACTACATGGCTTTGACGGGAGGGCTATCATCTGTTTTTTTACAGCTGCCCAGTGGGTCCCCTTCAACCTTCTCCGAGTCCTCTGGGTCCCTGTGACCTGGCCATTTAGTCCATTGTGGGCAAAAAAGTACCACTCAGAGATTGAACCCCGCTAATTGAATGTTAAGATTTATTTCACATTATCAATAACATCCAGCTTATGTTCCCCAATTCAAAAGTTTTAAATGAATTAATAACCTCTTGACCATCACATTCTACCATCAAAATTTCAAATTTCTAAGATAAAAGATGGCTTATAATATTCCTAAAAACCTTCTGAAAAATTAAAAAATGTGAATCATAATATTTTAGTACCCATGCAATGCAAAAAGAATTTTTCAATTATCCACCAACTAAATTTAAAAAAACAACAAAAATTCAAATTTTTGGTATAAATACATCGTTTTGTAATATTCGCTTGAAATTTTGCAGTTTCAAATTTTTCCACCATTAGAGGGCGCAATTTAAACTTTTGGGGAATGCCGAAAATGCATGGGAATATTTCATCAATACCTATCCGAGCCAAAAAATGTTTTTAACATATAGCTTTAAAAACTAAACTGCTGAATGTATACAAACGGACAGACAGACGACAAAGTGAAAATTTTAATTTAAATTAATAGCAATAGTAAATTCTAATAATAGTAGACTTCATTGATTCTTTTCTCGCAACACCTATTGTTATCTGCTTTCGGCGTAATGTTGCGACCTCATTTTTGTTCTTGACGTAATCTTGCAACACGTATTATTGTTCTCGGCGTAACGTTGCGATAGCGTTTGTGTTTTCGGCGTTATGCTGTGAACTAATGATTTGGCGACGAATTTATGTTCTCGGCGTTATGTGGCGATTTTGTTGTGGTGAATTGTGTACAATCGGCCTTTTACTGGGCGAATTTTTACAGTCGGCATTTTTCCTGCAGTATTTCGTCGTGATGTCATTATAGATACAGTTAATCTTTGTTTCAGTTATTTAGTACTTGTATTATTCTTTATTTTAGTTGATTAAATATTGATTTAAATTTTGATAATTGCTTAATATTATATAATGCTAAAGCTTTCTGATTTTCTTAATGGGAGGCAGAGTAAGGAGAGTATGCTTCATATTCTGCAAGCAGCAGACAAAGCTAATGGATATGTGTTTGGAACAAATGAAGAAAACAGAGATATCCAGTCTATGCTATCTTCTGCCATGGATGCAGATTTTGACTATTTTAAAACAGCTGAAATTAGAGAGAAACACATGACCCCTTCAACAGACTGATTGTAGTTTCTTTTTAAAAATGGAGGAAAAATTTGAAATATTTGTATAGCTGGTTCTTGTAAATATTTTTCTGATTAATAATAAATCTGTGTGTTTATACATATTACTGCTTCTGCTTCAAGTGTCCTGAGTTATTTAATAATAATTAGGCAAGTGTTAAGAAACCCACTAGTCTTCTTGATTCGATTTTGAAAACATATCCCTGAGATTCTGTTTGAATCTGGGAAGCAGATGATTTTTTTTTCCAAATTGTTGAAACTGTCTTTTGTGACTATCACTAATTTGAGCTCCATTGGTTCATAACTAATAATAACCAAGCATGAAAAAAATGAAGCTAGGAATGTTCAGAGCACGCAAGTGTAACATGTTATCCGGTATGACCCGTATTGCGCATTAGGGCTATTCAGTCAGTCTAATCAAGATATGTGTTGGATGGTTTACTACTTTCTATTGAGAAATGGTGGAAGTCTTAAAAGTATTATATTACTGGTATTTAAAAAAGTCTGCGTGAATGAACTGAGTTGTCCAAGTATTAATGTACCTATATATGCAATTCAATGGGTCTGATAGCAGTTTCATTGGAAGAATTAGACAGCATAGTAAAAAATTTGAAAAGGACTTATTCAATTGGCTGGGATGACATAAACGTGGATAATTTTAAAGCAATATATCCATCGATACGAACAATATTGTGCTACTTGTTTAATATGTCTTTATCTTCTGGTATTTTCCCAAATGCCTTAAAATGTTCAATAATAGTTCCTATTTACAAAAAAGGAAGCAAAATTCTTATAAAAAATTATCGACCTATTGGTTTACTTCCGATAATGTCAAAAATATTGGAAAAGTTATTTTCTGTCAGGTTGAACAATTTTTTATTAAAGTTTAATATAATAGCAAAAAACCAATATGGATTTCAGCAGAAAAAAAGCACAGAAGATGCTATTTTACATTTAATAAATTCACTAACGTGGTCTCTGGATAAAGATTTTAAAACACTCGCAATTTTTTTGGACTTATCAAAGGCTTTTGATTTGGTAAATCATGAAATATTGCTGGCTAAACTTTATAAATATGGAATCAGAGGTACCAGTTTTACATGGCTAAAATCCTACTTGGAAAATCGTTCACAAATCGTTAGGATAAATGATATATATAGTTCTATGAAAAATATTAATACAGGTGTACCACAACGTTCTGTACTGGGACCTCTGCTATTTATATTATATGTAAACGATATATTTGACAAAAATTTTGAGGCAGAAATTATTTCTTATGCTGATGATATTGTTTTGTTATACAAAAGTAACACCAACGAGCAATTATACCAAATGGCAAACAGAGATATTCATCGTTTCTATCAATGGCTAATGTTGAATAAATTAAGTTTAAATAAAGCTAAAACATGCTATATAAAATTCCAGTTGAAGGCATCAATTGATGGTAGCAGTGACTCTGGAGTGGTTTCTCATCACAAGGACTGTTACAACATCCTAAATTGCAGTTGCGAACGTCTTACGAAGGTTGATCAAATTAAATACCTAGGAGTGATTATTGATAAAAGCCTTTCATGGAAGTTTCACACTGACTAAACTATGGATAAGATAAAACAATTCATAACAAAATTTTATACACTAAGATTCTTACTCAATAAAACAAGTTTAAAAATGTTATATTCTGCTTGTGTATATAGTCAACTACAATATGCAATAAAAGCCTGGAGAGGAGCTGCAAAAACAAACTTAAACAGGCTGTTGATTCTGCAAAAATTTATAGTTAGAATTATTGACCATAAAGGTCGCTTCTCTGAATCTCGTCCTATATTTAAGAAGTTGGGGTTACTGACTCTGTCTCAAATTTACATTTTAAAAATTATTGAATATGTCCATTTTAATTTACATCTATTTCAGGTTCGACAGACATATATACCACTTAGAGACTCATCATTTAAATTGCAAATACCACGCATATCAAAGCAAGCTACTAACCGTAATATAAACTATATTGGGCCTAAATTATACAACAGTATTCCAGATACAATGAAGAAAATTACTTCTAAATATTTATTTAATAAATCTCTTTCTGAATGGATACTAAACAATGAATGATAGCTATATGTAAAACCAATTTTTTGACTTCTACATCATTGATTGTTTCAATTATCAATTGTTGCCTTGTTAATTTTTTGTATTTATATTTTTGTCATAATTATACACCAGCGCTCAAGTATTCAGTTGCTTTAGCTGGGTATATTTCATAAATTTTTGTATTGATACATATCTATGTTGAATAAAAATTGAATTGAATTGAAAAAAAAAATTATGTTTATTAAAGGAGTCAGTTTCGCAGCTCTTAGTGACATATATGAATTGTAAATAGGAGCTGTGATTGGGTTCTTTTAGAGATGTGTAAAACTGATGAAGTGGACCAATGTATTTAAAAATAAATATCCATATATATATGTCTGTGATCTTTAACAGTTGGCTTCCTCATCCATGGCAAGCGAGCTCATGTCCTCTGCACTTTAAATTTTAACTGTGAATTTTTTACTCTGTGTAAAAGAATAAAAATAAATTTTTTTTTGAAAGTGCAAAATTATGATAAATTTCAGCATTCATATAAAAAAATATGGGTTTGTAAATGGTAGCTGGACATACACTGGAAGGAGATATATGTGATGATGCACAGAACCAACCAGGCCTAGCAGATAAGTCTACTCAGTCTTCTTGAGGTGCAGGCCTTGGTAAATTTATACCACCTTTTCTAGGGGAGGTCTGAAACTATCTAAAGTATATAATAGTGGTACCCCTTACGTAGGAGCTTTCATTTGGTATAAAACTCGTTATGATCGGTTCCACCGTCCCCACCCCTTACCTTCCCCCTCGATAAAAATTTAATCACCTCTTTTAAAGGAGGTCTGAAACTATAAAGTCTATAGAAGGTGGCACTTCCCACGCGGAAGCTTTAATTTGTCATAAAACTCGTGACAATCGATTCTTCCTCCTCCCCCCCACCATTCGGTATAATTTTTTTAGGGGAAGCTGAGACTTCAAAGTTGCAGTAGATGACACTCCCCATTTGATTTTGAATTAACTAGTGTTAATGTTAAATGTAAAATAGAGAAAACAGCAGCATAGATTCTCAATGTGGGGTACGCATTAAAAACTCGAAAGTCGCTAGATATATGTTATATACAGTGTGATTCTGTTGAGGGTGTACAAACTTCTGGGAGGGGTAGGTTGCACAAAGACGAATCGGAATCGTATAGCAATGCAGGGTCGGTAACGGCATATTCACGCGGTAGATGGCATTGTACAACCGCTGGACTGCACAACGTCCTCGCAGGTAACCGTCATTCGCGAACCGCCCGCAGAGGTAGTACGATGGCCAATTACACAAACGCGGAATTGGCTGATATGCATCTCGCATACGGGCTGCAGACTTCAACGGGCGAGCCGCTGGCTGTCATCGTGTACCAGGAATGGTACCCGATGAGGCCTACTCCCAACCACCAGATGTTTGCACGGCTGCATCAGAGTTTATGTGACACTGGTTCCTTCCAGAGACCTGCTAGGAGTTGGGAACGATGGGCACGGACCCTTGACATGGAGGAGAATGTGCTACGTCATACAGAAGACACTCCGAGTGCCAGTACTCGAGCAATCGCCCAATGGGTCGGTCTTTCCCAATTCACCGTATGGAGGATTATGCATGATAACCAATTGCATCCATATCATGTGCAGCGCGTCCAGACACCGAAGCCTGAGGATTACCCACAGCGCATTGCATTTGCGCAATGATATGACATGTTACACATTGCATTTGCGCAATGAACAGCACAGATGCAGGAAATTGGGTAACCAATTTCCTGCTTCTATGCTGTTCACAGACGAGGCATGCTTTACACGGGAAGGAAGCTTCAATGCACATAATGCGCATGCATGGGCGGTGGAGAACCTCCATGCTACACGAACACGTGCAGCACAAAACCGTTTTGCTGTAAATGTTTGGTCCGGCATCGTCGGGGACAACTTAAAAGGCCTATACCTCATGCCTGTTCGTCTGGACAGAAGGAGTTGCCGGATATTTCTGGAGGAGATCTTGCCAGAACTTTTGGATGAACAACAGGTCCCTTAGTCGCTGCGCCGTGCAATGTGGTTCCAGCATGATGGGGCCTCCGCCCATTTCAGCCATGAAGTTCGTCAACACTTAAACGTGACATTTGGACAACAGTGGATCTAGCGTGGTGGTCCCGTTCATTGGCCTGCAAGATTGCCGGACCTATCATGCCTTGATTACCTCTTCTGGTGTTACATCAAAGGACTGGTGTTCGACACTCCCGTTGAAAGTGCTGAGGACCTTGTCGCACGCATCTCCGTAACTGCCTCTGAAGTAAGAGACACGCTAGGAATCTTCCAGAATGTATGTGATTCCATGTGCCGACGATGTCAGGCCTGTGTTACAGCTTGTGGTCGCAACTTCGTACACCTGTGACCTCTGCATTTCGCAAATATACCTATTGTGATTAATAAAAAGCATTTTGTTCACTTACGTGCTGCTCTTTCATTCACATCCTCTCTGTACAATAGCACATGTTGACGCCGTATCGACCCTGCATTGCTATATGATTCCGATTCGTCTTTGTGCAACCTACTCCTCCCAGAAGTTTGTACACACTTAACTGAATCACCCTGTATATGTATGTTTTATTCTCATGGCCTCTCTCATACCCTTAACTCGGTAATACAAGGCTCAGCAGGCCTAAACTTTCCTCTATGCCAGTGGTTCTCCCTTTTATGCTTCATGTACCCTCTGGAAATGGGTACGCCAGTTACATACACATTACCGGGGGTACCTAAAGCATAAAAGGTTGAGAACCACTGGCAAAAAGGAAAGTTTAGGCCTGCTGAGCCTTCTATTCCCTAGCTAAGAGTATGAGAGAGGCCAGTTTTTATCAGTTAAGTCTATGGGGATTTCGAGAAATTTAAACTTGCCCATCCCAGTTTTGATTGAGCCCTCAGCTGATTCGCATACCTAATATACACTGCCGGAAATTGAAAAAAGAACACCTTTAACAATTGAAGAGTAATCTATGAGATTTGTTTAGTAGCAACAACCTGTTGAGAAAGGGCAGTGATCACACGTGTGAAGTGATTCAATGTGTATTTTATCTTTTTAACGAGTATTACATTTTACAGAAGGCACATTTTAATAAGGTGTTGAATCTCCTTGAGCAGCAATACAAGCTTCCAATCTGGCATGCAATTGGTCGTACAAATGCTGGATATCACGCTGGGGGATACCATTTCATGCACTTTTAATTTGGACGCGAAATTCAGGGATGGTCGTTGCTTGCCGTGGTTCATGGAAGTCATTTTGTCTAATACACCTACAGACGCTCAATTGGAGACAAGTCTGGAGAAGGAAGTTGGTGCACTGCTTGAAGAGCATGTTGAGTTGCCCGGGCGGAGTGTGGTGGGTGTTATCCTGCTGGAATATTGCATTTGGGATTACACTGAAATATGGCAGGATGATTGGCTGTACGATCTCACTGACATACATATTGCTATTCAGTTAACCCTGTACAAACACCAGACACATACAAGAGTGATAGCTAATCACTCTCACCATTATAATTTAGATATTCTCGGCTTGCAAGAGACCAGATGGACAAATAAAGGTCAGATTCTTAAAAATAATCTTAAATTTCTCTTTTCAGGGAGGAACGACAATAAGCATCACCAAGGCGTGGGTCTGCTTCTCAGCAGACACGCTAGCGATGCTCTTCTAGGATATGAGTGCATTAATGAAAGGTTTCTCACAGCAAAATTTCAGACAAGCGTTAAAGACTTGAATGTTATCTGCTGTTATGCCCCCACTGAGGATGCCGATGAGGATGAGAAGGATAGGTTTTATGAACAACTTCAGGATATTTTGAATTCTGTCAAAAAAGGAGATATTACCCTTCTTCTTGGTGACTTCAATGCCAAAGTTGGTACTGACGCTGACCTTTGGGGAGGAGTAATAGGCCCTTTTGGTATTGGTAGCTGCAATGGCAATGGGCAACGTCTCCTACAGGTAAGTAAACTCAATGGATTCAAAATAACTAACACTTATTACAAACACCGCGACATACATAAGTACACATGGGTTTCACCTGATGGGCTGCATAAGAATATGATAGATTACATATTAATTAACAGCAAATGGGCTAATTCTGTTAGGAATACCAGGGCATATAGGGGAGCTGAAATTGGATCTGACCATTACCTTGTTAAAAGTGTGTTGCAACTTAAACTTAAAAAGTGTTGTGCTAGGGTTGAAAAATTTACTTTTAATACTGAAGCTCTGAAATATCCAGTTATAGCCAAAGCTTAACATGATAGGTTACTTAGTCATTATGACAGTCGTGGTTTGCTTACTACTGAAGTTGAGGAAGAATGGGATCATTTTAAACAGGCTTTTTTGGACACTAACAATACTCTATTAGGAAAAAAGGAGCAGAAGAGGCAGAATTATCTGAGTGATAAGGCACTTGAGCTTATTTCGGAAAGAAAGAACTGCAGGAATGTCTTTAATCAATACACTACTAGTTCTAATATATATAGCATTACAGAGAAAAGTTCTAATATATATAGCATTATATAATATGCATTACAGAGAACTTAATAAACGTGTAAAAGATCAGTTAGCTGCTGATAAGAATCTTTGGCTTGATGGTTTGGCTGACAAAGCCGAGGAAGCAGTTAGACAGCACAACAGCAGAGAGCTGTACCAGATAGTTAATGTTTTGTGTGGTAGAAAACGGACAGGCACACAAGGATTGAAGGATAAACAAGGTAAGGTTATAGAAGGGGAGGATTCTGTCATGGCTAGGTGGGCTGAGCATTTCAGTGATGTTCTAAACAATGTAGTTAGTTCTACTCCCATTGTTTGCAATGATGATAGATGCATTGGTGGCTTTAATGTTGGCCCTATAACACAAACTGAAGTTATTTTGGCTGTTTCTAAACTTAAACTATATAAATCCCCAGGGGTAGATGAAATTACTACCGAAATGCTTAGAGCTGGGAATGTTTCGAATTCCATTGACTGAAAATTGAATGACTGAAATTCTGAATATCTTTTATGATAAAGGCATGGTTCCTAAGGATTTTACCAGAGCTATTATTATCCCTATTTTCAAAAAAGGTATCGCAGTTCTTGTGATAACTATAGGGGTATCAGCCTACTCTCTGTTCCAGGTAAAGTTCTTTGCATGATTGTGCTTAACAGAATTAAGAATCTGGTTGACAGTCAATTGCGTGATGAGCAATGTGGATTCATAAGTGGTAGGGGATGTGTGGATCAGATATTTTCACTTAGGCAGATTCTTGAGAAATGTTTAGAGTAGCAATTGGTTTAGCATTACTTCTGGTGTTCGACAAGGGTGTATTTTGTCTCCTTTTCTCTTTAGCTTGGTTATTTATTATGTTATGCGAAATTCACTTCAAGGGAAAGATTTTGGCCTTAAATGGGCTGGAGATACGAAAATTTCTGATTTAGATTATGCTGATGATTTAGCCCTTTTGGCAAATGATGTTGATGAGATGAACTCTTTCATTCGAGCTGTTGATGAGACTGGTAGTAGAGTAGGTTTGGTTATAAACAGAGAGAAAACTAAAGTGATGAAAATTGGTCAGGCAGGCTGTGATTCAGTTAATCTGAATGGTTGCAGTCTTGAGCAGGTGTCACAGTTTAATTATCTTGGGAGCTATGTAATAGATAACGGTGATGTGCGGCATGAGATTAACAGACGAATAGGGATTGCTGCCGGGACTTTTAAGAATCTATGGAGAGTGTGGAGAAATAGGCGTATACACCTAAAGACTAAAATTAGACTGTATAATAGTTTGGTTCTTTCTAGGGTTAGTTATGGTAGTGAAACTTGGACACTTTGTAAACAAGATAACAGGAAACTAGGTGCTTTTGATTCCAGATGCTTACGCAGTATCTTGGGCATTAGATGGTTCAGCTTTGTAACTAATGATGAGGTTAGGCAAAGGAGTTTGCAACCTCCTTTAAGCAGCATATTGGGCAGAGAGAGACTCCGTTGGTTTGGCCATGTTGCCCGTATGAATAATTATAGATTGGCGAATAGGGTTATGAACAGTGTGCCTAAAGGCCTCAGAAAGAAGGGGAGACCTAGGATGCGGTGGGCAGACAATGTCAAACAGGACCTTGTTAGAATTGGTGTGCAGTGGCCAGATGCAGTAAATGTAGCTCAGGATAGACTTGCTTGGAGAACTAAATTGCACGGTCTGGTTGGACCTCCGTAGCCCTGGCTGCTTGAGGATGATGATGGTGATGAACTCGTTTTTGACACCTCTGCAAATGTGCTCACAAGGCCAGCTAGAAAGACAGGCCATGACACTGAGGCGATCCTCAACCGTCACGTGATCAAATTAGTCCGGTAGCTGCAAACGCCACTCGATTCGTTCGCACAGAACCTTGTATCTAGTTTTTGCGATTTTATTTCGCTTTTTTTCGTATCGTGAAATCACATGAAAAATTCCTTGTGTAGAACAAATAATGGCTGTATTCTTTTTCCACTTTTTTGTTTAGCCTTTTATATAAGCGAATTTAAATTTGATAGTTAATTTAAAACTAGCTGATTTTTACAAGAAACCTAATTTTTTTTTCTTTCTTCATACCCCATTTAATCTAATTTGTGATAATTCTTAAAATACCATCAGTTTCCTTAAAAAAAAATTAAAGGCATAATATTATAGTGTTTAGAATAAAGAGCAAAATCAGAAAACCAGAGGTGTATTTAAACGGGTGGTTTGGGATATGTATATACAAATATATATAATTTTTAAATTCTTTTTTTTAAAACATTTAACAACTGCAAGGCATTGATTCAGAATACACCACTGGTTTTCATTTACTTACCAGTTGCGTTATCCTTAATATTTACTTATTGAGTACATTTTTTTAGTCTTTTGGAAAAGAAATCGCCCGACTCAAATATAATTTAAAAAATATATACTTTCAGTGGTCACTTATTAGATAAATTTCCATGATATGCAAGCAGTAATCGAGATTTTACAGCGCAATAACTTCTTAAAATTATTAAGGAAAATTGTGACAGTAGCTACGTTGCACGTTTGGTATTTAATTATGGAATATTTAATAACAGTTATTCCACTTTATATAACTGCTGTCGCGTAAACAGGTTGAAATGGAAGCAATAACCGGTACATTAAACTTTAGTAAGATAAATACTGTGAAAAGTATGAATACATTTTAGTAGTTCACATACTAATTTCCATCAATTTTGAACGAGCTAAGTTAAATATTTCTACCTTCATAACTATTTAAATACTGAACCTCATATTTCTAAAAACCTAGATTTAATGGTTTATTTTCAATTGCATTTTCCTATGAAAAGCACAATGAAAAAATTGCTGTGCCCTATTGACAGGAGTGTACATAATAAAGTGACTGCTTAGCACTTCTGATTGCCACATTTAATAGGACAGTTTAATGAACAGAAACAGCATATTTGATAGGAATGAACATATTTTTCATCTTTATTTGATGTAGTTTACAACAAATTATTTTCAGTGCAAACATGGGCATAATGTCCCTGAGGCAACATAATGCAAATACAGTGAGGAATATACAGATTTGAATAAAACTTGTACTGTATTCAGCAGTAATATTTTAGAATATGATACAGAAAATTACAAACTCATAAAAAATTAAGATTTTCTGCATATTGATTTTAACAATATACTAGTGTATATCACAGCTTTGGAATATATTTAAGTAAATATTTCACTACACTTTTTTTTGTTTCTTTTCAACTCATAAAAGATTCGCAATGAAGATGTGAGAAGAAATATATTAGATCATGTAATATCAGTTCATTATAAAACATTTATCTAGTAAATTGATTTTAATGAAAATTATGTATCTCTTCCTAAAAGACTCATACATAATCTAGAACATGAAAGATATCCTAAAATTCATTAATTTTGCACTCGCATAACACATCACAGCTTCTGAAAGAACATAATATACTGCAAAAGTAATTTTCAGACACTAAATTTTGCCAACATTCTTGGCACTCAATAAATTTGTTTAAATTTCTTACCGAATTTCTAATGATAATAAACAACATAAGCAACTCAAAAGCAAACACTTGACTAGGTTGACATTATTTTTAAAGTCATATTTATGAAGTTACAAAATTTTATTAACTGATCATTCATTTAATATTGAAAATGATCAATACAACCTAATTCTCATGAACCATCTGAAATAAGCAATATATAATATAGATAATATTTCTTCAAACAGAATGTCAGTAAAAGGATGATTATTTTATTTAGAGCAAATAATGGGTGTTGCAAACTGATGACTAGTCAGATTGGACACCTATATCTGAGAGATAATGTTGAACCCCAAAAAATAACTTGTTGGTTACAACAGTTTAAAACGGTATAAAAATTAGTGTCATTTTTCCTTCACAGAATATTGGTAAAATTCAGCTTTCATAACTCTTTGAAAAGGTATATTAAAGGTTCTAAAGGTTATGTATTTTCAGGTGAATAGGAGAAAATGAATTAAAGAGAATACGAATTTTACATCTTTCAAATACATGTATGAGCCTGAAGCATAACAATGGGAGAACACATTAGTTAATCATGGTTAATCATGCATAATTTATTTACTGCATAGGCTCAGGTAATAGATATGTTAAGACAGAGAATATTGCTGTTTGCAAAGTCAAAATTAATAGATTATTGTAAATGGCATATTAAGTTCAAGGTACAAAAATTGCCAAATGATATAATTTTTTTTGAGTGATTTGACTAGGGAATTCTAACCTGGGAACTGGATACCAATATGCAACAGATAATATTGAATCCACAACCAACTTTTTTTCTTCTTTATAATTATAGAAATGTATTATGTGCTCATATATATCAACATATATTATATTTCTTTTCGAAAATCTCTAGCTAGCAATCACAGCCAGATAAAGCAAGCATTATATATTCATATATATATATAATACTGTTAAATTCCAGTCCATAAATACTCTCAACCTCATAGAGCTGTATTGTCGTGTGAAAATCCAGTAAAACTCTTGCTGGCACAGTGGCAGGGGTGGCTCAGTTGGTAGAACGCCAGATTCATAATCTGCTGTTCCCAGCTTTGAATCTGCTGTTCCCAGCTGCTGTTCCCAGCTTTGATCTGGGATCTTATCTGTCAATAGGGGACACTAATGGGTTTGGAAAAGACACTAACTGTAGAATGAGACATTAAGCCATGGGCCCCATACCCTGTGTATGTTAAAGAACACTCTGGATAGCCTTGATGGGAGGCTACCACCACCTCTCCAGTGTGCTGCCTCCCCTAAACTATCAGCCTTTGGGAACTGGCCATTTAGCCCATTGTATGAAAGGAAGTCCCATTCAGAGGTTAATAAAAAACAACTGGTAGACACATAGTATTCTAATATATACATAGTACATGGCCGAGTGGTTAGCGCACTTGGCTACTGATCTAAGGGACCTGGGTTCGGGCCCCGGGTAAGGCATGGCTGTTTGTGTCGTTTTTCTGCTGAGGTCCTGCCATCCTCTCAGACCTTCTACTATGGCATATAAACTGACAGGCTCCTGTCAGACCTCTGTGGCAAGCAGCTGCTTGAGGGGGTATTTTTTTTGTATTTTGTGTTGCATTAGATTTTTTTATAAACCTTTAGAATGATTTTGTATATAAAATTTTAATTTTCATTAGGTAATGGTTATAAACTGAAAGTCCACTCTCACTACAAGTATTCAGCAATATAAATTAATATCTGATTAATTAAATTTTAATGTTTCCATACTCTTTTTGAATTTAAGCTTTAATGACATTATCTGCTATTTCATGGACATAAAAACAACATGAAAATATATTTTTTTCCCATAGAATAACCAATAATTAAAGGGTTTTAAATTTAGAAGAAATTCATTAAATTAGAAAGAAAAATAACTGGTTTTGGGTTCAACAATATCTTTTGCATATTGGATTTCAATCTGACTAAGCCATTAATAGTAACATCCATTATCTGATCTACATAAAATAATAAATAATCATCCTTTTATTGACATTTTCAATTTCAAAAATTGTGATCGACATGATATACTCTAAAGACTGATAAAACCTGTTCCTATGGATACATAGTTACTCTACCTAGATATATGAAATATATATATTATGAATAAGAATACAAGTACAAATTTTGCAGTTCAAACAAGTGCTGATAGCATATTTATGTCTAAACTACTTTTCCCTTCAATGTATAAAACTTATTAGCTCAAAAACAAAAAAGATTGCCAAGAGAATTGTTTGTGCAAAGAATATCAAACATGGACTCGACAATTTTTGTGGGCAACGACAAATATCTGGTTTGCCCCTTAAAAATAAAAAAGTACCCCCACAAGCAACTGCTTGCCACATAGGTCTGACAGGAGCCTGTCAGTTTACGTGCCATAGTAGAAGGTCTGAGCAGATGGCAGGACCTCAGCAGAAAAACAACATGCACATCCATGCCTTACCCGGGGCTCGAACCCAGTTTATGAAATGAAAAATGCTAGCATTCAGTAATTAACCTGATCATCCACACATTTATAGCAATTTGCAAAAGTATTAAATATGAGTAGTTAAAATATCAAATAATTCATGCTCTCAACTTCAAAACTAGGCCAAACAAATTGTATTGTGTTTGTGATCAAAGGAACATGAATTGAAGTCCCAGGTAAGGCATGGATGTATTGCGCCTTTCTGCTGAGATCACACCTTCCTTTCAGACCTCTAAGGCATATTACACTGGCAGGCTCCTGTCAGACCTCTGTGGGAAGCAGTTGTTTGAGGAGGTATTTATATTTTTCATGTAAAACATTTGCATCAATAAAGTCGAAAAAAAAAAATTCAGTTAATTAGTTTTCCAATGCCATTCGCTGCGCTGGGGCTCTTGTTTAGGAATAGTAAAAGTTGAGGTATGTTGTTCTCCATCATAGTTGGACCGGCATCCAGCAACACTACAGTGTCTAGGCATGATTTCCTCACCTATGAATTGCAAGGGACCAGTAAATTATTCTATTCACATTCCTCTTTACGTCAAAAAAGTAAAAGTACTGAGCAACTTACAACATTAAATGTGGTTTTCATTCTTTGATGAATAAAATGTGAATATTACTACAAATCATTGACTAATTATCTTAATAGTCATGGTATGTAAGAGAATTAAAGTCTGTAGCTCTATATAATGATTGAAATTCTTGTTAATGATAAAAATTTGGGAACTAATGTAATACATAATCTTAATATTTAATAGTTATGGTATGCAAGAGAATGGAAAGTGTGCAGCTCTATATAATAAGTGAAATTTTTTTAGTGATAAAAATTTGTGAATTAATGTAATACGTTGTACATTTTGCAGGTCTCATATGGTGTTATTCACAGAAACAAAAAAAAACATAGTTATCAAACAAATAAAAACAACACAAGCATCATTTATTAACTGCACTGCACAAGTAACATTTCTGTTCATACTACTTTATCAGTGCTGTTAAAGTAGTCAAAATCATTTTCAATTAGAAACAAGTCAGTTATGAATTTGGTCAATATTATTAACTCATGTACCAGGCAGGAAATTTACTAAGTCTGAATAATACTAAGAACATTTAAAAAAAAAGCTTGTCAGCAGGAATTAAAAATCATGATTGATCAATTGTTTATTAAACAGAACATTCTATCACTCTATAGCAAAGCTTTGTTTATATGATTCGAAAAACAGGATTTATTACTTGGCTATTCCCCTAATAATCTAATGAAGGCCACAGAAAAATTCAATATTGATTTCTCAGACAATAATTAGTATGGTGACTATAATATATATAGGGCCATATCATGGCTTTATCAGAAAACTCAGTGCAAAAGAGAAATGATTTACTCAAGAGATCTGGTAGCTACTCTCAAAGCAAAATCACGTAACAAAATGTTACTTAAGTTTTAAAAAGCAATTGCTCATTTCTCAACTCATATAATAATTGTGTAACACATTAGTAATAAATAAATAAATAAATACCCCCTCAAGCAGCTGCTTGCCACAGAGGTCTGACATGAGCCTGTCAGTTTATATGCCAGAGTAGAAGGTCTGAGAGGATGGCAGGACCTCAGCAGATAAACGACACAAACAGCCATGCCTTACCCGGGGCTCGAACCCAGGTCCCTTAGATCAGTAACCAAGCGCACTAACCACTCGGCCATGGGACGGCACACATTAGTAACATTTATGTATAATTGCACTGCCACTTTAAAATGTGACTTTTACCAGAGCATTAAAAAAACTGTAATTTGATAAACCAGTAATAAGAGGCATGAGTTTAATAGCAAAATATCATGGATAAATTAAAATATGCTGTTATTAGCAATGAAATAATAAGTTTTTGCAATTTCTGCATTTAAAATATTGTCAATTAGTACCAGAGGTCCCTATGCTCAGATCAGATTTTATGATCATATTTATGCAAGTAACATATACAAAAGTTACTGAACAGTTGTGTTTAGTATTCACAAATATTACATTTGATTATTGATAGCATTTCATATCACAACTGTGCTATTTCGATGGCACTATTCAAATATAAAAATTTAAAGGACATTAAGTTCTGCTCTGAAATAATTCTAAAAGTTAATTTCAGCAAAGGAATCTACGACGTTACCTGTTAATTTAAGGCATATATTAGAAAAAATAGTTTTTACTATACAAAACATTGAAAAATGTATTTGCAGTTTAATACTTAAAAAAATAAATCAGGGGATTCAAAAATAACTATTGTAGCGGTTCATTTTCGATACGGGCAATTTCAATTTTTCACTCTATAAAAAAATTACGTATATTACTAAGTTTAATCCCTTCAATTTTTTCAATCAAAACAGCGATAAGTTATATAAGGGCAGCCAAAAAAGTTTCTAACTTAATGAAAGACCATCTCATTCAACACACCATTATTCAACACGTTGAAACTAGGTCTAAGAGAGCAATGCACTCAAAACACTTTTCAAGCACTAAATAATTACTTTTATCTAACCACTAACTACAGAAAATATTTCATGCTACAAATAATAATAATAAGGAGAAATGCTTACCTCTTTGGGGTAATCCAAATGTAGTTTGAAGACAAAAACTATTGCAGTCCCATTTCCACAATGAACGAAGCAAGCGACTGTATCATGCACCTCGGACTAAGTTGATCACGTGATATTCCAGTGTCGTGGCCTGTCTTTCGCGTGGGCCTCGATGTGCTCAACAGTGACGAAGTGACAATGTAACATACCCGTAGTCCTGCTTCCAAAAGATGATGCATATTGTTCTTGTAGACACCCTTGTATGACAGAGGATCAAATGTCCGCTCTGCCACCGCCGCCTTCCTGATACGCCAATCCTCTCATGCGTCCATAACTCTGTGTTTCTCCAAACCACATTTGTGAGTGTGCGAATGTTCTTGTGACCATCCATCTTACCACTGCCGATACCTCTCGACCAGCGTGGTGTGCAATTTGACGAAAAGATCAACCTGCTTCCCCAAGACGACCTCAAACTCCGCTACTGAACAAATGTTGTGTGCCTCCATCGTCCAGGCATGGCAGCTTCTTCAAAGAGCACTGAACAGCACAAATAACACAAGACAAATAACTTATTTCTTCATACCCTAGTCGTTAAATATGCACTGTGTACATTTGCATGTTGTCATCCTCAGTGACGCCATTATTTTATCGAATGACTTTCAATCTTGGATCGCGGTTTCTGCTGCCCTTCATGGCCGAGTGGTTAGCGCGCTTGGCTACTGATCTAAGGGACCTGGGTTCGAGCCCCGGATAAGGCATGGTTGTATGTGTTATTTTTCTGATGAGGTCTTGCCATCCTCTCAGATCTTCTACTTTGGCATATAAACTGACAGGCTCCTGTCAGACCTCTGTGGCAAGCTGTTGCTTGAGGAGGTATTTATTTATTTTTTTTTATTTAACTATTAACATGTAACATGACATTCCTAAATGAATTCCTTCTGGGTGTTGTTTTTTTAATTTCTGCCAGTGTATATAAATGATTGTGAGTGTCTGACAGGGGAATCATACTAATTCTAACTATGATGCAGAAACGATAAAGCTATGAAAATCTGCACCTAGGGGTAATCCGGATCATAATGATCTCGTGGAAAAAAATCTTAAATTTGTCCGACGTGTCCTTCAAGGTCAAATAGAAGTCACACAGAGGTGAAACCTTGATCTACCAGTACTAGAATACGAAAATTGGGAGTGAGGAAGGCAAGACCTGCAGGAAGACATCATAAATAGTCATGCCTTACCCGGAGCTTGAACACAGGTCCCTTTGATCAGTTACCAACCGAGCTAACCACTCGGACACTGGGAAAAATATTTAATTCTGAATTAAACTGAATAATGAGAATAATAATTTACACGAATATTTTTTTTAGGCAACTTGTCCATTTTATTTCCATTTAATAAACATTTAGTGAAATAATACACACGAAACTGACTTCCGTCCCCTTAATAATAAATTATAGTCCCTTATAATTAAGGAATTATAAGCGCGGGACATATGGGGGTGGTTAGACTTCAAGTGTGTTCAGGAATTTCCATCATCTCCCATGCTGTGCCAATCATTTGCCAAACCGCCTACAACCGTTTGCAAATTAAAGCGAGGTCTGAATAACTGCGAAACGGCCCACTGTAATAGTTAGAGATGATATCAATGATTGCAGCGCCTCATTAGCCGATTTTTGAAAGCTCAACAGTTGGCAATCTGTGACAAGCAGCTGCTTGATGGGTATTTTATTTACATTTTTAATGGAGGATGCATCATTTTGTAGCTTTCGGGTAAGTAGTATTTTATTATTTAGTAGAAATATATCCAGGCAAACAATATTTTTAGTTAACAGTGATGCGTATGTTACCGGCTCAGTTCACATCAGCGAAAGCAGTAAAAAATTTGATGTTATTTTAATAGCGGCAGTATGTGAAAAGTCATTGTAAATATGCCCGGTCCCATGGAACGGCCATTTTGCTTGCTCTCCAAAATGAAATATAAATAGATATAGATAACATGGCGGATAGAAACCAATCACCATCGATCAGGGCAATAAACCTGTCTTGCTAATTGCAGCAAGACACATCAGCCTTAAATAGCCTTCGCCAGAGGTGGGAGAAAGGAGACAGTTTCACATAATTGCATTTCTGTACAGAGCAAGGCAAATAAAAATATTTAGATTAAATGATAAAAAAGGATACAATAGAATAACATGAAAACCCGACAATTGGAAATCCAGTCTCTCTCTCGCCTCCTCCCCCTTTGACCCTTTTCTACTCGATTGTGTCGCTTGCCCTTCCCCCTATTTTTTTCTAGATCCGGGTCTGATTGGAAACAAATTCAAACAATATCTATATTTTATTGGAATAAATAATTCGAATACTTTAATTTATGATTTACGTATAGGTCTAATTCGATTTCAAAGTATTTCCCGCCCTGCCCACGGTCAGTAGGGGCTTGGAAAGGCGGCCGTCCCGTCGGACGTTAATCCGTAGTTCAGTGTGCGGGAGAGCCGTACTCTGTGCACGTTAAAGAACACGCTGGATGGCCTTGACGGGAGGCTACCATCTGTCTCCCAACAGCTGTTCCAGTGGGTTCCCTCCCCCAACCTTCTCGAAGCTTTCGGGGTCCATGTGACCTGGCCATTTAGCCTATGGTATGCAAAAAAGTGCCGCTCAGAGGTAAAACAACCCAACCATATTTCAAAATCTCAAATGCAGTGGCCCTAGGTCATACTGAATCGAAGTCATGATTCGGGTAAGACTGGAAAATATTAACGTAAACTGTGTTACTTTTATCTGTAATATTATTAGCAAAAAAGTATTTATAAGTGCAAACATTAAATTTAAAAACGCATTCAAACATTGGGGAATAAGTAACTGTTTTCTAACGCTAAAATATTTTGCATACAACTTACTTAGGTGTCTCAGTAACTCCATATGAGCTGTAACGAATTCGTTGGACAGAAGAGAAATATTTCAGCTTGAAGCTGCCCGTAGTTTCGCATTCGATGTTGAAATTTGCAAGTCACATGGTTACTAATAGCACCAAGATCTTTTATAGTTTCTGAAATCAAATAATACATACAGAGCAAAGATGATTAAATAAGTTTAAAATTGATTTTATTAAGATTTATATTTAGAAAGAAAACTGGTCTAGTTCGAGTACTGTGTACTCAAAGGAAGTGGGAATTAGTCAGCTGGTGGAAGAGGAGTGGGATGTCAGCCAATAAATGAGGATTTGTTTGCTTCGATGCAATAGTTCGTTTAATGACAAGCACAGGGCAGCATCGGACTTAGTTCAAATCACGCCCCAACCATATCGCTGCAGTCGAGGAAAAGCGTCAATAGGCGAATATCTTCGACCCTACTTCATTATCATCATCATCAAGCAGCCATGGTCTATGGAGGTCCAACCGGATTATGCGGAGAATGATAGTAAGGTTCTGGGCGCCCCGTTGAGATTCACGAAGGAAACACATCTGCAGTTTTTAACGTAATGCTACACTTAATACGCACTGAATGGAAACCCCGGAAAAATACTTAAAACAGCTAAGCATTCAAGTGAAATTTTATTCTCACTATTCATTTTAATTTAGGGTTTATGATAATATTACAAATTTTTAGTTGTGTTTTTATTTGATAACCGTGCGCGATTTTTGCAATAAACAGACGTTGAATGAACTGATTTAATAACTGAGGCAAAATCTTTAGGTGAAAATATACTAATTTAATATCAGTTAATTAATACACAAATGTGCTGATTAAACAATGTTAAATGATCCTGACATTCATTAAAAACATTCGAAAACCGAATCACAAATCAAAGCATAGGTACAACTTTTAACCAATCACCTTACCACTGGTTACACATCCCATGTGGAAGAAATGATACTCTCTATACAGATTAAAGATGCAGTGTTGGTCTACTTCCAAACAAAACTACTTTTATCACAATATATATATGATGATTAAATTATGTTAAATGATCCTGACATTCATTAAAAACATTCGAAAACCGAATCACAAATCAAAGCATAGGTACAACTTTTAACCAATCACCTTACCACTGGTTACACATCCCATGTGGAAGAAATGATACTCTCTATACAGATTAAAGATGCAGTGTTGGTCTACTTCCCAACAAAACTACTTTTATCACAATATATATGCTGATTAAATTATGTTAAATGATCCTGACATTCATTAAAAACATTCGAAAACCGAATCACAAATCAAAGCATAGGTACAACTTTTAACCAATCACCTTACCACTGGTTACACATCCCATGTGGAAGAAATGATACTCTCTATACAGATTAAAGATGCAGTGTTGGTCTACTTCCCAACAAAACTACTTTTATCACAATATATATGCTGATTAAATTATGTTAAATGATCCTGACATTCATTAAAAACATTCGAAAACCGAATCACAAATCAAAGCATAGGTACAACTTTTAACCAATCACCTTACCACTGGTTACACATCCCATGTGGAAGAAATGATACTCTCTATACAGATTAAAGATGCAGTGTTGGTCTACTTCCCAACAAAACTACTTTTATCACAATATATATGCTGATTAAACAATGTTAAATAATCCTGACATTCATTAAAAACATTCGAAAACCGAATCACAAATCAAAGCATAGGTACAACTTTTAACCAATCACCTTACCACTGGTTACACATTCCATGTGGAAGAAATGATACTCTCTATACAGATTAAAGATGCAGTGTTGGTCTACTTCCCAACAAAACTACTTTTATCACAATATATATGCTGATTAAATTATGTTAAATGATCCTGACATTCATTAAAAACATTCGAAAACCGAATCACAAATCAAAGCATAGGTACAACTTTTAACCAATCACCTTACCACTGGTTACACATCCCATGTGGAAGAAATGATACTCTCTATACAGATTAAAGATGCAGTGTTGGTCTACTTCCCAACAAAACTACTTTTATCACCATATATAGTCAATTTTCAACCGTCTCCCCGCACACACCAAAGGAAACCCTTCTTTTTACACACTATTCCAATTCTGTTATCCTCTGAAATCAATCGTGTTCCAATCCATTCATGACGTAATTGACACTATGTGCTGTATCTCGTGTCTCGCTTTCATTGTTGTACGTTCATAGTCCGCTTCAATATTAAAATTTAAAAATGAAATAAAAGTTTAAATTAAGATAAAAAATTTTAATTCAAATAAAATTTTGAAAGATTAAATTTAGGTACATTGAGGGAAAATGAAATTAGATCAGTTTAGTTTTGAAAGGACACACTGCAATTGAAAGTTTCACAAGACAGTCTCTGTTGATGTTATATACAATTTCTCTGATCTGCCAATGAACAGTCATCAGAATAACCTTTGTACTTCGACATACAATGACAGAAATATTTTTTTGTTTCCCTGTATATATCTTTAATGCGGTCCACGGACTTAAAATAATTCTGCACTTCTGTTTTAAAGCCTTTAGCGGAGTGGGCGTGTGGAGTGTTAAGGTTAAACGATAAGTAACGTTTTCAGGGAATCGTTCAATAATGCATCTCGTGCGCTTGGCGCTGCCGAAAGATCAACGTTTATTTCGAGAACTTTGCCACTTTACTGGTAGACTGAATTCGATAACTCATGTTGGAGAATCAAAACCGTAGAAGGAAATGACTTTTATATTAAGCAATGTTTCTTTGTGATAAGGATAACTAATCCTGGCATCGCATTGGAAAACTTCTGATTTCCCCACACTGCTGCCTTGCAAAGATAAAGAGAAGAAAAAAATATCGACTTGAGGTTTTTTATCGCTAAATATTCATAAGAAAACGAGTGGACGATCCCCAAGACAATAAGCCTATCAAATCCCGACGTTCCTTCGACCACACTTGACAAATAGAGTGGAACTCCAAGAATGACTCCTGCCACCGAGGGCGCCACTGATGCGAACACGGAAACCTTTTAATTGATTGCGTTTTCTTTTGTAGCAGGCAGACGCCTGAGCTTTTGTCGCTTGCTCAGCTCTCGCGCGTGCACTTCCTTTCCTCCTTTTTCTTCCCGCTGTTTTTCTTTTTCCCTTCTCCCGTCTTTCATCTCTTTTCTTCTTGTTCGGCCTGGTTGCCTTTCCCTCACAACTCACATGCTAACAATCGGCTAGAATAATGAGAAAGTGCTGTAATTGAAAGAGTCTGTCAATAGAAATGGAGGCAAGTTAAGTTGCTTTTGCTACTCCGAGAAATAATAACACCGAAATTAACAACGTTCTTTACCTGCACACACACTGCTCTTCAGCTGAAGGAAAGTTCAGCCTTGAGCGTCAGAGAAGAGAAAGAGATCTCCTGCTCATTATTCTTTTCACCATCCTTTGATCTGCGTAAAGGTTGAGTGAACTTTTGTTTTATTTTTCAAGGGAAGGCTGAAAAGGGAACCGTGTGCAATGGGGGTGTCCTCCGTGGGAGCAATATTTCATTGTCCAAAGCTTTGTGCAACTAAATTTGTATTTTTCAATCTGTTCGTGACTGGTGAGGCTTTGGTCGAATTAAGAAGATTCGAAGAGATTTCCAAGTAAGCTCCGCATTTCCATGACACTGAACTGGAAAATCCTATTTCGTGGATAAAGATGACTTGAGAGAGACAGAGCGGATTTTTTTTCCTCCCCACATAATGTACTAGAAAGAAAGAAAAAATGTATCAGTGACTAAATATTGGTTACTTATTTCAAATTACCTTTCGGGAAGAATGCTGAATAAAATTTAACAAAAAAAAAAAGGTTACTCTAAATAGGGTAACCGTCTTTTTATGTTTTTTTTTTTCCTTTCGTGTAAAGTAATGGTAACAAAAAATTCTTAAGGGACGAATGCTTATCGAGTTGAACCTGACGTCGACAAAAGTCGTTTACCATATTCATATCCATATCCAGGCCCGGATCTAGAAGAAAATTGAGATGGGAGTGAGGCAAGAAACACAATCCAACCGAAAAGATGTAAAGGAGGTGGGGCCGGGGGGGGGGCGCAAGACTTTTTTCCGATGCAGTATAGCAGTATAAGTTTCTCCCCTCCGTTTTACGGGTTTTAAAAAATTTTCCTGAAAACTGCATCAAATCTAAATCAGTTTAATAATTTTTTTTTTGCCCTTTTACCCTTACCTTGCATTCTGAAGTGGGGAGCGGTCTTGGCCCCCCTAATTCCCACCCTGTCTTTATCCATTTAACATATCTATATCCATAAAAATATATCCATATCTATTCAATATATCGATATCCATTTAACATATCCATATCATTTTAATATATTTTTTATTTAAAATTTATTAAAAAATAAAAAATAAATATAAATATTCATATTTATGCAATATATCCATATCCTTTTAACATATCCATATCAATTTAACGTATCCATATCTAATTAACATAAACATCCTTTTAATATATATATATATATATGGATATGTCAAATGGATACACGTTACATAGATATGGATATGCAAAAAATGGATACACGTTACATGGATATGTCAAATGGATACACGTTACACATAGATACGGATATGTAAAATGGATACACGTTACATAGATATGGATATGTAAAAAATGGATACACGTTATATGGATATGTCAAATGGATATACGTTACATAGATATGGATATGTAAAAATAGATACACGTTATATGGATATGTCAAATGGATACACGTTACATAGATATGGATATGTAAAAAATGGATACACGTTATATGGATATGTCAAATGGATACACGTTGCATAGATATGGATATGTAAAAGATGGATACACGTTATATGGATATGTCAAATGGATACACGTTACACATAGATACGGATATGTAAAATGGATATACGTTACATAGATATGGATATGTAAAAAATGGATACACGTTATATGGATATGTCAAATGGATACACGTTACATAGATATGGATATGTAAAAGATGGATACACGTTATATGGATATGTCAAATGGATACACGATATATAGATATGGATATGTAAAAAATGGATACACGTTATATGGATATGTCAAATGGATATATGTTACATAGATATGGATACGTCAAATGGATATGCATTAAACAGATATGGATACATTAAACGGATATATGTTATATAGATGGGGATATGTCACGCAGATATGGATACATTAAAAGGATATGGATATGTTAAATAGATATGCTAAATGGATGTATGTTAAACAGATATGGATATAGAAAGTGGAAATTCGCAGCCCTCGATTGATTTCATCACGTATGTTAACCACTACTAAGCTATTCTTAATCAACAGGGAAAAGATGGGTATAGAGGGAAAATTGTTTTTGGCCGGGTGGGAGATCCCACCCGGCTCAAGGATCCAGACACCTGACATGCACCTGACATGACAGCACCTGACATGTCATCAGGAGGACGTGGGTTCAGATTCACCTGGCCCAAAACAATTTTTCCTCTATACCCATCTTTTCCCTGTTAATTAAGAACAGTTTAGTAGTGGTTAAAATACTTGATGAAATCAATCGAGGGTTGTGAATTTCCACTTTCTATATATATATGTATAGAGAGAGAGTATATGCTGATCTATTGACTGGACCAGAAGTGATGCAGATCCTGTTTGCTCACAAAAATAATGCACCAGCAAAAGGCTCTCGTGACGTGTCATCGTGTGCCTGTGTCAAGGAAGGCTATGTGGAAATGGGTCCCCGAACGCATTTCAAATGACAGGGATTGCTAGATGGTGTAGAGCATAACACCAGCAGTGGAGGCGAGATGGATCGGCGGCAGAGCATCCGACATGTCATCAGGAGAACGGGGTTCTCATGATCCCTTCCTGCCCCAAGACAATTTTTCCTTTACACCCATTTTACCTTGTTGATTAAGAACTGCTTAATAGTGATTAAAATACTTGATGAGATATGGATTTGTTAAATGACTATGGATGTGTTTAACGGATATGAATACATTTAAACGATATGGGTATATTAAACAGATATGATTGTTAAATGGATATATTAAAAGGATATGGATACGTTGTATGTATTGTGTATCCATTTGACATATCCATTTCTACGTAACGGGTATCCATTTGAATATCCATATCTGTGTAACATATAGCAATTTGACATATCGATCTATATGTAATGTGTAGCAGTTTGACACATCCATGTCTGCGTAACACATATCCATTTGATGTATTCATGTCTATGTAACGTATATCCATTTAATATATCCATGTCTATGTAGCATGTATCCATTTTGATATCCATTTTGATATGTTAATAGCAATGTAATGTGTATCCATTTGATGTATCCTACCTATGTAATGTGTATGCATTTTATATATCCATATCTATTTAGCATATATCCATTTGACATATATATATATATACATTCTACATATTTATTTAGCGTACATCCAGCCATTCAACATATCTGTTTAAGTTTAATACATATCCATATCTGTTTAGTGTATATCGATTCGATATATTCATGCCTATTTAGCGTATATCCATTCAACATATCCATATCTCCATTCGACATATCCATATCTATTTAGCGTATATCCATTCGACATATCCATATCTATTTAGCGTATTTCCATTTGATCCATATCTCTGTAACATGTATCCTTTTAACATATCCACATCTACTGGATGTTACAAAGAGTTTCTGTTGAGAAGGAAAATGCATATGTGCCTACGAAATATCCATGTAAGCGAATTGTTGGGTCTGTAATGTACAGGTTAAAGGAAAGTATAATCTTTCTTGCCTCCGGGGGTCGTCGCCAAGTGAACTACCGTGGGTAGGAGTATAAATTAGTACGTTTTTTTTATCTCTCTTGTCAGGATGAGGAATACTATCGGTGGCATAAATGTGACACTAGACTTACTTAATTAATATATACATTTATTAACATATGTACAAAAGCCTCACAAGGACCTACAGAGCAAGGCTAAAACTCAGCTTGACGTGGCAGTCTCACTCCTGCCTCAACTTCAAGATCTCTTTCGACTGCAACGACTGACGTGGCAGTCTCACTGCCTGCCTCAACTTCAAGATCTCTTTCGACTCCAACGGCCGGCGAGAGAACCCCGCTCTCCTCTCCGTTCCGTCACGTGTAAAGTCTGTAATACCGAGAAGGCCAAAGCGCTTGCCCAGTGACGTCACAGAAGCAGACCTCGTGGAGCAGACCTCGAGTGAGCAACCACCGCATTGGAGCAACTCTCTAACATTGTAATCGCTGCTTCGCTTCATATAATATTAATAAATTTTGAAAGATATTAATATTTTTTGTCATGAATTCTACTACAAATAGTTTAAAAGTTTATATATTGTATATTTTTTATGTGATTTATTTGAGGGATTCACTTTTTTCCAAAAGAACTTATAAATAACTCAACCTAATTCTGTGTAACTTTTGGCTGCTTTTCAAAGGAAAAAAACGAGCAAATGTTTTCACTTTATTATTTTGGCTCAACACATTCAATTTTCTTATATTTCGAGATATTATTTTTGGTTTGGATGGGTAAGTTTCTGAGTTGGTCAAAGTTTACATTGTCCGTAATGATTTGACCACTTGATCTTAGAACAATAATTTGAGTTTTTTTGTTTCAAGTGAAATGAAAAGTCTTTATGTACAAACATAATATTAACATTCATATTTCTATAATCATCCTTTAGTTTAATTTTCACTGTTAGACTGTAGTAGAGGTAGAATGTTAAAACTGTCTTCTTGAAAACGAACATTCCATATTCACTAGAGGCAATGTATTTTCCTAGTTTTATTACTGTATGACACTTAAGAAAACACGATTGCTATCACAAAACCAATTATAATTATTAAAGTAAAAAAAAGTGCGCAATTTACAACTGCAGTCCAAAGCCTTCTGATATAGAGTTTGCCAAAATGTTAGCATTGAAACCATTTTGTGAAGTAGCCAAAGTTTACCACAACCCCGTGGTCAGCCAAAATGATGTAATTTAAATATAACAAATTTTAATTGCAATCATTTATTCGAAATTCAGCTTGACAATATATTCCAAAAAAACAAAAAACAAAAAACTATTGATCCATACATTATTTTTCAGTACAATATAAGTCATCATCATCATCCTCAAGCAGCCAAGGGTTACGGAGGTCCAACCAGACCGTGCAATTTAGTTCTCCAAGCAAGTCTGTCCTGAGCTACATCTGCTGCATCTGGCCACTGCACACCAATTCTAACAAGGTCCTGTTTGACATTGTCTGCCCACTGCATCCTAGGTCTCCCCCTCTTTTTGAGGTCTTTAGGCACACTGTTCATAACCCTATTCACCAGTCTATAATTATTCATACGGGCAACATGGCCAAACCAACGGAGTCTCTCTCTGCACAATATGCTGCTGAAAGGAGGTTGCAGACTCCTTTGCCTAACCTCATCATTAGTTACAAAGCTGAACCACCTAATGCCCAAGATACTGCGTAAGCATCTGGAATCAAAAGCATCTAGTTTCCTGTTATCTTGTTTACAAAATATCCAAGTTTCACTACCATAACTAACACTAGAAAGAACCAAACTATTATACAGTCTAATTTTAGTCTTTAGGTGTATACGCCTATTTCTCCACACTCTCCATAGATTCTTAAAAGTCCCGGCAGCAACCCCTATTCGTCCGTTAATCTCATGCCGCACACCACCAGTATCTGTTACATAGCTCATAAGATAATTAAACTGTGACACCTGTTCAAGATTGCAACCATTCAGATTAACTGAATCACAGCCTGCCTGACCAATTTTCATCACTTTAATTTTCTCTCTGTTTATAACCAAACCTACTCTAGTACCAGTTTCACCAACTGAACTACAAAATGAAATAGTTCAACTCATCAACATCATTTGCCAAAAGGGCAAAATCATCAGTATAATCTAAATCAGAAATTTTCGTATCTCCAGCCCATTTAAGGCCAAAATCTTTCCCTTGAAGTGAATTTCGCATAACATAATCAATAACCAAACTAAAGAGGAAAGGAGACAAAAATGCACCCTTGTCGAACACCAGAAGTAATGCTAAACCAATTGCTACAAGTCTTACCAACTCTCAAACACGACTCAGTGTTATTATAGAGAGCTTTCATTATGTTAACTAACTTGTCTGGTATACCATATGATTTCACAATCAACCACAAATTATGACGATCAACAGAGTCGAAAGCCTTTTTGAAATCAACAAAGCTAGCAACCAAAGGTTTCTGAAACTCTAAACATTTCTCAAGAATCTGCCTAAGTGAAAATATCTGATCCACACATCCCCTACCACTTCTGAATCCACATTGCTCATCACGCAATTGACTGTCAACCAGATTCTTAATTCTATTAAGCACAATCATGGAAAGAACTTTCCCTGGAACAGAGAGTAGGCTGATACCCCTATAGTTATCACAAGAACTGCGATCACCTTTTTTTAAAACAGGGATAATAATAGCTGTATAATTGTGGAACAACCCTTAGGAACAACAGCGTTATCATAAAAAATATTCAAAATTTCCGTCAGCCATGTGACAACACGTGTTTTCCTTGCTCTAAGCATTTCCATAGTAATTTCATCTATCCCTTAGGATTTATCACGTTTAAGTTTAGAAATAGCCAAAATAACTTCAGACTGTGTTATAGTGCCAACATTAAAGCCACCAATGCATCTATCATCATTGCAAACAATGGGAGTAGAACTAACCACATTGTTTAGAATATCACTGAAATGCTCAGCCCACCTAGTCGTGACAGAATACTCACCTTCTATAACCTTACCTTGTTTTTCTTTCAATCCCTGTATACCTGTCTGTTTTCTAATACACAAAACACAATAATTATCTGGTACAATTCTCTGCTATTGTTTAGTTTAACTGCTTCCTGGGCTTTGTCAGTCAAGCCAAAGATTCTTATCAGCAGATAACTGATCCTTTACACGTTAAATAAGCTCTCTGTAATGCTTTCTATTAGGACTAGTAGGGTATTGATTAAGGACATTCCTGCAGTTCTTTCTTTCCGAAAAAAACTCAAGTGCCTTATCACTCAGATAATTCTGTCTCCTCTGCTCCTTTTTTCCTAAATGAGTACTGTTAGTGTCCAAAAGAGCCTGTTTAAAATGGTCCCATTCTTCCTCAACTTCAGTAGTAAGCATACCATGACTGTCATAATGACTAAGTAACCTATCATGGTAAGCTTTGGCTATGACTTGGTCTTTCAGAACTTCAGTATTAAAGGTAAATTTTTTAACCGTTGCAGAATATTTTTTAAGTTTTAAGTTGCAAGACATTTTTAAAAAGGTAATGGTCAGATCCAATTTCAGCTCCCCTGTATGATCTGGTATTCCTAACAGAACTAGCCCATTTGCTGTTAATTAATATATAATCAATCATATTGCTATGCAGCCCATTAGGTGAAACCCATGTTTACTTATGTATGTCATGGTGTTTGTAATAAGTGTTAGTTATTCTGAATCCATTGAGTTTACTTACCTGTAGGAGACGTTGCCCATTGCCATTGCAGCTACCAATACCAAAAGGGTCTATCAATCTTCCCCAAAGGTCAGAGTCAGTACCAACTTTGGCCTTGAAGTCATCTAGAACAAGGGTAATATCTCCTTTTTCACAGAATTCAAAATATCCTGAAGTTGTCCGTAAAACGTATCCTTCTCACCCTCATCGGTATCCTCAGTAGGGGCATAACAGCAGATAACATTCAAGTCTTTAACGCTTATCCTTAATTTTGCTGTAAGAAATCTTTCATTAATGCACTCATATCCTAGACGAGCATCAGTAGCGTGTCTGCTGAGAAGCAGACCCACTCCTCGGTGATGTTTTTTGTCGTTCCTCCCCGAAAAGAGAAATTTAAGATTAATTTTAAGAATCTGACCTTTATCTGTCCATCTGGTATCTTCCCTCCCTAAAAAGAGAAATTTAAGATTATTTTTAAGAATCTGACCTTTATGTGTCCATTTGGTCTCTTGCAAGCCGAGAATATCTAAATTGTAACGGTAGAATTTTTGTGTGAGGACATCAAGAGAATAAGTTCTGTGTAAAAGTTCTCACATTACAACTACCCATGGAGAGAAAATGGTTAGTGGGATGTTTAAAGAAACTATGTTTATTGAGAGATTAAATACAATATCAAACACCCCCTAATCAAAGAAAGCCCCCTAATCGCAGTCAAAGCCTACAATATCAAACAGCCCCATGTCAAAGCCTACAATAACAAAAATAGCCCCCTGTCAAAGCTGACAATATCAAACACCCCCTAATCGCAAACATGGGGCAAAGACCCGTTCCCCCACCACTAAAGGCTGAAGCCATCTACATTGGGAGACTTCCTCCAATGTAGAATTTGACGACGCCAGTAGAAGCAAAGAGTTCAGGTGCCTGCGATGACCTCTGCTTAGGATTATCCACCAGCTGATAAACATATCCTGTGAATCTATTCTCTTGGGGCTGGTCAACCCACAAACAAACAGAAAACACAGCGGAAGATTTTCCCTCCACAGAAGCCCACCAGTGCAGCAAAATCAGGATCCATAATCTAGCTCAGAGCCATATATCTGTCCAGTCCAGTGGGTTTATATGGTCAGCTCCAGGAACCTGTGTGGTTGACCACTTCTCAGCAGGGTACTAGTTATTTATTTTTTTTTATAGATAAAAGGCACAAGCTATGCACCAATCCCCTGTGATGATGCATAGAACCGGCCAGGCCTAGCACCTAATGTCCGACCCCGCCTTCTCGTGGTGCGGACCGTTAGTACCTTTCAAAAGAGATACTCTCTTGTGGAAGTGAACTGAAGGGGAGGGCTGCCAGATTAGTGTGGCCAACTGATCTGGACAACTATGGCTACTTTTCTTTTTTTTTCTACCCTGCTGAGGAGTGGTCAACCACACAGGGTCCTGGTGCTGACCATATATACCCACTGGACTGGACAGATATATGGCGCTGAGCTTGATTATGGATCCTGATTTTGCTGCACTGGTGGGCTTCTGTGGAGGGAAAATCTTCCGCTGTGTTTTCTGTTTGTTTGTGGGCTGACAGCCCCAAGTGAATAGATTCACAGGATATGTTTATCAGCTGGTGGATAATCCTGAGCAGAGGTCATCGCAGGCACCTGAACTCTTTGCTTCTATTGGCATCGTCAAATTCTACATTGGAGGAAGTCTTCCAGTGTAGATGGCTTCAGCCTTTAGTAGTGGGGGAACGGTCTTTGCCCCATGTCTGCGATTAGGGGGCTGTTTGATATTGTCGGCATTTCCTCTCTCAATAAACATAGTTTCTTTAAACATCCCACTAACCTTTTCTCTCCATGGGTAGTTGGAATGTGAGGACTCTGCACAGAGCTTTTTCTCTTGATGTCCTCACACAAGAATTCCACCATTATAATTTAGATATTCTTGGCTTGCAAGAGACCAGATGGACAGATAAAGGTCAGATTCTTAAAAATAATCTTAAATTTCTCTTTTCAGGGAGGGACGACAATAAGCATCACCAAAGGATGAGGCGTGGGTCTGCTTCTCAGCAGACACGCTAGTGATGCTCTTCTAGGATATGAGTTCATTAATGAGAGGTTTCTTACAGGAAAACTTCAGATAAGCGTTAAAGACTTGAATGTTATCTGCTGTTATGCCCCCACTGAGGATGCCGATGAGGATGAGAAGGATAGGTTTTATGAACAACTTCAGGCTATTTTGAATTCTGTCAAGAAAGGAGATATTACCCTTGTTCTTGGTGACTTCAATGCCAAAGTTGGTACTGACTCTGACCTTTGGGGAGGAGTAATAGGCCCTTTTGGTATTGGTAGCTGCAATGGCAATGGGCAACGTCTCCTACAGGTAAGTAAACTCAATGGATTCAGAATAACTAACACTTATTACAAACACCGCGACATACATAAGTACACATGGGTTTCACCTGATGGGCTGCATAAGAATATGATTGATTACATATTAATTAACAGCAAATGGACTAGTTCTGTTAGGAATACCAGGGCATATAGGGGAGCTGAAATTGGATCTGACCATTACCTTGTTAAAAGTGTGTTGCAACTTAAACTTAAAAAGTATTGTGCTAGGGTTGAAAAATTTACTTTTAATACTGAAGCTCTGAAATATCCAGTTATAGCCAAAGCTTACAATGATAGGTTACTTAGTCATTATGACAGTCATGGTTTGCTTACTACTGAAGTTGAGGAAGAATGGGATCATTTTAAACAGGCTTTTTTGGTCACTAACAGTACTCTTTTAGGAAAAAAGGAGCAGAAGAGACAGAATTATCTGAGTGATAAGGCACTTAAGGTTATTTCAGAAAGAAAGAACTGCAGGAATGTCTTTAATCAATACCCTACTAGTCCTAATAGAAAGCATTACAGAGAACGTAATAAATGTGTAAAAGATCAGTTAGCTGCTGATAAGAATTTTTGGCTTGATTGTTTGGCTGACAAAGCCGAGGAAGCAGTTAGACAGCACAACAGCAGAGAGCTGTAGCAGTTAGTTAATGTTTTGTTTGGTAGAAAACAGACAGATATACAAGGATTGAAGGATAAACGAGGTAAGGTTATAGAAGGGGAGGATTCTGTCATGGCTAGGTGGGCTGAGCATTTCAGTGATGTTCTAAACAATGTAGTTAGTTCTACTCCCATTGTTTGCAATATGATAGATGCATTGGTGGCTTTAATGTTGGCCCTATAACACAATCTGAAGTTATTTTGGCTGTTTCTAAACTTAAACTTCATAAATCTCCAGGGGTAGATGAAATTACTACCGAAATGCTTAGAGCTGGGAATGTTTCAGTTACCACTTGGATGACTGAAATTCTGAATTCTTTTATGATAAAGGCATGGTTCCTAAGGATTTTACCAGGGCTATTGTTATCCCTATTTTCAAAAAAGGTGATCGCAGTTCTTGTGATAACTATAGGGGTATCAGTCTACTCTCTGTTCCAGGTAAAGTTCTTTCCATGATTGTGCTTAATAGAATTAAGAATCTGGTTGACAGTCAATTGCGTGATGAGCAAGGTGGATTCATAAGTGGTAGGGGATGTGTGGATCAGATATTTTCACTTAGGCAGATTCTTGAGAAATGTTTAGAGTTTCAGAAACCTTTGGTTGCTAGCTTGGTTGATTTCAAAAAGGCTTTAGACTCTGTTGATCGTCATAATTTGTGGTTAATTGTGAAATCATATGGTGTACCTGACAAGTTAGTTAACATAATTAAAGCTCTCTATAATAACACTGAGTCCTGTGTGAGAGTTGGTAAGGCTTGTAGCAATTGGTTTAGCATTACTTCTGGTGTCCGACAAGGGTGCATTTTGTCTCCTTTTCTCTTTAGTTGGTTATTGATTATGTTATGCGAAATTCACTTCAAGGGAAAGATTTTGGCCTTAAATGGGCTGGAGATACGAAAATTTCTGATTTAGATTATGCTGATCATTTATCCCTTTTGGCAAATGATGTTGATGAGATGAACTCTTTGATTTGGGCTGTTGATGAGACTGGTAGTAGAGTAGGTTTGGTTATAAACAGAGAGAAAACTAAAGTGATGAAAATTGGTCAGGCAGGCTGTGATTCAGTTAATCTGAATGGTTGCAGTCTTGAGCAGGTGTCACAGTTTAATTATCTTGGGAGCCATGTAACAGATAATGGTGATGTGCGGCATGAGATTAACAGACGAATAGGGATTGCTGCCGGGACTTTTAAGAATCTATGGAGAGTGTGGAGAAATAGGCGTATACACCTAAAGACTAAAATTAGACTGTATAATAGTTTGGTTCTTTCTAGGGTTAGTTATGGTAGTGAAACTTGGACACTTTGTAAACAAGATAACAGGAAACTAGATGCTTTTGATTCCAGATGCTTACCCAGTATCTTGGGCATTAGGTGGTTCAACTTTGTAACTAATGATGAGATTAGGCAAAGGAGTTTGCAACCTCCTTTAAGCAGCATATTGTGCAGAGAGAGACTCCGTTGGTGTGGCCATGTTGCCCGTATGAATAATTATAGATTGGCTATGAACAGTGTGCCTAAAGGCCTCAGAAAGAAGGGGAGACCTAGGATGCGGTGGGCAGACAATGTCAAACAGGACCTTGTTAGAATTGGTGTGCAGTGGCCAGATGCAGTAGATGTAGCTCAGGATAGACTTGCTTGGAGAACTAAATTGCACGATCTGGTTGGACCTCCGTAGCCCATGGCTGCTTGAGGATGATGATGATGATGATGAACACTTTTCTCTAACATGTTTTCCTAAATTACAATTCATTGCTTGAAATTTTAGACAAATATATCAGTGATAATTATTATCAATATACAGCGTTTTAGGCATGATCAAAGCTTTTGGGTTTCAATGCCAAAAATTATACAGACATGAAACCCAGAAAAACAGTTAACCTAAATAGTAGCTCTAAATCAGACCCATCTAACACAAACTTAGTGAACAACAAGAAGGGAAAAATTATATTCTTAAAAAGCAGCAGGAAACGTTTCTGCTTAAAAACGAAAATACACATTTCTTGTAAGCAAAGAATTGAAAACAACAACAACAAAAAAAACATTATATTTAAGAAACAAAAATAATATCTACTTAAAAATCAAAAATATACTTTTTTAATGAGTGGTGTAAATTGAAAAAAATTGTTTATGATTGGCCAAAAAATTGGAAGAAATGAGCCCAATTTAGTGTATTGATTATTTGCTTTACTAGCAAGTTTCTTTCCAATGAGCAACGGATTGGATGGGGCTGCTGTAAATAACTGAATTCTCAAAGATCAACTTTTTGTAGAGCATTAAGAAAAGCAAAACATTAACTTGCTATACCTTAAGAAATTACTAACTTTTACTAGAGACCATAAGACCGTTTAAACGGGATATTAAATGAAATTGTGAAAGTCTTTTTATAAATCACAATATCATTACTAAATTGAAATTTTTGTCTTGAAGAAAGAAAATGTTCAGTTGGACAGCAACACGACATATTTTGTCAAAAATGTACAATGTCGAATGACGTGCTCACGATTTATACTATTTTGCCTTGGTCGCCTAGTCATGACGTCACCAAAAGAAACCCCACGGCCCCTCAGCTCACAGTCGATTCCTAAAATTTCTGGCCAGCCGAGCCCAGGACTTACACTTATCGACGTAGAAAATGCCGCACCATGACGGAATGCACGAAATGAGACGAAACGTACCACACATGGAGACAGTGTAATGACGAAACGTACCACACATGGAGGAGTAAGTGGGAAAGAAGTGATTTGATTTCTGAGGGATTACTTGAATGCGATGGGTGAGGAGACAGTATAATGTGGCCTGAGTCATTAGATTGTTTCACCGCCATGCTGGGCTTTACATTCGGCAACACTGCGTGGCATCGTGTGGAAAAGTCCCCTGAGGGTGTGCTGAGATATCGCGGACCATGCGCCGTTGACTGTGTCCATAATTCATCGACATTGCGAGGGAGCCGTGCAGAGGCGTGAAGTCATCTGCCAATCAGGTCCCACACATTCTCTATTGGGGAGAAGTCTTGAGATCGCGCTGGCCAAGGTAGCATGTGGACACCTTGTAGGCCCTGTTTGCTGATATTGGCAGTGTGCAGGTAGATGTTATCATCGTGTTGAAACTGGGCATCGGGGATACCACGGAGATACGGCAATATAACGGTCTGCAGCACTTCATCAATGTATTGTCGTGCTGTCATTGTACCCACTATGTGTAGCAGCAGTGAATGGCTGTCGAAACTGATAGCGCCTCAAACCATGGCAAAGATTTAGGAGCCGTATGACGCTCACAGATGGCAGCAAGATCAGCCCAGTGATCATGTCGTCTCCAGACTCTCAATCGGCGATTGTCAACGTTGAGACAGAAATGAGACTCATCGTTAAAAATGTCATGGTTCCGTTTGTCCCGGCATGCATGTCTGGTGCGGCACCACTGCAACTTTGTGTGACGATGTGCTGCTGTGAGTGGCAGTCATTGCAATAGCTGGCCAGAGTGCAAATCTGCCTCAGCCAATCTGAGATTCACAGTCCCTGTCGACACGAGGATGTCCGTAGTTGCCTGTACACCATGTCGAATGTCGTCCACTGTGGATTGTGAGGCTGCTAAAGCTTGCTGTTGAATGCAGCGATCAAGGCGTTCGGACATCCACCTAATTGCTTTAGCCCCACTATGGCGATGCACATTACCTTCGTCAACCACTGTCGCCAAATTCGGCCAACAGTTATTGCATCCTGATACTTTTCCGCTCCGATGAGATGCAGGTATCAACCAGCTGTACATAGCCCTATGATGAAGCCTCTGATAAAGGTGTCCATGTAATAGTAGGATTCCCAATGACGTCACCCAGGCATTCTCACTCCTTGCACGTGCTTTCACAACTGAGATTACTCCGATGCAGTGGTCCACACGCCCAGGTGAGGATGACCACACCTTAGCTACGTCGAGCCACTTTGCCCTTTTATCTCCTCACCTATAACGTGATTGGTTCGCAACTTCACTCATTCCCATAACCCAACTGTCGACACTTACCCACCTATTTGCATGGCACTCCGACAAATACTTCCTGGTGTGGCATTTTCTATGTCGAGCAGTGTACTTTCCACGAAACAGGCTCCGCCTGGCCCTCATTGTCGCAATGGCCGTCCTGTTGTCGTTTGGAGAAGGGAAGCCATGGAATGAAGCAATGGCCATCCTGTTGTCGTTTGGAGAGGGGAAGCCATGGAATGAAGCAATGGCCGTCCTGTTGTCGTTTGAAGAGGGGAAGCCATGGAATGAAGCAATGGCCATCCTGTTGTCGCTTCATGTGACATCCACCTAATTGCTTTAGCCCCACTATGGCGATGCACAGGATGTCCTGCATTCAACAGCAAGCCTTAGCAGCTTCACAATCCACAGAATCAGCAAGCCATGGAATGAAGCAATGGCCGTCCTGTTGTCGTTTGGAGAAGGGAAGCCATGGAATGAAGCAATGGCCATCCTGTTGTCGTTTGGAGAGGGGAAGCCATGGAATGAAGCAATGGCCGTCCTGTTGTCGTTTGGAGAGGGGAAGCCATGGAATCAAGCAATGGCCACGCCAACCAGCCTCTCCCCCCCCCCCCTCCTTGCTGCTAGTGAGACTCTCACAGAAATATTATTCTGAAATATTGTAAAATATAAATTAATATCGTCATCGTATCAATATGATCTAAGTCTCAGATGTGACTTAGTAAAGGCAGATACTACAGAAAAAAAAGCTGCGGAAAATGTAGTCATCCCCTTTAAATATTAACTCAATTTTTTTTGGAGTTACTGGCATTTCTCTTTCCCTTTATGAATTTTTCAAGTTTCGTTTTCATGCGAAAACATCAAGCTGTAATGTTTTTTAACTGACTTCGTTTTGAGGACATAACCTTGCGATAGCTAAGAATTCGATTCTCAAAACTAACTTTTATACACTCGGTGTTTCTCAAATGTTCGTTTGTTTGCTGTAAAAAAAACGGTCGATCGAGTTTTGTTTTGATTTTAGTTAGTAAAAGAGTTGTTCTAAATCATCTTGATGGCAATCAAAGATTATGACAGAAAATAATGTACCACAGAAAGGTACATTATATTGTGAAAAGTCATCGGCCACTTCCACATTATGTGAAGGAAAAACCACATTCAAAGCTCGTAATTTTGGAACTATGCTTTTACAACCGCCCCCCCCCCCCAAAAAAAAAAACAACAACAAAAAAAAAAACATCGAATTTGAACATAAATTGTATATCTCACTCAAACCTCGATTTCTCATCAATATTTGTTTGATAATTACGTAGTTATGGAGGTTAAAGCATCTAACGGCAACATCGCTGATCTTAACAAATTGACCTCAAAAATAAGCTAAAACGCAAAGAATAATTATTATAGCAAATTTCTTACTAAAACAATTATGATTTTAGTTCTTGTAACGATTCCTTCAGTTTCTACTAATTTTGAAGAAAAATGTTAGGACGAATATAACAGGAACGTCTGCTGTTGAATGTTTCCAATTTCAAAAACTTTTAACAATTAAACGAATATCTTTGAAAATCGAGATTTAGAGGGATATGTGAGCTATATCTTCAATTTTTTTTCCAATGACATTTTTCGATAAAAATGTATTAAGTGATTAATCTTATTTACCTGCTTTAGGGAGTTTTGAATGTAGCTTTCTTTGAAATGACATGGAGGTGTAGCGATTCTTAAAATGTCTTCTCCATCCTAACCCACTAAATCAGGTGTCTCACTGATGCGGCCCCGCAAGGAATACGCATCGATGTCATTGTCGGTTCCTGGGGGTTGTCGAATTTAATGCATCCACAGCGCCCCACAGGTGAGGAAATACGGTTTTGGTTCGTTTCTTATTGGGTTTTCGGCGTTGAAGAATAGACTCCATATTGAAGAGTGATGATAAACTCAAAGTTACAACAATGACAAGGATTTAATTCTGAAGATGTTTACAGATGCCTCGGTGAGACGGTGTTTAACACTGAGTTTTATGCACGCACCTAACAGAGGAAAACCTCTAGACTCGTGAAATAGATATTCGCAGATCACAAACCAGTTCAGGTCTGCTCATTCCAGCCACTATTTCAGAACTGCCAGATGTTGGCGACGGGACGTCCGGCGCTCTCGTGCAAACGTCGTCCTTCCTGTCCCATGGGACGGTCATTTTGCCTGCGCTCCAAGACGAAAGGAGCAACTTTGAAATTTGGGAACAGTTGGACCTGATACATACGATGAAGTATTATGTAAGGACTCGATCGGTAGGGCAAGTCAGGAGTGCCATTCTTCGTCAGAACCTTGCCTAGCAACAAGAAGGAGGGGGGGGGGTGAAGAACAACACGTGTTTAATGAATTCTCCCGCTTGGAGTTGCATTCTACAAAGATCTTTCACTTGTTTGGAACTTGGGCGTACCTGATTGGATCGAGTGAACTTTACATACACACCCCAAAAATATATATATATATCACGTGACTGCACTGTCGGTGTTTTCGAACAAGAGAATAATTTCGAAAGAGATAGTTGCGCCTTGGACTCTAGTGACGGTCGTGAAGACGTCACCCTAGTTTTTAATCAGCCGTTTTCAGTTGTTGCATAGGTGTTGGGAGCACCTGAAGGTTTCTTTTAGCCTTGTTAGGAGGATTGGGAATCCTGCTGCATTTAGTGACTTGCCGAGCGGCAGTCGCTGTTCCTTTATATGATTGTGCACTGTATTGTTTGAAATAAAAATATCTATATGTTATATAACATACATATTAGTAGAGTCCATTATTTAAGCAACCGAGTAGTGCCATTCTGAAATAATTATTAGCGAACGCACCCAAAGCTCACACTCACAGGGAGGAAGGAAGACCCCATATATATTAGGTAGGTGTACCTAACAATTTGGCCAGCCAGTGTATGTAGGCCAATTAATTTAAGTTCTGTCTACTCGGATACACATATTATTAATAACTATCTGAGAAATTTTAGTGCCCCTGTAATAACGCCAAGAAACACCATTTTTCTTCAGAAAATAGCTGGTGAATTATATTTTAACCTTTAAGTGTCGTAGCATTGTCTAAAACGTTTGTTAATGAAGATTCTTAGTCTTTCTAGATTAAGACACAATGCACCTGATTCCAGAAAAAACAAAAATCCTGTCTTGTTTGTTACCTTGCTATCCAGAAATAAAAATGCGTTAACAACATGACATAAAATGGAATTAAATTTCTACATATTCAATTGAATGACCTGTAAGTGGTAACTAGATATACACTGATCGGAGATTCGTATACCAATCTCCTGTGATGATGCACAGAACCGTCCAGGTCTAGCATCTGAAGCCAGGCCCTGCCTTCCGTGGTGCAGGACGTTAGTACTTTTCAAAAGATACATTCTTTTCTGGAAGCGAGCGGAATGGGAGGGCTGCCAGAATAATGGAGTCTATTGTTTTGGACTATTATGACTAACTTTTCTTTTTTTTCTGCCCTAAAGAAAAGTGGTCAACCACACAGGATCTTGGTATTGACCATGTGTACCAACCTGAATGGAATAATGTCTCTGAGCTTAATTATGAATCCAGAATTAGCTGCACTGGTGGGCTTCTATTTAGGGAAAATCTTCCGCTGTGTTTTCTATTTGTTGTGATTTGACAGCCGCAAGTGAGTAGATGCACAGGATACCTTATGTCAGCTGGTTGATAGTCTTGATCAGAGAGTTTTCAGGTTCCCGAACCCTTCTGTGGGAATCGCCAACCTATCCTGGAGTAATATGTCTCAGCCAGATCAGTTTCTATTTTTAATCTGGTTCTTGAAAAAGTCCTCATGGAAAGGTGGTTCCTGAAGTTTCTACCAGGATTGGTGACTTAAGCTTTTAGCAGTGGGGGAACGAGTCTTTGCCCCATGCTTGCGATTAGGAAGTTGTTTGATATTGTTGGCCCTACCTCTCTCAATAAATCTAGTTTCTTTTGAAATCTTCCTAACCATTTTTTCTCTCCACAGGTACATGGGATGTGAGTACGTTCCATAGAGATTATTCTCTTGACGTCCTCACGCAGGAATTGCAGAGGTATAACCTAGATACTTTTTTCTGCTTGAGACCAGATTGATCGGTAAGTTAGATAATTAAGAATTATTTAAAACTTCTCTTTTCAGGAAGGGAGGATGGAAAGCATCTCCAAGGGAAAAGTTTGCTTCCTCAGCAGACAAGCCAGTGATGCTCTTCTAGGATATGACTGCATTAATGAAAGATTTATTACAGCTAAATTTAAAACTAAGATCAAAGACTTTATGTTATCTGTTGTCATGCCCACACAGAGGACGAGAAAGATGTTTATCGACAACTTCAAGATATTTTGAATTCTGTCAAAAAAGGAGATATTTGTTTTGTGCTAAGTGATTTTCAGTGTTGATATTGACTCTGACCCTTTTGCCAGGGTGATAGGTTCTTTTGGCATTTGTAGTTGCAATGCAATGGAGAACGTCTCCTACAGGTAGGTAACGGTTTGAGAATAACTAACAAATGCTACGAACACCGACACATTTATAAATACACATGAGTTTCACGTGATGGGTTGCACAGGAATATGATAGATTATATTTTAATTAACAGCAAATGGGCTAGTTCGGTTAGGAATACCAGATCGTATAGGGGAGCTGAAATTGGGTCTGACCATTACATGGTCAAAAGTATTTTACACTGAAGCTTAAGAAATGTGCCAAGGTTAAGATAATTTTCTTTAATACTAAAGCTCTGAAAGATCCAGATATAGCCAAACATACCATGATAAATTACTTAATCGCTATGACAATCGTGGTTTGCTTACTACTGCGGTTGAGAAAGAACGGAATATATTGATTATGTTATGCAAAATATAACGGAATTATAAATTGATTATGTTATGCGAAATTGTTTTCAAGAGGAAAATTTTGGACTTAAATGGTCTAGATATTTGAAAAAGCATATTAATATTAATATATATATATATACATGAAGCTTACTTTTTAAAGATGCACCACTACAAAGAGAAGCTGGGGAAATACCTGAATACTCCCCTGGCTATGTCAATCACCATTCTCCTTTTTCTAATGAAGACGATAATATTAATAAAATTATTGTATTTTTTTTGTTTCTACATCCAAATAAATGATCTCTATAACTGAGAAAACTCATTTACGTGGCCAACTGTAGAGGAAATGAGAGACAATTTACTATTGAGTCCACGGCAATAAATGATTGTTTACATGTAAACTGAATGGATGTCCTTCTTAGGCATCTGCTCACTAGAGGAGAGAACAGTTATCTTTTGATGCTGCGGTAGTCGTTTCATCAGACTCAATTGCTTCGAGCTGTTTTTCCTCATCCGCAAAATGTTTTCTCCGCCATTTGAGCTTTATTTCTTCCTCCTTTAACGCGAAATTCCAGGAGAAATGATTACGAGCAGGGAGTCGCGCCACTGTCGCGACCCATCTTTTCGCGCCTCCCATTAATCATGCGAGTTATGAGTGAACCTAATTCGAGAAGATTAATTTTCTCATAAAATGAATTTATCTCTGGCAGTAGGAAGAAAAAACGTTAATCGCGGCATTAGCCGGTGCCTGTATAAATCATGACAAACAACTGGAGTAGCTGCAGATAATGAGATTATTGTCTGCTTTATGGACGATAAGGAGGAGCCAAAAGGAAAGAGAAGAAAGAGGCTTAAAGAGATGATGGAGGAGGAACTGGGAACCTCGGAGATCAGAAATCGTCTTCTTTGTCGTACTCTTTTGGAAGAGGAAGGATTTCGTTAAATGTTTCTCCTGACAAAAGATTTCTGGAGGAGGGATTCATTTCCATTCTTGAGAAGTCATCTTCCTGCTGAGGAGCGCTTCGAAATATAATTAGCTGAAGAGATAGTGAAAAAGATACTGCTGAAAGTTTCTTATTACCAGAGAAATTTGGCTTCTTGCCCTTTCCTGTAAATTGCAAAGTGTACAGTTCCAGTTTTTTTACATTCTTTGAACGGAGATAACATTTCCGTAAATTTTGAAGAAAGCAGTCAAAAAAAATACTGGAAATAATCGAGGAGCGTGATTTTTGTGCACATATGCCATCCTACCTACGAACGCACGCAGAGACAGACGCCTGAGCTCCAGCTGCTGCATCAGCTGCAGCTCAGACAGACACACTGCTAGATTTGTCCACCATCGCATTCTGAGTCTGTTGGTAAGCATTTCCTAATCTGTTGCTATGCATAAAGGTAATGTGGCTAAACCGACACAGCCTCTCTCTGCACAAGATGCCGTTTAAAGTGGTTGCTCTCTTCCTTGTCTGACATCATCATTATCTACGTGGTCAAACAATCTGACATTTAAAATACTTCGCAAACATCTAGAATCAAAGGCATAACTTTTCCTGTTATCCTTGCAAAGGGTATACATTTACCAACAGACTATATTGTTATATAGCCAATGTTCTATTCTCTAGGTGAATGCGCCTTTTTTTACACAATCTGTTTCGATTCTAAAAATCTCAGCCGCAATCCCCATTCTTCTGTTTGTCAGTATATCGGTTGTCAAATCTAATGCCTCCACAGCGCCCCACAGGTAAGGAAATAAGGTTTTGGTTCGTTTCTTCTATTGGGCTTTGGGTGTTGTAGACTCCATGTTGAAGAGGGACGACAAACTCAAAGTTATAACAATAGCAATAGTTTAATGAAGATATTTACAGATGTCTCCGTGAGAACTGACGTTGGCTAATGACCTATGACTCGTTTACAAACAATGTGAGACAGGCTGCGTCTTATACACGCACCTAAGAGAGGAAAACCCCTACACTCCTGAAATACATATTCACCGAGCACAAACCAATTCAGGTGTGTTCACACCAGCCACTACTTCAGAACTGCCTGATGTTGGCGACGGGACGTCCGGCACCCTCGTGCAAGCGCCGTCCTCCCGGTCCCGTGGGACGGTTATTTGGTCTACGCCCTCTAGATGAAAGGAGCCACGGCGGAAAGAGACCGATCACCAACGACCAGAGGCAATACACCTGTCAGCCTTCGCCAGATGTGGGGGAAGCAGACGGTTTCACATAAAGAGTTACATTTCTGTACAGAGCTAGGTCGAATAAAAATATATACATAAAATGATAAAAAAATACGATAAAATAACATGATAACCCGATACACTACTTGTTACATAGCACCCCGAGATAATTAAACTGAGAGACTTGCTCAAGAGTGCAACTATTCAGATTAACTGAAGCGCAATCTGCCTGACCAATTTTCATCAGTTTAGTTTTCTCTCTGTTTATCGCCATAATGATTATGGTTATTTAAATTCTAATCTATTAGCAGGCTCATTAACAACTCTAAAAAGAAAAAAAAATATTTCAACAACAATATTTCACAGAAGTGTGAAATCTATATGTTAGAAACTTCAAATCTCTAGATCAGTGTTTCTTAATTTAATTTGCCACGGTACCCTTTCGCACTGGAAGCAATTTTGCGTAACCCTTAATAAAATTCTTCTATATGAAGCAACAAAACTAGACCACAAATGAATAAGGTAAAAAATAAACAAATGTTAAACAAGCATATGAGCTCAACATATTATTAATTTGTTCATATTTAGAAACAAAAATCCCATTGCCGCGTCTGTGGATTTTTCGTCCGGTTTGCTACGTCATCGCTTTGGTTCGAAGCGACATTGCAACTGCTGCGATCTGAGTTCGGATCTCCGGACGGCGTGGTCGTTTCTCCTGTCATAATCTGAGGATAATTTATCTAAAATATAAATAAATTAAAAATTTAGAAAAATACCTATTTTCCTATACGGGCCAAAAAAAAAGCAGAAAATAAACCTAAATCATATCGATGGTGCAATCAGTCACTGAGTTCGTATTCACTTCGAAAGAAGATAGGGCGTCGGCAATCTTGTTGTATAGGTAAGTCGGCGCCCTATCTTCCTTCGAAGCGAATGCGAACTCGGTGATCGATTGCACCACTGATATGCTTTAGGTTTATTTCCTGATTTTTAAGACCCTCCTATAGGATCAGAAAGGCATATTTGAAAATTTTTAATTTATTTATATATATTTGTTTTTAAATCCACAAAGCTAATAACCAAAGGTTTCTGAAACTCTAAACATTTCACAAGAATCTACCTGAGTGAGAATATCTGATCTACACATCCCCTACCACTTCTGAATCCACATTGCTCATCACGCAATTGCCTGTCAACCAGATTCTTAATTCTATTAAGCACAATCATGGAAAGAACTTTACCTGGAACAGAGAGTAGGCTAATACCCCTATAGTTATCACAAGAACTGCGATCACCTTTTTTTAAAATATGGATAATAATAGCTCTGGTAAAATCCTTAGGAACCATGCCTTTATCATAAGAGATATTCAAAATTTCAGTCATCCAAGTAGTAACCGAAACATTCCCAGCTCTAAGCATTTCGGTAGTAATTTCATCTACCCCTGGGAATTTATGAAGTTTAAGTTTAGAAATAGCCAAAATAATTTTAGATCCTGATACAGGGCCAACATTAAAGCCAGTGATGTATATATTTTCATCATAAACAATGGAAGCAGATATACATAGAGGCTGTCGGGTAATTTATCACCGATTGTGTGAGCTTTATGCTGAAGGGTACTTTTCCCTACTCTTTGTCAGGATATCTCTAACTCGGCCGTAACTGATTGAACTCATATGTGCTATATAGAAATTTGCGTATTTATTTTCAAAGGGGCGAGATGACATAGGGTGCACAGTTATTATTGATAAATCAGGGATTGCCCACAAATAGACTGTATTACGTCTCGGTGGCGCAATGTTCAAAGTACCATTAGGAGATGGTGAAATGAACCTCCGATATATGCCCCGTACACCTCGGCGTTCGCATGCCACACGGAGGAGGACAACTAAACAATAAGCTCGGATGATCGGTCCTCAAGTGCGTAAGAATCCCGTACAGGGAGCGCAACAGTTTTTCTCTACCAAAAGTTCTCTGTTCGAAGTCGCTTTCAGACGCGACCACGTAAGTTTCCTCGCGGCGTGTTAGTGTCCTTTGGCCAATGGAATGCAGACTCGTCCCAGTGTGCGATGTCAAACATTCCAAAACCCATCCAGAACTGTATCCGTTGTTGGCGCTAGGCGAAAGGGTCTTGCCAAAATGGCGATCTTGGGCCTCTCTGTTCCTCCTCGCCCTAACATAGCCGAGTCTCTAGAATTAACCACATTGTTCAGAACCTCCCCGAAATGCTCAGCTTACCCAGTAAGGATAGAATTCTCACCTTGAATAATATTTTGTCTCTTCTGCTCCTCATTACCCAAAACAGTACGGTTAATTTAAAAAAAATCCTTTTTAAACTAATTCCATTCTTCTTAACTTTCGTAGTAAGCAAACTACGGTTGCCATAGTGACTGAGTAACCTATCATGGTAGCTTTGGCTATAAATGGGTCTTTCAAAACTTTAGTGTTAAAGGTAATTCAATTTTTGCACATTTCTTAACTTCAGTTACAAGACGCTTGATGAAAATCTGAATTTGCCGACCTCTTTGGATTTTTTTGTGAAATGTATTTTCTTCTTGTCTCGATGGCTCCACCTTGTCCTCTCTTTACAGCACTCATTTTCAGCAGGATGGTGATCCCGCTCATTTCCCTGCAGATGTTCACCAGTGGTTGACCGTCGCATTTCAGAGAGGTGAATTGTAAGGAGAGGTCCTATTGAGTGGTCACTTCGCTCTTCCGATAAGACGCAGGTGGATTTCTTCCTCCAACATTTAAAACCCGGAATTTATGAATATGTTCTGCGCGAATTTGCATAGTTCGTGCAGAACGGTATTCAAGTTCCTGACAGCAATTTCCTTTCCATCTGAGCGGCGCCATACGAGGGAATATCTCGAAGGACCATTCCATTGATGCGCCACCTAGCTAAGCCGACCACTTAGCTGTTGACAGCCAGCGTAATCCCGGGCAGCGGTTAAAAAGGGAAGTGTCCACGCCTCAGCGATACTCCTTTGCAGGAAAGAAGTATGACGCCAGAACTGCTCCTGTCTGACAGACCTGAGAGAGAATTCCCCCAGGTCACGGCAAAGCGGACTCATGAAGGACAGTCACGTGGTTATGGCCAAGGACATGGACTCTGGAAGTTTCTAATTTTCGTCCGGCACCCTATCGCCCCCCCCCCCCCCGACGGAGAGTTGAGAGAGCAAATGAGAATTCTCCACGATAGCGATCCTTGGTTGACCTTTGGAGAGAAGACTTTTGGGTCGTTCTTCTTCTGGTGATGACATCTGGTGATGACAACCCCCCCCCCCCCGATAGGGGACCACCTTGTCGTGGTGGGGGGGCCTAGGGCCCAGCAACTCGGCTGAGGCTTTGCCGGTCGGGATGATCCCCAGCTGGAGCATGCCAAAGGCTTTGCCGGCTGTAGTGGGCAACAGCTGGAGCATTGCCAAGGTTTTGCCGGTTGGGGTAGTCCCCGCCTGGAGCATTGCTGAAGCCAACCGAGGTTGAAGACGCTGCTGGCCGGCTTGATTGCCGGTCAGATGGTGACGGCGTTGGAGACCTCACCTCTCAGGAGACCTGTGTGGTCTGTTCGACAGCTCTGCCGAAAGGTCTGAACCCGCCTGTAGGCACGAGCTGTCCAAAAAGTCTGGGTCTTACTAAGAGTCTCCACCCCGGACGCCGATCGAACTTGGATTTATATATCCTCGTTCATGGCTAACCGGGGAATAGATTAAAGTAAGGTTTCTTCCGGTGGTCAGCTTTCCTTCTATAGGACTGCTGCCATGTGAGGCTGGGGTTGAGGTGCGCCTATAGGGCGTATTCCTTGCCCCCAGCTCTAGATAAGCACGGCTTTTCATAACCAGGTAGTGCTGTACAAGCGGAACCGGGAATTGCCGTGGTTGCATAAGATCGCAACAAAAGAGATTCTGGTGATGACAACGAGAGAGTAGTTCTGCTTCTGGTGATGACTGAGAGAGGAGAGGGTAGATAATTCTTCTGGTGGTGACAATGAGAGAGCACAGAGAGATTGAACGGTTGGCTTACGATGGATTCGTAAGAGTTTAGCTTAGTAGAGAATAGGGCAGTTGAAGTAAAACGATGTGATCACGACAACCTACTACAGTAACCTACTGTAGCACGAGAACCTAATGTAGTAAGATGTAGAAGAAAAATATAGATCTTACTTCCGATACTCGGCGTGTTGGCTTAAAATAAAAATACCATGCCGTTTAATGTGGGCTTGGCCGTGTGCACTAAACTGGAGATTGCCTTCTGGACCAGAGTCTTCAATTACAGTCAATTACATTTCCAATGCTAATTCTATGGTATAACGCTTAAAGCCACTAATAGAAGATGCTTGTTCGGCGGTCGGTAGCTCAGTGGTCACAGCACCTGACATGTTATCAGAAGGTCGTGGGTTCAGATCCCCACCTGGATAATGACAATTTTTTGTTCTATATTTATCTAACATATTCGTACCATTCTCACCATATTCTTACGTCTGTGAGATCTTATTATTTTATCTACTGTATATATGCTTAGTAACATATATATATATATTTGTATATATATATTAACTCTTAATATCAATCTATTAAATGATGGGAAGTAATGCTCTCATAGACATTCTTGAAGTTCTTTATTCCCTGACATTCACAATAATACATAATACATAAAAATAAATAAGCAAAATAGGTTTCCAATCTTGAACCCAAGGGGCAGATTACAACATTATTTAATGATAGTGTATTCAGTTAATCTGAATGGTTGCAGTCTTGAGCAGGTGTCACAGTTTAATTATCTTGGGAGATATGTAACAGATAATGGTGATGTGCGGCATGAGATTAACAGACGAATAGGGATTGCTGCCTGGGACTCTTAAGAATCTATGGAGAGTGTGGAGAAATAGGAGTAACACCTAAAGACTAAAATTAGACTGTATAATAGTTTGGTTCTTTCTAGTGTTAGTTATGGTACTGAAACTTGGACACTTTGTAAACAAGATAACAGGAAACTAGATGCTTTTGATTCCAGATGCTTACGCAGTATCTTGGGCATTAGGTGTTCAACTTTGTAACTAATGATGAGGTTAGGCAAAGGAGTTTGCAACCTCCTTTAAGCAGCATATTGTGCAGAGAGAGACTCCGTTGGTTTGGCCATGTTGCCCGTATGGATAATTATAGATTGGCGAATAGGGTTATGAACAGTGTGCCTAAAGGCCTCAGAAAGAGGGGGAGACCTAGGATGCGGTGGGCAGACAATGTCAAACAGGACCTTGTTAGAATTGGTGTGCAGTGGCCAGATGCAGCAGATGTAGCTCAGGACAGACTTGCTTGGAGAACTAAATTGCATGGTCTGGTTGGACCTCCGTAGCGCATGGCTGCTTAAGGATGATAATGATGATGATATATGAATTGACAGAAATTGAAAATTACACTTTAAAATGTTAATCAGGGAAATAGCAATGGGTTTGAAAAATTTTCCTCTTGATATGCCTGAGATGAAAAAAAAGTGCGAAACATGATTCTGAGATGAGATTAAAGATGATCTTTTAAGAAAGATAGAAGCCATCATAGGAAAGATTTCAAAAGCGAAAGCTCCATTCCAATTGGGAGATGTTGTTTATTCTGTAGAAGGGAAGATATTGCAGGGAAACATCAATCTTATTCTGCATCGCTGAAGATCATATCGAATTCTCCTCCTTCAATTGATTAGGAATGGAATTACGTTGAAAGGTGGTCATCTCTTTGAATAGATTACAGATCTGTAGTCTTTTGCCAGAGAATTAACTATTTCAAGTCTCTTCCGTTTCTTTTCCATTTGCTCGATAAGCAATTCAACTGTAGCCAATTTCATGATTCAAATTATGGCCTGAGGCAAACAAAACTTGATTATTGTTTCATAGTTAAGTGGGCCAATAACAAAGTCGTATCAAGAAGACCTTCAATGGAATGGGACAGTTTTTTGGAGTTGTCTTCTCTTGGAGCAGCATTTTTGTAACACTTTTTTTTTAAATAAAAGGACCCCAAGGGCTCAGAGCTAGGCAATCCTTTGGACTACTGTTAGGATATAGATGAAAGTCTTCTGTCAAGCAAGGATATCTAGAATGTTCTTTAACGTGCACAAGAATGTATTTCTTGCGTAACGGACCATGGCTTAACGTCTCATCGATGGACGGTGTCGCTTTCTCACCGAGTGCATAATGGGCCAGACATGTCAGTACAGACAGACATAGTGGGAACTCGAACCTGGGAACATCTGGCTACGAAGATGGCGCCCTAACGACAGAAACAATCCTTGCGGCGGGGAGTTGAGGAAACAAATCTGAGAGGTCAGCTCTTTTCTTGCAATTTAAGATGCCACATCTTGAAATTCGAAACGAATCGAGTTGTTAATACCTACGATGCGTAAAAATGGACAAATTTAGGAATTCCATTCAACTTTTATTTCTATCCCTTGATGGCAGTTACTTTAATTCTTGACATATCACGATAAATAGATACAGATATTTGTCATGACGATGATATTTTAATAGAGGCAAAAAATGTTCCTAAGACAAAATGTAGTCATTTATCTTTCGTTTTCAAAAATTTCAAAACCTGACAATTCAGGATCTGGAATGAAATTACAGAACGATTTTCCATTCCTGAACGACAATTTTTTGCTTCACATTACATTTAAATGAGCAGCAGAAAGGATTAAGTGAGAATGCGATGAGAACCCCCCCCCCCTTCCCTCCGACCATTTTAATTGACACCAGTTGCTGTACACGGAAGGGCATGAACGCATGCGCAGCGGGAATTGCACTTCTTCCCTCTCCTGTCTTTAGGGTTGAAGCAAACATAGTGGGGGGAGCGATTGCTAGGTTGGGGGAGGGGGAGGGTAGAGATCTTTAGAATATCGACAGAACATATGCAGAAGTATTAAAAAATATGGCTCTTTCTAAACCTATAATATTAATGATTCGATGTATTGTTTCTTATTGCGTCTCCTGTGGATGCGCCATTGCAAAAGAGATTCGACATCCATTCCAACGGACGTCATTCTCCCAATGATGCTTTTTTTATTTCTCAATGAAAGAGGCCGAGATCTAGCAGAGCACAGTTGAAGCAACTTGCGACTTAGGTCGCTATCACGTCACTTGCAGGAAGGCTTTCAAGAACAGTTACCTATTGCATCTGGAAAAAAATTAAAGAAGAAATATACGAAAATGCCATGAAACGCAGTTTTTATTGCTTCTTCATCTGATTGAAGTTGATATTTTTGTTCATCGGCTAAAAAACCGCAATTCATTTTGAGCCATCGTAAAACGGTCTCGCGTCAGCTTCTTCTTAAATTAACTAGGGCGAATTTTTTGCTTCTGTTTGACTTCGGATTTTCCTAATCGATCGCTTCACATCTCTGTCGTAAGGTGGTGATGAGATGACGGTATAAAAAGGGAAACATCGCAAGATGGTGAGGAGATGACGGTATAAAAAGGGAAACATCGTAAGGTGGTGAGGAGATGACGGTATAAAAAGGGAAACATCGTAAGGTGGTGAGGAGATGACGGTATAAAAAGGAAAACATCGCAAGATGGTGAGGAGATGACGGTATAAAAAGGAAACATCGCAAGATGGTGAGGAGAGGACGATATAAAAAAGGAAACATCGCAAAGGTGGTGAGGAGAGGACGGTATAAAAAGGGAAACATCGTAAGGTGGTGAGGAGATGACGGTATAAAAAGGGAAACATTGCAAGATGGTGAGGAGATGACGGTATAAAAAGGGAAACATCGGAGCTCATCGAGAGAAGGAAACTTCTCCCAAAGAGAGGATGCGAAGATCACTTGGTTTTCGTCTGTTGGCACCTTACTATCAAAGGTTAGAAGATCTGCCCTTGGCCAAGTCGTAAGATCTCCGAGCAAAGAATTATTTTCAGCAATAAATAAGTGATTGACATCGAAACTGAAAGGAAACGATCGATTTAGAATGCACTGGATATTTTTGTTGCCCTTATTTAAAAGCAGACCGTTCGATGCCTCCTGTACCGTGGCATGTTCAAAACGGAAATGACATGATGGTTTTTAGAAAGGAAATGAATAGTTGCTCTATGAAAATATGAAACGAATATTGGAAGCAAATAGGGAACATGAGTATTGGAACAAAATAGGAAGCACGAAGTTTGTTACATAATGGATGCACATTCAGAAGAGGCCGAGAAATAAATCGTCCATTAATTGCACGCATGGATTAACTCACTTCGAAGAAATACCATAAAGAGTTAAAATACCGAAAAGGATTAAAAAAGAAATCATTTTTAATTTAAGTAGCAAATTCAGAAGAGAAATCTAAAAGAATACAGCTCGAAAAGAAAGAGGCAAAGGATCAGAATATTCAAAAGGAAAATAATCCCGATTCGCGTTGCACATCCAAAATATCATCTTGGTGACGTCACGCTCCTGTATGGAAAGTGTGGTCTTTCAACAATAGTCAGCATTAGGGTATTCAAAAAAAAATGCCGTGTAAATAATCCAAGTGTGGTCAGTTGCATTCAGATAAGGTGAAAAAGATTTAATGAGATAATTAATAATGATGCCCAGATAATGAGGAATTAATTGCTTTTCAATTGATGAAAGAATAAACGTTAATGGGATATAAAATGTACCTCGGAACAAAAAATCGGAAGAAGACAGAAAAGTGTTCGTGAAAAGAATTCGTCTTTGCGAAGAGCGTGGTGTTCGATGAGGAAGAAAACGTGTCATGAATCTGGCAGCTGCAACTTGCTGGAAAAGGATGATGTTTAAATCGATTAATCGAAACTGGTAGTAGCGAAAGATAATTTTCGTGTACATCGTTTGAAAAATGTAAAGTTCAAATAACAAGCACCGAATGAAAACAGAAAGATTAAGATGTTCATCACTCGTGAAAATAAAACTTCTGAAGAGAGAAGCACTTGAGAGAGAGCAACTTCTCTTCGCAACAGAGAAAGGCGTTGGGGGGAGGGGGGGGGGTGCTAACACCCTCTTCTCGAAACAACACTTCGAAGCCGGTAATGAGGTGCACGGGACGCAAACTGAGCTGAACGAAAGAACTTGTCATTCCTCCAAAGTCCTCTTTACGAGTATCAGGCCCGTAATGGGTGTGACGAGAACCTTCGCTGCGACAAGGCACGAAAAACGAACCACTTCTTCACCCCCCTCCCACGTTCATCCCCCCATGGCGCAACTCCCTGCGAGCGTGAGGGAGCAGAGCTGTGGCCATTGGCACGTGATCGGCCACGTGATGGATTGGCACCTCGGGTAGTGGTGATTGGAGCCGGAGATAAAGGGCTGGCGGAGTAATGGCGTTTGGCCCTTGGGGGGGTCTCGGCGACGACCCGGAAGGTCAATAAAGGAGTTCAGATAGCGTCGACAAGTGCCGACGTAAGGCGAAAAGAGAACGGACTCTTGGTGAAAGAGGGAAGGCGGGAAGAGAGGCAAAAGGGCGGCGCATTTTCTTTTGCTCTTGTTACTTTTGCGTTTTTTATTGCGAAAGGAAACAGGAAAGGCAAGATAACACGTGGAATAAACACGGATTGTTGAAAGGCGTCGGACAGAAAAGACTCGGCGGCCAAAAGTGATCACAGAGTCTAAAACAACTCACTATTTTTTTAAATTAATGGCTTTTGGACTTTCTCATTTAGCGTCATTTTAAGCACCTGCATTCCATGTGACTTCAGCTTGTGTGAATATCAGACATCGACAACGTCAAAAGCACAAGGTTGGGTTGTTTTATCTCTGAGTGGTACTTTTTTGCACACCATGGGCTAAATGACCAGGTAACAAGGACCCCGAGGATTCAGAGAAGTAGGGGGGAGGGGAGGGGACCCACTGGAACAACTGTTGGGAGACAGATGGTAGCCTCCCATCAAGGCCATCCAGCGTGTTCTTTAACGTGCACAGTGTATGGCTATCGAGCACACGGGGTCACAGCATAATGTCCCATCCAACAGACGGCGGCCTGTACAATCCATCGGTGTACCCTATTAACTGAGGGCAGGGTGTGAAGTTTTGCGGAGATAAATCTCAACGCTGACCCAGCTGGATTCGAACATGGGAACTGCAGATTACGAGCCTGGCGCGCTACCGCCTCCCACGAAAGCACAGGAGAGCTTCGCAATGTCCAACTGCCCTTTATTCTTTTATGCGAGAAGTTACACGAAGTTTGTTTTTCTTGGTTTCGAAGTTGTGTCTGCTGGAATCGCTGCCCCGTTGGAAAAACAGAAACGGAGAGAGTTCCCCTTGGTGCAGAGAAAGCATAGAGCGCAATTTATTCGAGGAAACTAATTCAGTAATCCAGGATACCTGTAAAGTTCCTCCTTATTATCTTACCGAGAGACAAGCCTCAGAGGTTGGATCGGTCCTGGCCGCCCTCTTTAAGTGTCCTCCTCCGTCACCAGACTTAATCCCCATTCGATTTCTTTCGCTGAGGTTTCATCAAAGACGCTTTTTAATCATCCGATATTATTTCCACAATCCATCAATGAACTGAAAGACAGGATGACTTGCGGTATCGCCAAACTGATTCCTGAAGCGCTCCGTAGAAAGAGTAGGCAGAAAGTGAATCATATTGGGATGACTGCCGCATCATTTTCGGCTCTCATATTAGGCAGCTGTGGAATTGACACTGCATATTCTTTGTGATGTCATATGTTTTGCATTCGTGTAACAAACAAAATAAAGAGTAGTAAAAAGGTTTGAAGTTGGAAAGTCATTCTGTACTTACCCAGTATAACTTTTACCTATCATTTGCAAGTGGCTATGATTACACTCTGATAAGAATTCATGGGAATTAAAGGACTTACATTAATATTGATTGAAGAATAGCTGCGGGATCTATTGATAAAGTTGCTATTGTGATTAGAAGTCGATTTTCGAACTTTTGAAACACTCGTGTTTCAGTTTTGAACTGCTATATCATTAAAGATTAAATATCTGATATAGATTTTGTTCTTTTTTAAATTTCTTTAATTATTATTTTTCTGATATTTAAATTGTCATCTAATCTATTATCAATGTGGATCATTAATAATGCATAAGTAACATTCATAATCTTATTGTGAAAACTGTGAAGGCGATCTGTTTTTAAATGTCCGTATGCGAAGTGTTGTCTTAATAAAGGGAGAAGTCTTTGCCCCCCCCCTTCCCCCGCGAGTGCAAGTAGAGAAGGATCAATTGAGACGCGAAATTGCTACACCATTCGCAGCTCAATAGTCTGCGTCTGAACGATTTCTGCTTGAACATCTTTTTCTCTACTTTGGATTTTCAATCTTCATCTGGCGATGCAAAGAGCCAAAATAACACTCTGTTGACTTCGGAGGATGTTTCCAACAATAGATGGAAATCCGTCCGTTTTTGTTTTATTTATGCTAACCAGGCATAACCGCTTTAACAATGCACTCACTATTTGTAAGCAAAAATGGCTAAGGTTTGGGAGGGGGGGGGGGGTTAAACTGAACTCAGTGCAATTTTATTGGTTAGATTGAGATCGCATTATTTATGTATTTTTTAATTTATTATTTATTGGGTAGTGTGGCAGAGAGGTTAGCGCACTTGACTTCTGATATAACAGGACCTGGGTTCGAGCCCCGGATAAGGCATGGACGTTTGTGTTGTTTTTCTGCTGAGGTCTTGCCATCCACACTAACATTCTAATATAGCATATAAATTGACAGACTCTCTGTCAGACCTCTGTGGCAAGCAGCTGCTTGAGGGGGTATTTTTTTTAATAACGCTTAACACTTGAATAAGAATTAAATAATTTTTAATTGAAGAAAATTATTTCTGCAAGAACGTATTTTTTTATCGTCACTGATATACACCGAAGAGCCAAAACATTTTGATCACCTGCCTAATAGGAGGTTGGTCTTCCACGTGCTGCCAAAATAACTCTTACCCGGCGAGGCATGAACGCTACAAGATTTCTAAAGGTGTCTTGTGGTATCTGGTACCAACACGTTACCGGCAGATTCTTTAACCCTTGTAAGTTACGTGGTTGAGCCACATTAGAATACATTCATAAATCATAATCATAATAATAAATCACATTCATAAATCTATTGTGAAATCTCTGTTGGCAATCTGTTTTTAAATGTCCGTATGCGAAGTGTTGTTAAAGTTGAGCCGCCGCAGATCGGATATGCTGTTCCAACACAAACCACAGATGCTCGATTGGATTGATGTCTGGGGAATTTGGAGACCAAGGCAATAGCTGGAAGTCTTCCTTATGTTCCGCGAACCATTCTCGAACAATCCGAGCAGTGTGGCATGGCGCCTTATTCTGCTGAAAGAAGGCACTATTAGAGCGGAATATCGTTGTCACGACAGGATGTACCTGGTCTGCAATGATGTTTAGGTAGATGGTAGACGTCATAGTTTCCTGCACATGAATGACTGGACCCAGGGTTTCCCAGCAGAACATTGCCCAAAGTATTACTCTTCTTCCACCGGCTTGTTTTCGTCTCATGTTGCATCCTGGTGCCAACGCTTCCCCAGGTAAACGACGCACATGTACCCTACCATCCACATAGTGCAACAGGAAATGAGGTTCATCAGACCAGACCTCCTTCTTCCAATTATTCAAGTCCAGTTTTGATGCTTGCGTGCCCATTGTAGGCGCTTTTGATAGTGAACCAGGTTAGCAATCGGAGCGGAACGTATTTTCAGCAGGGTTTGACGCAATCGGAGCGGATAGGCAATCGGAGCGGCTACGCATTTTCAGCAGGGTTTGATGTACTGTCCATTACTCCCATCACCAGCATTCAAATTATGGACGAGTCGCGCCACACTATCCCTTCTGTTGGCTCGTACCATGCGGTATAGCCTTCGCTCACCTCCAGAATCGATGAACCGTGGTCACCCCACACCTTGCTGGCGGTTCATGGTTTTCCCTCATCGGACCACTTTTTGAGGGTACTAACCATGGCTCACCGTGAGCACCCCACAACCTTTGCCGTCTCGTAAATGCTCTGACCCAGTCGTCTGGCCATTACAATTTGGCCTTTGTCAAACTCACTTAAGTCCGCTGCCTTTCCCATCTGAAGAATAAGAATAAAACTGATTAACAGAGCTCAGTATCAGGTGTTATTTATACCATTTCATGACCTTCACATGCTCCATCGTTTACCTGCAATTGCTTCGATTTGCATAAAGATGCGCTGGTCATAATATTTTGACTTTTCGGTGTATATAAGTAACTTGAATTCCATATTTTAAATGACGATGATTTGTGATTAGGCACGTTATGTGATGTGGTCTGAGCGTTTTCATGCAGTTCTAATATAGCCACACATCATCAGAGACACAATACTCTCATGCAACTAAACAAACGTTAGCCAATGTTATGGGGACACAAGAGTAACGATAGGAGTAAATTTCGGGATGTCTATGTAGCTCATTCGATGTGCATGAAGGCGCTCAGGACATATGAAATCATTTGCCTAATTACGAGCCGCATTAATACATGATCGTCATTTGAAATAGAGAGTTTGATGAAATATTAAGCTGAAAAAAAAATTGGTTTTGCCGTGAGTGGCTTCGAACCCACATCTCTCAGTAACATGCCAGGTGTGCTAACCACTACACGTCAACGGCCAACATTTTTCATTCAGCTAGTATGACTTATAAACTTTCTCGCATTTTTTTGCTTGATTCGTTCATTTTTTTGACACTAGCTGAAGGAAAAACGTCAGCCACTGATGGTGTAGTGGTTAGCATACCTGGCATGTTACTGAAAGATGTGGGTTCGAATCCCACTCACGACGAAACCAATTTTTTTCAGCTGAATATTTCATGAGTCCCATGTCCATTCCATGTGTGTCCACAGTCCATCTCCTGTGATGCCTTTCTATTCAACTGGACACTTTCTAAGTTTCTTCTACTGAGATAAAACTACTTCTAATAATAGACTTCCGCAAGCCAGACAAGAACACCACTGATACTTACTGCATTCTGGTGGATTTGTTGTCCTCAATTTAGAAAACCCAGAAAACCCTGCATATTCTTAAATAGGCAGTTAATACCTGTGTCGCAAGGTCAACAGAACCAATCCTTTTAAGACGCCTGCCAGTCATGGATGAAGTCACAGTCGAGATTGGATCCCATCCAGGGGCGGTGATAAGTATGAAATCGGGGAGAGGCCATTTATGGACATACGAAGGATTTTGCAGTGAAAAGTATCATTTCTGGAGTACAAAATCCTTTCTATGTCCTTTACATTTGCCTTCATATGGGGTACTGAAGAAGTCAAGGGTTTGTCCTCTTTGAAAAGAAATTGGCTAGCTGTTGAAATGAAAAAATTAAACACTTGCGGGTCTCTTGGAAGGGGGGGGGGGAAGCCCCCGTGGCCACTCCTTATGACAGCCACTGATCCCATCACTAACATCATCATATCATGTCAAAGTGGACTTGCCCAGATGGAAATGAAAAAAAGGCGTGTTTCTTTCTGGAGTTTTAAGAATCTATATTAATGTATATTAATCAAGAGAAAACGCAGTTTAAACGAAAGATAGTATCCCGATCCCTCCTCCCATAAATAATAATAATAAATACCCCCCTCAAGCAGCTGCTTGCCACAGAGGTCTGACAGGAGCCTGTCAGTTTATATGCCACAGTAGAAGGTCTGTGAGGATGGCAAGACCTCAGCAGAAAAACGACACATACATCCATGCCTTACCCGGGACTCGAACCCAGGTCCCTTAGATCAGTAGCCAAGCACGCTAACCACTCGGCCATGGGACGACTCACCTCCTCCCATACCGCTGAACAAATCTATTTTTTTTTTTGTTTTCTTTCCTCTCCTCATTGGAAGAAAAATCATAGAGTTTGTTGCCAAACGATCTTTGTATTTACGTTTTCATTTTAACGATTTAAATTGTAAAATTAAATTTAACTGATTATTTGGAGACTTTTGATGAAAGAAAATGCTTTATTTTCCATCTGAGGGAAGCGATCTGTCCTTCTATTGATTCCTTCGTACCTCTATTGAAGTAGCGAAAAATACGATCATATTTCGCCTTCTTTCGTCAGCAAGGAAATAAATGAAAATGCGAGATTAATACGTAAAAGTATCATTTGTTATTGCAGGAAGTGAAAAGTATTCTTTGACTGATAACACAATGGCGCTGAGGTAAAAAAATCGGGAACTTTGTTCATTGCTTCAACAATTTTTGCAACCAAATATCGCCTGCAGACAAGAACGAATTATTTGCTTAAGATTAAGAAAGCGTAAAAATAAAAGTCTAAAATTTTTATATCTGTCAAAGAAAATATTGCTTTTTAAAACGCTTTTTTGTGATCTGAAAAGAGGTAAGAAGAAACGTATGGTAGTTAGTGTTTTTTCTTTCAAATTTTTTATAATATTTCATATATCCCACCTTGAAATGGTAATATTGACATTGGTTTCGAAATTAAGACAGAAACATAAAAAGAAAACAATTATGGGTTTCATATTATTTTTTTTAACGGATGGAGACAATCTCTAAGCATTTGGCTTGTATTGGTGTCTCGTACACTATACAAACACTTAGACAAGGAATACACTATACTAAGACAAAGAATACAACATGCAAACATTTAGACAAGGAATACAACATACAAACAGTTAGATAAGGAATACGACATACAAACACTTAGACAAGACATGCCAGCTGGAAAAGTAGTCAGGTGCGCTAACCACAAGGCCAGGGAGCAACGCTAATAAAAAAGTCGATAGTGTAGTAATGCCGTCACTTCACATTAGCCATGACCAGTGCTTACGTAATGGAAATGCCTGCCGATTTCAAGACGTGAAGCGACAGCAGGGCTACTTCCATTTTCGTCCACTTGGCGCTGGCGATCCGTTGTTTTGCTTGTTATTTGCTTCGTGGCAGTATAGGTTATTACGCAGTTTACCGCTTGCTTGAAAATTGGACTCTGATACGGATTTGTTCGTAAGTAATTATTTACTATTCTGTTTACTTTCTGCTGTTTTTAACTAGAAGTCTGAACGATGATGCAGTATTGTGTGATGTTTTTCAGAAGCGAAACTCAGTTTCTGTCGAACTCAAATTCGATAGAAACTCCGTCTGTTCCAAACCGGATCTGCATGACGCTTCATCAATATGTCGGCAACGTAACGATGACATGAGTAATTGGAAAAAAATTCTGAGATCACTTTTGAATAAATAATATTTTGGAATCGCAGAAACCTTTACAATATATGGAACTGAGTTGCACTGCCCTAATAAAATATTAGAGTTGTTGGGTTGTTTTACCTCTGAGCGGCACTTTTTTGCACACCATGGGCTAAATGGCCAGGTCACATGGACCCCGAAGGCTCAGAGAAGGTTGTGGGAGGGGACCCACTGGAACAGCTGTTGGGAGACAGATGGTAGCCTCCCGTCTAGGCCATCCAGCGTGTTGTTTAACGTGCAATGTCTCTCCCGCACACGGGGCCACGGCTTAACGTCCCATCCGACGGACGGCGGCCTTTCCAAGCCCATCGGTGTCCCCTACTGACCATGGGCAGGGCGGGGAATTTTGCGGAGATAAATCTCAACGCTGACCCAGCTGGGACTCGAACCTGGGAACTACAGATTACGAACCTGGCGCGCTACCGACTGAGCCACCCCCGCCCCGGAGACGGATGGACCCCTCCTATCAAGGCTGTTTAGAGTGCTCTTTAGCGTACAAAAGGTGTGACTCTTCTGCACCGGGGCCATGGTTCCTGTGCGACGGATGGTGACTCTTCGGAGATGTCCTCCAGTCGAGGGAGGAAAGCGATCATCATAAATCAACTTTTCTCAAAATCCTCTCGCAAGTGAACAATTTCTTATTCCCACGTTTGTATTTTCAAATGACCTGCCTAATAGGAATCATTTTAAGTTCCTAAAGGGTCCCAAATGCCAATTTCGCTACTTCAAGAATTTTTAAGAATCCTTGCTAAGAATTTTTAAGAATCCTTTAGGAAGCAGAATAAAAAAAGAGGTACCCACACACACATATATAATGTAAGAAACCATTCTGCATATTATTTTGTGTGAAAGAATATCACAGTTTATAGAGATGCTAACCCCCATCATGAGAAAGGGCTAGAAAATCCGAGGGGCTAGAAAACGCTGGGATTGGATAGGACATTATGCCCCGTGTGCGGGAGAGCCCTTAACCTGTGCATTTTAAAGAACACGCTGGATAACCTTGACGGAAGACTTCCATCTGTCTCCTAACAGCTGTCCAGTGAATCCCCTTCCCTCAACCTCCTATCATCCCTCGGGGTCCTTGTGTCATTGCGAGCACGAAAGTGCCCCCCCTCCCCCTTACAGAAATTTTCAGATATTAATTTTTTCATCGTGAACCATTCATTAGGTCATTAGCACATGCAGTCATACATCTGCAAAAAATTTCAGCTTTCTAATTTAAACTGTTTTTTTCTAATTAAAGAAAAGGCAAAAATCTAACAACTCTTGGTTCCAACTGTGACCTATAATAAACATTTTCGGATTCTAAAGTGTTGACTGCTTCTGTTAAAACGAGAAAATATTTGTTTATTTTGGAGATGCTGAAGATTTTAGGATTTGTTTTCCATGTCAATGGGACACTAAAGCAACTTTTAATTAACACAAAAAATAAAATATTTCGCTTACTTAACCTCATCGGAAGCCAAGCCTCTCTAGAAAATGGTCTTGATTGACACCTTAATGCTATTAATAACAGCTACCATTAGATCAGCGATAGCATACTGGGCTTTACTCCTTCCCTCAGCTCCCATCTCTTACTGGTGTATCGTTTCTCCTGTATATCAGGCAGCTCTTCGATCAGCAATTGGCTTACCCAAAGTTCACCTTTACCACTCTTTTATGCTAAGATGAGAACATTTCTCCCCCCCCCCCCCCTTCACTGCTTCGTCTTGTGCCTGACAGGAGTACAATAAAAAGAAATGACTTCCTTTTTGCTATCGGATCTGCCGTCAGCCACTTATTTTACAATTTCATCGTTGGGATCGTAGCCATGGGCTACGGAGGTCCAACCAGACCGTGCAATTTAAGTTCTCCAAGCAAGTCTGTCCTGAGCTACATCTGCTCATCTGGCCACTGCACACCAATTCTAACAAGGTCCTGTTTGACATTGTCTGTCCACCGCATCCTAGGTCTCCCCCTCTTTCTGAGGCCTCTTGGCACACTGTTCATAACCCTATTCGCCAATCTATAATTATCCATACGGGCAACATGGCCAAATCAACGGAGTCTCTCTCTGCACAATATGCTGCTTAAAGGAGGTTGCAAACTCCTTTGCCTAACCTCATCATTAGTTACAAAGTTGAACCACCTAATGCCCAAGATACTGCATAAGCATCTGGAATCAAAAGCATCTAGTTTCCTGTTATCTTGTTTACAAAGTGTCCAAGTTTCACTACCATAACTAACCCTAGAAAGAACCAAACTATTATACAGTCTAATTTTAGTCTTTAGGTGTATACGCCTATTTCACCACACTCTCCATAGATTCTTAAAAGTCCCGGCAGCAATCCCTATTCGTCTGTTAATCTCATGCCGTACATCACCATTATCTGTTACATATCTCCCAAGATAATTAAACTGTGACACCTGCTCAAGACTGCAACCATTCAGATTAACTGAATCACAGTCTGCCTAACCAATTTTCATCACTTTAGTTTTCTCTCTGTTTATAACCAAACCTACTGTATTATTATCTATATAATATATCTTTTATTACCTGAATAATCACACTAAAGAGAAATGGAGACAAAATGCAACCTTGTCAAACACCAGAAACAATGCTAAACCAATTACCACAAGCCTTACCAACTCTCACACACGACTCAGTGTTATTATAGAGAGCTTTCATTATGTTAACTAACTTGTCTAATATGCAATACAATCTCACAATCAACCACAAATTATGACGATCAACAGAGTCGAAATCCTTTTTGAAATCAACAAAGCTAGCAACCAAAGGTTTCTGAAACTCTAAACATTTCTCAAGAATCTGCCTGAGTGAAAATATCTGATCCACACATCCCCTACCACTTCCGAATCCATATTGCTCATCATGCAATTTGCTGTCAACCAGATTCTTAATTCTATTAAGCACAATCATGGAAAGAACTTTACCTGGAACAGAGAGTAGGCTGATACCCCTATAGTTATCACAAGAACTGCAATCACCTTTTTTAAAAATAGGAATAATAATAGCTCTGGTAAAATCTTTAGGAGTCATTCCTTTATCATAAAAGATATTCAAAATTTCAGTCATCCATGTGGTGGCAGAAACATTCCCAGCTCTAAGCATTTCTGTAGTAATTTCATCTACCTCAGGTAGTTTAGAAACAGCCAAAATAACTTCAGACTGTTATAGGGCCAACATTAAAGCCAGTAATGCATCTATCATCATTACAAACAATGGACATATTGTTTAGAACATCACTGAAATGCTGAGCCCCACCTAGCCATTACAGGATCCTCACCTTCTGTAACCTTGTTTATCCTTCAATCCCTGGGGCGGGGGTGACTCAGTCGGTAGCGCCCAGGCTCGTAATCTGCAGTTCCCAGGTTCGAGTCCCAGCTGGATCAGCATTAAGATTTATCTCCACAAAATTCCCCGCCTGCCCACGGCAGTAGGGGACACCGATGGGCTTGGAAAGGCTGCTGTCCGTCGGATGGGACGTTCAAGCTGTGGCCCCGTGTGTGCGGGAGAGCCATACCCTGTGCACGTTAAAGAACATGATGGATGGCCTTGACGGGAGGCTACCATCTGTCTCCCAACAGCTGTTCCAGTGTGTCCCCTCCCCCAACCTTCTCCGAGCCTTCGGGGTCCTTGTGACCTGGACATTTAGCGCGCTGTGTGCAAAAAAGTGCCGCTCAGAGGTAAAACAACCTGTCTCAACCATCAATCCCTGCATACCTGTCCGTTTTCTACCACACAAAACATTAACTATCTGGTACAGTCTCTTTCTGTTGTGCTGTCTAACTGCTTCCTCGGCTTTGTTAGCCAAGCCATGATGACAGAGATTCTTATCAGCAACTAACTGATCGTTTACCCGTTTATTAAGGTCTCAGTAGTGTTTCTACTCTGAATTAAAACAAAAATGGCCAAAGACTGTTTGGATCGGAACTGTGCTTTGGTCTCTAATGAGCAACTTGGAAGTGGAATTCCCTGTCCTTCACGAGCAGTTTTCTTACGTGAAAAACTACCAACAGGAACATCAGTATTCTCAGCTGAAGCTATAGCACTCTTAGGACGGTCACCTCTATTATTCAAGAAAATAATAATTTTCTCCTATTATCTAACTCAAAATAAAATCTATACTCACCATACTTAGTACCATATCACAAAATCACACTCGGATATTGTCATGTCCCCCGAATTTTATATTTATTTATTTATTTATTGCTGTGTTTTTGTTGTATTTTAGTGTTGTATATATTTTTATGTATTGAGTGTGTTCGTGTGCTGGGGATGACTCACAAAGTTGTTTTTCCGGTCTAAAGCTGCTGCATGCAAGTGGTGATGACTGCCAGCAGTCATTTATGGCCGTAAATGACTAGCCTAGGGCGCTATTGCAGCGAGGAGGCTAGGCGGTAGATTTGAAGCATTAGTTTTGGTGTGAGCTGTCGAACGAGAAGGAGTGGTTTCGATATGCATCAGAAGGATGCCGTCATACTCAAAGGAAACCCTTGAAGTGAGGGTGCGATTCCAAAGGGGAATCGAGATTCTTGGAGAATCTGTTTTTTATTCTTGTGGTTCAGAAGGAACCACAGTGCAGGCAAAGGGTGGTTATCCTTTCGCCGAGTTTTTGAGGTCTGTAAAGTGAGTATTCGCAGAGCGTGCGACTCTCCACCTCATTATATTGTTGTTTGCAGCAGTGAAGCAGCAAAGGCCCACGGAGTGGAGCGCATTCCCAGCACGTAGCTGTATAGAATGCTAATAAACTGTGTCATCCCTATCCAACTCTCATGTAGTTAATCAATGGACGGTTGTTATTCCTAATTCAACACCAGTCTCTTCAAAGGCGTGCAGTGCCACAGGCCTAAAAACCCGTGAACCTGTATTTTCACCGAAGTGAGGGCGAAGTTCTCTAAGTACTAATCGAATTGTCCTCCGGTGGCTATGACATTTGGCCCAGTCCCATCGCATTCCGAACAGGGAGGTCATGACATCTGGCTCAGTCTGAAGGGATCAGATAGAGAGGACATCACAAAGGCCCAGTCGGACAGGATCCGAACTATGGGTCATCACATCTGGCTTAGTCTGACAGGATAAGATCCTTTGGTCATCACATCTGACATTGTCCGACGTTATAAGATCCTTTGATTATCACATCTGGCTCAGTCGGACAGGACAGGATCCAAACCTTTCGTCATCACAGATAGACTTGATCAGATCGTTCTCTGCAACAAGTGATGCTTCGGCATCTTCCATTACTTTTCTTTAGGTTCCGGGACATGTGTGATGAGAATTAGAGATTAGTAGGTCAGCCCATTCTTTGGCGAAAAAGAGCAACATCTCTTCCAAATTTGCATTCATAATCAACTCTGTGTGCAGAAGATATAATTAATTTATGCCGTAAGGAATTATGTAAAAATCTAAGGTTGGAATGAGAATCTTCTTCTGAGCCAAATATGTTCCCACATCTAATTGGCTTCCCTTTAGAAACAACCAATATATACACTCCGAGAAATATGGAAACTTTAATAACCGGCCTTCGTCTCGATGTGGCCCCTCTCCAAGCATTTGTCCACATAGGTCATCTGACAACTGCGGGCAACGTGAAACAACAGATCACTTCATTCTCCCTTGCCCAAGTCTGGATAACATATGAGCTCCAATGACAACATTCTTCACACTCAATGGACTAAAAATATTTGCTCCTAACACCTGTTGGAACATTTTCTCCCCACCAGAAAAATCTCCATTCCAAAGTTAGAAAACTACATCAGACTTTCATGCAGATTTAGTTAAAAACTCTGATTTGCAGCAATAAATCCCTCTTTCATCTGACTTGACGATATTTGCAAAAATACTTAACCATCTCAACAAATGAATCTGTCTATTGGGATATGAAGCCTACTGGATTGCCTACTGGATTGCGATTGTGTTGTTGCTGCTAGACATTTGTGTCTCGGAACCGACTTGTTGCTAAGATGGCATCCTATGACCGTGCCATTGAAAGTCACTGAGCTCTGTCGTATGGTCCATTCTCCTATTCATGCATGTCCATGAGGTGTGCCAGGCCAAGTGCATCCTTCGATACTTGTTTGGGCCGTGGTTGTGGCGTATATGGGCGAATTCACTACTCGGAAGGGGTGTCCGAATACTTTTGTTCCGAAAGTGTATGTCCTTATAACTGAAACATCATTATAAATATTTAATGTTTCTTTAGAGGAATTAGAAATTACATTTAAATCATTATTATGGTCACCTCTAAATATTACTTTCCGCTATTTTTACCTATCTTCTTATTGCTTTTGGCTTTGACATTGGTCGGTTTCTGGATTTGACAAAATGTTGTTCCACCAAATCTTTCGAACGCGATGGAGAAACTTAATGATTCATGTGCCAAATGAAAGCTTGTAACGCGGGGAGAGTCATAGGCTATAAAAAAATCGACCTCCATGCTTTCCTCCCCCCTAAAACACGAGAAACATGAAAGTGGTTATACTAAAGCTTCGGAACGGGAGGAGGACATACACTTACCAGTTGGGTGCCAAATGAAAGCTCATATAATGACTGCCGTAATCGGTTTCGAATTTTCACCCACTGTTCTCTCACTCTGTAATAAAAGGGGGGGGGAGGCGGATTTTCTCGGGGTTAGACTTCAACGAATCATATCTCAAATGAAAGCTTGTGACGTCTCCAATATCATGCGCTATGTCAAATATGACTTCAAAAGGGAGCGAAAACGTGGTCGATGTTTATGTGTCATATATCAAAGGAAAGTTTTGAAGGTAGAGTTTTTGCTGACAAAAATATATGTTATATAAATAAATTAAAAAATTTCAAAAATACCTAACTGTTCCTATAGGAGGGTCTTAAAAATCAGGAAATAAACCGAAAGCATATCAGTGGTGCAATCGATCACCGAGTTCGCATTCGCTTCGAAGGAAGATAGGGCACCGACTTACCTACTCAACAAGATTGCCGACGCCCTATCTTCTTTCGAAGTGAATACGAACTCAGTGATCGATTGCACCATCGATATGTTTTAGGTTTATTTTCTGCTTTTTTTTTGGCCCGTATAGGAAGATAGGTATTTTTAAAAAATTTTGATTTATTTATTGTTTTGTTTAAATCAATTAGTTTATTTTTTTGCAAACCTCTTTACATGCTCGGTTCCATTGTTTTGTTTCTGAGCATCACTCTTTTTGCACACAATCGGCTGAATGGCCAGGTCACAAGGGCTCAGAGAAGGTTCTGGAAAGGGGCACACCGGACAGTTGTTAGGAGACAGAGGGGAGTCGAGGACGTCGAGGCCGCCTAGTGTTTTTTCTTTAACCTATTCGCCCCTATACGCCACCCACAGCTCGCCTGCACACGGGGGCCACGGTTTGACTTTCCATCCGACGGACGGCGGTCTCTCCGAGTCATCAGGTCCCTTTTCTGACTGAAGGCAAAGTGGGGGTTTAGCGGAGATAAATCTCAATTTTAGCACAGATGGTAGTCGAACCCGGGAACTGAAGATTATGAGTCTGATGCGTTACCGAATAAGTCGACTCCTTTCATGCAGGAATCAGGTAATCATTCTCATTGCATTTGAACGACTATTGGTTTTTTTAAATATCGTTTTTAAAAAGAGAGAGATAATGTGCCCGCTTTGTCATCTGTCTGTCTGTCAGTCTATAGACATCGAACTCTTTGGATTTTAGAGATAATTAAAAATTCTTTTTGTCTTGCATAGCTTTCGATGAAATATTAACGCTTCCGCACTTTCTGAATCTTTCAAAAGCTGTAATTCAGTCCTCTAATGGTGGAAAATTTAAAAATTCCAAAATTCCAATCGAATATTTTAGATGATGTATTTATGCTAGAGCCGTCCCGTGGCCGAGTGGTTAGCGCGCTTGGCTACTGATCTACGGGACCTGGGTTCGAGCCCCTGGTAAGGCATGGCTGTTTGGGTCTGTTGTTTTTCTGCTGAGGTCCTGCCATCCTCTCAGACCTTCTATTCTGGCACATAAACTGATCAGGCTCCTGTCAGACCTCTGTGGCAAGCAGCTGCTTGAGGGGGGATTTATTTATTTATTTTTATTTATGCTAGAAATTCGAAATTTTGGTGGTGAAATGTGAAGGTCACACAGTTTCTGTTGGCAACGATGAGTTGATCTCTAACCCTCAGGTGGGGTAGGAAAAGCAATTGTTTTGTTTTAACAGGCAATTGGAAAACTCTTTTTTTAGTTGGATTGGTACTAATCAAATATTACAATTCTTATTTTTCGAATACTAAGTGTTTAATGTATTTTTAGAGTTTTAATTTATATTGTTAGAAATCACTAAATATGGAAAAAGAGAAACTTTTAACGAATGTTGCAAATGATTTATTTGTGGTATAAATATGAAATTTCGGTTATAGAGTGCCAAGAGATGAATTCCACTGAGAGCAACAATCTGCCCCCTTTCTCAGAGGGGTGTGGGAAGAGTAACTTTTTTAAATTAAAGGAATAAAGACATATACTTTCTCTCTTGTATAAATACTAATAAAATACTACTATTCGCATTTTACGAATCATTCATTAGCTCGAAATAAAATTTCTAAAGAAGAAACAAAACAAGCAAACGCAAAGCTTCATTCTCCCTGAAAACGAGATTACCATGTGCGCCAGAGGCTGTACGCGTTCTTCTAGCTCTTCTTCGCTTCAGGTGGTTTGGAGCAGTTTTGATATTTAATGTTCTGGTGTCCAAGTTCGAATCATGGTTTAACATGATGGTTTTTTCTGTCATAACCTACAGAGAAATTGATAGCTTTTCTAGTGTTATCACTAAAGAAAGAGGAAGAGAGATTTGTTGCAATAATTCATGATTAATAATCATCATTCTCCAGCAACCCCAAGGACTACCATGTCCAAACAGATTTGCAATTGAGATCCAACCAGATTGTGCAATTTAGTACTCCAAAAACATCTCTCCTGAGCTACATCTGCTGCATCTGCCCACTGTAGATTAATTCTAACGAGGTCCTGTTTGACATTGTCTGCCCACTGCATCCTGAGTCTTCCCCTCTTTTTGAGGCCTTTAGGCACATTGTTCATAACCCTATTTGCTAATCTATAATTATCCATACCGGCAACATGCCCAAACCCTGCAAAATATGCTACTCAAAGGAGCTTGTCTACTCCTTTCCCTAACCTCATTACTTAAAAAATTGAACCCCTAATGCCCAAGAAACTGCGTAAACATCTAGAATCAAAAGCATCCAGTTTCATATTATCTTGCTTACAAAGTGTCAAGTTTCAGTACCACAGCTAACTCTAGAAAGAACCAAACTATTATACAGTCTAATTGTAGTCTTTAGGTGTTGTTGCCTATTTCTCCACACTCTCCATAGATTCTTAAAAGTTCCGGCAGCCATCCCTATTCGTCTATTAATCTCATGCCGCACATCACCAGTATCTGTTACATAGCTCCCAAGATAATTAAACTGTGACACCTGCTCAAGACGGCAACCATTCTGATTAATTTAATCACAGCATGCCTGACCAATTTTCATCACTTTAGTTTTCTCTCTGTTTATAACCAAACCTATTCTACTATTAGTTTCATCAACAGCTCGAATGAAAGAGTTGATCTCATCAACATCATTTGCCAAAAGGGCTAAATCATCAGCATAATCTAAATCAGAAATGTTCGTATTTCCAGTCCATTTAAGGCCAAAATCTTTCCCTTGAAGTGAATTTCGCATAACATAATCATAACCAAACTAAAGAGAAAAGGAGACAAAATGCACCCTTGTCGAACACCAGAAGTAATGCTAAACCAATTGCTACAAGCCTTACCAACTCTCACACACGACTCTGTTTTATTATACGGAGCTTTCATTATGTTAACTAACTTGTCAGGTATACCATATGATCTCACAATCAACCACAAATTATGACGATCAACATAGTCTAAAGAATTTTTGAAATCAACCAAGTTAGCAACCAAAGGTTTCTGAAACTCTAAACATTTCTCAAGAATTTGCCTACGTGAAAATATTTGATCTACACATCCCCTACCACATTTGAATCCACATTGCTCATCACGCAATTGCCTGTCAACCATATTCTTAATTCTATTAAACACAATCATGGAAAGAACTTTACCTGGAACAGAGAGTAGGCTGATACCCCTATAGTTATCACAAGAACTGGGATCACCTTTTTATTTTAAATAGAGATAATAATAGCTGTAATTAAATACTTAGGAACAACATCATTATCATAAAAAATATTCAAAGTTTCCGTCAGTCATGTGACAACACATGTTTTCCTTGCTCTAAACATTTCCATAGTAATTTCATCTACCCCTTGGGATTTATGTAGTTTAAGCTTTAGAAATAGCCAAAACAACTTCAGACTGTGATATAGGGCAAATATTAAAGCCAGTAATGCATCTATCATCATTGCAAACAATGGGAGTAGAAATAAACATATGGTTAGGACATCACTGAAATGCTCAGCCCACCTAACCGTGACAGAATACTCACCTTCTATAACCTTACCTTGTTTATCCTTCAATCCCTGTATACCTGTCTGTTTTCTAATACACAAAACACAATAATTATCTGGTACAATTCTCTGCTATTGTTTAGTCTAACTGCTTCCTGGGCTTTGTCAGTCAAGCCAAAGATTCTTATCAGCAGCTAACTGATCCTTTACACGTTTAATAAGCTCTCTGTAATGCTTTCTGTTAGGACTAGTAGGGTATTGATTAAGAACATTTCTGCAGTTCTTTCTTTTCAAAATAAGCTCCAGTGCCTTATCATTAAAAGAAATTTGCCTCCTCTGCACCTTTTTTCCTAAAAGAGTATTGTTAGTGTCCAAAAAAGCCTGTTTAAAATGGCCCCATTCTTCCTCAACTTCAGTAATAAGCAAACCATGACTGTAATAATGACTAAGTAACCTATCATGGTAAGCTTTAGCTATAACTGAGTCTTTCAGAGCTTCAGTATTAAAGGTAATTTTTTTAACCCTAGCACAGCACTTTTTAAGTTTAAGTTGCAAGACACTTTTAACAAGGTAATGATCATCCTCCTCCTCCTCCACAAGCAGCCATGGGCTATGGAGGTTCAACCAGACCCTGCAATTTAGTTCTCCAAGCAAGTCTGTCCTAAGCTACATCTGCTGCATCTGGCCACTGCACACCAATTCTAATAAGGTCCTGTTTGACATTGTCAGTCCACCGCATCCTAGGTATCCCTCTCTTTCTGAAGCCTTTAGGCACACTGTTCATAACCATATTCGTCAATCTATAATTATTCATACGGGCAACATGGCCAAACCAACGGAGTCTCTCTCTGCACAATACGCTGCTTAAAGGAGGTTGCCGACTCCTTTGCCTAACCTTAAATCAGGATCAGAACAAAAAATTATTACTAAATGAAATCGAAACTTATTTTGAAACCAATGCTGTTAATTCACATAGATACTTAATTGACACACAGATACATTAATTTAAAAATTATGGCTTTTCTAAAAAAGAAATTAATCTCATCTCAAAACTAAAAACAAATAAAGCTCTAACTAATACTACATTATTACAATTTAAATAAAAAAATTCTCCCAATTGTCCAAATTGCTTAACTCCTCAAACTTTATACCATATTATTTTTGACTGAAATTCTATAACTTACAAAGACAAAATTATTACAACAAACTTAATAAATTTAATATTTTTACCTACTCTTTCCTAAATATCCTTCACCATAATAACAAAAAAATAAAACTCATCTTATATAGATTCATAATAGATTTTTTCAAAGACTGTTCATTACTGGATACCATCTAACATACCTTAACAAATTTCGTTCTTTCTTCTCCTAACAACACAAACAACATGAAAACTAGACAATCAATATTTATTTCTTTTCTTTTTTTCTCATATACATCATGAAGATTATATAACATTTTTACTTTCATAATACCACAACATGAAGATTATACTACAAAATACCATTATTTTAGTATCATATTTTTTATTTACTATCCTACTATGACCTGAATGAGTTAGAACAATCTCTTTTTGTTCTAATACTTTCAATTTTGAGGGACGTGTGATGATGATTGCCTAACCTCATCATTAATTACAAAGTTGAACCACCTAATGCCCAAGATACTGCGTAAGCATTTAGAATCAAAAGCATCTAGTTTCCTGTTATCTTGTTTACAAAGTGTGCAAGTTTCTTTACCATAACTAACCCTAGAAAGAACCAAACTATTATACAGTCTAATTTTAGTCTTTAGGTGTATACGCCTATTTCTCCACACTCTCCATAGATTCTTAAAAGTCCTGACAGCAATCCCTATCCGTCTGTTAATCTCAGGCCGCACATCACCAGTATCTGTTACACAGTTCCCAAGACAATTAAACTGTGACACCTGTTCAAGATTGCAACCATTCAGATTAACTGAATCACAACCTGCCTGACCAATTTTCATCACTTTAGTTTTCTCTCTGTTTATAACCAAACCTACTCTACTACCAGTCTCATCAACAGCTCGAATGAAAGAGTTCATCTCATCAACATCATTTGCCAAAAGGGCTAAGTCATCAGTATAATCTAAATCAGAAATTTTAGTATCTCCAAATTCTTAAATTTGGCCAAAAAATTTAAGGCCAAATTCTTTGCCTTGCAGTGAATTTCGCATAACATAATCAATAACCAAACTAAAGAGAAAAGGAGACAAAATGCACCCTTGTCGAACACCAGAAGTAATGCTAAACCAATTGCTACAAGCCTTACCAACTCTCACACACGACTCTGTTTTATTATACGGAGCTTTCATTATGTTAACTAACTTGTCAGGTATACCATATGATCTCACAATCAACCACAAATTATGACGATCAACATAGTCTAAAGAATTTTTGAAATCAACCAAGTTAGCAACCAAAGGTTTCTGAAACTCTAAACATTTCTCAAGAATTTGCCTACGTGAAAATATCTGATCTACACATCCCCTATCACATTTGAATCCACATTGTTCATCACGCAATTGCTTGTCAACCCGATTCTTAATTCTATTAAACACAATCATGCAAAGAACGTTCCCTGGAACAGAGAGTAGGCTGATACCCCTATAGTTATCACAAGAATTGCGATCACATTTTTTGAAAATAGGGATAATGCTACCTCTGGTAAAATCCTTAGAAAACATGCCTTTATCATAAAAGATATTCAAAATATCAGTCATCCAAGTGGTAACAGAAACATTCCCAGATCTAAGCATTTCCGTAGTAATTTCATCTACCCCTGGGGATTTATGAAGTTTAAGTTTAAAAACAGCCAAAATAACTTCAGATTGTGTTATAGGGCCAACGTTAAAGCCACCAATGTATCTATCATCATTGCAAACAATGGGAGTAGAACTACCCACATTGTTTTGAATATCACTGAAATGCTCAGCCCACCTAGCCATGACAGAATCCTCACCTTCTATAACCTTACCTTGTTTATCCTTCAATCTCTGTATACCTGTCCGTTTTCTACCACACAAAACATTAACTATCTGGTACAGTGCTCTGCTGTTGTGCTGTCTAACTGCTTCCTCGGCTTTGTCAGCCAAACCATCAGGCCAAAGATTCTTATCTGCAACTAACTGATCCTTTACACGTTTATTAAGCTCTCTGTAATGCTTTCTATTAGGACTAGTAGGGTATTGATTAAGGACATTCCTGCTGTTCCTTTTTTCTGAAATAAGTTCAAGTGCTTTATCACTCAAATAATTCTGCCCCCTCTGCTCCTTTTTCCCTAAAATAGTACTGTTAGTTTCCAAAAAAGTCTGTGTAAAATGGTCCCATTCTTCCCCAACTTCAGTAGTAAGCAAACCATGACTGTCATAATGACTAAGCAACCAATCATGGTAAGCTATAACTGGGTCTTTCAGAGCTTCAGTATTAAAGGTAAATTTTTTAACCCTAGCACAACACTTTTTAAGTTTAAGTTGCAAAACACTTTTAACAAGATAATGGTCAGATCCAATTTCAGCTCCCCTATATGACCTGGTATTCCAAACAGAACTAGCCAATTTGCTGTTAATTAATATATAATCAATCATATTCCTATGCAGCCCATCAGGTGAAACCCATGTGTACTTATGTATGTCGCGGTGTTTGTAATATGTGTTAGTTATTCTGAAACCATTGAGTTTACTTACCTGTAGGAGACGTTGCCCATTGCCATTGCAGCTACCAATACCAAAAGGGCCTATCACCCCTCCCCAAAGGTCAGAGTCAGTACCAACTTTGGCATTGAAGTCACCAAGAACAAGGGTAATAACTCCTTTCTTGACAGAATTCAAAATATCCTGAAGTTGTTCATAAAACCTATTCTTCTCATCCTCATCGGCATCCTCAGTGGGAGCATAACAGCAGATAACATTCAGGTCTTTAACGCTTGTCTGAAATTTTGCTGTAAGTAACCTTTCATTAACGCACTCTTATCCTAGAAGAGCATCACTAGCGTGTCTGCCGAGAAGCAGTCCCACGCCTTGGTGATGCTTATTGTCGTCCCTCCCTTAAAAGAGAAATTTAAGATTATTTTTAAGAATCTGACCTTTATCTGTCCATCTCGTCTCTTGCAAGCCGAGAATGTCTAAATTATAACTGTGGTATTTTTGTGTGAGGATATCAAGAGAATAAGCTCTCTGTAAAAGTCCTCACATTCCAACTACCTATGGAGAGAAAATGGTTTGTGGGATGTTTAAAGAAACTATGTTTATTGAGAGAGGGAATGCCGACAATATCAAACAGCCTCCTAATCGAGTACATCGCAATTTTGATTCACAGGATATGTTTATCAGCTGTTGGATAATCTTGAGCAAAGACCCATTCCCCACCACTAAAGGCTGAAGCCATCTACACTGGAAGACTTCCCCCAATGTAGAATTTGATGATGCCAGTAGAAGCAAAGAGTTCAGGTGCCTGCGATGACCTGTGCTCAGGATTATCCACCAGCTTATAAACATATCCTGTGAATCTATTCACTTGGGGCTGTCAACCCACAAACAAACAGAAAACACAGCGGAAGATTTATCCCTGCACAGAAGCCCATCAGTGCAGCAAAATCAGGATCCATAATCAAGCTCAGAGCCATATATCTGTCCAGTCCAGTAGGTTTATATGGTCAGCACCAGGACCCTGTGTGGTTGACCACTCCTCAGCAGGGTAGAAAAAAAAGAAAAGTAGCCATAGTTGTCCAGATCATTAGGCCACACTAATCTGGCAGCCCTCCTCATCCGTTCACTTCCACAAGAGATTATCTCTTTTGAAAGGTACTAACGGTCTGCACCGCAAGAAGGCGGGGTCGGACATTAGATGCTAGGCCTGGCCGGTTCTATGCATCATCATAGGGGATTGGTGCATAGCTCTCCTTCCAGTGACTACCTAGCTACCATTTACAGACCAACAAGGTAAAGGTCAGACCCAATTTCATCTCCCCTATATGAGTTGGGTTGTTTTACCTCTGAGCGACACTTTTTTTGCACACCATGGGCTAAATGGCCAGGTCACATGGACCCCGAAGGCTCAGAGTAGGTTGGGGGAGGGGACCCACTGGAACAGTTGTTGGGAGACAGATGGTAGCCTCCCGTCAAGGCCATCCAGCGTGTTCTTTAACGTGCACAGGGTATGGCTCTCCCGCACATGGGGCCACGGCTTAAAGTCCCATCCGACGGACGGCGGCCTTTCTAAGCCCATCGGTGTCCTCTACTGACCGTGGGCAAGGCAGAGAATTTTGCGGAGATAAATCTCAATGCTGACCCAGCTAGGACTCGAACCTGCGAACTACAGATTACGAGCCTGGTGCGCAACCGACTGAGCCACCCTCGCCCCTCCCCTATATGATCTGGTATTTCTGTCCATCTGGTCTCTTTCAAACTGAGAATCTCTGAGTTACAACGGTGGAATTCTTGTGTGAGGACATCCAAGAGAATAATCTCTGGAAGTGCCGATAATATCAAATAAAATAATAAATAAATACTCCTCAAGCAGCTGATTACAACATAGGTCTGACAGGAGCATTCCAGTTTAAACGCCATAGTAGAAGGTTTATGTGGATGGTGGGACCTCAGCAGAAAACCAATAGAAACATCCCTTTACGCGGGGCTCGACCCAGATCTCTTTGATCAGTAGCCAAGCGTGTTAAGCACTGGGCCACGAGGCGGCGACAATATCAAACATCTCGCTAATCGGAGGCATTCGGCAGAGACTTGTTCCCCCAGTACCAAAGGCTGAAGCCATCTACACTGGAAGACTTCCGCCAGTGTAGGATTGGACGATGCCCATAGAAGCAAGAGTTCCGGTACCTGCAATGGCCCTTGATCAGGATCTACCAGCTGATAAAACGTATCCTGTGAATCTATTCACTAGCGACTATCAACATACAAACAAACAGAAAACACAGGGGAAGCTTTTTCCAAAATAGAAGCCAATCAGTGCAGGAAATTCAGGATCCATAATCAAGTTCAGAGCCATTTTTCCATTTCGGTTGGTGTATATGGTTCGCACCAGGATCCTATGTGGTTGCAGCACTCCTCAGCAGGGTAGAAAAAGAAAAGTAGCCATAGTAGTGCAGGTTAGTAGGACACACTGATCTGGCAGCCCTACCCTTCCTTGCCCTACAAACCACTTGGATGAGTCCCTCCCCTTCCGTTCTCTACAAACCACTTGGATGAGTCCCTCCCCTTCCGTTCCCTACAAACCACTTGGATGAGTCCTCTTCCATTCCTTACAAACCACTCGGATGAGTCCCCTTCCGTTCCCTGCAAACCACTCGGATGAGTCCCTTCCTTGCCCTACAAACCACTCGGATGAGTCCCTCCCCTTCCGTTCCCTACAAACCACTTGGATGAGTCCCTCCACTTCCCTTCCCTACAAACCACTTGGATGAGTCCCTCCCCTTCCGTTCCCCACAAACCACTTGGATGAGTCCCTTCCCTTCAAACCACTCGAATGAGCCCCTTCCCTTCCCTACAAACCACTTGGATGAGTCCCTCCCCTTCCGTTCCCTACAAACCACTTGGATGAATCCCTCCCCTTCCGTTCCCTACAAAACACTTGGATGAGCCCCTTCTCTTCCATTCCCTACAAACCGGTTGGATGAGTCCGTCCCCTTCCATTCCCTACAAATCACTTGAATGAGTCCCTCCACTTCCGTTCCCTACAAACCACTTGGATGAGTCCCTCCGCTTCCTTTCCCTACAAACCACTTGGATGAGTCCCTTCCCTTCAAACCACTCGAATGAGCCCCTTCCCTTCCCTACAAACCACTTGGATGAATCCCTCCCCTTCCGTTCCCTACAAAACACTTGGATGAGCCCCTTCCCTTCCATTCCCTACAAACCGGTTGGATGAGTCCGTCCCCTTCCATTCCCTACAAATCATTTGGATGAGTCACTTCCCTTCCCTTCAAACCACTCGGATGAGTCTCCGTCAAACCACTTGGATGAGTCCCTTTCCTTCCCTACAAACCACTTGGATGAGTCCCTTTCCTTCCCTACAAACCACTTGGATGAGTCCCTCCCCTTCCGTTCCCTACAAACCACTTGGATGAGTCCCTCCACTTCCCTTCCCTGCAAACCACTTGGATGAGTTCCTCCCCTTCCATTCCCTACAAACCACTTGGATGAGTCACTTCCCTTCCGTTCCCTACAAACCACTTGGATGAATCCCTTCCCTACAAACCACTTGGACGAATCCCTCCCCTTCCGTTCCCCACAAACCACTTGGATGAGTCCCCTTCCCTTCAAACCACTCGGATGAGTCCCTTCCCTTCCCTACAAACCACTTGGATTAGTCCATCCTCTTCCGTTCTCTACAATCCACTTGGATGAATCCCTCCCCTTCCGTTCCCTACAAAACACTTGGATGAGCACCTTCCCTTCCGTTCCCTACAAACTACTTGGATGAGTCCCTCCCCCTTACGTTCCCTACAAACCACTTGGATGAGTCCTTCCCTTCTGTTCCCTATAAACCACTTGGATGAGTCCCTCCCCTTACGTTCCCTACAAACCACTTGGATGAGTCCCTCCCCTTCCGTTCCCTACAAACCGCTCGAACGAGTCCCCTTCCATTCTCAACAAACCGCTCGGACGAGTCCCCTTCCGTTCCCTACAAACTGCTCGGACGAGTCCCCCTCCGTTCCCTACAAACTGCTCGGACGAGTCCCCTTCCATTCCCTACAAACCGCTCGGACGAGTCCCCTTCCGTTCCCTATAAACCGCTCAGACGAGCCCCCTTCCATTCCCTACAAACCGCTCGGACGAGTCCCCTTCCATTCCCTACAAACCGCTCGGACGAGTCCCCTTCCATTCCCTACAAACCACTCGGACGAGTCCCCTTCCGTTCCCTATAAACTGCTCAGACGAGCCCCCTTCCATTCCCTACAAACCGCTCAGACGAGCCCCCTTCGTTCCCTACAAACTGCTCGAACGAGCCCCCTTCTGTTCCCTACAAATCGCTTGGACGAGCCCCCTTCGGTTCCCTACAAACCGCTGGGACGAGCCCCCTTCGGTTCCCTACAAACCGCTGGGACGAGCCCCCTTCGGTTCCCTACAAACCACTCGGACGAGCCCCCTTCCGTTCCCTACAAACCGCTCGGACGAGCCCCCTTCCATTCCCTACGAACCGCTCGGATGGGTCCCCTTCTTTTCCCTACAAACCACTTGGATGAGTCCCCTTCCGTTCCCTACAAACCGCTTGGACGAGTCCCCTTCCGTTCCCTACAAACCGCTCAGATGGGTCCCCTTCCGTTCCCTACAAACCGCTCAGATGGGTCCCCTTCCGTTCCTTACAAACCGCTCGGATGGGTCCCCTTCCGTTCCCTACAAACCGCTCGGGTGTGTCCCCTTCCGTTCCCTACAAACTGCTCGGACGGGTCCCCTTCCGTTCCCTACAAACCGCTCGGACGAATCCCCTTCCGTTCCCTACAAACCGCTCGGACGAATCCCCTTCCGTTCCCTACAAACCGCTCGGACGAGCCCCTCCCCTTCCGTTCCCCACAAACCGCTCGGACGAGCCCCTCCCCTTCCGTTCCCCACAAACCGCTCGGAGGAGTCCCTCCCCTTCCATTCCCTACAAACCGCTCGGACATGCCCCTCCCCTTCCGTTCCCCACAAACCACTCGGACGAGTCTCTCCCCTTCCGTTCCCCACAAACCGCTCGGACGAGTCCCTCCCCTTCCGTTCCCCACAAACCGCTCGGACGAGTCCCTCCCCTTCCGTTCCCCACAAACCGCTCGGACGAGTCTCTTCCCTACCGTTCCCCACAAACCGCTCGGACGTGCCCCTCCCCTTCCGTTCCCCACAAACCACTCGGACGAGTCTCTCGCCTTCCGTTCCTTACAAATCACTTGGATAACTGAGTCGCTAGCATAAGTTTGAGCAGCTTTTCCCATTGATATTTGAATTTGGCTTTTATTGAGCTAAATGACGTTTTTGGATGGATATTCCTAATCAGCATTTGTACTTTTAAGTTCGTTGTTTTGGTCATCATTAATAATTCTGGTTTTATAACCAAAATCAGGGCCCCATACGTTTCTAACTTTTAATTTGTAGGATTAATAATAGTTTTCTTGTTATGTGCTTATTTGAATGCGATCCCGTAAGCTTCGGTTCTTTCCATTGCCTCTGCAGCCAGGGGCGATTCATTTCTGTTCAGCAGAGCGAAGTTTCTGCCAATCGTCATTTGCCGTCAAACAAGCAAAACGTTTCCCATGTTGAAATAACAATAATAAAAAAATAAAATAAAAGAGGGACAAGAAACTATTTCTCTTTCCGTTTCCTTCGCTTCTGATAAATATCTAAGTAAATGGCGCAATCGAAGTAGCTCGTGCCGTCGGAAATGATATTTCCGATAGCTTGCATTGGCTTCCGCCTTATCAGACGCGTCACACAACACCCGGAACACAACAGACAACCTCCCCGCCCGCGTGCAAGCAATAATATGGCGGCGAGCTGATATTAAAAACTCACCCATCTCGTTCCCTCTATCCCCCTCCTCCCCTCCCCCCTGCTTACGCCTTCCCCTCCATCCTTTTATCCGTCACCGCAAGCGAACTGTCCCGTGTTGCACGTGATTGCCCTTATCAGAAGGATAATATATGGCCCAAGGAGTGGGCGTGTAATTAAAAAGACCAATAGTTCTCCGATATCGAATTTTTCCTTCACAAAGTCAGGAAGAAAATGTCGCCTGTATTCTAAACAAGGAGCCTATTATTAACCTCGCACGTTTTCTGTTCCCTCCGTGCAAATGGAGGCGCGTGCATGCCACCCTACCCTCAGAATATGGCCTTGTGTGTTTAGGGATGGGACTGCAGTAGTTCGCGTTATAAACAGGTCTACAATTAAAATGTCACGCGTGATGTATGGTTTTCCCTTTCGCATTTGTCACGAGATCTTAGCTGGCCGTGTCGAAAAGGATCGATGGGTGGTGCCGCACCATCAACGTCATCGTCGCAGCGGCACTCGCTGCATAGTCGGGCCATGTTGGCCACGTGATCGCCTGTCCCTCGTGATTAATGGTGGCCCAAGTAATAGGCTTCGTCGATCTGCAAAGCAACTTGCCAAAATTCGTCCGGATGGCACGAGGGGAAAAAAAAGATGAACTCTCGAAATCGAGACTCCAACGCTGTCTGATTCATCTCGGCAGTCAAGCTGGTGGAATCCAAGTAACTGCGTAGGTGGGTGGAGTGGGACACCTCGTTTGGTTCTCTCTGTGTTGCTATTGTCGAATCACACGTTTCATTCTTTGTCTTTTTTTTTTATTCTTTCTTATTTTACTTTCTTTCAGATACGATCAACTATGCGCAAGGTTTTTTTGATGGAATAAAGCAGCTGTGTTGTTTTTTCGGCTAAAGGTTAATTTTCTGTTTTAGATAACTAATGACCGCGTGTGTAGCTGCAGTGCGAAAGGGATCTGGGTTCGAGACTCACATCAGATGTTGATGCTTCTTTCCTCGTGTTGTCTGCTGTGTGAATATTTCCTCACAGGTCTCATCTCTGGAATATTATACCGACAGTGTGCTGTCAGGCCTCTGTAACTACTAAATTGAAGGGCTCGTGTCAGACCTCTGTGGATACTACATTGACAGGCTCTTGTCAGACCCCTGAGACTACTAAATTGACGAGCTCATGTCAGATCTATGTGGCTAATAAAGTGACGAGCTCCAGTCAGGCTTTTTGTTTACTAAATTGAAGGGTCCTGTCAGACCTCTGTGACAACTAAATTGACAAGCTCTTGTCAGACCTCTGTGGTTACTAAACTAATGGGCTCCTGCCAGACCTCTGTGGCAATCAAATTGATGAGCTCTTGTTAGACCTCTGTGGCTGTATATTGATGGACTCCTGTCAGACCTCTGTGGGATTAAATTGATGGACCCCTGTCAGACCTCTTTGGCTGCTAAATTCACGGACACCTGTCAGACCTCTTTGACCACTAAATTGACGACTCCTGTCAGATCTTTTTGGCTACCACGACGACTCCTGCCAGACCCCTGCGCAGGGGAATGGAACAAGTAGGCCACGGGTCCTGGACAGGACACTTTGTCGGGCTCCCAGATTTCTTTCTCTTCGAGCAATTTTTCTTACAGCTAAGTTGTCAGTAACCGTCCTAGTGGCCGAGGGATAGAGTGCTGCTTAGCTACTGATTTAAGGAACCCGGGTCAGCCTTCCTCACAGCTCTTCTCTATGGCGTGTTAAAGTGACAGGCTTCTGTCAGATCTCTGTTGGAAGCGGCTGCTGTAGAGGGTATTTTTTTCAGTTGTCAATTATTTTTCACTCGTAATTCAAATACTTTTTTTTTAGCTTTCTTTAGCTTTAGATCAACGAAAAATATTTCGTTGATCTAAAGCCAATGTTGGTTTAATTGCAAGCATGTATTTATTATATGTTAAAATCTTTTCAGTCTAGGTGCCTTTGTTGAAGGTACTATGAATTGGGTGCCATGAATATATGATTTTAAAGATTTAATTGTGGAAAATATATTATTTTTACAAGGTTAGCTGAATGTCAAAAGTCCTAAATAAGACTTCCGTGTTGTTTTTCTAGCAATTTTTATGTATGACCCTAAAAATCGAAAATACTTGCATATAATCAGAAACATATGCATGTGAAGAATACAAAAAATGAACAATGACGTTGTCCACTATTTAAATGTATAAAAGAAATAATACGGCAGAAGAATAAAGGAGGAGAATACGTGGGTTAGGGGTGCCGACTCTAGAAATCATAACAAAGAAGTCCGAAGCGCACCTAATCAGGGCACACTCTCCATGGAGCCATGAATCCATGGGGCACCGTCCCTGATTAGGTTTCGGGAAAGATTTTTCTTAACGGAAATTGTTAGGTGAAAATAAGTCAAACTGGATTGGAAGTTGTCAAAGACATGATTGGTATATTGCTGTCGTTGCTGTATATTACTATATATCCAATAAAATTCCTTGTCAGGGATTAGGATATCCTCTCGCCTAGTCTTGAGGTGTGGAAAGCGATTTCTGTACGGGGAGTGTACAGATTCCCATCTCATTAAGGGAATGCCTGCAGAAGCAAAGTAGCATTCAAGTGATATTAAGCTGATTGCAGAAAGTCTCCAAGGAACATGATAAAGCCATTTCATCCAACGAAGTGTTGAGCATAGCTAAGGCCCACAGAATCAGGCCCATTCCCATATAGATGATGATGATGATATGGGTGCTCGCCTCCGCATACACTGCACTAAGTAGAGGACGAGAGACAAACATCGTGTCGTCCTCTATTTAGTGCAGTAGACATTCATTTCTTTCATCGAAGACACAGCACGTCTGACGTACAACTGAGCAGACTGTGGTTTAATCGAGAATCACGGGTGAAGATGAATTCATTGGAGTCATTCATTAAGGTAAAGAAGTTCGGGAATGGATCACCACTCGTCCCGACATCACAATGGTAGAGGAGCCTTTAATTCTTCTTGGGAATTAGATAAAGGTATTGAACAGAAAAAGGGAAACGATATTGGGATATGTTAATGAAGTATGAAATCTCGAAACTGCAACTTCTTAAGCGAGCTTTTTCTGGAAAAAAAAAGGTTAATTGGTGATAAATTAAAGATATCAGTCAAATGATGATAAATGAAATCAATTTAAATCTCGATTTTCAACAATATTCGGCGTTAAAGGGTTATTGAAGATAAACTATTCAACAGCAGTAATGCAGCAGCCGTAAGTAATTTATACAAAATAAAGAATGTTAAAAGAATTATTTACTCAAATATATAAAATATAAAATTATTTTGTTCAACGCAGTAAAATTGTCAATATTTTGTATGTCAAATGGTTGAAAAGAATACTTATTACTTCAGCTTTAATTCACTTCTGATGTAAATCTTTGATTGGCCTTAAACATAAATAAATTTTCGTCAAGCAGCAGCTTGCCACAGAAATCCAATAGGCTTAATAATGAGCTAATATCCCTCGAGAATGGCTGTGAGGGGAGGCGATACCTCAGCAGAAGGGAGGCGACACAAGAAAGAGACCGTCGATGGTCCATTCAATTCGAAGCGCACTCTCCATATCTCTAATGGAATAGAGTTGAAAGAAATTCGAGATTTAGATCTGATCGAGTTTTTTTGCTTTAAAGGCTTATTCAAGAAATAAACATGGTTTCCAATTTCATTTTCCTTTCACATAATACGATTCAGCTTCACATTTTCTGTCCAGTACTTCTATGTTTGGATTTTCGATAGGTGAGTTTATTCGACGTTAAGTAAAAAATGGCGCTGGACATAATATGTTATCTGAAATCTGGCTATCAAGAAATCCTGCTCAAATGATTTCGGTGATCTTTTCTCATGGTATTTATCTTGATATAAAGATGCATTTCTTCGTCTTGGTTATGAAAAGTAAAATAATTTATTTATTACTATCCAAAGTACCCGCCGTTGTCCCGGAGAGAAAGTGCATTTTTGAAACGAGGCTTATCGAATTTCGTCTGCTGTACAATATTCTCAATTTAAGAATAGTTTCTCCAAAGAGTCCTTGAGCTTTGTGATCAAAGATAGTGGAAACCTCTGGCGGAGAAGGCCTTTATGCAAAAAGCAACAGATCTGTGTTTTTTGTTTTTGATTTTGGCAACAGTGCTGGATGGCTGTCTTTGGGTGAGTGTTTCAGTTCTCCAAATAAATGTCATTTTAGACTCTATTGTGATCCAGTTTTGACTCATGATTAATTAGATGGTGCATAAGAGACTTAAGACTGTTTTCAGTTTAAAAACTGAATGATAAGTTGCTTATTTATTAAGAAATGTTTCTGTAGAGTTATCGATGTTGCAATGTCATCTGTGTGTGAAGGTGGCATCACAGCGGTTGCCACCTGACTTATTAAAAGTTTCGAAAGATCGTCTGCTCCGTCAGCGACAGGTTGATCCAACTTCTAAGTAGCTTTGGTTACTGACTTCAGCGATTGCGCTTCATTGTACTAGTTGCCAGTTAGAATGCGAACCTGAATGTCGTCTGCTATGATTTCTTGTCTCTGATGGTGGTGTGGTTTCGTACATGTCTTACAGTTCATAGGCTTCTTAATTAAGTTGTGACGTAGGTTAGAATATAAATTATGATAGTTCTGATACATCGTTCTAGGTTTCTCCAGCTTGTTATATATATATGTATAAATTGATTTCTAAATATATCTGTTGTTTGTGGAGAATGTAGTGTGATAATTGGTGATTCCCTTGAATCTTTCCAATATTCGACGTGTGCACGGGATTATCATTTCTATTGTATAAGCTTTACTGATGGCAATTTTAGGAAAATGAGTGAAGAACGTAAAAAGAAATTTAAGTGTAATGAATGTAGGTTTGGGAAAGGGAATGCTACCCAAACCGACCTTGGACCATCAACACAGCAAATTATGACTGATAAAGATTCTAATTCTAGGGCAAAAAGGAGGCACTGATATAATAAAATATATTTCAGAAACGCTAAACAAAAAGTTTAACTTATTTATGAATGGAAATTATGAAGGAGAATGCCAGGTTGAAAAATCATCTCATGAAGGAAACGACTGAATGCTAACGCGGATCTACTTATTGTTCTAATAAGCTGGATAAATATGTAAATATAATGAAGGAGTAACAGCATAGATAAAAGAAATTAGAAAACAGAATGAACAACTCATGGAAAAAAATATTGCTCTACAGAAAGAAATGAATGAGTTAAAGTTAAAACTAAATGATTTGGAGCAAGTGGGTTGAAATTGCAATATAGAGGTGGTCGGAGTTCCAGAGAGAAATGAAGATGTGACTGTAATTTTGAACAAAGTAGCGGAGGTATGGGAAATCAGTTCAGAGCATGTAGATATGCAGGTGGACAAAAGAGTTCCTGTGAAGAACAATGATAAAATATGACCGATCATAGTGCAAAAGGAATCAAGGAAAGTAAAAGATTACTGGATGTAAAAATGGAAGGCAGAGAAACAGATAAGAACAAGTGATTTGTTTAGTTCATATCAAGAAGGTGAGGGATTATCAGAAAGTAGAAAAATATTATATGAAGAAGGTAGAGTCTACATAAATGATCATTTAATACCAGAAAATAAAAAAATTATTATATGAGGCAAAAACATTTCAAAGAGAAAAGAAATATAAGTATGTGTGGATCATCATCAAGCAGCCAAGGGCTACGGAGGTTCAACCAGACCATGCAATTTAATTCTCCAAGCATATCTGCCCTGAGCTACATCTGCTGCATCCAGCCACTGCACACCAATTCTAACAAGGTCCTGTTTCACATTGTCAGTCCACCGCATCCTAGGTCTCCCCTTCTTTCTGAGGCCTTTAGGCACACTGTTCATAACCCTATTCGCCAATCTATAATTATTCATACGGGCAACATGGCCAAACCAACGGAGTCTCTCTCTGCACAATATGCTGCTTATAGGAGGTTGCAGACTTCTTTGCCTAACCTCATCATTAGTTACAAAGTTGAACCACCTAATGCCTAAGATACTGCGTAAGCATCTAGAACCAAAAGCATCTAGTTTCCTGTTATCTTGTTTACAAAGTGTCCAAGTTTCACTACCATAACTAACCCTAGAAAGAACCAAACTATTATACAGCCTAATTTTAGTCTTTAGGTGTATACGCCTATTTCTCCACACTCTCCATAGATTCTTAAAAGTCCCGGCAGCAATCCCTATTCGTCTGTTAATCTCATGCCGCACATCACCAGTATCTGTTACATAGCTCCCAAGATAATTAAACTGTGACACCTGCTCAAGACTGCAACCATTCAGATTAACTGAATCACAGCCTGCCTGGCCAATTTTCATCACTTTAGTTTTCTCTAAAGTGATGTTCTGTTGCGCGAAGAAGAAAACTAGGTATAGACAAATATCATAATCCGTCGACGTTAAACAAAGAGATTCAGCAGTCACCAAGTCATTATTTTCCTTTAAAATAAAGTTGTATATATTTTTAACAAAAACAATATACCACCTGATTTATTGTAATGCCTACATATGTAAAATTTATTATAACCGTTTAAGTTATATAAGCCAATCTCATCTTCCTTTATCCATATCTCAGTCAGTATAAGAATATCAATTCGATAATTCAAATAATCGATAATTGCTTCAATACTCTCAAACTAATTGCTCAATCTCTTATACTTCGTACATTAATATTAAGTATACATAATGATTCACTGTTGAAATCAAGATAAAAAACCTTTAAGACATCGAAGTAGTGCTATGAAACATATGTATATTCAGTAGAAATATACTTGTTTTAATATTCTAGCCACATTGCACAATATTATTTATATCATCCTCATTTCTCACTCTCCGTGTTTTCATTGTTTCGTTGAGTCTCATAAATATTTTACCATCTTTAACCCGTGGCCGAGTGGTTAGCGCGCTTGGCTACTTATCTAAGGGAGCTGGGTTCTAGCCCCGGATACGGATTGGATGTTCGTATTGTTTTCTGCTGAGGTCCTGCCATCCTCTCAGATCTTCAACTGTGGCATATAAACTGACAGGCTCCTGTCAGACCTCTGTGGCAAGCAGCTGCTTGAGGGGGTATTTTTTTTTATAACCCATCTATATTTAAACTCAGATTTTCTGCGTCCAATTTCTCTTTATACAACAGTTGCTTCATCGTAGAGGTCAAATGTTCACTACACTGCAGACTTTTTTAAATTTTACATCAATATCAGAACAATTAATACTAAATTTAGAAGCTTTATTAGAGCTTATCCATTTATTTCGTATTTCTCTGCTTTTAAATTTCACATTTAATGGTTTAATTTTATTTTTACTAATCATTGGGGCCCAATGCATAACTAGCATGTCTTCCTTATTCTATTCAACTTCAAATTTTTTCAACAATTTTTGTCACAATTTTGAATAAGTCCTCATTAGGCTCTTTCCGGAATGCCAAAAAAAAAAATACCCCCTCAAGCAGCTGCTTGCCACAGAGGTCTGACAGGAGCCTGTCAGTTTATATGCCACAGTAGAAGGTCTGAGAGGATGGCAGGACCTCAGCAGAAAAACGACACAAACAGCCATGCCTTACCCGGGGTTCGAACGATCTCTAAATTCTATCCTCTTGAATGCTGCTGTAGATCATTCAGTTCATCTCGAATTTTATGCAGTTCTTCCCTAAATTCTAAATTATCTTTTTCCAATGCACTATTTTTTTCCTTTAAGTCATTTAAATCTTGAGTAAGTGCGCTAATGGTGTCCTTTGCGTCATCTAGTTTTCCCGAAGCAAATTCTGCAAAAACTTTGATTTCATTAATTATCACGGTATCTTTTTTTATCTCTGATATCTGTTGTATGAGCCAATCCATTTTGTCCATTTCTACACTCCCTTTCTTGTTGCTTAAGCCTGAAGCTTTTTTTTTTGCGGATTAGGTTTTGGTTTTGGAGTTTTACAAGGATTACATTGCCATCGAGTCTTTTTTTATTTTACTTAAGGTTTTATAGCCAGACTCCGAAAATCCTACACATGCGTAATGAAAATCCCCTGCAGGTTATCCTGAGCACTTAATAATCTCAGCTGCATCCAATATTCCGTCTTGGCAGTAGGCACAGTTGATGGAAGCCGTTTAGCCTATTCAACAGGCTACAAGTGGCGCCAATAAGAAATCGAAAGGGAGGGAGAGCGCCTAATTAAGGATCGTAAAGTTCTTTTGATGGCTCACAGATGTAGTTAAGGGGAAGACATGAAACGAGAGCCACATCGGGAGCAGACAAAGACAATATAATTTTACGGAACTTACTGGTCCGGTGGGAGCTCCGAAGGTCGGCGGACACAATTGCCTCCTCCGAATGACAGGAGAGCGAAGAGGCATAATTTCCACAGGCATTATATTTTTAAGGCGTCCCATTGCAGCTAAGGACCTGATTTTTAACCCAATATGGGGTCATGCAAAGGAAGCCCCCTACGATATTTGGGACCATTCGGTCAAGTACATCGAGAACCACAGATTATCAAAATCTGACGAAATGAAAAATATCGATAGTTTGCGACGAAGCTACGGGGTATGAGATTTGGGTTGGGTTGTTTTACCTATGAGCGGCACTTTTTTGCACACCATGGGCTAAATGGCCAGGTCACATGGACCCCGAGGACTCAGAGAAGGTTGGGGGAAGGGACCCACTGGAAGAGCTGTTGGGAGACAGATGGTAGCCTCCCGTCAAGGCCATCCAGCGTGTTCTTTAACGTGCACAGGGTATGGTTCTCCAGAATACGGGGCCACGGCTTAGCGTCCCATCCGACGGACGGCGACCTTTCCAAGCCCGTCGGTGTCCCCTACTGACGGGCTATTAGAGCGCGCATTGATGTCAGAAAACAACCTGAGGAACATTATTCATGTTGAATATGTGTTAAAGTGTGGGGGGGAGGGGGGAGAACTCACAAAATTAACTTTTAGTGCAGAAAGAAACAAAATATGCAGATTAAAAGTGAGATCAGGGCAGCGCCGGGTCCCCTTCAGCTAGTCATAAATAAAAGCAACACAAGAGTTTGTCCCTTCCTAGCATTTCTCTCCAAAAAGGAGGGAAATGTGTAAACGATTGACCAATCACAACGATTTTCATCTCAAATGAAGGCTTTTGGGGAGTGTGTGTGTGTGTGGGGGGGGGGGGGGGAGGTACGAAGTATCATGGATTAACTCAAAATATGTTCCTTTCTACCTTCTCAAAAGTGGGAGGGAAACCTCACTGGCGTCACAATTGTAACGAGTTGTATGTCAAGCGAAAGCTTGCGATCAAGTTTGAGTTATTTTGCCTCTGCGCTGCATTTCGTTTGCACACAATGAACTAAATTGCCAGATCACAAAGTCTCCAAGGGCTCAGGGAAGGTCAGAGGAAACGGAGCTATTAGGCAGCTGTTACGATGCCTCCGGCAAGGCTATCCAGCATGTTCTTTAACGTGCACAGCGTATGGATGTCCTGCACAAGAAACCAGGGCTTACTTCCCATCCGACGGACGACGGACTTTACAAATTCATTGATGTCCTTTTGCTGACAAGGTGGGGGGGGGGCGACTATCGACTGCGCGAATTCCCACCCTCTTGCGATCAGGGTTATTATTATACAGAAGTTAATTTAATTGAAATAAGGGCATCAACACCGAGTAAATCTGCTAGTTATATACACCGAAGAGCCAAAACATTATGACCACCTGCCTAATATGATGTTGGTTCTCTACGTACCGCCAAAACAGCTCTTACCCGGCGTGGCATGGACCCTACAAGATTTTTAAAGCAGTCTTGTGGTATCTGGTACCAACACGTTGCTAGCAGATCCTTTAACTCTTCTAAGTTACGTGGTTGATCCACCACAGATCGGATATGCTGTTCCAATGCAAACCACAGATGCTCGATTGGATTAATGTCTGGGGAATTTGGAGGCCAGGGCAATACCTGGAAGTCTTTCTTATGTTCTGCGAACCATTCTCGAACAATCCAGGTGGTGGGCATGAAGCATTATCCTGCTGAAAGAAGGCACCAATAAAGGGGAATACCATTGCCATGAAAGAATATACCTGGTCTGCAGTGATGTTTTGGCAGGTGGTAGACGTCATAGTTTCCTGCACATAAATGAACCCAGGGTTTCCCAGCAGAACATTGCCCAAAGCATTACACTTCCTCCACCGGCTTGTTTTATCCCATAGTGCATCCTGGTGCCAACACTTCCCTAGGTGAATGAGGCACACGTACCTGGTCGTTCACATGGTGCAACAGAAAGGAGATTCATCAGATTTCATGACCTACTTCCAATCATTCAAGGTCCAGTTTTGATGCTTGCATGTCCATTGTAGGCACTTTCGACGTGAACTGAGGTTAGCATGGGCACTCGGAGTGGCCTGTGGCTTCGCAGCCCCATTTTCAGCAGGGTTCGATATATTAATGTGTTGTGACACATTGCTCCATTCAAATTATGGGCGAGTTGGGCCACAGTATCATTTCTGTTGGCTCGTACCATATGGGATAGCTTTTTCTCACGTCTAGCATCGATGAGATGTGGTAAGCTCACATCTTGCTGGCAGTTCATGGTTTTTTCCTCCTTGGACCACTTTTTGAAAGTGCTAACTAAGGCTTGCCCCACCGTCTCGGAATGACAATGACCCAGTTGAATGAAAAAAAAATAATGAATGTTCTGACCCAGTCATCTGGTCATTACAATTTGGCCTTTATCAAACTCACTTAAGTTCACTGCCTTTTCCATCTGAAGAACAAGAATAAGGGCGCCTTCCCACTTACCGCGCGCAAACGCACTGCGACGTCACCTACCGCTCCGCAAGCGACGTGTGTAGCCTTCACACTAAGCGCGGTCTGCAACAAAGAACTAAGCTCATTGGTTCTCGCTGCAAATGACCTGGAACTCGTGCTTTGTTGTCTCTGCGAGATCTCCCGCGCTCTCTGACAATTCTTTCACTCTATAGTAACATTATGTGCAGCAAAAAAAATTTGCTCTTTCGTAAAAGGGTTAATATTACTTGCCTTGGCTAATCATAGGCGTAGTAATCAAAAAATATCGCACTGAAGGGGTCGCAAGATTTTTAATGATAAAAAAAGATTAGGTGATTTTCACAATTTAATACATAATATTCAAGAGGTTGTAATTAAGGTTGTAATCACAATTTAATACTTAATATTCAAGAGGTTGTTTTTATATTAATATTTAATATTTCAATTTAATACTTAATATTTCAAGAGGTTGTAATTGTGACACTGTTACAAAAATTTTTGTGTATGACACCTGCCGAATTTAAAGAGATTTTGGCTATTGTTTTTTGTTTTTTATCGAAAGAGGTTTTGGCGATTTAGAAGAAAGGAGAAGAAATTGTGGAAATCAATTTCTGCAGCTGAAAGAATGGCGCTAGCAAATAAGGCAAGACGCATTTAGAATTGTTCTTAGCTCTTTTTCCAAAATAGCTAACTTTTTACTTTGTGGTCTGTCTGTAGACGGTGAATTTCTTTGTTTGTAGAGGCAAATTAAAAATTCCTTCTGTGTGTTGATAAGATTGATGAAGTATTACGATGATTCGCACTTTTCAAATATCACAAAAGTTTTATGGTGCTCTCTAATAAACGACGCAAAATTTTGAAAACTAAAATTTTAATATGGATATAGGTTGAAAATTTTAGTGTTGGAATACGAATGCCATGAGGTTCGCATTGATAACAATGAGTTGAATATTGATTCTCTGCATTATCTTCGGTTAGCGTTTGGGGGGGGGGGGAGATTTTTTGTTTTAAAAGATAATTGGAAAATATTGTTGGATAATTACTGATGAAATAATCTCACCGGACAAAAAATTAGTCATCTCCCTCTGTAAGAGGGTTACGTCGGTTCGATAGCAACAAAGGGTGCACCAGTAATAAACGCATCCTACAAGTATCTGTGCCGTGTGCTACGGGGTTCATACAGTGACAAGAAGTGGTTGTGTGCCACGTGTGTGTTAGTCATTCCGTGAAATATGGGTCGCGCCAAAGGTGTGAATGAGTGGCAAAAAGGTGTTATTGCGTTTGGCCGAACCAAAGGGCATAGTGTACAAGAAGTTGTTGCCACTGCAGGTGTGTCGAAACATTCTGTCCAAAGGGTCTTCCAGCAGTGGCGTACATCGCAGTAATAATAATAATAATGTCTTTATTAAGCCTTAGTATGGTTATATACATAGATTACCCCGCTAAGCCTTATGACTTGTCAGCAGGATTCCTTTCAATCACACGACAGGTTTATTAAAGAATATGACATATATAATGGAAAATAAACACATAATTAGATAGATAGATAATTTTTATTTCAGATAATGTTTTAAAGTACACAAAAACTTTTGAGGTCTCAAAGTTTCGTGAGATCTCAATATAGAAACAATTTCAATTGAAATTAAAAAAAGAAACTAAAACAATAACAACAAAAAACCTCTAATCGTCACCAGAACTGCGGCAGAAAGACTGCTCGCCAATAGCGACCACCAGAGTGTGTCACGATCTGTTAGGGCAAACCGCTTTGCAAATAAGGCAGGAATTGCTCCAGTCAGTCAATGCAGTCCTACAACAAGCTGTTTCCGAATGAACACTCCGAAGGGAACTTCATGCCATGGATATCTGGAGTAGGGTACCGTGAAATAGACCCATGTTAACAGTTCTGCACAAAGCTGCACGGTTACAATGGGGGCGGCGCCACAAAGACTGGACTGTGGACTCTTGGAAGCATGTGATCTGGTCGGATGACACACGTTTTTGCTTGTACTCAAATGATGCGAGGCGACGGGTACATCGTATGCCGCATGAAGCCTTCCATGCTGACTGTGTGCAAGGTTCTGTTCAAGCTGGAGGAAGCTCTGTGATGTTCTGGGGGTGTTTCACGTACGAGGAAATGGGTCTTTTGGCTACGGTGACGTCACATTTGAACCAGAAGAGCTACTGGATGATTACATGTTGCCTTTTGTGCAGCATCTCCACAGTGAACATCAGAATGATACCCCAGTCTTCTAATACGACAATGGTCGCATGCACAGGGCTCGAAGTGTGTCAGATTGGCACGACGAGCATTCTGAAGTTTTCAAACATCTCGACTGGCCTGCCAAATCCCCAGATTTGAATCCCATAGAAAACTTGTGGGACTATTTGGGGCAACGAGTGAAGTGCTGTCCCAGCCATCTGGACAATCTGGCCGAACTGCGGCATTTGCTGCTGGAAAAGTGGATGAATATTGATGTGCACTACATCTGCACACTAGTGGCATCCATGCTAGACAGGATTTCGGCTGTTCTTCAGTCGCACGTAGGCATTACATGCTATTAGGTGACATTCAGTCAGGGGTGAGTAATTTTTTTGTGTGGGCTGGGGTGGCTCAGTCGGTAGCATGCCAGGCTCGTAATCTGCAGTTCCCAGGTTCGAGTCCCAGCTGGGTCAGCATTGAGATTTATCTCCGCTAAACTCCTGCCTTGTCCACGGTCAGTAGGGGACACCGATGGGCTTGGAAAGGCCGCCGTCTGTCGGATGGGACGTTAAGCCATGGCCCCACATGCGGGAGAGCCGTACCCTGTGCACGTTAAAGAACACACTGGATGGCTTTGATGGGAGGCTACCATCTGTCTCCCAACAGCCGTTCCAGTGGGTCCCCTCCTCCAACCTTCTCCGAGCCTTCGGGGTCCTTGTGACCTGGTCATTTAGCCCATGGTGTGCAAACAAGTGCCGCTCAGAGGTAAAACAAACCAAACTAATTTTTTGTCCAGTGAGCTTATTATGATTCACATTTTCAAATCCTCAAGTAGTTTTTCCGTCTTTAGACAATGTTAAATCTGAAAAATGCGAAACTTTAAATGAATATTGCAAGCGAACTATTTATGTAGAAATTCGAAATTTCGGCTGTAATGTGTCAAGAGATATTGCACTAACAGCAACGACTGACAACTGCTTTTCAAGTAAACAATACATCAGATTGTTTGGAAAAAATTAATTGATTTGTAAAGCTCAAACAAGAACGCTATTCTATTTTCATAAAATTTTTCTCTACCACTTTTTCCTCTATATTATTTTTAATGGGATTTTAAATAGGATTGCTGTAATATAATATATGCAAATTATTTCCTTTTTAAAAAAATTGTAAAGGTCCACACCAACTGCCTGATGTGTTGCATATTATTTGTTACACTAAAAATTAATGTCTTGACACGATGGCAATCAAAGGCATATGTGTACATGTAATGCAGAACGGAATAATTTGGACCGTCTCAACTTTACAAAAGCATCAATGTGTATAAAATTATTTCAAGTTTCAAATATTCAGCATAGTAATCAGGGAAACATACTGCTTACATTAGAGAAAACAGTAATTAAATAATGCACGAAAATAAATTAAAATCAGCATAAATAAAAAAAAATAAAATAAATACCCCCTCAAGCAGCTGCTTGCCACAGAGGTCTGACAGGAGCCTGTCAGTTTATGTGCCAGAATAGAAGGTCTGAGAGGATGGCAGGACCTCATCAGAAAAACGACACATACATCCATGTCTTACCCGGGGTTCGAACCCAAGTCCCTTAGATCAGTACCCAAGCGTGCTAACCACTCGGTCACAGGATACCAAAACATTACTCGTATGCGTTAATATGGAGTGCATTGTGTTCCGGTTCATTCTTTTATGTAAATAATCAAACTCCTTATCATCAAGTGGGACAGTTATTAAACTTAAAAATTTTGCTTTATGCTCAGCAGTGTAGTTAAAGGGGAGGGGGGGGGGAAGAATCGCCCAAAATGTATACGTTTCAAATTTTATGTGCATTTTTGTATTATTATAATTTTTAGCTACTCTTAGGAAAAATCCTACTCCCAAACATATTTCCAAAACTATGGGTGGTTTCAAAAGAAAAACTGTCTTAATGTTAAAGATATTTGCAGATATTCTGTTAGTGTGATATCTCCAAATTCTCACCATCTACTTTCGCCTGGCTGTTCTAGCAACGTGATTCGTCAATGGCCACTTGATTGGCTCTTGCTTGCGATCGTTTGCATAATGCGCGGCGAGAATAGAAATAGACCGACTCCAGCTGCGATCGTGCGATGGCCAGCGGAGAGGAAGTGACGCTTGACTCCAGACTCCAGAAGGTGCGCAGTCTTCGAAAACTCGTCCCTGCAGAGCGTCAAATGCGGAGGCACCCTTACACTGATTAATAGAGCTCAGTATCAGGTGTTATTTATACCGTTTCATGACCTTCACACGCACCGGCGTTTACCTGCAGTTGCTTCGATTTGCATAAAGACGTGCTGGTCATAGCGTTTTGGCTCTTTGGTATATAAACATGAATTCTAATGTAAAAAAATATAGATTTGGTTTGGAATGTCTCTAGGAGCTTCCCCTTTTTCGAGTGAATTTTCCCAACAGATTCGTCAAGTGTGAAGCCCATACTCGTTGCCATATTTCTCTCGTTAGTTTCGCTTAGACTGAGGCTGTAGAGTCCATGTTATCCATGCAAATGATCCTTAGTGAAACATATATCTAGTGGGCATCGGTCAGAGATGCCCTTCCTCCATCGACTTCACGCGTGATCTCATTGAAGCCACTCCCTCGTTGTCCACGTCATCATTCTCCGCGACTGCACTTGTCCGACTTCTCTGCGTCCATGAGGCACTCTGCCGATCCATCTGTCTTCAGTGGCGTTTAACCATTGGTGATTAACCGCGCCAGTTAATCCATCATTGATCTGCTATCAGCGTCAAGGGGCAATGTCACCATCCATCAGAGGGAGAAAAATCTACAAGTCACCACCCAAGATCTCGAGACGATGACGCCTTGGCTCTAACAATCCTTTGCGATTGATCCGGAAGATAGGGCAGCTTCACTTTTGTCATCTCTCTCTCTTCTTCATCTCTTCCCTCCCTCTCTTCCTCTTCCCACACGCGAAACACTCATTAGCGAAAAGAGAGAACGAAGGAACAGGCAGCCGACCTGAAGCTCGTGCTTTCCTCTGTTTTTCGTTTGCAGGTTTGAAATTGACCCCCTTTCTTCGAACGTATGGAGGATTCAGCCCCTCCCCTCTTCCTCTCCCTCTTCCTATCAGTTCGCGAAGAGGTCCCGATTGCGCGAAATGAGGAGCTAACGCCGGCATTGTTCCGAGGGCTTTCTCATTAGCTCCGGTTTTTATTTATTAGAAACGTTTTCGAATGAGGAGGAAAAATTTGAAAATAAAAAAGAAAGGAATGCATTCGATTGTGGTTGGAAGAGGCAGATCAGCTGGCGCCTGCCACTTGCACGAGGAACATTTGCACAAAGGGCACAAAAATCATAAATAGGATTGTTGCGAATGAAGGACGACGATTATTCAGTTTCGATGGATGGTGGAGCAGGAGGAGGAGGAGAAGGGGGGGGGAGTAGAAAGATGGAGGTTTGAATTAACCAGTTGGAAAAAGGAAGAACAAGCCGTAACAAAAGGAAGTGAAGTTAGTAAAAACAACATTGACCGATCAAAAGAGGAAGACAGCTTTAATCACTTTCATTTATGTGACTAGTGACGATTAACAATATAACTTTCGGAGCTTGTCAGGAAAATGACGACATAGAATAATAAAGGTTAAAAAATTTAAAAGTTAATTTTTTTTCTACGGAACAGAAAAAAACTGGCTTTTTCTTGGTTCTTTTGGAATTCGCTTAGGATACTTTGGGAAATTAAAAATGTGTGCAAAGGAGAGAAAGAGTATGACAAGAGATTGTTTCACTTCTGAACGGCACTTTTTTTTGCACACAATGGTCTAATGGCCAGGTAACAAGGACCCCGAAGGCTCAGAGAAGGCAGGGGGGAGGAGAATTTACTGGGCAGCTGCCCAGTGGGTCCCCCCCCTTCCCCCCGCCTTCTCTAATATGTGTTCTCCGATTTCTCTGATGAGGAAATAGATGACAGTCTCCCTGTTCAGCAGCCTGTTCTTTGACGTAGAGAGGATATGGCTCTCCCGCACATGGAGTCACATCCGACAGACTGCCGCCTTTGCAAGCCCATCGGTGTCACCTACTGACCGAAGGCAGGGTGGGAATTTTACGGAGTAAATATCAACGCTGCTAAAGGTGGGACTCGAACCAGGAAACTGAAAATTAAGAGCCTGACGCGCTACCAATTGAGAGAAACCCGATCAAATATGAAAGAAGAAGGGAGATTGAGAAACAAATAGAGTGTAAGAGAGAGTTTTGAATGAGACAGGGTTTCGGGAAGAGATATTGTAAAGGAAGGAGAATGTGAGAAGGGAAGGAAATGCACGAGGGAAAGAGAGTGAGAGTGAACGGGAGAGTGTAAAAGAATATGATTGGGAGGCAAGCGAAATATGACAAATGAAGATTGCGTGGTAAGGAGAGTGTGTGAGGGAGAGTTTGATGAAGGATATCTTGAGGGCATGAAAGTGTGAGAGAGAATGTAGTAAGGAGAAGCAGGGAAAAGTGGGTGAGATGATGATTGGGAGGCAAGTGAAATGTGAGAGAGGAAGATTGTGAGGTAAGGAAAGTGTGTGAGGGAGAGTGAGAGGAAGAGTTCGGTGAAGAATATTTTGAGAGAAGAAGAGTGCGAGGGGAATGTAATAGGGAGAAGCAGGGAAAATTAGGAAGTAAGATCGTGAGAGAAGACCATTGGAGAGCAAGGTAAATGTAAGAGAGGAAAATTGGTTAAGAAAGCGAGTGTGCTAGAGCGGGTACGAAAAACAGAAGGTTTGATCAAAGGATATTGTGATTAAAGGCGAAAGAGAGGGAGAATGTGAAGTAGAGAAAGTGAAGAAAGGGTGAGTGCGAGAGAAGACGATTGGGTGGTAAGAGAAATGTGAGAGAGGAAGATTGTGAGGTAAGGAAAGTGTGTGAGGGAAAGTGCGAAGAAGAGAGAGTTCGATGAAATATTTTGAGGGAAGGAGAGTGTTGGGGAGAAGGTGAAATAGGGGGGAAAGTTTGTGTGAAGATGATGGGGAGGCAATAAAAATAAAAGATTGTTAGGTAAGGAGAGAGTGGGGTGTGACAAGAGCGATAGAGAGAGAAAAAAAATTAACGAAGGGAGATTTAAAGGGAAGGCAAAGCACGAGAGAAAGATAGTGTGAGGTAAAATGTAGGAAGATAGAGTGCTGAGATAGGATGATTGAAAGGCAAGGAACATGTGAGAGAGAAAGAGAGTCCGTCCTTCTGAAAACATTTTAGGTTTCGTTTTTTAGAGATAAATAAGAAATTCTTTTTAGATTGGATAGGTATTAAATATTACTCTTTGCCGTTTTTCGAGTTTCCACCGTTAGAGAGCGCTAAGGTGGAATAAAGATAAACTTCATTCTCTTTGAAAACGAACATGAACTTCATATTCTTCGCCTGAGGCGACTTTTTAGTCGTTTTGTTTGCTTATTCGAATTCTTCAGCATTGGGAAGAGACTACTCGATGGTTTTTGAGACATTCAAGACTCATAGCATAAGAGAGCAGAATATCGTTTGACATCGAATCTGCACCAACGCAAGCAGCTGAGGACACCAGACCTTAAAGGGAAAAAAAAGGAATTGCGGAATTAAAGAAATCGCGAGAGGACGACGTCATTTTCCAGCTGAACGTCACAGACGTTAAGAGCTCGCTCTTTTCGCAATCAGCTCACAACTTGAGCCCATATATTTCAGTTTAGTGGCGTTACAGCGGGAACATTTTCAATTTCCGACAGATTAACTTACCGACCGGCGATGATGCAGAGGAAGAAAAAGGAAAAGTCTTCTTTCTACTCTCTCCGCTAGATGGCAGCAGTAGTGATGTGAGCAGCAGAGATCTCCGCATCCTCCTCCTTCCGGATGGTGTGCATGGGAATACGCCAGGAAGTGTTGTCGTAACACACCCGTGATTGATGCTTCACTACCGGAGCAAGGAAGAAGTTGATAAATGTTACGGCTTTTCATCGCGCCAGATCGTTGCTGCTTCGTTACTGGCTTGGTTACGAATTTTCTTCTTCTTCTTGTTTTCCTCTGTCATTCATTGTGCTCGAGAATGATAACCAGTTAAGCATCGCACCCGGAGGTAGGTGGCGGCGGCGGCGTGGGTGAAAGGTGATTTATGGAATTGGTCCCTCGCATTCATTACCGCCTTTGCCACCGAGTAACAGCACGGAGAGAGAGAGTGGGCTCGTGTCACAGCTCTCGTCGACACCTCCACCCTGAAATGGAGACACTTCTCGCTCTTACGACCCGATCAAACTCTTGCCAGTCAGACATTTCCCATCTCTTCGGCAGAGAAATTCATTTTCCAACGGCAATTTTTGCTTTGATCTGTGCGTTGGCCATCACACACGTCAAAGACATCTCTTGCGCATATCTCATCCCTTTGTCGGTTGAACCCAAAATGGGATTCATTTTTATTTACGCTGTGATTATTAAATTTATCCCCCCCTCCACCTTTTTACCGCCCAGGTCAGTAGAGTGTTCTGCTTGCAGCTAAGCTGTTGAAGATTACGTTTGTTATTCTGTGAAGGGAAAAATAGCTATCCCATATTTATGCAATATATCCTACTCCATTCCAACAGAATGCTGATTTTACATAAAAGGTCTTTCAGCGTTCATAGAATCCAACAGCAGCATTTGCAGTCATAAAATTGTTTAAAGTTAATCAAAGTGTAAAAAAGAAGCAAAGTATATTAGCAAAAGTATCGCGAAGCATCCCTATTGTATGAATGGAAAATTATATTCAAAACACTAACATTCAGTAGAACTACTGAATGTCAGAGTGTTTTGAATATAACTAGAATGATATTCATAGAATTCTTTCCATTCTACTGAATGCAACACAGCATTCAGTAGAATTTTTTTCATCTCAATATGATACACAATTGAATAAATTTCACGACTATGAAGCGACGCAACTAGACACTATGAGTAAGCTGGCTACCATTGAAACTACGTGTGCAGATCTCACTCAAGAGAATACGGCTCTGAAGTTGCAAATTAATGATCTTGAATAATACGGCAGAAACGGAAATATCGAGATACATGGCATTCCAATGGACGATCAGGATGAGAAAGAAAATCTAAACCAGATAATGATCGATGTTGCAAAAGCGCTGCATATAAATAATTTTAACATTGATCCACTTGAAGCCTTACATAGACTGCCAAAAAGAAAAAAGAACAAAACACCTACGATGATTGCCCAATTTAAATTTAGAAACGAACGTGAACAATGGATGTCAAAAAAGAAATCGAAAATCTTTGCCAGTAAAGTTATTGATGACGCTAAAAAAACGCCAGTCTATCTATATGAAAATATAACTCCAATGAACAGAGAACTTGTCTGGAAAGCGAGGTGCCTAGCCAAACCGAAAAATATTAAATACGTCTGGTTTTGGAACGGAAAAATCATGATGAGAAAAACTGGTGGTGACAGCGTAATTCGAATTTATATGCTGACCTTTACGCGTCTTAAATAAGCTCACCGGACAAAAAAATTAGCCACCTCTGTGGCTGAATGTCACCTACTAGTGCGTAATGCCTCCATGCGACCCAAGAATAGTCAAAATCCTGTCTGGCATGGATGCCACCAGTGTGCGGATGTAGTGCACATCAATATTCATCCACTCTTCCAGCAGCAAATGCCACAGTTCGACCAAATTGGCCGGATGGCTGGGACGGTGCTTCACACGTTGCTCCAAATAGTCCCACAAGTTTTCGATGGGATTCAAATCCGGGGATTTGACGGGCCAGTCGAGATGTTCGAAGGCTTCAGAATGCTCGTCGTGCCAATCCGACACACTTCGAGCCCTGTGCACGCGACAATTGTCGTCTTGGAAGACTGGGGTATCCTTCTGGTGTTCACTGTGAAGATGCTGCACAAAAGGCAACATGTGATCGTCCAGTAGTTCCATATAGCCCTTCTGGTTCAAGTGTGGCGTCACCGCAACCAAAGGACCCCTTTCCTCCTAGGTGAAACACCCCCAGAACATCACAGAGCCTCCTACAGCTTGAACAGAACCTTGTACGCAGTCTGCATGGAAGGCTTCGTGCGACTTACGATGTACCCGTCGCCTCGCATCATTCGAGTAGAAGCAAAAACGTAACTCATCCGACCAGATCACACGCTTCCAAGAGTCGACAGTCCAGTCTTTGCGGCTGTTTAATTATATTGTTACACCATTGACATGTATTTTCAATTTATCGCTTGCAAGTGGCGTGTTTCCTGATAGATTAAAAAAAGCTGTCGTGATTCCTATTTACAAAAAGGAAACAAAAATACTCTTTCAAATTATAGACCTATATCTATTATTCCGCTCTTTGGAAACATTTTGGAAAAACTTGTTAAAAAACGACTGAATAGTTTTCTCGTTAGTAATGCTTTCTACTCCGATAAACAAATTGGAAGTACAGAAGATGCTATGATAAGCTACACTAAACATGTTTATGAGTCATTGGCAATAATTTTTTAACGTCAACTATATTTTTAGATATAAAAAAAAACATTTGACACTGTTTCCCACCAGATTTTATTACATAAAATTGACATATTATTGGAGTCAGAGGCGTTTCTCTCAAATGGTCTTCGAATTATTTATGCAATAGAATACAAACTGTGAAGATTAATGGAACTTTAGCCCTGAATTGGAAATAAAACGCGGAGTCCCTCAGGGCTCTGTCTTATGGCCATTTCTCTTTTTAATTTTTATCAATGATTTCTGCTCTTTAAAAATCAATGGTAGCATAACAGTTTTGCCGATGATACTGCTATTACATTTACAACAGAAACTCTTGCAGACCTACAAAGCATAATAAATAATGATTTAAAAGATATTATAAAATGGTTTAAAATAAATAAGCTAACTTGAATTTATCTCAAACAAAATATATACTGTACACTCTAAAAAAATGTAACATTATAGATAATTTAACGGTTAAAATCCATGAAACTAATTGTGATATTAATGAAGGCTGTTGCTGTGTGTCTATTGATGGGGTGGATGAAATAAAATACTTAGGAATAACAATAATTAGTATTAAGGCCACACACGTTCAAAATTTAATCAAAAAACTTAGAGAAATGTTGTGTAAAGTGTACTACTTAAAAAAATGTGAATCACCAAATGTTGGTAACTATTTATTATTCTTGCATTCATTCGGCAGTGTATTATGGGCTACTATGCTATGGTGGTGCTCATAGGTCAACCCTGAAACCACTGACTTCCCCTCAAAATAAAATTATTAAAAAGATCTCTGATGGAAGTATGTATCAAAATGGAAATAACACACTTCAAAATTTAAAACTGTTGCCCTTCAGTCACGTGTTTGTTTATAAATTGATGATTTATTTTATAGGAAATAGGCATTTTTTTAAATTAAAAGTAGATAATTATAATTTTCGTTTAGATGGCAGAAAGTATGTAGTTCCACTTGTAAAAAAGGAAATATTACACAAACGTATTTTACATTTAGCACCAACAATGTTTAATCTGTTACCTAGGGGGGGGGGCCTCAGTCGGTAGCGCGCCAGGCTCATAATTTGCAGTTCCCAGGTTCGAGTCCCTGCTGGGTCAGCGTTCAGATTTATCTCCGCAAAACTCCCCAGCCCTGCCCACGGTCAGTAGGGGACACCGATGGACTTGGAACAGGCCGCCATACATCGGATGGGAGGTTAAGCCGTGGCACCGTGTGCGGGAGAGAGCCATACCCTGTGCACGTTAAAGAACACGCTGGATGGCCTTGACGGGAGGCTACCATCTGTCTCCCAACAGCTGTTCCAGTGGGTCCTCTCCCCCAACCTTCTCTGAGTCTTCGGGGTCCATGTGACGTGGTCATTTAGCCCATGGTGTGCAAAAAAAGTGTCGCTCAGAGGTAAAACAACCCAACCCAAATCTGTTACCTAGTGAGCTTCGAAATTGATCTTTAAGAAAAAAATTGAAGTTTTATCTCTCGCATACACTCGACTTAGATTTTGTTTTCTGTTCTTCGCTAAAAATTAGAATTCAAATTTTTATTGTTGTACCCTTCTGGTACTGTACGTAGAAAAAATGTTTTCTTTTCTATTTTGCTTTATTTTCAAATGAAAACACTCATTTTTATATTTGCTAAAATGCGAGAACATTATAGTTTGTCACATCCACCTTGTGTAGATCACTAGGTTATAATTAATTTGTGAAAATAAGTTGAACTTTCTTTTTTTGTTATTTCAGGTAATGCTAACTATAACAAAATAGATAAGCGAATGCTTTTGAGTTGTTTATACTGTATTAAATGTATAGCCTAATGTGTTGAAAATAAAGTGTTTTGATTGATTACATTGCTGTGCATTACATTACCCAGGTGCTAAGATTGTTTTCCTCTTTAGTGCATGTGACAGATGACTGTTAAGTAAAAGGTGAATTTTCTTTTTAAATATTGTGTATTATTTCACACGTGTTAAAATCACTTTATTCTTTCAGTTATAAAACAAGGCAGAGGGACAGATTTCGGAGGACACAAATAGGCATTTATTATATCATTAATACCTGACGTCTTATTTTAATAGAATTTTTTTGCAATAGGACAAGAAAAACCGGAATGAGAATTTAATTAGAAGTATATTTATAGTCAATAAATATTATTGGAAGTTATACTTCGATGAAAATTTTTTTTCTGTAAATGGAACAATTCAGTAACAAAAATGTCCTGAAAATATATGATTTTTTTTAAGCAAATAATTTTTTTACGTTAAGTTTCGAAAATCCGTAGTGTACTAGCACAAAGTTTTCTGTTTATCCTTCTAAAATTTCAACTTGAAAAACTAATGAGAAAAGGAAACGTTTAAATTTCGCGACTTTCCGAGTGATATATATGTATAATAATAATAATTTATTTCACTGCAGCAGCAGAACCCAGAGTCTCATTTCCTTACGTCACACACACACTCTCTGTGGTGGTCACGTGACATCTGGCCTCCGTAGAGAAAGCTTTGGTCACCCACCTCTCGCTCCCGTTACAGGTAAGGAACACATGCACGAGGCGTCGCAGCAATAAAACTTGACTCAGGGCCATTGCATTGGCTGCACAGAGAGATTTATGAAATTATAGAAACTGAAGAACTAGAAGAAGGGTTCGGCCGCCCGATCCTGACACTGCAGTTATAATTTTAACCGCATATGCTTTTGCGCACGAAATAGTTTGAACACGAAATATACTGCTCACAAAAATTAGGGGATATTTCATCGCTTCATATTCATTTTGAAATATCCCCTAATTTTTGTGAGCAGTATAGTTTGAATGTGATTGCGCACGAAATAGTTGAAGTTTTGTCAGTTGCTAAATGCTTTTGACCTAAGGATATGCATGGAAGAAGTTAAATATCGTGTGCAAAGTTATTTGCCTTTTGGTTTCATTAGATCTGAACACAGATAATTTTTCTATTCTTTTATTTAGTTAAATGTAATTTGCTTTTTATTTTTTGAATTTTCTTTATAGAAACCAATAGATTCAAATGAATGATGAAACTGTTACATTCGATTTCTTGCAGAGAAACTATATAGCTTTGAAAAAACAACTGAAATTCGTTTTTGAAATATTGTAATGAGAGAATAAATACTTTATTATTTAGAAAAAATATAAATGAATTAAAATATATAAAAGTACCAATATAGGAAGAGAGGTATTTTTATATACACATATAGGAATAGAGACCTTAAAAATCAGGAAATAAACCTAAAGCATATCAGTGGTGCAATCGATCACCGAGTTCGTATTCGCTTCGAAGGAAGATAGGGCGCCGACTTACCTACTCAACAAGATTGCCGACGCCCTATCTTCTTTCGAAGTGAATACGAACTCAGTGATCGATTGCACCATCGAAATGCTTTAGGTTTTTTTTGTACTTTTTAGAGCTCATATAGGAAGATAGATAGTTTTTAAATTTTTTAATTTATTTATACTTTTTTGTCACCAAAAATACCTATCTTCAAAAACTTTCATTTGATATATGACACAAAAACATCGCCCCACATTTTCCCTCCCTTTTGGAGTTCTATTTGAGATAGCCCATGAGTGTGGAGACGTCACAAGCTTTAATTTGAGATATCACTCGTTAAAGTCTAACCCCACGAAAATCCGCCTCCCCACCTTTTATTAGAAGGGGGGGGAAGAACGGTGGGGGGAAAATTCGAAATAATTCACGAAGGTCATTATATGAACTTTCATTTGATACCTAACTCATAACTGTAGGTAGTATTTAGTATTTATTCTATATTTAGTAGAACGACTTTCACATTTCCCGTTTTTAGGGAGGAAGAAAGCATAGGGGTAAATTTTTATAGCCTATGACACTCCCAGAGTCACAGCTTTCATTTGAAGCACAGCTTGTTACATTCTGCACTCGCGTTCAAGAGACATGGGGTACAATCGTTTTCATATTTCCCCTCTTCTAAGGGGGGAAGAAAGCATGGGGGGGTCAATTTTGTATACAGTCTATAACATTTCCTGCGTCAGAAGATTTTATTTAACGTATAGCTTGTTGCATTCGGCACTCACGTTCTGAAGATATAGCTGAACAATAGTTTTCATATTTCCCATTTTTTTGGGAGGGGAAAAAGCAGGGGGGGGCAATTTTTTATAGCTTAGGATACTTCCAGCATCACAAGCTTTCATTTGACACATAAATCATTAAGTTTCTCCATCGCGTTCGAAAAATATGGTGGAACAGTTATTTTGACAACTGACAAACCGACGAATGTCAAAGCCAAAGGCAATAGGAAGATAGGTGAAAATAAAAATGGAACGGCTTCTCCATAGGAGCGATCGAGCAGTGACCAGCGTGCCATGCTTTGGTCGAGGCCTCTCACTTGTTTTTAAATGCGCAGAATCCTGTATTGTGGCCATGCAGCATGTTTTGAATACGGAAGCTTCATCTTTCATCGAAGGCATCCATCGTGCTATTTAATGTAAAGTAGATCGACGAAAACCATCCAACGAGTTTTTTAAAGTGTCCACGAAACTGCTTTAAAGCTCGGTCAAAAGATGGTCAGCTTTTACGAAGTGACTCGTCATCCTCTTTGTTGTCGTTGTCAATGAGTGGCACGATTGGAGAAAATCCCGACTCTGGCAAAATTGGGACTCGAATCTGTGAAGGTGAGATTTCAAGGTTGATGCGAGGGTCACGACGAAAGTGAAGAGATTCAAGAAGCGACTAATATGAGCACACGAGAGTCAGCTGACGATGGAAGGAGGGGGGCGTACGACGAGAGAAATGAAAAGCAAAAATTATTACCAATATGAATCTTAATTGCCATCTTCGTAACTCGATTTCTTCGTGTACTGTAAAGTTGGCAAGTTGCAACTCTATATTCATAGTCTGGCTAGGGGATTGGAGAAGGATTTTCACTTCTTTGGCTTTTCAACGCGCCTCCAAATTACGATGAGGCAATATTTATTCAATCCTACACATTCCTCTATCGTTTGGCAAGTTGAAAAACAGATCCTTTAAACAGCAGTGGGTAAATAAATACCCCCCAATTCAACATCTCTGCTCTCACCGGTAATATGCAGAAGGTGGAACAGTCGATTGTTTAAGGAGGAGAGTAAAGGGCCGGGGGGAGAGGAAGGAGGGGATGTTGGAGAAAAGAAGTGAAAAGTGAGCCAGTCTTTCTCCTCCTTTGGTCGTTGATTGCATTGCCTCTGCAGCCATATAATTGTGTGCACGGGCAATTAGCATGTGAGGCTGGATGGTCGGCGCGCGCTGCAGATAACGAACCTTGTCGGGTTTTTTTTCCCGTCATCGTCGTCTGCAGAGAAGCGGTGTCGCATAATCGAGTGTTTCGGACGGCGGAGATCTTTTCCCTGGAGCTTCGCGTTCTCTTTTCATATCGTGTTTGTCCGCTCTGGCTTATTAGCCGATTCGGAGGCAGGTACCTGGTCGAAAATGACCGACGAAGCGTCGAAACAAACCCTAATGAGTCGGGATGCGTTTTGTTGTGGGTTCGGAATCCATGTTTTGGCTTCAATGAATCTTTTATCTGCGACGTTGGCAGGCCTTGGAAAAGAATTTCGACTTTCTTTTTTTTATCTTTATCTGTTCGGTAAAGCGGTAAATGAGAATCGAAACTCATCTTTGCTCGCGCAAGATAATTTTTGTTTCTTTGTTCCTTTCGCTTTCGAAAAGGCTCGCTGCCCAAAAGATAAACGAGAACTTAATGTGGCCTCGAAACGGAAGCCAAACTTTTTAAGAGGCAGAGATTTTAAAGAGCGAAGAAAACAAATCGGTAACCAATGACGACGACGGCGCTAACAACTTCAACTTCTCTTAACAACAAAAGTTATCGCGAGAGGAAAAGTTGACGACCCTTTTCCAAACAAACCTCACAGTTGGGTTGTTTCGCTTGCGAGAGGGATTATTTCCTGCAGACAAGGGGCTAGACGGCCAGGTCACGAGGATCCGACGGACAGATATTAGGAGACAGACACGGATATCCTTTAAAGGGCACGGGGGCTGAACCTATGATATTTTTAGGGAGCACTGAAACTATTATTTTCAATAGCTTTAATAAAACCTTGGCAAGCAATATAGAATAGCGTGGTGAAACATTTATGTTACTGGAAGGGGGGGGGATATATGAATTCGAAGCAGTTTATATAGAAGCAACGTGTTCTTTTCCTTTAACTACAAAAAGTAGATTTCTTTGCTAAAAGCAATGCTGTCTGTGCTGGTACCGCAGAAAACGAACATTTCATTGCTTGCTGATTAGTGCATTATTTCATGTTTATTCTTCTGTAGTTGCAGATTTGAAAACAGTAGGCCAAATCTAAAAGATCAACAGTTTTCAAATCTAAAAATTAAGAGGTGGGCCATGTTCCATTTTCTATACCCTGACAAAACTATAACTGCTTTCGTATCGTTTTACTCAATTTCAATTATCATAGCCAGCTACTTAAGGGGAGAGATATTTATTATAATTTTTTTCTCAAATCCTTTAACCTCGCCTGTGAATAGATTTATGATTTTTTAGTTTGGAGCTTTTAAAGCTTTAAGGGGGGGGGGGGGCTGTAGCATCCTGAGCAGCACCCTCCTTGCCCTGAGTATAGGCTTGGCACAGGGTAAGGCTATCTTGTACATGAGGCTGCCATTTAATGTCTCATCAGATGCCGTCTTTCCAAGCGAATCGGCGTCCCCTTTCTCACCAAGGACAGGGTGGGAATTAAAAAAGCAAAAAAAAAAAGAAAAAATATATATATATAAATTAAAAAATTATAAAAATATCTATCTTCCTATATGGGTCCTAATATCAGAAAATAAATGTAAAGAAAAAAAAAATAACCTTCACAAAATAACCCAATCAGTGAATTCGCATTCACTTCAAAAGAAGATAGGGCGCCGATTTGCCTACACAACAAGATTGCCAGCATCCTATCTTCCTTCGAAGTGAATACGAACTCGATGATTGATTGCACCATCGATATGCTTTAGGTTTATTTCCTGATTTTTAGGACCCATATAGGAAGATAAGTATTTTTATAATTTTTTAATTTATTTATATTTTTTTGTCACTAAAAACACTTTCCTTCAAAAACTTTCATTTGTATATCTGACTCATAAACATCGAGCACATTTGCCACCCTTTTGGATTCAGGTTCTAGGTTTCCCACGACATTGGAGCCGTCACAAGCTTTAATTTCAGATACGACTCGTTAAAGTCGACCCCTGCGAAAATCCGCACCTCCACATTTTATCAGGGGAAATAGTGGAGGATTATAGTCATTATAGGAGCGTTCATTTGACACCTAACTCGTAACTGTAGGCCCTCGGGTTCAAGAGATATAGGGGAACAATCATTTTAACATTCCCTACCTTTTTTAGAGGGGAATAAATCATGGGGATCAATTTTTCATAGCCTACATTTCCCGTGTCAGTAGCTTTCATTTGATGTATGGCTTGTCACTTTCGGCATTCGCGTTCTGGAGATATAAAGGAACAATAATTTTCATATTTCCCGTTTTTCCTCATCCTCAAGCAGCCATGCGCTACGGAGGTCCAACCAGAGCATGCAATTTAGTTCTCTAAGCATATCTATATGAGCTCCATCTGCTCCATCAGGCCACTGCACACCATTTTTAATAAAGTCCTGTTTGACATTGTCTGCCCACCTCATCCTAGGTCTCCCCCTCTTTCTGAGGCCTTTAGGCACACTGTTCATAACCCTATTCGCCAATCTATAATTATCCGTACCGGCAACATGGCCAAACCAACGGAGTCTCTCTCTGCACAATATGATGCTTAAAGGAGGTTGCAGACTCCTTTGCCTAACCTCATCATTAGTTACAAAGTTGAACCACCGAATGCCCAAGAAACTGCGTAAGCATCTAGAATTAAAAACATCTAGTTTCCTGTTATCTTTCGGGGGGAAGAAAGCGTAGGAGTCAATTTTTTATAGTCTATGACATTCCCCGCTTCAGAAGCATTCAGTTGGCACATAAATCATCAAGTCATTAGTGACATAAATCATTAAGTTTCCCCATTGAGTCAAATGCACAAACCGACCAACCTATCAACCGACAAATGTCAAGGTGAAAAGCAATAGGAAAATAGGTAAAAATAAAAACCCCTTCAAGCAGCTGCTTACCATATAGACCATGGAGAACATCTGTGAAGGAGGGAGACTTCGGCAAAAATACACCAAAATGTAGGAAATACGCCTGCTTATTCTGTCCTCTTACCTTTGATAGTCAAGCACACTAACTCCTCATGCAGAGGAAGGCTAGTAGAGATAAATCAATATAGACAAAATGGGTATTCGAACTGGGAAGATGAGGTTAAAGTCATGCAGCAGGGAACAGAAATGTCTGCTCAGCAAGCCAGCTCCCTTTCTTACTAGGCATTGCCTATCAGTCAACCAGCCCCTTTCGCACTAGGCATTGCCTACTCAGCCAGCCAATCTTCTTTTGCACTAGGCAGTTCCTATTCAGCTGGCCAATCCTCCTTTCGCACTAGGCATTGCCTACTCAGGCAAGCAAGTAGTTTAGTCACAACCGGGCGTTCCCCCTTTGCACAGTGCTTTCCCCCTATGACGTCACCGTCCGGAAATTGGCCCGTGTCGGTCCACGTTGCCTTCTGAACTTTGACCCCTATGTTGCAATCAACAGGAAATTGACCCTGATGTCGCAACTGTCGTGGCGCTCCTTATTAATAATTAATAATTCATAATTCCTCCCCCTTTTAACCCCTGGCGCTATCTAGTGCCTATGAGGAACACTATTTTCCCAAAAAAAACCTTATTTTAACTCTAATTTTAAGCCCTCCTTCTCGAATAGTCTCGATTTTTCTTTATTTCAGACTCACCTATATTTTAAGCCCTGGAGTTTGCAAACCACCTGGTTGACCTATATTTTAAGCCCTACCTATATTTTAAGCCATGGATTTTGCAAACCACCTGGTTGACCTATATTTTAAGCCCCGTCCTTCCCCCGGATTGGGCAATGCAGGCCTCAGAATAATTGTACAGAAAAGGATGATACAGTATTTATTCCCTAGTAATTAAAACCCTTTCTATTAAAAATCTTTTGCTATTCATTTTGCCAGGACTGCTAAACGATTCCCTTTTATTAAAACTCCTTCGGTATTTATTTTTTCCAACCCCGTAAATCGATCCCCTAGTAATTAAAAATCACTCCAAAGTCGAAATAAAACGTTGTAAATCAGTTTACTCTAGATGCGTTTAATCGGAAAAAAAAAAAAAAATCCTTTCATCGTTAGCGTGATTCGATCTCGATACCTCCACGTTAATTTTGGGTAAAAGCCTCATCGGATCCAAGGTCCACGTATTTTACTAGAAGAAGAATGACACAGTAACTGTTCCACAGAAAATTAATAAAATCTGGTTTAAATTATTCGTAGGACTTGTATATAAGACCTACCTTGCAATAGACGTTCAGCATCGTGCTTTATTGTGTTTGCATTTGACGCTGATAAGGTTTAAAAATAGATGCTGTCAACAGCAACAAACTAGTTGTTTCCTAGAACCCACATCACGCGATATGGTGCAATCCTTTATCAGCGGGGAGGTCAAGAGGGCGAGTGTCCAACTTCCGGTCCGTGTTATGTTGCAACTGTCCACATTGCCTTCTCAGATTGAACTTTGACCCCTGTGTCGCAATCGACTGGAAATTGACCTGTGTTGCAATCGTTCACGTTGCCTTCTCAGATTGGGCTTTGACCCCTATGTCGCAACCGACCATATTTTAAGTCCTCTTCATAGACCCTCTGGTTGACCTATATTTTAAGTCCCCTTCTCGAATTTTCTTGTTTTTCCCCTGTTTAACCCATATTTTAAGCCCTCCCCTCTTCATAGACCCCCTTGTTGATCCACCTATATTTTAAGCCCTCCCCTCTTTAAACCAAATCAGTTTTTGCGCATTAAATCGGTGTCATCCAACGTCCATGCTATTTTTAGTACGTCTCCTGTATTTCAAAAAAAATTTTGCTTTCGTCGCCGTATTTGAACTCGCTACCTCAGTGCTGATAGCTGAAGCGTGATCGCCAGGGCGGGGAGTTTTGCGGAGATAAATCTCAACTCTGGCCCTGCTATCCGCTCGACAATATTTGCTACTGATAAAGCGATTTCCGTCATTGAAAATAGAAACTAATTAAATAATGGGGTATCACTGGGAAAACACTGGGAAGAACACAAACTGATTTCGTGCTAAAACATCTCCAGATTTCAGCTTACTTGAAAAACTATTGTTAGAAATGAACCAGTGACTTGAATCACTCAACTTCCATAAGAATACACAATTATGGTACAGTGTCGGGAAGAAATATGTTTCAACGAAATTCAATTGTATGTGTTACGATCAGAAAAATAATTTAGTGGACAAAGTTTAAAATAGTTGTTAAATGGTACCTTACAGTGCAAGTGCGCTTCAGGCGAAAAGCCTCCCTTCGAATACTGCACCCCGTTTTTCCGAAGTAACTGTGTCACAAGTCTTCCTACATCATCCCTAAACAGAGAATCGGATTCAGTGTGCAAGAGGATCAAGACCTCATTTGAAGGAGCACATAGTGGATACTGTACTCCATAGTGAAATGAACATTGGCCTCTTGCGGGACCTAGTTATATCCCTACTCCAAGAGAATTACTAATGAAAACGTGCTATTCTTAATGTATGTAATTCCGACAAAAAAGTTTTGTCTGTTTTAGCCACTTTGTATCCTGCAATAGGAAACACTGAACACCTTAACAACTATATACATTTAGAAGAAAACACATCAGGTCTAATTTTCCCTTTAACAATAAATCAAATATCTAAATTCGAAAAAAATTAACATTTCTGTCTGGATACGAGAAAGAGATGTTCCCACTCTACATCACACCATTCAGATTTAAAACGCACGCAAATCTCCTACTGTTATCAGACGATGAAAAGCAGCATTATTGTTCCATTAAGAATTTGTTTCTATGAAATTCAAAGGGAGAATGTTGTTTTCCATATTATAGGGAATGCAATTAATACAGATTCCTTGCAGATGGCTGTCCTTTAGGTTATGAAATAATCTTATTAGAACGCTTAAAATTGAGATGACACACATTAGCTCCTCGGAGAAGCGCTAGGGGGTAGAAGACTACACCCGTGTAATGAAAATATTCATTCGACATAAAAAAAACTACGCCAATATCGCGTACACTGACGTGCTCCTCTTAGCTGATGTGTTTGGTGGCATATACTGACCCCTGCTATGTTTACACAGCTCCTGCCTTCATACCTGAAGATGACAAATACTAGAGTTGATAACCTACAATGTACCTTTTTGGAAGGCATACGAGGAGGAATTTCGATGATATACAGACAAGAAGCATTTAGAATGAAAAACTGATTGCAAGTTTGCTTTACTGTCATACAAACCTGAAAAGAGATGAAATGGGTAGTACTTTACCCATGTTACACCATGTGACTAGGTCGTTAAATCAAATTACATGTATAAACGAAAATTAGAAAAACAACGAAATGGTTGGTAAATTCAATGAGAATCACTAAAATGTAAAGAGTGTTGGAATATCTGTAAATGCACACACATTTCAGTGGATGGGTGAATATTTTCACAATTCTTTGGAAGGCACAATAACTGTAAAACATACTGTGACGAGAGAGAAAGTATAAAAATGTAGTGGGATGGTTGTAAAAAATCGCTTCAAAACAGAAAATTACAACGCAAATACTGAAAGATAGAAAAAAACCGACTATTCGACGGTTATTCCAAGCCGCTATCTCACGCTCTTTTCAGATTTCCTGGTTCTATAGTCCCCTGGTACGTAGCGGCATAAGTGTGGGTGTAGTTGGCTATTTTTCGTTGCAAACACAAGTTGTTTTCACTATTAGTTATTTTTCCTGCATGAGAATACACATTTCTATATTACATTGCGTAGACACGGATGGACGAATATCACAAAATACTTTGCACATAGAAAACATCAGCAAAGAACCACAGAAATTTCGAAATTTAAAATCTGAAAACTCAGTGTTTATAAGAAAAAACAATATTTTCAGTATTTCCATGAAAAGTTGAGTCCCAGAATCGATCCGCTAGACCTGACTTTGCATTCTCGGACTTCAACCACCAATAAAACGTAATGTAAGTTCTCTCGTCGGTTATCCCAAGCCGCTATCTCTTTTCAGAGTTTCTAGTCCCCTCGGTACGTTTGAATAAGCGCATAAGTGTGGGTGAAAATGGCTATTTTTCGCTGCAAACACAAGTTTTTCGACAAAGATAGGATGTTTCACTACAATCTAACATGGGATTTCATGTGTGTTTAGTTATTTTTCCTACATGAGAATATTTCTAATCTATCTCATAGACAGCAGGTTAGTTACTTCGGATCTAACAAAGCCAAGGTTTGAGATCCATAGTAAGACATGAATGTTTGTGTTGTTTTCCTACCAAGATCCCGACATCCTCTCACCCCCTTCTACTGGGTCCTATGAAAAAATCCTGTAACTGTTACGACAATTAGCTGCGTGAAGGCGTATTTATTTTTAAAGCAAAGACACACTAATTTTGAACTCGCTAGCTAGAGAACGATATATTAAGTTGCTAAAGTTTGATTTTAACGATCAGATAGTATGAACTAAAAAAGTGGTGATGTATACACTAATAACTTCTAATTTTTAAAGGAAATATTGTCTCATTATAAGCGATTTCATACAAAGAGATACGCACTCTATGTTTCACATTTAAATCTATAGAGATAACGATCACTACCCATGGAACACATCTGTGAAAAAACACGCTATGATAGGGTTTGAGAAAGATTTTTAGCTCATGGGGGTGCTGCACTGCAGTAAAGCACATTATCTTTGATATCAGAACCTACATGAAAGTTATAACGTTTGGGTTTGAGAAAGATTCTTTAGTTCACGGGGCACCACATGAATAAGCGCATAAGTGAAACAAGGATTTTTCAGTAGTATTACGTTTTATCACCCTTCGCCCCCTTGCGCGAAACAACAGGATTTCGATCGCTTCAGGTCATGTTTCAGCTGTTAGTATCCCTCCACTTCGTTCTTAGCGCATCAGGATGTTGAATTTTTCTAAGTTTGAAATATTCTCGGTTGAATGTCCTCTTCTGTATTAGCAAAACACACACACACACACGCTTTGTTCGTTACGAGATATCTGACAGGAAACGTAAGACGTAACGTAAGACAGTCGTGTTCAAAAAATATTCGAACGTGCTGAAGAAAAATCCTTATATCTCCTGAAATATGAGTATTCAAGTTAAGATCTGTGATGAAATATTTTGCATAACCACTAATCTCGTTTTAAATTGTTAGCTTCTTCTGTAGCAAGCAAGTGTCCGTAAGACAATATGTTTATTCTTGCATGTGAACACACACACACACACATACGATAACATATGCACATAAAGATGAAACACATACAGACACTTTAACACACACACACACGCACAGAGAGAGAAACAAACATGAAGACGTATAGACATACAGAGAAACGAATATGTGCACACAGACATCTTAACACATACGCACGAAAACATATACATATAAAGAAACATTAACATGCATCAACATACACACACTCACATACGCACACATGAAATATTTTGCATAACCACTAGTCTCGTTTTAAATTGTTAGCTTCTTCTGTAGCAAGCAAGTGTCCGTAAGACAATATGTTTATTCTTGCTTGTGAACAAACACACACACATACGATAACATATACACATAAAGATGAAACACATACAGACACACACACACACACACAGAGAGAGAGACAAACATGAAGACGTATACACATACAGAGAAACGACTATGTGCACACAGACATCTTAACACATACGCACGAAAACATATACATATAAAGAAACATTAACATACATGAACATACACACACTCACATACGCACACATACACGATTCACTGAAACACACACACACACACACACCTAGAGAGAAACAAACATGCAGACACAGTTACATCTTGACATATATGCACACATCTACACGTACACACATTTCGTAGTAACACACATATTTACACATAGACACAAACACACACACACACACAGAGAGAGAGAGAGAAAAACAAACATACAGAGAGACATACGTACAAGACAGTGTGCTTTAGTGTAATGCGGTGCCCTGTGAACTGAAGAATCTTTCTCAAACCCAAACAGTATAACTTTCACGTAGGTTCTGATATCAAAGTTAAGGTGCTTTCCTGCAGTGGAGCACCACCATGGGCTAAAAATCTTTCTCAAACCCAATCGTAGCGTGTTTTTTCACAGATGTGTTCCATTGGTAGTGATCGTTATCTCTATAGATTTAAATGTGAAGCATAGAGTGCGTATCTCTTTGTATGAAATCGCTTATAATGAGACAATATTTCCTTTAAAAGTTTGCTGGAGATATTTGGAGGTGATTCAGCCACACATTTAGGGTATTTTAATGTTTTGAAAGTAATTCTGTCTTTCCCGGTGTGTATTTATTTAATTTTTTACAGTTCTTTTTTCAGCTATTGGAACTTATTTTGACGTTATTCTGTCATGCGTCCTCGGCATTTGAAGATATTTTGTCGTTCATTCATCAAATAATTTTAGCTCTTGACAAGAAAATGGGGTGAAATACATGAATATAATAAAAAAAAAATTAATGTAATGGATAGTGATTTTTCTAGATCCTAGTACAGTAATATTTCATGTGAGAGGATGTCGGGATCTTAGTAGGAAAACAACACAAACGTTCATGTCTTACTATGGATCTCAGACCTTGGCTTTGTTAGATCAGTAACTAACCTGCTGTCTATGAGATAGATTACAAATATTCTCATGCAGGAAAAATAACTAAACACACATGAAATCCCATGTTAGATTGTAGTGAAACATCCTATCTTTGTCGAAAAACTTGTGTTTGCAGCGAAAAATAGCCATCTTCACCCACACTTATGCGCTTATTCATGCGGTGCCCCGTGAACTAAAGAATCTTTCTCAAACCCAAACATTATAACTTTCATGTAGGTTCTGATATCAAAGATAATGTGCTTTCCTGCAGTGCAAGCACCCCCATGAGCTAAAAATCTTTCTCAAACCCTATCATAGCGTGTTTTTTCACAGATGTGTTCCATGGGTAGTGATCGTTATCTCTATAGATTTAAATGTGAAGCATAGAGTGCGTACCTCTTTGTATGAAATCGCTTATAATGAGACAATATTTCCTTTAAAAGTTGGAAGTTATTACTATGAACTAAAACAGTGGTGATATATAAACTATCTGATCGTTAAAATCAAACTTTAGCAAGTTAATATATCGTTCTCTAGCTAGCGAGTTCAAAATTAGTGTGTCTTTGCTTTAAAAATAAATACGCCTTCACGCAGCTAATTGTCGTAACAGTTACAGGATTTTTTCATAGGACCCAGTAGAAGGGGGTGAGAGGATGTCGGGATCTTGGTAGGAAAACAACACAAACATTCATGTCTTACTATGGATCTCAAACCTTGGCTTTGTTAGATCCGAAGTAACTAACCTGCTGTCTATGAGATAGATTAGAAATATTCTCATGTAGGAAAAATAACTAAACACACATGAAATCCCATGTTAGATTGTAGTGAAACATCCTATCTTTGTCGAAAAACTTGTGTTTGCAGCGAAAAATAGCCATTTTCACCCACACTTATGCGCTTATTCAAACGTACCGAGGGGACTAGAAACTCTGAAAAGAGATAGCGGCTTGGGATAACCGACGAGAGAACTTACATTACGTTTTATTGGTGGTTGAAGTCCGAGAATGCAAAGTCAGGTCTAGCGGATCGATTCTGGGACTCAACTTTTCATGGAAATACTGAAAATATTGTTGTTTTCTTATAAACACTGAGTTTTCAGATTTTAAATTTCGAAATTTCTGTGGTTCTTTGCTGATGTTTTCTATGTGCAAAGTATTTTGTGATATTCGTCCATCCGTGTCTACGCAATGTAATATAGAAATGTGTATTCTCATGCAGGAAAAATAACTAATAGTGAAAACAACTTGTGTTTGCAACGAAAAATAGCCAACTACACCCACACTTATGCCGCTACGTACCAGGGGACTATAGAACCAGGAAATCTGAAAAGAGCGTGAGATAGCGGCTTGGAATAACCGTCGAATAGTCGGTTTTTTTCTATCTTTCAGTATTTGCGTTGTAATTTTCTGTTTTGAAGCGATTTTTTACAACCATCCCACTACATTTTTATACTTTCTCTCTCGTCACAGTATGTTTTACAGTTATTGTGCCTTCCAAAGAATTGTGAAAATATTCACCCATCCACTGAAATGTGTGTGCATTTACAGATATTCCAACACTCTTTACATTTTAGTGATTCTCATTGAATTTACCAACCATTTCGTTGTTTTTCTAATTTTCGTTTATGCATGTAATTTGATTTAACGACCTAGTCACATGGTGTAACATGGGTAAAGTACTACCCATTTCATCTCTTTTCAGGTTTGTATGACAGTAAAGCAAACTTGCAATCAGTTTTTCATTCTAAATGCTTCTTGTCTGTATATCACCGAAATTCCTCCTCGTATGCCTTCCAAAAAGATGCATTGTAGGTTATCAACTCTAGTATTTGTCATCTTCAGGTATGAAGGCAGGAGCTGTATATGCCATCAAACACATCAGCTAAGAGGAGCACGTCAGTGTACGCGATATTGGAGTAGTTTTTTTTTATGTCGAATGAATATTTTCATTACACAGGTGTAGTCTTCTACCCCCTAGCGCTTCTCCGAGGAGCTAATGTGTGTCATCATAATTTTAAGCGTTCTAATAAGATTATTTCATAACCTAAAGGACAGCCATCTGCAAGGAATCGGTATTAATTGCATTCCCTATAATATGGAAAACAACATTCTCCCTTTGAATTTCATAGAAACAAATTCTTAATGGAACAATAATGCTGCTTTTCATCGTCTGATAACAGTTGGAGATTTGCGTGCGTTTTAAATCTGAATGGTGTGATGTAGAGTGGGAACATCTCTTTCTTGTATCCAGACAGAAATGTTAATTTTTTCGAATTTAGACATTTGATTTATTGTTAAAGGGAAAATTAGACCTGATGTGTTTTCTTCTAAATGTATATAGTTGTTAAGGTGTTCAGTGTTTCCTATTGCAGGATACAAAGTGGCTAAAACAGACAAAACTTTTTTGTCGGAATTACATACATTAAGAATAGCACGTTTTCATTAGTAATTCTCTTGGAGTAGGGATATAACTAGGTCCCGCAAGAGGCCAATGTTCATTTCACTATGGAGTACAGTATCCACTATGTGCTCCTTCAAATGAGGTCTTGATCCTCTTGCACACTGAATCCGATTCTCTGTTTAGGGATGATGTAGTAAGACTTGTGACACAGTTACTTCGGAAAAACGGGGTGCAGTATTCGAAGGGGAGGCTTTTTGCCTGAAGCACACTTGCACTGTAAGGTACCATTTAATAACTATTTTAAACTTTGTCCACTAAATTATTTTTCTGATCGTAATACATGCAATTGAATTTCGTTGAAACATATTTCTTCCCGACACTGTACCATAATTGTGTATTCTTATGGAAGTTGAGTGATTCAAGTCACTGGTTCATTTCTAACAATAGTTTTTCAAGTAAGCTGAAATCTGGAGATGTTTTAGCACGAAATCAGTTTGTGTTCTTCCCAGTGTTTTCCCAGTGATACCCCATTATTTAATTAGTTTCTATTTTTAATGACGGAAATCGTTTTATCAGTAGCAAATATTGTCGAGCGGATAGCAGGGCCAGAGTTGAGATTTATCTCCGCAAAACTCCCCGCCCTGGCGATCACGCTTCAGCTATCGGCACTGAGGTAGCGAGTTCAAATACGGCGACGAAAGCAAAATTTTTTTTGAAATACAGGAGACGTACTAAAAATAGTATGGACGTTGGATGACACCGATATAATGCGCAAAAACTGATTTGGTTTAAAGAGGGGAAGGCTTAAAATATAGGGGAATCAACAGGGGGGGTCTATGAAGAGGGGAGGGCTTAAAATATAGGTGAATCAACAGGGGGGTCTATGAAGAGGGAGGGCTTAAAATATGGGTTAAACAGGGGAAAAACAAGAAAATTCGAGAAGGGGACTTAAAATATAGATCAACCAAAGGGTCTATGAAGAGGACTTAAAATATGGTCGGTTGCGACATAGGGGTCAAAGTCCAATCTGAGAAGGCAACGTGGACGATTGCAACACAGGTCAATTTCGAGTCGATTGCGACACAGGGGTCAAAGTTCAATCTGAGAAGGCAACGTGGACAGTTGCAACATAACACGAACCGGAAGTTGGACACTCGCCCTCTTGACCTCCCCGCTGATAAAGGATTGCACATCGCGTGATGTGGGTTCTAGGAAACAACAAGTTTGTTGCTGTTGACAGCATCTATTTTTAAACCTTACCAGCGTCAAATGCAAACATAATAAAGCACGATGCTGAACGTCCATTGCAAGGTAGGTCTTATATACAAGTCCTACGAATAATTTAAACCATCATCATCATCATCCTCACGCAGCCATGAACTACGGAGGTCCAACCAGACTGTGCAATTTAGTTCTCCAAGCAAGTCTATCCTGAGCTACATCTACTGCATCTGGCCACTGCACACCAATTCTAACAAGGTCCTGTTTGACATTGTCTGCCCACCGCATCCTAGGTCTCCCCTTCTTTCTGAGGCCTTTAGGCACACTGTTCATAACCCTATTCGCCAATCTATAATTATTCATACGGGCAACATGGCCAAACCAGCGGAGTCTCTCTCTGCACAATATGCTGCTTAAAGGATGTTGCAAACTCCTTTGCCTAACCTCATCATTAGTTACAAAGTTGAACCACCTAATGCCCAAGATACTGCGTAAGCATCTAGAATCAAAAGCATCTAGTTTCCTGTTATCTTGTTTACAAAGTGTCCAAGTTTCACTACCATAACTAACCCTAGAAAGAACCAAACTATTATACAGTCTAATTTTAGTCTTTAGGTGTATACGCCTATTTCTCCACACTCTCCATAGGTTCTTAAAAGTCCCGGCAGCAATCCCTATTCGTCTGTTAGTCTCATGCCGCACATCACCATTATCTGCTATATAGCTCCCAAGATAATTAAACTGTGACACCTGCTCAAGACTGTAACCATTCAGATTAACTGAATCACAGCCTGCCTGACCAATTTTCATCACTTTAGTTTTCTCTCTGTTTATAACCAAACCTACTCTACTACCAGTCTCATCAACAGCTCGAATGAAAGAGTTCATCTCATCAACATCATTTGCCAAAAGGGCTAAATCATCAGCATAATCTAAATCAGAAATTTTCGTATCTCCAGCCCATTTAAAGCCAAAATCTTTCCCTTGAAGTGAATTTCGCATAATAAAATCAATAACCAAGCTAAAGAGAAAAGGAGACAAAATGCACCCTTGTCCAACACCAGAAGTAATGCTAAACCAATTGCTACAAGCCTTACCAACTCTCACACACGACTCAGTGTTATTATAGAGAGCTTTCATAATGTTAACTAACTTGTCTGGTATACCATATGATCTCACAATCAACCACAAATTATGACGATCAACAGAGTCGAAAGCCTTTTTGAAATCAACAAAGCTAGCAACCAAAGGTTTCTGAAACTCTAAACATTTCTCAAGAATCTGCCTAAGTGAAAATATCTGATCCACACATCCCCTACCACTTCTGAATCCACATTGCTCATCACGGAATTGACTGTCAACCAGATTCTTAATTCTGTTAAGCACAATCATGGAAAGAACTTTACCTGGAACAGAGAGTAGGCTGATACCCCTATAGTTATCACAAGAACTGCGATCACCTTTTTTGAAAATAGGGATAACAATAGCTCTGGTAAAATCCTTAAGAACCATGCCTTTATCATAAAAGATATTCAGAATTTCGGTCATCCAAGTGGTAACCGAAACATTCCCAGCTCTAAGCATTTCCGTAGTAATTTCATCTACCCCTGGGGATTTATGAAGTTTAAGTTTAGAAACAGCCAAAATAACTTCAGACTGTGTTATAGGTCCAACATTAAAGCCACCAATGCATCTATCATCATTGCAAACAATGGGAGTAGAACTAACTACATTGTTTAGAACATCACTGAAATGATCAGCCCACCTAGCCATGACAGAATCCTCCCCTTCTATAACCTTACCTTGTTTATCCTTCAATCCCTGTATATCTGTCCGTTTTCTACCATACAAAACATTAACTAACTGCTACAGCTCTCTGCTGTTGTGCTGTCTAACTGCTTCCTCGGCTTTGTCAGCCAAACCATCAAGCCAAAGATTCTTATTAGCAGCTAACTGATCCTTTACAAGTTTATTAAGGTCTCTGTAATGCTTTCTATTAGGACTAATAGGGTATTGATTAAGGGCATTCCTGTAGTTCTTTCTTTCCGAAATAAGCTCAAGTGCCTTATTACTCAGATCTACACTGGAAGACTTCCTCCAATGTAGAATTTGACGATATCCAAAAAAGCCTGTTTAAAATGATCCCATTCTTCCTCAACTTCAGTAGTAAGCAAACCATGACTGTCATAATGACTAAGTAACCTATCATGGTAAGCTTTGGCTATAACTGGATCTTTCAGAGCTTCAGTATTAAAGGTAAATTTTTTAACCCTAGCACAACACTTTTTAAGTTTAAGTTGCAACACACTTTTAACAAGGTAATGGTCAGATCCAATTTCAGCTCCCCTATATGCCCTGGTATTCCTAACAGAACTAGCCCATTTGCTGTTAATTAATATGTAATCAATCATATTCTTATGCAGCCCATCAGGTGAAACCCATGTGTACTTATGTATGTCGCGGTGTTTGTAATATGTGTTAGTTATTCTGAAACCATTTAGTTTACTTACCTGTAGGAGACGTTGCCCATTGCCATTGCAGCTACCAATACCAAAAGGGTCTATTACTCCTCCCCAAAGGTCAGAGTCAGTACCAACTTTGGCATTGAAGTCACCAAGAACAAGGGTAATATCTCCTTTCTTGACAGAATTCAAAATATCCTGAAGTTGTTCATAAAAGCTATCCTTCTCATCCTCATCGGCATCCTCAGTGGGGGCATAACAGCAGATAACATTCAAGTCTTTAACGCTTGTCTGAAATTTTGCTGTAAGAAACCTTTCATTAATGCACTCATATCCTAGAAGAGCATCGCTAGCGTGTCTGCTGAGAAGCAGACCCACGCCTTGGTGATGCTTATTGTCGTCCCTCCCTGAAAAGAGAAATTTAAGATTATTTTTAAGAATCTGACCTTTATCTGTCAATCTGGTCTCTTGCAAGCCGAGAATATCTAAATTATAACGGTGGAATTCTTGTGTGAGGACATCAAGAGAAAAAGCTCTGTGCAGAGTCCTCACATTCCAACTACCTATGGAGAGAAAATGGTTAGTTGGATGTTTATTGAGAGAGGGAATGCCGACAATATCAAACAGCCCCCTAATCGCAGACATGGGGCAAAGACCCGTTCCCCCACTACTAAAGGCTGAAGCCATCTACACTGGAAGACTTCCTCCAATGTAGAATTTGACGATGCCAATAGAAGCAAAGAGTTCAGGTGCCTGTGATGACCTCTGCTCAGGATTATCCACCAGCTGATAAACATATCCTGTGAATCTATTCACTTGGGGCTGTCAACCCACAAACAAACAGAAAACACAGCGGAAGATTTTCCCGCCACAGAAGCCCACCAGTGCAGCAAAATCAGGATCCATAATCAAGCTCAGAGCCATATATCTGTCCAGTCCAGTAGGTTTATATGGTCAGCACCAGGACCCTGTGTGGTTGACCACTCCTCAGCAGGGTAGAAAAAAAGAAAAGTAAACCAGATTTTATTAATTTTCTGTGGAACAGTTACTGTGTCATTCTTCTTCTAGTAAAATACGTGGACCTTGGATCCGATGAGGCTTTTACCCAAAATTAACGTGGAGGTATCGAGATCGAATCACGCTAACGATGAAAGGATTTTTTTTTTTTTTTTCCGATTAAACGCATCTAGAGTAAACTGATTTACAACGTTTTATTTCGACTTTGGAGTGATTTTTAATTACTAGGGGATCGATTTACGGGGTTGGAAAAAATAAATACCGAAGGAGTTTTAATAAAAGGGAATCGTTTAGCAGTCCTGGCAAAATGAATAGCAAAAGATTTTTAATAGAAAGGGTTTTAATTACTAGGGAATAAATACTGTATCATCCTTTTCTGTACAATTATTCTGAGGCCTGCATTGCCCAATCCGGGGGAAGGACGGGGCTTAAAATATAGGTCAACCAGGTGGTTTGCAAAATCCATGGCTTAAAATATAGGTAGGGCTTAAAATATAGGTCAACCAGGTGGTTTGCAAACTCCAGGGCTTAAAATATAGGTGAGTCTGAAATAAAGAAAAATCGAGACTATTCGAGAAGGAGGGCTTAAAATTAGAGTTAAAATAAGGTTTTTTTTGGGAAAATAGTGTTCCTCATAGGCACTAGATAGCGCCAGGGGTTAAAAGGGGGAGGAATGTTTAATTATGAATTATTAATAAGGAGCACCACGACAGTTGCGACATCAGGGTCAATTTCCTGTTGATTGCAACATAGGGGTCAAAGTTCAGAAGACAACGTGGACCAACACGGGCCAATTTCCGGTCGGTGACGTCATAGGGGGGAAAGCACTGTGCAAAGGGGGAAGCCCGGTTGTGACTAAACTAGTCAAGCAACTCCCTTGGGCACTAGGCATTGCCTACTCAGGCAAGCAACCCCCTTTTGCACTAGGCATTGCCTACTCAGCCAACCAACCTTCTTTTGCACTAGGCAGTTCCTATTCAGCTGGCCAATCCTCCTTTCGCACTAGACATTGCCTACTCAGGCAAGCAACCCCCTTTTGCACTAGGCATTGCCTACTCAGGCAAGCAACCCCCTTTTGCACTAGGCATTGCCTACTCAGCCAGCCAGCCCCCTTTCACACTAGGCATTGCAACATGAAACACATGAAAATGCACCACACATGAAATGACAAAATTATATCTATGTATCGCATCAAAACCTGACACATTTCTGTTTAAAAGTTTTAATATCTGTTACCTTCCGTGTTTCGTTTTTTTTTATCCTTTTCTCCTTAACTCATTATCTCACTCTATTATTCTGTACATGTCAATTAAATTTAAAATTTAAATTGATATATGTAGTACCATATTAAATTACTCAATGTACTTCTGATTAAGCATTTTAAATTTCTGTTCACCTCTTTTGTTTCCTTATTTCATTTTATCAATTTTCTTACTCCTTCATTAGATGATGTAGTACTATCCTGTATAGTGGAGCATCGGATGGCATCACTCTTTCATATTTCCTCTCTCCGCTCCGTCACGTGACAGGGTGTCAGGGTCACGTGCAGTCTCCAATACCCAGCGGCCCCTCATCTGACCGTCGATTCCTAGAACTGCCTGCCAGCCAAGCCCAGGACTTATTTCCACGAAACAGGAATGCTTCGCCCGGCCCTTATTGTCGCAATGGCCGCTCTGTCATCGTTTGGAGAGGGGAAGCCACGGGACGGAGCAATGACCACGCCAACCAGCCATCCCCCCCCCCCCCCCCCCCGCCTCCTCTTTGCTGCTAGTGAGACTTTTACAGACTGCATTCCGTAAATCATTGCCAAAATGTGTAATGTCTATTCTTCTTGAAAGGGAAAATCAACATCGAATGTTAGTTAACAATCAGCGTTTTGCACCGTTTCCTTTCATTGATTAAGAGCCAAGAAATATCTCCACGTTATTCTAACTTTTCTTTTTGCTTCCTTTCTTCCCAACTTCATAATCATTTATTCCCAAACTATTAAACTAATGAAAAATTAAACTTTTATTAGCAGTAAGTTTCTCTGTTTCAGGTCCCGATCTGTGGCAGCAGGCTTTGTTGGCAAATGAAGAGAGTTAAAAACCTCCCATTCCCTGGCAACACTTAACTAGGCGAGAATTTTCTACCTTTTTTAGGAAAGATAAATTACTTCAATTACGACTCTAACGTTCTAGAAAACTGAAAGCAATCAAAAGGAAGAAAACTGATTCCGCAGTTTTTAAGTAACTTGGGGCCCGTTTCTAGGATTAGAGGGACCAGCTGGGAGAGACGCGGGATTGTTGGCAGCAGGCCAAGAAGACGGTGACACGTCCACCAGTAACAGCAGGCAAAGGGGGGAGGGGAGGAGGAGTTCTCTCACTGCTCCTTCTGTTCATTTTCTGCTCGCAAATCCATTCCACATGCGCACTGATGTTGTCCATACGACGTGCACTATTTAAAGTTGGATTTTTTTCGCCGCGTTGTCTTCTCAATCAAGCCACTTCGCAGATTTTCCACTTTTGAAAAGTATCCGCAGCACCTCGAGTGTCAATGCGAAGGAGTCGACCTTATTAAATCTGCTTCTACTAACACGTTGCTTTTTAACCCTCGCGTTGACAGATATGAGAAAAGAATAAAATTCCGTTTCTAGTCACGGAATATTGTAAAGTTTTGTATATAAAGTGAATCCGATGGAAAGAGAAGACGCGCTTTCCTTCTACCCTTCACTTAAAGTTCAAGTTTAACTCTATTTTACAAATAAATATACATTTGTTTTTTCCTATAAACAACCCACAAGCTGAGCTTTTCCGGGTTGCTATATTACATATTACGTTGTATAGAGATAACATAAAAACATTGAATAATTTAACATATTAACGTGTACACATACACACTTGAAAAAAATTCATATTATCCGATGTTCAAATTTTAATTATTCAAATGAAAAACAGTTCGCACTTTAAGATATAGACATGATTTATCTTAGTATATTATACACAGTCTTATCAGAATAATAGTAATACCATCTACAATACATAATACCGAGTAGGTAGTCATATTATTCTGATACGACTGTGTACATAAATTCAATATCTGCATACATCATCATCATCATCATCCTCAAGCAGCCATGGGCTACGGAGGTCCAACCAGACCGTGCAGTTTAATTCTCCAAGCATATCTGTCCTGAGCATCATCTGCTGCATCCGGCCACTGCACACCAATTCTAACAAGGTCCTGTTTGACACTGTCTGCCCGCCGCATCCTAGGTCTCCCCCTCCTTCTGAGGCCTCCAGGCACACTGTTCATAACCTTATTCGCCAATCTATAATTATCCATACCGGCAACATGGCCAAACCAGCGGAGTCTCTCTCTCCACAATATGCTGCTTAAAGGATGTTGCAAACTCCTTTGCCTAACCTCATCATTAGTTACAAAGTTAAACCACCTAATACCCAAGATACTGCGTAAGCATCTAGAATCAAAAGCATCTAGTTTCCTGTTATCTTGTTTACATAGCGTCCAAGTTTCACTACCATAACTAACCCTAGAAAGAACCAAACTATTATACAGTCTAATTTTAGAGCTTAGGTGTATACGCCTATCTCTCCACAATCTCCATAGATTCCTAAAAGTCCCGGCAGCAATCCCTATTCGTCTGTTAATCTCATGCCGCACATCACCATTATCTGTTACATAGTTCCCAAGATAATTAAACTGTGACACCTGCTCAAGACTGCAACCATTCAGAATAACTGAATCACAACCTGCCTGACTAATTTTCATCACTTTAGATTTCTCTCTGTTTATAACCAAACCTACTCAAATACCAGTATCATCAACAGCTCGAATGAAAGAGTTCGTCTCATCAACATCATTTGCCAAAAGGGCTAAATCATCAGCATAAACTAAATCAGAAATTTTCGTATCTCCAGCCCATTTAAGGCCAAAATCTTTCCCTTGAAATGAATTTCGCATAACATAATCAACAACCAAACTAAAGAGAAAAGGAGACAAGATGCACCCTTGTCGAACACCAGAAGTAATGCTAAACCAATTGCTACAAGCCTTACCAACTCTCACACACGACTCAGTGTTATTATAGAGAGCTTTCATTATGTTAACTAACTTGTCTACTATACCATATGATCTCACAATCAACCACAAATTATGACGATCAACAGAGTCGAAAGCCTTTTTCAAATCAACAAAGCTAGCAACCAAAGGTTTCTGAAACTCTAAACATTTCTCAAGAATCTGCCAAAGTGAAAATATCTGATCCACAGATCCCCTACCACTTCTGAATCCACATTGCTCATCACGCAATTGATGTCAACCACATTCTTAATTCTATTACGCACAATCATGGAAAGAACTTTCCCTGGAACAGAGAGTAGGCTGATACCCCTATAGTTATCACAAGAACTGCGATCACCTTTTTTGAAAATAGGGATAACAATAGCTCTGGTAAAATCCTTAGAAACCATGCCTTTATCATAAACGTTATTCAAAATTTCAGTCATCCAAGTGGTAACCGAAACATTCCCAGCTCTGAGCATTTCTGTAGTAATTTTATCTACCCCTGGGGATTTATGAAGTTTAAGTTTAGAGATAGCCAAAATAACTTCAGATTGTGTTATAGGGCCAACATTAAAGCTGCCAATGCATCTATCATCATTACAAACAATGGAAGTAGAACTAACCACATTGTTTAGAACATCACTGAAATGCTTCAGCCCACCTAGTCATGACAGAATCCTCCCCTTCTATAACCTTACCTTTTTTATCCTTCAATCCTTGTATACCTGTCCGTTTTCTACCACACAAAACATTAACTATCTGGTACAGCTCTCTGCTGTTGTGCTGTCTAACTGCTTCCTTGGCTTTGTCAGCCAAACCATCAAGCCAAAGATTCTTATCAGTAGCTAACTGATCCTTTACACGTTTATTAAGCTCTCTGTAATCCTTTCTATTAGGACTAGTAGGGTACTGATTAAGGACATTCCTGCAGTACCTTCTTTCTGAAATAAGCTCAAGTGCTTTATCACTTAAATAATTCTGTCTCCTCTGCTCCTTTTTGGCTCCTAACGGCCTGTACTTAGTTTCCAAAAAAGCCTGTTTAAAATGGCCCCATTCTTCCTCAACTGCAGTATTAAGCAAACCATAACTGTCATAATGACTAAGTAACCTATCATGGTAAGCTTTAGCTATAACTGGGTCTTTCAGAGCTTCGGTATTAAAGGTAAATTTTTTAACCCTAGCACAACACTTTTTAAGTTTAAGTTGCAAGACACTTTTAATAAGGTAATGGTCAGATCCAATTTCAGCTCCCCTATATGACCTGGTATTTCTAACAGAACTAGCCCATTTGCTGTTAATTAATATATAATCAATCATATTCCTATGCAGCCCATCAGGTGAAACCCATGTGTACTTATGTATGTCGCAGTGTTTGTAATATGTGTTAGTTATTCTGAAACCATTGAGTTTACTTACCTGTAGGAGACGTTGCCCATTGCCATTGCAGCTACCAATACCAAAAGGGCCTATTACTCCTCCCCAAAGGTCAGAGTCAGTACCAACTTAGGCATTGAAGTCACCTAGAACAAGGATAATATCTCCTTTCTTGACAGAATTCAAAATATCCTGAAGTTGTCCGTAAAACCTATCCTTCTCATCCTCATCGGCATCCTCAGTGGGGGCATAACAGCAGATAACATTCAAGTCTTTAATGCTTGTCTGAAATTGTGCTGTAAGAAACCTTTCATTAATGCACTCATATCCTAGAAGAGCATCACTAGCATGTCTGCTGAGCAGCAGACCCACGCCTTGGTGATGCTTTCCATCCTCCCTCCCTGTAAAGAGAAATTTAAAGTTATTTTTAAGTATCTCACCTTTACCTGTCCATCTGGTCTCTTGCAAGCCTAGAATATCTAGGTTATAGCCCTGGAATTCCTGCATGAGGACATCAAGAGAATAATCTCTATGTAATGTCCTCACGTTCCACGTTCGTGCAGAGAGAAAATGATTAGTAGGATTTTTAAAAAAATTAGGTTTATTGAGATTGGTAGGGCCAACAATATCAAACAGCCCCCTGATCGCAGGCATGGGGCAAAGACCTGTTCCTCCTCTGGTAAAGGCTGAAGTCACCGATGCTGGTAGGAACTTCAGGCACCACCTTTTCAAGTGGACTTTTTCAAGAGCCACATGGCCTGCCTGAGACACATTATTCCAGTTTAGGCTTGACGATGCCCAACTAGCTAAGTAAGGTTCAGGTACCTGCGATGGCCTCTGATTAGGATTATCCACCAGCTGATGTAAGGTATCACATGCCTCTGTTTACTTAGAGCTGACAACCCAGAAGCAAACAGAAAACACAGTGGCAGACTCTCCCTCACCAGTGCAGCAAGTCCAGGATCCATAATCAAACTCAAATCCATAAACAAGTCCAGTCTAGTAGGTATAAATGGTCAGCACCAGGACCCTGTGAAGTTGGCCATTCCTCAGCAGGGTTGAAAAAAAAGAAAAAAGTGGCCATAGATGACCAGATCAGTAGGCCATACTGAACTGGCAGACCTCCCCTTCCGTTCCCTTCCAAAAGAGAATATCTCTTTTGAAAGGTACTAACGGCCTGCACCACGAGAAGGCGGGGTCGAACATTAGGTGCTAGGCCTGGCCGGTTCTGTGCATCATCACTAGGGATTGGTGCACAGCTCTCCTTCCAGTTTACGCCTAGCTACCATTTACAGGAACTCCATACCCCATAAGAAAAACCTATAACTTTTTTTTGAACAAAAAAATTACTAGAGAAATTTCTTAATTCATAAGGTAAGCTATTGAACAATTTGGGGGCTAAATACACCCAATTCTGTTTTTAAAAGATTTTGATTTAGCACGGTTTAGAAAAAAAATTCAAATTCTCTTTTTACACGATTTATTTTGATCTAACACGGTTCAAACGGCGCCTTTTCAAAAATTTCCATTTTAATTTAATTCTGAAAAAATATTCCTATTCAAGAAAAAATTCCTAGAATTTACTTTTATAAGAAAAATGGTCATATTTTTATGGTCATATTTTTTGAAGTAGTTTTAACTTTGAAATGTACTATAGATACACAATTGTCATGACGACCAAGTAGCTTATCATGGTACTTTATTGCTAAGAAAGAAAACTCTTTCAACCTTAGACCATTTCTTAAGCTTCAGTTACAAGTCATTTTCAACACCGCTATGATCAGACCCAATTTCGGTTCTCCTACTTATCTGGTGTTACTAACTGAACCCCCCCCATTTCCTCTTAATTAATATATAATCCATCATATTCCTATGGAACCCATCAGGTGAAATACAGGTCTATTTATAAATATCCCAGTGATTTTTGTTAGTGTCAGTTATTCTCAACATTAACTTACCTTTAGGAGACGTATGTATTATGTTGTTCAGATTATAACTTTTCCCCTCAGATTATTCGAGGAACAGTCAGATGACTCTGTGTGAAAAAGTGTGATAATTGCGCTGAGCTCCTGCGCACACACACACACACAGACAGACAATGAATCTTTTTGTTGCGATCTTATGCAACCACGGCAATTCCCGGTTCCGCCTGACAGCACTACCTGGTTAAGAAAAGACATGCAAAATCCTATCAGACTGCCGCTAATCTCCCCGCCCTGCCCACGGTCAATAGGGGACACTGATGGGCTTGGAAAGGCCGCCGTCCGTCGGATGGGACGTTAAGCCGTGGTCCCGTGTGCGGGAGAGCCATACCCTGTGCACGTTAAAGAACACGCTGGATGGCCTTGACGGGAGGCTACCATCTGTCTCCCAACAGCTGTTCCAGTGGGTCCCCTCCCCCAACCTTCTCTGAGCCTTCGGGGTCCATGTGACCTGGCCATTTTAGCCCATGGTGTGCAAAAAGGTGCCGCTCAGAGGAAAACAACCCAACCTATCAGACTGCAAAATTTTGTTCTCCAAACTACGACCACCTTGAGGTACAGCTGCTGCATTTGGCCGCTGTAGGCCAATTCCAGGTCCTGTTTGACATTGTCTGCCCATCGCATCCTAAGTCTTACCCTCTTTCTGCGGCCTTTACGCACACTGCTCATAACCCTATTCGATAATCTATAATTATGCATATGGACACTGTCAGGCTAGAGGCCTTTTTAGATATTTTTTTTGTTCATGATTTGTATATTATTTTGGATTTCACCAAAATAGGCATATGCTACGTGGTAGGCCCTCTGTCCCGGCATCTGGAAAGTTAATTGCAGTAGCAGTGTCCGGGGAACGGCTAGCGTCCGCTGACAAGTGACCCAGGTCCCTTAGGGCTAACGGCCTTGCCAGATGGCCAGAGCAGAGAGCGAAAGGAAAAAAGGGTTTGGCAACGACGAGAAGAAGAGAGCCAGTCGTAGGACGAAAGCGAAAAGACGTGGAATTGTAAAGCTGGGAAATGCCGACTGGTAATAACGGCATTGGGCTCTGTGAATACAGCTGAACAGGCATAGTAAGCTGGTGGTGTAATCTATGTAATTGAGCATATGTCCTCGTCCATCAAGCATGTTTGGAAAGTTAAATAAATATTTGTTGTTTTAAAGTAAAGGCTGAAGTTGAACCAATTTATTGGGGAGGAGCCTCAGTATTGAGTCCCTGCAATGGTGATAAAATCTTTGATTTTTGTTCCGAAAGACTCTTTCACCCGTCGCGTATTGCGATCGAACCGAGGGGACGTTCCTAAGTGGTCCCAATAGACCGACAAACGAAGAAGCAACATCACAGACACCATGGCCAAACCAACGGAGTCTCTCCCTGCACAATATGCTGCTTAAAGGAGGTTGCAAACTCCTTTGCCTAACCTCATCATTAGTTACAAAGTTGAACCACCTAATGCCCAAGATACTGCGTAAGAATCTGGAATCAAAAGCATCTAGTTTCCTGTTATCTTGTTTACATAGCGTCCAAGTTTCACTGCCATAACTAACCCTTGAAAGAACCAAACTATTATACAGTCTAATTTTAGTCTTTAGGTGTATATGCCTATTTCTCCACACTCTCCATAGATTCTTAAAAGTCCCGGCAGCAATCCCTATTCGTTTGTTAATCGCATGCTGCATATCACCAGTATCTGTTACATAGCTCCCAAGAAAATTAAACTGTGACAATTGCTGAAGAGTGCAGCCATTCAAAGCAATAGAAGCACCATCTGTCTGACTAATTTTCATTACTTTAGTTTTTTTTCTGTTTATCACCAAACCAACTATTGCCAGTTTCATCAACAGCCCTAATGAAAGAATTCATTTCATCAGCATCATTAGCCAACAGGGACAATCATCTGCAGAATCTAAATCAGAAATTTTAAAATCTCTAGACTATTTGAGACAAAAATCTTCACTTTGCAAAGAATTGCGCATAACATAATCAATTACAAACTACAGAAAAAAGAAGACAAAATTCACCCTTGTCTAACTCCACTAGTAATTCTAACCAATCACTACAAGCCATACCAACTCTCACACACGACTCAGTGTTATTATAGAAAGCTTTCATTATGTTAACCAATTTGTCAAGTATTCTTTATGATCTAACAAGACAACTAATTTCAGATCTCTAGCCATTTGCAGCTAAAATCTTCCCCTTTCAAAGAATTTCACATAACATAACCAATAACAAAACGTAATAGAAAAGGAGACAAAATGCTCTCTTGGTGTAACTCCACTAGCAATGCTAAACCAATCACTACAAATATCCAATCCATATATGTATATAATTCTATCGCTACTAGCCTAACTAACTTATCAGGTATTCCATATGATCTAACGATCAACCACAAATTATGTTGATCAACAGAGCCAAAGCCTTTTTGAAATCTATAAAGCTAGTAACCACAGGTTTCTGAAACTAAACATTTCTCAAGAATCTGCGTAAGTGAAAATATCTTATCAATAAATCCCCTGCCACTTCTTAATCCACACTCTTCATCACACCGTTGTCCATCAACCAAATTCTTAATTCTATTAGGTAAAATAATTCAAAGAGCTTTATCTAGATCAGAAAGTAGATTGATTCATAGGAATATGATGGATTATATATTAATTAAGAGGAAATGGGGGAGTTCAGTTAGTAACACCAGATAAGTAGGAGAACCGAAATTGGGTCTGATCATAGCGGTGTTGAAAATGACTTGTAACTGAAGCTTAAGAAATGGTCTAAGGTTGAAAGAGTTGTCTTTCTTAGCAATAAAGTACCATGATAAGCTACTTGGTCGTCATGACAATTGTGTTTTGCTTACTACTGAAGTTGAGAAGAAATTTGACTATTTTGAAAAAGGCTTTTCTTGAAACTAACAGTTTTGTTTTGGTTACAGTGGAGCAGAGGATACAGAGTTATTTCAATGATAAGGCTGTGGAGCTTATTTCTGAAAGAAAGAAATGAAGAAATAAGCTGAATCAAAATCAACTACATTGTAGTCCTAACAGATGGCATTACAGAGTGATTAATAAACGTCTAAAAGATCAGTTGAAAGCTGATATAGGTGTTTGGTTTTTTAACATGACTGACAAAAGCATCCTCACCAGCATTAAGAAACTTTTTACTCTATATTCAGGTAATGCATTGTCAAACGTAACGGGTGATAAATTTAAGGCAATGTGAAACAGCGCTTGTTTAGAAATAGTTGTTTATTAATGAATTTGCCGTGATGCAAATGGTCTTTAATTTGTGCGGTTTATGTAAGTCATAGTTAAATAGGAAGTTAAGCGTCACTTGAAGTTATATATAGAAAAATATCTACATAGATCATTGTCTGGAAATAGAAACCATTTTTGTGAATGTTTGTAAATGTAAATTCATTTATATGATTTATCGTTATTGTCATAACTTGATGTTTGGCAAATCAAGTTCTTATTTCTCTGTCTTTTCCCTGCATTTATACTTTTTTCTCCTTTTGTTTCCTATTTCTTTCACGATTCCTAAATTTAGTTTATAACATCGCTTTGAGTTTTCTTAAAAGCGGAAGAGAAGGGAGGTGGAACGAATTTATATTTTGTTTTAAAAGTGAAAGGGAAAGGAGGTGGAACGATCTTATATCTTGTCTTAAAAGTGAAAGGGAAGGGAGGTGGAACGAATTTATATTTTGTCTTAAAAGTGAAAGGGAATGGAGGTGGAACGAATTTATATTTTGTTTTAAAAGTGAAAGGGAAAGGAGGTGGAACGATCTTATATCTTGTCTTAAAAGTGAAAGGGAAGGGAGGTGGAACGAATTTATATTTTGTCTTAAAAGTGAAAGGGAATGGAGGTGGAATGAATTTATATTTTGTTTTAAAAGTGAAAGGGAAGGGAGGTGGAACGAATTTATATTTTGTTTTAAAAGTGAAAGGGAAAGGAGGTGGAACGATCTTATATCTTGTCTTAAAAGTGAAAGGGAAGGGAGGTGGAACGATCTTATATCTTGTCTTAAAACTGAAAGGGAAGGGAGGTGGAACGAATTTATATTTTGTCTTAAAAGTGAAAGGGAAGGGAGGTGGAACGATCTTATATCTTGTCTTAAAAGTGAAAGGGAAAGGAGGTGGAACGATCTTATATCTTGTCTTAAAAGTGAAAGGGAATGGAGGTGGAACGATCTTATATCTTGTCTTAAAAGTGAAAGGGAAGGGAGGTGGAACGAATTTATATTTTGTCTTAAAAGTGAAAGGGAATGGAGGTGGAACGAATTTATATTTTGTTTTAAAAGTGAAAGGGAAAGGAGGTGGAACGATCTTATATCTTGTCTTAAAAGTGAAAGGGAAGGGAGGTGGAACGAATTTATATTTTGTCTTAAAAGTGAAAGGGAATGGAGGTGGAACGAATTTATATCTTGTTTGGCAAATCAAGTTCTTATTTCTCTGTCTTTTCCCTGCATTTATACTTTTTTCTCCTTTTGTTTCCTATTTCTTTCACGATTCCTAAATTTAGTTTATAACATCGCTTTGAGTTTTCTTAAAAGCGGAAGAGAAGGGAGGTGGAACGAATTTATATGTTGTTTTAAAAGTGAAAGGGAAAGGAGGTGGAACGATCTTATATCTTGTCTTAAAAGTGAAAGGGAAAGGAGGTGGAACGATCTTATATCTTGTCTTAAAAGTGAAAGGGAAGGGAGGTGGAACGAATTCATATGTTGTCTTAAAAGTGAAACGGAAGGTAGGTGGAACGAATTTATATTTTGTCTTAAAAGTGAAAGGGAAAGGAGGTGGAACGATCTTATATTTTGTCTTAAAAGTGAAAGGGAAGGGAGGTGGGTGGAACGAATTTATATTTTGTTTTAAAAGTGAAAGGGAAAGGAGGTGGAACGAATTTATATTTTGTCTTAAAAGTGAAAGGGAAGGGAGGTGGAACGAATTTATATTTTGTCTTAAAAGTGAAACGGAAGGTAGGTGGAACGAATTTATATTTTGTCTTAAAAGTGAAACGGAAGGGAGGTGGAACGAATTTATATTTTGTCTTAAAAGTGAAAGGGAATGGAGGTGGAACGAATTTATATTTTGTTTTAAAAGTGAAAGGGAAAGGAGGTGGAACGATCTTATATCTTGTCTTAAAAGTGAAAGGGAAGGTAGGTGGAACGATCTTATATCTTGTCTTAAAAGTGAAAGGGAAGGGAGGTGGAACGAATTTATATTTTGTCTTAAAAGTGAAAGGGAATGGAGGTGGAACGAATTTATATTTTGTTTTAAAAGTGAAAGGGAAAGGAGGTGGAACGAATTTATATTTTGTCTTAAAAGTGAAAGGGAAGGGAGGTGGAACGAATTTATATTTTGTCTTAAAAGTGAAAGGGAAGGGAGGTGGAACGAATTCATATGTTGTCTTAAAAGTGAAACGGAAGGTAGGTGGAACGAATTTATATTTTGTCTTAAAAGTGAAACGGAAGGGAGGTGGAACGAATTTATATTTTGTTTTAAAAGTGAAAGGGAAGGGAAGTGGAATGAATTTATATTTTGTCTTAAAAGTGAAAGGGAAGGGAGGTGGAACGAATTTATATTTTGTTTTAAAAGTGAAAGGGAAAGGAGGTGGAACGATCTTATATCTTGTCTTAAAAGTGAAAGGGAAGGGAGGTGGAACGAATTTATATTTTGTCTTAAAAGTGAAAGGGAATGGAGGTGGAACGAATTTATATTTTGTTTTAAAAGTGAAAGGAGGTGGAACGATCTTATATCTTGTCTTAAAAGTGAAAGGGAAGGGAGGTGGAACGAATTTATATTTTGTCTTAAAAGTGAAAGGGAATGGAGGTGGAACGAATTCATATGTTGTCTTAAAAGTGAAACGGAAGGTAGGTGGAACGAATTTATATTTTGTCTTAAAAGTGAAACGGAAGGGAGGTGGAACGAATTTATATTTTGTTTTAAAAGTGAAAGGGAAGGGAAGTGGAATGAATTTATATTTTGTCTTAAAAGTGAAAGGGAAGGGAGGTGGAACGAATTTATATTTTGTCTTAAAAGTGAAAGGGAAGGGAGGTGGAACGAATTTATATTTTGTTTTAAAAGTGAAAGGGAAAGGAGGTGGAACGATCTTATATCTTGTCTTAAAAGTGAAAGGGAAGGTAGGTGGAACGAATTTATATTTTGTCTTAAAAGTGAAAGGGAATGGAGGTGGAACGAATTTATATTTTGTTTTAAAAGTGAAAGGGAAAGGAGGTGGAACGAATTTATATTTTGTCTTTAAAGTGAAAGGGAAGTGGAACGAATTTATATTTTGTCTTAAAAGTGAAAGGGAATGGAGGTGGAAAGAATTCATATGTTGTCTTAAAAGTGAAACGGAAGGTAGGTGGAACGAATTTATATTTTGTCTTAAAAGTGAAACGGAAGGGAGGTGGAACGAATTTATATTTTGTTTTAAAAGTGAAAGGGAAGGGAAGTGGAATGAATTTATATTTTGTCTTAAAAGTGAAAGGGAAGGGAGGTGGAACGAATTTATATTTTGTTTTAAAAGTGAAAGGGAAAGGAGGTGGAACGATCTTATATCTTGTCTTAAAAGTGAAAGGGAAGGGAGGTGGAACGAATTTATATTTTGTCTTAAAAGTGAAAGGGAATGGAGGTGGAACGAATTTATATTTTGTTTTAAAAGTGAAAGGAGGTGGAACGATCTTATATCTTGTCTTAAAAGTGAAAGGGAAGGGAGGTGGAACGAATTTATATTTTGTCTTAAAAGTGAAAGGGAATGGAGGTGGAACGAATTCATATGTTGTCTTAAAAGTGAAACGGAAGGTAGGTGGAACGAATTTATATTTTGTCTTAAAAGTGAAACGGAAGGGAGGTGGAACGAATTTATATTTTGTTTTAAAAGTGAAAGGGAAGGGAAGTGGAATGAATTTATATTTTGTCTTAAAAGTGAAAGGGAAGGGAGGTGGAACGAATTTATATTTTGTCTTAAAAGTGAAAGGGAAGGGAGGTGGAACGAATTTATATTTTGTTTTAAAAGTGAAAGGGAAAGGAGGTGGAACGATCTTATATCTTGTCTTAAAAGTGAAAGGGAAGGTAGGTGGAACGAATTTATATTTTGTCTTAAAAGTGAAAGGGAATGGAGGTGGAACGAATTTATATTTTGTTTTAAAAGTGAAAGGGAAAGGAGGTGGAACGAATTTATATTTTGTCTTTAAAGTGAAAGGGAAGTGGAACGAATTTATATTTTGTCTTAAAAGTGAAAGGGAATGGAGGTGGAAAGAATTCATATGTTGTCTTAAAAGTGAAACGGAAGGTAGGTGGAACGAATTTATATTTTGTCTTAAAAGTGAAACGGAAGGGAGGTGGAACGAATTTATATTTTGTTTTAAAAGTGAAAGGGAAGGGAAGTGGAACGAATTTATATTTTGTGTTAAAAGTGAAAGGGAAGGGAGGTGGAACGAATTTATATTTTGTTTTAAAAGTGAAAGGGAAAGGAGGTGGAACGATCTTATATCTTGTCTTAAAGTGAAAGGGAAGGTAGGTGGAACGAATTTATATTTTGTCTTAAAAGTGAAAGGGAATGGAGGTGGAACGAATTTATATTTTGTTTTAAAAGTGAAAGGGAAAGGAGGTGGAACGATCTTATATCTTGTCTTAAAAGTGAAAGGGAAGGGAGGTGGAACGAATTTATATTTTGTCTTAAAAGTGAAAGGGAATGGAGGTGGAACGAATTTATATTTTGTTTTAAAAGTGAAAGGGAAAGGAGGTGGAACGATCTTATATCTTGTCTTAAAAGTGAAAGGGAAGGGAGGTGGAACGAATTTATATTTTGTCTTAAAAGTGAAAGGGAATGGAGGTGGAACGAATTTATATTTTGTTTTAAAAGTGAAAGGGAAGGGAGGTGGAACGAATTTATATTTTGTTTTAAAAGTGAAAGGGAAAGGAGGTGGAACGAATTTATATTTTGTCTTAAAAGTGAAAGGGAAGGGAGGTGGAACGAATTTATATTTTGTTTTAAAAGTGAAAGGGAAGGGAGGTGGAACGAATTTATATTTTGTCTTAAAAGTGAAAGGGAAGGGAGGTGGAACGAATTTATATTTTGTTTTAAAAGTGAAAGGGAAGGGAGGTGGAACGAATTTATATTTTGTCTTAAAAGTGAAACGGAAGGTAGGTGGAACGAATTTATATTTTGTCTTAAAAGTGAAACGGAAGGGAGGTGGAACGAATTTATATTTTGTTTTAAAAGTGAAAGGGAAGGGAAGTGGAATGAATTTATATTTTGTCTTAAAAGTGAAAGGGAAGGGAGGTGGAACGAATTTATATTTTGTCTTAAAAGTGAAAGGGAAGGGAGGTGGAACGAATTTATATTTTGTCTTAAAAGTGAAAGGGAAGGGAGGTGGAACGAATTTATATTTTGTCTTAAAAGTGAAACGGAAGGGAGGTGGAACGAATTTATGTTTTGTTTTAAAAGTGAAAGGGAAGGGAGGTGGAACGAATTTATATTTTGTCTTAAAAGTGAAAGGGAAGGGAGGTGGAACGAATTTATATTTTGTTTTAAAAGTGAAAGGGAAAGGAGGTGGAACGATCTTATATCTTGTCTTAAAAGTGAAAGGGAAGGGAGGTGGAACGAATTTATATTTTGTTTTAAAAGTGAAAGGGAAGGGAAGTGGAATGAATTTATATTTTGTCTTAAAAGTGAAAGGGAAGGGAGGTGGAACGAATTTATATTTTGTTTTAAAAGTGAAAGGGAAAGGAGGTGGAACGATCTTATATCTTGTCTTAAAAGTGAAAGGGAAGGTAGGTGGAACGAATTTATATTTTGTCTTAAAAGTGAAAGGGAATGGAGGTGGAACGAATTTATATTTTGTTTTAAAAGTGAAAGGGAAAGGAGGTGGAACGAATTTATATTTTGTCTTAAAAGTGAAAGGGAAGGGAGGTGGAACGAATTTATATTTTGTTTTAAAAGTGAAAGGGAAGGGAAGTGGAATGAATTTATATTTTGTCTTAAAAGTGAAAGGGAATGGAGGTGGAACGAAATTATATTTTGTTTTAAAAGTGAAAGGGAAAGGAGGTGGAACGAATTTATATTTTGTCTTAAAAGTGAAAGGGAAGGGAGGTGGAACGAATTTATATTTTGTCTTAAAAGTGAAAGGGAAGGGAGGTGGAACGAATTTATATTTTGTCTTAAAAGTGAAAGGGAAGGGAGGTGGAACGAATTTATATTTTGTTTTAAAAGTGAAAGGGAAAGGAGGTGGAACGATCTTATATCTTGTCTTAAAAGTGAAAGGGAAGGGAGGTGGAACGAATTTATATTTTGTCCAGGGCACAGTACTGCCTTGAAGTTTCTCTTAATTGTATTAGTAACTGCTAAGCCTAACCTTGCTTTTGGGATATTCGTGGAAAATTCCATATATTTCAACGAAGAAATTAAAAAAATAACTCTTCTTTATAGCTGCACAGCAAATTTGAAATAAGATACAAGTGTAGTTGAAACGGGAAACAAAAATGGAAAATGTGGGATTTGTGAATTAAACAGACTAAAGTTAGAAACTAACTAGGTAAAATAGACTAGACTCAAGGTTAGATTCAGTGAGCACATCTTTAGGAATCCTTCTTTCTCTAACGTACATTGAAATAAATGTTTAAACAAACCAAAACTGAAATTTAAAAAATTAAAGTCGTCGGAGTTCAGAATTTTAGTGACATTTGACGCATAAAACGTCAAAAAGGAAAATTAAATTCTCCCCGATAGTGTGCCATTTCTTTTCTTAATGCATATCTTGTTCTTAAAGGGGTCATCGATGTAATAAGAAAGATTTTTATTTCTTTAATTTTCTAAACATTTTCAGCCAAGATTTTTCGTTCTGGTCTCTAAAGTCTGCAAAGCACGAGCTTGTGACGTTTTCCTTCAAGGCAGACTCCGAGATTCAGAATTTCGCACGAGAAGAACAAATTATGATCGTCGTTTGTCGATGTACCTTTGATAGGCGACCTTCGAAATTTTGATGGTTTTGTGGTAACAAACGATTTTAAAATTGAAAACCTAAGGAACTGAAACGACGACTCTTTCGGTGGTCGCAGTCCTCTTCAATTAAATCGTCGTGGGTTGAAAAAATTCGGTGATCGAAAAGGAAACTTTCGAAATTTCCTTTTCCTTTTTCCCTCTGTTAATTATCCGGTGTTCTGGTGTTCTTTTAACCCCTATGTTTCTGAGGCTGAGTATTTTTGCAAACTTTGCCCCAATACTTTTTTCCTCTTTTTGTGATTTGCGTTTTTTCAGTATTGACGTTTTTCGACTCGAGTGCGTTTTTTCTCTCTTCACGAATCCAAAGCTCCGTCGTAGCTCTCTTCCCTGAGGAACTACTTCGAAGTTTCTGGAAAGTTTTTTCTTTCTTTAAGTAACTCTGACCACTGGTATCTATTGTTAGCAAGGGGGCAATTTATTATTTCAGAATATATTCAGTGACACTTATCCATTTAAAGGAAAAGGCATGACTGAAATTTAAACATTACTAAAATTGATATAATGATATTTATTAGATTAACGATAACAAAATCGGAAGAAGGAAAAAATTTAGAAATAAAAACAGAAGAAAAATCAAAGCGGCAATATTTTTCTTCCAGGGAATGTCTTGGGGTCCTTGCGACCTGCCCATTTAGCTTATTAGCGAAAAAAAAAAGGTGCCGTTCAGAGGTAAACCACAACAACCATAAGCTAATCGTTTTCTAATTTATTTATGAAAAAAAAATAATTGCTGAACGATATTAATACAAAACGCTCGTTTCTCCCATTTTTATTCAAACGTGAAAATAAATTTTAGAACTTGAAATATCAGCGTTTGATGACTTTTTGGGGCTACTGAAGATCATTGGACCTACTGAGATCATGGCTCCTAGGGGAAGAACACCACTATTCTGAGGTGTTTCTTCTCCTAGGAGCAACTCTTTTTACGGAAACGACCACTTATTACCAAAAAATTCACTTTGAAAAGAGTTTTACAGATCTAGTTTTTTGGTCAATCGGTGAAAGGTCATTTATGTAAGGAGTCATCCATAAATTACGTAACGATGTTTGAGTAGAATTTTCCCCCTCTGTAAGGCCACGTGACACTTGGCTGACTCCTCCACAAGTGATTTGACACCTTTCTCTCAGAAAGGAGATGTTGCTGCAAAGTGAGTCACGCCCCTGTCCGCCATCCGCAGTTGATTCCTCACTTGGACTTCCGGTAGTGTTTTTCCGTCGAGCTGCATTCACAGTGGCGACGATATTATTAGAATCGGTGAAGCCGAAACTCTTCCCGATCAAGCCTCTCTGTTGTCAGATGAAAGGATCATCTTTTCGCGGGAATGGCAAGGCGAAAGTTCTCTTTGCACCTTTCTTTCCTAATGTATTCTTCTTCGGACAGACGATCAACCTTTTTTTTTGTTCCACTTTTGCGACATTTTTTCAACTATTAATCACATTTTAATAATTTGCCTACTTATTTTTATCTCAAACGTTTCATTCCTTTTAGCTCGTGCCATTTTCCGTCCGTCCGAGACCGCTCAACTTTTTCCATATAAATCGTTCTTACAACCTGCTTTTGAATTTTTTCTTTCTCCCAATCCAATATGACCTTTTAACTAATCAGGGTTATCAAGCCGTCTTAATTATTTTTTAATGTTTTCTGTAACTCTCTAGCAAGGAATAAATTATTACTATTTTCTATTTGAATTACAGACCTGTTGCTTTTGTTTTATGTGGTTCTTGCACACACATTGTTGCTTTTAATTCTACAATCATCTATTGTTGCTTTTTTCTTTTATATTTTGCATTCCCTTTTTCATTCACACAGAGCAACTACACACAATTGTGCCTTTCTTTCCATTTACTCTTTCGATCTCGTTTTCGACTAAGAACGAGAATATGTTTCCACTTTGTCGTCTGTCTGTGTGCAGACATCCAACTTTTTTAGTTTTTAGAGATAAAATTCTTTTTGTGTTGGATAGGTGTTGATGAAATATTATGATTTGCACCGAATCCCTCAAAGGATTCTTACCGAATCCCTCAAAAGTTTAAATTGCGCCCTCTAACGGCAGAAAAAGTTGAAAATTGAAAACGTTTTACACGACTGTTGTAAACGATGCATTTATAGAGAAATTTGAAATTTCGGCGGTGAGGAGGGAAGGCCCCCTCTTGCACCCAGGGGAGGGAAGGCCATGAAGCTTTCCCTCTTGCACCCAGGGGAGGGAAGGCCATGAAGCTTTCCCTCTTGCAACCAGGGGAGGGAAGGCCATGAAGCTTTCCCTCTTGCACCCAGGGGAGGGAAGGCCATGAAGCTTTCCCTCTTGCACCCAGGAGAGGGAAGAATGCAATTTTTTTATTTTAAGAGAGAATTGGAAAATTCTTTTTTAGTTGAATTGCTACTAATGAAATATAATTCGCAATTTTAAAATCCTTATGTACCTTAAATTCACATCGTTTATAGAACACTAAATGTGGAACAGGTGAAACTTTGAACGAATATTGCAAGCGATTTATTTATGATAGAATTTTGAATTTTCGATGGTAGATTGTCAAAGGCATTCCACTGACAGCATCATTCTGCCACCTTTTCTCAGAGCGGTGGGAGAAAAGCAACTTTTTAAGTTTAAGAAATGAAAGACAAATTCTTTTACGCTATACGTAAGTAGCAACAAAATACTATTATTTGTATTCTTCCAATCATCCATTAATTCGAATGAAAACTTTTAAAGAGTGGGATACAAGGCAGACGAAAAGCTCCCTTCCCTTTGAAAACGAGATCCCCACATTCGCCAGAGACGAGATGCGTCCTTCTACTTGTGTCTTGTTTCTTCAGTTTCGTTGTGGGTTACGTGGCTTTTACCTTTCGTTTAACCTTGTTTCTATAACCTTAGTTGTTCTTGCGCTATAAAATCGCGACCGACCAATTAATATTTTCAAAAATCTCTTCGCGAAACGCATCGGTGAGGCATTCAACATGGTGTTTAGGGCAAAGCATTTCGAAATGTCTTCGACAGAATGTAGTCAGTGCGTGCTGCAAGAGGAACTCTGTAAAGTCGTTGAATACTGTATTCATATTCAATTCGAATTTATTACACACTTTTGTTACATTACAAACATGTAACTTAAAGTTTATAATAACACAAAATCAATAAATGTTTTTCTTTTCCAAAGTAAATAAACAATTTTGAAAGTGTAAAATAGAAAACTCCACATGAGCCAAAGCTCGTTTGTGTTTTCCCATGTAAATGAATGCTGAGGACATCAGCAAATATATATACGCCTTATTACAATTGCTCTCGAATCATGGGTGTTCGACGTTTGGCGAGCAATATGTTAGCTGAGAGTGTTGTTGATCTGTTGACTGAAAGATTGGTTTCTATTACACAACGGAGCACAGACATTTACCGGAGAGGCTGAAATGGAGGTTGATTGAATGGAATGAAAGAGGAGACAATAGGGACTGGAGAACTGAAGATACCTCAACATGAGCCCTTCTCTAGTCAACAAGCTACTGTAACGGTTTCCAGATATCAAAAGACCATCAAAGAGTCGCACAAGGGCAACTACAGCAAACGATGATAGGTAACTTCGACTTGCAGCCGAAGACACGACATAAAACTTTGGCTCAGTTGTGTTCTCCCCTCTTTACGGCTCCTGGATTCCTTCATTCCTTCTCCGCCATTAGCAGGAGGAGTCACAATGATGATCCTTATGCTCAGTGATCAGTACATTGTGTACACTCACCCCCACTCCACAGAAGAGAGTAATGGAACTGGCAAGAGATCATCGTGATTGGACCGAAGATCAATGGCACCACTCAGGGATTTTTACTTACTGATGAGTCCAGATTTGCCTAGCAGAGCGACTCAAGATGAAAACTAAACTGATCTGCAGGGATCAAGAGACATGCCATTAATATATCAAACATCGTTGCGATAGATACTTTTGGAAGGGGCAGTGTCTAGGTAGGCATTTCAATGTGTGGTCGCGCAGTTATCTGCGTAGTTCCTACATGACGATGGCTCAGAGACACAGAGCACTACTGGTCCGCAACCACTATATGCGATCTTATGCAGATGCAATTGGTCAGTGCTTTTCATACTGTCTAATGGTGTGGACTGGCATTTTTGTTTCCATTGTGCCAGGGAACTCAAGAAACAAGTTGTGTCTATGCACGAGATACTTTCCTCACCCTGCACGACATGACGTCACCTGGAGAGTCGGAATGTACTAAGTGCGGCGCTATAGCATATCAATGTTATGCTTCTGAAAACATATTTCTTTCCTGGCAGCTCGCTCCAAGACCAGTGATTGATGGCTCATAGACTAATGTTGGTCGGCCGACCTCGACTTGAGAAGTGCTTCGACTTGAGAACAACTTCATTTTTGTAGGATGAGAGTGGCCTTCCTCACAGAGATCGATTGCTCGACCAATTCCTGCAGATGATCACCGTCAAATGTATGGAGTGACCAGCACTTTCTCCCGTCATCAATCCCATAGAGTATGCTTGGGATGCTCTAGGAAGGGATGTTGCACTCCACACTCACCATCAGTTGTAAGTAGCTCTCGTAAATAAACAGCATCTCATGTAAAATTCTTTTTAAAATACATAAAATGAGGCACCGTTTAGAGACGTGATCCTACACCTTATTAATCTTCAAATTGTGTCTTTACAGTCGTCTTATAAATACGTACAAAGGTACTAAGGTATACGTTGGTGAGTAAATTGTATAATAAAGCACGTTATATTTTTATTGTTACTGTTATAAAATTGACCAAGTAGTGTACAACTTATACTTTGATACTTTCTTATTTTTTTTATTTGCTTATTACCTTCCTGTGTACAGGTATTTACTTGCGGGTTTTATTGCGAAAATGAATCTACTAATTTTTCATATGGTGCATTCCTTGTTTTTGTATCGCCATTTTAATTTTCACCCTGAGGTAGTGGATTTGCGGATCACGGTTTAGTCGATTGCGATATTTTCAAAGGACGTCAACCCCCGTGATCGGCAAGGTTTCATGGAAAGTAGCGCTGGCAGGTGCAAAGCAAATAGTCATCGATTAACTAGCATTCTTTGTAGCTTATACCACAAGTCTAAATTTACATTAGGGCGGGGTGGCTCAGTCGGTAGCGCGCCAGGCTCGTAATCTGTAGTTCCCAGGTTCGAGTCCCAGCTGGGTCAGCGTTGAGATTTATCTCCGCAAAATTTCCCCGCCCTGCCCACGGTCAGTAGGGGACACCGATGGGCTTGGAAAGGTCGCCGTCCGTCGGATGGGACTTTAAGCCGTGGCCCCGTGTGCGGGAGAGCCATACCCTGTGCACGTTAAAGAACACGCTGGATGGCCTTGACGGGAGGAGCCCAACAGCTGTTCCAGTGGGTCCCCTCCCCCAACCTTCTCTGAGCCTTCGGGGTCTATGTGACCTGGCCATTTAGCCCATGGTGTGCAAAAAAGTGCCGCTCAGAGGTAAAACAACCCTAAAACAACAACTAAATTTACATCAATTTTAGAGATTTAACGAGGAATCATTTGGTTTTGTATAGACTGCGATAATTGCTGCAGCAGATGATTTTAAAAAAAAAAATTGATGAACTGATTAATAATAAGTTGTTAGATTTGTTTGGGATCGCGAATCCAGCGAAAGAGGAATTCGTCAAGAGTCTATCAGAAAGTGATAAGCAATAGCAAGCAAAGCCTCCACAAGGAAGTCTTTTATCGCCCAGAGCGATTGCCTCTCTCTCATGGCAGTCGATTCCCGCGTCATCACAGGTTGCTTAACACATTTATTTGTGGAGAGGGACAAGACGTCTAATGCACTTCGCACCGGAGCCGTCTTCTCGCCAAATCATCTGTCAAAGTGCACTTAAAATCAAATGACAAACGTCTTGCACAGGTTCGGAACCGTCTCAAGTTCGGAATCGAATGCTTCATTTCCGAATATTTCCCCATCGGAGGCAAATTTTGATTTCGGAAACGTGACAGCCTTTGAAGGGGCAATGGAGACATTAGAGCAATTCCGAGAGAGACGAAAATGGTTTCACGAGATCGGAATAAATCAACTTTTGTGAAGGTTTCCAGTTTTTTTAAGTGCAAGGAAATTGTTTGTGGAGATGGACAATTTTTGCGTTATTTGATTAATTTGCAGAGGGAAGTCTTCAAAGCTCAATCGCTATCAAGACATTAAAAGCACAAAAGAGCTTTTCTGAAAAACGAAAATTAAGAATTAGTGATTGGTAAATTTTGTTAGAAAATTCTTCAAAATGGCCAAAAAAAAAATGGGCATTTGAATAATTTATTTTGATGTGGTTCTAGAAGAAATGGACACATTTAAAATCATATCTTGTCAGGATAGAAAAGTGGAAAATAATTAAAAAATGGCATAAGTAAAGTGCATTTTGTAAAGGAATCCCAGGGCCTAGTGGTTTAACTTATATTTTTCATTTATGTTTTAGAGGCGGTTGTAAGATTTCAGAGTAGAACAAATAGTTTTCTTTTTTTCCCCGGCAATTTTCCAAATTTGCCTCAATGTATTTAAAGGCAATGGAAGATATTTGAGGTTATTAATCCGCAGTGAATGGGTTTGTATTTATTATGACAAAAACGTCTGAAGTTTCTTGAAAAACCTTTTTCTTCACTCTTTAAGATGATCGCAGATAGTATCGGATCCAATTCTGCGCACAGAAGTCAACATACAAACTATTGAGAAATGTTTCCAAATCCTATATTTCAAAAGTTTCATTAATCGCCAAGAATCTTGAGTCATAAAAACTTTCAGTATTTTTATTTCATTATATAACACCAATCTGTTATAAATAGCATAGAAGTTCAGCTGAATTTTAACATTTGTTAAAATATCTTGTTTTAATGAGATAGTTGCAAACAGCTTTTAGGCAGATCTGTAATCCCGGAAGTGGCGGTAACTATTTCGATAATTTGGACCATTGCCTCACAACCTGGAAAGTTGTGGCGGTCGACATTGCTAATGGCGACAGACCATCTGCTGAAAATAGCTTATATTTGGCAGATACATATATATATATGAGACGTTGGCAATCCATTTGGCAAAAAAGATGCACAAAAGAAAAGTATTGACAAGTTCCAGGGTTTAACGATAACGTATAAGCTTCTAGCTATAATTTTTTTAACTCATTTAACGAAAATGGCCAGGATTTTGACTCAGTCGGTAGCGCACTAAGCTACTAATATGCAGTTATCAGGTTTGAGTCCCAACTGAGCGTGAGAGTATCAGATTGAGATTTATCTTCGCAAAACCCCCCAACTTACCCTCGGTTAGTAGGGGGATATATTTGGGCTTTATGTAAAGGCCACCGTCTGTCGGATGGAGCGTTAAGCCGTGGTCCGTGTGCACTTTAAAGAACACGCTGGATGGCTTGACGGAAGGCTTCCATCTGTCTCCCAAGAGCCGTCTAGTGTGTCCCATTGCCTAATGTTCTCTGCGTCCCTGTGACCTGTCCATTTAATCCCTACTGACCAGGTCCATGAAATGGGAAAAAAAGTTCTTCTCATCGTTAAAACAATCCAATCCAGTAAAGGTATAAGAATGTATAATAAAATTAGAATTTAAAATTTCCTGTTCCTGTAAATTTTGTCTTATTCGGTAGCTTTGTCTTTAAAATAGGTTTTCTATGGGAATGTGTTTATCGCATCATAGGAAGTATTATCTGTTTGGTGAGGGAACACTTCCGTTTCCTTGATTTAACAATGCAGCGATGTTTATTGACATGGAGAGGAAAACCACCTAGAGGCCAAACAGCACAAATTAATATGAATTATTAAATTGTCGTTTCTGAAATATTTTAAATGATTTATTTTTAGCGATATAAATAGCTCCGCTTGATAATCAGTATAGCCGATCTTAAAGGAATATAGCTTCTCGTGTTTCCGTTTCAATATTTATTTATCACGATAGATAAATCCTTTTGTTTTAAGGATTTGAAACTGTAAAACTGCTTAATTAAAATCGCATTGTGCTTAATGGACGATTCGCCAAAATAATTAAAGTTCGATTTGCTGGCGCATATTAATTATGCAGACAGCCCCCTTGCATAACGAGATGACGAAATAAGAGAAAAAAAAAAGATGCGGAAGAGCAAAACAAGTTCGCCCTCCCAATATTCATAAAGAAGAATATTCGAGATGGGGGGGAGGATTAGGGGCTGCAGTAACGTATGCATGGAGGGAAATATTGATGTTCATATTTAGAACAATGTTCTGTGTTGTGTGGAAGATCAAACAGTGGACGTTGGAAGCGAGGGGTAGGAAGGAGGATGAGGAGGAGGAGGATGCCATACTTCCACCGCTATGAATAAAACAAGTTTGTGCCGAGGTAATCGATTCGTAACTGGAGGCAAGTTGACTGCGTTTGTCTGGGGAAAGAAGAAAAGAAACTGTTGGTGAAAAAAAAACGGTCGAAGGAAAGTGTAAATGAATTTTTAATTTCTCAGTCGTCGTTCCCCTTCTAGATAGCAATGGGGCGAACCACCTGCCCCCTGGTGTGCTCATCTTGCATTCCCCTTCAACATTTGCACCTTCTTTTCATGGCGGGCTTATTTTGTTGCTAGAAAATGGCAGGAATATTCGTGATAAATCGTTCGTGAATATTCATTGTGTTCTGAAATGTTCCGTGGAGAAGCAGGTGGACGATCTTTCTTTCCAGGTACGGAGGGCGTTCGAAAAGTTCTTGATACGTGTCTGTAGATTTGCACTCGTTTCTCCGACGTTAACGAGCTACGACTTGTTTGAAAGCTTGTCTAAACTTGTCATTACGTGTTAAAAACAAAGGAAGTATTATCATTTCTCTCTTCGCTTCAGGCGCCTAAAGTTCGGTCTGCGAAATTTCTGCATTGTTACTATGGAACCCACTAAAGATGGGGAACACTACCTGGTCTAGTAGTTAGCGTGCCTGGCTACTAAGATTAGCGAGGCATGTCCTTACGTAATTGTTTATATGTTGCGTGAGAAACCAGGACAAGCTTAATAGTGCTTCTAGGTTTTCTCCGTCCTTTGTGGAGGAAGTACATTCTTCCTCTTTATAATTAAAAAAATGCATCTTGGGCACGACGCAAAAATAATTCATACCGATTTATCACATGTATATGGCGATCATGCCTGTTCATATGGCACTGTTATGGGATGGATACGCAAATTCAGAGAAGGACGGCAGAGCTTCGAAGACCTCTCTCGTGCCGGAAGACAGAAGGAGGCTGTGAACAAGAAACCATCGCTGCTGTTTCGTGAACTCGTTAAGGAAAACCAACATATCACCGTTCAGATAATAAGTTCAGATATCAGGGTATCGATTGGCAGTGTGGGAACAATTATTCACCAGCATTTAAATATCGAAAGATCTGTGCCAAATGGGTACCCCCACAAACTGACAGAACAGGAAAAAAGGGCTAGAGTTGACTCGTGCATGGAGATACTGGCATTATTTGAACCTGGTGACACCAAACGGTTAACAGACATTGTCACAGATGATGAGATTGTGGTTTTATTACTATAAAACTCTCGGAAAGATCGACAACTACGTTTGGTGGTGGAAGATGAACAGTTTCCCCAAATCCTCCGACAAGACTTTTGCTCAAGGAAGAGAATGTTACAATTTTCTTCAATTCCCAAGGAATGGTAGCCGTGGACACCTTACCTGAAAAAATGACTATGAATGGCCGATACCACGCCAACATTGTTTTGTCCAGAATGATTAAGGAGATGAAGGAAGCAGTGTCCAAAAATAGGTGTGTCAAGGGTTCTCCTTCTTCATGACAATGCCGGTGCTCACAAAATCCGGTAAGTTACGGCCTATCTGGAGCAGGAAAAAAACCAAACAACTAGTCACCAGATCTTGTCCCCATGCGATTTTTGGTTGTTTCCAAAAATTAAAAAGGAACTTGCTGAGAAGCCTTTTTCGAGGGTGCAAGACCTTGCAAAACGCATTCATTCAGAGTTAAGAGTTGTGAAGTATTCCCCAACAGGAGTACAACCAAGCATTCCAGAAGAATTGGCATAGGCATCTGCAACATTGCATAGATGCTGGGGGGGGGGGAAGGAGTACTTTGAAGGGCACTAAAAGTTCTGTTGAAGTCAATGCAATGGGATTTGTTCTGCAGATGCATATCAAGAACCCTTTGAACGCCCCTCGGAAAAGTTGGATTCGTTTTGAGTGTAAAAATAAATCAGGGGCTTTTGGTCAAGATTTCTTTTCTCGCAAATGTTTCCGAAAATTTGATGTCAATAAGAGAAAAATTCTATATGATAATAATAGATCGATATCAAATGGTGACTCAAACGTTTGAGCCGCAATTTGGGAGGCGGGGGTGGCTCAGTCGGTAGCGCGCCAGGCTCGTAATCTGTAGTTCCCAGGTTCGAGTCCCAGCTGGGTCAGCGTTGAAATTTATCTCCGCAAAATTCCCCGCCCTGCCCACGGTCAGTAGGGGACACCGATGGGCTTGGAAATCCGCCGTCCGTCGGATGGGACGTTAAGCCGTGGCCCCGTGTGCGGGAGAGACATTGCACGTTAAACAACACGCTGGATGGCCTTGATGGGAGGCTACCATCTGTCTCCCAACAGCTGTTCCAGTGGGTCCCCTCCCCCAACCTTCTCTGAGCCTTTGGGGTCCATGTGATCTGGCCATTTAGCCCATGGTGTGCAAAAAAGTGCCGCTCAGAGGTAAAACAACCCAACAAAGCCGCAATTCGGTACATTAAGCTTATTAGAATGGCTCGCGTCTCATAAAGCCTTCTAGTGACGCGAGCTGTGAGAGAAAGAATTGCTGCATTTTTATGTGATAAGGCTGGATCCTGAAAAAAACAAAAAAAAACAAAAAAAATGGGGGGAGGGGGAACTAGATTCTCCATTTTAGTATCAAAATTTTCTTTCCCCTTTAGTGGTCTTTAAAAAACATAGTTGTCTTTAAATAATTTTGTGTTCTTTAAAAACATTTAGAAAAATGCAAATAAGTATGTAAATACTCTGGTTTCCATATATTAAGGAAAACTCAGAAAAATTATGATAAACAGAAAACTATATGAATGATTTTAATAAAAATTTGATGAAAACATGAATTGCAATGCCAGTTTCAGAGTGGCATAAAATATTTTACAGTAGAAACATTTTTCGTCAAAAAATAACATTTGCAGGAACTTGTCCAAAAATGAGGTGTCAGAATGCAATGGGAGTGTGGGAAATAAGGAGTGTGGTCACCCCTTACAGCAATGCAGGCACGACAGCGATGTTCCATGCTGTTTATGATGTTGTGAATCAGCTCAGTGGGGAGTAACGCCCATTGTTCCTTTAAAGCAGTAATAAGCTCCCCCTTTGTTTCAGGTGGCATGTTGAAGGAAGCAACACGTCTCTCTAGAGCATCCCACACACGCTCAATCGGATTTAGGTCGGGAGATCGATCTCACCACTCTATGCGCATAATGGTCTCATCTTGAATGTATTGTTCCACTAGTCGACCTCTGTGTGTTGACGAGCGTTATCGTCTTGTAATTTGAATGTCTCACCTATTGCACCAGCGTAAGGATGTACATAAGGGTCCAGGATGTCATCTCTATACGTTTGAGCATTGAGGTTCCCACTCGTCAACACATAGAGGTCTGTGCGTCCACCTAAGGAAATGCCACCCCAAACACACACGCTACTTCCTCCGTAACTGTCTCTTTGACGGATGTTACTGGGATGACAGCGGGTACCTCGTTCTCTCCACATCAAACAATGTCTGGAATCACTCTGCAAGCAATATGCGGACTCATCCGTGAAGAGTACGGACCTCCATTGCTCTTCTGTCCAGTTAACATACGTGCCTTCCCAATTCAAGCGCTTTCTCCTGTGACTTGACGTGCGGGGTACAAATTACTGGCCTTCTAGCATAAAGACTCCCTCATGAAGCCTTCTACGCACAGTAGAAGCTGAAATAACCCTCCCAGTGGCTACTGCAGGAGAGGATTGTAGCTGAGAGGGAGTAGACTTCCTGTTCCTTCTTAATCGCAGATATCAGTCGTGTACAGCGATCGAAACTCTAGCCTTTCCTTGTCTAAACCTTGCAAGACGCGGAATCCGTGCTAAGAAATTGATTCCACAGTCTATAGACCACAGAAGGAGTCACATTCAGCCATCGTGCCACGTCTGACTCACTTTGGACTGCTTCGACCACCGCAGCTCATTTGGCAAATGATGTCTCGAGGTCATTCCTACAAAATGGCTATTTCAGATTTCTTTACTCACATTTACAACACAAAATAACGATCCACTCCAAAACACATGTTTTTATGTCGCTATTCGATTACGAAAATTGACCCAACCTAGATTAATTTGCATACGATATGCTCACTCGGCATTACTTTACTGGTTACATGAACAATATTTGGTGAGGATCGCACAATTTTATGGCGAATTATCGCGAGTTTTCTAATTTTTCCTTAATTTATGGAAACTAGTGTATTATTAATGAAAAGCAGCTTGCTTTCATTTCATTACATTTCGATAGCTAGATAATAAGAATCGTAAATATTCACCGAATTTAAAAGACCAAATAAAATCATTAAGAATAAACGAATAAAAAAAAAAATTCTGCACAGAGTATAAAAAATATTATAGGTAAATGTTTTTTCAGAAAATAAATTTCGATGCATTACATCTCCATTCGCTAAATGCTAAAGAAACATTTGAGTGAATAATTCCGTTAAATGATTGAAGATGAATGTTTCCAACATTATTCTCCTTTTCAAGGACAAAAACGATAAACATGTTGTTCAGAGTATAATATGCAATCCCACGAAACATTCATTGTAGAAGGTCTCTTTGAAGACGAACCACGCGGTGGGGGAAAACTAACCATCCCCCCTCCCTCTACTACCATAACTTCTATCAGACTGTAATTCTTGTCAGTTGGCAATCCTTGTGGAATGCTTTAACTCTCTCCATGGCACAGAAACGGAATGATACAGATCTCGTAAGCAACTTTTTCTTTCACCCTAATGGGATGTATCAGAACTCTGTTGAAATGCTAATAATGTACAAATCCATCGAAACTTTATGTTCACTTTATGGAATGTGGATGGACATCTCATTCATTTAAACTCGCTTTTTTTGTTGGGTGATGGTAGTTATCCTCTATAGTAAGGGATGGGCGGAAAATTATTTGATGGATTGTGATGAGGTCTGGATTGGGGATTAAAAAATGGCGGACGCTGTGGTGTGTAGCTGTCCGTTCGGCGAAAAAGTCATCCCGTCACAAAAGGAGGGGAGAGGGGGAGGGGAAATGAAAACGAAAGCGAAAAGGAATTAAAAAAGAAAGAAATTTCTCTGATGGTCATTCAGAAAACTTTTTTTTTTGAAGTAGAACGAAAGAGCACTTAAAGAAAGATTCTCAGGAAAAGATGATCATCAGTCATGTTTTCAGGACGTCAAGCACCCGAGTGTCAAGAAACGATGTTTATGCTATATTTGGTGGTGACATCAAAAGAACGTGAAAAATCTTTTTTCGGGTGTATGTCCTCTTTTAGTATTTTGTACTAAAGAAACTGAACACCGGAGAAAGCAATTCTTCCTCAAAAGATGAACTGATGCAGTCTTATGAAACAAAAGGGAACGTTTTGAGGTTATAAGGGAAAAGAATTTCATTTACAAATTAACACACATTCAGAAAACGAGTAAATGCATTTTTGATGCTCAGATGAAGTTTTTCGTGAAGCGCTTAAGCTGACTCGAAGAAAACTTCGGTTGTAAGATTCCTTTTGCACTGAGTAACACTTTTAACTGCACGACACTGTAAATGACCAAGTTGCAAAGACCCCGAGGCAAGGATCGGGATTGAAAAAAAAAAAACAATCTGCAACTGAACAGCTATCAGTTTCGGACGATAAGATCATCCAGGGGGTTTTTATTACGCTCAAAATGCGCATCCTGAACTGCAGGTTAATATTTTGACGATGTTTTCTTTTCAGCCCATTTCGCTTCTTCTCTTCCGTTGATAAACCTCACGTTTACCCACAATACCTCGCGATCATGGCGCGCTTGGTTTCACCATCTCTGATCTAATCTTAACAATGGAAGGAAATGAAAGCACGAGCTGATATCGAAAAATATTATTGTGTCAGGAAGTGACACAATTATATTTTTCGGTATCAGCTCGTGTCCAGATATCTTGCTTTGCTTCCTTTACATTCAGTGTTTCATTTTATTGTTGAGATTTTTAGTTGCGATTTTTAGTTGAGATTTTTAGTTGCGTATTCTAATTATTGATGTGCTCCAAATTAACAAAAATTTTTATCATTATCATCCTTTAACCCTTAAGTTAACTATTGTGGTTAATTTTATAACCTATCTTTGGCTATTGATCTAAGGGACCTGGGTTCGAACCCCGGTTAAGGCATGGCTGTTTGTGTCGTTTATCTGCTGAGGTCCTGCCATCCTCTCAGACCTTCTACTCTGGCATATAAACTGACAGGCTCCTGTCAGACCTCTGTGGCAAGCAGCTGCTTGAGGGGGTATTTATTTATTATATCTGTTCTGGCTGTGGCCAAAAAGTCCCAGCGAAGGAAAGCGGCTGATTCTTTTTTACAAAAGTGCATTCCTATTTCACCAGAGGTGATTTGTTTGTGTAGTTTACAGGCTATCTGGCTTCAACGATCGCAATTCATTCCCTTCATACTATTCAAAAATATATGCAAAACTTCTTTTGAAGGCATCAGCTCGCGAAGAAACGTAAACCGAAATAGTAAAAGAAAACCCGAAATGGACATAGCGAAATAGCCGTAGACCTACAAATATGTCTGTGGGGTGTGCCAGTGTGTATGTTGGCAATGATTCCGTCTAAACATATTTTGCGCCAGACTTAAATTGTAAATCTGAAGAGATCGTCAACATTTGAAACGCTCAGTAACCAGATCTTTAAACGAATTAAAGAAACTCTTATAACTACAAGCCATTTTAATTTCGGGTGATATGAGGAGTTTAAAAATCTTTAAAACACTGTAAAGGTAAAATTCTTTTTAAAATGCTCTTCGTAAAGGGACAACGATCTCCCTTAATCTATTGCCATATATTCCACAATAATTGGTAAATCTGTTGCCACTACAATTAGAAGTTCTTTAGAAATAAACAGATGCATTCCTAGGTGGGAATGAGAGTTCAGTTTTTAGTTTAAACAAAATTAATTGTAAGAAGTGTTTTTGAATAGCCTAATAATCGTTAGCACCAGGGACGCACCTAGGGAATGGGTGGATGGGGTCCGGACACTCCTAAAAATCTGATTGGTCGAAATTAATAATTATTAATCGAAATCGACTTTTAAATCGATTTCGTATATGATTGATCCTTTGAAATCCGAGAGAGCTGTCTTTCGATGATTTTATTTTAGCTCCATATGTCCGATACCAAAAGTTTTTTTATTCCATATTGAATACGGAGCATATAGAATATCATTTTAACCATTTCGTCTTAATTTTCCCTTTCTTTCGATCCGGTGGAATATTTCGGTCATTAGGAAACCCTAATCAAGCCTTGTTCTCAGGCCCTTCAGCCCGGAAACAAAATCCTGGGCACGTAGTTGGGCCAGCAGCACTGAAAACAAACTAGACCACAATTCAGAGTGATGAGATCATCAAAGAGATATTAATCATGCGTAAAGTAGAAGGAGGGTAAAGGTTTCTTTTAAAATAAAACTTCCTGTGTGATTCTGATTCCTTAATATTTCCATCAACGTGTGATTTCTAAAGTCAATAATGCACTATCTAAAGTAATCCCTAGGAATTTAAAACGATTGGCCTGCTTAATCAAGCTAGAATTGCAATTATCATTTTGATTTGATTCAGCAGAATCTGCTTTATGATATATAAGAGAAATATTAATATCACAATAATAATATTATTATTATTTTCTTTTAAACATATTCGTTCAAAATTTCAATAGAATACATTGATGAAAATATAAAACAATCGAAGCAAGTAAAGAAAAGAATTTAAAAAGTATCACCTGATATAGAATCATGAGGTATAAAAGACCCGTCCAGATTTTGATGTGTTTTTTCCACGTGAAACTTGGCAGCAATATTCACGAAGCTTAGCAAGAAAACAAAAGAGAAACATCATCTAAAGAAGGATTCAAAATTAACTTAAACAGTGGTGTGCAAGCCGCCTCCCGCCGGCACCTATTATCTTATGCTATTTGCGGTCAGTGCGCTTTCGTCTGGGGTTTTTCCTGCGAGTTCTAGCTATTGTCAGAAAATTGTACCTAACTGGTGGTTTCAATGTGGATACAATGACTGAGGATTAAATATTTCCTTTTAGAACATATATTTACATATGCATACAAAAGGACGACCAATACTGTGGTCTCGATCTCTCCCTGCAAACCGAACTCAGGCCTACATAGGCCTCCAAGCGGGACACAGCCTCGCTAATTCATGCAAAGGATAATTCACAGCAGTCCCTGGCTTCACTGCTGTAGCCGAGTACCAAAGTGCTCTCTCTGCTTCAAAGTTCCGTGGCGGCAGTCAGCGACCGCAGATCAGGTGATCTCCGCTGACCTCACCTGCCGCCACTACTGTCCATTTTGCCATCAACGGCTCCCTTTGGCCGCCGGACATTTCTTTTTCGGGCAGCCCATTCCGAGCATCGTGGGAGCAGCTGTGCCAAGAAGCTTTATTTTGTGTTCCATCGATAGGAAAGGGGGGGAGGGGTAGAGGGGGAAGAGAATCCATCCCTTACAAGTGGTTCAAATTAGCTTAAGACATAAATATACAGATTCTTTTTGAAGGTGTTAGGATTTTTTTCATTTCTCGACTAGTACGGCAATGAATTAAATAATGTTTGGTGCAAGGAACTAAAAAGTGTCTTTGCAAAATATTCTTTTTTGCTAATGGTACACTATATAAAAGTCCAGTTTGTCTGGTATTAAATGCATTAATTGTTTGAACACAACTATTGTTCTTTATATAAAATTATAATTATTTATATGTAAATTTGTCTAATATTATGAAAAAAAGATAAAGGATTAATAATATTTAAATAGCTAATATTAAACACCAACTTAGCAATTTTTCTGTAAGTAGGAAATAAATTGCTTAAATTGTGGAAATAATATCTACCCGAAAAGCTAATTCCATTGCGTAAATTTGAGTACACCCAAGCATAATGTAAAGTGATTAAGAAATAATATTTGGGTACAATTTTTCTTACGTAATAAAATCTGTGCAAAATATGTCTAAATCGTTTAGTTAATTTATCAGCAAGACTTTCTGATTTTAAATTGGAGTCAAGTTTCAGACCTGAATAATTATTCAGTTCTGTTCTCTTTCAGTAGTCGAGCAGACACAACTTAGCACATCAGAATAATTTATAGAATGATCCATTTAAAGAACGTATCCAGGGGGAAAATGAATTTCATTTTCTTCCATTTCAATATCACTCATCTTTTAAGTTATTACCCCTGAAAGAATAAAAATGCAAGTCATTCATATACACCAGAAACAAAATTGGTTCTAAAACTGATCTTTGGGGAACTTATAGTAGTAGTAGTATCCTTTATTTCCATTTATATTAAATTATGATACAATATAAGTATTTGCAAAAATTTTGAAAATGTACAACTCCACAAGAGTTCATAGACTCGCACGCGGAGTATAAGGTTAAAATAAAAAGCATATATAAACATTAGAAACAACATTTTAAGTATATTACCATATTAATATTTTCTGTCATGGTTACATCAATAACATAGTAACAGAATCAATAATAAACTATAAATACACCAAATTTTATTCAAAAATTTAACATCCCAAAGAGCAAACAAATAAAAAGAAAATTTTAGAATCAGAAATATAGGGGAAAAACCCTCCAACCTAAAGAAATTTTTCTATATTATCTATATTACAAATCCAATCTCTTACTTTTCGGAAAAACGTAAGAGAATTTATTTCATCCTTTATAGTTTCAGGTAAACTGTTAAATATTTTAGGCGCCAAAAATATATAATGTTTGTGCGTAATAGTTTTCTTCGGAAGTGGTACAATGAAATTAATATGTGCACTTGTTCTGGTATTCTGCATTACATTTTTAATGTCACTTTCTCTATAGTGCTTTTTTAAATATAAGATCACATTATAAGCATACATTTTCCGTAGTAAATTTGAAGATCATTATAAAAATATTTAATACTATCATATTTTTTTTTCTTAATACACATCTAATTACTCTATTTTGAATAGTAACTAAGGATTTAATATTAAATAAAAATAAATAAATACCCCCTCAAGCAGCTGCTTGCCACAGAGGTCTGACAGGAGCCTGTCAGTTTATATGCCATAGTAGGAGATCTGAGAGGATGGTAGGACCTCAGTAGAAAAACAACACACACAACCATACCTTACCCGGGGCTCGAACCCAGGTCTCTTAGATCAGTAGCCAAGCGTGCTAACCACTCTGCCATGTTACTATAAAACATTTCTCCCCAAGATATTATTCCATAACTTAAATATGACTTAACCCAAGCATTATATATAAGCTTTAAAAAAGTAAGATTCATAAAATTTCTAATATAAAACAATTTTAAAATTATTGTATTAATTTTTTATCAAATATTTAATATGTTCATTCCAATTTAATTGACTGTCTATATATATACGCCCAAATATTTATAATATTCTACTCTTTCAATTGCTTCACATGCACACTGATGTCCTATACAGTTTACAGAATGATAAAATAATTTATTTTTTAACTTATCAACTTTATTACGTTTTAAATTGAAATATAAATATTTCCTTTTATTAATATTCAATAACAATTTATTTTTTAAGAACCATTTTCTATTATTACCCAAGTCTTCATTTATTTCTTCAATTAAAATATTCTCATTGTCAGCCGCATATATCAAAGCTGTATCATCAGCGAAAGTTATTATTTTTCCTTTAAGTTCAAGATTACAAAGATCGCTTATAAAAACGTTAAATAATATTGGCCCCAACACAGAACCCTGTGGAACTCCATATTTTAGTTCAATTCCCTTACTAAACAAGTTTACCATTTTTACTCTTTGAATTCTATTTTTCAAATATGTTTCCAACAATTTCAAAACATTTCCTCGAATTCCAGCCATTTCAAGTTTTTTTTATCAGCAAATCATGCGAAACCGAGTCAAACGCTTTTTTGATGTCCAAAAATAGCACAACAGTTTTCAAATTATCATTTATAGATCTGTATACTGTGGAAGTCAATTGTAATATAGCATCCTGAGTACCTACATTTTTTCTAAACCCATACTGATGATCAGAAAAAAATTTATTTCTATTCAAGAAATTTAAAATTCTAGTTTAAAGTAGCTTTTCGAAAATCTTTGAAAAAACTGAGAGCAAGGATATCGGTCTATAATTTGCGATATCTAAATATTCACCTCCTTTATATATTGGGACAACGGTTGAATCTTTCAAAATCGAGGGAAAACATCCAGATGATAACGATAAGTTAAATAGGTAACATAATATATCTACAATATAACTTTTTATCTCTTTTAGTGTCTCCACAGATATCTGATCACTTCCAACTGCTTTTCCTAATTTAATGATGCAATAACTCCAAAAATCTCATTCTCTGATACACAATCAATAAAAATAGAATTTAGAGATGAAATCGATTTATGACTTTTATTGTCAGCATAATCAGGAATTTCCTTTACAAGATTATCAACAATTTCTGTATAATAGGTATTAAATTTATCAATAAACAACACAGGATTTTCATTAAAAGAATAAATAATATCATTTATTTTTATTTCTGAAGGGGACATTAAGTTCTTTTTCTGTCTACCAGACAAATCATTTATAATTTTCCAATATTGTTTAGTATCACCGTCACTATCTAAAAATTTTGCAATGTAATACTTTGATTTTGCTTCTTTGTTTAATTTTAATATTAAATTTCTGTATTTTCTAAAATAATTATTTAGGTTTGTATTAAATGGTTGATTTTTACTCAACTTATATAACTTATTTTTCTTTTTAATAGAATTTAAAAGAGCATTTGTTATCCATGGTTTCAACCTCTTTTCTCTATTCTTTAAATAATAGTGTCTTTTGATAACTCTATGATATCCTGCAATTTCAATAAAAATAACCTGAATGAAGCATTTACATCATTTCCCATTTTAATTTCATTCCAGTCTTTACCCTTCAAAGATTCTTTTAACTTGTCCATATTTATCCTACGTATTGTATTTAGTTTTTTCCGATTTCTGTTCAATTCTAACTGAAAATTTATTCCTATAAAATAATGATCGGTAATATTAAGTTTAATAATATAAGTAGTTAAATTATTTTGAATCGTACTTCTTACAAATACATGGTCCAAACAAGTTTTTGCTTCCTCTATAGTGATCTCTCCATGACACACAATAAAACCATTTGACTTAATCAGCTGTAAATATTCATGTTTAATTTTATCATTTCCTTTTAGATTAATATTCATATCACCTATTATTAAAACATTATTATTATTTATAGTTTCTAGTTTATTCCTTTGTTCTGTAACAAAATTTTGTTTTGTATATGAATGTAACCTGTAAAACGCCAGTAGGAGAAATGTTATATCATTTAGTTTAAAAGAAATTTCTACCATATTGGCAGTAACAAACGCATTATTAAATCCATACACTGTTATGCACTGCTTAACAAACACAATCACTCCACCTGATCTACTTTCATTTTGGCATTTACAATAAACTTTATAAAAGAGATTAATAAACTTTATTAAAGAGATAATTAGATATTGTATACAATTGTATTTCATCATCACCAATCCATATCTCTGTTAAAACAATTATATCAGGTTTCAGTTCTATTATATTTAAGTAAAGTAAAAAATGATCAAAATTCCTCCGCAAACTTTTGATGTTACCCATAATAACATTTATACCCCCAGGCCATTTATACAAATTCCTATCATAAACATTGTCACTATCTATTTCACAGACCCTGTATATTTCATCCAAATTACAATCATCAAAAACAGGAATTGTTTCCATGTCATTGCCATTGTTCATCATCTCAGTACCAGAAACAATATTGTTACTCATCGTTTTATTTTCCATTTCACTAATCCATTAACAGATTTAAGTCATCACTATCCGTAATCCTTAGCACCCTGGATGTTTCAGTTTTCCTTACGTAAAGTTTTGAGTCCTTGACCCATACAAACTTGAAATCTTTTTCCCTCTGTAATTGGGGCGGGGGTGGCTCAGTCGGTAGCGCGCCACGGCTCGTAATCTGTAGTTCCCAGGTTCGAGTCCCAGCTGGGTCAGCGTTGAGATTTATCTCCGCAAAATTCCCCGCCCTGCCCACGGTCAGTAGGGGACACCGATGGGCTTGGAAAGGCCGCCGTCCGTCGGTTGGGACGTTAAGCCGTGGCCCCGTGTGTGGGAGAGCCATACCCTGTGCACGTTAAAGAACACGCTGGATGGCCTTGACGGGAGGCTACCATCTGTCTCCCAACAGCTGTTCCAGTGGGTCCCCTCCCCCAACCTTCTCTGAGCCTTCGGGGTCCTTGTGACCTAGCCATTTAGCCCATGGTGTGCAAAAAAGTGCCGCTCAGAGGTAAAACAACCCAACCCAATCCCTCTGTAATTTCTTTAATTCATACAATAGCTGCTTGTTTTCTTGTGTTAAATGATCATTTGCGTAAACTCTACCAAAAGGCAGGCCCCCATGCATTTCCTTAGTGAATAATGTCTTCTTTAATTTCCAACACTTGATCCAATTTTCTTTCATTTTTCGCATAGCTAGTTGGACAGTTATTGGTTTAATTTTTTGTTTATTTTTTGTTGGCACTCTATGAACAGCCTGTATATTCATATCTTCATCCTGTACATTTAATACACTTGCGATATGAGTAACTATCTCCTTCACATTTTCATTCATTGTTTCAGGAACTCCCACAATCTCTAAATTACAATTCCTACTGTTTTGCTCTAAATCATTCATTTTCCCTTTTAATCCCTTAATTTCTTTCTGCAAAGTTTGATTTTCAGTCATAAGTCTTTCATTTTGTTGTTGGACATCTTTAATTTGTTTAGTTAACTCAGTGAAAATTCTCAAAAAAATCATCTAATTTATCAGAACAGTGCATTTTTATATTCATTAACAGAACATTTTTTATATTCCTCCAGTTCTTTTAATAATTCTTTTTTGGACCTGTCATTTATTTCTATCATGTCTTTCCTAAGATCGGTCATCTGTTTACTGAACATTTCATCATTGTGTTGAATCATTTCAACAGACATGGCCTATCTTCTGGCTCTTTCGATGTCACAGTGTCACGTGAACCACTTGTGCCAACACTCGCTTCACCTCTCTTCCCTTTCCCTGTAGAATCTGCCCTACACATGTGACACTCTCAGAGTTCATTTTGCGAAAATTGGTCTCTACAATTCCAACACAATAAAAATGAAATCTTAAACTACACTTTCCAGCGCAGTGCAAAGTCTCTGTCAGATCAACAATATCTATACCACACTCAGCACACGGAATTCCCATCTTATAATTTAATATACCCAAAATATTTAATTTATAATTTATCTCCTAGTAATCAATTTATTTTCTTAACAAAAGATATATACTACTCTACTAAATCAATACAATTAAGGAGCAAGAAACGTAGGACATCAAGTTGACGACGCCACATCACTTCTTGAATGAACTACGTATTTCAGCAGATAGGCTGACTTAGCCTCTATCGTAACAGCAGACGACAGTTCTCGGCGTTTCTCACCATCACACGTTACACTCCATGCATATGCGCATTAGCACATCAGCCTACGTATCTTCGTAGCAACGTGGCAAGTCTAGATTATCGTGAAGAAGTCAACTTATAAATAATCACGAAACATATAACTTACACACTTTGTCTTTTCCAACTAAAATATCTTCATGAGAAAATTCAATGAAAAATTTAAGATATTAATTAAATGAATAACATATCTTAAAGCATCTGAAACATGATACACCTAACTTCTGAAGACTGTTGCCACCTTTTGATATAACATGGTATTAGTATGCGATTCCTTAATATTAGCACGTTTATTTCCTCTTTACTATATCTAATTAATTATCTCTTACTGATCTAATTAAAGTCTCAACAATTTATATAGTAAAATAGTCTGATCGATAGTATGCCTTTTTAATAGCAATAAAAAAAGCCAGAAGCACTATAATGATTATTTAAGTCTCATTGCAGAACTCATGAAATGAAGAGAGCATTTCTCCATATTCCTTCCTATCAAGAAACCATATTGATATTAAGTGCAAAAAAAAATGCAGAATCAGGAGGGGGAAAAACATAATTTTAACCAGGATTCTCCAAAACTTTTGAGAAAAAAGTTAGAAAATTAGTCTATAATTTTCAATTTTTTTATTACCTTTCTTTAAAAGCAGAATCCAAATATCAGTCTCTAATGTAGAATGAAAATGCCTCTTCTAAAAATTCAAATTGACCAATGGGGTAACAACAATAAGGAAACTGAAATTCATTCGTCTTTGATAGACGACTTTTTACGAAAGGAGATTTTTTTTTATAGTCATAACTTCATTTTCATCGGTTGGGAACAAAAAGAATTTTTCTTTCATTTGCAACTTGAAACGGAAATAATCCAAGAGATTATTTTCATCACTTCCTGTAAACAACTAAGTTCATTTCCAGGATTATTAATTAAGCAATATTAATTAAGCTTGAGAAAATATTTCGGTAAATTCGGAAGTTTTTGGCTCTTTCCTTTATTAGCTGGTGAATTTCGTAAACATCATTTTATTCAACAGATTGCTTTAAGAGTCTGTGAGCAGCAACCTCAACCGTAACATTCTTTCTGCATACGTAGAGCCAATGGCAAACTATTACGATATCCATTGTGAAAAAAAACACAAAACAGCGTTTCTTCAACGTTTTGTACAGTTGACGCTTTTTTCCTAATTTTAAATCATCCGTTCCTTCGTAATCCATGCCTCAGCATCAAACCGCATAAAATCTTTCGGAGAATATAACCAATGCTAATTCTAGTTAAAAAAAATTGTCTTTGTGCAACTTTGCGACCGGAAATCATTTGTGTTGGTGAAGGATCTGAAATGACCGCCACTAGGATACGTGTAATTGGAAATCGGCTTTCACTGATGATATTTGCACATCTGTTCTCATTGGCTGCATATAAGAATTAAATTGCGGCACGTCACATAGGACTGCAAACAACTTATGAATGTAGCATCAGATGAACCCGATGTAAAATTTCTGTTCCCCATCGTATTTGTGTACGTCTTGTAGAACCACTTTTTCCCTTTTCCTCGATGCCTATAGATATATTTATGGCGCACGTGTTTCCCTAAAAGGCACCGCCTGTCAGGGATGATGCTAGCGTAAAAACGTCGCCAATCCAGTGGGCTAAGCCAAGCGGCTTCCTCGTCGATCTCCTTCGGGCTGCTCTCAAGATTCCCGACGACTCCAGGGGCTCTAGCGACGTCATCTATCACCCGGACAGCTGAGTCATGGAGTGAGCTCACGCGCTGCGCGTGACATGCAAATTTGGGCGGCGCTCCACCCCTTTATTTCCCGCCACATCGGTTCCGTTGATCTTCTCGTCCGGTGAAGAAGTTGAGGTGCCTTTTGCGTTTGAGTAATGACGACGCCACCGAGCGAAAAAGGAGAGGCGAGGGGCGGGGGTTGGGGGAGAGAAACGCCATCGCCGTCGCGCGAGATCACGATTCAGGAAAGTGCCAAGGTCGATCGCTCGCTTTCGGCACGCGCTGCGATCGGGATTTCGGTGCGAGAGACACAGATTGTGGCCTTTTTAATAGCGTCGATTAAGAAAAAGGAATGAAGAAAAAGGAATGATGGATTGTCCGTCTCTTTGGGAGGATGCTGCTATTTGTGGAGAGCTCACAGACACCCACCAAGCGGTTTAAATGCCAGTTGAAGAGGATCATTACAAAAACAATCCAAGAAGTAAATTAAAGGATGATCAATACACAAAAATCTGTTTCAAGTCTGCGAGCAGCAACCCCAACCATCACACCGGCGACACCTAAGTCCGGGGGAAAAAAATTTTGTATGAAATCTATTAACAGGTCGAGACCCAATTGTGACTGTACCCTTCAAAAACTGGGAATCAGTTCTTCAAACGAGAAGTGAATCTACGACTTCTTGTGCAGGAGAACCATGTCCCTTGTATCCGCATCGATGTCGTGGACAAGGCTCGTATCTGAATGCGATTGGATGACTCTCTCTCTCTCTAACACGTGCAACCCAACCCATAAATGTTTGTCAACCTAACAAGAAGAAGAAAGACAGGGTGCAAGATTTCTCAAGTCTTGATTCATTTCCGATTGATGATGCACCGAGAAATGAAAATTGGATTGAAATGGAAGAGAGGATGAAATGGCATCGGATGGTGATATCTCACCTCCGCACGCGACGGAAGAGTAGGATCATTGTGAAGATGGAAAAGCTCGTTGCTTAGCAATAAAGAGTCATTACGAGGGAGTCAGTGCAGAGGTCATCAAGTGGTCGTGAGCAGACGACAGACAGACAGACTTCCCCCGAGTGATCCATCCTCATTGCCTGACTCCGTTCTATCTCGCGCAGCATCGCAGCGGTCGGGGACAGCCCGTAATTATATTGCCATTAATACCGCTAATTGTAACTGCGCCCGCTTCGGGTTCCCAAGTTGGCCATGACTGATGTAACGGCTAAAGGTGGTCGACGACTTGGCTTAGTACGACTTCGTTAATGCTGTGAGGAAGTGAGGGGGGAAGGGGGAAGGAGAGAGAGAAGCCACTTGGGCGATGAGGAAATCAGATATTTGACTAACTTGCTGCTAATGAACCAGCCGAAAGAGAAGAGACGAATTCGTGACTCTGTCGCCGGAATTAAATCATCGCTGGGAAAGACAACCGAATGGTAAAGTTCTCTTTTCTCACAGTGAATGAAGTTCGCCTATTTACTCTGCTCTTCTGTTATTCTGTGAGGAAAGGAATGATGGGCGAATCGGAGCTCTTTTTGCCTTAGGAGAAAGCCTTCTCTCCACCACTGCAAAGAATCGATTATCAGAAATACTCTCATCTCTCTAATTCGACACCAGTTCGATTCTTTGTAAGCGATCAGGTGGTTTTACCCTTGCAGTACCTGCCCCCCCCCCCTCCCCCGACTCCTTCTAGGGCTCGAATGAAATCACCGTGTTAAAAGAAAAAGAAGTTTCATGAAAAGAAGTGGAGAGTGAAGTTTAGTCACGTGGCGAATTCGACGATAACAGAGAGAGGTCACTTCTTCTGGCAATAAAGTTAATTCAGAATGTTGTGTGAGACAAATATCTATCTTTAAAGCAGAGTAAATGCACGTGAAATTAATTCCTTTTAATTTCAGGTCAATGTTGAGATTATTTACGCTCTTTGGAGGTTGTGGAATCTTATCAAACCTTCATTACCTCGAGCCACTTTGCGTGAAGTGCCTTTTTCGCTCCTTTTTGGCTTTGCTCTAATTTTCGAAGAAACAAACTCATCCATCACCGATCACCAGAACAAAATAACCATACCATGGGTCCCGGCTCATACAGGAATAAAGGAAAATGAACTAATTGACAAAATAGCCAAAGAAGCAGCAAATTTGAAGAAAATAACAAAAATACTCACAGGTAACCAATATTTAATAACTAAACATAAAAAAAAAGTCCACGACCAGCACCAAGAGATATATATTAAAGCAGCAAGGGTGGAATGTCGATGGAATCCACAATAGGAATCAGAAAGAAGGAAATTTTCAATCCCTTCCTACTTCCACCTACTTCTAAAATAAAATAACCAGAATGAAGAAGTTCAACAGCACATAGTTAAACGAAACGATGTATAAATTAAAAAACACTGCCACCCCTGTGTACAGTGTAAAGTACCAGGAAATATTATCCATATACTCACAGAATGCCAACATCATAACAAATTTTGTTAATGGTTTTTTTAACATCTTCGTTAATGATGTTGTTTGTTGCTAATACAATGATGATAGACCTCGATGAGAATGATGACCTCGATGAGAAAGGGATCGTCGATGCATTTCGAAATGCCACCGTCCATAAGCTGTGACCCCGCCTCGTGCACGAGACATACCTTTGTGCATGTTAAAAAACACTCTGGATGAGTATGGCGGGAAAGTTTCATTTGTCTCCTAACAATTGCCCAGGTAATCCCTTTCCTCCCCTTTTTCGTGTTGTTTCCAGTGAGTTATTATTCGGACAGAGTAGCCTGAATAGTAGGGACTTCTACTGGGGGGGGGGGGGCTTACGTAATGGGAATGCCTGACGATTTGAAGACTTGAAGCGACAGCAGTGCTAGTTACATTTTCGTCCGCAGTGGCGCTGGCGCTGTTTTGCTTCGTAACAGTGTACGTTATTACATAGTTTACCGCCTCATAAGTGATTTATTTACCGTTCTGTCTATTTACTGCCTTTCTTAACCAGAAGTGTGAACGATGGTGTAGTGCTGTGTGATGTTTTTGCAGAAGTGAAATGTATGAAGCAAAACTCGGTGTCTATTGAATCCCTTCCTTAGGATTGATCTGCGAGACAAGTGACTGAAATCAATAGGTCGGCAACGTAACGTTGACATGAGCAATTGGAAAGTTTCAGAGATCACTTTTGAATAAGTGATATTTTGGAATCGCAAGAAACTTATTCCCGTCAGTTGGAAACGGCGAATATCTTTACAATATACGCAACTGAGTTACACTGCCCCTACCAAAATATCAGAGAATTTTCATGTTATGCGAACGGGAATCTAACTTGGAAGCTCTCTAAGTTCTAAAATATTCGTTTAATGGAAAATGTTACTGAAAATAAATTAAAGATCATAATCTTATCTATTTAAATCTTGATTTTCAACAGCATTCGTTCAGAATTTAAGGATTCATGGAAACTAGAATATTTCCCAACAGCGATGGGCCATAAGAATTTACCTGAGATATTAAACTTAAATAAGAAGTATTATTTCAAATCATTTAATAAAATATACATTTTAGAAGTTTGCATAATGATTATTATAAATAAATTTTATAAAAGAAAATCATTTATTGTAAAATATTCCATAACTCTTTAATGACTAAACGAATATCGATGATAAACCGAGATGTAAATAAATTCGATTACGATCTTTAAGTCACTGTTTTTCATTAAATGCCGAAAATGCGTATATGCAAAATCTGAGTTTGTGTTTAACGGCCACCTAGATAGTGTTGTAACCACCCCTGAGTGGTTTGGAGGTGGTACAACTTTAGGGGCGAACTGGCCACAGCATGGAAGATATTTTATTTCAAAAATTAGTACACATAAATATACTCTCAACAAAAAGCACTTCACATAAAACACATTTATTATACACACTTTCACAATAAAATTTTTATTGCAGGCGCCTACGACGCTGCTCCTCCCGCTCGAGGGAAAAGTCTACTATCAGGCTATACTGCCCAGCTTCGACTCGTAATCACGAGAAAAATGTTCCTAGAGGCTAACAAAGTTAGTATTCTGCATCTCCTAATGTGGGCAGTGTGGTGCAAGAAACTATACGATACTTTGCTAGGGAGTTCCAGATCTGAGAAATTGACCCTTACTTCGTCCTTCTTCTGTGGGCCGGAGAATGTCATTCCCTTTTCCCAAGGGGGCTTGCTGCAGTTCGGCAGTCATCCGCTCGTGGTTGGCTCATGCACGGCGTCTGAAAAAAAGTCTCTGCTACTCTAGCTAAGCTAGAGTAGCAGATAGTTTGGCTCACTGGATTATCAGTCATCAGCGACTCTCCGTACATAGGTACTTTTTGCAGATTCGCTTTTTTCACTTGCAGGAAAAACTGGAAAGCACATCCTTCTGCATTACTGTCCCAAAACGAAGTACGTGTTTTTTCTGCTTTTGCCAAGCTCCTTGGATCGTCCTCCACAGAATTGTTCCCATCTGTGGGCGCGTGGACAGCACCCATTGGCCGCGTGGGTCGAGGTGCGAATCCCCTACCTATGTGGTGCGTGTTGTTGCAGGCGTGTTTTGAGGCACGTAGCGCCTCGTCATCTGGGGCCTACTGGACTGAGTTTGCCGAATCTCTGAGCCTGCCAAGTGCTCTTCCCCGTCTTTGGCTGGGCACTCCAAGATGGAGGAAACTAACAGTCAAAGTGATAATGGGGCCTAAAGTCTCTCGTTCAAAACCATCGTGTCCACAGTTTGCAAATAAATGTGAGCACTACAATAGCAGCAACATCCAGACAAGGTAGAGACAAGTTCTCTTCTGCACACACTCCCACACTGGCGGCTCGAAAAGAACCTAACAATGACAGGCCATACGAGACACCCATTTAGAATCTTCATCTTCGGTCATAGTTTTTCATTAAATGCATATTTTAAAATTTATAGAGCTTCGTAATTAGATTCCCGTTGACAAAACACAGAAAGATAATGCAATAGCTACTCTGAGCTATTAAATGCTGTTGCCATCAAATTAAATATCCAGAAGAGAAAACTATTAACCACGTTACCATATATATTTCTGCCAAGGTTATGCAAAAATAAATTATTTCATTGTTCTATTAACGATCAAAACGCTGTAAAAATTTCTGCAAAATAATAATACTTAAATTTTTTAAAACAATTTTTAAGAAATTATAGCAGTAATATCATGCCCACATTCGTTTCATGATGTGGACACAACTGTTGGTGTGGAGGGTCTTGGCTGCCATTATCTTCGATCGATAGCGCCATTTTGCATTGCCTCCATTTTTGATGTCCATAACGACTGAGGAAGAACACTGCTGCCGTCACAGAGTCGTTCAGCTTGGTCCAGAGGCCCCAGATGGCAGAGGGCCTATATGACTTGCCGTGGTAAACAACTCAGGCCAGGTGGGTCGGTGATTCGCACCTCGGCCTGCACTGGCCAATCAGCAACTGCCACGCATAGATGTGGGTGACCTCTGCCAGGGGGCCGGAAAAAGGGCAACGGAAAAGGTGCAAAATTGTAGGACATTCTCGTTGCTGACTCGAGTGAAGGAAGACTTGAGCAGTTGTCCCTGGAGAGCAAAAAAGAGAGCAGCAGCAGACGAAAGCACCCGGCGAGATGCAATGAGATAGCCGAGGAGTGAGATACTACAGCTCCCAACAGTGGTGGGTCAACTACGATGCTGTCTCCTGGGATCAGTCTGCACTGAACGAGGTAAGGGTCATAAGTCTCTCTCTCTCTGGTTATTTTTCCCACGTGAAAATGTGTTACTTGTTGCCGTTACGTGGCTTATATGGGACTGATGGACTTTATATTGTCCTCTCACCTTTTGAGTGTTGGAATGAACTAGTAAACTTTAGATTGGCTATAGCCATCGCTCCGTAAGCCCCCCTAATAGTGAAGGGCCACGCCGAGGGCGCCTGTTTGAAAACGTCAAAAAGGTTGGACTCAAATGACAATTACTGACCTGTAAATAAATGTTGATTTTGTTACATGTGAATTATCTTAGTTCTGGATCATTTTCTCTTTAGCTTGGTTATTGATTATGTTATGCGAAATTCACGTCAAGGGAAAGATTTTGGCCTTAAATGGACTGGAGATACGAAAATTTCTGATTTAGATTATGCTGATGATTTAGCCCTTTTGGCAAATGATGTTGATGAGATGAACTCTTTCATTCGAGCTGTTGATGAAACTTGTAGTAAAGCAGGTTTGGTTATAAACAGAGAAAAAACTAAAGTGATGAAAATTGGTCAAGTAGGTGTGATTCAGTTAATCTGAATGGTTGCAGTCTTGAGCAGGTGTCACAGTTTAATTATCTTGGGAGCTATGTAACAGATAATGGTGATGTGCGGCATGAGATTAACAGACGAATAGGGATTGCTGCCGGGACTTTTAAGAATCTAGGGAGAGTGTGGAGAAATAGGCGTATACCCCTAAAGACTAAAATTAGACTGTATAATAGTTTGGTTCTTTCTAGTGTTAGTTATGGTAGTGAAACTTGGACATTTTGTAAACAAGATTACAGGAAACTAGATGCTTACGCAGTATCTTGGGCATTAGGTGGTTCAACTTTGTAACTAATGATGAAGTTAGGCAAAGGAGTTTGCAACCTCCTTTAAGCAGCATATTGTGCAGAGAGAGACTCCGTTGGTTTGGCCATGTTGCCCGTATGAATAATTATAGATTTGCGAATAGGGTTATGAACAGTGTGCCTAAAGGCCTCAGAAAGAAGGGGAGATCTAGGATGCGGTGGGCAGACAATGTCAAACAGGACCTTGTTAGAATTGGTGTGCAGTGGCCAGATGCAGTAGATGTAGCTCAGGATAGACTTGCTTGGAGAACTAAATTGCACGGTCTGGTTGGACCTCCGTAGCTCATGGCTGCTTGAGGATGATGATGATGATGATTTTGATGTTGGTCCGGGAACTTGCCTTAGATTGGCAGCAGTAGGGAATCACGGCCCCTAGTGTGCGTGCCACCCTAAAATCTACTCAGGGTTGGCTACCACAGTAAATATATTGAAGAAGCTGTAGAACGTGTAAATTTCCTCTCCAGACATGTCTATTCTGAGCTGCAGCTGCTGCATTTGGCCACTATAGGACAATTCTAGCAAGGTCCCGTTTGATATTGTCTCCCCCATCGTATCCTAGGGCTTACCCTTTTCCTGAAGCCTTTAGGCCAGTGTCTCGCAAACTGTGTGCCGCGAAAGATTTTCAAATTGACACTAGATATTCCAAAGATTTCATTTTGACTTGACTTGTGTTATCGACGTGCTATCGACGTGCTTTAATAAAAATCTTTCAGATTTTATCAACTGGAATTTAACGAAACTTCAATTTTCCTCTTTTTACGTAACCATCAAAAATTCTTTTTTAGGTGTGCCGCGGGAAAAAAAAAATTAGATTCAGTGTGCCGCGGGAAAAAAAAATTAGATTCAGTGTGCCGCGGAAAAAAAAAAGTTTGCGAGACACTGCTTTAGGCACTCTGTTCATAACCCTATTCGCTAATCTATAGTTATGAATATGGGCAACATGGCCAAACCAACCGAGTCTCTCTCTGCATGAAATGCTACTCAAAAGAGATTGGTGACTCCTTCTTCTAACCTCATCATTACTTAAAAAGTTAAACCACCTAATGCCCAAGATACTGCACAAGCATCTAGAATAAAAGGCCTCAAATTTCTTGTTATCCTGCTTACAAAAGGTCCATGTTTCGCTACCATAACTAACCTTAGAAAGAACCAAATTATTATACAGCCTAATTTTAGTCTTTAGGTGTAAACGACTATTTTTCCACATCTTCATAGATTCTTAAAAGTGTTAGCAGCAATTCCTATTCTTCCATTTATCTCATGCCGCACACCACCAGTTCTGTTATATGGCTTCCAAGATAATTAAACTCAGATACTTGCTGAAGAGTGCAATCATTTAAAGAAACTCAAGCACCATCTGCCTGACCAATTTTCATCACTTTAGTTTTTTCTATGTGTAGATAGGCTTCTTCTCTACCTGTCTGGGCTGGATTGTTCTCTACTGACCATGTGTGAGAGTGTGTGTGGAAGGGTACCTATCACTATCTTGTCGGGATGATCTACTTAGGTGGCTGATATATACAAACTCAGGTGTCTTCTCATATATAAATTTATTTACACAATTTACACTTTATAATATATTGAAACAGTGACTGCCCACCTGGTATAGTCACTCGATAAACACAGCACAAGCTACAAGGAGCCTCAGCATTCCCACCTCTAGATAAAGAACAAAAGGCTTAGTCGAGTCAAAGAAAATCCGCCTGACATGCGGAAGGTCTCCTTGTCAGCACACAAGTCTCAGTTCGAATGCCGCCAGATGAGGTCACATGATGTTTCTTTGGGGGACGTTAGGGTGTCTCGGCCAATGGGATATGGACATGGTCGCTATGCCATGTTCTCTTGTCGCCTTTCTTCGCCCAGCTTCCCAAACTGGATCCACTGCTGTCGCTCTGTTGCTAGGCAGAAAGGCCCTGCCGCCAAAATGGTGATTCTGGCTCTCACTCTTTCCGCTCTAGCTGCTGAGTCTCTACATGCCTCCCTTATTTAAGAAATTCGAGGCAGACGTCCTCTGTCTCAATTACTAATTCAGTAACTCAGGGACCCGAACCCGTCTGTCGTGAATGACAGTCACTGTTCATCAAACTGTAGAGTCCATATAAATGTTCGCGCAATAAAATTTTATAGTGCACAATAACTGAAGACACATATTATGTCACAAAGTCACAGATGACCACAGAAGTCCTTTTTTTTAACGAGGGCCCAGAAGAATCAAAAATTTGCATCAATCTTATTGCCACAAAGTTCGCAAATATTCACGCACAACACAGACATTGCCAAATCAATAGGTTTACCAAAGCGTTCATATCAAATTGTTGGCATAGCGATGACACAAAGTTTGTGATGGTTCACACTTGGATGCCACGCCCATCACTGAATGTAAACACGGAGCCATGTGATCTTCACTGCATGCTAGGAGGAATTCATTGCCTTGGGGGGGGGGAGGGGCGGGCTGCTCATCCCAAGTCCATCGAGTCGATGATGCCACACTGTCATCCTGCAGAGTGTACTCCCCCTAGCCTGTGTCTTCTCCATTACTCTGCCTCAGGTACCATTCCCAACCTGGAAAGAGCAGAAGCATTCCCTCGTGCATAACCTCCTTCCTTTTGCTGGGAGTGTCTCCAAACTCTTGTAGAAGCAAGTGCAGCCGATTTCTACCACCGCCAAGAGTCACGATCCAGAAACCATCCAACCAGGTTGAGGACTCTTCTATGAGTTGCTGACAAGCACGCACCTTGCTGACCTTGTACCGCACTGACTGCTCAAAATTTGGGGTCACATTTCCGCACAGTCCAAAGCACTTCTTCGGATCTCGTGGTTCGTGCGTTGCTGCATCGCATCATTCCCTCTTCACTTTCTGTTGTTTCTTAACGTTGGTAGCAAAACCCGCATCTTGGCTAAACGTTTTCTTGGTTGCATGCTATACTGCTGGCTATCACCCTCTCTCTCACTTAGCTGTCACCCCTGTTGCAAAACTCAATGCCACTAATCTATCAAGTGGGGTTAAACCCGTTTCCATCTGCCATGGAATTTCATCCCTTCTGAGAATAGAGCCAATAAATCGCTCCTCCGTGCCATGATTCTTCGCAAGAATCGTCTCCATTTGGGAGAACCACACTGGAGGTTCCTTTAGCTTACTGGCATGGCCTCCCCCCCATCCAGTCTTGCTTCTTCCCCCCTCAGTACTGGCAGACGATAAAGTTCAGAGCTTCTGCATCCAATGGCTCGGATCACAGGCTCCAGCCTTTCACCAGGCCTCCCTGTTGCCTTATCTTCAGTCCTGCCCCTCTCCCACGATTGGCATTCCATGCAAGAGTCGCAAAATTCTGTTGCATCCATTTCAATCGTGGGTCACCAATGGAAAAGCTGGAGATTGCTTAATGTGTCCGAGGCACCAAGATCATTCCCTGGGGTCGGCGAATGCTCCCTTCCATTGCATCGATACTATCATCCTTCGGGTCCACATATCTATAGAAAACCCTATCTCCTACTCGACCCACCTGTTGCAGGACTCTGTCCTATAAAACATATTTCTGCCAATTTAATCTAGAATCGCTCCATTACTCGACTAAAATGGAGTCGGTCCTCTGTCATTTCTTAAAATTATCCCAAAAGACCCTGTCGTCAAATTCTGGTGAATTTTTTCGCCTAAGCTGTTTGCTATTTCTACTCATTTGCAGTTAGCTCACTTCATGCTAATTCACCAACACTGCCAATCTCTTCCTCCTCTTTGTCCTGTGATGCAAGATCACCATTTTCAATGACGACAGCCTATGCCTCGCCCGAAGTCTCATCATCAGAGAGCCCTGTATTTGAAGAAGCAGGGCATAATGACAGGTGCAGTGTTCATCAGTATCAATCGTAGATCAATGTGACAGTGTGATGAGGCTAAAGCTTGCATCGCAAGGCCGGTGTACCCAAGGGCAAGTGCAGTTTGCCCAAGCTACATGCTTTCCATCTGTGCCTGTTCCCTGAATACAGAATCATCATGTTCAGGGAACAGGACGACTTTCAAGTCATCTTTGCCGGCAAAAAAGATGAGGAAAATATCATCTGTCTTCTTCACGACGGTAATCACTTCTCGGCCATCACAAAACCAGCAGGTTACTTCCATGCAGTGGATTTCTGTGTGCCCTGTCTCAAACCCATCTACAATGTGCTGCATTACTGTAAACAAATCTGTCAGTCCTGCACGTCTACAGACTGCAGGAAGAAAGGTAATGCCACTTTTTGGCATCTTTGTCATGACTACTTCAGAGGAGAACACTGCCCGTCTTCACACCTCCTTAACAGAACCTAATGAAAGTGCCTGAGGCCGGAAAATTAATTGCGCTAAGCGTCACAGGTGTACCGACTGTGGGGACACCTACCAGACTTCTGAGCCCCCTCATCAGTGCATGCAGAAAGAGCTAGAGTGTGTGAAAGTGGCTAAGGAATGTGAAGTCACCGTTCGTCGTCTCTATTTCGATATAGAGACAGCGGAAGAACACGGATTACTGATTTTCATTCTGCAAATCGTTACCTAAATGACGGTGATGGTGTATGGAAATACCAAGGGTTCGAGAGCACGGACACATTTCTCGATTGGTTGTTGTCTACCGTGAAAGATGAGCCAAAATTTAGAGATGTCACTTTTCTCGCACATAACGGTAGAGGGTTTGATTTCATTCTTATTTTAAATTACCTCTATCGAAAGTGCCTGACGCCAGAATTGATTTTTAATGGTAACAAAATTCTGCTTCTTAATTTACCCAGCCTCAAAATCAGGTTCATTGATTCTCTTTCATTTATTCAGGCACTTTTACGATCTTTTCCTAAAACTTTCTGCATCGCAGAAGTTAAAAATGGTTTCTTTCCTCGCGCTTTTTGCACGAGAGCCAATTTAAATTATTCTGGACCCATTCCCGGCGCTCTTTTATTTCGAACTATCAACACATGACCCCAGGAGAAGCTTCAGAGTTCCGTCAGTGGTACGAAACAGTGAAGTGGGGGGGGGGAGACTCATTGGAATTTTAAATCTGAAATGGTTGCGTACTGTAAATCTGACGTGCACACTTTAATGCGAGGTTGTGAGAGCTTCTGAACGGAATTTTTAGGGATCACGGGGGTAAACCCTTTTTCAAAAATTACTCTTTCTTCGGCTTGTCTGCAGGTCTACAGACCGAAATTCATTTCCCAAAGGAGTGACTGGTGTTTACCCCTTGAACGGTTATTCCTTAGGTGATAAACAGAGTAAGAAGGAGCTTGCCTGGCTAGCCTACATAGCCGAGATTGAGAACCTCACCCTCCAGACAGCGTGCTCTGCAGAGAGTGAAGCCAAAGTTGGTCCTTATTTTTTGGATAGTCTGTGTAGGCAAAACCGAGAATGCTGCAATTGTTTTGGATAGTCTGTGTAGGCTCCAGATTTGGCATGATGTTTTTATCATAGCTGCCCCGAATGCTTTAGCCCCAGCACTATCTACCATCCTACAAATTGTAGCTGCCCCTAACACCGTAGATTCCTCCTTCACGTGATTCATAACACAAATGAACACATTAGAAACTGATTGTTAGGTAATGCAGGACTTTTATTTGCATTAGAGCTATCACTCTCTTCAACACGTCACAATAGTCAGAGAGGAAAGAAAAGCGTTGTCTACGTAACAGAGCAGGCCTCGAGCCCATGCGGTGTCCACAAATGCATTAGCAATGCATCAATGTTCAATGAACGCACGTCCAAATAAGTGTTCAAACAATGTTCTTTATCCTCAGTCCCAGGTAGCAAGGCTCGAATTAGATCGAGCTCGACAATGTCCATCAATAGCTGCATCAAATGTCCTTGATCCTCCACTGGGGGAGTCAAAAGGAACGCTAGTAGAAGGTCTCTCTGCTCGGTGATGGCGTGACGTAGGTGAATATTAACATCGGATCTGCAGTGATTGTCCAAACTGTTCTTTACATCGTCGCTGCGGTTTCGCATTTTATCCCATTTGTTCAAGGCGAGGTTAACACGCGTCTCAGATGTGAGATGTCAATCCAGGTAGTGATTTGATGGTGTTGAGTTGTCGGCTCCCGTCACTATTTCAGTAACCGCACAATCACGGTTGTTCCTCACAAACCAAGTCTCTTTTTCGGTAGAATTAGTGACATCGATTCTGTCCGACACCACTAGTTATTCCTACCACTTTAGGAGGGTTAGAGCGATCCCTTCCTTCGTCGGGTAAAGTAGGCCTCCTTTGCTGAAGCTGCGGTAATGGCGCATGTGTACCTGGAGCCTTTCGCGGTACAGTCTAGACACAACGAAAATCTGATCTTCGAGGGGATAGGAGTGTGCACTAATACGGATAGGAGTGTGCATTGCGAAAACTAATGGGGGTGTACAGGTTTTTCAGGCGTTTAAGTCTCAGTTGTGTGGGAATAGTGTCACGGTTCTTCCCCCTAGGTTGCGAAAGTTGTGCCTCTAGCTGAGAATCCTTTTACTTGGAAGGTACAGATTACCACATCATTTTCTATCTAGTTTTGGCTTGAGGGGAGGGGAGCGCATTCGGATCAGGGGAGGAGGAAGAGGAGTCACAGAAGAGATGGACGGTTCTGGGGACCTCCGACGTTTTGGTTTATCTACCTTAATACACGAAGGATTTTCTTTGACAGTCAATGAATCTGCATTAATCTTCAATGGAAGTTATCTTCAAAGTTTTCTCTGAAGTTATCTTCAAGGGACCCTGGATCTTCACTCAAAAAAGTAGGATCTACTGCGAACAAGTCCCAAAGCCGCTAGTTGATTTTGTGGCTATACAATTAATGAGTGATACATTGTGAATGCACGTGGTGTTTTTCGATATATTCGTTCATCCATGTACTAAATGTTGATGTCTCAGCTTGATAACAAAGCACCTCATGACCCTTGTGATAAATGCACTCAGTTCCAGGTATTTTAGGCAAGTCTTTGAAATGCGGACAGCCAAGTTTTTCTCAATCAAGTGAGTCTATGCAGAGCCTGTCTAATAGACATTTCTCGTAGAATCCTCCCTTGTAAGCAATGACAGAAGCAAAAGGTCTACAGCACTTTTGGTGGATGTGTTGCACAATAATGTCAGGCAGCCGTATTCCCACACCACTTCACTGACACGAGGGTAAAAAGGAAGTCCCATGACGTGTTTGGTCAGGTGATGGATACACTTCCAGTCGTTTTGTGGAATATCAGTCACGAAGGAAAGATCAAATCTGTAAACCCCCGTCAGGCCCCTACAGTTTGAACAACCTAGCTCCTGGGTCAGGAATTTTCATTTCACTGTGAAAGCGTCTAAATCTAAGACGCGTCAGACATGCCATATTCTACACTGCTCTGGAATACAGCTAAAATCTATCTCACGCATACCTGTGTTTTCCACACGCGCATCAACAAAGGAGACGGAGACCTTCACAAAATCATCGACGAGACCGCCCGGCAATGCCTCGCGTGAAGCCATTATGGCAAACTCCAGAGCAAAATGAGGAACAGGAGATCGGGGGTAGAGTCGATGCTGAAGAGGTGATTGGGAGAGGTCGTTGACCACCTTGGCAGTTTCTAGCAAGTCTTCAAAGTCGACTTGTTCAAGTCCTTCCAGCACTGAATATCCATATCCATATATATCGCGCTTTCAGTGCGAAGACAAGTGCCACTTCCTCCAGTAGGACTGGACAATTGACTGGTGATACTATCACGCACTAAGTGCTCGAGAATTCCGGGAAATACAGGCAACAATTATTCACCTGGCTGGGCACACCAATTCCGCTTCACAGATTCTAAAACCACATCTGCAAAAGCCAATACTGCGGCTCCTGACCCGCTGCAGAATCTTTTCATTCAGACTCTCCACCAATGAGTGACACGTCCAACCACAATACAGAAAAATGAGATCAACCAATTACGATTTTAGGGTCGAAGGGGTTAATGACCAATCAGACCTCGAAACTAAAGGGCTAATTGTCAACCAGACCCTGAAACCAAAGGGGTAACAGCAATTAAATCAAAGGTTCAAAGAGTTGCATCCCCGACCCATCGACCTAGCCTATTTCTATGCTAGAAACTTAAGAGGCCGTATACAAAAATTTTAACGGTATAAAAGAGATAGCACTACTTATACCCACTAGAACAACAGAAGTTAAGTCAAGTTCCATTGAACATGCTTTTGTTAGAAATAGCTCTGGGTTTGGCTATGAATTGGCTATTTATCAATACCCTCTTACAGATCATTCTCCTGTAATATGTAAAGCTAATTTAAAATTAGAAAGGAGTGATAGAGGAAGAGTAATTATGTAACGAGATCAACTGATTACATAAAATTTGAAAAACGTATTAAGAACTTATATTCCAACAACAATGTTACAATAATATTGTTGAAATTGATGGGGATTTTGACACTATTTATTCTGTTTCTCTAAGATAACTCAAAAAATAAGCTATATAAGAAGAAGAAGAAGTAAAAACGTTTTAAAGATAAGCAACCATGGATTACAGATGACCTAATTTTTTGCATAAATGAAAAAGAAAAGCTTTAAAGCAATTTAAGAAATATCCCTGAATAACTCAGTTTGAATTGCACTGCAGAAATGTTTCTAAATTTGTAAAAAAATAAGTTTAAGGAGGTTAAAAATACATTTTTTTGATAAATTTCACAATTGTCGAAACGACAAAAAGAAGCAGATGAAGTTCATTAATAATATACTTAGTCTGAAACAGAAAGCAAAAGTTTTACCTGAAAGAACCCCCCCCCCCCCCCTTAATGAAATGAATTCTCGTTTCCCTGTTCTGGAGTGTAATATAGGTCAACAATTGAAAAAATCCGATATGTTCCCCAATCAACTTACGTCAAGACATTCACGAAATTCTGTTTTTTTCCCTATGATGTTACTGACAATGAGATAACTAATATAATAAATAACTTAGACAATAACAAAACAGCAGGTCATGATGGAACAATTGTTAAAATGCTAAAAATCTTTTGTGAATATCGTATTCATCTAATAAAGGTTTAAATTCAGAATAGGTTCTTTTACGATGATTTAAAAAGTAAAAAACACTAGCTTTTTTTCTTGATATTAAACTGTCATTTAACACAGTTAACTATGACCTCCTGTTGAATAAACTTTATATTAATGGCATAAGAGGTATTGGTCTACAGTGGTTTGAAAGTTATTTGAAAAATAGAAAACAAGCTGTCTATCGAGCGTCAGATTAGTGATTACATAACAATTAATGCAGGTGTACCGCAAGGCTCAGTTTTAGGTCCTGTGATGTTCGTAATTTAATTTTATGATTTTTATAATCTTAACCTTAATGGATCATTTACCTGTTATGCAGATGATGCAGCCATTGTTTATTTAGCCAACAATGTTAGTGTTAATTGTTGAGCAGGATTTAAGGCAAATTAATTACTGGTTCTATTTAAATAAATTATCTTTAAATGTTCAAAAAACCAAATTTATGCTATTTAATCTCATTAGGGATAATGCTTATATTAGTAAAGTGACAAAAAATAATAGTGATATACAAAAATTAACTAAAGACATCCTATCTGTTCTAAAGGAAATTAAAAGTTCCTCCTCAAGGATTTCTACAGAACTACAGTGTTGGAACTGTGGCAAAACTGGAGATATTTGAGTCAACTGCAACAAGACAAACTCGGGGCCAACAGCAATCGTGAAAAGTTTTACCTAGGGCTTAAAGATCTCTTCCATGTGCTTTTGCAATCCTCCAGATTATGCCTCCCAACACCAGAAGGCCTCCTCCTCCACAGTGGTCACTTGTTCTCGGATGTTGCATGGATGGTTTAACAAGCCACCTCCTCCCCAGGTGAGCATATTGAATTGAATTGAATAAGTTTATTTCACCCAAACATACATATATTTGTAGATAAAACACAGACAAGTTCACAGGTGAAAAAGGAGAACATAATAAGCCGTAGCTTTTGAATAAATGTTTCCTGAAATACACTTAAATTTAAAACATTGCAGGTGACCTTAATTTATACATCTGTACAATTATTTGAGCACATGAATTTTTGTGGTCTGACTCTATCATTGACTTGATAATAAGTGTAGTTTATATTTATATTTAAAAGTTCTATATTGTTCCATTGCAGCAGTATCCTCTGGTATCTCGTCATTCCAAATCTTAATGCCAATGTACCGTATTGATCTCTGGCCTATAGATTTCTTATAAAGGGGCAACATGATCTTGTTCTTAAGTCGAGTATCATAACCGAAAGTCTTCGTTCTTTCTAAGCAGTAGTAAAGTTCCGAGTACTCTATCATTTTATTCTTCACTCTGTATACAAAATTCCCCATAACATACTTGTAAATATTATATATATTTAGTATTCCATTTTCTGCCATCAAGTGTTGTATCGGATTTCTGTAATTTAATCTTAGAATACATCTCATAATTCTCTTTTGCAGACAAAATAAACTATTATTAGGAATCCATAGTGAGACTGAAATGGGACTCCTGCATGAAGAGCACATGTGACACTGCTCTTCAATACAGGTATGATGCTGCCTCTACCAAGTCCATCTAGCTCTTCTTTTTTAGAGTTCTGAAATTTACCAAGTCCCGCATCCGCCATTTTGGATTGCGCCATATCCAAACCCAGCTTGTTTTTGGAATAAAGCAACCTTAGGTCCTAAAATATTGTAAGCATCCATGTCCACCATCTTGGATTCGCAGCCTTGTCGTGAGATTTTTTTATTGTTCCGAAAGGCCATCTAGTGTTTAAAACACGTAACATATATCAATCATATTTTAATAATTACTCTAGTAGAGGCTTCTCTAAATAGAGAGTAGAGTTGAATCTTATTTGAAAGAGTAAAGCTAGCGTGAGCAATTAAACATAACGCGTTCATAACGTAAGAATGGAAAATGGCAAGAATTGAACATCTTCGTTCTCTAAATGGCAAGTTAATTTTCTTCGCCTATTAAGTCATTAACCGTTGAAGTTTCAGGAGTGGAGGACAATGGCATAGCGTGAATGGCAACAGGATGACGACTATGAGAATGCGCAGTTGACCCTTCGACTGTTCTTACTTAGATCTTAAGTTGACGGAGAGGTGATGAGCACGATCTGCGAGAAGGCCGAAGCATCATCTGCGCAATCTCAGTCTCCCTAGCTGCCATTCATGCCAGGGTGAAGTCTCTCTTTCCTTTCCAAAGGAGGAAAGAGAAAAATTGCAAAGAAGAGGAGTATGGACGTATATTTAAACTACTTTGATAAAAAAAAAGGAGATTTAGAAGTCCTCAATCAGCTTTCAATGGTTTTGCTAAAGCCGTCAAAGTGGAGACAAAACTGGCATTTTTTCTGATAAAAAGATTTGTGCATCAGAATCATTCTCACAAAATTCAAAAATAAAAACAAAAAATAATAATTGGGAATTTAACGAGGGAGGTTTTTATTTGCGATTAAAAAGAAGGCCAAGCTGTAGAGTAAAAAAAATTACAGCATTCGTGGTTTTGTTTCGCCGCGCCACGAAAGATGAATAAGCTCCTTTTTCTAAGTATTTTAAAGACGATTTCGCTAACAAGCATTCTTGGCTGGCGGGCGCCGGGCGACCGCCGCCACCAGCGGGTAAATAAAGACCTCTCGTAACCATTATCTTTCGACGATAAGTTGTTGGGAACATTGTTAAGAAGCACTTGTGAACCCAAAACAATTACGTACAACCACTTATGTCGATGGCAAATGAAAAACCCGAACAAGCTCCTCCTCCCCCATCCACCCACCACCCCCTTCTCCGCAGATGGCTATAACTCATTTGTTTATTTTGTTTCTTTGCAGCTAATAAAAGTGCGGTTCTATCGGCGTGCTAATGACCAGTAAAAACAATGAGTGGCACAACCAGAATAAGCAGACCGGCTTCTCGCACCCAGGCCGCTAACAAAGCCACTTTGTTCGGAGGGGGAAGAAAGGGGTGGTGGTGGTGTCACTTCCTGCATATTTCGTCGGTCACGTGTTGGCCCCCGAAGTCAGAGGTAGACAGGACCCAAAACTCTGGAGAGGTAGGGAGGGAGAGAAGAAGAGAGTCTATTAACGGGTGTCTTTAATTATGCATTCGAGGAATCGATTATTGCTTTTGTCTCGTCTTTATCGCCCTTAAAAGGGCAGAGCCACTTAAAAAGAGCTCTTATTGGAGTGTCGGATGAGCCACGGGAGTGCAATAAAGGGAAGGGAACATTCCTCCTCCTCCTCCTCACCAAAATGAGAAGACACACGGAGAGAGAGAGATTAAAAAACAAAACAAAAGGCGGCTCGATTACGAGTTCGTTGTTGTGTTTATGTGAAGCCTGGGAGAAGTATTTTTTTTGAGCGTCTATGCTTTTCTGTAGGTGGGGGGGGACGCAGATAATTGCGCAGTAACGCAGAATTTGTGTTTGCCCTCGAAAGAATGAATGCATGAACTAAAGAAGAAGAGGAGAAAATGTGTTCTCTTATCATTGTTTCTGTTGTTATAGCTCGTGCCCTGGCGATGCTCTTTAATCAAAACCTTTTTCTTTGTCTTTTCTCAAGGCATGTTTCCATTGATCGTAGAGATGACGTCATGTCTACGTTGTAAGAGCTCGGTGGTTTCAGCGCTTTCTATAACGATGCCCATGGAAGCCCACTCTCTGCCAACAGTAGAGATTACAAACGTTGGTTCTCCAACCCCCGAAGAAGCCATCCCTGCACTGTTTTCGTATTCGCACCGCTTACACCAAATTCACCCCTTAACCTTTTGGAAAGAACTCATCCTTAACTGAAAACCTTTCGCAACACCGTAGAGACTGTAATTAACATTTCATTACTTAATTATATTCAGTTTCTTGAACCGTCGTCATTTATTTCCCACCGTATTGGGTTGTTGGGTTGTTTTACCTCTGAACTGCACTTTTTTTGTACACCATGGGCTAAATGGCCAGGTCATAAGGACCCCGAAGGCTCAGAGAAGGTTGGAGGAGGGGACCCACTGAAACAGTTGTTGGGAGACAGATGATAGCCTCCCGACAAGGCCATCCAATGTGTTCTTTAACGTGCACAGGGTATGGCTCTCCCGCATACGGGCCACGGCTTAACACCCCATCCGACGGACGCCGACCTTTCCCAGCCCATCGGTGTCCCCTACTGACCGTGAGTAGGGCGGGGAATTTTGCGGAGATAAATCTCAACGCTGACCCAGCTGGGACTCGAACTGGGAACTACAGATTACGAGCCTGGCACGCTACCGATTGAGCCACCCCCGCCCCATCGTATTGGGAATTCCGGACATTCATGAGTATCGAAATCCGTCTAGGGTGATTCATTATCGAGCTTGGGGAAAGAGTCCAAAGAGGGGACCTTTCCCATCCTCATTCCAGGGAGCTGCACGTGGACGAGGCATTGCTACCGTTCCGTTAACTCCTCCTCACACGCAGGTCATTGCCGTGGGACGGACAGCCAAACCCGCTTCGTCGTCCAGGCTACCACCCCTTTCGTACTCGTGCGGTGTAGGATCATATTTATGCATGGGTTCCTTTGAAAGGTTCAGATCATGAGGCATCAGCAAAGACGTTTTGTCTTTACTTGAAACGAAAGCACCTGATACCATCCTATTGCCTTCATTCACGAGGTCACGTGGGTGAGCGACATGATAACTGCTGATTTTTGGTCATTGTTCGATTGGTGGACCTTCCATCTCGGATGGAAGGTTTCATCAATCATAACATTCACCATTTTCTTTCCTGAGAAACTGCAGCCAGCCAGAATCAGAGTTTTTTCGTCAGCTAGAGAAGAGACTTCTGAGAACTACCTTCGAGTGAAGAAGTTACGTGGTAATAGACTCGCAGCCCCATCGCTTGGCCTCAGAGGTGAGTAAGGTCACTCACCAAGGAAAGGGGCAGGCGACGGTTTTATCTTCACACTTTGTGTAGTATTGTGTTCGACACTCGGCCTGTGGAGAAGACGATTTCTTCTGTTAGTGAGCACCTCAGTCCCAAGTCGTAACGTAAGTCGTAACGTAACCTCAGCAGGTTACGTTACGACTTGGGTGCTGCCAATGAAGATATCTGACGACTACCAGCGACAGCGATGAATATCTCAGCTCAAACTAGTCCAAGTGTCGCTGTTTGTGCAGTCTCCATTCACGAAAAATAATTTCATTTCCGGTAATTATTTGAATAATTGTTTTTATTTTTAAGAAAGTTCACAAATTGTCCTGTGAATGAGCATGTCGCGAAAACGTGAGATTCGAACTGTCTGAAACTCTTGATCATTTATTTCTTCGGTGTGAATTTTTCTTCTGAAATCGTATTCGTAGGGGGGAAAAAACGTTCTGCATATGTTTTAAGATCCGATGCAGTTTATTCTAAAGGAGCTATTTTTTTTTTAACAAATCCCGACAGATTATTTGGAAATGACTTTGTGTAAAAGCCTGTGTAAATTGTTAAATGAATCGTCATATTATTTACAAATAAATTCGTAGTGATAGTAGGGTCCACGTTCACATTGATCATTGATCAAAAGCGATCTAGACGCCACCTGTTTCTTGTTGCGCTTTTGACAAATCGTTTGTTCTTTTTTGCCAGAGGGGGAAGGGAGGGGGATGAAGAGAGGAATGATTTCCTCTTTTCAGACCGAACGAGCAATATCTGCTCGGGCCAATACTCACCTGGTGGTGTCGCCAAACTCTCTTGACGGTAACCGAATGGTATGTGTGTGTGTGTAGGTTCTTTTGGTTGCCAGGCACAAAAGGGAGGAGGGAATGGACGGGATGTCACAGCTGGGAGCATCTCGTGCTAGAGTCATGAACCAGCATTGCAGGTGTAGGCCGCCTTTTTGCTCATCGCCGCTGACCACCGACCGGGATGTTCACAACACAAAGGATTCGAATGCCACGATGCTTGTGGGTATGAGTGTGTGTGTGTGTGTGGGGGGGGGACGGTTTTTGGATCGAAGTGACTACGTCACTTGACACTCCATTGTTTGCTTCAGTCGAAGCATGCTCATTTTGCAGTAGATTATACTGGATGAAAACAGACTCCGATTTTGAAAAATATTGAGTAGGGAAGGCAACTGAATGAAACCGGAACGAACCAGAATGCTAACAATTTCCCCTCAAGCAGCTTCTTCTCCAAATAGTGCGACTTTATGTTTTTATTTCCCTTCCTTCAAGTGGCCTTTTAAAAATATTCTTGTGAAATATATCTCATACGCATTCCTCCCGACGGGCGAGTAGTTAGCGCGCTTGGTTTCAAATTAAAAAGGACTCGGGTTCGAGCCCCGGATAAGGTACGAATGTTTCTTTTCTTGTGTTGTCTTTCTGCTTAGATATTGTTTTCCTCACAAATCTCTTCTACGGCGTATTATACTGACAGGCTTCTGTCAGATCTCTTTGGCAAGCAGCTGCTTGAGGGGATTTTTTTATTATACTGACAGGCTCATGTTAGATTTCTTTGGCAAGCAGCTGCTTGAAGGAATATTTTTATTATACTGACAGACTCCTGTTAGATCTCTTTGGCAAGCAGCTGCTTGAAAAGATTTTTATTATTATACTGATAGGCTCCTGTTAGATCTCTTTGGCAAGCAGCTGCTTGAAAAGATTTTTATTATTATACTGATAGGCCCCTGTTAGATCTCTTTGGCAAGCAGCTGCTTGAAAAGATTCTTTTTATACTGACAGGCTCCTGTTAAATCTCTTTGACAAGCAGCTGCTTGAAAGGATTTTTTATTCTACTGACAGGCTCATGTTAGATCTCTTTGACAAGCAGCTGCTTGGGGGAATTTTTTATTATACTAACAGGCTCTGTTAAATCTCTTTGGCAAGCAGTTGCTTGAGGAATATTTTTATTATACTGACAGGCTCCTGTTAAATCTCTTGGCAAGCAACTGCTTGAAGGGATTTTTTTTATTATACTGACAGGCTCCTGTTAAATCTCTTTGGCAAGCAGCTGCTTGAGGGGATATTTTTTTTATTATATTGACAGGCTCCTGTTAGATCTTTTTGGCAAGCACCTGCTTGAAGGGATATTTTTTTATTATACTGACAGGCTCCTGTTAGAGCTCTTTGGCAAGCACCTGCTTGAAGGGATTTTTTTTATTATACTGACAGGCTCCTGTTAAATCTCTTTGGCAAGCAGCTGCTTGAAGGGATTTTTTTTTATTATACTGACAGGCTCCTGTCAGATCTCTTTGGAAAGCAGATGCTTGAGGGGTATTGTTTTCTTTCTTCTATCTATTATAGTTTTCTCCCCCTTTCCTATTATTAAATGTCATTATCCCCTTGTTACGTCCCCCCTTCCCTAGAACCAATTCTAGGAGCAGAAGGAGCAAAAAGTTGTCACGATTATGTTTTAGTCATCTGGAACGTCGTGAGGTCACAATCTCATTGTAATGTGTACCTTGAGAAGTATTTACTGATTTCTGTTTTCAGGAATATATTTGTAGATTTTTTAAGCCCTTCAACATTGCAAGAAAGAGAACATTGAAAGGCCCTAGAGACTACTCCTAGTTTCCATTGCCTTCTCGTGCAAGGAAATGTCACCTCAGATCGAAGTCGCCGCTTACCATTATCTCGAGGCTAAGCACACACGCTTTTTGAGTGCGCATAGCCATAAATATTGTCCATAAAACCTATCCTTCTCATTCTCAACGGCATCCTCAGTGGGGGGCATAACAGCAGATAACATTCAAGTCTTTAACGCTTGTCTGAAATTTTGCTGTAAGAAACCTTTCATTAATGCACTCATATCCTAGAAGAGCATCACTAGCGTGTCTGCTGAGAAGCAGACCCACGCCTTGGTGAGGCTTATTGTCGTCCCTCCCTGAAAATAGAAATTTAAGATTATTTTTAAGAATCTGACCTTTATCTGTCCATCTGGTCTCTTGCAAGCCGAGAATATCTAAATTATAATGGTGGAATTCTTGTGTGAGGACATCAAGAGAAAACGTTCTGTGCAGAGTCCTCACATTCCAACTTCCTATGGAGAGAAAATGGTTAGTGGGATGTTTAAAGAAACTATGTTTATTGAGAGAGGGAATGTCGACAATATCAAACAGCCCCCTAATCGCAGACATGGGGCAAAGACCCGTTCCCCCACTACTAAAGGCTGAAGCCATCTACACTGGAAGACTTCCTCCAATGTAGAATTTGACGATGCCAATAGAAGCAAAGAGTTCAGGTGCCTGCGATGACCTCTGCTCAGGATTATCCACCAGCTGATAAACATATCCTGTGAATCTATTCACTTGGGGCTGTCAACCCACAAACGAACAGAAAACACAGCGGAAGATTTTCCCTCCACAGAAGCCCACCAGTGCAGCAAAATCAGGATCCATAATCAAGCTCAGAGCCATATATCTGTCCAGTCTAGTAGGTTTATATGGTCAGCACCAGGACCCTGTGTGGTTGACCACTCCTCAGCAGGGTAGAAAAAAAAGAAAAGTAGCCATAGTTGTCCAGATCAGTAGGCCACACTAATCTAGCAGCCCTCCCCTTCCGTTCACTTCCACAAGAGATTATCTCTTTTGAAAGATACTAACGGTCTGCACCACGAGAAGGCGGGGTCGGACATTGTCTTTTCTCATCGAAGGCAGAACGGCAATTAGGAGAGAACTGGGGACATCGGGAGAGCTGCTTTGAAACCTAATGTAATAATCTCATGGAGGGAGAAAAGTAATAGATCGTTTGAAGTTGATGAAGAGGAAAAATGGGAATAAGACAAGATCAAAGAGGAATGCCGCCATCAAGGGCATGGAAGGGAGGAGTACGTGTGTACAGAATCTCCAATAATCGACTGGTTTTAAAAATCAAACATATTCTTAAATGCTTTTATTTCTTATATGTAAATAAATGTTACTTTATTGAAATACATCGGGCTAATTTATGCAACGAGTCTGAATCATTATTAGCGAAATATATGTCGAATGTTTAGACTCAGGCAGTTCCTTCGAAACGGAGTTTTGTAGTCTTTTCGTTTAGATTACACTGAACACGTGAATTAAACGTTGTTGCATTCTGTTGCTAAGTGTAACGGAAGATGCCAGTGTAATAGCAGCAAAGAAGTGGAGACTAGGCCCAGGGATGCTCCCCTACTTTACCGCTACAACTCCCATTTTAATTGTGGGAGTGCAGCAATGGTGATGCCAACCTCCCGACGCCTTTGGCTTTAGTTATTGTAAATTTAGTAGGGAATGGGGGCTCGGAAAAGGAATCCATTTCAATAGGCACAATAATAAGGGCTTGGATGCAGTTCATGAAAATATTGCACCTGCTGAAGATGTTTCAATCTGTTTAAATTCGTTTGAAATCTTCTCTTTATGACAACAGTGACAACAGACAACGAAAAATGTCTAAACGAGAGAAATAAGAAAAAGAAACGGATTAATAACCCTGGTACAGTCGCTGAAAAAAGTATCCGAACACTATGGTTGATTACAGAATTCAGAGAAAATATCTGGCAACGATTTTTTTAGAAATTAGTGATCTGGCAACCTTCGTGTGACGTGACACGAAGGTTGCCACATATACTAATTTCTAAAAAAATCGTTGCCAGATATTTTCTCTGAATTCTGTAATCAACCATAGTGTTCGGATACTTTTTTCAGCGACTGTACAGGAAATAGGAAACCTTTCATCCGTTTGTTTCAGGAACAGTGTTAATTACGAGAACTCATACACATCGCAAATAGCACTCACTCTGCGTTACATAGAGATAGCACTGCAAGCCCTCTTCATTGCCTTTCATGGAGACGTCATCGCAAGCCCTTTCTTGTTTCAAGTTGCTCCTTCGTTGCAAGCCCTGTTCGTTGCTTTTCATGGAGACGCCATCGGAAGCCCTCTTCGTTGCTTTTCATGGAGATGTCGTCGCAAGCCCTCTTCGTTGCTTTTCATGGAGACGCCATCGGAAGTCCTCTTCGTTGCTTTTCATAGAGAAGACATCGCAAACCCTTTCTTGTTTCAAGTTGCTCCTTCGTTGCAAGCCCTCTTCGTTGCTTTTCATGGAGACGCCATCGGAAACCCTCTTCGTTGCTTTTCATGGAGATGTCGTCGCAAGCCCTCTTCGTTGCTTTTCATGGAGACGCCATCGGAAGTCCTCTTCGTTGCTTTTCATGGAGAAGACATCGCAAACCCTTTCTTGTTTCAAGTTGCTCCTTCCTTGCAAGCCCTCTTCGTTGCTTTTCATGGAAATGCCATCGGAAGCCCTCTTCGTTGCTTTTCATGGAGATGTCGTCGCAAGCCCTCTTCGTTGCTTTTCATGGAGACGCCATCGGAAGCCCTCTTCGTTGCTTTTCATGGAGATGACATCGCAAACCCTTTCTTGTTTCAAGTTGCTCCTTCGTTGCAAGCCCTCTTCGTTGCTTTTCATGGAGACGCCGTCGGAAGCCCTCTTCGTTGCTTTTCATGGAGATGTCGTCGCAAGCCCTCTTCGTTGCTTTTCATGGAGACGCCATCGGAAGTCCTCTTCGTTGCTTTTCATGGAGAAGACATCGCAAACCCTTTCTTGTTTCAAGTTGCTCCTTCGTTGCAAGCCCTCTTCGTTGCTTTTCATGGAGACGCCATCGGAAACCCTCTTCGTTGTTTTTCATGGAGATGTCGTCGCAAGCCCTCTTCGTTGCTTTTCATGGAGATGACATCGCAAATCTTTTCTTGTTTCAAGCTGCTCCTTCGTTGCAAGCCCTCTTCGTTGCTTTTCATGGAGATGTCGTCGCAAGCCCTCTTCGTTGCTTTTCATGGAGACGCCATCGGAAGTCCTCTTCGTTGCTTTTCATGGAGAAGACATCGCAAACCCTTTCTTGTTTCAAGTTGCTCCTTCGTTGCAAGCCCTCTTCGTTGCTTTTCATGGAGATGCCATCGGAAGCCCTCTTCGTTGCTTTTCATGGAGATGTCGTCGCAAGCCCTCTTCGTTGCTTTTCATGGAGACGCCATCGGAAGCCCTCTTCGTTGCTTTTCATGGAGATGACATCGCAAACCCTTTCTTGTTTCAAGTTGCTCCTTCGTTGCAAGCCCTCTTCGTTGCTTTTCATGGAGACGCCGTCGGAAGCCCTCTTCGTTGCTTTTCATGGAGATGTCGTCGCAAGCCCTCTTCGTTGCTTTTCATGGAGACGCCATCGGAAGTCCTCTTCGTTGCTTTTCATGGAGAAGACATCGCAAACCCTTTCTTGTTTCAAGTTGCTCCTTCGTTGCAAGTCCTCTTCGTTGCTTTTCATGGAGACGCCATCGGAAACCCTCTTCGTTGCTTTTCATGGAGATGTCGTCGCAAGCCCTCTTCGTTGCTTTTCATGGAGATGACATCGCAAATCTTTTCTTGTTTCAAGTTGCTCCTTCTTTGCTTTTCATGGAGATGTCGTCGCAAGCCCTCTTCGTTGCTTTTCATGGAGACGCCATCGGAAGTCCTCTTCGTTGCTTTTCATAGAGAAGACATCGCAAATCCTTTCTTGTTTCAAGTTGCTCCTTCGTTGCAAGCCCTCTTCGTTGCTTTTCATGGAGACGCCATCGGAAACCCTCTTCGTTGCTTTTCATGGAGATGTCGTCGCAAGCCCTCTTCGTTGCTTTTCATGGAGACGCCATCGGAAGTCCTCTTCGTTGCTTTTCATGGAGAAGACATCGCAAATCCTTTCTTGTTTCAAGTTGCTCCTTCGTTGCAAGCCCTCTTCGTTGCTTTTCATGGAGACGCCATCGGAAGCCCTCTTCGTTGCTTTTCATGGAGAAGACATCGGAAGTCTTCTTCGTTGCTTTTCATGGAGATGACATCGCAAACCCTTTCTTGTTTCAAGTTGCTCCTTCGTTGCAAGCCCTCTTCGTTGCTTTTCATGGAGACGCCGTGGGAAGCCCTCTTCGTTGCTTTTCATGGAGATGTCGTCGCAAGCCCTCTTCGTTGCTTTTCATGGAGACGCCATCGGAAGTCCTCTTCGTTGCTTTTCATGGAGAAGACATCGCAAACCCTTTCTTGTTTCAAGTTGCTCCTTCGTTGCAAGCCCTCTTCGTTGCTTTCATGGAAACGGCATCGGAAACCCTCTTCGTTGCTTTTCATGGAGATGTCGTCGCAAGCCCTCTTCGTTGCTTTTCATGGAGACGCCATCGGAAGTCCTCTTCGTTGCTTTTCATGGAGATGACATCGGAAATCCTTTCTTGTTTCAAGTTGCTCCTTCGTTGCAAGCCCTCTTCGTTGCTTTTCATGGAGATGTCGTCGCAAGCCCTCTTCGTTGCTTTTCATGGAGACGCCATCGGAAGTCCTCTTCGTTGCTTTTCATGGAGAAGACATCGCAAACCCTTTCTTGTTTCAAGTTGCTCCTTCGTTGCAAGCCCTCTTCGTTGCTTTTCATGGAAACGCCATCGGAAACCCTCTTCGTTGCTTTTCATGGAGATGACATCGCAAATCCTTTCTTGTTTCAAGTTGCTCCTTCGTTGCAAGCCCTCTTCGTTGCTTTTCATGGAGATGTCGTCGCAAGCCCTCTTCGTTGCTTTTCATGGAGACGCCATCGGAAGCCCTCTTCGTTGCTTTTCATGGAGAAGACATCGCAAACCCTTTCTTGTTTCAAGTTGCTCCTTCGTTGCAAGCCCTCTTCGTTGCTTTTCATGGAGAAGACATCGCAAACCCCCATCATTGCTCGAAATGTACAAAATTCCCTGCAAGAATTTTTGTTTCAAGAGAAAACCAAAAAGGAATTACGAAATCCGTGCAGAGAGGGAAAGAAGAGTTCCTCGTTAAGTGTTTTGTCTCTTAAATGCCTTAATTTATTCATAGGTGCAATATTGCGCTGAAACATTTGAAACGGTGGAAAAATGTTCACTTTGACGATTTTTCTAAACTTGCACGGAAGAAGGGTTTTTGGGGCAATTACGTCCTGCGCCATTCCACTTTGGGCACTCTTCTACGTGAAAGGGATTTCGGGTTTCTAGTTCTAGAAATGTACATCACCTGATCAAAAGTATTGTGACACTTCCATTTGATGTGAATGGAACATTACATTCAAAAGTCCGTTGCTTGTAAAATTAGCTTTCCACAGAAAAATGTCGATGGGGATAAACTGGAAAATATCAGTATGTTTTTTCTTGCAATCTCGTTTTTCAATAATACTGATTTAATATTTGAGGATTTATGGAAGATGAAATATAATTCAGTCATAAGAATTTTCATCAAAATCTAATTATAATGCAAATAATAATTGTTATAACAAATCATTTACTAAAATAAATGTCAGTTTAGAAATTTGTGCTAATATTCTCCTTCCAGTTTTTTTTTTCCTATTTGAATGAGAAGGTTTAGGATGGATGTAATCTGACCTTCTTCTGGGTGGCAAGGACAGATGACTCGCGCTGGATGGAGATGGCACCCTTAACAAAACCTTGGCGTCAATTGTTCGGTGTTTAAGCTTCAGTAACTCTTTAAATCGAGATTTTCTGAGATTTGCTTGAGATTCTCAATTTATTTCCAATGATATATATCTCCTCCAAAGTTTATTTTCAAAGACAGGGTCTTTCCATTCAAGGAACATGAAGTATCCTCCTACTTTCGGTAGTCCTCCAGAGTGGATGTAAGGAGGAGTGGCTGAGCTGCGATCCGGGATAGCACTTGTGGGGCCCATTGACCTCGCTGGATGGCGCCATCAACAGATTGGAGCAGAAAAACGAATTCTCATTCACGGTAGAGAAATTTCTCCCCAAACTGAGGAAATCCCACTGCAGTAATCTTCGAAAAGTGCACCTAATACTGCAGCTAACTAAACCCGCACTAAACGTACAATTTATTAAGCCCTAAACAACAGCGCGCGCGTTGGCTTTTAAGCACATTTGAAAGATTTAAAGAGGATGTTAAAGGAAAGGCGCTTAAAGAATTTGGCCACTGAAATCCCCTTAACAGTCCTCGTTATCTGCTTTAAAATAGCTCTGCATAACCCGATGCATTTTCGTTGTTTAAAGATTCGTGCTCGCGGAGGGGAGGGCAGTTAATATTTCGCTAGTTTATTTTCCACTTTTACTCTCCTTCCACGTGACTGCCTCTCATAATTGCCACCTCCGTTTTCAAATAAAACGCTCGAGCGATCCAATTACTCGCGATTACTCGGAAAGAGTTTCCCAGGAGTCGTTATAACAAGATGCCGACCTAAAATCAAACACTTGTTAATTCGGAGTTACGGAAGCTACGGCATCGGAGGATGGGGATCGAGAATGGAGTGGGTAAGGGAAATCTAGTAAGGATAACCGAGCTCGTGAGGATGCGAGCGCGAGAGAAAATCTCGGAGCTAGCAGACGCTCCGTTCTGCGTGAGTGACTCGAGCGTCACGCTTCATCGACGAAACGATGCACTGGGTGGCAAGGACAGATGACTCGCGCTGATGGAGAGGGGAGGAGAGAAACTGAGGGGGGGAAGCTGGGAAAACAAATGGTGGGCAAAGAGGCTGAAGACGATCGGGATGCTCGAGCTGAAGGGGTGATGAAAGGAGGTGGATCATCAGCCCAGGCAGAAGAAGAGTCGAGGATGATTTTGGTAAAGATGATCGGTTGGATTTCACCTCCGAGTTGCACGTTTTTGCACGCAATGTTGTACACGGTCAGTTCACAAAGCTTTCAAGTAGTAAGACTCAAACTTCAGTAGAGAAAGGCAATTCACTGGACATCTGCTGGGAATGCCATTCAGTGTGTTCATTAACGGCAACGGTGCACGGGGCCGTTAATGTATGGTGCACGAGGCCGTTAATGTATGGTGCACGAGGCCGTTAATGTATGGTGTACGAGGCCATGGCTTAATGCCCTTTTCAAGACCTTCGGCGTTCCTTTTCTCACCGAGGGCCGAATGAGAGTTAGCGGAGAACATCTCGACGCGCGCATACTGGGGACTCGAAACTGGAACTATTCGGTTATGATCCTGTCTCCCTATTGGCTCAACCGACTCCAATCTCTCTTTGGAGAAGGATGCCGAGAGTTGGTGACGTATCTGTTGTCGCAAAATTCGATCCCAGAACGTTCTATCGTTGAAGCATTTTTGTTTCTCTGAGAAAGTCTTTCCTCCTGCCCCTCCCCCGTCGGTGGACGAGAAATGTCGTTCCTCGGGTGACATGATGGAGGAGTTATCCTCCCCTCCGAGTGACCTCTGAGAAGGGAAGGAGGGGGGATACTCTCTAGCAGCAGTCCAGTGGGTCACTTTGAAGTAGCTTCAAACACTCTGCGAACTGACGGACATTAAATATTTTCTTTCCAAATTCTACTTTTGAAGCCCAGCTGCAGAGGAAGGTCTGACGCGTGACTATCAGTAAGCCTCAAAGAAGATTTTTGGAAAGGAAGCATAAATTGAACAGAAATATTCACGTCTTTAACTGGGCTATTTTTTTTCTGCATCCAAACACCAAAAGTGAAAAAGAAGTTCATCGCAGATATTAAAAGGACGCCATGAAGAGGGCGAACATTCGAAGTTTTTGCAAGAAGAGGAGATAATCCAATGGAATGCATGAAGTCGTCATTTGGAAGAATGTGTCCCTTTTTCCCGTTCAGTTTGGTTTGTTAGAAGATCACCTTCTTCGTCGAGATCTTCTTAGTTGACCAAAAGAGTCTGCAGGAAGATCAGCTGGGCAGAACGATTTGGCCCAGCAGACGATTGATAGGGTTTATTAAGGGTGCGAGGCAGAAGACGCCTCATTCGTCTTGAAAGGGATTAGACGTAATCGCGCCATTTGTTAAGCTAATCTGAGAAATTCCAGGTTAAGGTGAAGAAGACTTAGCGGCCGAGGCGGAATGAAGCGCGCGCGCAGAGCGATGTAGCTGCTACAAGCCAAATTCTCCTCCTTTGCTGATGATAATGATGATGGCTTCGCTGCAGTGATGTATGAAGATGAGGTAAACCGATGTACAGGGTGGCACAAGCATGAAACCAACATCCGTTCGGAAAAGAAGAGGGAGAGAGGTTCGTAAGCGATACTCTCGCAGAACAGATTAAGAAGGATGTTGCACGTGCGTTACGAAACGTCTGTCCTTAGTTGCAATATGGATTTCAGTTTCTTCTTCCATCATTCCTACGAAGATGATGGGGATTTGTCCCTGATGAATCGCCTCTCGATGACCTTTGCAGCTCAAATGGAGCACTGACCTCCTTCTTGTTTAGTAGATGACATTCTCAATTAATGAAATAACTCTGACGTCGGTCGCTGAGATTTCGTTCACATTGAATATCAATTGAGCAGCTCTTACGAAATAGGGGAAAATCTTGATTTCACGCGCAACTTTATCTCCATCACATTTCCATGATAAAAGTGCCAAATCAGTTCATGTACGTGAAATGACGTAAAAGGTTCCTATCTCTATAACCGACGCTTTTCTCTTTGCCGTAGACAATTTGTTGAGATCAGCTTCGAAGATTTCTTTTCCCTCCCGCTTTTAAAAGCAATGTCGTTTCAAAGTGCAGACTTCTGTTAGTTCGGGATCAGTTTCAGTGATGAAAAGTCTTCATCACTATTTTGTAAATTCTTTAAATTTCAGAAGAGAAAGCATTTCGACAATTTAAATAAATGTTTTAGAAATTTAAATTAAAATGTCTATTTTGTTTCTCATTTGATGAGTGGTCCATGTGCTATTTTTAGAGTCCCGATGTGCCGCATTGATACCATATGCCCTGTGTCGAATGCCTTTGTTTCAGAGAGGTTAATGCGCCAAATTAAAATTTCCGTAATCCTTGAGAATTTTAATCATTATCGTTATGATTTATGGAAATCAACGTTTCCTAACTACTCGTAGGATAAATGAAGCTATGTTCTTAAAAAGATGGGTCTTAATGGAAAGCATCTCCAATTGCATGCAAACAAATCGAAGAGGCATAAAATTTATATTACTGATAGGATGATTAACAATTCTCTGCTTTAACGAAACGTTTTTTTAAAAATTTCTCACGAGATGAAGAGGAGGCGAATTCTCCGTTTCTTTTCTCGTGCGAGCGAGCGTTGCCACCGTCACGAGGCAAAAGGTATCCAATACGAGAAGCAAGAAAAATAAAAAAATTCGACGTTTGTTCCCTCTGTGGGCAATCGTGCGTCTCGCTGCTGTCTTCGTCTACAGGGCGGCGTTTGGCTGAGTAGCTTTGCAGACATTTTGTGCCGCTGCGATGAAAAGGCACTTCCTCAAATTTATACTCTGACGATCAGCTTTATTTCCCCGCCATTTCTTTTTCTCTTTATCTTCTGAAACAGATGCTGCACACTGTCCACGGAATTCTCTCTAAAAGGAAAGCTCTGGAACTTGGACAAAAAAAAATAGAACGGGGGATGGAGAACGAAACCAAGTAAATAAATAAAAACTCTAAAGGGCTTTGTTGGGGGGGGAGGGAAGGATGCAGGAACTGTCAGTGAGCTTTTCTTTCCTTTTGACGTAGGCCGGCGACGTTGGACATACGAGTAACATCTTCATGGAGGACTGAATGACACTTCGCAGCTGAGAATCGTCTGTCTCGGGCTTTTTGGTTTCTTCTGATGACGATGAGGATTTATGGAGCGGAAGGGAGGGCGACGATGGCGCTAAAGATTTCTTCCTTCGGCAGGAGACAGAAAGTAATCTCACCCATTGAGGAGGGCGCCAAAACTCAACGAACCGAAGGGAATAATAGGAGTCAACTCCCCACTGAAGGTGTCGATCAGGGGAATCGGCAGGAGAGGGGGAGGAAGTGAAGCAGTTTCCTCCCCCTGGAAAAGTTGACCGAAAAATTAATTATTGTCGAATGAGATCAGGTGTTCCAAAAATTAACATCATTTTAACCTTATTCAAATATATTATTGTGTGTTTTAATATTTTCTTTTGTTTCTAAAAGCATATCATTTATTTTTATTAATACAAAAAAGCACGTACTTTAATTTTTTTTCCTTTTTTCCGTTTTTTGTTTCCGCGTATTCTTATTTGTATTATGGCATGATAACTGCCTGATTGCTCTATTCCGATCTGTACTCCTTAATGGAAGGCTCCTCCTAAATATTTCTATCTTGAACCAATGATTCGTTTTATTGTCTCCCTCCCAGAAATCTTTCTCCTCTCCGTGAAAGAATTTTTTTCCACCCTCCTTCCCCCAAAATATTTCTTTCTGACGCCCATGGTGCTAACAGGGGCTCCGTTTATTCTCCTGTAGGAGACGTTCCCTATTGCCATTGCAACTCTAGTGCCAAAATCACACGTATCAAATGATTAATTCAGTCAACTTTGGAGTTCAAGTCGCCTAGAACAAGAGTAATATCTCCTTTTTGATAGAATTTAAAATACCCTGCAACTGTTCGTAAAACCTCTCTTTCTTATTGTCATGCTTGTCTCCAGTGGAGGCATAACAACAGATAACATTCAAGTCTTTTTAATCTTAGTTTTAAATTTAGCTGTAAGAAATCTTTCATTAATGCAGTCATATCCCAGAAGAGCCCAGCTGCACCTTCTAAGTGTTTGCCATCTTCACGTCCTGAAAAGAGAAATTTAAAATGTAACTAAAGAAAACATAAATGGTTCAGAATGTTTCTCTGTGTAATGAATTAACACAACGGATATGTATTCGGAATGAATTTCATGCGACATTTTTTTTTGATACGTGAGCGGCAACTGGGGAGACTGAGGCTGCGCAGTTAATACTTGGGCAGTTCTCACAGATCACTGGTCAATGAGACGTCAGTCAACATGGGATCTGTGAGAACTGTCTATGCGTCCACTGCTCAGTCTCTTAGTTTCAACAGGCGCCACTCTAGCTGTACCACAGCTAGAGTGGTAGTGAGTGGGAGTGGTGGTAGTAGTGAGTGAATGGTAGTAGGTGAGTGTTTTTTTTTGAAACTGAAAAGATCAATTATATTACATTCTAAAAAATACATTTGCGTTTATATTGTCTCAAATTTTGAGTCATTAACAGATTCAATATCCCATCTAATATAGCAGCGAATCCTGAAAGCTTCCTCTGGTATATTTAGTATCCTCTAACGATCGAGGAAGATATGGTTGAAAGTGGGGGAGGGAAGGGGGGAAGAAGGGGGAGGGGGAATTTCAAACGATTTTGTCTGGTGCACTCACGTGTCAAGTGTTTCACTATGTCGCATTGAAATCGCCATTGAGGCTTCGACGCTTCAGTTGTTTACCTGTCGAAGATTATTTCCGAAAATAAGCATTAAAACATTTTCCCTCCGCTTCCTATAATTTTCCGCTTCTCAGAAAAGCAGAGCGCCAGTGTGCTTTTCTGAAATTACTTTTTATGCCCCGAACTCCCTTCTGCTTTGAAATTGACTCAAACTTCCCACAAATTTTGTAGAAGCTGCTGCGAAGATTGCTTTTGAAAATTGGGCGCTCGGAACACTTTCGATTAAATATTCTAAATTTTGTGTAAAAGAGAAAAATTCAATTATTTTGCTTTAAAAGTCGTTTCTTGTGGAACTGGGAGAAAGAGAATCAGTCCTAATGCAAGCGGTTCAAGAAGAACAAGACTCAAAATTTTATTGAAATCGAAGTGATTCCGTGCATCTGTTGTCACTGAAGAGTAATCCATTACGTGGATCCATTTTTCAATCAACGGATTCTTTTTTCTTCCAGTGGAGAGATAAAAAAAGAAGCCAAAAAAAGAAAGTGTAATAAAGGCTGAGGGTTTTCCGATATATGTTCGACGGCAGTAGCAGACGATCTGTTTACCCATTCCTCATTATTAGATTCTTTTGGTCGGTCGCTGCCCCATCTTTTCCATTGGAGATTTAACTCGGCCACTTCCACTTCCTTGTCAACCATCCATCAGCTGAGCGTTGCTGGGGCCGCCGCACATCCACAGTGGTGAGTTATAGCAACATTAGCCACAAGGCACAGCGGACCCTCGTGGCAGATGGCCGCTTCCCAGACACCCACAAGCCAGCCCGTGACAGATACAGACTCTGCCATCACTTGCCTAGTTACAGGTGCGGGTTCTTGAGGGGGGAAGGCGGAGGGGAAGGAATTGGAGTTGCTATGGCCAAAGGAGGTCTGGGGAGGGGGATCAGGCGTCAGGTACTTTCAATGCCCTGCAGCGATGGAAGAGGAGGAAGCGGATGGAGAGGATCGTAAGTCACACGGAGGCGATGTAGGTTGCAGAGGGGGGCGGGGCAACAAATGCTACGTTGGCAGATAAATATCCCGACTTTGCAGTTCTCAGTTTGAAAAGGAATATTCTGCTCAAGAATTTCATTTCGGTGGCTTAGTGCTGACGGAGGTCGAAGGTCAAGATTTTTTCGGTTTTGTTCTTTTTTTTTATCCTATATGCAAATGCATAAAAAATGCCGAGTTGTGTTGCGATTGGTTTTATACTTAGGATTGAATATTTTATTTTCAGAAACGAAATAACACTTTTTATTTTTGAGTTGGGAAAATATTTCGTATTATAATTGATTTTTGACTCAGGTTCATCGAATCCAATCTCATTGGTTTCGAGAGATCAAAAGGAACCGCCAAAAGGGATTTTTGTTTTTTTCAGAAAAAGATTTATTACGTCAGTCGTTACATCCGACTGTACTTAAGAGATTACGATGAATCGTCGTCATCATCATCAAGTAACGGAAGAAAAATTACATTTCGCTCTTTGAAGTTTATGATGATTTTATCCAAATGTACGAAATGTAATAAAAATGTAGTTCTGCAGGAGTAAAATATTTAAACAAGTACTTTTGTGGGAAAAATAATGAACGAATTAAAAGTTGAGCAGAAATATTTAGTAATTTGGTTTAGAGATAATTCGGTTAAGATGGATTGAAGGAAGATGATAAAATGATGGATTAGAAGAAGAAGAAGATAATGATGATGATATGGATCGGAAGATGATGATGGAGAGATATATCAGGAGAAATGATGAAAAGATTGTTCGGTAGAAAATGAAGGGATGGATGAAGAGAGATTCATATGAAAAGAATTGGTTTTAATTTAAATTCTGACATATGAAGAGTGTAATGGAAAAGGGTGAGGTGAAATTAAAATGATTAATTCTTTCCATAATGATTTAGCTGTAACACTTGTTTGGTAGTATTTATCGGGTTACTGATTAGTATAGTGTCAGAATCACATGTATAAATGATTCGTATAGTTGTAAAATGTATTTATTTTGTTTACGATAAAGAGTTTAAAATGATTTATTTGGATCATTATGTAGTTGGAAAAGAAACTCATTTCTCTCATGATGCAGCCGTAAAAAGATACGAAGCTTGATCTCATTGGATTTTGGTTCCAAATGCTTACACAGTATCTTGGGCATTAGTGGATTGACTACGTAATGATGAGATTAGATGAAGGAATTAGCAACCACCTTTGAGCAGCATCATTTGCAGAGAGAGGCTGAGTTGTTTGGGCTTCATTCCTCCATGCATGACTACAGGTTAACGAATACAGTTATGAAAAAGTGTCATAGAAACGAGAAGGGTGGGCAATAGCAAACAAAACTGATCGCCACTGACCACATGAAATAGCTGAGGGTAAACCTATTTGGAGAAATAAATTGCAGAGTCTGGTTGGATCTCCGTAGCCAGGAGCTGCTTGGAGATTTCGTATATATTTGTAATATAGGGTTACTGATTAGGATGGTGTTACTATTATCATTACGTTTGACATATTTCTTTTAAAAATTTAGATCTTTCTTAAGCACTGATGACAACATTGGATTAAAGGAATGAATCGTTACCCTTTTTAAATTCACTCCTGTTGAAAATCGTTTCGTTCACTTCGTTTTATTCTCATCCTAAACTTTTTTATCTGCATCTTTTTATTATATTGATTCATTTAAATTGAGAGTGACAAAGTAATATTTATTTAAATTTCGCAATGAAGTGAAAGAGGACGTTCTGAGGCTACTCTAGTGAACAATAGCATCAACCGTCTTACCAATTTCAATCTCGAGGAAGATTTTCGAATTGCTATTTGAGTGATGATTATTTTCTCTGAGAAAAGTAGGAAAGCAAACGGACATCAATCGAAACGTCCATAAAAATATTTGCAATCAAAATATAATTCGCTGAAGTTGTTTGCAACATAACCTTTTTGAAACAGATTAGTGAACGGAGTTGTGAGTTTTCTTATTTATTTTCTTACGTGCCCCCACTTTATTTACATTCTATTCTTGGTTCGTTTGGTCAGCAGCAAAAGATAGTCTATTCCTGCTACTGTCGATTAATAACCAACAGCCAAGTAAATTCAAAACGCTAATATTTATTAGCTAAAAATAAAGTTAAGGGAAAGCAGCCAGTTGGCAGTTGCGCACTTATTGAAATCACTCGTCACCACTGGAGAACCTATTTCGTAGGGAAGGTTAATCACCTTATGTAGTACCAATGAAGAGGCAGAAGTACCGATTTAATCGCACAGGACATCTCAAGTCCACAGCATTCACAGGACTTGCAAACCCACAGCTAAATCACAGGGCATCATCTCCTAGCCACTTGGAACTGCGCCCTCCTTCACCTGTGTTAGTTGTTCCTCCTCTCCAGAGCTCAAACCAGAAGTCGTTCTCCTCTCTCCACTGCCAAAGATCCTACTGCCCCAGGTAATCACTTGACTTTCGGGTCAGGTGACAATCCGCACCGTCACCCACACAAGGTCAACTTGCCCTTGTCTTCTGCGAGGTGTCATAGCCATAAAACATTAACGGCCTTGCATTGACCACAGACAGATTTATCACGTTTCCTTTTGTTGATTACTAATTGCAGTACTTGAAGCAGGGTTCGGATGCCAGATCCTGACAGAAGTTACAAACAGTGTTCTTAAATAGGTTCAAGAAAAAGGATTAGGTCTGGAATGAGATCGGTGAATAGTTGATCTTGATTAGAATTGACCTTGAATTGCTAAATGCGGCGACTATTGCTTACAATGGACATGCTTGGAGAGCAGAGATCAGAGAAAGTTGGAGGAAGGGGACCCATTAGGAAGCTCTTAGTAGACAGATGTTAACCACCCATCAAGATCCAGCGTGTTCTTTAACGTGCACAGAGTATGGCTCTCCCGCCCACGAAAGCCACGGCTTAACCTCGCATCCGACGGTTGGGCGACGGCCTTCCCAAGCCCATTGTTTACTCTACTGACCAAGGGCAGGATGGGGAGTTTTGCGTGGATAAATTTCAACGTTGATACAGGTGGGACTCGAACCTGGGAACTGCAGATTATGAGCCTGGCGCGCTCTGACTGAGCCACCTCCATCCCTCACACAGGACGACTGTACCGGCAAGGCCCATGGATGTCTGTGAAATTTATAAATGATTATGAGACATAAGAAGGTTTGCATCCTTTTTTGTGCACGTGACAAATCCGAAATCAATTAGCAATTGCCATCACTTGTTTGGCTGTGGTGATTATGCTCCTGATTTGCCGCAAGTCGTTAATAGAAATGCGACTGACCGATCCATTCATCTCGCATTTCCCAATGCCTGACGATGGATCCAAAGATCCCCTTTGTTCATAAAGAGAATTCTTCTAGTCTGATGAGCATCAAAGAAGGAAAAGGATTAAGTCTCCAAGACTATTTTTCATTCCTCCTCGTCTCTTGGCACTCCAAATCTTAAGCAACCAGATTCCAATTCTTAAAGAACGGGAGAATTTTGCTAGCCAACAAAATAGATGAACGGTGGTTGCTATAAACTGCTTCAGTAGAGAAAGCAGACTATTTAAATGCATAAAGCTCCCTCTGGAAATGAATCATTTCCCAGGGCAATAGCTTGCACGTCATTAGCATGCTGCTTCCCCCGTTATATGCAAACAACACATAGTTATTCTTTAAAGTGTCGAAAATTATACGCTAAAACAATATTTCTTATCTGAACTTCCACAGTAATGAGATTTTATTGTTTCTTCGGGGAGTTTAATGCCAAAAATAGCCAAAAACTTTAGAAGTGTTGCTGTGTAGCGAATGTTTCCCCCCTAATTCAACATTGTCATAAACATGAAATATTTTTATGCCTGTGGCGCATGCACAATTACAGGCCTCGTCTTCCTTTTATCATATAAATATTTTGTGTGTGTGTGTGTGTGTGCGGCGAGTCAGCGATGCATCCAGGAGAGAGAAACGTTAGATGCCGAATGCGAAGACGGAGAGAGAGAGAAGAGGAAAGAGTGACTTGGCTCTGATCCCAAGATGTTGACGAAGTAGCGGAAGGGGATCTACATAGAGAATGAAGCAGGGAAAGGATGCTGGCCCCTCCTGTAATGATCCATGCGCACACAGAAAGGCAATCGCACTCCACAACCTCAAATATCATCAGTGGTCTTGATGGATGAGCAGGAATGTTGTTTGTCTTTCTATTCCAACTAACTTTACAGAAAGTTAACATTCAACTGTGCCCAGAACCAGTTTGTAACTTCCACGAGGAAGCTAAATGTCGATTGATTTTTCTCTCCGCCTCTTCCGCGCTCTTTTCTGCCATTTTGTCGGTCGCTCTTTTGCTCTACTTCGGTTTCTTCTTCTTTATTTTTCTCTTTGTTGTTGTTGTTTTCCTTCATCAGCGTGTCTCGATCGCTTCCACCTCACCGGAAATGAGGATCGAAAGAAATCTCGAGGTGTCACGAACAGTGAACGTCACTCTTTAGGACCTCATGACGTTCATTCGAAAATCTGAGGTTCGCAGAAGTCGAGGCAATTTGGTGAGAACTGCATTCAATCGAGGAATGTGATTTCTGCTCTCATAAAATGAATTCTCTCTCCCCATTCAAAAATATTTTTTGAAATATAAGTAGTTGACGTTGAAATCTTACAATAATTAAACGTCTCAAAATCGCTTCATAAAAAATTAAACACTGAAAGTTATGAGTTATTCAAATTCAAATTTATTTTCGATAAGTATTATCTATAATTATTTTACATAAAAAAATCCCACTAAGCCGAAGCTTATCAACGGGAATGTACATATTTGGTTCTGACAGATATGATCTAGATTACATCAGTATCATTACATAAAATGAAGGAGAAAAAATGAATTAATGGGAAAAAAGCCAATAAAATGAAAAATGATTCCGAATAAAATCATAATTTTTCATCAACCACTGAAATGATTTTTCTTCAACATCACAAATTTTTTTTAAGTTAACGATTTCTCTATGAGGCAAGCTAAACAGATAGGGAATTTGATATTCTTTGGAATTTCATCCGTATTTATTATTGTAAAATTTTGGTTGTTTCAAAATGCCCTTGTCCTTTTTTCTAATAAACGTATTGTGGCAAATATTTTGCTTATAGGTATTATCAAAGAAGTTATTGATGACACAAACAGACACATGCAAACTTTCAATAGGTAAAATTTTGAACAAACTAAATATATCATCTTTTGTTGTAAGGGAATATTTAACTTCTGAATTACACAATCCTTTTAGCAGACTAATATGTATTCTTTTAATTTTATTTAATTCTGTCTTATAGGCTGTCCCATAAACTGTTATCCCATACCTAATTATAGATTCAAGAAGTGCTTTATATACTAAAATAGTTATCTGTGTATCAACAAACAAGTTAAGTTTCCTAATTTTAAATCTACAAATCGTAGTCTTGAACACATCCAGTCAATATGTTTATTCCATTTCATTTCGAATTTATTTTCAAGCCTAGGTAAATTATTTTGTTTACTTCTTCTATTTTAGGACAATTGCATATACCAGGTGATAAACCATCCAGCATAGTACAACTTATTCGATGCTTAGTAATTCTTCTATTAAATGTAGGTTGTTGAGAACCAATACACATAAATTTAGTTTTTTTTCTCGTTTACATTTAGTTTGTTAAAATCATTTTGTAGATTGCAAATAGCGTATTCTAAATCCGAGTGGAAGTTGATTAGCACTGTATCATCAGCATACATATATAATTTACTATCGAAATTAATATTAACCAAATCATTTATGTATATTTGAAATAGCATAGGGCCGAGAATAGATCCTTGTGGAACTCCAAAAGTGATTTGAAATTTATCACTATAATTATCATTTATTTTCATAATTATTTCTCTATGTAATATGTAGCTTTTAAACCATTCAAAAATATTCCCTCTGATACCAAGTAAATATAATTTCTGTAGCAAGATGACAAAGTCAACGGAATCAAATGCTCTAAGTCCATAAATACTGCAAGGCATTACTTTCCTATATTTAAATTAGTATTTATATCATTTATAAGATCTTCCAAAAGGATTTGCGTTCCAATACCTATACGGAACCCAAATTGCTGACTTGACAGAAAATTTATATTTTTTTTAAATTTTGCAGGCGATCTGTGTTTTTCCATTATCTTATCAAAAAACGTTAATAGAGTGATTGGTCTATAGTTATTAAAACTCTTTTTTTTCATCCACTTTTATATACCGATCGAACAATTCCAATTTTCTTAGGTATTGGGTTTTGTGAGTTTTTCAAAATTTTATTTATAAGAATTGTTATTACATGAACAAAATTGTATTTATTGTCCTTTATGTATTTTCGTATAATATTGTCAAATCCAGGAGATGAGTTATATTTGAAGTGATCTATAATATTGGCAACATAGAAGTTATTAGCTAGTGGAAAATGCACAGAATTCTTATTTATGAAACATAATTCGTAAACCTTATCTGACCTAGTATTCATCGTCGTAAATTCTGTTTGAATCTCACTAATAGTTTTTACCAAAAAACTTAACATAATTGTTTAGAATTTCTTTTGGAGTATTTTCTCTGATAAAATGTTTTTCAACATTTTCGTCGATTGACATCCTTTTTTTTATCATCAATAATATCATTAATTAATTCCCACAACATCATATTATTATCTTTATTAATTGCTAATTTATTTCAATAAAATATGTGTTTTTGGTTCCTTATAATGGTGTTTACCCTATTTTTTTTCTATTTTATATAAACCATAATTTTATTTATTATTAACATTATCTTTACGTCTTTTGCATAATTCATCTCTATTTTTAATTGCTAAAATAATGTCATCAGTAATCTATTCTTTCCTTATTCTCTTAGTTTTACAACTATTAATTTATTAAAAACAAGAAGAACTTTCCCGAATTTCATCAATTTTACTTAATATTTTCTGATATACTAAATGTGTGCTCATGTCTTCATCAACTATATCATTCCACTGTGTCATTTGCAATTTTTGAATAATAAGAGTATCATTGTAAAAGTTTTTAAAACTTAGTTTTGAATCCTATTTGAAAAATGTAACTTCATTAGAGCTAAAATTCTTTTTCGAAATCTTAATTAAGATACCATAAAGGTCTGCAAATTTATTTCTGTGTTTTACTTTTAACATCAGAACTACTTGTTTTAAACAAAACACGATCAATTAACGTCCTTATAAATTTAGTTAATGTTTCGTCCTCTCTAGTAAAGGCCCTTAACGATTTGTTCTAAACCAAATTCAATCAAAATATTTAAATACATATCACAACCATATTTATTAGTATTTGCCACACCAATATTAATATCACCTACAATAATTAAATTTTTAATTTCTGCCTTTTTTTACTAAATATTCAGAAATTTCTTTAGGAACCACTTAATATTTTTACTATGTGATCTATATAATGCGGTGATATTAATTTCAATATTATTAATTAATAATTTAGTAATTATTGCTTCTGCTGATTCTCCAATAGTTTCATCCAGTTGTACTAAATTAATTTTGTTTAGATAAAAAATAACGATCCCAAGTTGTTTATTTTCTTTTGCCGTTTAAATAAGCTTGTTATACCCTTCGATATTAAATGTAGCTGATTCCTGTTCAGTTACCATAGTTTCAACCAAAATAATCAAATCCAACTGGAATTCAGGAAGTTCAATATGAACTAGTAAATAATCCCAATATTTTTTCAGTGATCTAATATTTAAACATATCAATTTTAACATTTTATCACCCGACCCTTGAAACCAAACATTAACACCAGTTAAGTCATCACAATACAATTCCTTATCTACCTCATCATTTTCAACAATATCTGGCATAAGCATTAAAGTTTGTAAATTTTGCTGGGAGCATTATCTTTTGCTATTGCAACTTGAAACACGTGATCTGGTCTGACGAATCACGGTTTCAACTGTATCGCGCGCCGATGGGGATTCCAACCTCGGACTTCAAGCTAGTAAGACGTGTTTTCTAGTGCTCTCTGTTTTCCACGTGTTTATTTAGTGATCTCAGCAAATGGATATCAACAAGGACTCCAGATTAAATCGTTGCTTTAAGTTTCTCCATCGTGATCTCAGCTACGAGACATTTGTGACTATTCTGGCCAACAATAAGGACCCAGCCGCTATTGAAGTCGCACAAAGCATCACTAAGGACATTACGATCATCACTTTTGCCTATGAAGACGCTGCGGATGATTTGCCGCTGATCCGAACCTGGACATTCCCACGGACCAGAACATCTCATTCAAGCGCCTCGGATTCCCTCACAAAAAGTCACCATCATGAAACTACCATTCTTCATCCAAAACAGCGACATCGTGGACGCCCTCAAGCCATACGGCAATGTAACAAGCATCACAGATGAGTTCCTGAATCTCCCGGGCTTGGAATCCATCCGGACGGGTACGAGGGTAGTCCACATGGAGATGAAGAAAATGGTACCCAACTTCCTCCACATTTCTACCTTTTCGGCAACCATAAATTACCCAGGCATGATCCGACTTTGCAAGTGGTGCAGGCTCCCAGACCACATCATAAAGGACTGCGAAGCCTTCGCCAAGAAGAACCAACCACTTCTGATGCCACCTGCACCAAAATCGGCCATAATTTCGGACTCCATCTCGACCACCAACCCTCCGCTACAGCAGGCACCTGTCATCACCGAAAGAGAAGAAATGCACCAGAAGAGAAGGCACCTTCCACTCCCCATCAACAAAAAAGAAAACATCTCACCTCTCCTTCTGATTCACCTTCTGCCTCTGAGACTACAGTTCCTGCTCAACTGAAGAAAAAAAAACGCCTGCTCCTGACTCGCCTTCCTCATTAATTGGTAATATTCAAAATTTCATAATTGATAGATCCACCTCCCCCTCCCTAACTCTAAATTCCGACCCCCCTGATTTTATTGAGACCTTTGAGGACATCCTCGACTTTCTAAAATTTCTCTCCAACCCTAAATTAGCTTCCTCCGAATGGGAAATCCCCTCCCACCTTAAAGCTCTTAAAAAAACGCTTTCCAAAGATGGATTCATTTTGCCGAAGTATCGAGACCTCTACCTCTCTGCTTTAGGCAAATGTCCGCAGAGAGATTGCTTTTCTATTTGGGACTTCCTCCAATTAGTCAAGAATCTCCTCCCTTTATTTAAATAATTCACTATTCTTCCGATTTTAAATTAATTCTTTTTCAAAATTAGTCCTTTTCCCATTTTTCTACTCATTTAGCGATCAAAATTCTGCCTCCTCTCCATTCCTCACTCTCAGCCAATCCCAAAATTCCTTTAACCTCATTGGCTGAGACCCCTCTTGCCCACTCGACTCCTTTAGCGCCAAACCTAACAAAACTCCAGCTCCCTCTCTCAGCCAATACCAAAATTCCTTCATTCCCATTGGCTGAGCCTTCGGCGATCGGTTTCCATCGTCTCGCTGCTCTGACGCTACTTTTCGGCTTAATTTCTCCCCCCTCCCTCAAATTAAAGCTCCACCGTCCCCAATTTTAATGTTTACTCTCCTAAATACTAAATTCTCTCTAAAATATACCCATTTCCCCCCATTTTTCACTCTTCATCCACGATTTTCACGGCACTTACCAACTATGGAACAAAATAAGACCTGTGCAAACTTTCGGCCTTTCCTTCCACTCTTGCCTCTAAAATTAAAATACCAATTTTAAACACCTTCTCCCTCACTCTATCACCCACAGATGACATTGGCTCGTGGTCCTGATGATAAGCAGGCCGAGGCCTGCTTTACAAATAGGACCAGACATTAGAGGGATGTGCAAGAAGAAGAAGAGCGCGCCGATGGGAGGGAGTGTGGCATAAACCACAGGAAGCGATGGACCCAGCTTGCCAAGTTGGGGTCATACAGGCAGGTGGAGGTGATGTAACAGTTTAGGGTGCGTTTACACGGGCTTCCTTGGAACCCCTCCTATTAGTCGAGAGCCCCGTCACTGGCACGAGGTATGTGAACATCCTCGCCGACCATCTACACCCATTCGTAACGATTCTCTTTCAGCACCATGACGTCATCTTTCAATAGGACAAGGCCACACCACATACTTCCCGAGTGGCGACCAATTGTCTCCAAGAGCACTCAAATGAGTTTACCACACTGGAATGGCCCCCTCGATCGCCAGACCTCAACCCCATTGAGAATTTGTGAGACGAATCGGAAAGGCTGTTCGAGACCGCCAACTCCCCACCGGCAATTGTGGATGCTCTACGACAGGCGATCCTCGCTTCCTGACCACCGACGTGTTTTCAACATCACATTGAGTTCTTACCAAGACGTCTGGCTGCGGTTGTGAGAGGAAAAGGTGGAGCAACAGGTTATTAGGCAGGTGTATATAATAATTTGTCCATTCAGTTTATAACGGATTGTTGTTTCCATTATGACTGCGCCCTTTTTTGCATTTTCCTCGCTTTCCTTATTCCCCTGCAAGATTCTTTTAACAGAATTTCGATTCCAGCAGATGGCACGGAGCTAATTCTTTTGAATCCAGTGAAACTCTTTTCTTCAGCTTCTTTAGGGACATGCAACTTCTCAGAAGGTTGGACTATGTTTCGCAGCCCGAGAACCAGGCTGCCGACTGCTTTCGCGGTTCTGGGGCACCACCCTGCTTCCGCTTTATAGAGGGCGCCAATTTCTTATTTTCACGTGATTCCTCTTATCACCCAGTTCATTACTTAATCCTTTTCCCACGTCTCCCTTTGAAGACTAACGATCACTTTTTGCCCTTCACAGGGCTTCCTGTCCTACGTCTTCACTTTGGAAACTCCACGTGACGTAAAGAAGGTACATGCACGCGGAATCTCGTCGCTCAACCTCCCACTCCAAAATCTCCAATTAAATTCTCCCTTTGTCTCGAGATCTCGCCTCTTCCTCATTTGCCCATCGTTTTCGAATGGGCGACTTGTCCCTTAACGATTTTATGTCTTCCGTGCCATTTCTGCGACGTCCAAGCCCGACCTTCCTCCTTGAAGCAGGTGCCTGAGCACTTCCGCTAGCCATTCACCTCAATGGGAATCTCGGATCTTAGGAAGCGAATGCCAACCTTTGACCATTGACTAAATATAGATATATGAATATCTATATTTAGATAGATGACTTGCTATTGAAATATAGATAGATGACCTGCTATTGAAATATAGATAGATGACCTGCTATTGAAATTGCAAATGCGCATAAAAACAGAAATAAACAATTTCTGTAGTGGGTGAGACATTACCTATTTACCTCTTGAAACTTTCCAGAAAACGTTTAATGAACTCAGAGGGAGAGATGAAAAGTGGTGTAGCATTGGTTCACGGTGACGCTGCAACCGTCGGGTCCGTGTTCGAGTCCCAGGATGGCATTGGTTGTTTGCTCTGTCATAGCCAGCAGGTAAGCTAGTAGCTTTGCCGGTCTGATCAGAAATTGTAAAAAAAGAAAACGAACGAAAAAGCACGACAATCTTGTTTATCTAGATAGAGTCTTGACATTTCTTTCTGAGCAGATTCATGAGGGGGGGGGGGGGGGTGTTGACTCAGTAAGAGAGCATTCCAGGCTCGCAATATAATGTTCTCATGTTGGAGTCTTCACTTTGCCCACCCCCTCTAACCCCTACTCTACCCTCGGTGAGAAAACGATCACCAATGGACTTAGAAAGGCGCCGTCCATCGGGTGGGGCGTTGGGTGGTGGCCCTTTGTGCGCGTTAAAAAACATGCTGGATGACTTAAATCAGGTTGCAGTAGTAGGAGTTTATTTTTCATATTAATTTTATATCTAGAACTATATTTTTTGGGTCTCACAAGAATAATCTTGTTTGTGAGACTTCCATAATGGTAACAAATACTTTTCAAACTGTAGACGTAATAAAATAATTTAACAAAACATTCTAAGAAATTCAGTAGAATTTTTTTCTACATCATCCATTTTCAAAATATGGTCCTTAAGGACTTTATGAAATATAGGATTATTTGTTGTTTTTTAAAGGTGGCCGGAAGAGAAGAAATTTAATTTTAACTTAGGTACTAGTTTCTAAATATTTCCTTGTGCAACTGAGGCATTTGGAAATTTTTATTTTTATCATACCCAAACTGATTAATTTACCGTTTTTTTCGCATGCTCTTCTTCAAGTAAAGAAATACTTTTTCTCTGCAAAAATCTGTGCCCTGCTCTTGGGCAGTAGGGGATACCGATGGCTTGGAAAAGCCGCCGTCCGTCCGATGTGATGTTAAGCCGTGACTCCTTGTGCCGGAGAGTCTTACTTCTGTACTTTAAGGAACACGCTGAATGACATTTAAGGGAGACTACCATCTGTCACTTAACAGCTGTCCAGTGGGTCCTCCTTCCCTCCAACCTTCTCTGAGCCCACGGGGTCCTTATGACCTGGCCTTTTAGCCCATTGCGTGCAAAAAAGTACCGCTCAGAGGTAAAACAATCCAACTCAATTCATCTGTTGTGGGCATTCGTGTTGGCGCGTCGTCGCCAATGCATCCCTCGGGACGGTCTTCTACCTCCGAATCGGTGAAGAGGCGGAGCCATTAAGGTTTATTTGCATCGGCGAGACCTACCTGGGCCATAAAAAAGTGCACTGACGCCTCATTAATGGAGCCAAAGAAAAGGAATTAATTGCAATTAGAAGCGCTATTTTCGGAGTCATTAATTTTATTCTTAGGAATTTTATTTCGTAATGAATTAATTGTTATGAGGGGGAGAGTCATCAAATTCCGTTCTGCGCGAGAGGTGTTGGACTGGGTCTATCATTGACCCAGGAGATGAGAGGTCTTTGATCCGTTTGCTCTCTGGCAGCCCCACAGACAGAGAGAAATGATGGTATCTCTCTCGTCTTTGTTTTTAGTGGGGGGGGGGATTCCTCTCCTCCTCCTGCTTCTTCTTCCTCCAGAAGAAAAGGCAATTAAGATCAGAGTAATTAAGGAGCGAAGAGAAGAGGAAAAAATTGAGGAAGGTTTTACATTCTGCTTTTTTTTGTATTGAAGTGCAAACTGTAATCTGCTGTTGGGTTGGGTTACCTCTGAGCGGCACTTTTTTGCACACCATGGGCTAAATGGCCAGGTCACATGGACCCCGAAGGCTCAGAGAAGGTTGGGGGAGGGGACCCACTGGAACAGCTGTTGGGAGACAGATGGTAGCCTCTCGTCAAGGCCATCCAGCGTGTTCTTTAACGTGCACAGGGTATGTCTCTCCCGTACACGGGACCACGGCTTAACGTCCCATCCGACGGACGGCGGACTTTCCAAGCCCATCGGTGTCCCCTACTGACCGTGGGCAGGGCGGGGAATTTTGCGGAGATAAATCTCAACGCTGACCCAGCTGGGACTCGAACCTGGGAACTACAGATTACGAGCCTGGCGCGCTACCGACTGAGTCACCCCCGCCCCTAATCTGCTGTTGGCTCCAAATTTAATTCTAAGATATTTGATATCGTATTGATACTAACACATCCATAGTTCAGAAGGAAAAGGATGGAGAATAAATTGTGATACGGAACATGACTGACAGATCAGATATGCTCTCCTCAACTTTTTTAATGCTGCATGTACACTATAGGTATAACCAATAGTATTAAGACTCTTCCATGTTATCAAAAACTGATGGCAACATTTAAAGTTTTCTTAACATTGAAAATAAGTTTTTCGTATAGAAATGCCACTGGAGATCCCCTGTTTTTAAATCTCCATTCCGAACTATATTCTTTTGGCAATAAAAAACTCTCTCTGATATTGAAAGAGTTATTGAAACTGGAACCTTCAACAGCAGACGCTGCCTTTTGCATTCATCCTAAACACTTCGAAAATGAGGAGAGCTGAAAGAATCGTTGCACGGAACTCCTCCTATTTACTCATTTACATTTCACTGTGGAATAAACTTAAGAAAAAGAGTCACTTACTTTTGATTAGAAACTGCTCATATTTCGATCCCTTCTAAGGATCGTTTTCAAAGACTGCAGTACAGTTGGAATGTCGTTCTTTCAGAAGGAATTTAAAAAAGAAACCAACGTTTCAATAGGACTGCTCTCATTGAAAACGACGATAGGGAGAGATCGAAATATCAGGAATTTCTAATCACAAGCAAATGATTATTTGTTTTAAGTTTAGTTTACAACGAAATGTATTTTGCCGTGAAATATCTATTTTCATAGAGCTATAAATCCAAACGCTACTCATAATATTATACAATATTATAAGTTATTTCAGTAGACGATTTATTATATCAGTTATTATTTAAATTTTAATTTACTCGTGAGGAAAACTCTTATGACTAGCGGCATCTGCTATTCAATGTTTCAGTTTTAATATTTGATTAATTATTTATTTATTATTATATTCATTAAGTATCAAGCGAATATTGTTGGAAATCGAGATTTGATATATTGGATTCAGTTATCCAGTGAGATTTTCCAAAAAAAAATCTCTTTTCAAATTCGGGAGCTTTGAATATATCTTTCCATTTACATAACATGATATATCCCAATATTTTTGATAATATAGGAAATAAGGAAAATCTTGCAGGAATATAAAGCATTGTTATAGTGATAAGACAATGACGCTTTTCATTGTCTTATCAGTATGACAATGAAAGTCACTGTCCACTGTCATAGTGATAAGATGCCGCAAACTCCTCTATTGTCTTCTTTGCATTTGTAGTTGATCCTGCTCGTGCAGAAAGGCATGGCATAAAGGGGATTTCTTTTGATATTGAGAGACGGGGTGGAGTTGGGGAGGATACTCAGTACTGGAGTTTGGAGAATGCCATTACTTGAGTTTGAGGGAGGGTGTCGAGCATTCGCAGAGTTATCGGTTGTATTAAGTGTTTTTTCCAGAGAGTTGATACTTGACTTCTGTAAAGTGGTCAGACATGTTGTTGGCCAGTGGTGTTAATATTTGTCTTAGGGTTCTTTAACCTTGCACAGTGGCATTCTCCTTTGTGTAGCGTAACCATCCCTCTCTATCGACATCTGATAGAGATGAGCCCTTTATGTACGAAAGGTATGTAGGAATATCATTCACATTTCATTACGTAAGAGAGTGCCCATTTGCAATGGTAAGGTCTTTCCACCAGTGGAAGGTTGGAGTCCGTTAGATCACGGATCTCACTCCCCTTCCTGTCAATGTAAGGGGGCCAAGTTCAGTGAAACTATTCTTACTGCGGGGCACGTTATTCGCTACACCGATTAAGATATTTATGGCTGTTTCCATAAAATAAAAAAACTGATAAAAAGAGAAGAACAAAAAGATCATCTAGCACAACTCGTAAAATTATTCAGTGTTCAAAGGGTTTCATATATTTTCTGTAGAGAAAACTTACAGTATTATAAATAAAATATTCAAAAAAATACAGGAGAGAAATTTTTTGAAACTTTTAAGTTACTGAGCAAATATGTATATTAGGTTCACCAATAACATAGTCAGAAAATATTTCAGGTGGAAGGGGGGGGGGGTTAAAATATTTTTTACAAACAAAATATTTTTTATATAATTAAGTAAAATGTTTTTAAGCTCGTGTTTGTTTTATAAAGTAAAAAAATTAAACAATTCCATTTATTGTTCAAATCTAAAAATGAGTAAAGAAAGTTGAATTTCAGAGCTCATATTTCGATGCGAAATGTAACAAACTCGGAAATATCTTTCTTTCCTGAACGTTCAAAACAATCACTCTTTCCGGTGCTACAAATAGGTATAAGTAAACTGATTGATTAGAACATTTATGATGGCATATAAAAATACTGATTGATTAGAACATTTATGATGGCATATAAAAATACTGATTGATTAGAACATTTATGATGGCATATAAAAACACTGATTGATTAGAACATTTATGATGGCATATAAAAACACTGATTGATTATCACATTTATGATGGCATATAAAAACACTGATTGATTATCACATTTATGATGGCATATAAAAACACTGATTGATTATCACATTTATGATGGCATATAAAAACACTGATTGATTAGAACATTTGTGATGGCTTGCAAATATCTTTCCGAAAGTTGGTGATATCTCCCACGATGTTATTTTTCATTTGACATAATATTCGTTACTACAGATCCTCGTGAAATTTCCCTCCTCTATTCTTGCGTTGGGGGTGGGGGAGAGGGGGTCAAGAGGAGAGATTATAATTTCAGGTAACCTGTGGCATATCCCAAGCCCGGTGCTTTTGTTTCAGATGTAACTTGTTACACTCGCCAATCGTTTACGCATTACCCCCCTCCCCTATTTCTTTTTTTTGGGGGGGAGAGGATGCAATCAGGAAAGAGAAGGAATGTTGGTTAGGGTCAAAACTTTACAACGTTTTAAGCTGAGACTAGAGAGAAAGTTTTGTTACTGAATTTTGTGATCCTAGGTGTTATCGTTTAGAGAATCATCTCCTATTGCTTTTAGGAGGTCCCAATTAGGGGGAAGTGGGGGGGAGAGAATCCTATATTTCTTTACGTTATGATGAAAGGAATGTATATACTGAATTTGGTGGTCGTAGCTGTTATCATTTAGAAAGAGCTCTTGATGAGACAAATTCTCTGAAACAAAATAAATAATCGACGGTGGGGTAGAATGGCATCTCGTGGGTTGACAATTTGCTTCTCTTGAATCGATGCTGTCCAGCTCTGTTGACTAATAGTGCACACAGAAATACAGAAAAGTTCAAATAATAATAATACATATAAAACTTCAACCATTTATAACTGCTTTATCTGACGAAAGGAAAACAAAATGACATGATATTGAAGAGAGAAACATCCGATTCCCAAGTGCTTAATATGGGAACGGAAAGTTTCTGCTCTTTCTACGGAGCGCTTCAGGAATCAGTTTGGCGATACCGCAAGTCATCCTGTCTTTCAGTTCATTGATGGATTGTGGAAATAATATCGGATGATTAAAATGCATCTTTGATGAAACCTCAGCGAAAGAAATCGAATGGGGATTAAGTCTGGTGACCGAGGACGACATTTAAGAGGACACCGATCCAACAATCTGCGGATTGCCGATTTAAATCTCTCATTTGCAGCAATGTTGGAAAATGATTCTTTCGTTTGAATATCATTATCTTTCGTGAAAAGGTTCTTTAGCATATCCAGATGCACTACACCTGTAACTCGGGCCGTACCTAGTATGCATAAGCTTACTAAACACGATATGAGGGGACCGCTAAAAAATGCATTTCAAGTTTTACCATGTAGAAATTCAGAATTTTTATTACTGATTATGAATAAATTTACTAGTTATAAAACAATATAAGTGCGTTCACCACATTAGTTTCTATTTATATTTTAATGTTCTCCTTCAGTCAGAAATATAGATACATATTTCGACTTCGGCGGAAGTTTTGGAATCTTTTGACTTAGATATGCAAGGTGGTTATAAAATAAGTTTCCCTATTCCGCAGTCTTTGGAGTGGTGAGGGACGGAGATAGCACCGCGAAATTTGGTAGGTAGCTTAATGAGAACATGCCGAAGTGATTTAGGAAAGAAAAAATAATATACTTCTCTCTGTCTCCACCAGAGGGGAAACAGGCGCTTCGTGTATGCTAGATGCACCGTATAAAAGTGGGAATGACTACACCGCAAACAAACGGCCATATGGCTCTCACGAAGAAGGAATGTGCGCTGTTAATCAAGTTATTCTTCTTACAGAATCAGAGTAAAGCAAATTCCGCACTGCGAGAGCATCTGGTTTGAAAAGTCTGCGGAGAGGACCCCTGACTTAGGTGGTATAAGGAAGATGGTGGAGAAGTTTGAGGCAACCAGTAAGTTGGGAATGGCACGGGGAAGAGGAACTGCCCATCGCAGAAGACGTGGAGGATTAGGTGACGGTTGCCATGACAGTCCATGGCGGAAGTGACATGTAGTCAGTAAGTAGTGCCAGAGCAGTGTCACGACTTTTGGAACTTCCTTGAGCAATGTCCACAAATGCTATGGTGTTTTATGTGTTGGTACCCATACAGGATCCATGTGGTGCAGGAATTGCGACTGGATGACACACAACATTGCACCGACTCCATTCTCAAATTTCTGGCATGGATGGATGTGGATAACATGGGAAGGGGGGGGGGGGCGCCACCACACTCTAGTGTGCATGAACAGCCTCTCCAGCCTCCACACATGAGAGTATGGTGTGGCTGATTATCATTGGACCTGTCTTCTGTGAGAGCTACTTAAGCTACCAATTTTTGCGACGCTATCTGAGTTTGTCACCGTTCCCATAGGGAAACTTAGAACCACCCTGTAGTGTAACCTTAGAGCGTCAGAAGGTAAAATTCCGTTCCTCTCTGTGACTGACTTTTCACTAAGAACGTAAAGGCTCATAAACTTTTGGAAACCTATGAAAACCCAACTTGATGAGATTTGTTTTTGTTTTCTTTTTCATGACAAATAAGGTAGTTTTAAATGTTTGAAGTTGTAAGAGTGCTTTGCAGTTAATCTGTGTTTGCGTTGCAAGTTTCAAAGGCATATGGCACGAAAGAAAGCGAGGCTCTTACAATTTTGTTTAGCAGCGTTATCGAAGTGCGTTTTTATGTTAGAAGTTGCAATGCTCTGGAAATATTTTGCCGTAACTCTTTTGATGACAAACATGACTTGATATTGAGGAGAACCGACAGCTCTGTCGACTCTACAGACGAAGAAGGTTAATGACCTCTATTTGTTGGCTAAAGGACAAGATGGGAGGATGAAAAAATCTCCTCTCGGCCACGCACTGACGATACTCACTTTGCAAAATGTATCCATGCATCACTCTTTCTCTGAATATGACTACTCTGCATAGCATTGTACAATGGGGCAGTGCAAAAATGTTCCTTTTATGATCATCTTAACACTGACATTTCTTTCAATTCTCCTTTTCGAAAACAAAAAAGTTTCATATAATCTCAGAAATAAATTCATAAACCAAAACGTAAAAAAAAAGATCAGAATATCTTTATGCTTTTTAATTTCAATTTCGTTTCATTTTGTTGAACAGAATCTTTATATTTTAAGTTTGTAAACTAAATTTGAAATGAGACACAATTCATATTTCGGTGGAAATGTATTAATCCAAGTCACTGATGCATTTGTAAGTACTACAAAAACATAAATATTGTTTTACAAAAGCGAAATTTATTTTCACTCAGATTTTCATTTCCCATATCTCTCCTGTCATCTCGGTGCCCGAGTGATTAGCATGATACAGAGCAAAGGATCTTGGGTTCGAGTCTCGGGTGACGCGTGAATATATTTTTATTTGCAACGTGTTTCTGCTGAGATCTCGCCTACCTTATAGACCTTGTCTATGGTACATTACATTGACAGATTTCTGTAGCAAGTAGCTGCTTGAGGGTAAATTTTTTTCATTTTTATACTTTTCCTTGATTAGTAAAGTGTTTGTGATAACCAAAAATCGTTATCAAGAGAGAATTTTCTAACTGAAACTGTTTGTGTGATGGGTGTGTGTATGTAATGAACCTCCTTTTTCCTTTAATGAAGGTGTAAAGGACCTCCTTTTTCTTATTAACGGGGAAGTGTGTAAAGGACCTTCTTTTGCCTTTAGTGGGGTGTAAAGGACTTCTTTTTCCTTTTTAATGGGGGAGGGTTCAAAGGACCTTCTTTTTCCTTTAATCTTAGATAATTGGAAAACTGCCCAGTCAAGAAATCATTAAGAAAAACTGCATGTTTCATACCAGTTTGGCGAATCCAAAGCAGTTTTTGACTTACTTATGGGATTTACCATTAATTGTCTCTAGTTTTCGCCATCTAAGATCTCAGATCTGTTAACTGCCCTCTGTTTGGCACAGACTCGTGATTTGCTGCTTCTTTTTCGTTTTTGATCAATCCAATTGGATATTTCAGAGTTTCGCCATGTGACAATGGACCATTTGTCCGGTGGTCTGTCTGTTTATTTCGGGATTTTCCCTTCTTCTCTGTTGTCCACTTTCTTCCCCCCCCCCCCAAGCAACAGAATACTTCATCACTTCCCTCTATTTTCTCTCCCCACATCTCATAAGATTACCTGACTGATACCTTCTTGACAGCACTGGCATCTTCCGTTAAATTCTCACAATTTCCAGCGATGGAGCTCGCTCCCTCCCCTTCACCAGCAAACAGAATTCATCAAAATGAGAATTTTAAATCTCAGAGACAGAACATCAGCCATGCCAATAAATTAATCCCGTCTGTAGATGGGAGTTAAGCCATGCTCCCTGTGCTGGATCCCCTTGACTGAAGGCGTCCATCTCTCTCGTAACAGCTGTCCAGGTCCTTGTCACTCATAGGCAAAACAATTCAACCTGGAACAAATTTTCTCCATCCCGTGAATCTCCTGAGACGAATATGCCGGAATTATAAACTTCTTGTATGCCCGATAGGTGATTCTTATTCAATGCAAATTTCAGAGGAGTTAAAGCTGAATAAAATCAAGCATCTTGACACCCATCTCATCTCAAGTCTCTGCTCAATGTCAAGTCCTTTGTATTCTTTTACCCAAGGAGTATAGCGAGGGGGGGTGGAATTGGAGAAAACGTACAAAACGACGCTGCTTTTTTTTATCTGAAGTGATTTGATACGAGTTAAAAAAAAAGTGGAGCGTTAAGGCCATGAAGTGGTTTTATTAAGAAAGTGGTGCAACAGCCTCCTGCTTCGGAACGAATGGCGAAGCTAAAACGATGGAATCGATTAAGACCGAGTTTTATGTAGAACCGGGTGAAAAAATAGAGCTTTAAAAAGTCCATCTCCCAGAGGAAATGAGAGGAAAAAAGAGAGCTTTGAAGCTAATAAAAAAACAAGATCACTAATTACTCCTGTCAAAGTTCTTAAAAGTTGAGACTTCCGTATCTTTTTTAGGATCCTGATTTCTTATTTATAGGACGCTATCTGTGATGGTGGTTGAGGGGGGAGGGAGAAGGGGGAGATGGGGAAATAGATAAAAAAAAAAAAGAAAGTTCTCTTGCTACTGTTGCCATTCTCGTACTGAATGCATCGAAGGCAATGTGGACCATGCTTCAGTTGTCTGTTGACTTTGCTGATCTGAAAAAAAAAAAATCCTTTCTTCTGTACAAGGATGAAACGATGAAATAAAGAAAGCGCGAGTCTTTGGAATGGCCGTACAGTTGGTAATCCCTAGATCCGAGGATTAGGTGGAGAATTAGTGGTTGCCTGATCGGTTGCTCCTTTCCCGCTTGCACACCACGCTTTGGAAGGGTTTTAGCAAGGCTGCACTGCGCATGATCCGTGCAGTAATCGCCGCGGGACCCGACAAGTTTATGACAACATTAGTGGCAGCAGCTTTGTTTGTGGGCCTGGTAAATGGGGAGCATAAAAGGTCGGGACGGCCACGGGCTCCGTGAGGAGAAAAACGAACTTTGTTTGCCGTGACTCCTTCCGATGTTCATGGAACGCTTAATTACAGACGGTTGACGTTGCCTGGAGACCGAGACTCGCTCTGATAATCTCACATTTGCTGCTCTTATTCGTCGATGCATTCCGCCAAAAGTGGCAGGAATGAGAGAAGTTTCTTTGCTCTTCCTTGCTGCGGAAGGCGTCTGCAACAACACACAGAAGATATCCTACTGGGCATGTGAGGCGCGTTCGCCTTGCGCAGAATTAAAATATCTTTCTTTTCGACATACAGAATTACCTTTTTCTTTCCTTACTACTTATTAGTTTTCTTAGAGCACAGGCGAGATTTTCCTGATAATTGAATTGGCTACGACACCTTGATCTTCAGACTGGATGTCAGATGCTTTCATCGTCTCAGCTATGAGATCTCAGCTGGTTTTCGCCACACACACCTCAAGGTTCGATGGAAAATGGGTGGGGGGGGGGGGGTAAAAATAATTTTAAAATGGTCAATCAATTGAGCTTTATTAATGATCTATATGAGATGTCACTGCATAGTAAATACACAGATTATCTGTAGACATAGAATTCAATAAATAATCATTTGAAAAAAAAAATACTGCTGACGGTATGGGATTCGAACGCGCGACTCTCCTGATACATGCCGGAGCGCTTTATCAGCTGAATCAACCATCAGACGATAGTTCGCTTCCAGCTGACTTCTTCATTAACAATTGGAAAATAAGTTGCTTTCACTGATTATAGATGGCGCGAGTTTCGCCACATTCAGTGAAAGATGTAAAGGTCACACTCTGGAAGCTAATTATCGTCCGATGGTTGGTTTAGCTAGTGGAGCGCTCCGGCATGGATCTGGACAGTTGCGGTTTTTTTTCCCAAATAATTATCTATCAGATGCTTTTCTTTTTTTCTCACAAGTTCTAAAAGTGGAAATGGCTCTTTTTATTTTTGCCTTCGATTCCTATTCTTTTGAGGCATCCGCTTTTCTTTATAATTGAATTGATATGAATGAGTGTGGCACAGTGAGATATGCAAATGAAGGAAAATCTCAGATCTGGCAACATTTAAGATGCGGTGGATGACACGGATTCCATTTCCTGTAGGGAAGTTGTCGGGGGGGGGAAGGGGGAAGTGGACAGTGTAGATTAAAGAAACGAAATCTGACCTGTAACTATGGTTACTATCGCAGGATTATGCCATTTGTACATCGCAGACGGATGTTTAATCCGTCTCCAAGGGATTCCAAGGTCGCATCATCGGTCTATATCAGGCGTGTCCAACCCGCAGCCCTGACAGCTAGTAATGCGGCCCACAAAATCGTAATATTTATGTGTTTACGACATAAGCTTTCAACATGATTATGTGATTTTCACCGAGTTTTTGATATTCCACTAGTTTTATATTGCCCTTTTTTTAATTTTATAATAAAAAACATAAGAAAATAAATGAAGTTTTATTACTCATATAAATAAAAAATAAATACCCCCTCAAGCAGCTGCTTGCCACAGAAGTCTGACAGGAGCCTGTCAGTTTATATGCCATAGTAGAAAGTCTGAGAGGATGGCAGGCCCTCAGCAGAAAAACAACACACACATCCATGCCTTACCCGGGGCTCGAACCCAGGTCCCTTAGATCAGTTGCCAAGCGCGCTAAACACTCGGCCATGGGACACATTAACTATATTATATATTATATGTGCGGCCCAAAACAATTCATCTTCACTCAATGTGGGCCAGGGAAGTCAAATCTTCACACAGTGTGGCCCAGGGAAGTCAAAAGGTTGGACACGCCTGGTCTACATGAAGCAGGATGATCTATGCAACGAATTGCAGTGATCATCCTGGGATCTGATGCGCGAAGTGTCTGCTGCCGCTGGCAACAATGGACACGAGAAGGTGTTTCGCATCATCGTTCGGGATCAGGCCATCTTCGAGTGACAATGGATCCTGATGATTGGCAGATTCACTGGATGGCTGTCAGTACCAGAAATGCGACTGCCTAACAGATATCCACTGGCAGAACGATTGATAGAGAACTACATGTATCTATCAGCACCATTCATCGACGTCTGCACGAAGCTGGTAAGTGAGGGAGGTACTCTCTCCTGGGCATACCACTCACTCGAAGCTGGTAAGTGAGGGAGGTACTCTCTCCTGGGCATACCACTCACTCGAAGCTGGTAAGTGAGGGAGGTACTCTCTCCTGGGCATACCACTCACTCGAAGCTGGTAAGTGAGGGAGGTACTCTCTCCTGGGCATACCACTCACTCGAAGCTGGTAAGTGAGGGAGGTACTCTCTCCTGGGCATACCACTCATTCGAAGCTGGTAAGTGAGGGAGGTACTCTCTCCTGGGCATACCACTCACTCGAAGCTGGTAAGTGAGGGAGGTACTCTCTCCTGGGCATACCACTCACTCGAAGCCACAGACATGCCAGATTGCAGTGGTACAAAGAACGAACTTAGTGGCTGACGAATGGTGATATATCGTCTTCAGCGATGAGGCTTGCATCTGGCTGGCAGAGAACGATGGCATTTTATCGGCATGTGCCAGTGATGAGGCCTGCATCTGGCTAGAATCGAAGGTTGACCGCCTTCATGTGTGGTGATGTACTGGTGAAAGAGCTTTCATGCACTGTATTGTTGCTTTTGCATGCCACGTATTGAATGCAGCACCAACTGCTGGAATTCTAGTGTGGGGCATCATCTCTTACGACTGTTGATCATCTCTCATAGTCATCAAGAGTAATTTAACCACCCAACAATATGTGGACACCATTCTTTACTCTTTAGTCTATGTTAAAAATATCACATTCCAGCACGATAATTCCACCCCATAGGCAAGCATTGTTCCTAAGTATCTGCAAGGCATTCCCATGCTCCCACGGCCTGCCTGGCCACCGGATCTATCGCCGAATGAGCACATTTGGGATGTCATGAAATGACGTCTGAGAACAGAACTGACTACAGCACATGACGGGGATTTATCTTCAGGTACAAGTGTTTCAAATGTGGAGAACCGCAGACCAGAATACTATTAGCAACCTTTTGACTCACTTCCTAACTGTACTGTGGTTGTATTTCTGCGAATGCGGCCACACTTTATAGTGATATAACCGTAGTATCCATGTTTCTGCGTTAATAAACAGGCTGCAAACAATGATCATTTCTACTATCATCCGCGCACTCCTATCATATGGGTCTGACATCCGCTTTGCAGCTTCCACGGCGCTAATTCAAGAAGGGATTGTCGCGTTCCTTATTTTCCTGTTCCTAACGTTTGGTGTCGTCCTATTAACCTGTTGCCAAGGAGACATACTACGAGAGAGAGCCTACTCCACGAGAGGAAAGCTGGGAATTGTCTTCTGCTCAACTCTGTCTCATTTCGTCCTACTTGTGACGCAGCGTCATGTAAATGACATGGGTATCTCAAGAGAGGAAGGCCACCAGAAAGAGAGCATGGTGACACCATCAGATGGATCGTCGGCTTTTCGCCCTCTCCAATGATGCAAGAGAGTGGACTTTTTAAGGAAGCACGTGGTCCTTCGAAAGAGATGAGAAAGGTGTGGAAAATGAATGGAAGAGGAACGTAGATGGGGGACGGTGACTGGAGCTGCCATGCGGACTGTGCTCTGAGGTTGCTCGGCTGCGAAGAAATGACGATTTGTTGATAACCGGCATACTGACTCTCTTATTGAGTTTAGCAAGTGCTATCGTCCATGTGGTATGCTAGCGATAGTCCGTTTAAGCAAGTGTCACTGGGTGGAAAAGAAAGGTTAGCTAGATATTTTTCATGTGTTCTCTCGTTCTTCTCCGTCTCCTCCGCATTGCCTAGTTCGCGCCATCCATGCAGGAGCCATGGAAATAAGCAATTTGCCAACTCAGTGATACCATTGGATAATTTGTGGTGCCAGATTCAGGCTTTATTTGAGCCTCTGAGTGGCTGCACCTGTAAGAACGAATGCAATGTTATATTGCGTTATATTGTTATAAATAAATCTGTTTTGTCTATTAAATGAGTTGTTTAATTTTGTTAAGAATCAAGATAGTAAGAGAAAGTATTTAAACATTATAATCGCAGCCATTGTAGAGTCTCTCTGTCCCAAAATGACAGCGTTCCCCTTTAAAGTTATTTCTCCCATTGTTAGCCCCTCTTGACCAAATGAGAGATGCACTACTACCTTTTAGCACATCGTCCTCTTAGAAATATTTTATATTTGAAAGATGATTAAATATATAAATCCATTATAGCAGTGAACAGTATGTACCTACATACATACAAAATCCTACAAGACTGTGTAATGTGCATCACCTACAAGACCGTGTAATGTTTCTCTCCAGACATGTCTGTCCTGAGCTACAACTTCTGCATTTTTCCACTGTAGGCCAATTCTAGCAAGGTCCTGTTTGACATTGTCTCCCCATCGCATCCTAGGTCTCCCCCTTTTCCTGAGGCCATTAGGCACACTGTTCATAACCGTGTTTGGCAATCTATAGTTATGGATATGGGCAACATGGTCAAACAAACGCAGTCTCTCTTTGCATAATATCCTGCTCAGACGAGGTTGATGACCCCATCTAACCTCATCTTTGCTTACAAGGTCAAACAACCTAATGCTGAAGATGCTACATAAGCATCTAGGGTCCGTGCTATACTACCATCACTAACCTAAGACATATTTATACTGCCATAACTAACCTAAGACATATTTATACTATCATAACTAACCTAAGACATATTTATACTACCATAACTAACCTAAGACATATTTATACTACCATAACTAACCATTAGAACCAAACAATTAAACAGTCTAATTTTAGTCTTTAGGTGTATACGTCTATTTCTCCACACTCTCCATAGATTCTTAAAAGTCCCGGCAGCAATCCATTTCGTCTGTTAATTGCATGCCACACGTCACCAGTATCTGTTACATAGCTCCCAAGAAAATGAAACTGAGACACTTGCTCAATAATAAGCCATTCAAAGTTACTGAAGCACTATCTGCCTGACCAATTTTCATCACTTTAGTTTTCTCTCTGTTTATAACCAAACGTACTCTATTACCATTCTCATGAATAGCTCGAATGAAAGAGTTCATCTGATCAGCATCATTAATCAACAGAGCCAAATAATTCCCACAATCTAAATTCGGAATTTTGAAATCTCTATACCATCTGAGCCGAAATCGTCCCCTTGCAAAGAATTGGCATAACATAATCAATTACCAAACTATAGAGAAAAGGCGACAAAATGCACCTTTGTCTAACTCCACTAGCAATACTCAACCAATTACTACAAGCCATACGAACTCTCACACACGATTCAGTGTTATTTATACAGAGCTTTCATTATGCTACCCAACTTGTCAAGTATTCTTTATGATCTAACAATCAACCATAAATTATGATGATCAACAAAGTCAAAAGCTTTTTGAAATCTACAAAGCTAGTAACCACTGAAACTCTAACACATCTCAAGAATCTTCCTAACTGAAAATGTTTTATCTATACACCCAATACCACTTCTAAATCCACACTTTCATTTCATTTTATTCTTTATATTAAAACATAATCATGCAACGAATTTAACGTGGAAGAAAAAGTAGACTAATTCCCCTATAATTATCACAAAAACTACAATCATCTTTCTTAAACAAGGGATAATAATAGCTGTAGTAAAATCCTTAATAACAACACCTTTAAGTAAAAAATATTTAAAATTTAAGTCAGCCATGTGACAACACAAACATTCCCAGCTCTAAGTATTTCAATGGTGATTTCTTTCACCCCTGGGAATTTATGCTCTTTTACCTTAGAGATAGCCAAAGTGATTTCAGAAAGGGATATAGGGCCTACATTAAAGCCGGTAATGCATCTATTCTCATTACAAACAAGGGGCGGGGGTGGCTCAGTCGGTAGCGCGCCAGGCTCGTAATCTGTAGTTCCCAGGTTCGAGTCCCAGCTGGGTCAGCGTTGAGATTTATCTCCGCAAAATTCCCCGCCCTGCCCACGGTCAGTAGGGGACACCGATGGGCTTGGAAAGGCCGCCGTCCGTCGGATGGGACGTTAAGCCGTGGCCCCGTGTACGGGAGAGACATACCCTGTGCACGTTAAAGAACACGCTGGATGGCATTGACGGGAGGCTACCATCTGTCTCCCAACAGCTGTTCTAGTGGGTCCCCTCCCCCAACCTTCTCTGAGCCTTCGGGGTCCATGTGGCCTGGCCATTTAGCCCATGGTGTGCAAAAAAGTGCCGCTCAGAGGTAAAACAACCCAACAACAACTCATTACAAACAATGGAAACAGGAATAATCACACTGTTTACAACATCTCTGAAATCCTCAGCCCACCTAGCCATCACAGAATTCTGACCTTCAACCACCTTACCATATTTATCCCTCAATTCCTGTGTACATGTCTGTTTCTTCCCAGACGGAAGATGACTATCTGGTACAACTTCCTGTTCTTGTGCTGCCTAGTTGCTTCCTATGCTTTGTCAGCCAAGCTATCAAGTCCAAGATTCGTATCAGCTGTTAACTGATCTTTTATACGTTTATTAAGCTCTTTGTAATGCTGCCCATTAGGACTAGTAGGGTGTTCATTCATATTATTCCTGTACTTCCTTCTTTCAGAAATAAGTTCCGTAGCCTTATCACTGAAATACCTTTGTTTCCTCTGTCCCCTTTTACCGAAAAAAGTACTGTTGGTTTCAAGATAAGTCTGCTTAAACTGATCCCATTCTTTCTCAGCTTCAGTAGTAAGCAAACCACAATTGACTAAGTAGCCTATCATGGTATGCTTTGGCTACATCTGGATCTTTGACACATTCAGTGTTAAAAGTAATGTTTTGTACCTTAGAACAACGTTTCTTAAGCTTCAGTTGCAAGACACTTTTGACCAGGTAATGGTCAGACTCAATTTCAGCTCCCCTATATTGTGTGGTATTCGTAACCGAAGTAGCCCATTTGCTGTTAATTAATATGCACTACAGGAAATAAAAAATGCAACACTTGCAAGAAGTTATGCAAATGTGACGAAATTTAAGGAGGCGGTAGTATATGGAAATGATTAGGTTTGCAGGATGATCGAAACGATTGGACAGGAACGAGCTGACGTCACAGGTGCAGGGCAGTCAAACGCAGATAAAGGCAACCAAAGGTTCCTGGTTGACAAAACATTGTGGAAATTGTTCTAAATCACTAAAGATGCCCTTACGCAGACGTCGACAGCCATTCCAACAGTTAACAGACTTTGAGCGGGGAAGAATCATTGTCCTTAGAGAAGCTGGCTTGTAGTACCATTTTAAATTTAAATTTTAAAATTAAGATGAAACTGCGATGACCTGCGAGTACAAAGATGTGGCCAACCTTGTTGGCAGCAGTCTCAGCACCATCGCACCATATGGCGCCAGTGGGTTCAAGAAGGATCCAGCACATGGCGACAAGGATCAGGAAGACGACGTATGACCACAGAGTGTCAGGACCGCCATTTGCGCACATGGCATTGTGTGACAGATTCGCGACTACAACGCAACTGCAAAGGGATTGGCAACAGGTAACTCGTCGAATACCTACCAGGCAGACGGCACACAACATGCTTTTACAGTTTACATTGCGAGCCTATCATCCGACACTGCGTTTGCCCCTCACATCTGGCTACATGCAAGCATGTCTTCAGTTCAGAAAGAAGCCTCAGACAGAACTGGAACGAACAAGAGTGGAATACTGTGGTGTTTAATGACGACTCTCGTTTTTGTCTTGGTCAGCACGACGGTAGACAAAGTGTTCGCCGTCATCCAGGGGAAAGGAACGCCACCCAGTGCATGCGACGTCGCCACCAGGCTCCAGCAACTGGTGTCTTGGTGTGGGGTGCCATTAGTTGGACATCTCGGTCAGAACTGGTCATCATAAATGGGTCTCTAACTGCCCAATGATATGCTAACATTTTGCAGTCAGTGGCTGTCCCATTTGTGCAGCAGCACGGAACCTTTTACCAGTAAGATAACGCCCATCCCCATACAGCCCACATTAATCTGCAGTATCTTCATGAGCAAAACGTTCAGGTGCTACCATGGCCAGCACGCTCACCGGACCTTTCATCTCTTGAACACATCTGGGACATGATGGGCCAACAGCTCCAACACCTGAGAGGTGCGCCAACCACTGTCGCTGAAGTGGAACAGTAACTTCACGCTATTTGGCGTTCTGTCTCTCAGGAGGACATTATAGAGCTGTATGATAGCCTTCTCCGCCGTCTTCATGAATGCATTGCTCACGGGGTGGTTCAACATCATACTAATTATACCACTTTACCGGATAGGTGGTATAGTCTCATAGGTAAAGTGGTGTAGTTAATTTAAAATTTTTAGGTTTGCTTCTTCGCAGACACTCTGCTGATGCTCTTGTAGAATAAGACTGCATTAACAGAAACTTTCTTTCACCTAAATTTAAAATTAAGATGAAAGGCTAGAATGTTATCAGTTGTTATCTGTTGTTGTCTTATGTTATCTGTTGTTATACCTCCACAGAGGACTCGGGCGAGGATGAGAAAAAAGTGTTTTACAGAAAACTTTAGCTAATTTTAAATTCTGTCATGAAAGAAGATATTTCTCTTGTGCTAGGTGAGTTCAATGATAAAGTTAGTGCTGACTCTTACCTTTGGGAGAGTTGGAAGGTCACTTCGGCATTGCAGTTCCAAAGGCAATGGGGAACGTTTCCTACAGGTAAGTATTTTCAATTTTTTGATATTTTATATATTATTATATATATTGAGGTGATTGTAATAAATGTTGATTATTCTCAAACCATTAAGTTTACTTACTTGTAGGAGACGTTGCCCACTCTTATTGTAGCTACCAATACCAAAAGGGAAAAATATCCTGAAGTTGTCCATAAAACTTATCCTTCTCATCCTCATCGGCATCCTCAGTGGGGGCATAACAGCAGATAACATTCAAGTCTTTAACGCTTGTCTGAAATTTTGCTGTAAGAAACCTTTCATTAATGCACTCATATCCTAGAAGAGCATCACTAGCGTGTCTGCTGAGAAGCAGACCCACGCCTTGGTGATGCTTATTGTCGTCCCTCCCTGAAAAGAGAAATTTAAGATTATTTTTAAGAATCTGACCTTTATCTGTCCATCTGGTCTCTTGCAAGCCGAGAATATCTAAATTATAATGGTGGAATTCTTGTGTGAGGACATCAAGAGAAAAAGCTCTGTGCAGAGTCCTCACATTCCAACTACCCACGGAGAGAAAATGGTTAGTGGGATGTTTAAAGAAACTAAGTTTATTGAGAGAGGAAATGGCGACAATATCAAACAGCCCCCTAATCGCAGGCATGGGGCAAAGACCCGTTCCCCACCACTAAAGGCTGAAGCCATCTACACTGGAAGACTTCCTCCAATGTAGAATTTGACGATGCCAATAGAAGCACAGAGTTAAGCTGACTGCGATGACCTCTGCTCAGGATGATCCTCCAGCTGATAAATCATATCCTGTGAATTTATTCACTTGGGGCTGTCAACCCACAAACAAACAGAAAACATAATAGAAAATTTTTCCTCAATAGAATTCGGGATTCATAATCGGGCTCAAAGTCATTATTCCATTTTGGTAGGTATATTTGGTCAACAATCAGGACCCTGTGTGGTTGACCCCTCAGAAAAGCGCATAATAGAAAAAGAATGTCGCCATAGATGATCAGTAGGCCACATTGATCTGGAAGCCCCCCCCCCCCCCCCCCAGAGAGGATATCTCTCTTGAAAGCCACTACGCAGTGCACTACAAGAAGGTGGGGTCGGGCACCATAGTGCACTTTCGTTAGTTTGAGTGTCGCTCATCAATCCGTTTGTTTATTCTGCCGTACGCTCTCTGCCATTATTTCGTGTAATGGCGAAGTTTTGACCGATAGTGGCTGATGATGACTCTCAGTGGTACCACAACGTGGCCCATCTTCCCTTCAGTTATTCCCATGTTGTTTGGCAACACTGCCAATTTCGCCATGTTCGAGGTTGCACCATGAACGATGGAGTACAGTGCAGTATGCTTTAATGTACTTTATTAAATTTGTCTTTCATTGTTATTCATTTGACAATAGAGAACGTATTTATAAAATCATGTTTATCATCTATATTATTGTCTACGTAGTATACAGGTATATTATATATATATATTTATATATAAGGACCCCAAAGAGCGGTGATTCAGGTTAGCACTCCCATTTCCAGGAATGCATTCTTCGTACTAATTGGGGTATGCTTGTATTGGCGCTCATATCATCTTCGTTACAGTCCTGATCGAGGGACATAGAGCGATTTTCGTCCATTTCGAGCTCTGAGAGCAAAGAGGTGAAGCTGATAAAACAGCAATGGAGGGGGGGTTAAAAGACATTCGATCTCTGTCTGCAGGGGAACGAAGAAACATTGCGGTGTATTAAGTTGGCAAGATTTAGAAAGTGAAAAAAAAAAGTCATTTTAATTTTATCGTTATAAAGATATCGGACAAAAAAAACTTTTAAAAACGCTTAGAAAATAAGAAAAACAAATCATAATTTATAGCACAATATTTTCTGAAAATCCCTTTCAAAAGGTGGCGTTTGCTCACTCTGGGATAATTATCATAATCATCACGGGGAACTTTAATATTATTTATCACTAGCTGAAGTGCACTGGGCGCTGCAAGAATCTCATGTTTAAGATGTAATTTGTATATTCAAATATTTACTTGCTCCAAAGGTTAGTTTTTTGATAACCACTCCCTCCCCCCCACCCCACACATCCCCTTGTTACAGATTCAACACATATTGGTGTTGCAATAAGGAAAAGTGCTGAAAATACGAATTTTGAAAGATGAAGTCACGCGTATTCTCAGCTGCCGCAGAATTGGTTAGTTGGCCGAGAGGTTAGCGCGATTGGCTACTGATCTAAGGGACCTAGGTTCGAGCCCCGTGTAAGACATGGACTCAGACCTTCTACTATGACATATAAACTGACAGGCTCCTGTCAGACCTCTGTGGCAAGCAGCTGCTTGAGGGGGTATTTATTTTTTTTATTATTATGAGTTTCATGTTCGCAGTTAAGGAGCAGGGAATCGCAACAATGGATTTGGCATCGATTATCGTTTTCCGTAGGAATAGCGCAGTAAAGGCTTCTGCTTAGAATAAGCCCCTTTTGAAATTTCGGCTTGAATTGTCTACAGCCACTTGGAGGACAACCAAAAATGACTGCCAAAGTTTGTAATTTCCCCATGAGTTGTCGTTGCTACACATATATACATCTTCTTTTATCATTATTATAATCAGGGACTGAAAACGAAATATATTTTTTTCAAATTCAAATTTGTTTTCCAAAGTATCATCTATGACCAATGAAGAATTGAAATGAAGAATTTTCTCCTTTTGTATACCACATACGATCAAAAATCGCAAACATTCCCAGCTGTACATGAAAGGTACCACTAAAAATAAGAAAGAGAGGAAAGGTTAGAATAACATTAGAGATTGGAAAAAAGAAATGCCAATTTTGAAGCACTGCAAAGTGGAAACCGAAGAAGTTTTCCTAGCTGAGTATCATGAACACTGTCAATCTCCTTTTTTTTAATGGTAAAGGTGAGAGGTGAAATCTGTCAATAATACTTTTTGCAGATACACATCTTTGTTTTTCATGACATGTTACAGTCAGCTAGAACTTGTGCCAGCAGCTGCAGCTAGAGGTGGAATTGTTCCACTGAAGAATCCTTTTTAACAGATAGGATAATTTTTCCGAGGTCGCACGAGGGAAGGAGAAATCTTTTTTTTTATTTTTCAGTTGAGAGGGCAGGTGAATGGAATATTTTAGCCTTTTAGAGCTGTTCTAAACTGGAATTTGGTAGTACCGTTTTTTTCCACTAGTTGAGCAACTTTTCATTGATACGATTTTAGGAAGAATTTTTCTCCTTTTTTTTTCTTCATTCCTACAATAGGAGAACGATTGTTTACAGCATTTCCCCCCCACTATTTGTAATGGATTGTCCTTAAGCGTTCGATTAACCGTATGATATAAAATAAAATTTAAAAACTCGTTTAAACCGGTTTTTACTTTTTAATCAATTTAAAAAATATGGAATTCAAAAATACGCAACTTAATAATAAACCTTAAATTTATTACACAAAGAGTGCACGGTGTTTTGTTTGTTTTCTTTGAACTTGTATAAATTTTAGGCCAGAAAATTCCCGTTCAACATTTCCTTGCATCACTGGAAGTGAATGAACATTTCTTGAAACGCATCAAAACTCCTTCATAGAAGACTCTCTTTATTTCGCCCAACGTTTTAAATGCAAGACTGACGACTTTCACGAGATCCTTCATAACAAGCATTCAGCAATAAAGGAATGTTATTAGATTCTTTTCTTTATCAGAAATATTTCTATCTTTGATGGGTTACAAAACTTTTCAATTTCATCTTCTGAAGACGAGATTCAGAATCTGATATTTCTGTTTAATTTTTTTTTGATTAAGACGTTTTTGAACATGGCAAGCGTAGCTGATATATTTCTTGGCAATTTATGCTTCAACTTCTGTTAATATGACTTTCAATCGACATTTCGTTTTATATCTTGAACAAAAAATAATAATTTCGTTTCTTTTCCGTTCATTCGAAAATTTCTGTTAATATCGTTCGTAATAATAATTTCTTTTGTTTGAAAAAAACTTTCACGTTTCGTTTTCAGTCCCTGATTATATTTTAAAAGAAAAAATTGCTTTTTACCCTGGGAGTAAGGGGGAAATTCAGTATAAATAAGGGGGGCATTAAAGTAAGTAAGCTCTTTGACCACCTTACTTTACGTTAACCAAATTTCAAATTTGCAGCGTGAACAAATCGTGTAAAGTTTTCCAAATTTATGGTTTTCCAGCTGTGAAAATTCGAACCATTAGAAGATTTAAAAAAAATGCGAATCGTAATATTTTATTAGTACCTATTTAGTCCAGAAGGAATTTTTTTCATCACCAGCTGAACTGTATCAAGACCCAAGAGTGTACCACGGGGCCCCTGCGGCAGGACACTTTCTCGGGCCCCCAAATTTTTCCACAGTAATTTTTCTTAACGCAAAGTTGTCACTGAATGTCCCTGTGCGGGTGGGGTTAGCATGATTGCCTAAAAATGTAAGGGACCCGGATAAAGCATTAACGTATTTTTAATGTGTTGTCCTGCTGCTGAGGTCTCGCCTTCCTCACAGATCTTCTTCCTCTTAGGCTCCTGTCAAACATCTCTAGCAAACTGATTCTTGAAGAATATTTTTTTTTAATTGTCAATTATATTGCACTCCTTTTTTTCGAACTGTTTTTTTAATTCCATTATTCTAAAGTTAATATTATTTCAACTAAGACACGATAATTATTATCTATTTATTATGTCGCAAAATCTCTTTAGTCTAGATGTAGTTGTTGAAGACTGAATGTTAAATAAAATATTATAATGAGAATATGACGTCAATTAAAAAATAGGCACCATGAAAATATGATTTTAAGGATTCAGTGGTGAAAAATATATTGCTTTTTATAAAGTTAACTGAATGTTCAAAGTTTTCAATAATATTCATATTGTTTTTTGGCCAACTTTTTTTGTAAGATCGAAAAATTCAGAAATACCTTCATATAGTTGAAAACGACGCAAAAAAATTAACAATGAGGTTGTCTACCGTTTAAATGTATGAATGAAAGAATACGTCAGAAGAAAGAATCCGAGGAACAGAGCTCGTGACTCAAGAAATCATAACAGAGAGGTTGGAGAGCAAGTTTTAGGAATAAAACTTTCTTGTCTTCAACAATTTCTCACTCCACTTTGATTTACACTGGTGTCCATAAATTAAGGAAAAGTGAGAAAACTCGCGCTAATTCGCCATAAAATTGTGCGATCCTCACCAAATATTGCTCATGTAACCAGTAAAGTAATGCCAAGTGAGCATATCGTATGCAAAATAATCTAGGTTGGGTCAATTTTCGTAATCGAATAGCGGCAAAGAAATGGGTGTTTTGGAGTGGATCGTTATTTTGTGTTGTAAATATGAGTAAAGAAATTCGAAATGGCCATTTTGTAGAAATGACCTCGAGACATCATTTGCTAAATGAACTGCGGTGGAGAGTTATTGGCAGGCTCGAAGCAGGCCAAAGTCAGTGAGACGTGGCGCGATGGCTGAATGCGAGCCTTTCTGTGGCCCATAGATTGTGGAATGAATTTCTTAGCACGGATTCCGCGTCTTGCAAGGTTTAGACAAGGAAGGGCTAGAGTTATGAGTGCTGTACAAGACCGATATCTGCGATTAACAGCAAGAAGGAGCAGGACGTCTACTCCCTCTCAGCTACGATCCTCTGTTGCAGCAGCCACTGTGAGGGTTGTATCAGCTTCTACTGTGCGTAGAAGACTTCATGAGGGATGTTTGTACACTAGAAAGCCAGTGATTTGCATAACCTTCACGTCAAGTCACAGGAGAGAGCGCTTGAATTGGGCATGCATGCATGTTAACTGGACAGAAGAGCAATGGAGGTCCGTAATCTTCACGGATGAGTCCACATATTGCTTGCAGAGGGATTCCGGACATTGTTTGATATGGAGAGAACGAGGTACCCACTATCATCCCAGTAACATCTGTTAAAGAGACAGTTAGGGGCGGAGGTAGCGTGTGTGTTTGGGATGGCATTTCTTTAAGTGGACGCACAGACCTTTATGTGTTGACGAGTGGGAATCTCAATGCTCAAACGTATAGAGATGACATCCTGGACCCTTATGTACATCCTTACGCTGGTGCAATAGGTGAAGCATTCATCTTACAAGACGATAACGCTCGTCCACACAGAGCTCGACTAGTGGAACAATACCTTCAAGAGGAGATCGTTATGCGCATGGAATGGCCAGCTCAATCTCCCGACATGTGTGGGATGCTCTAGGACAGTGGTTCTCAACCTTTTATGCTTCACATACCCCCCGGAGATGTGTATGTAACTAGCGTACCCCTTGTATAGATAGATAAAACTATAGTTATAGTATAACAATGGGAATAGAATAAAACATATATATCAGTGGTTCTCAACCTTTTATGCTTCACGTACCCCCTGGAAATGTGTATGTAACTGGCGTACCCCTTGTATAGATAGATAAAACTATAGTTATAATAGTTATAGTATAACAATGGGAATAGAATAAAACATATATATCAATGGTTGTCAACCTTTTATGCTTCACGTACCCCCCGAAGATGTGTATGTAGCTGGCGTACCCCTTGTATAGATAGATAAAACTATAGTTATAGTATAACAATGGGAATAGAATAAAACATATATATCAGTGGTTCTCAACCTTTTATGCTTCACGTACCCCCTGGAAATGTGTATGTAACTGGCGTACCCCTTGTATAGATAGATAAAACTATAGTTATAGTATAACAATGGAAATAGAATAAAACATATATATTAGTGGTTCTCAACCTTTTATGCTTCACGTACCCCCTGGAAATCTGTATGTAACTGGCGTACCCCTTGTATAGATAGATAAAACTATAGTTATAGTATAACAATGGGAATAGAATAAAACATATATATCAGTGGTTCTCAACCTTTTATGCTTCACGTACCCCCCGGAGATGTGTATGTAGCTGGCGTACCCCTTGTATAGATAGATAAAACTATAGTTATAGTATAACAATGGGAATAAAGTAAAACATATATATCAGTGGTTCTCAACCTTTTATGCTTCACGTACCCCCTGGAAATGTGTATGTAACTAGCGTACCCCTTGTATAGATAGATAAAACTATAGTTGTAGTATAACAATGGGAATAAAATAAAACATATATATCAGTGGTTCTCAACCTTTCATGCTTCACGTACCCCCTGGAAATGTGTATGTAACTGGCGTACCCCTTGTATAGATAGATAAAACTATAGTTATAGTATAACAATGGGAATAGAATAAAACATATATATCAGTGGTTCTCAACCTTTTATGTTTCACGTATCCCCCGGAGATGTGTATGTAGCTGGCGTACCCCTTGTATAGATAGATAAAACTATAGTTGTAGTATAACAATGGGAATAAAGTAAAACATATATATCAGTGGTTCTCAACCTTTTATGCTTCACGTACCCCCTGGAAATGTGTATGTAACTGGCGTACCCCTTGTATAGATAGATAAAACTATAGTTATAGTATAACAATGGGAATAAAATAAAACATATATATCAGTGGTTCTCAACCTTTTATGCTTCACGTACCCCCTGGAAATGTGTATGTAACTGGCGTACCCCTTGTATAGATAGATAAAACTATAGTTATAGTATAACAATGGAAATAAAATAAAACATATATATCAGTGGTTCTCAACCTTTTATGCTTCACGTACCCCCCGGAAATGTGTATGTAACTGGCGTACCCCTTGTATAGATAGATAAAACTATAGTTATAGTATAACAATGGGAATAAAATAAAACATATATATCAGTGGTTCTCAACCTTTTATGCTTCACGTACCCCCTGGAAATGTGTATGTAACTGTCGTACCCCTTGTATAGATAGATAAAACTATAATTATAGTATAACAATGGGAATAAAGTAAAACATATATATATACATTAAATTTTGATTTCATAAATTACATATATCGATGAACGCAAAAAAATGAAATTTTTGTACAGCAGTGTTGCCAACTTAGCGACTTTGTTACTAGATCTAGCGACTTTTGAGCTCTCACGGCGAACCCCAAAAAATTTTATCCCGTACCAAACGTTGAGAACCCCTGCTCTAGAGAGAAGTGTTGCTGGTCTCAATCCGCCACATGAAACAAGGGGGAGCTTATTTTTGCTTTAAAGGAACAATGGTCGTTATTCCCTAATGAACTAATTCACACCATCATAAAGAGCATGGAACATCGCTGTCGTGCCTGCATTGCTGTAAGGGGTGACCACACTCCTTATTAAAGAACTTTACCCATTGCATTCTGACATCTCATTTTTGGACAAGTTAAAGTAATATTTTTTGACGAAAAATGTTTCTTGTGTAAAATATTTTATGCCATTCATTGTAATTCACGTTTTCATCAAATTTCATTAATATAATTCATATAGTTTTTTGTTTATCTTAATTTTTTTTTAGTTTTCCATAATTTATGTTAATAGATGTATATTCACCTAACAATTTCCGTTAAAGAAACTTTTCTTGAAACCCAATCAGGGCCCTGGGGCAGTTGTCCTACTTCCTGGGCCTCAATTTTTCAGGTGCAATCTGTACATTCTGATTTGATGAATTGTCCGAAGGAAGCAATTGATATGAGATGTCGTGACGATGAAATGCGCTGGGATGAAATGTCGTAGCAACGAGCTGTCACTAGGATCTAATGTCGCAGTGATGAAACGTCGCTGGTAAAAATTTCAGATGCAGAAATTGATCCTGGGTGAAATGTCGTAGCGGTGAAATATCGTTGGTAGATTAAACTTCTCTAGGAAGAAATGTCACTGATACGAACCATCCATGAGATGAAGTGTCGTAGAGACAAAATGTCGTAGGGATATCGTATAAATACCATAGGAACCAGACACGTGTCCAGGAATTTGGTTTCAGAGAGGGGGGGGGGGGGTTAGATTTTGCTTTTGGGGATCCGAGAATTCAGTTTCAGTTTCGAGGAGGATCAGAGAATTTAGTTTCGGGGGGGGGGGGGGGAGTGGTCTGAGAATAAGACTTGAGTAGGGTTTTCCTGTTACTAAAATATTCCACCGAACAGGAAAGGTTAACATGATATTCTATATGGAACAAGATTTTAGAGTTGTTTTTTATTAGTCTATTTTTAGTGTCGGACATTATATATATGGGGCTAAATATAAATGGTAGCTAGGTAGTCACTGGAAGGAGAGCTATGCACCAATCCACTGTGATGATGCATAGAACCGGCCAGGCCTAGCAACTAATGTCCGACCTCACCTTCTCGTGGTGCGGACCGTTAGTAACTTTCAAAAGAGATACTCTCTTGTGGAAGTTAAAGGAAGAGGAGGGCTGCTAGATTAGTGTGGCCTACTGATCTGGACAACTATGGCTACTTTTCTTTTTTTTCTACCCTGCTGAGGAGTGGTCAATCACACAGGGTCCTGGTGCTGACCATATAAACCCACTGGACTGGACAGATATATGGCTCTGAGCTTGATTATGGATCCTGATTTTGCTGCACTGGTGGGCTTCTGTGGAGGGAAAATCTTCCGCTGTGTTTTCTGTTTGTTTGTGGGTTGACAGTCCCAAGTGAATAGATTCGCAGGATATGTTTATCAGCTGGTGGATAATCCTGAGTAGAGTGCGATAAACCGCACAAATTGATAGAAGAGCAAAAAATGGCTAGAGTCGATTCGTGCAAGGAGATGTTTGAACCTAGTGGCTTGAAACAGTTAACAGACATATCACAGGTGATGAGATGTCGTTTTAGAGTACAACTGCCAGAAAAATCGACAACTATGTTTGGGTTGTGGAAGTTAAACCTCATCCCTAAATCCTCCGACAAGACTTTCGTTAAAGGAAGAAGATGTTCACAAATTTCTTTTTTTTAATTCCCAAGGAGTGGTAGCCGTGAACACCTTACCTGAAAAAAAAAATTGCTGTGAATGGCTATTACTACGCCAACATTATTTTACCCAAAATGGTTAAGGAAATGAAGGAGCAGCGTCCAACAAACGTGTCAAGGGTTATCCATCAAGTTACGGCCTTTCTGGAGCAGGAAAAAAAAAATAGATACCCCATCCTTCATATTCACCCGAACTTGCACCATGCGATTTTTGGTTGTTTTCAAAAATTAAAAAGGAACTTGCTGGGAAGTCTTTTTCAAGGGTGCAAGACCTTGCAAAAGGCTTTCATTCAGAGTTGTGGAGGATTCCACAAATGGAATACCACCAAGCATTCCAGAATTGAGCAGATGTCTGCAACTTTGCATAGATGCTGGAGGAGAGCACTTTGAAGGACAGGGAAAGTTTTGTTCAGTTATGTGCAATGGCTTTTGCTCTGCAGATGCATGTCGAAAACTTTTTCAACGCCCCCGTAAGTAAATACAGCTGATTTGCAAGTTCACTGTTTTAAAAAATATCACATAAATTCTAGTTTTATAGTAAGGCATTAAGCATTTTTTGGTACAAATGCTTAATTTATAATTTATATTCAGTTCATAACTATCATTCTTTCAAATTTCGTCTTCAAATTCGAAAGTCTACATCTAAATTTAATGACGAGTATTTTTCGTGGCCAAAGCAAAATATATGAGAAAGTACAAAATAATGCTACATTAATGTTTATTATTACTTTTGGACTGAAATTCGAGATAAATATGCATAAATAAAACTTTATACGTACGTTTTGTAAATAACAGGATTTTTCGGAACCCCTATAAACGTACCGGGGGGACTAGGGAGTCTGCCCCCCCCCGAAAAAATCCGGTCGTCTTATGCGAAATGTCAAACTTCTCTACCTGCTTTGAAATTCAAAACAGTTGTTTTTGTATAAATTTATCCTAGCCCCATAGTATGTGTCCGACACTAAAAATAGATTTAAAAAACACTAAAATTTTATTCCATATGGAATATCATTTTTCCCTTTCCTGTCCGGTGAAGTATTTTAGTAATTGCGAAACATTACCTCTTCCCTCGCTCACCGCGAAACGAAATTCTCGGACCCCCCTCCCCCTCCCACACACGAAACTAAATACTGTGTACGTTTTTGAACTTATTTCCCCCTTTTGCCATATGTCGGTTTGTCTCGATTTGCTTTTTGCTATCTCTAGAATAAAACCTATTCAATATTTCATCCAAATCAAAAATGATTATGTCTCAGTGTGAAATATGAATCAGCTAAGAAAATATCGTGATAAAATCATTAGTCTGAAGAATTTCATGTTCTTTAAATATCATTGGAAACCCTTTCCCTACTTTTTATCTTCAAACATTTCTAACGGGAACAAAATATACAAAATATTTCTATTCTTTTCGCAAGATTGGTTTGTCTTATCCCTGAGCTGCATTCTCGTGTACGCAAATGGGCTAAATAGCCAAGTCACAAGGACCCCCAAGTGTGAGGGGTGGGAGGGGGGGAAGAGTCATTTAACATCTCCGAGGAGAGAGATGGAAATCTCTCGTCGAGGCTATCCAGGGTGTTCTTTCACGTGAAGAGTATGATCTCTCCTGCACACGTGAGCGCGTTCAACGACCTATCCGACAGCCAGTCTTGCTGCTTATCGGTATCTCCTTTCTTACAAGTGGGGAAAATTACAACGCAAATGATATGCGGATTTGAACCTGGCAACATCAGATTACGAGCTTGGCTCTCTATCGAATGAGATACATCTAGACCCCGCCCCCACCCCCTTCTTTATGAATAAGTCCCTAAGGCAATCTTTGCAGATTCTGTATGACTTTCAAAAGTTAGCAACAGATAGAGTTAAGAATAATTCTACCTGTTAATGTTGCATCCTTCATAATGTTAGATGGATCATGTTGCTGTTTTTCACTCATGTGATTTGGTATCTCAAAAGAAACGCAAAATGCGAAAAAGTAGAAGAATGTGATTTCGCCTATGGCGAATGTGTACCTCTCATTTTCAAAGAGATTGAAGTTTGTTATTTGCCAAATTTAACATCCTCTAGCGATGAAAATTCAAGTTAATTGATGATTCTAAAAATGGAAATATTTTATTTGCACCCATCCAAGTACAAGAATTAAAAAATTATTTTCTCCTAAACCAAAAGAAAAACAGTTGCTTTTACCATCCCACTGAGCAAAAGCGGTGAAATTGCTGTTTTGTTAGACTTTGACCATCACACTCTCCAAATTCCAATTTTTTTTTACCATGAATAGGGCATTTTCTTATTCATCTTTTCCCAATTTTGAATTAAAAAAAAGGCTTGTAACGGCGAAAATCAGAACTAGATTTGGTAAATGCGAATCCTAGCGTTTCATTAGTATTTTTCTAACTTAAAAAAGAATATTTCGCTAATCTCTAAACAAGAAAAAAATTGACTATTGATGGAAGATAAAGCGAAAACATCAGCTCGTTTCTGAAACGAGATATAAAAAAACAGTTAAAACCAAAAACTCTTCATTCGCCCGAAAAGGTTTCATTTTAGAGACTGGAGTTTTTGATGTCGGTTAGTTGTATTATATTGGAATGCAAATTAGTCTATTCATGTATAAAGTTAAATTGGTGGTAAAATGTTTTATTACAATAAACGGACAACCTTATTCGGAAAAATTTTGGGCCTAAGGTTTTACGAATTATGGGAATTGCGGGTGTTTATGTAGAGGAAGTAGAATATATTATATGTAATATAAATAATAAAAAAATTATATATATAAAGTTTTCATATGCAGAATAAAAAACGTACAACAATTGGAGAATCGCAAACGAGGCCCCAATTTCAAATACGCATGACCAGTAAAGGATTTTGGACGAAGACTCACATGGAATAATGTCGTCTGATTGGATTTCCGATTGAGGGATCTAGGACGTAGGCATCATCGGGAATTATTACTTGGTGGGGGGGGGGGGACAGCACAATTTCATTAATTTAAAAAGATTGCTAAATTTGTGTACACTATTTATCTGGCATTGCATATTATTGTTTGTAAAAAATTTATTAGGGTCTAGTTTAACAGTTTTCCACCTTTTAAATGAAAGTCTTCAGCTGTGTGCAACATTGTCTTTGAAAAATAATTATATATATTCCGCAGATCGAGTCGGAATTGGGCATGGGTTGAAAATTTCCTCCCCTAATCCCCACTCTGACGTGACAGGGTCATTTCAACCGCTTTGCGCACAAAAGTACAGCTCAGAGGTCAATCAGCGCCATAAATCGTTTTGCAATTTTCTCCAGATATGCAAAATAACATGATGCACGCAACTGCAAGAGAAATGAAAAATAATTCCATCTTCTCTGATTGATTAATTAATTAATGCTTAAATTCGTAGATTTCATTAATTCGGGATTAAATTTACGTTTGCAAAAATCGGAAGTCAAGAAAATATTACTCTTGAAAAAAAAAAAATCACTCAAAATCAAAATCGATAGAACAATTTCAGGGATCGAAAATTCCCAGAAATAGCGATTAATATATTTTAATATGTATTCGAGAGGTGATTTTCGAAATCAAATGTTAAGAGTGGCGCAAAACTTAGAAACAGACACGTGTCGTTGCACGTGCTATTGCTGCAAAGATGGACACAAGCGTTGACCATAGAATGGAAAGTCGTAGATCGAGTTGCGAAGCTTTGCACATATTTTAGATATTGCAAATTTTTTGACAAACTATTAATTCCCTTTTTTTGTAAATTTAAAATTTACCATATGTTGGATCCTCTGCTGCATTCACCTGTAGATTTTAATGGATAAAGGTTAAATTTGCACAATTTCAAACATAAGCAAATTTCACATTCGAGCCCAATTTGCGGACTGTGTTACAATTGTTTAAATTCTTATACGTTTTTTACATTCTGTTTTTAGAAGGTTAAAAACTTTATTTTTTAACCTAAAGCTACTAACTTAGTGTGATGAGAAAAGAAAAAATGAAACCATCGAGATTTATTTTCTTTATTTGTGAGAAAACATTTACAACAGACTGAGACACGGTAGACAAAAACCTTCAGAGCTCACGAGATTTAAACAAAGCTTCATCATCAACTATCACATCATCATCATGGTTTGAAATTTATCTTCAGGAAGCATTCAAAAATGCCACATACGGAAAAGGGGAAATAACATCAAGAAAAAACTTTGAAGCGACAACGATAGCAAGCGATTTCTCGAACTCCCACTTGGGGGTGGGGGGTTGTGGAGGATCGAGAATGGATGGATCGAAGCAACTGCGATCGAGAGGTTTTATTTCTCTTTTCTTTTGTTTCGTTACTCGACTAGAGATCACACACAAACACAGAAAATATATTCATGCACGAGATGTTTATTCTCAACGATTGTCCGCACGAAAAGAAAAATCGGAACTTCCCGCCTTCAGAATTCGAGTTTTGGGAGGCTAATTGGGAGAAGTCCGTTGTAGATATTGGGACCATGTAGCTTTGACGTTGAAAGAGAAGGCGAAGAATGCTGCTGCTGCTGCTGCTGCAGGCGCATAATTTGAAATCGGATACGCTGAAATTAAGGTTTCGTGGCGTTGTTGCAGTCATGAGGAATGATGATCTGCTTCTGCGTTGAATGCCGAGAGTACGAAGCAGAATATTCCCTACCACAGAGTGTGAGAACTTCCAGGTGTAATTAACAGTTCTAGTCTAGACGTCCGAGTTTTAAAAGTGGAGGCGGGAATTATTTCTCGTTAATATATGTTGAAGCGTTGAATGTGAGTGTCATGGCTCGTTTTAAGAGGTCATATCTGTTTGAAATGATTCAGGGCATCGCACTGGAGGAAGAACAGTCATCATCGTTTCATTCACTTCAGTTGTAATAGTTACACGTCTTAAGTAGATAATAAAACATTAATCGTACAAAGTGTTTGAAATAAAATTATTAATGACTGAGGACTAGCATATAACATTTACTGATAATTGTGATGATGCGAGACTTTGGATGAAGAGGAGAAGCGGGACTTTTTAAGCATTCGTGGAAAATCGGGAGAACAACGGTGAAAACGAAACGTAATATTTATAATAATTTGGCCCTTTTTGAAGTTTAGGAGGAGAAACTTTTAATTTGTGCATACGAAGCAACTTTGGACGCCAGATGTCTTGTGTATCTGGTGACTGTTATAACGATGAGGTTCGACCCAGGAGTCTCATTTCAGCAACATCTTGTGGAAGGAGGAGCTCGATTTCGTAATGATGATGCTAATACAAGCGTAGCAACAAATTGATGATTAGGAGATGAATAAAAGTTTAGCAATAAAGAATTGAACAATTGGGGTAAAGTTATCCTTCAATAGTAGAAAAGGTCAACTGTTGCATGCTCCGCTATTTAGAGAGGTAAATTGTACAATTTATTTAAACCTCCGTAGCCTTTGATTCCTTCAGGATTTTGTGTGCATTAACACTTGAAATAATTGTACATACTCGAAAAACGCTACTAGTAAACTCCTTTCAAACTGCTTTCATAAAGTTGTTCTCAACGTAGTTTGCCTGTTTTGTTAATTCCTTATTCAATGTCTTCCAAATCATACAATGGTTAGCGCGCTTCCCTGCGGAGCACAGAGACCTGAGTTTGAATCCCAATCAAAACATGGATATTGTTTGTTTTTTTTTGCTGAGGTCTCGCCTTCCTCATTGACTTTCTCCTGGCGAAATATACTGTAAGGATCCTGTCGAACCTCATTGGTGAAATGGATGCTTCAAAGAAATTTTATTAAACGTCTTGCAGATGATGAATACTTATAGACAAAGAGATTCATTTCTCCGAAAGATATAAATGCAAAGAGTCAAGTTTACTCCGTTCTTAACGTGTGCGACTTTTGAACGCTGATAAAATCCAGTAAAAATGCTTGAATATATAAAAGTATTAATATGCAAAAATGTATAATTTGTCCTTTAAAGATAGGAAGTGCTTCTTGTAATGCGTAAAGTTGAAAAAATGTTAGGAAATGAATAATATTTGCTATGAAATGTAGCTAACTCGATCGCAGTTACAGTAACAATACTTTGATCAGGAAGGAGATGATTCGACATCCTCAATTGATAAAGTTCAAAGGCTATTCTTCTTTCACAGAATGGCGTATTGCTCAAGGAAGTTTTACTGTCACTTTTCATGATAGTCTTAAGGAATAAAACATTTATCTGGCGAGCGGTGGATCATTTTCAGAGCCAATATTTGACGAAGTAACATTATCGTTTCGATCAGATCAATTGATCCAAACAAACCGAATACTAATTCTCAAACATTTTTCGGACTTAAAGGTAACTTCACTGGACAATTTCGGCAAAGAAGAATTGTTAGTTGTGCAATTGAAAGACGAAAATCGGCATCTGAAATCAAGTTCAAATGACAAACACCCTCCCTCCCTCCCTCCCTCCCTCCAAGGTGCAAAAAGAGTTGAAGAATGGGATCCTCACGGCAACTTTTAAAGGGAGTTGAGGTCCTCCTTAACTGCACACAGAACAGGTCGTTGTGTTAAGCATCCTCATTGACTTTCTCCTGGCGAAATATACTGTAAGGATCCTGTCGAACCTCATTGGTGAAATGGATGCTTCAAAGAAATTCTATTAAACGTCTTGCAGATGAATACTTATAGACAAAGAGATTCATTTCTCCGAAAGATAGCATGTTAGCATTTTGAAAGGTCTTATTGGATGATGATACAACTATTTCCGAAGCTATTCCCTTCCAAGCATTTCTTCCCTTTACCACTTCAGTATGAATTACAACGTCAGTTACCCATTAAGTTCGAATAATGTTTTGGCTAATAAAGAAATTTAGTTGTAAAAATTTGAAAAGTAGGTAAAAAAATTAAAATATATTATCCTATTAATTATTATCGCTCTATTTTGATGGCTGCATGTTAATGGAGCCTAAGAATCTAAGTGGGGAACTTTTATCAACTACTATTGAAGATAGTTTTTTCTTTCTTTTACTATTTTGGACACATGAATACATGACACGCCCTCGCATGAAACACGCTCACACTCACAAGAAAGAAATACAAATAGGTCTATACACAAATACCATTTTTCTGTACATTCAAGTAATATAGACAAATAAATCACAGTTCGATAATGGAGTGACTTTCATGTTAAAATTCCTGTTTGGTTAAGCAATTGTAATTGAGCTACAATACATAATGTACAAAATGGCTTCCCTTCCAGCTAGAGGAGCAGGGGGGGGGGAGTGGGGGGGCTGAAATTAAATGGGGAAGAAGGTTTTCGGGGAGAGAGAGAGCGCTGATTAAGTGGCGATGTTTATTATCGACTTTTAAGTTAACGGTAACGTCTTAGGAGGATGAAGGAGGAGCAATGATAATTTTGGGACAAGATTGAGGCACCCTTACGACCTCTTTCGCCATAGTAAATTTGACTGTGTGGCAGCGCCTGTAACATTCATACAGACCTGCAAACTTTAACGAGAATTATCATCCTTCATTTCAGTAATTCTAATATTTAATGAGCTTCTTGCGCCTTTCCTTGAACTGTTTCTAATATCAGCAGAGATCACAGATAAACAAAATCATGTCACTTGGCAGAAGTTAAGAATCACTGACATACACACACAAACGCATTTCCATGTGGTTAATGTTGCTGCAAGTCCATAACAGGTGCAAGAATTTTAGTTGACGTTTTTTTGAAACCAATTATATCATCTACTTGAAAAGCGTATTTGTAGTCATCAGTTGCTTTTTGCCATTTTCTTTCTTTCTGATATAATTAATTGTCTGCTTCAAAACCAAAAGCGGCACAGAATACACTCACAAACACAGATAATTACAACAGAAAGGAGAGCCAGAAATGAATCATTTACATCAATATATATAATATATAGCACAGTAGAAAGCTGTCCGATTAAACATCAGCCTATGTGGCTATGGTATGTCAATATGGAGAATAAGGACGAAAACTATAAAGTTCTGCGGATCCAATTGTTGTGGGTGGGGTATGTCGAAAGACTGATATATACATATCTGATGCTGTTCCAGGGTTATGAAGACGCTACGATTCACGCCCACTGTGCACACGGGGCCTAATACTGACGGAAGCCTTCGCTACTGAAGATGAGGAACACAGCCTGACGTGAAGGGAAGGACTTAAAACGACAAAAAGACACGATACTGTGGTTTCCATAACAACCACGTGGATGGAAGCCAGATGGCGATTTCTGGATCTCTCGCCTCCACTGCTCTCTTGCCAATAGATTTTTCGGCAGAGGGGAAGGGAAAAGGGGAGGGCAATAGATGACAGGTTGACCCGACACAAGCACATGAGAGGTTGCTGACACGCGGTCTTGCAGCTGTTGTCGTAACACTGCCGACGTCGACCTGGGAGTGCTGCACTCTCATTAGCTGGGAAACGACGCAGCGGCGGCGGTCGTAGTGGTGGGGGTAGAAGGGTGGGGCCGTACGGATCCGCAATCAACGAACGGTGGCCACTCTCTCTCCGTGTCTGCAGTATCGCATCTCTCAGTGGGAATGGATATTTCTTCATCCTTCATCCGATAGGAATCGATGGTCAACGAATAGCTGGAACAGGATTCACCAAACTCTTACGAAATGTGTACAAAGTCTCGTCGTATAATCTAGCTGATATCAAAAGAGCAAACTTCGAATTATTGCAAGCGTTAAACAAGTGCGCTGATTGGACAGTTTCCAGGAGCACGCGGGCTGCGTCCTCGGGATTCCTTTCTTCCTTGAGGCGAAAAGTCAACAACAGGAATCACTCGAGCGAGAAAAAATGGGAAACAGTTTTTTTTTAACATTGCATTTGCATATTTAGTATAAAATGTCGATCTGCATAGTTGATGGCATTCTTTGAATCTGTCTGCCTGTGATGGAGAGGTTGCCGAAGGAGGAAGGGATCACGTCACAAGAAGCACTACGAGGCGCACTCTTTTGCTCGAACACAAGCCCACGAGACACGAACAGAACACACTCACTCCGTCAACCAATCCTATTATCGTGACGATATCAACATTCGGAGGACTTTAAAATTTAAAGCTTCAGGCAGCAGAAGGGGTGGGGGGGGGGGAGATAGGAGAGAAAAGGGCGCTCACTAGCGACACCTCACCGAACTTCTTCGATTCCGGTGGGGATGTTCGTCGTCTTCCGCAACACTTTTGCTCCTTCCGCACTATAAATAGATCTTCTTCACCTTTTGGATGGGTTTGTTGTCGGCAGAACTGTTGACAGTCTTGCCGCTCTTCGGAGGCACGTTCAGGACCAGGTTAATGGGTTTGTTGTTAACGGTGGCCGGGAGGAAAGTGTCCAGGTTGCGAGGGTCGTGCGCCAGACGTGCATTGTGCTGCTGGTCCATGTATGGAGCTTCGTCGTAAGGCGATTCGACTTCCTCGCTGCGGCACCTGCGGCTGAAGATGTAGCCGCTGATGAAGCCGACCACGAGGGACGACACGATGCTCGAGGTGACTGCAATGGCCAGAGTCTCAGCCGTATACATATGGTGGTAGTCTCGAGAAGCATCCGGGATGTCACCTGCAGAAAGACAAATGAACACGATGTCAAATATTTGATAAATAATACGAAATTTAATATTAATAACTCTGAAGAGTTCCGTCAAATTGTTCAAGGCAACTGCTATGGTGGTCGCCAAATGATCCCCCCCCCCTTTTTTTTGTTTTTAAAGTCATAGCAGGATCTATGGGCAGGGATCAGGTAACACCTCCTTTCATGGTTTGATGTAATTTGTTCAACGGAAATTTGCTCGAATGAAAGTTGTTTGAGCAATATTTTGTCGACATTTTGAGAGGTCGATAGGTGGCGTTTTCCTCAATAAGGTCTTTTCTGCTTTGTTACTGGGAGATTAACGTTTTCCTCAATAAGGTCTTTTCTGCTTTGTTACTGGGAGATTAACGTTTTCCTCAATAAGGTCTTTTCTGCTTTGTTACTGGGAGATTAACGTTTTCCTCAATAAGGTCTTTTCTGCTTTGTTACTGGGAGATTAACGTTTTCCTCAATAAGGTCTTTTCTGCTTTGTTACTGGGAGATTAACGTTTTCCTCAATAAGGTCTTTTCTGCTTTGTTACTGGGAGATTAACGTTTTCCTCAATAAGGTCTTTTCTGCTTTGTTACTGGGAGATTAACGTTTTCCTCAATAAGGTCTTTTCTGCTTTGTTACTGGGAGATTAACGTTTTCCTCAATAAGGTCTTTTCTGCTTTGTTACTGGGAGATTAACGTTTTCCTCAATAAGGTCTTTTCTGCTTTGTTACTGGGAGATTAACGTTTTCCTCAATAAGGTCTTTTCTGCTTTGTTACTGGGAGATTAACGTTTTCCTCAATAAGGTCTTTTCTGCTTTGTTACTGGGAGATTAACGTTTTCCTCAATAAGGTCTTTTCTGCTTTGTTACTGGGAGATTAACGTTTTCCTCAATAAGGTCTTTTCTGCTTTGTTACTGGGAGATTAACGTTTTCCTCAATAAGGTCTTTTCTGCTTTGTTACTGGGAGATTAACGTTTTCCTCAATAAGGTCTTTTCTGCTTTGTTACTGGGAGATTAACGTTTTCCTCAATAAGGTCTTTTCTGCTTTGTTACTGGGAGATTAACGTTTTCCTCAATAAGGTGTTTTTCTTTATTTTATTAACGGAGAGGGAGTGGATTTGGGAAGAGAGGTGACAAAAGAGAAGGCTTCGTTTAATTCCTTTCAGTTTTCATTATTCTTATAAGCTAGGCCGAGTGGTTAGTACGTTTGGCTAATGAACAAAGGGACCTGGGTTCGAGTCTCGGGTAAAGCATCGATATTTGTTGTGTTTCTGCTGAGGTTCCGACATTCTCACACACATGGCTGTTAGACCTCTGTGTCACGCAGCTGCATGAGAGGATATTTATTTCTTATTTACCTCCTATCGCTTTTCGCTCGACATTTCTCGGTTTGTTGGTTTGTGGATTTGTCAAAGAGTTGCTCCACCATATCTTTTGAACGCGATGAGGATTTTTGTATCAATCGAAAGCTTGTGACTCAGGGAGTGTTTTAGGTATAAAATAATTGACCTCCCATGCTTCCTTCCTCCCCGAAAAAAGGGGAAATGTGAAAGCGATTGTTCCTTTATATCTACAGAGCTCGAGTGCCAAAAGCAACAAGCTATACGTCAAATGAAAGCTTATGACGAGAGGAGTGTCACAGATGATTCAAAACTAACTGCCTATGGTTTCTTCGCCCTAAAAATGGGAAATATGAAAATGATTGTTCCGCTATATTTTCCGAAAGCGAAAGCCTACATTTACGAGTTAGGTGTCAAATAAAAGCTCATACGATGTAATAGATTGTTTCGAATTTTATCCTTCACTATTCTCCACCCCCTTAGGGGGGAGATTTTCTCGGAGGTGGATATATATCTCAAATTAAAGCTTGTCACGTGTCCAATTTCGTGGACTGCATTAAATACGACTACAAAAACATGGGGGGGGGGAAAATGTGGTCGATGTTCATGCATCGAATGAAAGTTTCTGAAGGTAGGTGCTTTTCATGATCATCATCATCATCATCCTCAAGCAGTCATGGGCTACGGAGGTCCAACCAGACCGTGCAATTTAGTTCTCCAAGCAAGTCTGTCCTGAGCTACATCTGCTGCATCTGGCCACTGCACACCAATTCTAATAAGGTCCTGTTTGACATGGTCTGCCCCCCCGCATCCTAGGTCTCCCCCTCTTTCTGAAGCCTTTAGGCACACTGTTCATAACCCTATTCGCCAATCTATAATTATCCATACGGGCAACATGGCCAAACCAACGGAGTCTCTCTCTGCACAATATGCTGCTTAAAGGAGGTTGCAAACTCCTTTGCCTAACCTCATCATTAGTTACAAAGTTAAACCACCTAATACCCAAGATACTGCGTAAGCATCTAGAATCAAAAGCATCTAGTTTCCTGTTATCTTGTTTACAAAGTGTCCAAGTTTCACTACCATAACTAACCCTAGAAAGAACCAAACTATTATACAGTCTAATTTTAGTCTTTAGGTGTATACGCCTATTTCTCCACACTCTCCATAGATTCTTAAAAGTCCCGGCAGCAATCCCTATTCGTCTGTTAATCTCATGCCGCACATCACCATTATCCGTTACATAGCTCCCAAGATAATTAAACTGTGACACCTGCTCAAGACTGCAACCATTCAGATTAACTGAATCACAGCCTGCCTGACCAATTTTCATCACTTTAGTTTTCTCTCTGTTTATAACCAAACCTACTCTACTACCAGTCTCATCAACAGCTCGAATGAAAGAGTTCATCTCATCAACATCATTTGTCAAAAGGGATAAATCATCAGCATAATCTAAATCAGAAATTTTCGTATCTCCAGTCCATTTAAGGCCAAAATCTTTCCCTTAAAGTGAATTTCGCATAACATAATCAATAACCAAGCTAAACAGAAAAGGAAACAAAATGCACCCTTGTCGAACAACAGAAGTAATGCTAAACCAATTGCTAACAAGCCTTACTAACTCTCACACACGACTCAGTGTTATTATAGAGAGCTTTCATTATGTTAACTAACTTGTCTGGTATACCATATGATCTCACAATCAACCACAAATTATGACGATCAACAGAGTCGAAAGCCTTTTTGAAATCAACCAAGCTAGCAACCAAAGGTTTCTGAAACTCTAAACATTTCTCAAGAATCTTCCTAAGTGAAAATATCTGATCCACACATCCCCTACCACTTCTGAATCCACATTGCTCATCACGCAATTGCCTGTCAACCAGATTCTTAATTCTATTAAGCACAATCATGGAAAGAACTTTACCTGGAACAGAGAGTAGGCTGATACCCCTATAGTTATCACAAGAACTGCGATCACCTTTTTTGAAAATAGGGATAACAATAGCTCTGGTAAAATCCTTAGGAACCATGCCTTTATCATAAACGTTATTCAAAATTTCAGTCATCCAAGTGGTAACTGAAACATTCCCAGCTCTAAGCATTTCCGTAGTAATTTCATCTATACCTGGGGATTTATGAAGTTTAAGTTTAGAAACAGCCAAAATAACTTCAGATTGTGTTATAGGGCCAACATTAAAGCCACCAATGCATCTATCATCATTGCAAACAATCGGAGTAGAACTAGCTACATTGTTTAGAACATCACTGAAATGCTCAGCTCACCTAGCCATGACAGAATCCTCACCTTCTATAACCTTACCTTGTTTATCCTTCAATCCCTGTATACCTGTCCGTTTTCTACCACACAAAACATTAACTAACTGGTACAGCTCTCTGCTGTTGTGCTGTCTAACTGCTTCCTCGGCTTTGTCAGCCAAACCATCAAGCCAAAGATTCTTATCAGCAGCTAACTGATCTTTTACACGTTTATTAAGTTCTCTGTAATGCTTTCTATTAGGACTGGTAGGGTATTGATTAAGGACATTCCTGCAGTTCTTTCTTTCCGAAATAAGCTCAAGTACCTTATCACTCAAATAATTCTGTCTCCTCTGCTCCTTTTTTTCCTAAAAGAGTACTGTTAGTTTCCAAAAAAGCCTGTTTAAAGTGGTCCCATTCTTCCTGAACTTCAGTAGTAAACAAACCATGACTGTCATAATGACTAAGTAACCTATCATGGTAAGCTTTAGCTATAACTGGGTCTTTCAGAGCTTCAGTATTAAAGGTAAAATTTTTAACCCTTGCACAACACTTTTTAAGTTTAAGTTGCAAAACACTTTTAACAAGATAATGGTCAGATCCAATTTCAGCTCCCCTATATGCCCTGGTATTCCTAACAGAACTAGCCCATTTGCTGTTAATTAATATGTAATCAATCATATTCTTATGCAGCCCATCAGGTGAAACCCATGTGTACTTATGTATGTCGCGGTGTTTGTAATAAGTGTTAGTTATTCTGAATCCATTGAGTTTACTTACCTGTAGGAGACGTTGCCCATTGTCATTGCAGCTACCAATACCAAAAGGGCCTATTACTCCTCCCCAAAGGTCAGAGTCAGTACCAACTTTGGCATTGAAGTCACCAAGAACAAGGGTAATATCTCCTTTCTTGACAGAATTCAAAATATCCTGAAGTTGTTCATAAAACCTATCCTTCTCATCCTCATCGGCATCCTCAGTGGGGGCATAACAGCAGATAACATTCAAGTCGTTAATGCTTGTCTGAAATTTTGCTGTAAGAAACCTTTCATTAATGCACTCATATCCTAGAAGAGCATCGCTAGCGTGTCTGCTGAAAAGCAGACCCACGCCTTGGTGATGCTTATTGTCGTCCCTCCCTGAAAAGAGAAATTTAAGATTATTTTTAAGAATCTGACCTTTATCTGTCCATCTGGTCTCTTGCAAACCGATAATATCTAAATTATAACGGTGGAATTCTTATGTGAGAACATCAAGAGAAAAAGCTCTGTGCAGAGTCCTCACATTCCAACTACCTATGGAGAGAAAATGGTTAGTTGGATGTTTAAATAAACTATGTTTATTGAGAGAGGGAATGCCGACAATATCAAACAGCCCCCTAATCGCAGACATGGGGCAAAGACCCGTTCCCCCACTACTAAAGGCTGAAGCCATCTACACTGGAAGACTTCCTCCAATGTAGAATTTGACGATGCCAATAGAAGCAAAGAGTTCAGGTGCCTGCGATGACTTCTGCTCAGGATTATCCACCAGCTGATAAACATATCCTGTGAATCTATTCACTTGGGGCTGTCAATCCACAAACAAACAGGAAAACAGCGGAAGATTCCCCCCCCCCCCCAACAGAAGCCGACCAGTGCAGCAAAATCAGGATCCATAATCAAGCTCAGAGCCATAATTCAGTCCAGTCCAGTGGGTTTATATGGTCAGCACCAGGACCCTGTGTGGTTGCCCACTCCTCAGCAGGGTAGAAAGAAAAGAAAAGTATCCATAGTTGTCCAGATCAGTAGGCCACACTAATCTGGCAGCCTTCCCCTTCCGTTCACTTCCACAAGAGAATATCTCTTTTGAAAGGTACTAACGGTCTGCACCACGAGACGGCGGGGTCGGACATTAGGTGCTAGGCCTGGCAGGTTCTATGCATCATCACAGGGGATTGGTGCATAGCTCTCCTTCCAGTGACTACCTAGCTACCATTTACAGACTAGTGACAAAGAAAAAATATAAATAATTTTAAAAACTTTAAAGAAGTAATCTTCCCATATGTGCCGTAAAAAGTAGAAAATATAACTAAATCACATCGATGATGCAATCAGCCACTGAATTCGTATTCACTTCAAAGGAAGACAGGCCACCGATTTATCTACTCAGCAAGATTGACGGCGCCCTATTTTCCTTCTAACTGAATACGAACTCAGTGACCATCGACATGATTTAGGTTTATTTTCTGCTTTTTAAGGCGTGTATAGAAAGATGGATTATTTATAAATTTATAAATTTATTTATATTTTCTTTATTTGAAATACTAATACAGAGTTTGTGAAATATTGCCGTTTAAAATTTCAAACAACCCTCTCTATAAGAAGCTGAGTGTAGCTTAATGTAATAGAGAAAACTGCGAAGAAATAAATGTCGGCAAGTTTGAATCGAAAATGAGAAGGTTTGTACTTTACACTTAAAAAGAAAGATCTAAACCACGATGATCCTTTTCAATATTTCTTAGGAACGTGCTTCGATATCTGGAATGGATATCATCCTTTAAATTGCAAATTTTATTTTATTTATTTTAGTCGTTTCACTTCATCTTGAAATGTGTATCATATATACACATACCTAATCCTCAAGCAGCTAGGGGCTACGGAACAATTGTGCTCTCCAAACAAGTCATTCCTGAACCACAGTTGCTGCATTTGGCCACTGTACGACAATTCTAACCAGGTCGTGTTTCACACAGTCTGTCCACCGCAGCAACCCCTCATATTTCTGAGGCTTTCAGACCCACTGTTCATAACTCTATTTGCTAACCTCTACTTATTCATACGAAAAACATGGCCAAACTAACGCAGACTCTTTCTGCATAAGAAGCCATCCAACGGAGTTTTCCAACTCTTCCCTCTGACTTATCATTACTTCATCATCATCATCATCATCATCCTCAAGCAGCCATGGGCTACGGAGGTCCAACCAGACCGTGCAATTTAGTTCTCCAAGCAAGTCTATCGTGAGCTACATCTACTGCATCTGGCCACTGCACACCAATTCTAACAAGGTCCTGTTTGACATTGTCTGCCCACCGCATCCTAGGTCTCCCCTTCTTTCTGAGGCCTTTAGGCACACTGTTCATAACCCTATTCGCCAATCTATAATTATTCATACGGGCAACATGGCCAAACCAACGGAGTCTCTCTCTGCACAATATGCTGCTTAAAGGAGGTTGCAAACTCCTTTTCCTAATCTCATCATTAGTTACAAAGTTGAACCACCTAATGCCCAAGATACTGCGTAAGCATCTGGAATCAAAAGCATCTAGTTTCCTGTTATCTTGTTTACAAAGTGTCCAAGTTTCACTACCATAACCAACCCTAGAAAGAACCAAACTATTATACAGTCTAATTTTAGTCTTTAGGTGTATACGCCTATTTCTCCACACTCTCCATAGTTTCTTAAAAGTCCCAGCAGCAATCCCTATTCGTCTGTTAATCTCATGCCGCACATCACCATTATCTGTTACATAGCTCCCAAGATAATTAAACTGTGACACCTGCTCAAGACTGCAACCATTCAGATTAACTGAATCACAGCCTGCCTGACCAATTTTCATCACTTTAGTTTTCTCTCTGTTTATAACCAAACCTACTCTACTACCAGTCTCATCAACGGCTCGAATGAAAGAGTTCATCTCATCAACATCATTTGCCAGAAGGGCTAAATCATCAGCATAATCTAAATCAGAAATTTTCCTATCTCCAGCCCATTTAAGGCCAAAATCTTTCCCTTGAAGTGAATTTCGCATAACATAATCAATAACCAAGCTAAAGAGAAAAGGAGACAAAATGCACCCTTGTCGAACACCAGAAGTAATGCTAAACCAATGGCTACAAGCCTTACCAACTCTCACACACGACTCAGTGTTATTATAGAGAGCTTTCATAATATTAACTAACTTGTCTGGTATACCATATGATCTCACAATCAACCACAAATTATGACGATCAACAGAGTCGAAAGCCTTTTTGAAATCAACAAAGCTAGCAACCAAAGGTTTCTGAAACTCTAAACATTTCTCAAGAATCTGCCTAAGTGAAAATATCTGATCTACACATCCCCTACCACTTCTGAATCCACATTGCTCATCACGCAATTGCCTGTCAACCAGATTCTTAATTCTATTAAGCACAATCATGGAAAGAACTTTACCTGGAACAGAGAGTAGGCTGATACCCCTATAGTTATCACAAGAACTGCGATCACCTTTTTTGAAAATAGGGATAACAATAGCTCTGGTAAAATCCTTAGGAACCATGCCTTTATCATAAAAGAGATTCAGAATTTCAGTCATCCAAGTGGTAACCGAAACATTCCCAGCTCTAAGCATTTCCGTAGTAATTTCATCTACCCCTGGGGATTTATGAAGTTTAAGTTTAGAAACAGCCAAACTAACTTCAGATTGTGTTATAGGGCCAACATTAAAGCCACCAATGCATCTATCATCATTGCAAACAATGGGAGTAGAACTAACTACATTGTTTAGAACATCACTGAAATGCTCAGCCCACCTAGCCATGACAGAATCCTCCCCTTCTATAACCTTACCTTGTTTATCCTTCAATCCTTGTATGCCTGTCCGTTTTCTACCACACAAAACATTAACTATGTGGTACAGCTCTCTGCTGTTGTGCTGTCTAACTGCTTCCTCGGCTTTGTCAGCCAAACCATCAAGCCAAAAATTTTTATCAGCAGCTAACTGATCCTTTACAAGTTTATTAAGGTCTCTGTAATGCTTTCTATTAGGACTAGTAGGGTATTGATTAAGGGCATTCCTGCAGTTCTTTCTTTCCGAAATAAGCTCAAGTGCCTTATTACTCAGATAATTTTGCCTCTTCTGCTCCTTTTTTCCTAAAAGAGTACTGTCAGTGTCCAAAAAAGCCTGTTTAAAATGATCCCATTCTTCCTCAACTTCAGTAGTAAGCAAACCATGACTGTCATAATGACTAAGTAACCTATCATGGTAAGCTTTGGCTATAACTGGATCTTTCAGAGCTTCAGTATTAAAAGTAAATTTTTTAACCCTAGCACAACACTTTTTAAGTTTAAGTTGCAACACACTTTTAACAAGGTAATGGTCAGATCCAATTTCAGCTCCCCTATATGCCCTGGTATTCCTAACAGAACTAGTCCATTTGCTGTTAATTAATATGTAATCAATCATATTCTTATGCAGCCCATCAGGTGAAACCCATGTGTACTTATGTATGTCGCGGTGTTTGTAATAAGTGTTAGTTATTCTGAATCCATTGAGTTTACTTACCTGTAGGAGACGTTGCCCATTGCTATTGCAGCTACCAATACCAAAAGGGCCTATTACTCCTCCCCAAAGGTCAGAGTCAGTACCAACTTTGGCATTGAAGTCACCAAGAACAAGGGTAATATCTCCTTTCTTGACAGAATTCAAAATATCCTGAAGTTGTTCATAAAACCTATCCTTCTCATCCTCATCGGCATCCTCAGTGGGGGCATAACAGCAGATAACATTCAAGTCTTTAACGCTTGTCTGAAATTTTGCTGTAAGAAACCTTTCATTAATGCACTCATATCCTAGAAGAGCATCACTAGCGTGTCTGCTGAGAAGCAGACCCACGCCTTGGTGATGCTTATTGTCGTCCCTCCCTGAAAAGAGAAATTTAAGATTATTTTTAAGAATCTGACCTTTATCTGTCCATCTGGTCTCTTGCAAACCGATAATATCTAAATTATAACGGTGGAATTCTTATGTGAGAACATCAAGAGAAAAAGCTCTGTGCAGAGTCCTCACATTCCAACTACCTATGGAGAGAAAATGGTTAGTTGGATGTTTAAATAAACTATGTTTATTGAGAGAGGGAATGCCGACAATATCAAACAGCCCCCTAATCGCAGACATGGGGCAAAGACCCGTTCCCCCACTACTAAAGGCTGAAACCATCTACACTGGAAGACTTCCTCCAATGTAGAATTTGACGATGCCAATAGAAGCAAAGAGTTCAGGTGCCTGCGATGACTTCTGCTCAGGATTATCCACCAGCTGATAAACATATCCTGTGGATCTATTCACTTGGGGCTGTCAACCCACAAACAAAAAGAAAACACAGCGGAAGATTTTCCCTCCACAGAAGCCCACCAGTGCAGCAAAATCAGGTTCCATAATCAAGCTCAGAGCCATATATCTGTCCAGTCCAGTAGGTTTATATGGTCAGCACCAGGACCCTGTGTGGTTGACCACTCCTCAGCAGGGTAGAAAAAAAAGAAAAGTAGCCATAGTTGTCCAGATCAGTAGGCCACACTAATCTGGCAGCCCTCCCCTTCCGTTCACTTCCACAAGAGAGTATCTCTTTTGAAAGTTACTAACGGTCCGCACCACGAGAAGGCGGGGTTGGACATTAGGTGCTAGGCCTGGCCGGTTCTATGCATCATCACAGGGGATTGGTGCATAGCTCTCCTTCCAGTGACTACCTAGCTACCATTTACAGACCATCATTACTTACAATGTATCAAATACTATCTCCATGTCATTGGTCTGCGAAGGGTGGGGGCCAGGTGGGCAGCTATCGATCCTGAGAGTTTGGAGAGTGGACAAAGATTATATTTTGCCCACCCACGAATTTTGGATTTGATTTTAACTTTGGAAATGATGCCGACAGAGAAACCATTTCTATATGGTATTTTAGCTCCACTTTAATCAGAACTCATTTTTAGTATTTCTGGTGTGATAATGGCATCAGGCTGGTGCGACGCCACCAAGCGGCATTGTTTTTAAGGACGGTAAATTTACCAATAAATTAACGACCATAGTTGCAGTAAGGTTGACCGAGGGAGGTAGTACGACCTACTTTTCAAAAGAATGATCTCCAATTACTTTTAAAAGGGCATTAATATTAGTTAAATTAATCATTAATAACTAAGAGATAACCTGGAGAGAGAGGGGAGGGGGGTGAGGTAGATGTTCAATTTCGCTTCGGGTGGCAAAATAGGTAGCTTTCGCCCTGGATGGGATACACCTTTGGGTTGGCAATCCTCTTCATTGAAAAGTGGGACGTCACGGGCATATAATGTCTCTGTGCATTCTGCCCACCCTGGATTTTTGGACTTGGCACGTCACTAATATGTGTAGAGTTGCATAAACAGACGTCTAATAGATTTGTAGTATATTCATTCTGCGTTTGATTGGCTAAAATGAACGTCAGCTATCATATTTCAGCGGTTACCATGACAGCAGAGAGAGACACGAGGACTGTTAAAGTTCTTACCTGGCTCTCTGACGTCCACGTCTCCTTGTGGGGCTGGGCGACTTCCTAGATGGTTGTCATGACGACTAGCCGACTGATGAGGCGAGCGTTGAGGACTGGTCTCTTTGTTTATCGGTCGTCCTGTAAAAAGAAGAAAAAACATTCGATTAGGAAAAAAATTATTTGGAGGAAAAGATTTCAAAATGAATATATATATAAATATATCGTTTGCTGTAGCACAAAATACGTCTATCTTTTCAATTAAAGGAGAAACCAAATTCGAAGCCTATTGCCTTTTAAAGTAACTGTTTTAGGAAAAAGAGCACATGTATTTACATATTTGCATTTCGTATCGGTTCTCTGAATAATTTTTTTTTTTTAAAATTACTCTCTATATATATTTTTTGTGTCTGATGGAAGAATCCTACCTTATCGAGGTCATAGACATGCTCCTTGAAGATAGAAGCCATCTTTTCTAACCTCATACAAGGGTAACATTTTCCCTTCGTTTTCTAAAACATATCTTGAAAAATGTGTGAAATATGAACAAGCTTCAAAATTTTTACCTTCCATTACCTTTCTAGCATTCTCATTCCCCTTTTCTTTTCACCCCCCTAGAACCAGTTCTTTATGCATAGGTGAAACAACAGCTCCCCGTTCCCATCCTCTGCTTCGTTTAAAGGTTTAGTTTATATCCTACACGTTTTAGAAACACTCCTAACGATTCGTTCGATTTCGGTTGACAATAATATACGCACCGAATCCAGCCTACTACACAATTGGTGTGTTTGGGTGTGAGTCGAAATTGAAATTATTTTCATCATTTCCGATCATTTCATATACATTCTTAAGTTGATCGCTGAATTTAATTTCCGTTAATGTAACATATAAGAAAGCAAGAGCTTTATCAACAGGCAAAATAGCAAACACGGAAAGATTACAAGATATCGAATGTTTATTCCATTATAATGGCTATGCTTGCAAGCACGTGGATTAAAAAGTTAACCATACCCCGTTTCACGTCACTTGATACCTGATGTAAACAAAGACCTCTTTGCGTGTTGGCTAAAGACCGATCACTACTTAAAGTGCATTTAGCGCAAAAAATTAAAGTGTAGCTTTTTCTGATAGATTGGTTTTGGCAAAGCAATAGTCAGGAAAAACAAATTGATTTGGATGCCAGATGATGCACTCCAAGTTTATTAGCATTTAAAACTAATGATCAGGAGATTTATGAATTTGAACGAAATTAAGAAGGTGAAATCAATTTCAATTTTAAATTCACGCGGAAGAGTACGCCATTCGTGATCAACATTGAAATTTGTGATTTGCTCCCCAAATTCATTGAGTAAGATCGATCGTTGTTTCCTTTACAGCATCGTTATAGATCACTTGGCCCACTCCTGACTCATAAGACTTTTTTAAACAAAAAAAAAAAACGTAACTTCCGTTGCAGAAATATCAGCCGTATTTTCTGATTTCGTTTGTCTGTTCGCTTGATGACAACCCTGATCTGGCCTTGCAAAGCTCACGGGTTAAGAGATTCTGAATTCATCTAACTATAACCGTTTAACTTAACCGTTTTCTATACATACTCAAGAAGTAGAAAACTAGCATCAGATAAATTTCAAGCAAATAAGCTGGCGTAGCTGGAAGGTGGGGGGGGGGGGAGTATGGAGTTATAATCCCGTTGAGAGTTTCGATACCTTACATAAGGATAGTTTAAATGAAAACTGGGCAACCCCTATATCTGTGCAATGGATTGAGGGATCTTTGTGCCTTCACACAGGAAAGCAGGAATACAGAGCAGGAACTTATTAACACCAGAAACAGTGGCAAATATCAGCATCAACATGAGAGACGTAATATATACATTCGAGGCCAACGCAGCATGGCAGTATTCAAAACTGAACAATGTGCGCTCTGCATACGTTTTATCTGATTATCAGAGTCAGCTGTTTATTGAGTTTCTGGGCTGTGGTGACACCACCAATTCGTAATGAACGATATTATAAAACTTTCAGCAGTTGAAGACAGCCAATGAAGTCGAAGTGGCTCTTCTTTCGAGTAGAAAAGGTTATTTTATTGCCTGACAGCACCATCCGTTCCCATACTGCCCAAGTAAAAATAATAATGTCCAACACGTATGATTGGGAATGCGTGGAGAATGTCTTCTCTGAAGGCGTGGCATTTCCACTATTCCACTATTTATGTAGAAATTCACTATTATATTTTCACTTTTATGGACCTCTACAAAACGCCATGAAAGGAAGAAGAAAGTTGAATTCGGAAGAAGAGGGGCTCTAGACTTCCTTGTGCAACTGCTAAAGTCGCTCTGGGAAAGAAGGAATCAAGTTGCTAATGTAATGCCTAAACTTGACATGCTGAATTGGAACAGACCAATAAATAATTTACCCTTCATTATAAACTTGTCTACTTTTTATTTGAATGACCCTTTCAGACCTTATTTTAGACCTAATTTAGATCTTTGATGTTGGACCGGCCAAAGCTATTTTGTCACCCTGAGCTAATTGGGCGGGGGTGGTCCTGTCGGTAGTGTGCTAGGCTCGTAATCTGCATTTCCCAGGTTCGAATCCCAGCTGGGTGAGGGTCAGATTTATCTCCGCAAAATTCCCCGCCCTGCCCACGGTCAGTAGGGGATACCGATGGGCTTGGAAAGGCCGCCGTCCGTCGGATGGAACGTTAAGCCGTGGCCCCGTGTGCGGGAGAGCCATAACCTGTGCACGTTAAAGAACACGCTGGATGGCCTTGACGGGAGGCTACCATCTGTCTCCCAACAGCTGTTCAAGTGGGTTCTCACCCCCAACCTGCTCTGAGCCTTCGGGGTCCATGTGACCTGGCCATTTAGACCATGGTGTGCAAAAAAGTGCCGCTCAGAGGTAAAACAACCCAACCCTGAGGTAACTTGGACTTCTCCAAGTCTAATCTTAGATATTAATGATTAATTTAGCTAAATTTAATGTCATTTTAAAAGCAATCGAAAATCATCTTTTAAATATAGGTCGCACTTTCTTCAGTCAATTTTACTGCAGCTATGGATGTTTGTTTGCAAATTTGTCGCCAATAAAAAAAATACTGCCCGGTACAGCAACACGTGCAATAGCGCCTCCCCTGCTTGGAGATATACTAAAAGACAACATTTGTTCGTGTACTAGTGGCAACGGCAAAGTGTTTCTTCCTGTCCTGCGGAAGGTTGCAATTGGCCATTCTGAGAGATGTCAAATTTTGAACATTTTCTGATATGAAATTCTATAAAAAATGTCTCGATTTATTCGATTATTGGGTTCCGGTTAGTGAGGTAGGTTCATTTACAATTATGATACTTTCAGCGGACATTTTGTAATTCATTTCCATGCTCTCATTATCGACCGTCAATATTGAAAAAAAAAATGCCTCTAAAATGAATTGGTGCTTTACCAGTGACTTATTCAAGATGTAATAGCCCTCTTCATTTCCAACATCCCGCAGGATCTCTCGCTTTTTTTTCTTGTCATTTTAGTATAACAGATATTGATGAAGAACTGAATTGGGTCGGTGTATAGCTTATGATACTCAGCCAACAGATGGCATTGCTCAAGTGGCGTGTGACGTCGAAATGTAATGTATGATGTCGAAGTGTAAAGTATGACGTAAAACGTAACTGTTGGTTATTGGTGGCCTATGGCTCTTTGTTTCTTTTGGGTGGATAACGTGGAGTCACGTGTTTATGTGTGTGATTTGACGGGAAGTGAAGTTACGTTTGTTTTTTTTCACCACGAAGTCGTTCATGGCGAAAATCGTCATGACTTCTTTGGATAATATGCCTGTACGGTTAGAGGTAAGTGCATATGTATCGTATATTTAATGAGGGTTTTTTTAGTGATAGTTAGAATAAGTGTTTTTTTTTAAAATTCATTAAGATATGGTAAAAAATGTTATTAAAGATATTTTGGAACTGAAATTATTTAATATTAGGAGAGTCGTTGTTGATAGTGTTAGTGAACTGCTTTGTAATGCTAAGGTTTGGAAGTGGGAGTTCGGTAGCTTTTTACTGTTGTGTGCAGGGGGAATATTTTTGTAAGTTGTTTGGAATGAGGGGCATTCGAAGGGGTAGGGAGGAGGGGCTAACCAGATACAATTATGTTAATTTTTTTATGTTTAGTATGATGCAGTAGTATGTGTTTTGTTGTGAGTGGAAGAAAATGACAAAAATTTATAATGAGTTAAGTTTTAAAAATGAGAGTTTTTATGGGATGTTAAGGTTTTAGGAGAATAGTTTTTGGTGAAACGTATAGAGTTTTCACAGGATTCTAATGTGGAGGGGGGAGTATGCATTGGGGAAAGAATGCTGGAAGTTTTTTCGTATGGGACTAAATATGGCGGTAGTAACGAACTCGTGTATTTCGTTATTGCAGTTTGGAATGAATCGAGTGTTTTTTAGTAGTTACGTGTAGTATGGTAATTATTAGTGTATTATGGTGATTTATTAATTTTGTTATATATTTTGGAGTCTTTTAAAGTTACTTATATGATTTTTTGTGGATATGTAGAAGCGTTTGGCGGCTTTTTGATGTAGAAATTATGTATTGGGTTGTTTTACCTGTGAGCGGCACTCTTTTGCACACTATGGCGAAATGGCCAGGTCACAAGGACCCTGAAGGCTCAGAGAAGGTTGGGGACCCACTGGAACAGCTGTTGGGAGACAGATGGTATCCTCCCGTCAAGGCCATCCAGCGTGTTCTTTAACGTGCATAGGGTATGGCTCTCCCACACACGGGGGACACGTCTTAACGTCCCATCCGACGGACGGCGGCCTTTCCAAGCCCATCGGTATCCCCTACTGACGTGGGCAGGGCGGGGAATTTTGCGGAGATAAATCTCAACGCTGATCCAGCTGGGACTCGAACCTGGGAACTGCAAATTATGAGCCTGGCGCCCTACCGACTGAGCCACCTCCGCCGCAGAAATTATGGGTATTGTAGAATTGTCGGTGTGGAAAAACATGGTAACTTTTGATGGAGTCAGGAAAGTAATAATTTAGAGGAGGGCTATTTGAGATATAAGAGTATTTTTTTTTGTATCTGAGGAGATTATTCAGTTTCTGGGACTTTTTTATAATTCGGTCGTCGGTACACTGTTTCCGATTTTCATGTTTTTCGGTTTGTGTTGCCTGGGAGGACATTATTTAGTTTTGGGCTTTTTTATAGTGCGGTCGGCGGAAAGTACCTTTACCATGGTTACGGTACTTTGCGTTTGACGTAAATTCGGGTTTTTCGTTACTATGGTAACGAAAAAAAAATCTTTTTTTCTAGAAACCCCTGTTTGGGTTAGGGTCTCGGGGGTTGTGGGAATCAACTAAAGGGCCGTTTTGTTACGTTGCGTCAAAAAAATGGCGGCTGAGGACCGTGATCTGTACTACTCCCAGCGATTCATTTTCCTTTAAACTATCACCAGAAGCAACAGCGATTTGAGTAGAAAATTACAACTGACATATTTTGAATAGGTGAATCCTATTTGCGGAGAATGGGTTCCGATGGGGCAGGATTTACAAGAGACGCTTTCAGATATTGGAACAGATAATCCCAAATTTTAAAGAAATTAAAACGAAATTACAAGTCCTTTAACTGGATTATTTCCGTATTTCAAAATCTATTTCCACTTTTTTTGTACTTAACTAGCATTTAGCTACTCTGTGTAGTTTTTTTTTTTTGCACTTATTTATTCAAAGCCATTAAAAATGCATTATTCCCTAGCACTCGAACTCTTCTTGTTTTTTCCCTCTTAAACCCTTGAGTCTTAATTAAAGAACTCCCCCCCCCCACTTCATTAATGGCCGAAGGAATAGCTGACGACCTAACTTCATGAACGATTCGAAGCTGCAGAAGTGCGTGCATTAATAAACTCTGAACGAACCAGTCCGAGCGAATGAAGAGCACCTGAAGCGCAATTGCATTATTTTCCTTTTAATCGCAGTATTTAGTTGGATTATCATTAGCAATTGGATTAGAAACGCATTTGCTCTCGTGCAGATGGCAGAGGAAGCCAGGCGCCATATTGGGTACTTTTCCATTATTGTAGGGGGGGGAGGATGATTTCAGGCGCGGAAGACTTTTTTTTTTGTTAACACATAACTTGTAGAACAGATATGAATCAGCCAATCTGGAAGATGCTTCAAGAGGTGAAGGAGATTGGCCAGGGAGGAAGGAGTGCTGAAAAAGTTGTGCAAGGGAAAGAGTTTAAGAGAAAGAAATATGAGACAGGATATTAAAAAAAAAATCCTCATTTCAGAAGATCTCTGCTCCATGTGTCGTAGGTTTCCTTGATAATTCTGTGACATCAGAATGAAGTGTATCACCTTGATTTAATCGTATCAAAGGGAAATCGAGCCAAATTGGAAGCACTGATGATGGAAATTAGAACCACGCGAAGATAAATTTCAGTAATAGAGAAAAACAGGAGAAATGGCCTGTAATCATTGAATAGTTAGCTGAAAATTTCAAATCTTTTCACCTATACGTGTCTCATGATGAGAGGACATTTTCTTTTCTTCTGTTATTGAATCTTGCATTGGTCACCCTCGTTGGTACATGTTTCACTAACAACTGCTGATTATTTCATCATATCTATGGTCAGCTAGGCTGGAATGTTTGCTACCAGAAAGACGCTACTGGATGCCAGCAAAAAAGACCTGTTTTCGATAAATTATTATTTTCATGGACAATAATAAGCCTATTGAAACTTATTGAAAAGACGATGAATAAAATTTTAGGCTTTGGACGGAGGTTTATATACTTTGCAAAGTCTGGAGTGAGCCATTTCTTATTTTTCTTTGGAAAAGTTTTTCTAGAAGAGAAAATAAATGAATAACAGGCTCGGATCTAGATACTAAAAGGGAAGGGGGGTAGAAGGGGGGAGGGCAAGACACTTGAATTCCATTGCAGTGGAACTCCCTTGGTTTTAGAAATTTAAAAATATTATTGAAAAATGCGTGAACTAGGTTTAATAATTTTTGGTCTCCATTGCCCTTACTAGCATTCTCAATGGGGAGGGAGGGAGGGGATATGTCTCCTTTCTCCCTTAAGTCCCGTCCTACGAGAAATTAATTGATTTGAGGGAACGAAAATATTAAATTGATGTAGAAATCGAAACGAAAGATCGTGATCTCCCTTTCTCAACAATTATTTCAACAATCTGTTTTGAGTATTTGACAGTCACTCTTTGCTATGGCAACTCGAACACCTCACGGGAATCGAACTAGGGTATTCAGAAAAATGAAATTACTTTGCTAGCCAGTGACTCAATGGTTGGTTGGTTAAATGTAGTTAATTCACTGTAGCAGCTGAACTGCAAACTTTTCTGAAAAAATGAAAAAAAAAAAACGTTAAAAACTCTTCTCGTTTTTTTCTTCGTTTTTGAAAATTGCATACTCTTCTTGTAACTTGTTCGCAATAACCAAATAGTTATATTACATAATCAGATATAAAAACTTTTTAATTTTGAACCGAATCATCGCCCTGAAGCTTAAAACAAATATTAAGAACGTGTATAAATGATAAAAACTGTACGCGATTTATCAGACTTTATCAGACCCTTTTCATATGATGTTCTCTCGTTGTGTATTCTGTCGATTGTCTTGCAAAAAATATCTTACCTCTTATTATGCTGACTGAAATAAAAAATATTTTTTTTTCTTATAACATCAACGGTAGGTTTTTCATTTTCTGTTTAGTTAATTAACAATAATTTTTGTTTCAACCTGCACATTTCAACGCTTAACGCACACGAAAGCAAAAGCGCAGATCCCCCAATATCTGCTGCCAAGCAAGCGCCCCCCCCCCCTCAGTCCATCACCAAAGAAAAGAAATGACGCAACAACTAACCCGTTCCGTCGACGAGGCCTCCGTCTCGAGAGTTGTCCACTACGCCCGCTGGACTAGGACAGATACACTGTGCCGGACAAGGAGGACAAGAGGGAGGTGTTGGGGTGACGGTGCTAGTGGTGGTCGTGGTGCTAGGAACTGCAGGAGGGCAACAACAAAGTGGTCACACAGAATACATATAAACAGATCTATCTGAATGAAACAGATCGATGGGAAAGAAACTGAATACAAAAATAAAACACAAACAAATCATAATTCATACATTGTTTTGGGGAGAGCAAAACAAAATAATAGAAACAAAGTAATCTTGTTTTTCGAAAATGACAATCGCAGTATGCGGATAGTTAACAGTGACGTCTTGTTAATGGCAAGTGGGGAGACTGCGCAGTTGACACTTCGATAATTCTCGTGGATCAATCAACTAACGATTTAGGAGAACGATCGGAAGTGTCAACTGCGCAGTCTCATATCTCGTCACTTCCGCTATGTCACTGATAGCAAGATCACCTGATTGAAGCACCAATGAAACCAATCTGGAATACATTTTTAGGAGATTTTATTTTCCCTTTCACTCCGCAAAAAATTAATAAGGAACAAAAAATTAGAAATAAGTTACATTTTTGAATTGATTTAGATGAGCCTGGATATTCGAAAGATTTTGTTAGAGTGAGATGTTGACTGTTAGTGAAATTGGAACTTCGTATTATACACGTAAAGATTTGTGCAGAGTCTTGAAGAAATGTTAGCTAAAAACTCAAACGAGAATTTTTACTTATCTTAGAGTCATCTCTTCAAAAATATTCATTTTAATTCATAAACTTTAATTCAAATCTTCCAGTATGTTCATTAATCTTTGAGCGACACGTTAGTCTATACAATGAGCTAAACGGTTAGGTAAGAAGGACTGTAAGGGGTCGAAGCAAGATAGTGGTCCAGTGGGTCTTCTTCCCCTATTAAGATACGGGAAGGAGACCCACTGCACCACGATTAAGATAGGGGAAGATGACCCACTGGACCACTATTAAGATACGGGAAGGAGACCCACTGGACCACGATTAAGATAGGGGAAGGAGATCGACTGGATCAATGTTAAGATAGAGGAAGGAGACCAACTGGACTGCTGTTAAGATGGAAGGAGACACACTGGACCGCTATTAAGATGAAAGGAGAACCACTGGACCGTTGTTAAGATAGGGGGAGACCCACTGCACCACTTAAGATAGGGGAAGGAGACCCACTGCACCACTATTAAGATAGGGGAGAGACCAACTGGACCGCTGTTAAGATAGACTATCTCGTCAAGGCCATCTACAGTGTTCCTTAGCGTGCACCGGTTGGATCTCCTGAACCACGGCTTAACGTCGCATTCTACCGAAGGAAACTATCCCTAGCCCCACCGGAGCCACATTTCTCACCGAGGACAGAGAAGGGTTAATGGAGACCATTTCAATGCAGGTATTTCATTGGGACTTGAACCTAAAAATATCGAAGAATGAGCTTGGTGCACTACTCATTAGCTCGGTGAGTTGGAGAGCAGGAGTTTTTTCGTTCGCATCATCTGCAAAGGCGGTTGCTTTGGGATCATTTTCGGCTTCTTTTTGAATTAAAAATAAAGAGCCGGTGAGAGGAAAAACAAAGATCGGACTTGATCTCTTATTTGACCTTGCGATCATCGTCGTTTTGAGAAGAGAGTCGAGGAACCTAAAAGCTCTTTTGCAGAGAGGTGGATTTCTGTATGCAAGGCAACCTTGGAACTGCAATCAGATGCCGCTCAGTGAAACGTTTGCACAAAGACTCTTCGGAAATTGTGCGGTTAAGTGAAAAACAAGATAACTTCAGATCACAGTACTTAAATAAATGTTTTAAAAAAGCAGTTTTTAATAAGAAGAATAAAGAAATATTTGATAGGTTCAGTTTGAATAGACATAAGGATAAAAAAAAGCATTTAAAACTTCCAAATGGATGTGCAAAAACATATATTGCATTCTAATTGTAAAACTTAAAAGTAAAAATATAATATTTACATGAAAGCAAATTAAATAAGCGGAAAGATAACTAATAAAAATAATACAACAGCTAAATCATGCATACACGCATAAACAGAAATACAAATAATAATGAAATGATCCATGCCTTGATGGTGGTAAATTGTAGTTCTGTGTTTGTTTACTTAGCAAAAATGCTGAATAGAGACAGGAATTGTGTATAGAGGCAATGATCTGTACATACCTTCCTACAATTAATTTTCTCATTCTCTAAAATATACTTTAACTTCCATTTAGAGCTAAGTTTTTTTTTGTTTGCAGATAAACTTAGCTCTAAACGAAAGTTAAAAATAGTTAGAGTTAATATCGACTGTTAGTTCTAAATAACAAGAAGAATTAGGTCAAAAATGAATTTTTTTTTAACGTTTTACACTAAATTCGGGACATGATACCCACGCTTTGCAATCTTTATCTATTTTGAAAGACCTTTTTGAACTTGAGTCAGTCCCGTTGTTGGAATGACGAGATGTACCTTTTTCAAATGTGTACGTCAGCACAAAAATTTCGGAAAGTGTAGCATCCTGTTACGGATTTTGGGAATGAAAAGTGGACTATTTTTCAAACTAAAATTTCGAGCAATTTGCTACGACGAAGAGTTAAAGAAGAAATGGGGATTAATAATTTTTTTACAACTAGGGTAAAAGCTATCGGGAAGTGTCATGTTCTTTTTAATTGAAAAATAACGCTAACAAATACTTCAGTAGAGGGACGAATAAAATTTTTTCTACATCGATGCATGCGCAAAACTTGTGCGAAACAATTTAAATTAGCGGTGAGGAAAAGGAGTTAAATTGTCTTATGTGGCACAAACCCAATTGAAGGCGATTAAATCGCTAATGAATCAAAGAAACACTCGTTTCGAATCGGCGATCAGATTCGCGAAGGAGGAGGAGGCTTTCTCCAGAAGTCGGACATCCTTTACCACAAATCGATCGAAACCAATTCAGCTTCTCCAAAAGATAAATTCCCCCGAGGTAAAATGTTAGTTTCATTTAGATTATTGATTCATTGAACTTTTCCTTTCTTTTTTTTAAATTGGCACCGACTTGTATCTTAATGGAGATTGGTCGATAAGTTCCGAGCCCATTCTTTTTGTCTGAAAGAGAGGCACAAACTGTTTTTTTTTCCTTAGGGTAACTGTATCTTTCATTCATCGACTCATTCATTCTCTCTATCTCAACTAAGCGCAACACCCACTTTGAAAAAGAAACTCACCAGTAACAACAAATGTTGTCGTTGGCTTCGGATCTGGAAGAAGAAAAGATGATTTGGATTAATCTTTCTCTCCAAGACTAACCCCAAATGCTTCACTTTCATTTGACTAAAATTAATCTAAAAGAAAAGATGCACTTTATTTCTTTATTTATTTCTTAGATAAGGAGTTTTTAGAGAAAGAAATATCTTTTTTTCTAATTGCTGATGGAAACATTTTAAGGGATGACAATTTTAAAAACCATATGTAAGTAATAGACACGTATACGATTTTCAAAATTGTCCTTTTAAATGACGAGGAAGACGATTGAGATTCTTATTAATATTCAATTTTGTGTGTTACACTGAACTGGACAATTAATAGTAAAATGCTGAAAAGGTTTACTTTTATGAACTTCAGAATGTTCAGTATTTACATTGTTAAAAAAAACTTTTTTAAAGTGCAGCCGTAAGTTTCGTAAAATTTTCTAAACAAGAGAACTATAATAATTAGTTTTTTTCTCCTTGAAAGAATTTACGAAATTTTGCTGTTAGACTATTTTTTCTAAGGTTATTTGTAAAGTCCACGATACTGATTCATGATAGTAAGAGTTGGAGGGAATCTGCAATGGAAACTTGGATAAGTTATGTATAAAGAAATTGCCTTGAGAACTCAAGCAGCCAATGGGCTAAATAGCCAAATCAAAGACTCCCAGAGTTGCGTAGGGGATCCATTGGAGTGCTGTTAGCAGACAGATGGGAACCTTCAGCCAAGGCCAACAGGGGACTCTTTAACATGTATAATTATAGACACGGCTTTTACCTCCCATTCAAACAGCCTTACCAAACAGCACCCATTTCTCCCTGTGATATATATGGGGGGGGGGGAAGGGAGTTAGCTGAGAAAATCTCAACTCGAACGTTGTTAGGATTCGAACTTGAGAACATCAGATAGTAACCTGGCAGATTACAATTCTTTGTGGGATATTTACGGAAGCATTTCTCGATTGGAGCATCAGTGGTAGAGTACGTATATCACGTTCACGTATAAAATTAAAATTCGTAGAAAATCAATGTCTGAAATGAACTTTTTTCGTATGTGCGCTTGTCGATAATCGAGCAAAGAAATATCTTATTTTAACTCTCCAGTAATAACAGAAATTGCTAATCATTTTATAAAATCCTTATCAGTCCTTGGAAACGTAAAAGAAATCAGTATCTTTTGTGCTCTCCAAATCTCCTCAACTCGGCATTTAATTAAGGATTGAGCCAAATTTTAATGACATATAAAAGGAATGTTAATCATTTATTTCTGTGATCTTGTTTTTGAGAGATAAAACAATCACTTGAGTAATCGATTTCGGTTAGAGGTATCCGCCCCCCCTCACCCTCTCCATTTTCCCGATGTTTATGCATTTACAGTTCAATCTGTATCTATCGACGTTCTGCATCGGAAATTCCTGAACGCAGGCAGCATTGCCCGGTAATCATCCCCCAACCAGCCTACAATTCTGCCTCCCTCGGCCACTTCTCACTTTGGTGACTGTGGGGCCCTGCTAGAATCCTGTTTGCCAGCAGTTGCCGTCTAATAACTCTTGGGCTCTGCACGGCGGGATAAAGGGAGGCTCCCCCCCCCCCCCCCCCGATTTCTCCCACCCACTGCTCGGCGATCAATAAGTACAATAACAGGCATCCATCTGTGATAATGGTTGCCATGGGAACGATGACTGACCTTCCGGACAGCGGGAGTCCCAGCCTTCGGCCACGTTCTGGACGAACTTCTCACTCTTCCAGATTCTAAAAATGAAAAGAAGAAAAACATCATTTCAGTGGAAGAGAAAATAAAACAGAAATCTTTCAACATTTCACTGTAATTTTAATAAAACGTGTGATTAGCGTTTTAAATTTAGTTAAACTGGACATTTTTAATATTTGGAGTGAAAGGATAGAAGATGTTGGGGGAGCATAAAATGCTTTCCGGATTCATGCATCGCATATATAGACAGAAAAATATTTCGGTTAACTTCAATGGATCATTCGGTGTTTTCGCGTCGATGCATTCGAGACATATTTCTGTAAGCACTAAAGAGGCGATGAATTTTATTTATTTGTAAAGTGTTAGATACAGCAGTTGGGGAAAAAATAAGGAAACTCCTTACATGAATTGAAATGCGAAACTCGGTTAAAAAAAGTTATTTTTTCATTTAAAGAAACAGGACGTTAATATAAAGATCTCCAAGGAAGATGTTGCTGAAAATAAAAATATTTTGCCTTACTTTGGGTTTGATTGCTTTACCCCTGAGCGACCCTTTTTTGCAAACAAAGGGTTAAATAACCAGGTCATAAGGACCCCCAAGGGCGCAGGACAGAATTGGGGGAAGGAGATCCACTTGGGAAACTGTTAGCAGAGAGATGGAAGATTCTCTTCAGTCCCATTCAACTTTACCAGGATATGACTCTAGCAGACGGAATCACGGCTAACATCCCATCCGACGGACAGCAATCTTTTCAGGTCGACAGTTGTTCGTTTACTCACGGAGAGCAAGAAGGGGATTCGGCAGTTCAGGTTATTGCCCCACCGAGTGAGCCAAAACCTCGCCTCTTACCTTACATCAGAAGTTAGGCAAATATTCTGCTTCAGTATTTTCATTGCTTAATCCTGGTTTTACAATAAAAAAATTAACGAAATTTTGCATTTCAATTCACGTAAGAAGTTTCCCTTACTTTTCTCAGCTGATAAATCACTTATTGAAATTTCCGTGTTTTTCTTTTTCTGATCCTTTATGTGCCGACATTAAAACGAAATAATGACCAGCACCATCACACTTTTGACGATGCTGCTGAGATGAATTCTTTCATTAGAGAGCTGTTGATGAGATTCGTAACAGAGTAGATTTAGAGATTAACAGAAGAAACTAAAGTGATGAAAATTGGTAATATTGATGATGTTTCAATATTTTTGAATGGCTGTATTATGGATCAGGTTTCTCATTTTAATTATCTCTGGAGTGTTGTAATCAATCACATGAGATAAACACGAGGCATTGCTGCTCTAACTGCTCAGAATCTGTGGAGATTATGGGAAGATGAGCGTATGCATCTGAAGACTAAATTTAGGCTGTATAATACAGGGTGATAGAAAAGTCGCACAACCCACAATAAACAGACACATTTTGCGAGGTTAATGATTAGCATATAAGAAATTAAACAGCTAAAAACATAAGAAATAATCCGCCCTTTGTAACAAAAGAATATAACCATCTAGTGGGAGGAGAATAACTATAACTATTTGGAAACAATTTACATAAACTTCAACCTTGGGTTGCGCGACTTTTTGATCACCCTGTAGTTTAGTCCACTGATACACCACCCACGGGCTGCTTGTGGCACCCAACCACATGCTGATGTCAAAAATTAAACGATATTTGACATTAATTTTATCGCTGTTGTTTCAAATTAGTAAATGTAATTATTTCTGTAATTTTTTTCAGTATTGTGTTTGTCTTATTCCTTCATTGTGTTCTACATGTTAAAATATTTCTTCCTGTGGCCAGCAGGCTAAGAAAATACCCCAAGTTGAGAGGCAAAGGATGTGGACCTCTAGTTTAGCCCCTTCTAAAATATGTTATGGTAGGGACTCTTTTTAAGCAAAATATAACAGTGTCAACAAAATATAACAAAATATAGCAATATATAATATACAAAATATAACTAATCAACCCCTTTGAGTAGCAATCTATGGCCTGCATTGGTTTGGCCATGTTGCCAGCATGCCGAAATGTAGATTAGCAAATAAAGTTATGATCAGAAAAGAGGTCTGATGGGCGGAGAATGTCATGAGCAACAACTACAGCTCATGATAGGCATGCATGGAGAACTAAGTTGCACACTCTTGATTTCACTTCCATAGCTCTCGTTGCTCTTTGAGGTTTATGATGTAATAAAAAAATTAACTCAAAAAACTATTCTTGAATGGTAATTCGCTTTCTTTTTACATTTATATACATGAATAATATTCGTATAATTACTGTAACACTCGAAAAATTATCTATAGTGCAAATTTGTGATCCAAATTCCATCCAAAGCGACTTATTTAAGCTTCATATTTGCTCGCCAACAAGTCCAGTTTTTGCTTTAATGAAACGGTTTTGGACCAGTATGGAATCGGCATTCCGTGCACGAATTGCCCCGCATAGTTAGAAGGCAAATAAAGTAATGACTTTAGGTTGATTTTCTTTTGCCACTGTACCTCGGTGCTCAGAGGAATATCACCTTCGCGATGGAGATATTCCAACAGAAAACACGTCAATGGTGGAAATGATAAATCTGCACTTGCAATGGAAAGGTTGCTCGCCAACAGAAACAAGAAGCAAAACATCGACATCTCCTTGATCTTAAATCAGATCCCGTTGCTGTGTAGGCAATTGCACTAAGTATTTGCCCACTAAACTAACCCTATGTGCAAACGTAATTGGTTAGGAGCTTTGTAATCATTACAGAATTTTCCCTATAAACAAGGAATGCACGATGAAATATGAAATACCAGTGTCTTTAGGGATAACAGAGAAATTCACCTCAATAGAAAGTGATTGAGTTGAATTCAGTTACTAATATTTATTTAAGAGTGATAGCAAATCTCGATGTTAAAACACGTATTTCTAAAATTGTAAAATAAATATTGCAAATATTATGTGTTTGGTAACACTGTAATAAACCAGACATCTAATCTCACAATAGCTGTGGCGGTGGTGGCTCAGTCTGTAGCATGCCAGGTTCGTAATCTGTAGTTCCTAGGTTCGAGTCCCAGCTGGGTCAGCGTTGAGATTTATCTCCGCAAAACTCCCCGTCCTGCCCACGGTCAGTAGGGGACACCGATGGGCTTGGAAAGGCCGCCGTCCGTCGTATGGGACGTTAAGCTGTGGCCCCGTGTGCGGGAGAGCCATACCCTGTGCACGTTAAAGAACACGATGGCCTTGACGGGAGGCTACCATCTGTCTCACAACAGCTGTTCCAGTGGGTCCCCTCCTCCAACCTTCTCTGAGCCTTCGGGGTCCTTGTGACCTGGCCATTTAGCCCATGGTGTGCAAAAAAAGTGCCGCTCAGAGGTAAAACAACCCAACTCAGAATAACGGACAAATCTGGAATCCTTTCCCAATGCTATGGAAATGTCAAATATAAATTGCCACTTTTCGCCCCACACAAATCTATCCCAATATGATTATTTTAAAATAACAAAAATACCTGATCATCGATGCAGTTAAATCTCGTTTAATTTTTTTTTTTATTTTTCCACACATTAAGGAAAAATGCTATTATAAAAATTATCCCTCAAATTTGCATTTCTAAGTGTTTGTCATGCCCCTTTAATTTATTTTTATTTATTGTTGCATTTTTATTGTATTTTTGTTTTTGTAGATATTTTTATGTATTAAGTGTGTTCTTGGAAGTGCTATTGTGGGGATGTGACTCATATGTTGTTTTCGGGTATGAGCTGGCTGCCTGCCTGCATGGGTTGACATGTTCGAGAAGAAGCCTGTTATGGCCTTTTTACAACTAGCCTGGGGTGCGAGGTCAGTGCAGGAGAGGAGCCGAGCAATGAGGAAACAACAGCCTTGAGAGTAGCGATCAGACAGGAAGGACGTTTCAACACGCATCAAGGGACGCCGCTCTTACTCAAAAACCCGTAAGGAGAGGGTTCGATTCTGTTTGAGAATCGAGATTCTTGGTGAATCAAATACAGTTCTGTGGAACTGAAGTGAGTTCTTAGTGAACCACGTTGTAGACAAAGGTTGGATATCCTTTTGCCGAGTTTGAGGTCGGTAAAGCGAGAATCTGTAAAGTGCGCTCACTTTACAGATTTTATTACAAAAATAAATGTTAACAGGTCTCCACCTCATTGCATAATTGTGTGCAACAGCAAAGGCCTACGAAGTCGAGATCATCCCCAGCACGAGATTTTATATAGTGTGAATAAACTGTGTCGTCCTTATACAACGCTCCTTCATGAATTGTTGGACATAATTTTGTATACATCTCTTGCCGCAAGTCTGAGGCATATGTCGGTACGGGTGTAACAATCCACGAACCTGTCATTTCACCGAAGTAAGGGGGAAGGTAATTAAGGAACAAATTCATCGTCCTCTGGCGGCCACAACATTTGGCTCAGGTCACCACAGTGCTCACTATATCTGAAGGGATGTGTTTAAATAATAAAAAAAACAAGATCAACGTTTTCACGCAAATAAAAGCCGAAATTGATAGTATTTTCCAATCACTTTGCATAAAATAATAAAAATAAATGTTAACAGGTTTTGACCTGGATGCTTCTGGATATGACACCTAACAATGGAGCTGGGGAGTGTGTAATTATACTTCACGCGTTGCAATTTCATCTGAGGCCACATCCATCCATGGCATCTGAGGCCATATCGTAGGTAATGGTGTTCAGATGCCAGAAAGTTTTAAAACGACAAAACGCTGAAACCGTTTCCTTTGTGGCGTTATCGTAAAGTTTTCAAATATGACGTTGGCAACTTACCTTGCTTTGGAACTCGTGCAGACACGTAGACTAATTTCCCACGCGCAGTAAGGGTCTTGCAGCGAGACACACGCGCTGAAAAGAGAAAATAATGATCACATCAGAAAAAAAAATAGCTGGGTTTGTCACTGATGAATATTAATTATATCTCGAGAGTATTCGTTGAGCAAATATAAATATTCAGTTTTAATATAAGGTTTATAAGGTATGTTTCAGTATTTTTTTTACTTCATTGCCGATCTTTTTTTTGTACGACGCAGACACTTAAAGATCTTTAATCCTCTCTTACTAAGGGCATAGTGTTAAGAGAACGTTAACTCGCGTGGTGCGCTGAGCAGATTTCTTGGAAATTTCAGTGATCAAGGAATCGGTTACAGTGATCAAGGAATCGGTTTCAGTGATCAAGGAATCGGTTTCAGTGATCAAGGAATCGGTTACAGTGATCAAGGAATCGGTTACAGTTCAGGAACTGACGCATCTCCTTCTGGTCTCCCCACATGATCTCTGATATCAGTCTAGATCAGTCAGATCAGTCAGATCTCTGATACAGTCTTGGATTCTAGCAGAACAAAGACTCATCCTCGGTGTATTACACTGGTTTTCGTAAATTAAGGAAAATCCCTATGTTAAGTCAATGGGAAGCTAACGTCAAAGCTCTATAACTTCTAAAATAAGTTTTTTGTTTTGAAAAATGTGATTGCAGTTAAAGATCTCAATCAAATAAATCAATATCTCTATTTTCAACAAATTCGTTCAGTATTTAATGAGTTATGGAAGTTTGAATATTTAACAACAGCAATGCCAGTCTTAAGAAACTTATACAAAACTGAAGAATAATGAAACAATTTTTTACACAAAGTTCTAAAATACAAACTTATTTTATTAAACACTTTGATCCAATACTTATTACTAAGTTTTAATTAACTTCTGAAGTCAATTTTTGTGGCTGGCATTGTTATCGCTAAATATTCAAACTTCCATAACTCGTTAAATATTGAACGAATATTGTTGAAAATCGAGATCTTGATTTATTTGATTGAGATCTTTATCTGCAATCGCATTTTTCAAAACAAAAAAACTTATTTTAGAAGTTAAAGAGCTTTGATGTTAGCTTCCCATTGACTTAACATAGGGATTTTCCTTAATTTATCGAAATCAGTGTATATTCTTCATGCGAGAACAAACTGTAAATATCATTCCTTCATATGCCAAGTTGATCGTGTTTGAAACTCTCTACCTCCTGATGTTGTCTTGTTCCCTACTTTGCGTATTTTCGAAGATCGCCTAAATACAGTCGACTTGACGAAATTTCTAAAATGTTTTAAGTTTTAATCTACTTTATGTATCTAGTTATATGTTCTCGATGTATGTGTCATAGTTAAATCACATTGTAAATATTTCTCTATTTCTGATATCTTGAGCGGTGTTAGCGTACATTTCTGTACCTTCCTCCCAATAAATATGTATATATTGTATAGAAGGATAACTAATAATGGATAAATGGGATTTTAGATAAAAATCTAACCAAATCCATCTAAATCTCGAATTTCTGCAATAACAGTTAAGCATTTTGACAGTTATAGAAGCGGGAATATTTAACAATAAATGTGGTCAATATTTATGGCTGACACTGCAGTTATTAAACACCCAAACTTCCGTAACTGTTTTAAAACTGAAAACTTATGGTTGAAAATCGAGTTTTAGGCCTGAGCTATTTACCTTCACTTTTCTTTATAAAATGCTTGTTTCACAAATAATAGAGATTCGAAGTTAGTTTCCCATTAATGTAACATTGGGTTGAACCTTTTCCATAGGGGGAGGGGCTCAGTCGGTAGCGCGCCAGAATCATAATCTGCAGTTCCCAGGGTAGAATTCCGTCTGGGCAAGCGTTGAGATTCCACCGCCTTGCCCTCGATCAATAGGGGACACCGAGGACTAGGAAAGTCCTCCGTCCATCGGATGAGACGTAAAGCCATGCCCCCATGTGAGGGAGAGCCATACCCTGTGAACACGTTAAAGAAAAGGTTGGGTGGCCTTAACGAGAGACTACCATCTGTTTCCTAACATCTGCCCAGTGGATTCCTTTCACCTAACCTTCTCTGAGCCTTAGGAGGTCTTGCGACCTGGCCATTTAACCCATAATATGCAAAAAAGTACTGCTCAGAGGTAAAACAACCCACCTGTCGAACTTGAATATCTTTACCTAAGCGTTTGTTACATTACGCTATTTCAAGGTATATAGTTAAGGGAACTTTTTTTCAATTTCATGTTTTTTTTTCTTTTAAGAGAAAAGGGAAACATTCTTTTCTGTTGAATATGATATATTCTAGAAAGTTCCAAAACCGGCACTTTGGCGGTACCAAAACCGATACTTTGGCGTTGCCAGTTTCTGGAGTTTTCTGATATTTCCGCAATATATACACTACCTGATCAAATTGTTATGAATACGTACCTAATACTAAATCATATGTATCATGGCATAGTTTCCAAATTTAAAATCTTTAATTCTCTGCACACAGTTCTTGTTGAAATGTGTTTTCAAGTACTGCTATCATCTCTCTCGGCTGAATGAACCGTAGCTTTGTTTTTCCTTATAGTTCGTGCCAACAAACGCCTGTCTTGTTAACTGGGTGCTCGTGTTTAATATTGTACAGTATTTTGCTTTATATTTCTCCTTTTCAGGTCAATAAGGAAGTAGTAAGGCCTTCTGTGTGAAAATAAATTATCATTTACCTGTGAATATTCTATATTAATAAAAATCATAGATGTTTAGGTCAAAGACTGAAATAGTTTTAGATCGTTTTCAAATCACGTGCTTTTGTCATCACACGCACTCACTCACTCCAAAGCACGTTCTATTGTATATATTTTCACTTCATTGAACATTTTAGGGATAAACTTCCTTTGGCAGAACAGTACGCTAATCCTCAGGATATCTGTAACTCAGTAGAACAAGTTAGTACTTCCCCCAGTACGAGGGAGAAACAATCGAGCCACAAGGGCTGACCTTGACCCCGGAGGGTCGGTAGATCTCCAGGCAGTCGAGAAGCAGGCTGTTGCGGAACCCATATACAATTTCTTATTTTTGCCTTCTAGTGCTGAGGGTACGGGGTCTTGGTGCCGACCATGTATAACCTGAGTGGAATAGTATCTAAAGAGAAAAACTAGTCCAGATCAATAACCGCCCCCCCCCCCCATATTAATCTGGTAGTCCTTTCCTCCCACAATGTCTCATTTGAAAGGTACTAAAGGCCTCTACCAGGGAAGGTGCTAGGCCTGATCAGTCCAAAGGGGGATTTGCGAATAAGTCTCCGTCCACTTGTATTAAATCCATGTTAAAAGCATGTTCTGGTGTCTACTTAGCTGCCATTTACAGACCCCGGAATATTCACTTCTGCAATTTGATCGCAAAATGTTTACCCATTTCTTCAACTACGAGGGGTAATTGTCATTTGCTTACATTTGCAATCACTTTCGCCATATTTTAGTCATTCTTAAATCTCTACAGTTTTAAATAAGTTCAATTGTCACTGAAATGTGTTCCTCTAAATCCGCCCGCGTGCAGGAGAGCCATACCATATGCACTTTAAAGAACACACTGAAGGGCCTTAACGGGAGGCTACTCTCCGTCTCCTAACAGCTATTCAGTGGATCCCCTTGCCTAACCTTCTGAGGTCCTTGTGACCTGACCATTTATACCACTGTGTGCGTCTCATTTTTGAGACAGGTCCTTGTGGCCTGACCATTTTATACCACTGTGTGCAAAAATGGGCCGTTCAAAGGTAAATCAACAACAAACTTTTCTCAATCCCTCAAGGAAGATGGATTTTTAAAGAGTTGACTGTTATAACGATTTCCCTTTTCCGCGCTTCCAATCAACTTAAAATTTTCCGATGTTAGGCTAAAAGTTGAAAGAAAATCGCAAAACTTTATTCTTCTTGAGAATGAGCACTCCATATTCGCAAGAGGAGATTGGACTTTCTAGAATATTCTAGTAACATGAAGCGCGACATCACTTGCAGAGCGCAATATCGCAAATTATTACTTCGATCAGAGCCAAATTTTGGAGTTTTGTTTTCCATTAGATTACAAAGATGTTAACCCTATGAGGAAATGATAACGAACTGTAGATTCATTTCTGTAGAGAATTAGATTTGCCCTTCCACTAACTCTTAAAGTACAGCGCGTCTCCAATAAATTGCGCTTCTAGAATACACACACCCAGCTTAGCACGGCCGAATCCAAGCAGAGGCACATCAACCTCTTAGGCGCATGGTGTGTGTGTGTGTCCACGTACTATTAGAGTGTAAACCGAAAGGGTTGTTGTTGTAGGGATGGGAGAGAGCAATGCATAATTGTACATTGTTGCTGCTTAGTGGGCGCATCGCCGATCCTTGTAATGATGCCCCCAGCGGTGGCAACAGCACTGATGACTCGGGGAAACGAATCGATTAATGACCCGTTTAATCGATCAACGAGCAAGGCTTATCCACTCGGTTCAGGAGCAGAAGAGAGAGGCGTCGGCCGAACCCGAAGTGAAAGGTCGCCCTCGCAAGAGGAATGCCTCGGGCTAATTGATGCACAGGATTAATGAACCTTTCATTTAGTCAGCGAATCAGTTGATCCTTCCTCCTCCTCCTCGCACGCGCCGCAGATGCAAGTCGCAGCCTTACGAAAACGTCTGGGAGTTCAGAATAGCTGCTGCTCCGAACCCGTCCCCCCCAATCGCGAGATTCTGGAACGCCCCCTTCACGTGTGCGGATGCGAGTCAAGCTCCTTTATTAACTTTTCGTTAATCTTCTAATGCAAAGTGTTTCTCGGCTCTTGCACCAGTCTTGCTCTTGCCATCTACGAGAAGTTCCTCTACGACGGGGATTCGCTATTTGGCGCCGAGATTCGAGACATCCTTAATTGCCATCTCCGATTTCCTTTATACTCCTCCTCCTTTATCCTACTTGGCGAGAGATTTTGTTTCTCAGGATGTTCCCGCTCAAGAGAGGGGAAATGATGGATTTCTGAAAAGGAGGAGACTAGCTCGTGCCAAAACATTCGTCTTACAATCCTCGGTTAACTTTGTGAATGAATAGTATCTTCAAAAATGAATCATTTTGTCAACAGAGGTGGCAACAGGAAAGAGAGCGAGAGAGACTACGAGACTGCGCAGTTGAGGAGTCGACAGTCCTTTTGAGACTTGGATTGCTTCCGTGTCACTTGGACCCCGTTCCGAGACGTTTCATTAGATTGCCATCCAACTTTCAATCTTAGAGCTATTTTGAACAATTTCAGCCATTTATTATGGTTATTCTTTTCATATATCAATTATTTAATATTATTCTTCATAAAAAAATTAGCTAAATTCTCCATTCCCTTCACATGTCAACAAATGCTCCTCTTCCCAAATTTTATTATTTTTTTTTTTACTTTGCTTTAAAGAGTCTACGAAACAACAAAATTCGAATGGTTCCAGAGAGATGTTATGCAGATGTGGAATCAAAATAATTTTTTTTTAATAATCATAAGGTTTCCTCAGATTTGGATTTTAGCCAAAAATGTAATAAAAAATTCTCATTAATTCTCAGAGACAATTTTAGGTTTATATAAGCCCATGTGTGATGGGCTTATATAAACCTAAGCTGTAGTGGGCAGGATTAAGATATTTTGGCCCATTTTGCACTTCATCGATGACTTTTGTATTTGTGATTATCAACAGTGTAGAAGTTTTCATTGGAATCCTTCTGATCTGAGAGTTGACTGGTCTAAGAATTTCTCCGCCAACATCCGCTCTGACGTCACTGACAGAAGGATCACCGATAAGCTTGGAAAGAAAAGCTGAGGCCCCCATCTGCAGGGGAACTATATCCTTTTCACCTTAAAAAGACATGGCCTTGGCTTCCACTTGTCTCTTAACGACATCCAGTGAATCACTTCCCCTACCCAACCCTGAGGTCTTTGTCACCTCATTATCTCCCACAGGTCGATAACAACTTTCTAGCTGTTTCTGCTTCCTCAACCTTTATAGACTTTGGGCCATTGCCACTTGGATATTAAAAGCTATGAAAGCTGTATGAGGACAGGATTAAGATATTTTGGCCCTGCCAAATCTAAAAATTACCTCCCCCCCACCCCCGATCAGTGCCAAGTCATCTACTAGAAAAGAACAAAAAATGGTGCATGAGCAATTACCTGCAACAATAATAATGATATTAATAAAAAAAATCCGACTTAGTAAATAAATTTTTTCTCCTCATAACAAAAAATTAAAAATATTTAAAAATTTACACAATTTCAGTTAAGAATTACAAAAACCAAGTGAATATTTCTGCGAAGTTAAAAATTATTAATTGTGAAGAGTTGCAGATGTTTCTAAGTTGGTCTTATCTACTATTTTCACTATTTGCAATGTATTTAAATGAACATGGTGTAGAAGGGCTGGCACTAACATCACCTTGGCAAATAAATGATAAGATCGGTTCATGCAGGGAGGTGGGGGGGGGTCTAGGCTTTCGTTACCTCTTTCTCCTCTCTGATTTTCTCTTTTATGAGGATCTTTATGAATGATTTTAAATATATCCGTTCTTAAAAGTGTGACCCTACTTAAGGCGTTGAGGGCGTGGCCATTGTGTTGGGTTGTTTTACCTCTGAGCGCACTTTTTTGCACATAATGAGCTAAATGGCCAGGTCACAAGGACCTCGACGGCGGTCTTTCAAGCCCCTACGGACCTAAGGCAGGGTGAGGGACTCGAATCTGAGAACTTCAGATTACAATCCTAACACTTCGGAAAGGGGTGGTGAGGGGATGTGCTTACCTAACACAAAAATTTGCATAATATTGCAATTTGTAACTTTTCGTTTGATTTCAAGAAACAAATTTTTTCCGCTTTGACGTCCGTCTATCTACATTCAACTTTTTTTAAGAGTAAAAAAGAAAAATTCTTTTTAGGGTGGCCATTAAGGAAATATTAAATATCGCATTTTTTTTAATCTCCCAATAGTTTTAATTTCCATTGTTTGAGGGCACTAAATTTTACAAAATAAACTTTAACGACTACTGTAAGCAATGCATGCAGGATGGAAATTTTAAATTTTTGTTGATAGAATACGCGCGGTGGATTGGCACGTACGTCAATGAGTTGCCCCATTACCCCAAGAGGAGGAGTGTGGAAACGCATTGTTTGCTTTGAGACATGAATGAAAAATTGAAATAATACATTCGCAGTATTTGGAACTTCCAGTAGTTTTTTAATTTCTACCGTTAGATGGCGCTAAATTTCTCAAATGGTCTCATTTTGTGTCTTTGAAAATGAGTATTCCATATTCATCAGAGGGAATCGGGCCTTCTAGTTTTTCAATTTCAAATTTATTTTTAAAAAGTATCTATAATTATTTTAAATAAAAAAATCCCACTAAGCCGAAGCTTAGCGGGAATGTACATATATGGTTTTAACAGATATGATCTAGATCACATCAGTATCATTACATAAAATGAAGCAGAAAAAAAATGAAGAAAACCAATAAAATGATTCCGAATAAAAACATCCCTTTCACATTAACCACTGAAATAAATTTTCTTTAACATCACAAATTTTACTTAAGTTAACAATTTCTCTAGGAAGCAAGTTAAATAGGAAGGGAATTGGATATTCTTCAGAATTATTACATTTTGTGATGAAGAGAATTCAGTTAATTTCTGATTATGTGCTACTGAATCGTAAATGTAGCTTAAAAAGAAAACGAAGACCTTACAAAAAGTTAGTAAAAAAGTGTAGCATAGCTCAGAGGGGGGGGGCGGTGAACGAGGAAATTTGGCTAATGCTACGATGCTTAATTTATGGAAGATCCCATTTATTGATTCAATGTCAGTCAAAACTAATTAAGAAATGGAACATTTTTCTGTTCAGTGAGAGTTTTAAAACTCTTCTGCTGCTCATTAAACACATTTTTCAGTGGAGATTAAAACTTAAAGCGCATTTTTTATTTCTGTAATATTTGTGTCATTGGGGATCTTTCGCTTGTGACGAGAATAACGCATAAAAGCGCACGTGCTCTCGAAGCTGACACGCGGTCTGAGTTGCGGATCGATCCCGATAGCGCCCTATTTTCTGCAAGAAACTGGAGGTGAAAAGGCAATCGAAAACAGGAATTTGCGTCTGCTAAATAGTTAAAATGAGGGATACTGGGAGGAGGAGGTGAAGTGGAGGAAGATGATTTAAAGAACATAGGATGTGCGAGCGCGCTTTCTTTTTTCGTAATGAGTGGAAAGAAGAAAAAATCGAATCCTATTCCGCAAACCAAGTAATGACGTAATAGCCGTCGACTGCTGGAGTCTAAATGCGATGCTTCGGGGATCCCTCAACGTCGTCGTCGGGGATCGATTAAATAATAAGTACTCGATCCACGCCCGTAATCATAGCCGCGAGTCGAGTCGGCAGCATCGGACTGGTGGTAGACCCTTCGTCGAGAGGGTGGCGACGGCCAGTGCGCGTGTAGTGATGTCACCCCCTCTTCTATGACGTCGCGCTGCGGGCTGGCTCTCCTAATTGCAAAGCTCATCGATTAAAACAATTAATCGATTTGCATTATGCCTAGCTGAGCAAAGGATATTCTCATGTTGGGGAGGGATTCAGTTATTTATCGTTGCATGGGGGATTGGAGGGGGGGAGGCTGAGCGAAGAGATGTGAGCAAGCTATTAATCAGTAAGTCTGTTGAACCGCTTCAAGAAGCATGAACCTGATGATGGATGAATTCTTCTCATCTCCCTCATCTGAAAGCTTAATAAAATAGCGAAATATATTTGAGACTCTTAATCGCGAAATGTCACGCGACACCGGAGGAACGTTATCTCTTTCCTCGGAGAGGCTCCTTCACGTGGACGAAATGACGCGGGAGGGGGTTGGAGTATCCATTCCACTCGTTATAAAATGGTCTTTTGCATTCCAAGTTGTTCGTCTGATATTCATAGTGTATACAAGAAAGATTATTTGAAATGAATAATGGTTGAGGAGTCCAAGACAAAATAACCCCTAATACTTGAATGCTAAATTATCCTAGTTCATGATCTTTTTTTTCGTTTCTTTTCATGGGGAATAATTTTTGTCTTACACCAATATCCCTTGTTGGGGTATTATTATTCCTCCTCATTTTTAAATATAATTTTAATGTTCACCCACCGATGTTGCATTACCACTCCTAGTGCTCCAGATTGAATAAAGTGTCAAAAACCGAACTTTGCTGGATTTTATTAGACTTAACTAGTCTAATAAGATTTATTTGTTTTTTAAATCAATCATATTGTTATGTTTCGCTGGAAACAAATTAGACACGGAATGCAATTTTGGATGCAAGAGGAGGATGTGATTCATCTTCGCATTTTCATTACTTAAATAGGTGTTTCTAACTAATGAAAATGATTTGATGAAGATCATGTAAGAGGTTCAAAATCGTCAACGGCAGAAGAATTAAGTCTAGCGATAGGAAATATTTTATCGTGTTGAATCTGAGAAAAGATTTCAATCTCCTTACTTACCTGCAGGTGTGTGCGTGTTTTTCGCAGTTGTGCAGTGGGATGGTGAGAATTTCGTCTTGCGAGACAACCACGAGCTTTTCCTCGCTTGCCGTGTGATGCACCAGCAAGTTGCTGATGGGCACGCGCTGGGGAAACACTAACATCTCCTCAATGATGATCGGGATGACTTTGCCTCCAGTGGCACTGGCTCCGTTCACTGCCTTGATCACTTTACCATTGTCTGCAAGGAAGACATCATCTGATGAACTAACTACTACGCATAAAATTATCAGTAAGAAAGATGTTAATTCAGTGAGAGTAAAGGTAGCGAAAATGCTAATAATGTTGGGTTAGTTTTAATACGGGGTTAGGCAAACTATGACACGTGAGTTGCATTTGGTTCCTTTTCGGTCTAGCAATACAAAATATTTTAGCCTGTTGAATCGGAGAAATCATTTTGAATATGTATTAAATATATTTCTGCTGAATGATTTGTATTTGACTTTATATTAGATAAAATTAACAATTATATTTCCAGTGTTTTCTGCATGTGTACAATTGCAAAATTTTGAGTATCATTAAGCATTTAGATCCACAGGGCGTTTCAAAACTCTCTGTACAAATTTCAGTTGGAGATAGGGAACAACAAGACAAACCTTTTTCGTCTACGAATGTATGTCTGCTGACGTAACCCTTATGTGTTAGAGGGCGCTGTTTGGCGGCGATGCAATTGGCTAGAGGGGCGAAGTGGAACGGACTTGTGTTTGCCGTCAGCATTCGTAAATTAGACACATTGCGTGTAACATGGAGTGTTTCATGACTGCTGAGATGGCTGACATGCATCTGGCGTAAGGGGATGCCAATGGAAACGGAAGAGCTGCTGTGAGGTTGCACTGTCAGCGCTTCCCAAACAGACGTGTGCCAACCACCAAACATTTGCACCGGCAACTGCAAGAAACTGGAACATTCCATGCAAACATGCATGACATTGGTTGGGAGAGAAACATGCGCCCTCCTGACATGGAAGAAGAGATCCCTACAGTGGATTGAGGACAATCTAGGCACAAGCACACGAGCTGTTGCACGTAGCCTCGGTGTGAACCACGCCATCGTGTGGTGAGTGTTGCACGAGCATCAGCTACATCCTTTTCATCGTCATAGTGCAGACACTGCAATCTCAGGATTACTATCTTCATGTGTAATTCGTGTGCTGGTTTCTGCAGCAGATAACAGTGCAGCCTGATTTTCCAAATCATGTGCTCTTCTCAGATGAGGCTTCTTTCACACGTGAGGGTGTGTTTAATGTGCACAGTTCTCACGTTTAGGCGCACGAAAATCCACAATGGCGCGTGGTCATCAACAACGGTTTGCGTCAATGTTTGGGCGGGTATCATCCATGACATTTTGATTGAGCCATACCTCCTGCCCCCCTCCCCCCCGACTCAATGGGCAAATTTATCGGGTATTTCTTGAACAAACGTTGCCAGAACTGCTGGAAGATGTTCCCATGATTATTCGCAGACGAATATGGTTTCAACACGACGGGGCGCCAGCATACTTCAGCAATGATGTGAGGGATTATCTGAACGCCACTTTTGGAGGCCGACGGATAGCCGGGTGAACTCGTCGCCTGGCTACCAAGATCGCCCGATTTAATATGTATCGATTTCTTCCTCTGGGGACACACGAAGAACCTTGTATACGAGGCTCCCATTAACTCAGATGAAGACCTCGTCGCAAAAATCGCTGTCGCCGCTTCAACTATTCTCGAAATCCGGGGAATCTTTCAACATGTAAGCAATCAATGTTCGAAGTTGTCTTGCATGCAATGCTGTTGCTGGTCGCAAGTTTGAGCCGCTTCTTTAAATAAACATGTTGTTCACACTTGTTTCCATTCATTTACGTACCAGCTCCACCGATATTTCTGTCAGCGCCCTCTACCACAGAAGGGTTAAGTCAACGGAGGACATACATTCATAGACGAAAAAGGTTCGTCTTGGTGTTCCCTATCTCCCATTGAAATTTGTACAGAGAGTTTTGAAACACCCTGTATATTAAATATGTTGTGCTCCATCCAAAATAATTGCCCATCTCTGTTCCGATGGAAATCGGAATTTTTTTTTGTTTGCATGTTTTTCCCATATGAGAAACTGTAGCAAATAGTTTTTTTTTTACCATAAACAAAAATCTGAATAGCATTTTTTCTCCGTGGTTTAGATTTTAAATAACTCGTAGAATTGATCAGCGACATAAAACCCTTCGCAGATGAAATCTTTTTCACTTTTTCGTCATTTGAAGAAAAGGTTGTAGCAGCTCAGATTTATCAAAATGTTACGAATTTATTGAAGGCAGAAACTTTTATTTCAACGAATGTATTGCTTTAATAAAGAGGGCTCTCCTTTCGTTGCCAGTTTCCGTCATCCCCAAGATCATTTTTTTAAGCCAATCGCGCAAAGTGCGGAAGAGAATCTTAACTGTACTTGAAGCACTTCAATAAATTTGGATTCAAAGTACCGTTGCTCTTCTCCTATATTCATTGCTCCTGAATATAAATTTTGCTTTTCACATCGGAATGGAAATATTTTCGAGCATAATGAGAGAAGTACCAAAATAGAACATTTTCATTCAATAATGCAAATAGCGAGACAAAATCTATAGGACATCCATCGTAGATTTATGAAGCTGTTGTGAAAGTAATAGATCAGGTAGAAATTTGTTACTGAAACTGAACTGAAATGCGTAAAAGCCAAAACGCAGTCAATGGTATGGTGGAAATTAAAACTCAAGTTAGGAGTTGCCCAGCAGGAGGAATGAGATACAAATGGGATTTATTTTTTATTTTATGACGTTCGAACTAAACTGTTTGTCCGAAATATTCCAAAGAATGTCATGTTTCAATTCTAATATACAGATTAAATACACACGCACGGAAAAAAAAGCTCTTGAAATTATTACATGTGTATTTATCTGTATATCTAAATATTTGAATTGAAATCAATGGGAACAGGAAGCTTCTAGAAATTTACCAGTTACGCTTTGGCTACACTTGAAACACAATTTTGGCAATATAAAAAGTTAAAGATATAGTAAAATAGTTATTTGTGAAATTTTGAAATGCAGATGTGAAAAACTATTTTTGGCAATCAATAATTGAAATCTTTTTTATTATTTTAAGTTTCTTAATTCTGTTAACCAGTCTGTCCTATTCAACTTAAGATCTTTTTTACCCAAATGGGAATATCGAAACCATTTACAATACATTCAGGGTAACGAATATGTCGTAGTAGGATAGTTAAAATCATATTACTTTAGAAAATGAAGGAATATTTAATTCTGAATAATGAAATTAGATTTAAATTATACAGGCTTAAATTATGCATTTAAATAATATAGATTTGACATAAAACCAACATAAATTTTCAAGGAAACAGCATAAACTCTACGTAAAGAGAATTAATGCCAATTGAAGCAAATTTCTGTTAAACTGGAATAAATGTTATTGAGTTACAAATGAATTGGTATAATGACGAAAAGAATTCCAAAAAATGAGAGTACATTTTTTAAAAGAAGATTCTTTAATTTTTATGAACAGCAGAGTGAAGAAATAGACTTAAAATAGAGACTTAGCCAAAACATATTATCTCTTACCTGTTCCAATGAAAAGCACATCGTATTTCTTTCCGTCTGCTGTCTCAATCTGAGGATCAACTGCTATGTAAGTGTAACGATACCTGCAATAAAAAAAGATTAAATTCTCGTAAAATCTTTTCGGAAATTGAAGCATTTAACTTTTGCAATTCGAACAAATAAAAAATGTTATGCTGCGAATCTTCAATTGCAGACCTAAATTTCTTTTAAAAATTTATTAGGAATCAGATTTTTACGATTACTCCATTAGTGAGTCGTGAGTAGGCAACTGGAGAGCCTTTGCGCCTGCGCAGTTGCTTCTTCAACAGTTCTAATCGATCAGTGGTTGAATGACGGGTGATGACTCGCGATCGATGAGAACTGCGCAGTATCAGAGTCTCATTCTGTTGCTTTCCAACTTGTTAGTGATGCCTCGCTTTGGGCTTACTCTGTTGCCATCCTTTAAAGAAACATCAAAATGTTTAACGTGTGCGATTTTTTTTTTTATTTCCTTGTGCTGGTTGCCATGATATATGATGACTCGAAATAAAAGCAAAAGGTCGTTTTTCTGTTAGTACACCGACAGTCACTCTGAACACAGGCATACATACAGGACAAAAAAACCCCCCAACCTGTTATATTTTAACAGACCTTTGAACTATTTACTCATTTAGGATAGTAAATTTAACTTTTTGAAATCAATGTCTTATGTGACAAAAACGTGTAACCACTTCGGATGACGACCCCAGTCAGGGATCGAAATATTAGGATATTTATTTACAATTAAGTGAATCTATTTGTCTTAAGTTGCTATGTGTATTAATCAAGTAATATATAAGATAGTATATTTTATTATGTTCTTAAACATTTATTTGTTATTACAAGTAATATTACATTTACAAGTGATATTTGGAATATCAACCATATACAAGTATCAAACTCGCCTGCGGAATTGTAATTTTGTGAAAAGTAATAATAAAACTTATTTATTTCTAAGTGAGAAATTTAAATTTCACAAATTATAATGACTATTGATTCATAAGTAGTACCAATATTCATCGCATTTATATATAAACAGCAAATATATAATATTTTAATCATTTTTCTTAAGGATCATTTGAATATTAATAATTTTATCAATCCATAATTTTAATGATTTTGGAAATTTATATATTTTAATTTCATTTTTTATTATTCCCGGCAATCTGTTAAAAACTTTCGGTGCTAAATATAGGTATATAATGTGTCTGTGTAATACTTTTCTTAGAGTGTGAAACAATTAGGCTAATGTAATCAATTGATCTCATATTATGATTACAGATTACAGAGAAAATAATGTTAAAACCTCTAATGTTTTTTAATATATAATAAAATATTATACACATACAATTTTCTTAATTGAAGAATATGTGAATTCTACATAGTTTAAGCGGAATTCCTTTAAATTAAGAAAAAATTAGACGCTATTTCCTCCCATAATGTGAAACTTTGATTTTCAACCTCTTTCAATATTAAATAAAAAATCATTTTAATAAATATATAAATTTATTATTAAAAGAGAAACAACAGATTATTATACAAAAAAAAGTGTTTAAACGATACTCGTAACCATAGTACTTCAATATTCCGTAATGAAATAAAATTTGATAATGATAGTTTTTTTTTCTATAACTGAAATCGGATGCTATTGGTTGATATATTTAATAAACACTTTACAAAAATAATTAAGATTTAATAAGTCATATTCCCAATTACAATAATGTAGATAATCAGTTGCAAATATCATTGAACACGATTTTCGTAGAATATATAACAGAAGAGGAAATAGTACTGTGCTTAAAACTGCATAAACTTAAAGATATTTCCACAAAAATTATTAAAATAAACTTCAAATTGTAGGGATACTATTGTCATACTTTAATTTTGTTATTACATACAGATTCAACAATTACATAAGATTCAAAATTAATTTTCTTAATATTTTAAAATATTCAACTGCTATTCCTGATTATAAAGGAAGTATACATTCGATATAGGCAATTATATATACCGAATCAAATACTTTTTTTAAATCTAAAAATATTACGACAGTAGTTATCATTGATAGCATTGTAAGCTAATGATGATAGTCTTAGTATAGCCTCTTCAGTCCCTATTCCTTTTCTAAATCCAAACTGATTTTTACAAAAAAAGTTATTTTTGTTTAAAAAATTAATTTTTATTTTTAATATTCAAAGATTTTTGAAAACATTGATAATGAAGATATTGGTCAATAATTGCCTATATCGAATGTATACCTCCTTTATAATCCGGAATAACGGTTGAACATTTTAAAATATTAAGAAAACGATCTGTATGTAATAGCAAATTAAAGGATGACATAGTATCCCTACAATTATTTCTTATATATTTTTTGTGGAAATATCTTTATTAGGTTTATTCAGCTTTAAGTACAGTACCAATTCATTTTCTGTTATATATTCAATGGAAATTTTGTTCAACGATGTATGCAACTGATTATCTGCATCATAGTTATAAATGGGAATATGTCTTATTAAATCTTAAATTGTTTCTGCAAAGTATTTAATAAATATATTATACATGATTTATTAAAATAATTTTTTAATTTAATATTGCGAGTTTTTAATAAATTGCGCAAATTGTTTCATTTATAAGTGCGTTAGTATCCGTGGTTTTAATTTTTTATTCTTATTGTGTATTTTTACAGTATGTTTCGATATTTCAGTTAGTAAGTTATTCTAAGAATAATTTAAATGATATATTTATATATCATTTCAATTTTTATTTATCAATAATTTTCTTAGTTTTTTTTTGTCCATTTTTATATATATTTTTGTAATCGTTTTTTACACTTTTATTTTAGTCAGATCAAAATTTTATACTAATTAAATAATGGTCAGTAATATTTAGTTTTATTATATTTGGAGTTAAAATATTTATTACTGAGTTTCTTAAGAAAACACCGTCCATAGAGCTTTTTGATTTTCTTTCTGGTAATTTCCTTATGACAAATAGGAAATCCATTTGAATTTAATGTAAATAATCATATTTTATTAGTATCATTTCCTTTTAAATCAATATTCATATCACCTACTCTCACCACGTTATTAATATTTATAGAATCTAATTTATTTTCTAATACATAAAGTTTTGTTTTGGTTCTAGATACTTACGCAGTATCTTGGGCATTAGGTGGTTCAACTTTGTAACTAATGATGAGGTTAAGCAAAGGAGTCGGCAACCTCCTTTAAGAGGTATATTGTGCAGAGACTCCGCTGGTTTGGCCTGTTGCCCGTATGGATAATTATAGATTGGCGTATAGGGTTGTGAACAGTAAATAAATGAACAGTCAATAAATGAGTGTGCCTTAGGAGTGTGAACAGTCAATAAATGAGTGTGCCTTAGGGAGACCTAGGATGCGGTGGGCAGACAATGTCAAACAGGACCTTGTTAGAATTGGTGTGCATTGGCCAGATGCAGATGTAGCTCAAGACAGATATGCGAGAATTAAATTGCACGGTCTGGTTGGACCTCCGTAGCCCATGGCTGCTTGAGGATGATTATTGATTTTTATAGGAATGCAATGTATAGAATGTGTTAACTTTTATTTTAGATAAATTATTTTAGATGATTTAAAAATAAATCATTTTAGATGATTTATTTTAGATATATTTTTAATTAGAATTGAATAACGATTGTTATTCAATTTAAATGTAACTGTATGTGCAGTAGAATTATTTAAATATTTTTTGAACATTTACCACAAATTTCAAGAGGTAAGGCATGGAAAATTCCCCTCGTGTCAAAAATGATTGTGTTATCTCTTTCTTCACTCGAGAATCTACGAAGACCAGATTGACGAGAAGAATATTCTTTGTTTAATTTGTAAAATTGTTGAGTTTTACAAAATGAAAACGGCTATGATATATAAATACACTGATCTGATTTTATAATCGGTCTGAGGTCAAAAGAAAGACGAAAATTCGCATATTCGGTTCTTGTTCACCGAAATGGAAGTCTATACTATTTATTTTCGGATATTTCCAATTATTTAAATATTACTGCAAATTGGTTTAACCGAAATGCAAAACGGCTGTAATATGAACTGAAGAAACAAATTCTTAAAATTTTAGCAAATATTTAGAAATCAGTTTTAATCATTAAGATCACACTATGCTACCAAAAGTATTATTAAATCAGATCAGTGTATTTATATATTACATCTCTATATAATTATATTATTCGTGTAGAATTTATTAGGTGATGTTATCACCTTTAAAATTTATTTTGTAAAACATTCAGCAATATTCATCACTTCCCCTCAGCTAATGAAACCGTATTTGAAAACAGATTGTATTCATGAACTGATTCATGATCAATCTGTTTTCAAATCAATGATTTGAAAACAGATCAATGATTTGCATGAACAGTATTCAAGCAAATCAGGAGTTGTTAAAAATTTACAAGAAACAATTATTTTTAAATGACACTGCCTAGGTAAAATAATTTTTATTATCACATTCAAATGTAATACCATTTTAATAATTATTAATTAAAACTTGAAATGTTTTGTAGAGTCAATTCGCTCGATTTCCGTGCAGTTGCAAGGACCTATGTGAATAAAATGTGTGTGATGATAATGTAATTTCCTTAAAAATGCTGTCTCGGATGAGTGAAAAATACATAAAATATGTTTTAACAGTATTTTTAATCTATTTCGGTTAAACCGATTTGCAGTAATATTTAAATCATTGGAAATATCGGAAAATAAATAGTATAGACTTCCATTTCGGTGAACAAGAACCGAATATGCGAATTAGTGGTGAAGAGAAAGACAGATAAGCTGAAGGTGACATCACTTACTGGAATCCCGTGTAGAGTACCAAAGGTTTGCTCCAGAAGGCCGGGACGGCATGATCCATGAGATTGTGGTCTTTGATGAAATTTACCGTCATCTCTGGCAATGTTCGAGAATCGTTAACACACTGAAACGCACACACGAAAAAGAGGCATCATTTTCAAATCTAGTTAAGAAATATTGCGCAGATACCAAGTTAATTTTACAATATATCCAAGTCTTATTGTAAGCATTCCCTTTATTATTCAAGATCTCGTTGTTCAAAAATTAACTTTTTCTTACCTGTCCCGGTCTCGGTTCTGGCACCTTGGAGTTTTGGACGGGTAGCCAGTTGGCGTTGATATCCTCCTGTCCCTTGAATGGACCATCGAAAGTTTTCAAGACGTCCTCTAGACGAAATGCACACACCGCTGAGCCAGTGATGCTGTTCCTGTAAAGGATTGGACCCTGTTTTAGCAGACTTGTCAGTGCTTAAAAAGCAAATTACTTTCGTCAAAATTTCCGTTCTTTTCAAATGAACTAATTTCTTTTAATGATATTTAGCTTAAAGAAACAAATTCTTAAAATTTTAGCAAATATTTAGAAATCAGTTTTATCCATTAAGATCACACTGTGCTACCAAAAGTATTCAGATACTTCCATTCATCGATAAATACATCTGAATCGCGATTTCTAACAATATTTAAAACGTATGGAAGCTGAAGCATAAAACTGCAGCATTGCTGGTCGTATCAAATGCAAGCAAAGTACCCTGTCATCCGCAGTCTTACTCAACTGGATATTCAGAGTTCGAATCCTCGATAATTTTGGATAAATGATTCACAACGTGCTGCAGTGGTTCTATTTGTTTTCAAGAATTGTTTTCGGCAAATTTTCAAAAACATTTTAAAACCACCGGAGAGAAATTATTGAAAAACTGAATTTCACAGAAAGCAACAAGATATTGAGAGTATTGACTTTAAATTGCAACTTAGTATCTCTTCTAAATATTTAATATTTTAGTGATAAATCTTCATTACGCAGGGGAGAGATTTTATTTATTTTCTGCTTTATTTATAACATATCTGAAGGATGTTTTTAAAAAGGAAACCGCAATCCAAAGAAATTACTCTGGTAACTGATAAGAAGAAATAAAAAGCGATTACATCTGCCTCCCCCGTATACATGCAAAAATGCATCTCTTTAAAGCATTCAGAAATTAAAAGCAGAGGTGAAGAGAGCTTGGAATGGTTGCGCCAGAATCTATCAATAACACTTCTCTCTCCATTAGCAACAGCGATTTGGAAGAGACTTGTTAATTATTGGCCACGGGAATCTATTAACAGTCCTCGTGCTCTTAATGGGAGAGCATAAGGACCAATAGAAGGGAATTCATTAATGAATTAGTGGAAAGAAATAAGAGGAAAAAGTGGAATTGAAGTGTTGGAAAGCATTTAGAAGCAAGTGAGGAGGTTTTATTTCAAAAAGGAAGTTGTACAAAAAGCAGATAAGAGTAAATTAGAGAGAGATTTAAAAAAGATTTCTTTAATAGCGGTATAATGATGTTGTTTATGAGAAATGACGATTCAGATAAAAAGTTAAGAAGATTGTTTCTCTTGAGGTGAGACGGAAATGAAATGTTTGATAAAAGAAAAGCATCTCTATATGTGCATCGATATCTTAAGCATCTTGTTAAAGCTGCAGATGAATGGAAGATTTTCGTGTAATTTTGGAATTACTAACTTTCGTCGAATGAAAGAAAAACAACCTCTTCAAAGAGGTTAAAATTGCAAATGAAAGGGAAATTATATCTGAAGTCAAAAGCATTCTGTTTGCTTTTTAATGCAGGATGCTTTAAATAGCTTTTTAACTCGGGATGGGTGGTTCAGTAATATTGGAAAAAAACAACAAAAAAACAATGGCAATCTTCCTGTGTTTGACAAATTTTTTATTTATTTTTGCTTTTCATATGCATATTGCTTCTATTTTCTTTTAACGCTAATCAAGGTATTGGCTATTTTTTGCATATCACTGTTTGATGGAAATTTTTTCTAATCAGTTAGTGCTTCATATCTTTGTTAATCAGTATAGTCTTTCACACAAAGAAATCCATTATAAAATTCCCTTCACACAAAATGCCTTTTATTCAGGTGTAGGCCGAGATATTTGTTTTATTTTGGGTTGGTTGGGTTGTTTTACCTCTGAGCGGCACTTTTTTGCACACCATGGGCTAAATGGCCAGGTCACAAGGACCCTTAAGGTTCAGAGAAGGTTGGGGGAGGAGACCCACAGGAACAGCTGTTGGGAGACAGAGGTAGCCTCCCATCAAGGCCATCCAGCGTGTTCTCTAACGTTCACAGGGTATGGCGCTCTCGCACACGGGGCCACGGCTTAACGTCCCATCCGACGGACGGCGACCTTTCCAAGCCCATCGGTGTCCCCTACTGACCGTGGGCAGGGAGGGGAGTTTTGCGGAGATAAGTCTCAACGCTGACCCAACTGGGACTCGAACCTGGGAACTGCAGATTACGAGCCTGAAGCGCTACCGACTGAGCCACCCCCGCCCCATATTTTGGGAATCATATCTAATACTATGCAGTTCTATTTTCAAAAATGCGGCTTTCTGAAAAAAAAAATGCTTCAATATTTAATATATTACAAATTTTATATTGAAATATATTTCAAATTAAAATTTAAAGAGTGAAACATAACAAAATATGGCGAAAAGTTCCCAATCTTAATGTCGACTACATTTCCTTTAAGTGTTATCACCCTAATCTTCGATAAAACATGATAATTATATACACAGAGTGAGGCAAAAGTCTGTCGACTGAACAAATATTTGGAAAGCAGGAACCAATCCATTTTTTGGACACGTAACACCCAACCACTTGTGAACATGATGACCAAATGGATGCATTGTACAATTCAATTGGAATCCCATATTTTTCCTTTCACCTAATGTCAGGTGATCCCGTGAGTTTTCAAACAGACAATCAATAATGGTATCCTTGAAATATTTTCCAGAATAAAATTCATCCACCATTGTATGCTGATGATGCAACTTCTCGAAGTCGTCTTGGATCCAAATAACGATGCCTTCTTTTGAGAGCTGTTCTTTGTCATGATCAATCAGCAGCCAATTTCTGGAATCCATGCGAACGCTTAGTCACTTTTTGTCATGTAGAGCCTGTTTGCTAGTGAAGGTGGAATTCGGAAAACTCTTCTCGGCGAATTCCAAGATTTCTTGCAATCGCCCTGAAGATGAATTTTCTCACAACCACTCACTGCCATGCCCATAACACTCTTCCATATCATCCAGGGGATAAACATTTCCTGTTTGCAAGGAATTCTGTTATAAAAATTCCATGCCATCTTCAAACAGTGGTCATGTTGTCAGGCTGTACAGCCTTTTTCTGCGACTCCTGGCCAAATGTATGAAATAGAATCTAAGAAATGCAAGCACTCCGAAATTTTGGTATTTATTATTAAAAAAAAAAGTGTAATGTGTTTGTAAGGCGTTTTTTACTTCTGTTTTCTAATGTATTTTTTGGTAACTGGTAATTACATTTGACCGAATAAATTATTATATGCTGTGTGGCATTGGATGACGTCTGCTTAAAAATCTAATGTCATAGATTCGAAGTAGAAGGCTAACTTTCGATTTCCTTTCACATTCAACGCGGATGATACCATATCAATGCACTCCCTTTTTGTCTACTGTACTATCAGAGTTGCTGATTTATAGAATGGCACGACTTATTCGGAACTTTGTGGAAATCTCTTTATGCATATAATTTATCTCGTGTGCTCTTCCTGTTTCTCTTGGCATTTCTGACAAAAGCAGTATAATCTGCCTAGATTGGAACTCTGGTCTTCCCACAGTGTGTATTCTCCACCATTCTGAACTGAAGTGTGATTTAAATGAACGAGAGAGAGAGATTGCAAAATGTTTCTCTGGGCATTGGGATGAAAGTAAATTTGCCACTAAGAGTTGAATTATTGAATGTAACTCTGTTTTCTTTTTCAGTGGATGGGGGCTAATTTGATGGTGATCCTCTACAATTACTTCTAATTTACGTTTTCTCTCCATCTTCAACGTTTCGGAATTTACACAATGAATGACCTTGAAAAACATTTTTTTGGAGGTCTTTCACATTATCAGTATTGGATTTGCTATTTGTTTCCCGCTTCTCTCCTCTTTTCGAGACATTTGCTCCCCCTGCTCCATCATCTGTTACCTCTATGCAGGTGCAAATCTGAAATCCCATCGAGGTTTTAATTGCATGCAGCTCAATATTTGTTCGACCTTCGATAATAATGAAGTTTGAAATATTTTGCAATTCCTTCAGTTGTAAAACAATGCCGATTAAAGCGATATTACATGTAGGAAACAAAAATATTTGGTATTAATTCGCTTTAAACCTTTCATAATCATCTTAATACGTTTTTCTGAAATTAAGCCAATACTTGTTACATATTCTTATATGAAAATGCATTCAAAGTGTCTTCAATGCAAATATTTGATCTAAACACGTATCTGCTGCAGATATTGCAAAAGAACAAAGCTGTTCCATTAATCTTATCTCTTTTCAAAAACATCTTTTTGGTTTTCAACATTTCGCTTTCGTTTTGGGTGCAAAAAATGGCAAAAAAGATGCTTTTTGTTATCTGGTTTGAAGTTTTCCGTTATAATAAGTGGACTTGCTGATTCCCCCCCCACCCCCCAATCCTTGAGTTTTCGATATATCTTCCGATGATTTATCTTTAGCCAACTCGCATTCTTTTTATCTTTTTCCGGCTCCAAAACAAATCTTTCCCTCTAATTATGCTGAGCGAGTTTTCTAAAAATATTTAACTTAACCGAGAGAGAAATAATATTAGAACATTTGTTTTATCCGAAAAACATTTTACAGCTTAAACTGAAACGTGGTAAACTATTTCTGATATTTTTCGTTTCTCTTTGTTAAATTTAAATGGCAAGTTGCTTCTCCTCCTCTCCTCACTTCCTTTGCAGGTGCCGGAGCACATTGTCCGACTGGGCAACCTCAACGCCTCTTTTCCCATTATTTTGTTTTTCCTCGCGCGGAAGAGGCAAAGGAAACGAACTTTCAGCCGCGAGTTAAGAAGAACGCGTGGCACACACGGAGAGAGAGAGAGAGAATGCACGTGCACAGTGGTTTGGGGTGCCGCTTGCAAGTATAAATTCCGGGAGAGTCTGCGAAGGGAAATCAATATCGCGAAATCTAACTGTTACGTAACCTATCGCTGTGCTTCATCTACGACCGAATCAGCAAATGGAGGAGAAGGAAAGTGAGTGAGAAAATAATGGAAAAAAATCTAACAAGAAATCGTCTTGAAAATCACTTACGGTGGGGTAGTGAAGACCGCATAGATCAGCTGGGCTGGTTTTCCTCCGTACAAGCCGTCTACGATGTGGCTGGTCGACTCTGCAAAAGAAGGAAAAAACTAATGATGAATCTGAAAAAGAAGAAAAAAAAAATGTTTTGAGTACAGGTGTTGGCTGTACCAGCATCTGCGGGTGGATATTTATCATCAGTGCATTGAACTTGCCAATCTCTGCTGTCTTTGATGGGATGACATTCGAAAGAAGAAATAAGGGAGCTCTTTCCTCTGGGGGGGGGGGGGGTAGAATTGAGAAATGGATGTGAGCTCGTATCAAACCCCCATCCTGCTCCGTTTCTTACGCTCTGGCGTCATTAGAATACAGTCCTATCTTAGCAAATGACTTATTGATTAGGGACCTCCCCCCCCCCCTCTCCGCCTTGTGGGTTATTGCCGATGCTTTTGCTCCGTCCTCGATCTGCTGGCGGCAAGAAGGAGAATTTTGAATCTTCCCTCGCTTTTCTTCATAATCAAAGTCAAATAAGAATGGTAAATGGATCTGATGCAGAGGGCAGAGGATGGAGAGCAAAGAACCAATAATTTGGATATTGGGAAGGGGATTCGGAACGAGAAAGAGAATAATAGATGGGAATTTTGAGTAAATGGAAAAGAAAGTGAGGAATGCTTTCGTGTTTCTGGTTGAATGCAGTTTCTGCGGATTATGGATGTTCATTGAAATAAATTAAAAATGCTCAGATATGCCGAGAAGGTTTGCGCGAAAATTCAAATATGGGATGCTTAGAAGGATAACTGAAGATGAAAGAGACTGCAGGTGGTTGCGAGAATTTCAGGTTAAGGATTTGATTAGAAATCACTTTCACATGCCAAGAAATGGATGAATCGGAAAAACTCGAAAGTGAGGAAGGTGGAAAAATGTCATGAAGATGGCTTAGAAGAACCAAGGGGTGGGAATCTCTGCCGTTATCAGAAACACTCGAAACAGTGCGTTGCAGTCGGTTAGGGATCCTGGCTTTTCATTTTGTAAGTCGACTTTTTCGTTTTCACGTCGCTACAGATATTTAAAAACGATCTGCAGAGGAAATTCTGTTTTCTCTTTATAAGAGTTTCGACCGCAAATCTAGTTCTAACCACTAGATTTGAAATCCGGAAAGTTATCGAATCGATATCGACGATCTGAGGAAGGAAGAGAATCCACTCTTCCGAAAAGAGCGGTAGTCCTAAAAGAAAGCTTTCGAAACTTCTCTTCGACGGGGACATTCCGTTGTAGATGGCTAGCTGGCACCGTTAGTCAGTCGAGCCTAATCAGCGGAAACCTATTATGCTTTGCTTCCCTTGCTTGCGTCGTAAGGTAGAAGTTTGACTTTCAAAGGACTCTCGACGAAGACGAAGGGGAACAGGAGTGGGAGGGAGAGAAAAGGAAAAGGGAACTCGTGTCGACACGAAGAGCCAAACAAGAGCGTATTCGCTCGCCAGACGGGCATGCTCACGAGAGTTTGATTTTCCCTTGGCCGAGCATTGAAAGGAAGAAGAGAAATCAGTTGTTTAAATTTGGGGAAGAAAGTGGGCTGACAATAAACAAGGAGGCTAAAGAATAATAAGAGCCGATGTCGACGGAGGCAGAAGAATCGGAAACGACAAATCAGACATCTCGGAGAATCTCGAAGCAATCCGTGACATTGCTTCGCCTGCAAAAAATGACATTTTCAATGGAAAGGATGCATTCGATATGCGACCAACGGTATCCATCCGCTGAAAAAGCAGAAAGGCTTACCACTTGCGAATAATGGAGATTTTATAAGGCTCCATTTCTTAGGTGGAACCCGAATGCTCTCTTGCTCATAACAGTTGCATGAAGGGAACAAGAAACAAATTCAGATGCACTTCATTACCAAAAATAGTTGGAAACTTCAATTTTGTGTGAATGGAAATCCGCATTGAAGGCTTTCTAACTTTCGAAATAAGGTTTTTATGAAAATATACGTTGAAGTAAATTCAAGCTCTCGCTTAAATTTATCTAAATCTTGATTTTTCAGCATTATTTAATGCTTTGAAGAGTTATCAAAGCTAGTGGCGTACCTTGAAATTTCTAGATTTCCAGTGTGTTGGGGGGGGGGGGGTTAACATCTTGTCTTTTTCTGGTTTCCGGGCCTTTAGAAAATAAACGTTATTGAAGCTACCATGACATACCCAGTATTTAGTTTCGGGGAGGAGGGGAGAGAACTTAGTTTTTGTTTGAGAAAGGGAGAGAGAGAACTTAGTTTTTTTTTAGAGGGAGGGGGTCCGCATAAGACTTCAGTTAGGGTTTCCAATTCAATATATTATTCCATAGAACAGGAAAGGTTAAAATGATATTCTGTATGGAATAAGTTCTATAATTTCTTTTAAAATATATTTTTAGTGTCGGACATAAAAGATGGGGCTAAAATAATATTATACAAAGACAACTGTTTTGTATTTCAAAGCAGGTAGACAAATTTGAGATTTCGTATAAGACAAGATTTTCAAGGTGGAGTCCCCCCCCCCCTGATTCAAGCCATCAAGAAGGGTATAACCCCCCTCCCCCCGATGGACGGTTAAGCCGTGGTCAAGTGTGCGGGAGAGACATACTCTGTACACGTTAAAGTACACGCTGGATGTCCTTGACGGGAGGCTACGGTCTGTCTCCCAACAGCGGATCCAGTGGGTCTCCTTCCCCCAACATTCTCTGAGCGCTAGGGGTCCTTGTGACCTGGCCATTTAGCCCATTGTGTGCAAAAAAAGTTCCACTCACAGGTAAAACAACCCAAACCAAAAGTTCATAAAATATTGTTTCTAAAATTTAGTAACTCGAACGCAACCAAGTTCATAAGGAATAAAGCAGAAAATATTAAGTTTTAATTAATTGCAATAACAACAGATTCAATAAATACGATAAGAGGAGAATTAAATATGCTTAGTTCAAATAATAAAAAAAAACTGTCTGCTCTCAACCCTAGATGGAGCTTTTAACACTAACAATCTACATCAGAGTTAACAATGAGAGATTTCACCGGAATATTTTTATAAAAATAAATACCCCCTCAAGCAGCTGCTTGTCACAGAGGTCTGACAGGAGCCTGTCAGTTTATACGCCGTATCGAACCCAGGTCCCTTTGATCAGTAGCCAAGCATGCTAACCACTCGGCCACGGGACAGCTAATGTCAAGTAGGGCATAAAAAATTGTGTACTGAATAGCCAAAAAGTTGATACTTTCCACTGAGTCCTGCATATCCTATGGACAGATTTAACTGAGAGAGTCATACACGCCTTTAGAAAGTCACTTGATTGTGCCCTAGTGGTTATTTTAACAAAAAAAGACAATTTTGGAGAGAGAAAGCCACGACTCGACTGTAGGACTTTCCGGTCGTCAGGATGTCGCATTCGGTTTTTTTTTGGTCATTACCATTACGTGGTAGTTTGATATTGAGGCCTTATGCAACCTTTCGTTTGACTGGCAGCTATGAGTGACATTTGTCTACATACACAGATGTTTAAAGTGTTATTTTTGGCACCAGTTTATAGCCATTCTGAGTGATGGCTGGACATCCCTTGAATAAAGAAAAGCTTCTCTCATTGTCATATTCCCCGTACTACAGTCAGAAGGCGATATCCCATGTCTGTAGAGAAGTCATTTAAAGGTAACTTACGGATCTCGTTGAAGTAGAAAGGAAATTCTCCAGCCAATGAGCAATTGAGACGAGCCTTCAGGAATGACGTCCAACGGTTGCGGAATTTGTGAGGTCCTCCTTTGTCCCTCGTGCATACTCTCGCTACTCTAGAGTACACTGTCTGCAACAGAAAAATAGTTCTCCTTAGAACACCACATGAATATTCAAACACTTCGAAGAGATGAATCGGGGTTGACTTTGAAATTTAAGAGTTTCGTTTTTTATTTATGTAATTGAATGATGAATTGGTAATAAAGTATCACAGGAAATTGCCCTGTAGACAAGAAACACTTGAAATAATTAGCTGAAAGAAAAAAATTGGTTTCTCTGACTGGGATTCGAACCCACTTCTCCCAGAAGCATTACAGGCGTCATTACCACTAGACCACAGAGAATAAGTTTTTTTCATCAATGTGACGTAAGCATTCACACATTTTTGTTGATTTGTCACTGGCACCATCTATGTCGGGAATCGGGCAGTCAAGCCAATTTTTTTCAGATAATTATTTCGAGATGGGTTAATCTTAAAGAGAGTCATACACGCCTTTAGAAAAGGAGGCGTGTATAAGGTTGAAATACGGTGGGCAGTAGTAGATGGGTTGCTTTCGGACAAAACGACCTTTGACCCCTGAGCCGAATGGGTGAACTGCTACTGTGGGTGTTGAAAAAAAGTTATTGACACGTGTTTGTAGGTTTGCCCTCATTCCTCAAAATTAAAGACCTATGAATTGTTTGAAAACTTGTCTAAACTTAGTCTTTGATTTTAACAATTAACGATATCATTATTTTTCTCTTAGCTGGCGGCGCGTAAAGGTTCGGTCTGTGAAATCTCTGCATTGTTATGGAACCTACTAAAGAAGGGGAAAGATTTTGCGTTTTCACAATGTTGCTGCTTGAGGACGACGCAAAAAAAAAAAAAAACTGATTCCGATTGTTCACAAGTATGTGGTGATCATGCCTGTTAATATGGCACTATTATGGGATGGATGGGCAAATTCAGAGAAGGACGTCAGAACTTCGAAGATCTCCCTCGTGCAGGAAGACCAAAGGAGGCTGTGAACGAGAGAACCGTCGCTACTGTTCGTGAACTCGTTAAGGAAATCCAACACATCACCATTCAGATAATAGGTTCAGATGTGAGGGTATCGATTGGAGTGTAGAAACAGTTATTCATTAGCATTTAAATATCTGAAGATCTGTACCCCACAGAATGGCAAAAAAAAAAAAGTTAGAATCGACTCGTGCATGGAGATGCCAGCAATATTTGAACCTAGTTGCCGCAAACGGTTAGCAGATATCGTCACAGGTGATGAGACAGGGTTTTATTACTATAAAACTCCTAGAAAGATCGACAACTATGTTTCGGTTGCGGAAGATGAACATCATCCCCAAATCCTCTGCAAGACTTTCGCTCAAGCAAGAGGATGCTCACAATTATTTCAATCCCCAAAGAGTGATAGCCGTGGACACCTTACCCGAAATAATGATTATAAATAGCCAATACTTCACTAACATTGTTTTGCCCAAAGTGGTTAAGGAGACGAAGGAGCAGCGGCATGCCAAGGGTTCTCCTTCATGAGTTAATGACAATGCCAGTGCTCACAAAACCCAACAAGTTACAGCCTCTCTGGAGCAGGAAAAAATCAAACAACTACCCCCATCCTTCATATTCACCAGATCTTGCACCATATGATTTTTGTTTTCTTTCCAAAACTTATAAAATAATTTCTTGGAAAGCCTTTTCCAATGGTACAAGGCCTACAAAATGCGTTCAGAGTTGTGGAGTATTATTCCCCAACAGAAGTGCCATCAAGCGTTCCAGAATTGGTGTAGCCGTCTGCAGCACTGCATAGATGCTGGAAGGGGGAGTACTTTGAAGAACGGTAAAAGATTTGTTGCGGTTCTGCAGATGCATGTCTAAGAACGTTTTGAAATTCCCTCGTACCATCTTCAACCGGATGGCTCATCAGTAGTTACGCGAGTTCATATTCCACACTGACCAGACGGTTAAGATCATTCTTCTTCCTACGAGAGCCTTTATGTGATTTCTTAGGATGAAGTTTAGTTTTCTTTATCTCATAAAAAATGAGTTAATGTTTTCTCTTTGTTGTCCTTTTATCCGTCTGCCAAAACTTTAAAAGAGTTTTTCCAATGATCAATTTATGATTGCAGTTTGGAGGTAGAGTGGTCAAGGGCTTACACTGAGAGAAGTGATTTGTCCACTTAACCCTCCTGGGAGTGGAGAAGTGGAGCAAAGTTTTTTTAAAGAGATGGGTGGAAATCTTTTAGTGTTGGATATATATTGATGAAATATTAGTATTCGGATCTTCTGAACTAATTAGTTTTTAATTTTTCACTGTTCGAGGGTGCTAAAATAGGTAACTAAATAACTTTCTTGAATCTAGTCCACTCTAAACTGAACCCACACTCTCCACCTCTCATTGAGCATAATTCTGATGCATGAGCCAATCATTCGGTGTCCATAATTTAAAATAAGTTTGGAGTAATTTTCTTTTAAATGGAGAACAAAAAACTTTTTAAGTGGGGAAGAAAAAATTTTTAAGAAAATGTAAATAACATCAAATAGATTTCAGCGAACTTCACTTTGTTCCTCATTTCTCTGCAGCACGTTAAATCTTTTCCGGAATGTAACATGTCATGATGGATGAAATTGCTGCCTAATAAACGACCCAGAAATTTCTTACTTCTAGGGTTACGTCGTCAATTAATGAAAGAGGAAATTTCTCTCCGTTGTCGTCGTGTGTTGTAAAATCGAGATTTGACACTTGTAAAGTCTGCTGAAACCTTCTCTTTAACAATTTAAAGAAAACGGGTTCTTTTTGTGCTTGTAAAAGTTGCGATGACAGATTTGAAGCAGCAGGATTATCAGATCCATCACCGTCAGAGTGGGACGTCATCATTCCTCCCATCTCTTCCTTTCTATCATCTCCCTTCTTGTTGTCGCAGCAATGGTAAGAGAAGTGCATTCATTCCTTCACAGCCAGCGGCGAAAACTCATTACTTACAGATCTTGATGAGTGGAGTTTAAATTAACCCCTTCCAGCTATCCTCCATGAGGCATACCACGCGATCTTCTGCTCCCCCCACCCCACCCTCATCTTGCTCCTCCCTTAGGGGCGAATGTTATTTTAATGCGTCTTAAAGTGATTCGAAGCAGCGGAGTTAGTTTAAGAGAGAGTTTGAACATCACTTAGTCCTTCGCCGAACAACACGTTCCGCTAATATATCTGCATGTGACAACTCTATAAACACCGTTTAGCCCGAGGACGGCGAGGCGCACGAGACTGATGTGCGAGAGCGCTCGGTGTCTCGTTGCGGGGACAGATTTAACTAGGCAACAGGAGAGAGATGAAAAAGGATTCGAGGAGCGGGAGGAGGAAGAAGAAGATGAGGATGGAGCTCGCGTACGAAAGTTTTTCTGTCATTAACGGATAATTCTAAGTGCGATTCGTGGCAGAGGAACGTTTGAACTCCCGTAATTCAGCGGAGGTAATGATTTCGGTTGTTCCACAACATCTCCCAATTCTTCTCCTCTGCTAGACGGAGAGCGGTTTAATTGACGTTAACGGAGTGATGCCGAACGTTTACATTTTCGGACTTAGTTCACCCTGAAGGAGACGCATGGCAACGCAAGTTATTTTTCTCTTCTGAAGATTTCTTCGAGGCGATGAAGGCGCTCGACTCTGTTCCTTCTCCAGGGCTGTGCGGAGGCAGAAGTTTAATGAATTATTAAACTGCTGTGTCAGAGAAATAGTTTTTTTTTTCGAAAAAAAAATATTGAACTAATAAAAGAAAACTCTCATATTTAAGATTTGGCCATGCCGATAGCGGGAAATATTTTTTTTAGGAAAGCGTAATTGGTGAAAATCGAGGTAGTTTGTAAACGCGGAGTAGGATTTGTTTTTTCTATGTACGTCCCATCATGAAGTGAAACCAAATGAGAGGAAATAAAAATTTTCTTGAAAAATAAGATTATTAAAAAAAATAAGATAATTCAGCTTCTGAAATTTCGAGATTGGGTTGAGCAGAGAGTTAAGAATAGAAAACATGAAAGACACTTCGCCATCATCCCCACTTCGAAACTAAAGTATGACAGGTTCCTAAGTAGATTCCAGACTATCCTCAGCAGCTAATCCTTAATCCTAACTCAAAAGACAATTTCTTCCTTTCCGTCTTTTACACTTATTTAGTAGAGCTCCTGGTGGCGGAGCGTAAAACATAAGAAGGGAGGGCTTCATTGATTGATTTTACGTTACATGGTATTGAGAAGTCCTTCTTCAGGCTTTCTCAGTTAAAATATTGGTTGGTATTGCGAGGCTATTAATTTGTCTACAAGTTATTTAGCTGCTAATAAGTGGTGATTTTTCGTGGTGTTTGCAATTTTATGGTAATGTTTAAAAAAAATTAATTAAAAAATTTTTTTTTTTAATTTTTGGATAAAATGGTTCTGTTGAGTTTTTTTTTTTTGAGGTTCCGAGCGGAGGAAAAGGTTATTTTAAGTTGTGGGCTTTTCCTGAAGAGCCTATATATTGATTAAATTGCGTCATTTCAATATAATATTTTAATACGATTTTTTTTGGTTTTTTTTCCTTTCAGAGTTTTTTACAATTTATTTATTTTTCCTTCTATTTTGTTGTTTTGCATTTTTTAATTAATTTTTAAAATCTAAAAATTTAAAAACATTTATCTTCTATGTTTCTGTATTTATATTTTTATTTATATTTTCTAGCCTTTTTCCATTTTTGAGTTATAATTCTCCCTTTATTGGTGAGGACTACAATTTATTTAGTAAAAAGTAAATATATTGGTATTGGTTTTGTTTTGTTTTTTCCTCTGTTTGTGGGGACCGGATGGACCTGCTTTGTGGGGAGGTAGAGAGATTGTAGCAAGGCAATGAGGTGTTGAGTTAGAGCCACCGTCTGACAGGTATATTTAAAAAAAAAATTTTTTTGAAGAAAATATATATTTATTTTCTTTCTTACTTGTAGTTTTGACATTATTAGTGGGTTTTTTTTTTGGAATTTTCCCCGTTTCTGAATAATATTTCCCCAATTCTGATGGGGACTGAATTCATTTTATTCGGTGTGGAGGTAGTTAAATGGGGAGTCATTAATTTTATTGATGTCGATTTAAATCAAAAAAAAATTTTTTTTTGATTCTGAGTGCATGGGTCAGGTGGAAGAGCTTAGCTAGCGGGCAGCAATCCCGCGTAGCGGGGGTGGCTCAGTCGGTAGCGCACCAGGCTCGTAATCTGTAATTCCCAGGTTCGAGTCCCAGCTGGGTCAGCGTTGAGATTTATCTCCGCAAAATTCCCCGCCCTGCCCACGGTCAGTAGGGAACACCGATGGGTTTGTAAAGGCCGCCATCCGTCGGATGGGATGTTAAGCCGTGGCCCCGTGTGCGGGGAACCATACCCTGTGCACGTTAAAAAAACACGCTGGATGGCCTTGACGGGAGGCTACCATCTGTCTCCTAACAGCTGTTCCAGTGGGTCCCCTCCCCCAACCTTCTCTGAGCCTTCGGGGTCCATGTGACCTGGCCATTTAGCCCATGGTGTGCAAAAAAGTGCCGCTCAGAGGTAAAACAACCCAACAACAACACAACCCCGCGTAGCGAGGCACCAAGATAGCGAGTTCGAGCCACCGTGGGGGGTAAAGTTTTTTTTTAGAGAAAACTAAATAAAATTTTTTTTCCTTATGTTTTTATTAATGTTGTGTTTTTATTTTTTTTATATTTTTTTCTGTAATAGTTAATATTTGAGAAGTGTGCGTAATGGTTAGAGTGCAGTATAGGGGTCCCAGTCTCATTTCTATGAAGTTGAAGTGAGCACGCAGTGTGATGGAGGAGTTTTTTATAATAATGAGTGTCGATTATCATGTATTTGGGATATTATGTTCAAGGTGTAGAGTAGTTTTAATTTATATATTTTATAGAAAATATGTGGGGTTAGATTCTGTTCCAGAGGGGAGTAGATATAAGGAAGGAGAGAAGTGGTTCAAATAAATGTAGGTTAGAACCATGGGGAGGGGGATCTAATAACAATTGTGTGTGTAATTCATGGATGTCTAGATTATATAAAGACTGAGTGAGAATAGGCCTTTGTTTAGAGTATAGTTCACAGTTTAGTAAGATGTGATGTATAGTTTCAGGAACTTTACAGTGAGGGCAGTTAGGAGATTGTGCAAGATGTATTTTAAATAAGGAGGCTTTTAAGAGAGTTGAGTTGGTTCTAAGCCTGTGAATAAGTTTAACGTGTTTTCTTGGAAGTGGGATATTGTCAATATGTGATATGTTGTTGTTTAGCAAGCATCTGAAGTTATTCTGTACAGAGGCGTGAGTTTGGAAATAGTTTTAAGTTTTTTTAAAAAAAGTAGTTTGGTTCATTAAAGAAAAATAAGTGTTTCAGATGCGATTATATTTTTTCAAATTTTCAAAATCGGTTCACATGGGATGCAGTATGTTTTGAAAGATCGATTTATTTGAATAAAAATTACGATTGTATATATTCCACTTCGCTGATGTCAGTTTTCGAAGAAACTATAACAAAGCGACAGTAACTTCCGAATTAAAAGCGGCTGACCTCTAAATTAGGAAGTCGCACGAGAAAATGGGTTTCAAATTTCATGAAAAATCTTAATTTCACTCATTTTGCTGAAGTTAATTTCTTCTGCCTTTAACCGAATTTGCTTTCCTCTCAAGCAAAACAATAAAAACCAAAAGCATCTGTCCAAAGGCATGCGCCTCTTCCCGTTGCAGGCGGCCTTTTCGAAAACCGTCAGAGACAAGAAATAAAAAGCATCGGGAATTCCATTCACCGGATCTTCATATCGCGTGCCTCTTTGCTATCCCTTACTCGTCTTCTGAAGTGCAAAAATTAGGATTCAGAAAGTTTGGGTTTTCATAGCTTGCTTTGTGCATGGGATGTACACTGAGATGCCATTTAATTAGGTACACCAACCTAGCCGCCTGTTACACCTCCTTTAGCCTTCGGAACAGCCTGAATTCATCAGGGCATGGAACTTACAAGAAGCTGGATGCGTCGTGCAGAAACGTTGCACCATACGGAAATAATTTTGGAATGGCTGTGCTGCAACTTGGACGGCAGCACAGTCATCTTAAAGATGCTCGATAAGGTTTTGATCTGGGGACTGTGCAGCACAATGGAGCATGGAAAACTCATCGACATGTTCCTGGAACCATTCGGTTACGTGCCTTGTGAGCAAGTGCATTATCATGCTGAATGTATGACTGTGCAGCCCAATGGAGCATGGAAAACTCATCGACATGTTCCTGGAACCATTCGGTTACGTGCCTTGTGAGCAAGTGCATTATCATGCTGAATGTATGACTGTGCAGCCCAATGGAGCGTGGAAAACTCGTCGACATGTTCCTGGAACCATTCGGTTACGTGCCTTATGAGCAAGTACATTATCATGATGAATGTATGACTGTGCAGCCCAATGGAGCATGGAAAACTCATCGACATGTACCTGAAACCATTCGGTTACGTGCCTTGTGAGCAAGTACATTATCATGCTGAATGTATGACTGTGCAGCACAATGGAGCGTGGAAAACTCATCGACATGTTCCTGGAACAATTCGGTTACGTGCCTTGTGAGCAAGTGCATTATCATGCTGAATGTATGACTGTGCAGCCCAATGGAGCATGAAAAATTCATCGACATGTTCCTGGAACCATTCGGTTACGTGCCTTGTGAGCAAGTGCATTATCATGCTGAATGTATGACTGTGCAGTCCAATGGAGCATGGAAAACTCGTCGACATGTTCCTGGAACCATTCGGTTACGTGCCTTGTGAGCAAGTGCATTATCATGCTGAATGTATGACTGTGCAACCCAATGGAGCATGAAAAATTCATCGACATGTTCCTGGAACAATTCGGTTACGTGCCTTGTGAGCAAGTGCATTATCATGCTGAATGTATGACTGTGCAGCCCAATGGAGCATGGAAAACTCATCGACATGTTCCTGGAACCATTCGGTTACGTGCCTTGTGAGCAAGTGCATTATCATGCTGAATGTATGACTGTGCAGCCCAATGGAGCGTGGAAAACTCGTCGACATGTTCCTGGAACCATTCGGTTACGTGCCTTGTGAGCAAATGCATTATCATGCTGAATGTATGACTGTGCAGCACAATGGAGCGTGGAAAACTCATCGACATGTTCCTGGAACAATTCGGTTACGTGCCTTGTGAGCAAGTGCATTATCATGCTGAATGTATGACTGTGCAGCCCAATGGAGCATGGAAAACTCGTCGACATGTTCCTGGAACCATTCGGTTACGTGCCTTGTGAGCAAATGCATTATCATGCTGAATGTATGACTGTGCAGTCCAATGGAGCATGGAAAACTCGTCGACATGTTCCTGGAACCATTCGGTTACGTGCCTTGTGAGCAAATGCATTATCATGCTGAATGTATGACTGTGCAGCACAATGGAGCGTGGAAAACTCATCGACATGTTCCTGGAACAATTCGGTTACGTGCCTTGTGAGCAAGTGCATTATCATGCTGAATGTATGACTGTGCAGCCCAATGGAGCATGGAAAACTCGTCGACATGTTCCTGGAACCATTCGGTTACGTGCCTTGTGAGCAAATGCATTATCATGCTGAATGTATGACTGTGCAGTCCAATGGAGCATGGAAAACTCGTCGACATGTTCCTGGAACCATTCGGTTACGTGCCTTGTGAGCAAGTGCATTATCATGCTGAATGTATGACTGTGCAGTCCAATGGAGCATGGAAAACTCGTCGACATGTTCCTGGAACCATTCAGTTACGTGCCTTGTGAACAAGTGCATTATCATGCTGAATGTATGACTGTGCAGCCCAATGGAGCATGGAAAACTCATCGACATGTTCCTGGAACCATTCGGTTACGTGCCTTGTGAGCAAGTGCATTATCATGCTGAATGTATGACTGTGCAGTCCAATGGAGCATGGAAAACTCGTCGACATGTTCCTGGAACCATTCGGTTACGTGCCTTGTGAGCAAGTGCATTATCATGCTGAATGTATGACTGTGCAGTCCAATGGAGCATGGAAAACTCGTCGACATGTTCCTGGAACCATTCGGTTACGTGCCTTGTGAGCAAGTGCATTATCATGCTGAATGTATGACTGTGCAGTCCAATGGAGCATGGAAAACTCATCGACATGTTCCTGGAACCATTCAGTTACGTGCCTTGTGAACAAGTGCATTATCATGCTGAATGTATGACTGTGCAGCCCAATGGAGCATGGAAAACTCGTCGACATGTTCCTGGAACCATTCGGTTACGTGCCTTGTGAGCAAGTGCATTATCATGCTGAATGTATGACTGTGCAGTCCAATGGAGCATGGAAAACTCGTCGACATGTTCCTGGAACCATTCGGTTACGTGCCTTGTGAGCAAGTGCATTATCATGCTGAATGTATGACTGTGCAGTCCAATGGAGCATGGAAAACTCGTCGACATGTTCCTGGAACCATTCAGTTACGTGCCTTGTGAACAAGTGCATTATCATGCTGAATGTATGACTGTGCAGCCCAATGGAGCATGGAAAACTCATCGACATGTTCCTGGAACCATTCGGTTACGTGCCTTGTGAGCAAGTGCATTATCATGCTGAATGTATGACTGTGCAGTCCAATGGAGCATGGAAAACTCGTCGACATGTTCCTGGAACCATTCGGTTACGTGCCTTGTGAGCAAGTGCATTATCATGCTGAATGTATGACTGTGCAGTCCAATGGAGCATGGAAAACTCGTCGACATGTTCCTGGAACCATTCGGTTACGTGCCTTGTGAGCAAGTGCATTATCATGCTGAATGTATGACTGTGCAGTCCAATGGAGCATGGAAAACTCGTCGACATGTTCCTGGAACCATTCGGTTACGTGCCTTGTGAGCAAATGCATTATCATGCTGAATGTATGACTGTGCAGTCCAATGGAGCATGGAAAACTCGTCGACATGTTCCTGGAACCATTCGGTTACGTGCCTTGTGAGCAAGTGCATTATCATGCTGAATGTATGACTGTGCAGTCCAATGGAGCATGGAAAACTCGTCGACATGTTCCTGGAACCATTCAGTTACGTGCCTTGTGAACAAGTGCATTATCATGCTGAATGTATGACTGTGCAGCCCAATGGAGCATGGAAAACTCATCGACATGTTCCTGGAACCATTCGGTTACGTGCCTTGTGAGCAAGTGCATTATCATGCTGAATGTATGACTGTGCAGTCCAATGGAGCATGGAAAACTCGTCGACATGTTCCTGGAACCATTCGGTTACGTGCCTTGTGAGCAAGTGCATTATCATGCTGAATGTATGACTGTGCAGTCCAATGGAGCATGGAAAACTCGTCGACATGTTCCTGGAACCATTCGGTTACGTGCCTTGTGAGCAAGTGCATTATCATGCTGAATGTATGACTGTGCAGTCCAATGGAGCATGGAAAACTCATCGACATGTTCCTGGAACCATTCAGTTACGTGCCTTGTGAACAAGTGCATTATCATGCTGAATGTATGACTGTGCAGCCCAATGGAGCATGGAAAACTCGTCGACATGTTCCTGGAACCATTCGGTTACGTGCCTTGTGAGCAAGTGCATTATCATGCTGAATGTATGACTGTGCAGTCCAATGGAGCATGGAAAACTCGTCGACATGTTCCTGGAACCATTCGGTTACGTGCCTTGTGAGCAAGTGCATTATCATGCTGAATGTATGACTGTGCAGTCCAATGGAGCATGGAAAACTCGTCGACATGTTCCTGGAACCATTCGGTTACGTGCCTTGTGAACAAGTGCATTATCATGCTGAATGTATGACTGTGCAGCCCAATGGAGCATGGAAAACTCATCGACATGTTCCTGGAACCATTCGGTTACGTGCCTTGTGAGCAAGTGCATTATCATGCTGAATGTATGACTGTGCAGTCCAATGGAGCATGGAAAACTCGTCGACATGTTCCTGGAACCATTCGGTTACGTGCCTTGTGAGCAAGTGCATTATCATGCTGAATGTATGACTGTGCAGTCCAATGGAGCATGGAAAACTCGTCGACATGTTCCTGGAACCATTCGGTTACGTGCCTTGTGAGCAAGTGCATTATCATGCTGAATGTATGACTGTGCAGTCCAATGGAGCATGGAAAACTCATCGACATGTTCCTGGAACCATTCAGTTACGTGCCTTGTGAACAAGTGCATTATCATGCTGAATGTATGACTGTGCAGCCCAATGGAGCATGGAAAACTCGTCGACATGTTCCTGGAACCATTCGGTCACGTGCCTTGTGAACAAGTGCATTATCATGGTGAATGTATGACTGCAGCACAATGGAGCATGGAAAACTCGTCGACATGTTCCTGGAACCATTCAGTTACGTGCCTTGTGAACAAGTGCATTATCATGCTGAATGTATGACTGTGCAGCACAATGGAGCATGGAAAACTCATCGACATGTTCCTAGAACCATTCGGTTACGTGCCTTGCGAGCAAGTGCATTATCATGCTGAATGTATGACTGCAGAACAATGGAGCATGGAAAACTCGTCGACATGTTCCTGGAACCATTCAGTTACGTGCCTTGTGAACAAGTGCATTATCATGCTGAATGTATGACTGTGCAGCACAATGGAGCATGGAAAACTCGTCGACATGTTCCTGGAACCATTCGGTTACGTGCCTTGCGAGCAAGTGCATTATCATGCTGAATGTATGACTGCAGAACAATGGATCATGGAAAACTCGTCGACATGTTCCTGGAACCATTCGGTCACGTGCCTTGTGAGCAAGTGCATTATCATGCTGAATGTATGACTTTGCAGCCCAATGTAGCATGGAAAACTCGTCGACATGTTCCTGGCACCATTCGGTTACGTGCCTTGTGAGCAAGTGCATTATCATGCTGAATGTATGACTTTGCAGCCCAATGGAGCATGGAAAACTCGTCGACATGTTCCTGGAACCATTCGGTTACGTGCCTTGTGAGCAAGTGCATTATCATGCTGAATGTATGACTGTGCAGTCCAATGGAGCGTGGAAAACTCGTCGACATGTTCCTGGAACCATTCGGTTACGTGCCTTGTGAGCAAGTGCATTATCATGCTGAATGTATGACTGTGCAGCCCAATGGAGCATGGAAAACTCATCGACATGTTCCTGAAACCATTCGGTTACGTGCCTTGTGAGCAAGTGCATTATCATGCTGAATGTATGACTGTGCAGCCCAATGGAGCATGGAAAACTCGTCGACATGTTCCTGGAACCATTCGGTTACGTGCCTTGTGAGCAAGTGCATTATCATGCTGTATGTATCCATTTGAGTGTGGTCATGAAGGAATGAACTTGGTCAGCAATGATTTTCAAATATGCGGTGGCGTTCAGATGTCCTTTTGTGGGTATGAGGGGGTCTAAGTGGGTCAGGAGAATATTCCCCACACAGCTGCCACCTGCCTGTACTGTTGACACCAGACATGATGGCTCCGTGGCCTCATGTTGCCTGTGCAAAATTCTGATCCGTCAGCATGATGCAAAAGGAACCTCGATTCATCCTTTTCCCTTTCCTCAACAGTCGAGTGTTTTGTTGCTGTGCCCAATCGAGATTTCATGCTCTCTGCTAAAAACTTCGGCACTCGAGACATGGTCGGTGGCTGTTGTAGCCCATTCACGAGGAAGGCCCGACACATGGTGCTTCGGATATGACCTTCTGCATACGAATGCTTAATTCTGCATCTGTTCGCATGCACCTTTCTCGCCAGTCTCCTTTGACCCCTATGATTCACAGGATTGCCGATCACTGGTAGTTTTTTACTTTATTTTTTTTTCGCTTTTCCCACCATTCTCGGGAAACCCGTGAAATGGTTATGCGTGAAAAGCCCAGGAGGGCGACGTTTTGGGAGATGCTGCAACCAACACGCCTAGCATCAACTATCATGCCACATTCAAAGTGGTTCGTTTTGCCCATTCTGACGCTCAATCCAACTCTGATATTTGAAGAGTTGGTCTGCCTGTTTTGTACTGCACACCTCGGTTACGTATTAAGTATTGGAATTAACCATTTATGTGAATTAACCATTTATGTGACGAGGGGTGGTGTACCTAATAAACTTGCTTCTCAGTGTAGGTATTGCATTCAAGTGTATGCAGTTTTAAGTTAAAAAGTAGTCTTAGAATAAAAATAAAATTTAAAAGATTATAGTATATTTAGGATATAAATCACTAGAGAGGTAACATTTCTATTAAATTTTAAATTGGAAGTTTTGTTGATTTGAATGATTCAGTGTGTGATTGCTTTTTTCTTGTTTGGAGGCAAAACCATTAAACCTAGGACTGAAGGTCAATGCCCGCACTTCTCTTTAATATGAAGATGAGTCGAAAAGAAACGGTGAAAATATTCAAACTCTTTCTTACCTTACCACAATTGATGTATTCCACCGCCGTTTCGCGGAAGAAGAAATACACATAGTCCTCGTGATGGATGGAGCTAACAAAACTTGGAGCTGGCAAGAGAAAAAGAGAATTATTAAAAGTAACTTATAAATCGTTTTACTAAGAGTTTCATTTAAACTGTTCTTTCACTTTCAATAATAATAACCCACAAGTAGTGCGTCCCCTGTGGCTTCATAGCGATTAGGAGTTATACAAAATAAATTGAGTTTCTGCGGGGTGAGAACCGAACCCACGACATCCAGAAAAGATGTCAGGTGTTTTTCCTACTGACACTATCTCAAGATTTAACTCTCTTAAGAAGAGTTGAACTCCAGCTAAGAGGAAACTATACATATATATAAACTTTGCTACAACAGGAATAATACTTTCAATCCGTTTTTAGAGCCATAATATATTTCTTGGACAGTTAGACTATCCCATTCCACTGAAAAAATAGCATCCTGCATCTTCGTATTAAGAGATGAAATTCTTTCAGTCTCACGTCAACTGCAGTTGCAACTAGGATTGCGATCTCTGAATAGGAAGATCACCTGGCATAAAATGAAGGATTAGTTTCTCCTTCCCACCAAAATGAAAGTTTTTCAGCTGACTATTATTTCTGTCTTTTCATATTGGGAAGGAAAAGTCTGCCTAAGCGTTCGTCATTAGTGGTTGATTGGGTTGGGTTGTTTTACCTCTGAGCGGCACATTTTTGCACACCATGGGCTGGTCACATGGACCCCGAAGGCTCAGAGAAGGTTGGGGGAGGGGACCCACTGTAAGAACTGTTGGGAGACAGATGGTAGCCTCCCGTCAAGGCCATCCAGCGTGTTCTTTAACGTGCACAGGGTATGGCTCTCCCGCACACGATGCCACGTCTTAACGTCCCATCCGACAGACGGCGGCCTTTCCGAACCCATCGGTGTCCCCTACTGACCGTGGGCAGGGCGAGGAATTTTGCTGGTTGATTGGGAGATCATATGGTATACCATAATGAAAGCTCTCTATAATAACACTGAGTCGTGTGTGAGAGTTGGTAAGGCTTGTAGCAAGTGGTTTAGCATTACTTCTGATGTTCAACAAAGGTGCATTTTGTCTCCTTTTCTCTTTAGTTTGGTTATTGATTACGTTATGCGAAATTCACTTCAAGGGAAAGATTTTGGCCTTAAATGGTCTGGAGATACTAAAATTTCTGATTTAGATTATGCTGATGATTTAGCCCTTTTGGCAAATGATGTTGATGTGATAAACTCTTTCATTCGAGCTGTTGATGAGACTGGTAGTATAGTAGGTTTGGTAATAAACAGAGAGAAAACTAAAGTGATGAAAATTGGTCAGGCAGGCTGTGATTCAGTTCATCTGAATGGTTGCAGTCTTGAGCAGGTGTCACAGTTTAATTACCTTGGGAGCTATGTAACAGATACTGGTGATGTGCGGCATGAGATTAACAGACGAATAGGGATTGCTGCCGGGACTTCTAGGAATCTATGGAGATTGTGGAGAAATAGGCGTATACACCTAAAGACTGAAATTAGATGCATAATAGTTTGGTTCTTTCTAGAGTTAGTTATGGTAGTGAAACTTGGACACTTTGTAAACAAGATAACAGGAAACTAGATGCTTTTGATTCTAGATGCTTACGCAATATCTTGGGCATTAGGTGGTTCAACTTTGTAACTAATGATGAGGTTAGGCAAAGGAGTCGGCAACCTCCTTTAAGCAGAATATTGTGCAGAGAGAGACTCCATTGGTTTGGCCATGTTGCCCATATGGATAATTATAGATTGGTGAATAGGGTTATGAACAGTGTGCCTAAAGGCCTCAGAAAGAGGGGGAGACCTAGGATGCGGTGGGCAGACAATGTCAAACAGGACCTTGTTAGAATTGGTGTGCAGTGGCCAAATGCAGCAGATGTAGCTCAGGACAGACTTGCTTGGAGAACTAAATTGCACGGTCTGGTTGGACCTCCGTAGCCCGTGGTTGCTTGAGGACGATGATGATGATTCTATTTCCACCGAAAAGCTCAAGAAAATGGCAAACACATATTTTAAAACGTGTCTGGCTTTTTTTTGGGGGTGGGGGGGGAGGAAGCTCCCAGTTGGGAGCCAGTGTGCAAGATATTTGAAAAATAATGATAATTACCATTTCGAACATCCTTCAGATGTGATTATATCGTATCAGATATAATTTTCTTGGTCGACATATTTAGAGCTTTCAGACTGATGAACGTGATGTGGATATACACTGGTTTCCATAAATTAAGGAAAATTCAAATTTATGATAAAAAACCATATGAATGATTTTTAATGAAAACTAGTTTCAGAATGGCATAAAATATTTTACACTAGAAACATTTTTCGTCAAAAAGTAACACAAGAATGTCGAAAAATGAGGTGTCAGAATGTAATGGGCAAAGTTCTTTAATAAGGGCTGTGGTCACCCCTGACAGTGATGTTCCATGCTGTTTATGATGTGAATCAGCTCAGTGTGGAGTAACGACCATTGTTCCTTTAAAGCAGTAATAAGCTCCCCCTTTGATTCAGGTGGTGGGTTGAGGGCATCAACACGTCTCCCTAGAGCATCCCACACACGCTCAATCGGATTTAGGTCGGGAGATCGAGCTGGCCATTCCATGCGCATAATGGTCTCCTCTTGAAGGTATTGTTCCACAAGTCGAGCTCTGTGTGGACGAGCGTTATCGTCTTGTAAGATGAATGCTTCACCTATTGCACCAGCGTAAGGACGTACATAAGGGTCCAGGATGTCATCTCTATACGTTTGAGCATTGAGGTTCCCACTCGTCAACACATAAAGGTCTGTGCGTCCACCTAAGGAAATGTCACCCCAAACGCACACTACCTCCGCCGTAACTGTTTCTTTGATGGATGGTGCTGGGATGAAAGCGTGTACCTCGTTCTCTCCATATCAAACAAAATCCGGAATCACTCTGCGAGCAGTATCTGGACTCATCTCTGAAGAGTACAATTGGGAATGCACGTATGTTATGCACGTATGTTAACTGGACAGAAGTCCAGTTAACATACGTGCATAACTTTTCTGTCCAGTTAACATACGTGCATTCCCAATTCAAGCGCTTTCTCCTGTGACGTGCGGGGTATACAAATTACTGGCCTTCTAGCATACAGACTCCCTCATGAAGTCTTCTACGCACAGTAGAAGCTGATACAACCCTCTCAGTGGCTGCTGCAACAGAGGATCGTAGCTGAGAGGGAGTAGACGTCCTGCTCCTTCGTGTTGTTAATCGCAAATATCGGTCTTGTACAGCACTCGTAACTCTAGCCCTTCCTTGTCTAAACCTTGCAAGACGCGGAATCTGTACACAGTCAATGGACCACAGAAGGACTCGCATTCAGCCATCGTGCCGCGTCTGACTGACTTTGGCCAGCTGGAGCCGGCCAATAGCTCGACACTGCAGTTAATTTGGCAAATGATATCTCGAGATCATTCCTAGAAAATGGCTGTTTCGAATTTCTTTACTCACATTTACAACACAAAATAACGATCCACTCCAAAACACCCATTTTTATGCCGCTATCCAATTTTGCAAATTGACGCAACCTAGACTAATTTGCATACGATATGCTCACTTGGCATTACTGTATTGGTTACATGAACAAGTGTGGTGAGGATCACACAATTTTTTGGGTTGGGTTGGGTTACCTTTGAGCAGCACTTTTATGCACACCATGGGCTAAATGGCCAGGTCACATGGACCCCGAAGGCTCAGAGAAGGTTGGGAGAGGGGACCCACTGGAACAGCTGTTGGGAGACAGATGGTAGCCTCCCGTCAAGGGCATCCAGCGTGTTCTTTAACGTGCACAAGGTATGGCTCTCCCGCACACGGGGCCACGGCTTAACGTCCCATCCGACGGACGGCGGCCTTTCCAAGCCCATCGGTGTCCCCTACTGACCGTGGGCAGGGCGGGGAATTTTGCGGAGATAAATCTCAACGCTGACCCAGCTGGGACTCGAACCTGGGAACTACAGATTACGAGCCTGGCGCGCTACCGACTGAGCCATCCCCGCCCCAACAATTTTTTGGCGAATTATCGCGATTTTTCTCACTTTTTCTTTATTATAGAAACCAGTATAATTAGGAAGAGTCAAACTATGTGGCACTTTAAAGAGCATGCTGGATTGTTTTGACGTGAGACTTCAATCTGTCTCCTAACATTTGTGGGATGGGTGGGATGACTCAGTCTGTAGCGCTTCAGGCTCGTAATCTGTAGTTCCCAGGTTCGAGTCCCACCTGTGTCCTCGTTGAGATTTATCACCGCAAACCGACCTTCTCATCTATCAGGAACCGATGTCCATTGAATCTCCTTCCCCAACAATCTTTGGAACTTTGGGATTTTGTGACTTGGCCAATTTTGCCATTGTGCTTTGAAGACACCCTCTCATCTGCTTCTAACAGCTATTTTAACGAATCTCCTTCCCTGTTCCTTGCTCTTTTGATTGATGTGTTGGTCAAATCCACTTTCTTAGAATATAAACAATGCAATGTAGCCTAAAATTATGGGCTTCATAAGTTGCAATCCGTTTGATGGGACATTAGGGCGTGGCTCAATGTGCGGGGGAGCTACAACCTATTCACATTAAAGAACACACTTGATGATCTTGATGGGAGGCAAGATGGATGGCCTCAGTCAGAAAGGAAACACTGATGGACTTGGGAAAGCCAATTGTGCATGTTAAAAAACCCATTGGATACCCTTGACAGGGAAGGCCCTTGACCATCTGCCTCCTACAGCTGCCCAGTGGGTTCCTTCTCCCAACATTCTCTTAGCCCTTGGGAGCTCGCCATTTAGCCCATTGTGCGCAAAATGATGCTGCTCAGATGTAAAACAGCCCAACTCTAGAAGTTGTCTAGTAGGTTCCCATCCGAACTTTGAGCCACTGCAGTACTTTTGATCTGGCCATTTAGCCCATTATGTGTAAAGATGTTGTGATGGCCTGAGCCAATTGTGATGGGGTAGTCGTAAGGGGTCGATGAATTAGTCCTTTTATTTCCCTCACCCTTATTTTGGTGAAGTAACAGGTTCATGGGTTATTACACCAGTACGACGTATGCCTCAGATTTGCTGCGCCAAGTGATGTATAGAAATAAGTCCATCAATTCACGTACGAGAGTTGTCTAGGGACAACACAGTTTATTCACACTTACATACAATCTCGTGCTGGGAATGCTCTCGACTCTGTAGGCCTTTGCTGCTGCAAATAATTACGTAATGAAGTGGAGAACTGCACTTTGCAGATTCTCGCTTTACCGACCATAAACTCAGAGGAAAGATATTCATCCTTTGCCTGCAATGCGGTTCACACAGAATCCACTTCAACTCCACAGAACTGTACTTGATTCACCAAGAATCTTGATTCTCACACTGAATAGAACCCCCTCCTTAAGGGCTTCGTTTGAATAAGAGTGGCATCCCTTGACGCGTGTTCAAACGGCCTTCCCGTTTGACAGTGACGCTCAAGACTTGTTTCCTTCCTGCCCGCTCCTCTCCCTTACACTCACACTTGCGCCCCAGGCTAGTTGTAAAAAGGCCATAAAAGGCTTTCCAGACGTGCCAACCCATGCAGGCAGACAGCTCAGACCCGAAAACATCCGAGTCGTATCCCCACAACTCTAGCAGTTGTCTAGTGGGTTCTCTTCCGACTTCTGAGCAATTGCAGTCCTTGTGGCCTAGCCATTTAGCCCATTGTGTGCAGAGGTGCCACTCAGATACAAAACAGCCCAACTCTAGCAGTTATCTAGTGGGTTCCCTTCCGAACTCTGAGCAATTGCAGTCCTTGTGGCCTAGCCATTTAGCCCATTGTGTGCAGAGGTGCCACTCAGATACAAAGCAGCCCAACTCTAGCAGTTATCTAGTGGGTTCCCTTCCGAACTCTGAGCAATTGCAGTCCTTGTGCCCTAGCCATTTAGCCCATTGTGGGCAAAGAGGTGCCGCTCAGATACAAAGCAGCCCAACTCTAGCAGTTGTCTAGTGGGTTCCCTTCCGAACTCTGAGCCATTGCAGTCCTTGTGGCCTAGCCATTTAGCCCATTGTGTGCAAAGAGATGTCACTCAGATACAAAGCAGCCCAACTCTAGCAGTTGTCTAGTGGGTTCCCTTCCGAACTCTGAGCCATTGCAGTCCTTGTGGCCTAGCCATTTAGCCCATTGTGTGCAAAGAGGTGCCGCTCAGATACAAAACAGCCCAACTCTAGCAGTTGTCTAGTGGGTTCCCTTCCGAACTCTGAGCCATTGCAGTCCTTGTGGCCTAGCCATTTAGCCCATTGTGTGCAAAGAGGTGTCACTCAGATACAAAGCAGCCCAACTCTAGCAGTTGTCTAGTGGGTTCCCTTCCGAACTCTGAGCCATTGCAGTCCTTGTGGCCTAGCCATTTAGCCCATTGTGTGCAAAGAGGTGCCACTCAGATACAAAGCAGCCCAACTCTAGCAGTTGTCTAGTGGGTTCCCTTCCGAACTCTGAGCCATTGCAGTCCTTGTGGCCTAGCCATTTAGCACATTGTGGGCAAAGAGGTGCCACTCAGATACAAAACAGCCCAACTCTAGCAGTTGTCTAGTGGGTTCCCTTCCGAACTCTGAGCCATTGCAGTCCTTGTGGCCTAGCCATTTAGCACATTGTGGGCAAAGAGATGCCACTCACATACAAAGCAGCCCAACTCTAGCAGTTGTCTAGTGGGTTCCCTTCCGAACTCTGAGCCATTGCAGTCCTTGTGGCCTAGCCATTTAGCCCATTGTGTGCAAAGAGGTGCCGCTCAGATACAAAGCAGCCCAACTCTAGCAGTTGTCTAGTGGGTTCCCTTCCGAACTCTGAGCAATTGCAGTCCTTGTGGCCTAGCCATTTAACCCATTGTGTGCAAAGAGGTGCCACTCATACAAAACAGCCCAACTCTAACAGTTGTCTAGTTTGTTCCCTTCCGAACTCTGAGCCATTGCAGTCCTTGTGGCCTAGCCATTTAGCCCATTGTGTGCAAAGAGATGCCACTCAGATACAAAGCAGCCCAACTCTAGCAGTTGTCTAGTGGGTTCCCTTCCGAACTCTGAGCCATTGCAGTCCTTGTGGCCTAGCCATTTAGCCCATTGTGTGCAAAGAGGTGCCACTCAGATACAAAGCAGCCCAACTCTAGCAGTTGTCTAGTGGGTTCCCTTCCGAACTCTGAGCAATTGCAGTCCTTGTGGCCTAGCCATTTAGCACATTGTGGGCAAAGAGGTGCCACTCAGATACAAAACAGCCCAACTCTAGCAGTTGTCTAGTGGGTTCCCTTCCGAACTCTGAGCCATTGCAGTCCTTGTGGCCTAGCCATTTAGCACATTGTGGGCAAAGAGGTGCCACTCAGATACAAAGCAGCCCAACTCTAGCAATTGTCTAGTGGGTTCCCTTCTGAATTCTGAGCCATTGCAGTCCTTGTGACCTGGCCATTTACCTCATTAAAAAAATCGCTAAAGATGCCGCTGGATTGGAACCCCTATTTTACGAGATCATTATAAATTCGTGGGTGGGAAAACTGCATGCGATAAAGAAATACCGATCACACATCCAATTTGAATCTGATCCTGAATTTTATCACTTGATATTAATCTTGTATAGAATTCATTTGGGGAACTTCCTAAACGATTTTGAAAGAGATATTGTTGAAAAAAGAATGGAAAAAACATGCCACACCTAATTAACATATTGCGGCTAGAGAGGAGGAGGCAGGGCCTCGTGCAGATGCACCGGAGGTGTTCGATAGTGAACGACAATGTATTTTACGCGACAAAGGCCTACAGTGTTATCCCTCATTAATCATTTTCAGTCTGTGTGTAATTAATAACGACGGAAAGCAGCACCCTCTGCGTTGTAATAATTAACAATCGTTGATACATCGCCTTTAATTAATCATCACGCCTCAAATCCTTGCACTGATATTTTGCAAAATTAATATTCATCTGTCAGGTACAAGTGAATCCGATTCGCTTCTCCTGAAACGGTTTCTAATTACGGTTTTCTTCATTTTATCACGCTTCAGCCAACTATATAAAGTGACCCACACGGGGGCAATTCAATCGGAGCATTCACTTTCAATGCGAAATAACACCAGGCCTCTTTCTAAGAGTTCAGTCGATTAACGAATGGATCAGGTAATGTTTTTGTCTTTGAGGAGCCGCAGTTTCTTGCACATCAATGAAAAGAATCCTAGAGCAAGGGACGGGGAAGGAGATTCGTTAAAATTGTTCTTGCAAGCAGATGAGAGGGTCCCTTCAAAGCGCAATGGAATAAACGGACATCCCCGAAAGGATCCCAAATATCAGAAGGTGGTTGTGAAAGGAGATCCAGAGGACATCATTCCTGATAGATGAGATAGTCCCTTTAATTCACAATTGGATATATGGCCATGCCACAAGGATCCCAAAGTTCAGAAGGTGGTTGGGGAAGGAGATCCAGGGGACATCATTCCTGATAGATGAGATAGTCCCTTTAATTCACAATTGGATATATGGCCATGCCACAAGGATCCCAAAGTTCAGAAGGTGGTTGGGGAAGGAGATCCAGGGGACATCATTCCTGATAGATGAGATAGTCCCTTTAATTCACAATTGGATATATGGCCATGCCACAAGGATCCCAAAGTTCAGAAGGTGGTTGGGGAAGGAGATCCAGGGGACATCATTCCTGATAGATGAGATAGTCCCTTTAATTCACAATTGGATATATGGCCATGCCACAAGGATCCCAAAGTTCAGAAGGTGGTTGGGGAAGGAGATCCAGGGGATTCGTAGTTGAAAAACAAAGTGTTTGTCAGGCAAGAGTAGCTTCGCTAGAGTTCTTTTGCAAATGTTTTTTGCTTTGTACATTATTTTGCGTCTCACCAATGAGGCATATGAAATGTAGGATGTCTTCTGTTCCAGCAAGGCCATGTTAGTGCAGCGCTTGCTGGAATGTTTATCGATGTAGCAAGTCGGCGAGAGGGGGGGGGGGCACCCAACTTCGGTTTCCTGTGACAGTTGACCCTGGCCGGAGGTCAGCGACCTTGCCACATGTCCGAAGTTTTGAGAAGGGAAGGGGAGTTGGCAACGACCAAGAGAGGAGAGAGCCGAGACGAAAAACGAGCACAAGAGGTTGTAATGCCATGTAACTGAGCCTATGTCCTTCTCCATCAGTCAGGTTTATGTGTTCAATAAATAATTGTTTAAGTAACAAGTTGAAAGACAGGAGTTGAACCATTTTATTAAGAGTGGCTCATATAGGCATAGTAAGATAGGGTTGTAATGCCATGTAACTGAGCCTATGTCCTTCTCCATCACTCAGGTTTATGTGTTCAATAAATAATTGTTTAAGTAACAAGTTGAAAGACAGGAGTTGAACCATTTTATTAAGAGTGGCTGATATAGGCATAGTAAGATAGGGTTGTAATGCCATGTAACTGAGCCTATGTCCTTCTCCATCAGTCAGGTTTATGTGTTCAATAAATAATTGTTTAAGTAACAAGTTGAAAGACAGGAGTTGAACCATTTTATTAAGAGTGGCTCATATAGGCATAGTAAGATAGGGTTGTAATGCCATGTAACTGAGCCTATGTCCTTCTCCATCACTCAGGTTTATGTGTTCAATAAATAATTGTTTAAGTAACAAGTTGAAAGACAGGAGTTGAACCATTTTATTAAGAGTGGCTGATATAGGCATAGTAAGATAGGGTTGTAATGCCATGTAACTGAGCCTATGTCCTTCTCCATCAGTCAGGTTTATGTGTTCAATAAATAATTGTTTAAGTAACAAGTTGAAAGACAGGAGTTGAACCATTTTATTAAGAGTGGCTCATATAGGCATAGTAAGATAGGGTTGTAATGCCATGTAACTGAGCCTATGTCCTTCTCCATCAGTCAGGTTTATGTGTTCAATAAATAATTGTTTAAGTAACAAGTTGAAAGACAGGAGTTGAACCATTTTATTAAGAGTGGCTCATATAGGCATAGTAAGATAGGGTTGTAATGCCATGTAACTGAGACTATGTCCTTCTCCATCAGTCGGGTTTATGTGTTCAATAAATAATTGTTTAAGTAACAAGTTGAAAGACAGGAGTTGAACCATTTTATTAAGAGTGGCTCATATAGCCATAGTAAGATAGGGTTGTAATGCCATGTAACTGAGCCTATGTCCTTCACCATCAGTCGGGTTTATGTCTTCAATAAATAATTGTTTGTTACTTAAAGACTGGAGTTGAACCATTTTATTAAGAGTAGTTCAGTGTTGAGTCTCTGCATTTTCCCTCGAATCACAGAAGCCCTAAGAAAGACTGCGATCGAACCGGAGGGACATCCCAAAGGATCTCAACGGACAGACGACCGAGAGTAACATCCCATTGACAATCGCTTTTAAATGTCAGAACGAGTTAAGCGAACTAAAATTTACTGTAGAAAGTGTTCACAATATGGCGGCAGTTGTTTAGCATTAGAAAATGTGCGTAAGTGGTGTGAACTGTTCAGAAAGGGTCGCGCAAAGGCCACAGATGAGCGTCCACCTGGTGAGATGAGGAGCGAATTTGTGCTGAATTGAACGTTAGCCATGTGCCAGCTCGCAGCCTGTGCACGAGAAGCTATTGTATCGTGAGGTGTGCGCCAAATGGATCCCAAAGCAGTGATAGGGGATGATGTTGGAGATGCCACTCTAAACACAGAGAATGAGGAATGAATTAAGTCTCGTGCTGGTGATAATGATGAAAAGATCATCTTACCATTGAGATGTTCGAAGTTGAATTGCTCCGTCCTTAGAGGTTCTCTGTAGATGAGAGGATCAGCTCCCGAAAATTGGGCCACAGTCGCCACGTACAGATCTCCATCTGACACAATAAAGAACGAGAATCAAAACAAAATTCATTTAGGAGAACGTGGAATGGATGATTATTACGTTGGCTCTGGTTATTATTATAAAATTATTATTATTATAAAATATGTTAAACGATTCAAAAACAAACAGCAGCATAATCGGATTCTTGAATTTAGAAAAATAAGTAATAATATGTGATACATAAAAATAGACTCTTTGGTTGTAAAGTACTATTCTAGACTTGAACGGAAAAAAAAAAGCCCGAAAAAAATAAAAATGAGAAAGTGGTTGAAAGGTGAGCTGATTCCGTAATAAGCAACGTGAAATGCCAAATCTTAAACTTCAATATATTTCGCTAAGAAATCCCATCAAATGAAATTGAAACATTAGTAACATCAAACACGTGTAATTTATTAAACTCCATTTGACTAGTTAAAATATTCTGAAAAAAAAAAAAAATTCCCGCCGTGTCGGCGATAAATTTTTTTATTTTTTCAGAATATTTTAACTAATGTTTGAAGTCTGTCTCTACAGGCAATCTGTGTATTTACTATGGATCCATTTTACAATTTTTTTCTTCTTCTGGCGCCTGCAGCCTTTTTTTAAGTCTCGAATTTCCAGCTGCTAAGTAAGTACTCTAGTGGAGAATTTAAAGAATAACGCTTTGTGGACAAAAGATTTGTATAAGTAGTGTTGATTAGGAGAATTTGTTATTTCTTGCTTAGTGTTTTGCTTATCGCGATGCAATTAAAAGTGAACAGCAGACAAAAATGATCCAAGCGATTTTTCTAAATCTATATCATCTCGCTTGCCATTTTAGCTTCTGATGGATTTTAAACTGAAAACAAATTCCTCTTTTTTAGCATTTTATAAGACAAATTATTTTGTTGTTTGAGGATTTCAAAGATTTATTTTTCTGTCATTTGAACCGTCGCCCATTCTTTAAAAGAAATTCGAAATAATTGAAACGAGATCGGTAAAATAAAAAAAAATTGTAGTTCTGTTTATTTTGAATCTTTCTCTTTCAAGCGTCAGTAACATTTTCTTTGATTCTACGGTGTGCTTTCAGCTAATACACTAAGCCTAAAATGTTTCTTTAGAGCTGTTTAATACTCAAAATCTAGAGACGAATGACGGAAATTAAAAAAAAATAATAAATACCCCCTCAAGCAGCTGCTTGCCACAGAGGTCTGACAGGAGCCTGTCAGTTTATATGCCATAATAGGTCTGTGAGGATGGCAGGCCCTCAGCAGAAAAACGAAAAACGACACAAACAGCCATGCCTTACCCGGGGCTCGAACCCATGTCCCTTAGATCAGTAGCCAAGCGCGCTAACCACTCGGCTATGGGACGGAAATTAGCTTTACGAAATAATTTTCGTTTGATTAAATGTTTATTTTTTGTCTACAGTATTTTTTTGACATAAACAATAACTTTCATCTTAAAGATAGCTCAACTGTTATTCTCGTATTTCACAAACTTCAAAAAGTTTATAATTTTAAATAGTAGCATGTGATAGGAATAACAGAGGTAAAAAGAGTAAGTTTTTTTTTTTCTAGTGAATAGGATTTCGATTTGAAAACTTCCGCACAATCATTGGCAATATTCTCTCTGTCTGCAAGAAGACTGCAGCCAGCGAAACAGATTTCGAAGGAAAGATGCTGATTGCAGAAGGATCTCAAAATGAGTGCAGACGAAATTTTCACCGAAGCAAAAACTCCCTCATCAATCAGCTGATTGCATTGACAGCATGTTCGTTTCGCAGAACTCGGTTCCTTCGCAAACGAGGCCAAAACATTACCGGAAACAGAAGGAAAGCCACACCTTTTTTCCCCAGTATATTTAATCGTACCCTTTGCAGAGGAAATAAGAACGACGTTACGATTTTCTTCTGGCTCGTGTTTTACACTGGAGAAAAATTCGGAACCTGTAAAGTCTGACAAGACGAATTCTCAGCGGTATTTGTAAAATTTATTTACTGCCTTAAGTACAGTTTTTCTGCGCTTCGATGTGCACTTCCCGCCTTATTTAAACCTTCCGTTCTCCCCTAAGAGGGAAGAAGAAAAAGAAGGAAAGAAATTCTTGTTTTCGGCATCGCCTCCTCCTCCTCCCTTCTGGTCTGGGGGCACGTGCTACATGTCGGGTCCATGATTTGCTGGCCGTCGTTTCCACGCGGGCCCGTGCTCTGTTGCTCGGCGTCCGTCGTCCGATTCGGGCAATTTCCGCCGTCTTACGGCTCCCAAGTCGACGATGCACGCGCGGAGGAGGGGTAGGGAACAGCGAAGTTGGGAGGGGGAATGGACGAAGAGGAAGAGAGAGTTCAACAAACAGCTGATTTGCCACTCTTGTTTCTCGGATCGCTAAAGGGTAGAAGATGCGGCGAGGGGGCAGGCTCGAGGAGCGAGCCCGTCACGGGCTTAAGGAAGACTTAGACGTCATCAGATCCAGAGGTAAGGAGAAATTACGTGCAGAGAGAGACTTCCAAGGATTAGCACGTGTAAAATGAGGAGAGAGGCATGGGAAGTTTCCTCTGAGGAGAGAAAAGGCTAAGGTCATGTTAAAAGTGAAACCTTGTTCGCTTTAATATTTAGATTCACTTTTTGAGGTGGATTTTTTGTGTAAATTTGTAAAAGAAAGCCGCTCATACGAACTGTTTTCTTTCAGTTCAAAGTGTTTCATGCATAATGTATGAAATTGTAATGGCATCAAATGTATTAGTTTCATTAGAAACAAAAATGCAACTATCAAAGGTTTTGTATATTTTGATGAGACTTTTAGTTCTTTCATTTAGATTGAGTAAATGCACAAAAAGTGCATGATGAAATGTTTTGGTTATTGGTCGTTCGATGAAAATAAACACCAATTTCGGTAACTGACACTAAAATTCTAAATTAATTTGTTTAAAAAATTTTTAAAGTGAATTTAAAGTGGAACCTCGTTATAATCACTGATAACGAGAGTTGTGTCTTCGATGGATGAATTTGCAATCGATTTTCTCTCCTCCCTTCAAAGCTCTCTTCAGTCGCATTCAGGAAACGTCTGCCACTTCACCTCAGTTCCATTCGACGATGTCAGATTTCAATCGCTAATTTCATTTGCATAAATCGTATTGACTTTTTGTGATTTTAAGTTCGCTTGTCTTTCATTGGAGCTAAGATTTTCAGATCAAATTAACTCGTTTTTAACACAGTGCAAAGGTAGGTAAATGAAAAAAAAAAAAACCTTCATTCTGTTTGGAACAAGATTCCCATAATCGCCCGAGGCGATACATGGTCTTCTAATTTAATAAATAATGTTTTTCTTGATTCCGTAAAAATATTGCTTTCCTCCCACTCTTTATTCATAGAATGTATGTTTCGTTTCAAGGTGGGGATTTTTTATGTCAATTTTTCTTCTTTTTTGGGGGGGAGGAGGCTTTAAGATTAAAGTATTTTTTTTCTAGTGGCTTATGGCTAAGTTTGGGTTGGACGGACCTGTTGAGAAGGATAAAAAATCAACTTTTATTTTTAATAAAGGAATCGATGAAAAATGCAAAAAGAAGGGCGAATAATTTTAAATATCGAAAATATAAACCACATATGAGCAGTTTAAAATTTGTGACCATATTAAAAAGTAACTATGGGAACATTTCCCAATTTTCAAGTTTAGATGATCTTCTGTTTTTATACATCATATGCACAGATAAAGAAATATTTTTTATTTTTTCCGATTATTTCATATTTTTTTTAATTATTTTTGCACCGTTCTTTTATTTTTTCCGATTATTTCATATTTTTTTTAATTATTTTTGCACCGTTCTAAATTGCTAATAGATTACGAATTGTAATTAATACATTTGAAATGAAAAAATATTGTTAATTGTAAACATTGTTAACTATAACTGTTTCATCGGTGCCATCGAATTTAAATTCTAGTTGGGATAAATCTTCACTTTAGATTTTCGCCTGCAAAGTAAAAGAGTTAAAATCGGACGAGACACATCACAAAACGAATAAAACTATGAATTCTGTTAGAAAATAAGGGAAACATTTAAAGAAAAAAAAGTAATAAAAAGATTCACAAGCTGTAGGTTTCTTTCCTCCAGAAGACATTTCCATCTGTATGGAGTGAGGAGGAGAGAAAAAGAAAAAAAAAAGGAAACCAGCACGCGCAAGAACAGGAAGCGACTACAAATTGGGAACTTGAAACAATCGAAAAGACGGGAAGACAGAAACATGGCAGGTTGCACGTGGGCTGCTCTGCGAGTTGTTGCTAAGACACTTGGAAAATGACGGAGGAGGAGCAGCAGTGAGGAAGAAGATAGAACAAGGAAACAAAAAAAAAAAACAAATCCACAAACATAAACGACACAGAAGAAAAGGAGAGCAAGAAAGAGGTGCAAATATGCTGCTTTATATTTAAAGTGACTGTGCAAGGAAGAACAAGGAGGTGACAGACACACAAGACAAAATAAGGACAACTTAATCCATGCCAGAATGACAGCCACATCAAACCATGCCAGTTACTTAAAAAGTGACCAAAAAACATCAACCATGCCAGAAGACGATAAAATAAAACGACACGAAAAGGAGGAAGTAAGAGATTTTTACTGTACCTGTCCTTTGTCCAACTGGTCCTGATTACGAGGCAAGGAAAAAGTGGAGGAAAACGATGAGACACAATTTTTGACATCACATATTATCAATTCAATGTAAAATGTTTCATTTCCAGAATTTCAATTACACTGCACAAATGAAAGGGTTGGGGGATGGGATTCGTAATTATTTCATCACCTACCTCGACTGTGAAAGGATCATCAAATAGAATTCTCTCTCGCGCGAAAGTGGATTGTAAAAAAAAAAATCACTGTTTCAAGAGTGGATTGTAAAAAAAAAAATCACTATTTCAAGAGTGGATTGTAAAAAAAAATCACTATTTCAAGAGTGGATTGTAATAACGTTTCCCTTCCAGCATTACACACATTTTTGCAAAACGGTGCAAAAATCTAGACTTTGTTAATATTGGTTGTCATAAGGGGGAAAGGTTAGAAGCGTTCGCAAGGCTGTCGACATCTCGTCGTCGGTCAAGAGTTTCTTTAACGAAACTAAATCGAAGAATACACGAATCCAATTCGAGCGTGCAGCTCCAAAACTCCTTTTAAATTTCAATTGTTGGGCATCTATCCATTTCTTTATAGGAGTGAAATTGTGCTACGTATCAGAAAAGATGCATTGAATACGGTTTCCTGAAACTTAATACATAATGTGCGGATATTGCAAACATTACAGCAGGATAATATGAAGCTTTCGAATAAAAATGTTTCTCCAGATGTTTCCGGGTGAAGCGATTAAAACTTTAAGCTTTTCTTCAGTAAATAGCCGAGAAACGATGGATTATATTTCTCTGCCGTTAGCATCTTCTGACAGATCATTAACAACAAGCGTGAAATTAGAATTTTGGTTCATGACATCGCTGATCTTGAGTGAATACTTCCTCCTTTCGAAATGGAAAAGGAAAAATTCTCCTCAATCTATCTCTTAATTCGGTCCCCTGATAACACTGGGCAGCAAATTTTCATAAAAGTCATGCCTCTGAAATAAAAGTAGCCATTTCTTAAAGATTCGAGGTGCTAAACACGAATATGACAAAGAAAATGCAAAATTGGCTACGATTTCTGAGAAATCCTCAAGAGTTTCTTATATAATAGTGATACACAGATATGACATGTATCGGTAAAATTCCGCTTCCACTTCCGACGTCGCTTTTCCCGTTGCTTGTACAGCTGCTCAGGATCATCTCTGGTGAGCGTCCAACAGTAGCCAACTAACATTGAAGTGGACCAGTTTCCCTGGTATCGTTTCTCCATCGTTGCAATGTCCTGGTGAAAACGTTCACCGTGTTCATCACTAAACATGCCGCAGTTGTCGGGGAAGAAATCCAACTGGGAATGGAGAAAGGGGATCTTGAAGGACATATTACAGCCAAGTTTGTGATAGAGACATGTCCTTAACCAGTTTTTTGTAGTTGTCTGCCCTGACATTCCCGAGGAATTCAGTTGACACCAGACAAAACGCGTCCCAAGCCTTTTTCTCATCACCCTGAAGCAGGTTGTCGAACATCTTGTCTCTGAACAGCTCGCGGATCTGAGGACCCACAAGAATTGCCTCTTTAATTTTCGCTTCGCTGAGTCGAGGGAATTTGTCAGCCAAGTACTTGAAAGCTGATGTAGTCCGGTCCATGGCTTTTACGAAGTTTTTCATCACACCGAGTTTGATGTGTAGGGATGGTAGCAGGATTTTGTGCATTTCTGCCAGTGCTGGGTGATCCACATTCTTCTCTTCGACCCTCAGAGATTTCCTCTGAGGCCAGTTTCTCTTCACGTAGTGTAAAGTCTTTGCTCGGCTGTCCCATTCACATAAGAAACAGCAGTACTTCGTATATCCCAGCTGCAGACCCATCAACAGAGCCACTACCTTCAAGTCACAACAGAGATGTCAGCCATGCTTGCTGTATTGAAGACAATTCAACAGCTGTTTTAGATTGTCGTAGGTTTCTTTCATTAGGACAGCGTGTCCGACCGGAATGGATGGAAGTCGATTTCCATTATGCCGCAACACCGCCTTGAGACTCAATTTCGAGGAGTCTATGAATAGTCACCATTCTTGAGGGTCATGTTTGATTCCGAGGGCATTCATCAGGCCAGCGTGTCCGACCGGAATGGATGGAAGTCGGAGCAGAACACAAGGTCATCTTCCTTTCTGAAGTAAGGTGCAAACTGCTCATGATGAATTCGAAACGAAGTCACTCGGATATTTCCTTTGAAAAGATTTCATTCTTTAAGTCTTAATCCAAGTAACTCTGCTATGGCCTTGGACAGCTCCAGATCGCGAACAAGATCGTTCATTTCTTCTTTGGTGAGAATGTGTGGCACAGATGACGCACCGTGGCAGACGTATGGATCATCATTAGACACCGAAGGCTGTGGCAAACCCGATGCCAGTTCACCTCCCTCCTCATAGTCTGAATCGATGGAAAAGTCTTTTAGAGGTTCGGGAATGGGAAGGCCTTCGCTGTATGGAACTGGTCGGAGAGCAGGTTGTATATTCGGGTACGCTATTGTCCACTTCTTTTTCCTTGTGATGCCTCCAGAAACAGGTGGAACCATGCAGAAGTAGCAGTCATTTGCGTGATTTCATGGCTCTCTCCAAACCATAGGAACAGCTAGCTGCATCGCTACTTTTTTCTCCTTCAGCCACTTCGAAAGATTTCTTGCACACGTACTGCAGCATACGTTTGGGGCCCAGGCCTTGTCCTGGTCCCCGATCTTGCATCCAAAATAAAACTCGTACGCAGCTTTCACTATTGGAGTGATGGCCCTTTTCTGGTTTGCAAACGTCACTTTCCGCAAATGTAACAAAATGTATCTCCCCTATTAACACAGTTACGAGGCATCACTCTGCTGGATTAAAACTGCAAGGATCACTTGTGTTGTACTTATGACTCAGGGGTAAATGGAAGTAGCTCAAAAGACTGGCTCACCCTACGAGACGTCGCTTACAACTAACGATTACATCACCTTTTTTTCGCGATGTTATGACTCAACTACATTGCATCAGACAATGATGCAATACCTCCGGAGGTTGTGTGTATAGTGGGCTGATGCAAATGTTGCAATCTGGAGTTTAAAATACAGCATTGCGAAATGATTACCTATGTACTCAATGCGGACCGAGTCGTTTATACATCACCATCTCTGTCTTTCCTAAACAAGAGTCAATCGACAAATCTTATTGTCATTTTCGTGTTCAACATCTCGAAATTAGTAAAGATTGGCTATTTTCATTTCAAAGCCTTTTTGTGTGTTGCCCAGTGTAATAGAATTAGTCACAGCGAATATCTGTGAGATAGAAGTAATAAAAAGCAAATAAAAATAAAAAAAAAACCGAACCCCGCAACATAAATTTCTATTTTAGAATAAATTTCATCGAAGGATAATTAAATGATCGATCTTTTGGATTTTTTAATTTGCTTTAAAAATATTTCTTCACTAGTTTTAGGGTTATGTATAAACTGGAACATTTAGCTATGACGTTTATGGTCATAGTAATTTTTGTCGAAGCTTATAAAAATATATATATAAAATAAATGCATTTAGAGCGGGTGGAGTACTGCTTCCTAAGTGCAGTTTTCTACAGTTAATTGTATAAAAGTATTCTTTAAATATTCATCGGTTTTGCAGTACAATGCATAGGAGCAAGAAACATTACTTTTTAAATAGCCTAGATTTCGTAATTCTTTAAATATCGATGTTTGCTAAAAGATTCATATTTTTAGTGTTCGGTGAGCTCTTTTCTCAAAATAAAAACAACTTCGAGCTTATCTGGCTGAGAGTTTGAATTCTCTTTGAAGAAATCGTCGTCCCTTTTATTATAAGAGGAGAGTGTAAAAAAAAACAACCAATATTAACTTTGAGGGACCTCGCTGTCATTCATTATAGGTAACTTGTAAATGACCTCATTCAATTGCCAGTTCAATGCATAGAGCAGCCACCTTGATGACGAACAGAGAAGTTACTTCAAAGGAAAGTCAAATTCGGAGCTCAGTAACTTAAAATTCTTTTTGCGGAAAAATGTGCTGAAGGTGATTTAAATATCTCGATCGAATGTACCTAAATCTCGATTCCTTTTCAATAGTATTATTTATTTCAATTATCAGGTTAGATGAAATGTTTAGCAGCAATAAAACTTGACGAAATTGGTGCTAGAACTGGTGTACAGGGCCAGATGCACCAGATGTAGCTCGGGACAGATATGCTTGGAGAACTCGATTGCATAATCTGGTTGGGCCTCTGTAGCTCATGGTTGCTTGAGGAGGAGGAGGAGGAGGAGGATGGTAATTATTTTCATTTTGACACTTTTGAAAGATTTTGCAGAACGATCTAAGTTGATTAAATGTTTCATCCTCCATTCCTCTTTGAATGGGGAATTAATATTGCTGAAAATAGAGCTTCAGATAAAAGTGGAGATCTTAATCTTCATTCACATTTTTCCATAAAGAACTTATTTAAGAAGCTACTGATTTCTGACTCCATAAGGACACGAATAGATTATAACACATGTGTTCGGTGATACAAAGAAATTCAGATAATGGCGAAAACGAAGAATCAGGCAAACCGACGACATCATATTGTTGCCCAATGTAAATCAAATTTCGCTGTGCGTGATTCGCCCACGTGACAACGTATCCTTGCTGCGTATCTGAAGCATTCACACGCACGAAGAAAAGGGTCACGTGAGTTGGTATCGTCATCGGTGCAGTCATACAATATTATTACTAAAACGTATTGGGACATTTCTGTGATATGTGAATGAATGGAAAGCGACATTCAAACCTCCTTTCAAAATGGAAGATTTGGAATGCATGAATATCATGATTCCGGCAATATTCGTTTAATATTCAAAGGGTCACTGAAGGTGGCAGAAGCTCGGGTAGGTTCTTATTGCAGCAGTCTTCAAAATGAACGAAAAACTGAAGAATGGTGACACAAATTTTCAGAATTATTTCATTCAACGATTTGTTATAACATTTACTTCCTCTGATTTTTTTCTGTTAAATACTTAAGGCTAGCAATATCTGCTGTTAATTGTTTCAGTTTCTGTTGCTCATTAAATATGAAATGAATATTTTTGAAAGGCGAGGATGTTGAGATTTCAGTGAGATCTTAAATCTATTTCCAGTATTCCCCCCCCCCCCCCGTAAAAAGTTCTGAAATTTAGGAAGCTATGAATGTTGGTTTCCCTGCACACAACATGGAAATATCTCCATAGGTTTGGCCTTTGTTACATACACTCTGTTGCCATTGATATTAATTCTATTGACCGTTGTTATGTGCAGAATGAAAGAGACTAGGTGATGGAAGAGTTGTTCTTTTGAGTTGCCTGAGCAACTGGTTTTGAAAGTGTGTCATGCATCCGAGACCTGATGATTCAAAGTTTCTCGAAAATTATATCCAAGTTATCGTTTCTGAAACTCTTTCTTTCAAAGAATCTTCAAAGTTACGAAGCATTCTTTTAACGATATCTACGATTGACGAAAATGAATCATTAGGCAAATTTCAAAACTACATTTGTTAGAAGAGAATTTTGGTTAATAACTGTTACCACTTATGCATAAATTAAACTTTGGAGTAAATTCTCAGAAGGTTTCAGTTTCTTTTTTTTTCTAACTCTTTAAATACTGAATGGTATTTAACAAAAAAAAAATCACTTTTTGATCTTTAATTCATCTAAAATATATTTTCCCTAAAATTCTGACAGAGGGAATAAGTAGCCAGATAGTAACAATGACTACAGATTGTGCACATTTTTCTAGTTAAAAATTCCAGAGTTCCGATCTGCTGCTATATGAATCTTATTCGAGCAATCCTTTCAGAATAAACTTTTCCTTCTTGATCGCGTGATATAGATCATATTGGCATTTTTCATCCTGAAACATTCCCTGTCATCGGTCAGTAGAGGTCACCGATGGGCTTAGAAAAGCCGACGTTCGTCGGATGGGACGTTAAGCCGTGGCCCCGTGTGCGGAAGAGCCATGCGCTTTGCACGTTAAGAACACGCTGGATGACCTTGACGGGAGATTCCCATCTGCCTCCTAACAGCTGTGTGTCACCTCGCCCAACCTTCTCTGAACTCTCGGGTTCCATGTGACCTGGCCATATAGCCAATTGTGCGCGAAAAAGAGCCGCTCAGAAGTAAAAACAGCCCAACCTGAAACATCAAGATATTTCTGTATATTCTATGAAACCTTTTTTCCTGAACCTAAACAAACTCCAAAAATGAAACTGAAGACCGTAAACGTGGAGATTTTCCCGAGTAACAGAAATGAATTGTGTTGAAGAGAGATCTTTCATGCCAACAGAACTGTGGGGAATGGAGATTATTCAGAGAAACAGAATTCAGGAGTTTCTGTGGATTGAAGAGGCTGTTGAGGAGGGTGATATTTCAAGTTTTCTCAGTTGAGAAGTGTGTTATCGAAATTCTCTCATAGAAACAAAATTAAGGAGTATTATACTGAAAAGATTTTCCACAGCAACGGAACTGAAGAGTATTGTGTCATCTAAAGGATTTTTTCCAGAACAACGCAATTGAAGAGAAATCATGCCGAAGAACTTTTTCTGAGGAAGAGAATCGAGAGTTTGGAATTTTCCAGAGCAAGAAAATGGGACTTCAATGCGCTGAAATTAAATCACTAAAAACCTTGTTTTGCTTAAGAACTATTTTAGAAAAGTCAGTATCTCCAGTAATGCTGAATTGTGTTTCTAATAAATTGTTAAATCAATGACGTGTAAACCCCCTTTTTTCATTTTGAAAAAAGGTAATTTTAAATCAGAATTGTGTCAATATTTTTCTTTCTGGTAAATGCGAAAAGCAGAAGAGGAGTAACTTCCGTTTCTTGCCAAGGCTTTTCAACTCTTCTTTCTGCACGTGCACACAAACAACGAAGCGGCCATTTCTCCTGAAAACCGTTTCAACGCCTTTAACTTCCATGAACCGAATTGAAGTGTTTCCCTGGAGCCCTGACCAATAAGAGAAGGCTTTATCATAGCGATCCCCTCTCCCCCCTCCAACACCACGGTACGACCTCCTTTAATTCCATTTGAATTCCCACGTGCACGAGCTGCTAGTTAACCGAACTCTTCTCCACGAGGAGGCAACGTCATCGCCGATGTGTGCAGATTGCCTCTGCGACGGTGACGTCACCGTCTCACAGTGGCGGCATTCCGCGCGAGGACCGCCCCTATGAAACACGGCAATTAAATTTCGCAGACTCCATCTTTCCATCAGTCCATAGATGCCGTTTGCCCCCCCCCCCCTCCCTCTCCAGGCCACTGTGGACCATTTCATATCCGCTATTGTATTAGAGGGGAGGGTTTATAGTTGCCACAACGCTTCCCCATTCATATTTATGAGTGAAATAAATGGCGACAGCGGACGGACGGATGCTACGACGTGCATTTAGGTTGCCCAGCTTCTCCTTCTCTTCCGCATCCCGCGTGGACCGGCGTCATTCCTTTCGCTTCGTGCTGTTCCATCGACTCTTATTCTAGTAATGGCGGCATTGTTGTTGTTCCAATCTTCCAGCATCTCTTCCTTCCGTTGGAACTGATCGATGACCGCCCCCCCCCCCCCCGCCACCTCATTCCGCTGTTTCCTAACCCCATTCCGCTTGCTACAGAAACCGAATATTTTCCCAAAAAACGAGGAATAGATCTCGACAAATAAAACTTGTTCTTCGTATTTCCTCCTTTAGATTATTTGCTCTGAAAGTTGAGCTTCGAAACGATGTAGGGTGTGTGGTGGAGCTGGGGACCGTGGATTATTTTAAAACAAAATCCTCGCTGTTCTTATTTGCCCCTCCCCTCCCACTTCCTCAAATCCCAACCAAAGATTTAAAAAAAAAAGAAAAACCGTTTCTTAAGATTCAGTATAGCAAACTAGATCATATGAGGCCACTTGGTTCTACGTTTCCCGACATAGATGGCGCTGCTAGTGAATCGTATAATACGCGGAAAAGTGTATGTCACATTAACTGAAGAAAAGGCTAACCGCGGCAAAACTAAAATTTTCAACCAACTCATCATTTTTAAAGATTTCCGACGTCAAAATTGGTTTAGAAGTATCTGACTGTTGAAGCTCTAGATATTTATTTGATATTCACGTGATTCATTTGGCTGATTCTTGCATCGCTGTAGCGGGCATTTGCTCTGAATCAAGTCGTAACTTTCAAAGTAAAAGACTCATTCATTATCAGAGATGTATGCTAAGGAAACTACAAATGAAACTTAACCAAGTCCGATTCTAGTTCAGTTCAAGTTGACTTAGTTAAACCTGTGTCGATCGCGACAACCGCTGCAAGTTTCGTTCTTCACAAAAGAAAAGCACGGTGAGAAATTGAAGCTCCCTCGCGAAAACTTCGCTGAACGCTTGGGTCGCCTGGCTAGTGCGCATGCGCAAAATTGTACCTCTACCCTGTACGAAAGCAGTCCACCTTATTTTTCCTGTCGCCGCGATTGTTGGAAGGAGACGGGTCATTGCATTTATGTGAAAGCTTTTTGAATATTTCATTTCCATGCCTTGCCTACGGGAAGTAAAAGCCTACTAATGACAGCACAAAAGGAATGCGTGCCACAATAAACTGCGAGAAAGTGTATCGAAGGGGAACTTAATGAAAAGATAGTCGTCTTATTTGCCCACCAGATGGAAATACTATCCCCGCGCCAAGCAAAAATGAACGAATGGATTGGCTATAAAATTTTAAGCTTTCAAGAAAATCGTTACATGCATCATGTTTAGGATCGGCTTTTATTCATGCATGCATGCGCGTTAATGATGGATGGGGACATTTTAAGTTGACACCAGAATTCGAAGGCATTCTAATTCCAAGAGGTTTCGTTTTAAGTTGCATGAAAATGCAAGCTCAGAAAAAAACTCTCAGAAGCACTGGCAATATTAAGGTGGTGACGTCAGAAGACGGCAAAATTCTGAAAGTGTGGTGACAATACCAGCAAGCTGAGAAAGGGAAATTTAGAAAAGTGGGGAGAACTGTAAAATAAACGAAAAAGGTTGTGAAAAGATTCAAAAGTTCAGAAAAGATTGGGAGAAATTGAGAAGACCGAAAAAAGAGATGCAAGGACTGAAAATATTTAAAAAAAAGAGCTAAGTAAAATTCACGGGAAGTTCAAATTCAGTTGTGAGAAAACAGAAGTTTAAAATGGTCTCTTTATAAGGCTGACAAACTTAAAAAATTGCGAAAATGAAAAGAATGTTCTACAGAAAAATGTAAAAGGGTGCTGAGGAAACTGAGAAGCTCAAAAGATGGTCTTTTAGAGATTGAGAGAGTCGCGAAAAGGTTTAGAAGCTGAAAAAAAGAAGATCGTGATAAGAGGGTGGGGGGGGGGGGGGAATCCAAGGATTAGAGGCGAGGAAAGTGTTCCCAGTTCGTTCGAAAGGGTCATGTAGGTGCGACAGTCAAAACTGAGAAGAAGGAAAAAACGTCAGAAGAATGGGGATGGGAAGTGATGAAACTGAAAAGTTTAAAAACTTGGCAAGCTCATTTAAGAGCCACGAAACAGAAAGACAAAACACTTCATCAAAGATCATTCAATTATATGATTATTATGAATTTAATAAATGTATTAAATGATTGCATGATCAGTATTATTTTAGTATTTTAAATTCCTTGCCCATTGATGTGTTTAAATATATTAATAATTGCATATAATATTGAAATAAATTTGAATTTGCATAAAGTCGAGTCATTTTCTGGTTTCTATTCATTTTGAGTCCTATAATCACAAAGGCATAAGCATGGATTCAGGAAGATATATGCGATAATTCTTTCGCCAGTTATTTGATATGTTGGAAAGATCTGCATTCTTCCCATTTTGCTTTTAGAGGTCACTGCATAAAACCAAATTGTTTTTATATCTCTTAAGATACCTCAGCATCCCGATCCTTCAACTCTCAATGTTCAATCGTATTCATATGGACAATTCAGTTGTTTTTGTTTGAAACCAAAAGCATTTAATCGCCGAAAGGATATTTTCCCTCCAGTGTGCAAAATAGCGGTTCTGTTGAAAGTGGCGATAGCCCAAAGGGTTGGCTTCACCGGCAATGAAATGTTCAGTTTTACATTCGTTTTTATGAAAAGGACCAGAAGCAATTCAAACTATTTATTTGGGGGAGGGGGTGGAACTTTCGGTTTTTACTCCTCCTTGAATTCTTCCTTTGAGAGAGGCACTTTAATTTCGAGATCTCGTCTGTACACTGCCCGCGATGCCCGCAAACGAAACGTGAGATTCCGGGGTGGGTGGGTGGGGATCTCTTCCTCCCCCTCTCCTTCTCCCCACGCGATGCCTCCACCCTTCTCTGCCACTTTTGGCTTTAACATTTCCTCGCCTGGAATAACTAATGCCACCAATATTTTACCTTCTCCACGAGATACCTCTTCGTTTCTATGGAGACGTACAAACACAGACCTGCACGAAACGTCCGCGGCAGACCCCCAGGAATGCGGCACGTGTGATACATGGGGAAGGGACGGGAGCACCATCAGTGTCAACATGCGCCGCCGCCGTCTCGCGAGGAAGGGAGAGGATGCCGAGACCACAGCGCGCGGGACGAAGAGGCGGCCGTAGTAGTCCGGGCGTGAAATATTCATGCGCCTCTTTTCTGTCTCTCTCTGATCTACGAGGGAGGAGGAGGCACGTGCACACGCTCATAAAAATCGCCGTGTTCTGTTGGTGAACGCGCAAACGCATCCCTGCTGTAAAAGGCTCCTAGATTTACAAGGCAATTGCAGGAGAGTCCGCTGAATTTTTGCAGACGAAAATCGTGTTGACATTTCAAGCAGCGCGAGATACGGTCGAGAGCAACCGATAGAGAGACTCGACCCTTTTACGCTTTCATTGAATGACAAGATTTTTGAAATCACTTTTTACTTTTTCAAAACTGTCGGGTAAAAAAGAATTCATAAATGGATTTCATTAAAACCGTAAGAGATCACTGATGACATTCTCTTTCATTTTCACAAGCTCGTAATCATTATCCACAGGGCCGAAATATAAAGGAAGGGAACGACCATGTTCGCCCACCCCTCTTCCGTGACAAATTTTAATAACCGGAAAAAATATACATATATAATAATGTTTATATTACAATTGTGTTGTGAAAGCACTGTCATTGTAAAGGACGCCGTCCGTTGGATGGGACTAAGAACAACGTTTAAGATCAAGCTGGATGGCCTTGACGGAGGACTTTCATTCGTAGTGTCCTGACCGGTGGGTCCCTTTCCAGTACTGAGTCTTTGGGGATCTTGTGACCTGCCCTATAGCTCTGCTACTGAAACAAAAAGAGCCCTTGGTAGCGAAATAAGCTTAATTCGTATTTGGAAAGTTTGTTTTAAAGAATGGCTAGAACCGAGGGGAAGGAACACGAATTAAACTCTATTTGGCAAGACTAATATAGGAAAAATTAAAACTGCTGGAACTTCTGTCTCATTCCGGTTCAACCTGTCTTCTTCCCTGCATCCCCCTCCATAAAATTTCTCCCAGATACAGGATTAGTTATTACTGCCTTATTTCATTATTTCATGTAGTAGTCAAGAATATATTGAGGAACACAATTAGAAGATAATACAATTTGTTTAGATGAAAACCAACGTCTCAAGCTCCACAATATTTTTTTTAAAAATTGTCAAATTTCACACATGAATCGACTCTACGAAAATCTTCATTTTTAATATTTTCCAATATTCGAAATTTCAACCTCAATAATCCCAGTCATCAATTTATCCGAAAAGTTTATTAAAACGTGAGCATGTCGCATCAAACACTTTGTTACGATAAACGCGTTTAAAACTTTCAGTGATGATCCTTCGACTCCATTTTTGACTGAGGCATTAAATCTTTCTTCAAATGCATTTGTAAACAAAAGGTTCACGAATTTTCGAATGTTGCAGTTCTCCTCATTTACTTTGACCCGTGTTGAGAGGAAGTATAATGAAATTCTAAACGTGTGTGACGTTTTTCTGCTGAGGTCCTGCCATCCTCTCAGATCTCCTACTGTGGCATATAAACTGACAGGTTCCTGTCAGACCTCTGTGGCAAGCAGCTGCTTGAGGGGGTATTTATTTTTTTTATATACAGGCAGTCGATATCATCATCTTCCCAGAATCATTTTCTTTTGGGAGGGGAATTGAAATTCCTTCTAGCTTACTACTACCATTTAGCTTTCTGTTCATTTTCAGTTATCGTCATTCGTTTCCTATCTTATCAAATTATTTTTCTTTCTTTCAGGACCTTCTTGTTCTTTTCAGGAAAAATTTAAAAATTTAGAACTTGGGTTAGTATATTGTTTTCAATTCTCTATATATTAAACACTGTTGTAAATTTTATAGTTATTAAGCATTTAACCTCCTACCCTTGTGAGTTTTTATCGACTAGGTTCTACTTTTCCTTTCCTAAATAAGATTCAAGAAGAAAGCTATTGGCGCCATGGTCGCAGCTCCTTCTGCCAATGGGGTCCCGGTATTCGTTTGCCTTCTTGCCGATGTTCTAACAGTTTTATTCTCCTTTGAAACTTTCACACTCAAAATCATCTGCAAAGGTCTCAACCCCACCCCTTTTTCTTATTAATGTATGCTAATTTTACATGTACGTGTTTTATATAGCATGTGTAAATAGGTGAATTCTAAGTAGATTCAGTTTTCTGAGTGAATTTATATTCGGAATATATCGCGAGTCTCGTAAGATGAGGATGAAAACGAGTGATAGGAATCATGTCTTCATCATCATCAGAGAGAAGAGTGATCCGCTCATCGGCACCTAAACCAGACAACATCCAGAGAAGGGAGCAAGAATGGGAGTTGTTTTTATCTTTTTCTGTTCTTATTTAGAACAGAGAAAATCAGAGCCTAGGAGGTAAAAAACTCGAGGGTACTACTTAATAAGTACACAGTTTAGACAGCGTTATATACTTAGGAATACCTTATAACTGTATGCAAAGCAAATGCTTCTTAATTACATCATTGTACACTATCAACAATGTTACATAACTAGGCTTTCAATAGGAGCTGCTACTTTAATAAGTTCCCCCTCCCCACAAAAAAAGATCAAAGTAACAGATATCATTTTTTTTAATGTTGAAACCATATTTACACGACATTGTTTATATTGAACAATTGTATAAAGTGATTAAATAACTGATATGTTCATTGATGCATCACCGGAAAGGTTTAGCTAAAATTCTCAATTATTATGAAATGCGAAACATTTCCATCTCCTCTGCTGTTTCCAAACGTTTCAATATTTAAACACTAGAACCACTTGAAAAAGAATCGTCGACTTCATGTTGGTAATTTTTTTTTATTGTTTTTGCTTATCCTTGTATTTTATTTCCTCATTATGAAATAATTGCCTCACAGTGCTTTCTTAAGAACTAAAGCGTCCCTTTTCGAAGCATCTCTTAACAGGATCATGCAATTGAAGCTTGTCGGTTCCTGGGGTTGCTAGAATGAAATTGATCCATGGAGCCCACAGCTAAGGAAGTAAGATTTTGGTTCGTTCTGTATTGGGCTTTCGACTCTTGAGAATTGCAGAATGATAACCAACTCCAAGTTCAAAACAGTAACAAAATATTTATTACGGAAGATATTGCAGTCTCTCGGAGTACTGACGCTGGCTAATGGCTCAGTTGGTTACAATCATTTGTGGATATCTTAGCAGGATGCGACTCGATGCACCTAACAGAGAACCTCTCACCACGTGAATTAGGAATTCACCGAGCAGCCTCGTCTACATCTGCTTCAGCCAGTTGCTAACTCAGGACTACTGACTTTCTCACGGGTCCTGTCCCACGGGACGGTCATTTGACTGAGCTCCTCGATCAATGGAGCTGGGCCGAAAAGGGGGGCCCCCCATCACTGATGATCAGGTACCATAAACCTGTCTTGCTGATTACGGTACGACATACTAGCCATAAACAGCTTAGTCAGAGGTGGGAGAAAGGAAACAGTTTCAGATAAATGATCACAAATACAAGGTCGCATACAAATATATACTTGAAATGACAAAATTATATCTATGTATCGCATCAAAACCTGACAAGCCTGACGTCCACAGATATATAGAGAGAGAATTATTAGCCACTATTAGATGTTTGTGTCGTTTTTCTGCTGAGGTCCTGCCATCCTCACAGACCTTCTACTATGGCATATAAACTGACAGGCTCCTTGTCAGACCTGTGGCAAGCAGCTGCTTGACGGGGCATTTTTTTTAATTAGAATTATAGTATACTCCCTATTCAAGAAGTGTAAATGTATTCAACCTTGGCCGAAACTATAAGAGATCTCAACACAAGATTATTATTATTACAGAATTCTAATTCATTTATTTGAAAAAATTCCATTTAGTATGGTTGGCACAGATTTTATTACAGAGCGCGTTCAAAACGTTCTTCACACGTGTCTGTACTCTTGCATTTCTTCTCCCGAAGTAAACGAGCTACGACTTGTTTGAAAGCTTGTCTAAACGTTTTATTTAAAGTGTTCAAAACAAAGACCGTATCATCAGTTCCTTCTTCGACGGCGGTGCATACAGTTCGGTCTGTGCAATGTTGCCACGGAGCCTACTAAAGACAGAGATTTTACATTTTCACGATTCAGCTTGGGGACTCTGCGGGGAGAAAATTCCGATTTATCGCAAGTATATGGGGATCATACCTGTTCATATGGCGCTGTTATCGGATGAAAGCGCAAATTCAGAGAAGGACGGCAGAGCTTCGAAGACCTCGCTCGTGCAGGAAGACTGAAAGAGGCTGTGAATGAGAGAATCATCACTGCTGTTCATGAACTCGTTAAGGAAAACCCACACATCGTCGTTTAGGTGCCAGTATATCGATTGGCAGTCTAGAAACAATTATTCATCGACATTTACGGTTCCGAAAGGTACGTGTCAAATGGACCCCACAAATTGACAGAACTGCAAAAAAGAGCTAGTGTCGATTCGTGCAAGATGGTGGTAATATTTGAATCTAGTGACCCCAAACGGTTAACAGGCATTGTCACAGGTGATGCGACGTGGTTTTATTACTATAAAACTCCCAAAAAGATCGACAACTATGTTTGGATTGAGGAAGATGAACCGCATCCACCGACAGGACTTTCACTCAAGGGAGAGGATGTTCACAATTTTTTTCAATTCCCAAGGAGTGGTAGCCGTGGAAACCTTACCCGAAAAAAATGACTATAAATGGCCAATACTACACCAGCAACGTTTTGCCCAGAATGGTTACGGAGATGAAGGAAGCAGTGTCCAAAAATAGGTGTGTCAAGGATTCTTCTTTTTCAAGACAATGCCGGTGCTCACAAAACCTGGAAAGTCACGGTCTATCTGGAGGAGGAAAAAACTCCAACAGCTACCCCCCTCTTGCATATTCATCCGATCTTGCACAATGCGATTTTGTTTCCAAATATTAAAAAGGAATTTGCTGGGAAGTCTTTGTCAAGGATGCAAGACTTCGCAAAATGCGTTCATTCAGAGTTGCGGAGTATTCCCCAACAGGAGCATCGCCAAGTGTTCCAGAATTGGCATAGACGTCAGCAACTTTAAATAGATGTTGAGGGGAATACTTTGAAGGACAGTACAAGTCTTATTGAGATAAGTGCGATGGTTTTTGTTCTGCAGATGCATGTGAAGAACTTTTTGAACGCGCCTCGTACAGAAAGAGAACTAATAGCTAATATCAGAATTATCGCTTCTCTCATTCACAGTTCCCCAATTGCCTGCTCAAGAAGTGTAAATAGATTCAACCTTGGACGAACTGTAAGAGTTGCACCACACAAGGAGAGGGCGACGAAACTAAATGATTTAAGAAAATGGGAATTTTTTCCCCCTTCTGATTGGAACAGAACAAAATTATCTTTGTGAAGGGGAGGGAGGTGCGGAAAGCGGGGTGAGGGCATTCCCCCCCCCCTCTTCTTCTTCGTACCTTATACCTAATACCTAGAGAGAGATGCGAGAGGTTGGATGCATCGGAACTAGCCGGGAGGATGCTGCCACTGCCGGGCATCCCATTCCCCGGCATCTCGCGCAGATTGGCACTCGCCCGCTGCGTGTAGACACGCGGGCGCCGTTCGGCAACACGGCGCTACGGGTAGGAAATGACATCATCCGTCAAAGTAGGAGCGGGTTTTTTTCTCGCAAATGCTACGGAGGAGCGATCAATCCGCCATCTACTGCTATTTAGATGAAATATGGCGGCCATCAGCTCGTGGCTTCCTATTTAAAGGGCTGCACAAGTTGTCGCTATTTGGAGAAACAAATCGGGATGTTAAATCTGGAAACTTATCGTCTGGCTTTAAGTGCATATTGCCAAACGATGCGTTTAGACTGCGGTACGAAGAGAGGGAGGCGTCTGTGTTTAGAAGACTTTCAAGAAACGATACACTTGGCTCAAATGTTTCATGCCTATTTCATTCCACATTTTTTTTTCTTTTAAAACTCTTTTTTTTCCAGCAAGTTTTGGCAGACGAATGATTGTGAATGGCAAATGCGGAAGAGTCGAGAGGTTTTTTTTTTCCTTCTCCCTCTCCTCTTTTAATCCCCATCTTCATGATTTGCAGAGTTAAAAGCTTTCCGATGTTGTTGGAAGAATTTTTAATGTCTCATCTTTAGCACGAAGCATTATTTATTTAAAAGGCACCTCGTTATCAGCAGCAGATATTTCATTCGTGCATTCCTCCTGTTCCCCGGAGAATGTTATCCATTCGCGATCCCTGCTTAGGTCTTTGTCCATCTGTCAACAGATTTTAGAATTGGGGCATTTCTGTTAAAATTTGTTTCTTAATTTCATTTTTAATTCTTCACAGACCTACTTTGGCGTATTAAACTGACAGGCTCTTGTCAAACCTCTGTGGTAAGCAGCTGCCTGAGGGGATGCTTATTTATTTTTATTAGTGAAGTGTAAGCTCTCTGTTATAAGGGGGGGGGGGGGTACCGAAGAACCTGGCCCCCTGGGGAAAAACTCGTGCTCCATTTTCATACTACACGATAGCGGAGTGTAAGAGGCAACTTGGAAGACTATGAGACTGCGCAGTTGATGCTTCGACAGTTTTCAGAGATTATAAGTCGGTGACCTATCGGTGACCCACCAATCAACCTATGACCTGTGAAAACTTGTTGAAGCGTTAATTGAGTATACTCCCTCAAGATGCCACTGGTTGTTTCATTAATAAGGAGGGGGAAGGGGGAGTTGATCCACCCAGATCCGAGATTTTCTCCTCGTGTCTTGGTGAGAAAAGAAATCGCAAGGATTCTCTTTCCCGAACCCTGAAAATCAGAATGTCTGCGTGTTGAATGTCATGCTGGAGGGGAATTCCCTTTCTCAATATCCTCAGTATTAGATATATTCAACAGCCATAAGCCGTTTACAGACATCTTGTGTTTCAAAAAGTGGGAGAACAGGATGCAATTAGCAGACAATGTTAAACAAGACCTTGTTACAATTGACTTGCAGTGGTCAAATACAACAGCTCTAATTCAGGAGAGAAATGTTTGGAAGATTAAGGTCTGCTTGCATCTCCGTAGCCCATTGATGTTTGAGGATTATATATGTATGTAAGGAGTGCCGTCACGTTTTTGCGAATGGATCATCGGCATTACCGAGTCTTCCACCTGAAATAAAAGGATTTCTTTTCAGAACAGCTGAAATCGAGAAGCGTCTGCAGCCATTGCATTTTCATAATGGTTCTTGATGTGACAGTCAGTCGTTAAAAATTAGCAAAATTTTTGGAATTCCATCATGACCCCACATAATCAAACGACGAAGTATCCAAAAGATTTTCACAAAGAGAGTTGCTTTAAGACTCTGAGTTACAAGGAATCGTCAATATCCGTTTATTGAGTCCAAACAGCAGCAAATTGTAGAAGAGGTGAGACGAAACTTGATCAGTTATGATGTGCTTGTTTCCTTCAATTCGTACCAGCTTTTGTCAAACATGATCAGTCTTGAATTTTTTCGACATCTTTCTTTTGCAACAACTGAGTTGCAAAATAGGGAAAAGAATTCAGCTATTTAAGAAAGAGGAAAATTTTGTATTTGTAAGAAGAGATAGCAATTTCGTCTTTTCATTTTTCGATTTCCTTGAATGAATAAATTTAAAGAAAAAAATTGTTGCGCTAAAAAGAGTTTCGTATATCAAAACGTTTGCTGAAATTAACAGAAATTTGAAATCAATCCAAATGTGTTTATCATTGTTTTGTCATTTTAATTTCCCCCAGCTGAAAGGATATCAACTTCTCCTTTATTGAAACTGAATGTTAAATACAAAATCAAAATAAAAGAATTAGGTGAGCGATCTTTTCAAACGTCTTTTGGGATTTCAGCTCCTTTTCACTTCTGTCTCTCCGAAAACCCTAATCAGTGAAAACGTTTTCAATGCAGTTTTTGAGAAGACGGAATCAATTTCAATGCAGTTTTTTCCAAAACGGGAAACGAGTATTATTTTACTTCCTTCTTTGTGAAAGTGCTCCTTCTGCAAACTGTCATCTTGAAAGATTCTTTCTTATTTGTTGACATATCCGCAATTCGTGCTTTAACAAAACTTTTAGGTGATGCAGTAAAGATGACGCAAACACCTGCAAATTGATCTTGCAGCAGTTGGGGAGCTGCATCTTTTTGTTTAATCACGCTTCCCTCCTAGATTAGCGATAGCCAACTTGTATCATCATGTGGTAATGGCTCGCGGAAAGGAATACCGGTAAATATTAATTGGACGAATGCCACACAAGTTTTCAAAGACGGAAGTCGAGTTGTTTAACGGAATCCTCCCTTCAAGGCCATCCGGCTTGTTCTTACGGTACGAAGGGTTGGCTCTCCGGCCATACCCTTCGCACCGGTCTTCGTCGGCTTCCATCCGACAGATAACGGCCTTTAGGAAGGCTCCCATCCGACAGGTAACGGCCTTTAGGAAGGCTCCCATCCGACAGGTAACGGCCTTTAGGAAGGCTTCCATCCGACAGGTAACGGCCTTTAGGAAGGCTTCCATCCGACAGAAAACGGCCTTTAGGAAGGCTCCCATCCGACAGATAACGGCCTTTAGGAAGGCTCCCATCCGACAGATAACGGCCTTTAGGAAGGCTCCCATCCGACAGATAACGGCCTTTAGGAAGGCTTCCATCCGACAGATAACGGCCTTTAGGAAGGCTCCCATCCGACAGGTAACGGCCTTTAGGAAGGCTCCCATCCGACAGGTAACGGCCTTTAGGAAGGCTTCCATCCGACAGGTAACGGCCTTTAGGAAGGCTTCCATCCGACAGAAAACGGCCTTTAGGAAGGCTCCCATCCGACAGATAACGGCCTTTAGGAAGGCTCCCATCCGACAGATAACGGCCTTTAGGAAGGCTCCCATCCGACAGATAACGGCCTTTAGGAAGGCTTCCATCCGACAGATAACGGCCTTTAGGAAGGCTCCCATCCGACAGGTAACGGCCTTTCCAAGACCATCGGTGTCCCTTACTGACCGTGGGCAGAAGGCGATTTTTGCGGAGACAAACCTCAATGCTGACCCAGCTGGGACTCGAACCTAGGAACCGCAGATTACGAGCCTGGCGCGCTACCGACTGAGCCACCCAGTCCCCTCAATGAAGGATACATTAAATCTTTAGATCAGAGGAGAAATATCTGCTAATATATATATTTGGGGGTGGGGTGGGATAGATGGATATTTTTGAAGAATGAAGATTGCTTAAATATTTTAAATTCTTATCACAGTTTTATTGAAACTGAATAGTTTTGAAAATTATAGTTATTACAGTAAGAGGGGGAATTGGGATGCAAAACATGAAAACTGATAAAAAAAAAATATACGATTGCCTTCACGTAGAAATTTACAGATTGGGGATTGGTACTTCGAGAGCTGAATCTGAAAATAAATTTAGCACCTGTATGAGTGTGGTGAGTGGGGGACTGACTGGTTTAAGCCGGTAGAAACTGGAACACCATCCTTATAGTTTTCCCCTTGGTTTTCGTCGTCATTTAAATGATTTTCTTGCAAACTCTCTGCAAGTGGCAAAGACGTTTTCGCTTCCTTTCTCGTTAACGACCCTTCTCAAAGTGGAGTAGGAGGGAGGGGGGGGGGGCTCATAGGCCCCCACTAGATCCGACCTTCTTCTTCTTCCAAGAGAGTTGAATTTTCCCACCGAGTCTTACAAGAAGAGGGGATTAGCGTCGTTCCCTTTAGAAACGTCGCTTTCTGTACGCCATTGTTTTGCTTGTGTCTTCGTCTGAAAACGTTAAGAAGTGATTTCATCTCACAACTTCAGCATCGAGATTATTTTCAGGATTAAGGTCAAACCAGGAGTAAATGGAAATAAGTCCGGTAAAAAAAGAAAAGCTCCCCGTTCTGTGCTCAAATCAACTGTGGGATATTCTCCAGTGACGTAAATAATACGATATCAAAACTGGCATTGCATTTTGGGAGGGGGGGGGGGGAGCGAATCTGTTGGAGCCCAAAAATATGCGCAAACGAATGCGCATTGAAAGAAATCTTTTTAGGGAGGGGAGGATGTAAAAGTAAGGGGCTGTCGTCGGTTTTCGTAGCCTTCACCCCCGTATCTGGTTATTTTCAAGGAAATTTCGAAATTCCAGTTGAATTAATCTGAACCTTTTTAAGGGAAACCTCACAGAGCAGAATAATCGAACTTGAAAAGCTCAGGTGACGATCCTTAATCCCATTCCCGCCAACACCTCGGCTTAATTGAAACAGGCCTTTAGCTATTCTTAAGATGGCAGACGAGAAATTCGCAGTGAGCTCGGGGGGGGGGGGGAAACAATACATAGTTTGTTCGTCTGCTTTTGTTAGAAATTTGTACAAATATTTGGATCAGGATTTACGAGATAAAGACAATGACTATGAAAGAATGAAGACATTGCGGGTATACTGTATATTTTCTAATCTGCTGCTACACCCTTCTGCTTCGTGAAGTGGACTTTGGTCAGTCATGCACTGTCACCTCTGCACGGCGCCGGCGGTCATCCCCTCACAGGGTCGAAAAGAGGTCTTCTGCTTGCTTCTTGGCTCCATTTGCCATTCCATTTGCGGAACGCACTCCCACCCCGGCCAGGAGAGGACCAGGTGGCTGTGACAGCTGCGAGCGGGAAGGACTCGGGGAGGCTGCACCGCTACGAGAAGCAAGGGCACTGAAGGGCCCACTGAGCGCTAACCCAATCACTCACTAGTCCAATTCCACCAAACGGTTTTCTGGAGAATGTGTGCCGTTCTTTACAGAAAGCATCTGCGATATGGCGGAGGGCGGGAGTCGGAATGGTGGTGGTGGTGGTGGAGGGGGGGGGGGAGTAGAAGAGTGGGAGCGCTGTGGGTTGGCATTGTGGTAAATGGGGGGGGGGGGTAAAGAAGAGGAAAGCAACATGGAGGGATCGGTGAAATCACCTTCGATAGTTTCGGTGGATGAATGTGGTGGCTTTGCATTGCGATATATCTGTCAGTCTGCGAGGAAGAAGTCAATCGAGCAGTTATTCAGACAGACCTCAATTAATAAGAAATAGCAACAGATATTGAAGAATTCTGAAATGTGTCGTCTGAGAAAACTGATACGGATTCAAGCAGATTTTCGACTTAGATTGTTTAGAATTTAAATCTGTCGAACTGATTCTAACAATGAGAATTCTGATTGCACGTGAAGCAGCGATAAGAATTGTTGAAGGATCACAAGACGCGTGAGATTTTGTTGTGCAATTTTTTGATTTGCACGAAGCATTCGCATTTCAATAACCAAAATAAAAAATTTAAGTTTTTGCGCCTGGCAGGTATTTCTCTCAACCAAAAGATTACTGAGACTCAGGGTGAAGAGCATTCTGAAAAGGGGAAAGGGCATTTCGCCCTTGCGAAATTTTTTAAAGACCTGTAAAAAGTAGGGGGAAATGTTATATTGCATTGGAAATCCATTCTCTTGTCCCCCCCCCCTCGATTTTTTTTCTAGATCCGGACCTGCTGGCATTGCAATAACTCCAAGGGCCACAAAATTAGAAAATGTACAGTATGCCCACAATGTCTTGTCAGCCCCTATAAATTATTGTGTATCAATAATATTTACAGTTAACATCTTTAGGGTAATTCATGCTGCACGGGTGATTGTCGGGTTGTGATTGTATTCCGATGTATATTTTTATCATGTTTTATCATGTTATGTATATATTTCAATTTCACTTTGCTCTGTACAGATTGATCTTGCTCTAGCAAAAATATAACACTATGTGAAACTGGGGGACGGGGGTGACTCAGTCGGTAGCGCGCCAGTCTCGTAATCTGTAGTTCCCAGGTTCGAGTCCCAGCTGGGTCAGTGTTGAGATTTATCTCCGCAAAATTCCCCGCCCTGCCCACGGTCAGTAGGGGACACCGATGGGCTTGGAAAGGCCGCCGTCCGTCGGATGGGACGTTAAGCCGTGGCTCCGTGTGCGGGAGAGCCATACCCTGTGCACGTTAAAGGACACGCTGGATGGCCTTGACGGGAGGCTACCATCTGTCTCCCAACAGCTGTTCCAGTGGGTCCCTTCCCCCAACCTTCTCTGAGCCTTCGGGGTTCTTGTGACCTGGCCATTTAGCCCATTGTGTGCAAAAAATTGCCGCTCAGAGGTAAAACAACCCAACAACCCAGATTCGAGTCCCAGCTGGGTCAGCGTTGAGATTTATTTCCGCAAAATTCCCCGTCCTGCCCATGGTCAGTAGGGGACATCGATGGGCTTGGAAAGGCCGCCGTCCGCTGGATGGGACGTTAAGCCGTGCCCCGTGTACGGGGGGGGGGGAGAGAGCCATACCCTGTGCACGTTAAAGAACACGCTGGATGGCCTTGAGGGGAGGCTACCATCTGTCTCCCAACAGTTTTTTCAGTCTGTCCCCTCCCCCAACCTTCTCTGAGCCTTCGGGGTCCATGTGACCTGGCCATTTAGCCCATGGTGTACAAAAAATGCCGCTCAGAGGTAAAACAACAACCATGGGATGGGAGGACTGCGCTTGGACTAGAGCGCCGGACGTCCCGTCGCCAAGTTCAGCCAGTTCTGAGGCAGGGGTTGAAGAAAGCAGGCCTAATACTGCTCGGTGAATGTGTATTTCACGAGCCTAGAGGTTTTCCTCGGTTAGGTGCTTGCATAAGACGCAGCCTGTTAAATCACCTTCCCACGGTTGTATGTAGTCATAAGCCATTAGCCAGCCTCAATTCTCGTGGAGAATCTGTCAATACCTGCATTAAACCATTGCTATTGTTATAACTTTCAGTTTGTCGTCATTCTGCGAACCCAGGATCTCCTGATTTCACGTCAAGTGCTCTGTCACGTTGATTGGCGACGAGTAGCTGATTGGTAGAGCACCAGGCATGCTATCAGCAGGTTGCGGGTTCGTATCTCACCCCGAATCCAGATTATCGATATGTGTATGTAAAAGTGATTTCTATAGGTCACTTGTATACCGCTTTAGTTTCGTTTGATTCTTGCATTTTCGAATGCAGCATACCAAGATTTTTTGTAAACTGTTCCTATTTGGAGTTTGATTATCTTCATCTCCAAACGATTCTTTCAATTCATCGCTAATGTCCGTGCAGAGAGCAAATGTTTGGCAACGGAAGAGTAGGAGGAGGATGATTCAGTCGCCTCTCGTCTCCTCGCATCTGTATACACTCCCCGTGGTTCCTCGCATCCCACAGCTACCTAAACGATCCCCTGTTTCTGCGGAGTGAGATGCCTCCTGGCCTTATTCCCCGAAGGCTTAAGAGGAGCACACCGGATGCTGGAATATGAAATTGCACCTATTACGCAAATGCGAGCTTCCGTGAACATTTCAACAAGAGCTGGAATTACTCGGAGGGGTAGGATGAAAAAGAAACCACTGAAATGAAACTCGGAAAGAAGAAAAAAAAAACTTTTCAACGGAAAGCAAACATCGTAGCCCCTTTCTCTCTCCCCTCTCCCAAATTATTTCCCTTCTCGCGTATTCCGAGTGCTTCACGCGCATCCAGTCCCACCCTCTTCGCAGAAGGTAATAAAATTAAGTATTCCGAATATCAGGTCTTGTTTACGCATCCATTACAACCTGGGCCGCTTTAAAAACTCCCAATTCTTTGATGGCAGATCTATTACGTGGCCAAAGCAGCGGAATTAAAGTGTATTGTCTCTTCCGTGTTTTTCTCCCCCAGCAATGTTTGCAATCAATTTCGCAAATGACACGATACTTATGCTTCTTCGGGATCATCCCCCCCCCCCTCTCCAACTTCCCGCCTCCGGCCCTCTCCCACTACCCCTTTTCCGTAATGCTTCCTTCCTGCTAGGGTTGTCCGCTGGTTTAACGATGAGTTCAGATAGCTGGGGAGAAGGGATCTCGGGTTTGCTCTGCAAACATCGAGGAGGAGGAGGAAGCCATACGTTTTTTTAATTTCTGTTTTTATCCACCAGGATCGACGTAGAGCGTAGCGAGTGAAGATTTCTAAAAGTTAAGCTATTTAGAAAAAGAGAAGTAGGAGAAAGCGTTAACATCGCTAGATGCTGTAAGTTCTCGTTAACGTTGTTTTAGAAAACGTTCGCTAATGAAATGTTTGCTTACTAGGAGAAGAGGAACTTCAAAACTGTTGGATTTGGAGGCATACTGAAAACCTGAAGAGCTTTGCTAACCGTTGCTGTGAAACTTTATCAGTGGAAGTAAGAACTCTTTTTTAAAAGTAATTTTCATGGATTCCATCCGAAGTAAGTCTTTTAGGAGGGGGAGAAATCGCTCGGAAATAATTACGCAATAATAATATTTTTTCGAAAACACGATAGAATTTCCAAGAGTTAAATCTGTCATTGTTGAAATAACTTTAGTGCACGAATTTGCGCCATTTTGAGTTCCGTCTGTTCTCACATTTTGTGGACATTGCACCCAATTTTAGGTGTTAAAGGAAATTTAATTCTGATCCTAGAAGTCATCCTAACGTCAATTTTAATTTTGATAACGTTCGGAAAATACAAGACAATTAGTTTTTTTTACTTTCAGTTTTCTTAGAAATGTTAATGGCGGACTTGAGTCATTCTAACAATAGCCGATTCTAATTTAAACTACTGATGAAAGAAATAGAAAAAAGAAAAACCTTTTATGTTTTGCAGGAAAGCCGCAGTTAAGTTTCTCTCACAAGAAATATTCAGTCTGCATCAGAGTCTCAACTCTCCTATGACTCTGCTGCAAACTGAATCTGTTAAAGAAAAAAACTCCGCTGCAGAAAAAAACCCTCTCAAACTCTAAAAGAAAATGGTCCCAATGAATTTTAATAATATTCATTTCGAAGAGTAATAGTAAATTCCTACAAAAAAAATGTTTGTCAGCTACAAGAAATGAGTCGACTCATTAATCGACAGTCAGTACAAGGGAAAGCAACGGGAGCCCCTGGAGCCAATTTATAAATGGGGCCCCTGCTCAGCACTACCGTTACATTTTTTGTTTGCTACGTACGACAAATTATAATGAAAATTGCAAGTATTGTGTATCTTGTGCAAGTGAATATGTACCTTGTATCACAGCTGATTTAAAATTTATCAAAATGAAAGGAAATTATTTTTACTTAAAATTGAAGTGCGTCTCTTTGGCATTCACAGAAGGCGAAATGTTATTTTCTTTTTTACAGCCTTATATAATAGTGAGAATAAAAATATCTTACCAGCAAATATGGCGGTGCTGTTGTGATTAGGGTCGTAAGGACAGAGACCTTCACCAGATTGCTCCTTCGTGACGGTGTAATCAGCAGGCTGAAAGAAAAATGGCAACAGGTCACTACTGAAAAAGACTCGGATATTCTTTACAAAGCTATTGAAATCGAAACAAAAATTATAAAAATAAAAAAAATAAACTTAATCTCAAGCAACTGTTTTCCAGAAAAGAGAATCTGTCAGTATAATGGAACCTAGAAAAGACCTCAGCAGCAGTAAAAGGCAACACAGAAACATCCCTACCTTATCAGGGCTCGAACCCGGGTCTCCTCTGATCAGCAACCAAGTATGCTATCCACTCGGTCACGTGAATACATTTGGCTATTTCATATCCCCCCCTTCAAAAAAAAAAACCTCATAGCTTTTCATTTATTTCGGCTTCACAGAATGATAAGTGGGCCAAGTATTTTTTTACTGTATGAATTTAATACCTGCTAAATAGTATATTGCAACAGAAAAAACATAATTTCTGTTCATTGAGCCAAAGAAAGTGAATTGTAAGGCTTTTGGGTTGTTCTCTATAAGCCGCACTCTTTTCCTGCACTCAGCGGGCTGAAAGACGAGGTCACCAGGACTCGGTGAAGGTTAAAAGAGAAATCCACTGGAAGTTATTAGGAGAGAAATAAAATCCTCCTTTAATGGAGGACTCCTCCTGCACGTGGAGGCGTTAGCGTAGAGAAAATTTCGATACAAACAGAGCGGGGATTTGAACTTGGGACATCGGGCTACAATGCCAAACACACTAGAGACTGTTAATGCTCTCACCAGGCCCAGATCTAGGGAAAAATAAAAGGGTGGGAGGGAGGGAGGGAGGCAAGAGACTAGATTGATTCCTCGCCCCCCCCCCCCCCCTCTGTCTTAGAGATCTTTAAAAAATTCTTGAAAAAATGTTTGAAGTATGAACAAGTTTTATATTTTTTCTACCTTGGTTACCCTTCTAGCATTTTAAAAATTGGGGGGTTGCATGGCCCCATGCCCCCCCCCGGCTTGTCCCACCATGAATTACAGGGGCTTTTTAGTTATCTGGACTATGTTGATCTCTATTTTGAACTATGCTTATATTGCTCTTTTTTAAACGATGCGTACTAATGTTCATCCAAATTATGTCACTAGGACTGGTCGTAACAATCGTGAGAAAAATCCCAGCCAGGCATAAAGGTTAGAGTGGAGGATTAAAAATGGCCGCTAAACGATGAGCTGAAGGCAAACCAAATCGGTAAGAGTTTTTTTTGTTCAGTTCAATGCTAAATATTACAAATGCGTGTTGATTTATATGTCACCATAATTTTTATTGTCTTTATTATATGGACTACAGTTGTCCAAAATTAGTCCGGTTAACGACACTGGAAGAAATTGAAAGTATTTTGATGGCAACGGTGAAGCACGTGTCAACTGAGCGGAGATCACTTCGTAAGAACTAAAGAGACAGAACTGAGAAAACAATTGATCTCAGCACTTACTCATTTTCACTTCAAGAATGAGTTGTTATCACGCGCATTTCTTCGCTTTGTGTGCAGCAGCTGTTACAACTGAATACGTAATTGTTTTTGTCTTTTTGCAGAGTAACGCGTTTCAAAAGCGATGAAATTTATTACTGACTTAGTTATTTTTATGGAAGAAAGGTGTAGTAAGGTAGCAAATTCTACATCTGATTGGATTCGTACCCCCCATTTGTTGGTTAATCAGGAGAATTCTCTTTTAGCATTTCCTTAAGCCCTTTTTTATTTTACGTCTCGAGTAGATCTCCGACTTTCCCAAAGGTTAAGAACCTGTATGACGTCGCGAATACCGAAGGTAAACACGTGATGGAAAGAGGGGGTTCGGTTCCCGGCTAGAAAACTGAAAGGTGCACGACTCCAAAAGGGTATGACACTAACGGTTTGCTTTTTAACCATAAAAATTAGTTTGGTTAAAGTGCATAAACATGTTAACTAAGATGAAAATGAAAAGCTATTTAAAGAATTTATATTTAATGATGATGATGATGATGAAGAAGCTGATAGGATGAAGTGATGATGATTTTGAAAGAGGAATTAAAAAACTCAAGAGGATCTCGTGTATTGATAAAAAAAAAAGGAAACACTAATTTCGCCATCTAGGATCATTTTTGCTTTGTCAGATGAAGCAGAACAGTTAGCAAAATAAAAAATACTAAAACACGAAGATTATCTTTACAAACCAAACATGGACCCAAAATGTCGCTGCACTTTAAGTTGGCTGGATTAGAACTTGTTTCCCATAACAGGTGGTAATCTGCATAACAGGCTTGAAAGAAAAAAAAAACTTTCGTGTAAGTAAACCATTAACTTGGATAGTTGGCCGGAAACTCTTCTGACATTGCAATACGGATGCGTAAAAAGTGGTTGGCTGGCTGGTCGGTGGGGGGCTTTGGTGGTGCACGAGCAACGGGGCTAACGTGCACCAAAGAAAATCGAAAGAAACAAAGTTAAATATTATGAAACTCGCAACCAAGGTTTTAAAAGGCAATAGCAAGGGAAATTAGGTAAACTAAAAAGATATATAAATTGTACAAACCATAAAGATACAAATAAAACAGCAGTGATAACCTAATTACGGAGGGCGATCAAAAGTTCTTGACACGTGTCTGTAGATTTGCACTCGTTCATCCGAAGCTAACGAACTACCACTCGTTTTGGAAGCTTGTCTAAACATGTCATTAAAAAAAGGACTGTATCATCATTTCTCTCTTCGCTGGCGGCACATAAAAGTTCCGTCTGCGAAATCTGTATTTATTTATTTATACACCCAACAACCATGGTGATGTTGGGGCCAGGCCCTTCTGGACCAGGTTCAGTTAAAAACAATACAAAAAGTATAAAGAAAAACAAGAGAATATTTTAAATATTATACATATCAAACATATTAGTTGTCATTATTCAAAGAAGTGTCATAGTTAATTAATTTAATAGTTTTATGCTTAATAGTAAAATAAATAAATAATAATTTAAAGTTTGAAATAAAGATCTGAGTAATAATGATATATTTAATTAAAAGTCAGGCGGTGAAGGAACAAATTTCCGTTACAGAACGTCAGAGTAGAAAGATTGAATTTAATAAGTGTAACCATAGAAACTGAAATCTGATTGGTCGAGCTTTCCCATTGTTGAGGGAAAATCCGGTTATATCCTCTGCGTTGTTGCTAAGGAGCCTACTAAAGACGGGAAAGATTTTATATTTTCACTAGGATGCAGCTTGGGGACGACGCGAAAAATAATTCATGCCGATTTGTCACAAGTATATGGGGATCGTGTCTCGTCCTATGGCACTGTTACGGGATGGATGCGCAAATTCAGAGAAGGACGGCAGAGCTTCGAAGACCCACCTCGTGCAAAAAGACCTACGGAGGGAGTGAACGAGAGAACCATCGCTGCTGTTTCGTGAACTCGTTAAGGAAACCCCACACATGATCGTTCAGGTAATACGTTCAGATGTCAGTGTATCGATTGGCAGTGTGGAAACAATTATTCATCAACATCTAAAGTTCTAAGATCTGTGCGAAATTGGTAACTCACAAACTGACAGAACAGCAAGAAAGGGCTAGAGTCGACTCGTGCATGGAGATGTTGCATTGTTTGAAGTAGTGGCCCCAAATGGTTAATAGACATTGTCACAGGTGATGAGACATTGTGTTATTACTATGCAACTCCCAGAAAGATCGACAACTATGTTTGAATTACAGAATATGAACCGCATCCCCAAATTCTCCGACAAGGCTTTCTCTCAAGGAAGAGGATGTTCATAAATTTTTTTCAATTGCCAAAGAGCGGTAGCCGTGGACACCTTACCTGAAAATATGGCATGACAAAAAATGGCCAATAGCACACCAGCAACATTTTTCCAGAATGATTAAGGAGATGAAGGAAGCAGTGTCCAAAATTAGGCGTGTCGAGGGTTCTTCTTCATGACAATGCCGGTGCTCACAAAACCCGAAAGTTACGGTCTATCTGGAGCAAGAGAAAAAAAAACAAACAGCTATCCCATCTTTCATATTCATCTGATCTTGCACAATGCGATCTTTGGTTGTTTCTAAAAATTAAAAAGGAATTTGCTGAGTTTTTTTTTCAAGGATGCAAAGATCTTGCAAAATGTTTTCATTCAGAGTGGCGGAGTATTTCGCAACAGGAGTTTCAGAAATGGCGTAGACGACTGCAATTCTGCATAAATGCTGGAGGGGAGCACTTTAAGTTTCGTTGAGGTAAATGCAATGGGTTCTATTCTGTGGATGCATGCCAAGAACTTTTTGAACGCCCCTCGTATATATGAAAATAAAATACACTCACCATGGCTGTCAAGAAGTAGATATAAATGATCAAACAGTCAAATGCCAATGAAAGGCTTCTGAAATACGTAAAAAGCAGAACGGTAGGCGCTGCAACTAATGTTGAAAGGTGGAGAGCAATTATAGGTGCTGTTAATGAGGAGGGAAGAGTAGGTTCAAACGACATTATGTCTGCTGGGGGGGGGGGGGTCTGATGATAATGAATAGCGGAGGGACAAGAGACGCGAAGAGCAGGTAAGTTCCATCAAGAACTTTCCTCGAACAGTGAGAATCTGCTGTATTCATACATTGATGCTCATTGTGTTGAAAAGGTAAGTAGGAAATATATTTGCATGATATAGTTTGATTCCAATATTTGATAGATCAAAATCCACCAATAAATGAAACAACTTAGAAATAGCAATTGTATTAATATTAGCACATAAATAAACTCAGTCCAAGCGTTTGGAAATACAATATGAATCACAGAAAAATCGAAACAAAAAAGGTGAGCTTGGTATTCTTTATTTTTTCCAATGCTTAGCTTATTTATAATAATGGAATATAAATGCTTACCTATTTAAAATAATGAGTAGGAAAAAAAAATCCTTTAGTTGTTTTAAAGAAATCTAAATTTTTTCTTCACCATTACAAATTTTATATCTTTTTATGTCATATGGCAGTTCAAATCAAATTTCAGTTACATTGTCTTGTATTTGATAGATCTGTGCTTAGTCAATTGACGGACAGATATTTAGACTCTGTCAGCGATCTGTTTCATATTGATCACTATCTAATGGACGCTGGAAATAATCCTTAAAACTATCTACTTTATTCAAGCCCATTATAATCAAATATGAAAGATTTCCTCTCATTAGCTGTAATTATTATACACAGTAAGAATTTTAACTTCAGGTAGCAGATGTGAAATGCGACATTAATGTGATTTCACTAAAATTTTATTTATGATTTTGCGAAGGTAATTTGCAGAAAGCATTTAGACTGCAGCCACAAGTATTGCCACAAATAATATAGCAATAAACAAAAGATTAATATAATAGAGATAATAATAAACGGAGTCGTTGAGCCTAACTTCCTGAAATGATCACGTGGTTTGAGCAGTGCGCCTATTCGTCTGAAAGTTGAGCTTAACGCATCCATCATAAAACATATTTCTTATTTTAATAGTTTTAGGTTCATAAAATAGCATATTCAGAGCTTATATCATTAGAAAATGTTTACTTTTAAATTCTACTAAATATAAATTTCATTGCTCATACAGAAAGAAATAAAGACGTCGTTAATTTCATTGCTGACGAAAAATTGACTTAAATATATAGTGATTTTACACAAGGACAAATTTAAATAGCTCGTCGCAATGCAAAATAAATCCTCTTTTAAAAAATGTAGTTTGTAATTTAAAATCTAAATACATTGTAATCCACTCAACATACTTCTAGTTAAGTTTGTAATATCACGAGGATTTTTCTCAGTTTTAAAACTTTAATTAAGGATTTTAAGATAGTCAATTAGGAGCACGAGCAAAAAGGACTCACCGTTTGCTTGTAATTCCTGCACATGGGTTTGAAAGCGTTCGTGCCGCACACGAGGATCGTGTCCTCGGACTTCCTCGCTAACACCCGTATGTAGTTTTGGCATTCCTCCTGAAACAACAGAAAAGGACAATGATATGGGAGACTTCGTTTTTGACTTTGGTTTCTTATTCTTATAGTGATGGAAACATTCACGTATCCAGGAAAACTCCCTCTGGGAGAAAATCCCTCTTAGCGAAATATTTGAATGGGTTCGGTTCCTGTTAGCTAGATAGAAACGTTGATTCTTAATTTAATAGGAATTCATGGGAAAGAAAATACATTAAAACAAAACAAGAACCGATTTGATGTACTTCAGGCAAACGAGCTGAAAAAATAAAACTCTAGAACAGTGTCTTTCAACTTTTTTTTTTTATCTCGCGGCACACTTGAACCTATAGTTAAACTTCTGCGGCACACTTAAATTATGATGATCAAAAAAAGAGTGAAAAAAAAGTATATCTTTTTTGATTTATTTATTAACACAACAAAACGCACCATCACGGCTTTAATTTTGATATGTACACTTACTGTGCTTTCGACTTCTTTCGAAAATAATTTAAATAATGATCTTTAAAAATTTTCGCGGCACACCTAAGATCCTCTTGCGGCACATCGGTTGAAAATCACTGCTCTGGAATACCGCAAAACATATTTTGCTTTCGCAGTTTTTTTCTTTCAGTAACTTTCTAGCCGTAAAGGTTCAAAGGAACTGCTTTTGTAAATAGAAGTAGTTACCACTAGCTGTGTCTGTAAAGATACCTTATATATTGCATCGTACCATGACAACGATATATTAAATTAAGGTAATAAATATTTACAAATGCATAATGATTTAGAGTAAAATGCGATTAATGCTTTCGAATGCTAATAAATTATTACATAATTAGCGACATTCCCATTGCATCGTCCCCAACCGATCCCTGAAGTGCAAAAAAAAAAAGAGTTGTTTTAAAAACGAACTTGGGATCTATCAGAAACAGACTCGATTTCTTTTAAAGCATCAGGAGGGAAATCCCTAGGAGAAATTTGGGATCGGATGATCAAGTAAGGGGGTGGGTCGAAATCAGATAAAAAAGATTAAACTTTTCCACAACTGAAACGAAGCTCTCCGGCAGGAGTGGAGTGCGGGGGGGGGGGGGGCTGGTTACCTGGTTCCTGTTCCACCTGGACCAGCGATGAGATGAATCTCCGCAAAACTCTCTGCCTTCAGTCAATAGGGAACACCGATGGGCTTGGAAAGGCTGCCGTCCGTCACAATGGACGTTAGGCCGTGTGCAGGAGATCCATACACTATGCACGTTAAAGAACACACTGAATGACCTTGACGGGAGACTACCGCCTGTCTCCCAACAGCAACCTTCTCTGAGCCCTTGGGGTTCTTGTGACCTGGTCATTTAGCCCATTGTTTGAAAAAAAGTGCCGCTCAGAGGTTAAACAACCCAAGAACCCAAATCTCACGGGAGTGTTCCTTGGAAGACTGCCAAGACATATGCACCATTGCAGGAGGGACGCATGATCACTCGCACTGCAGATATCCCCATGCTGCTCTTATTTATATTACAGGATGCCTTTAAATATGGTAAACATGTCGTCCATGGGATGAGAATTAGGGATTTTTCTATTAGACCATTATCTGTATTGTTAGGAAAACAATGCTAGATAACATTGGTTAGACGATACGTTTCACCATTAACAATGCTGTCCATTGGGTGTCTTTTCACACTTTTCAGAGCCTCGGGGACCTGGTATCAGTGTTTATTCAAAAATCAGAATGAATTCCAAAATCTTAGATATATATAAGATAAGCTTTATTTATGAAATCGAATCCATCTCGTGATCAGATTGTCCATTGCGCAACAAGCATCCTAGTTAAAAAAAAATGGAAATTTTTTCCCCATTACCTGTCTTTTTATTTTTAATCTACTTATTTAATTCTTACTTCAGTTTTTATGATTTGAAAAATGTAACTGAGACAGACAGACACATCTCGAGATTTCAAGAAACGGAAGCTTACCAAGAAAGACAAAAACGTTTTTTTGTAGCGAATTATATGTTCGCTGAATGAAAAAAAATTCTACTCTAGGACAACGTAGTGCTTGGGGGTTTGTCTAGCTCTTAGTTAAAGAATAGAGAATTAAGGTGCTGATGGATTCCTATCTGCACAGTGGATTCCCTTCTCGCTTATTTCATTATGAGGCTGGAGGAAATGACGCAACTTATTCCAGTTTTCTCTTTAAAAGGTATATTTTCGTATGCTTTTAAAAATATAATTTCGTTTTCTTTATGCTTCAGATATTTATTATAACTTTTACCTCATAAAGACAAAGTAGAAAAGAAAATTCACCCCCAATATCCGTAAGTCCGTTTTTATATTCTGATAATTTCAGCTTTCAAATTCCTCGGGAGATTTGTGAAATTCGATGTGCCCAAGTGAATCGCATGAAATCTGCATTCGTGTTTAAACAAGGCACCAGATCTATCTAAAGAGTTTTTTTTTTATTATTATTATTATTTGTTTTCCCTTTCGATCCTCCCCCCCCCCCTCATCCCCAATCTGTCCTCCGTCTCTGTCATTAAGGCACCGAAGAGCACAATTAATAGAACAAACAAGGAAACGAAGCGATCCCTTTTCATTTACCCTTTCACAAAGCGATCAAAAGTCTGTTTCCGTGTAATGAGTCTCCCTTTACTTTATTCCGAACGCTGTGCACCAATATTAAATGTAATTTATTTCTCGTGCTGCATTGCGAGCAATTTCTTTTTTGTTTCCCTCTTTCGAAAAAGAGAGATTAAAATGTTCTCCTTTTCTCCCTCTGCTGCCACGCAATTCATTTTACTCACGTGGGAACCTTTTTAACAACAAGAAAAATGTAAATGCTTATCGGAGATAAAAGAAGGGAAAATAAAGACGAGAAGGATCGTCTGAACATCCTTTGTTTGATTAAGATGCTGATTTTAAATCGATTAATTTTAGAGCTCTTTATTAGTTTCGTTTTGCCCCCTCCCCCCAAAAAAAACTTCCACTCCTTTTAATCGTCGTCGCCCCAGGAGACCCATCAGAAATTCCTTCAATAAGAGAGCTGCTGCCACTAGCGAGAAAGATGGAAGCTCTCTGAAACCAACTCGATGACTCTAATTGGAGAGTTAGGTTAACAACTGGCTAAGTGTACATAACTGGAGATATTTATCATTAGCTGGTTCATTTTTTGGTCGATTAAGACAAGACGAGTCTTAATTAGAAGAGTCTTTGTTTATTCCACTTTCGGTGGCAGCATTTTTATTTGAACTTGTCCACGGTAACGATTTCTTCCCAATGTCACGCAGGTCCTCCTTCCGCCCTTCCCCTCCTCCTCCTCCTCCTCCCTCCTCCCTCTGGAAGAGAGAAAGAGAGCCAAGGTATTAGAAGAGTGGCCTCCTCCTCCTCTTGAAATTAAATCGTTTCAGATAACGTTAACGATCCCCATAATTACGAGAAGAACTGCTTCCAAAACAGGCAAACCTTTATCCCGTCGGCCAGTGCTCCAGCTCCCTCATGTAACAAACTACTTGCCAATGGCCCAGCAAAGTAATTAACAAAACCCGAGCTTAATTACTACGGTGGAGGGGAGAGGAACTCGGTGTCGGCTAATTGCACGATTTTTCATACGGAGCGCACGGATGGAGGGAGGGAGGGAGAATTTGGTCGGCAGGTTTCGAACAGCGGGAATAAAACGAAATGAAGACTTGTAAAAAAAGAAATGAAATAAAAAGAGAGGAGGAAAAAAGAAAGCGAGAGAAGCAATGGAGGTATTTTCTAAGTTTCTTTAGAGAGGACGAATTCCCAGCGTGGGACGGAAGGCGGGCGTTAATCACGCTACCTAAGTCGGTCTGTGTGTTTGTGCGTGCTCTCTCCTGCGTCATCTCACGTGAACGCGTGCAATTGGGGTTAGGGAGGGGGGAAAGACCTCGAGCCCAACGGGAAATAAATTTGTGACGTTAATGTCGCCTTCTTTTGCGCGCCAAAGACACTCGGCGAAAATAATTACAATAGTAAAGTGGGCGATTCTATTAAATGGAGATGAGGAACAGGGCACCTAAGGAGGGAAAATGAAATCAAGAAGAAGAAACGTCTGCTTCGTAAAACACACGCAGAGGGGAAATGAGCGCTTGTTGTTTAGGTACAAGCGAAGGAAAAAATATTGCGAACGATTCATTTTGCCTTTGATTTTATTTCATAATGTTTAAACATATTTTCCCTCCCTTCTCGACACTAAAAAGTTGTAAATTTTCATGATATACAAAAAAAAAAAATAAAAAAAATAAATAAAAAATCTCTATATTAGGCTCAGTAACTTCTAGAGTAAACATTTTATGACCTAATAAGATTGACGATAACGATCTTAGATTTATCTCGACGTTCATTTTCAAGAACGCCTTTTGAAAAGAAAATATTTAGGAAAGTTGAAATAATTCGCCTCTCCACAAAAAGTTAATTTTGAAATCGATAGCAGTTGGAAGACTTATTAGATGAGCGAATCAAAATCCGCTTATTTCAGTATACTTATATTCGACATAAAAGTTAACAAAAAAGTAAATAATAACTGTTATGGTAATCTTTGTGACTTCCAGTGATGTGAAATATTCCTTTTTGTGTAACTCTAAATGCAAGACGAGTTTTGTTGAAAGAGTCATTAATTTGTCTTCAATGCCACTTTCCCATTAAGAGGTTTATTTCTGAAATGCTCAGAAGCTTTGATTCCATCTTGCCGATGAACGTCTTGCAAATTATCATCTGTTTTTTATTGCCTTGGGAGCAGAAGCAATATCTTAACTACATTATTGCATCAATTATCACATACATTAATAAGCTGTTTGTGAAGAATATTTATTGCTAAACTTTAGGATTCTTACAGTAGATGCATTTAATTACGTTCTAATTAGTTGGCGATATTTAATTGAAAAATTTCATGAAAATTAACGTGTTTGCAGCATGGCCATGGCGCTAATGCCTGAACCGACCGTTTTCATTTTTCGATTCGATTGAAGCGTGTTTTGATTTAAAAGGAAAAACTCATCAACATTTAAACGCTGATCGAAATCCTTTCAGTGTAGTCAAAGCTTTTGGTTTCATCTCAGAGACGTTAAAAAGGAAGAAGGAGACGAAGAATCCGTTTACGAACTTCCCAAATGACAGTGTTTAGAATGCCGCGTCGACCAACTTGAATCGGTGCTTTTTTTCTTATTTCTCCTCCTCTGCGAACATTTTACTCGGAAGAAAGTTTAATTTTCTAAAAGCACGTTCTTTCAAAGTCCGTCTGAAATAACACACATCGCTCATTTCTCTTTCTTTATTTTTTTTTCCTTCGAACAAAGATTTCCCAGGAAAGCAAATTCTCCGAAGGCTCCTATTAGCCAATAGAGAACAATCATTACTCGACCCCCCCTCCCCCCCCCTCCTCCGGAAAAACTTCGTTTTCTTCTCCAATCAAAATTTGACCAAACTCAGAGTTTGATGGAAAATGTCGGTTAAAAACAAAGTTTCAGCTTTCCCCCCCCCCCTCCCTCCTCCCTTGCTTCGGTGGTGATCCATTTCTGTCGTCATGGCATCTCAATTTATACCCAATATTCGACAAGATGCCAAAAGTTGCCCCCAGATCTGGCGTCAAGGTTAATGAATGAGGGAGTGCGGGCCTCCTTCCCACGAGCGAAATCTCCGGACCTATGCAAGATGCTCCCATTCATCAGGGCTGCCTTTCTCTAACTTATCCTGAGGACTGCGAGAGGCAGAACAGATGGAAATCAATGCCCCAAACAATTGTATCTTTTGCTCATCTTCATCACGTCGCGTCACGAGGAGCACGTGAGCTCGAGCGTTGCATTTTTCATCTCCTCTTCTGAAGTGAAGCTGCAGAGGAATGGATGCGACGATTTACTCTGTCATCTCGTGGAGTACACGAAGACGATATTAATTTCTACGGCGTCGTATTTTGAAATCGGATCACATTAAGCTACACGAGGAAAGAAAGAAACGATTTTGGATTTATATCAGTGAAATGCGCCATTCAAATGATTCGGGTGGCTCACGGTTGCCGAATGAAATATTTCGCGCAATTTAGATTTGTTAATGTAAATAGCAGTGACGCGGCACCAGTGGCAACTTATGAGACTCCGAGCTTGCGCACTTGACTCTTCGACAGTTCTTGCAGTTGATAGGCGAATGACCTTCCAATTTCATGTCCATCAATGGATGAGAATGAAGTGTCGGAACTGCGCAGTCTCACAGTTCCCCTCTTGCCACGTCAATCGAAAAGAATATTCTTCAACAACGGCAACTGCAGTTAATGTTCTGTGGCCTTCTCACAATTTAAAAGTTGAGGGGAAAATGGAATTTCGCAGGGAATAGGAACCGAACCCACCACCTCCTGAAGAAATATCAGGTGCTCTTCCTCCTACACTGCTCCCTCATTTCAGCTCCGGCTAAGCCACGAGTTCGGTTCCTTCCGAAACGCATTTTCTTTCCAGCTAATTACATCTTGCTTCGCCAGTGAATGCATTCAGAATACGACGATATCATTCGACATAAAACATCCAATTGCTTAATGTAAATTTTAATATGATCAGATTTGAATTATTGCTGTTGTGTCTCTTCGCCACTCTTCTGGTGTCAACATGAAAATCCAAGTTAATCTTTGAACTTCAGACGTAAAGAATTTCATTTAAATCAAAAGTGACGTCCATAAAACCTTTATGGAGTTGTTTGTGAAACCTTACGCTCACAAATGATAAATACCGAAAGTTTTGAAGGGTGGCTCAGTCGGTAGCGCTCCAGGCTCGAAATCTGCAGTTCCCAAGTTCGAGTCTCGCCTGGGCCACAGTTGAGATTTTATCTCCGCAAAACTCCCCGCCCTGCTCTCGGTCAGTAGGGGACACCCCGATGCGCTTGGAAAGGCCGCCGTCCGTCGGATGCAATAAACATGGAAGCTTCCCGTCCAGCGTGTTCTCCCCCAAGCATAGCCTGTGGCTCTCGTGCACAAAGGCTCCACGAGATATAATGCCCTATCGAATGGAGGGCAACATTCCCAAGATCGATTTTGTCTCCTTTCTCACCGAGGGCAGAAAGGTAGTTATTGGAGAAAATCTCAAAGCAGGCACCGTTGGTACTGGAACCTGAGAACTTGAAGAGTGTGATGCGATAGCGACTGAAGCAGCCCTGCCACAAATGCGGAATCTCTGTTTACGATGATGTTGTGGCTTCACCTGTTCAGAGCTAAGTGAAAAGAAATGAGGAATTATAGATTACAATTTAGATCTACTCAATTCTACAGATAGGAATGTTTCGGATTTTAGGGATTTAATTAATTCGCATTTTTACCTGATTACACGATGCGAGAGACCAACAAGATGAAGAAATCCGAAATGCACATTGCTTGATAATGCAATTACTAATAAAAATGTAATAAATATCCTCTGAAGCAGCTGCTTGCCACAGTAGAAGGCCTGTGAGAATGGCGGGAACTCAGGAGAAAGACAACAAGTATCCTTGCCTTACCCTGGGCTCGAACCCAGGTCCTTTGGATCAATAGACAAGCACGCTAACCTTCCAGCCACCGGGAAGGCTGCGATTATTAATATGTCTTGCAAAAGTAAAATATTATAGATTGATTTAACTGATCACTGCCCTGACATTGAAGGTTCAAGGAAATGAATAGAAAATGGTAATAATTTATTGGAAAATGACACGTAAGCGTATCTTATATTTCCAGGGAAAAAATGCAATATTGGTTGCAGGATTTACTACAGACTACGGATGTGAACCAGGCATATGATCACTTTCTTGCACTCTTTAGGAATATATGTAAAATATGCTTTCCTTGAATTGTAAATAACCGATCACAATATCCTGGTTATGCTCCTTGGATAAATAATTATGCATGGCCTACCCAACTCTTCTTGCAAAGAGAAAAATCAGAGGAAATTGGGAAGGCGGGCTGCAATGGAGTAGGGTGGCGATCGTGAGGTGGATTGACGTCATCTGAGGTAGGTAAAAAGAGAAAACGAAGGGCAACATCCACACGTGGGATAAGCGTTGCAGGAATGCAACTCACTGCGAAACTGTAGAGAAATGCAATCAAATTCAATGCTCTTTAATTTCCGAGAATCTGAATAAAACCAATAAAAATTTTTTTTGAACAATATTCGTCCATTGTTTGTGGAAGTATGGAAGTGATACACTTAACAAGAAGATTTCAATTTCTAATAAATTATTTTAAACTTATGTGGCAGGTACTACTAACTTTATTTTATAAACTTTAAAATATATATTTTTTTTATAAACCTTCATTACAGTGTGTATGGGTTTGAAAATATATATATTTAATATCTGAACCGTGAATGCCTTAGTCCGAACTATAATTTTCCAACATTCATAACTCTTTAACACTAATAGAATCTTGACAAAATCAAAAATTTAATATATTTGAATCTTGAGTTAAATTTTACTTTAGAAACCTAATTTTAAAAAGTTTCCCCATTTGCAAATTTAGTTTTTTTGCCCTTAAAAATGAAAGTATTCAAATGTTTTCACTTAGGTTGTGAATATTTGAGTCCGTCTTCTACTTTGGCATATAAACTGACAGGCTCCTGTCAGACCTCTGTGGCAAGCAGCTGCTTGAGGGGGTATTTTTTTTATTTTTTTATTTCACCATTTAGTTTCGTACTCATGAAAAGTTGTGAAAAAGAAATCGGCTATTTCGGATATTTCGCAAACGACCAGTGCTTCCAAGGGTGTCCTTGGCAATGTCGAGCACACGAACTGCCATCACTGATCTTGCTAATTGCACTTTTGGAAAACTTTTTCAGTCCCGAAAATTGCCAAACTAAACAAAGGTATCCCCCCCAAACCTTTTTTTTTAATTCGTCTAATTCCTTTCCCATTTTAAATTGCCAAGGGCTTCAAAGTAAAGAATTCCCATCCAAACCAGTGCGATTAATTCCACCGTAGTCGAAGGTGAAGATGAATTTTTCAGTCGTCCGTCTTTCCTCGATCATCCATCCGTCTGCGGTTCTTGTTTTCTCCTTCCTTTGGCGGCAAAGACTTGTCTCGAAAGTGGCCGCGAGAGCGCCAACCCGTAAACAGCGTCGACCTCCCGAAGCCCGGTAGGAAAAAGAATCAAATGGCCGACGAACTGGCCTACCTCATTACTTAGCTAGGGAGTGTGGTCTGATTACTCGTGACATGATGAAGAGCCCGGCTGCTTCAATCTGTGCCTGGGGCAGACGGACAGACGGACGAGCAGACACCGAGGCAGGCTCCCGGGACTGAGGAAGACGATGCCACAGAAGAGGAGGAGAAGGAAGAGGGGGAATGAACCTGGCTGCTCGAGTGGCAGACAAATCGCCCCGGGATCTTCTGATGCAGACTCCCTCATTCATTCGCCAGTGGCGATTGTTTGCCCGATAGTTGCTGGCCCCACAACACTACCAGGAGTGACAGTCACCAAGAGCAAAACCAAAAACTGAAAGTTTCGTTTCTCCATATCCTAAAATCAAGGAGGAATTGTCGATTGTTGTATCGGAAAGAGTGTGACCTCTTCATCGACTCCGTTGAGGTGGTAGCAAAACCTTTAAGAACTGAGGCCACAGCTCACTTCCAACAGCACTATCCTCCCTCGTCAAATGATTTATTAAAAACTATCGAATCTCAAAAAATCAAATGATTTATGAAAAGAACTGAATTTAGTACAGGTTTCACTGAAGGTGTTCCAAGTCAATGCCTGGAGAAAGAAACTTTTGCCTCGGAGCCCCCCCCCCCCCCCCCTCTCAAATACCGCAACCTTGGCTATTGATCAAAGGGACCTGGGTTCGAGCCCCGGATAAGGTGTTGAGTTGTCTGTTGTCTTTTTGCTGAGGTCTCTCTTTCCTCTCAGACCTCTGTGGCAAGCAGCTGCTTAACCTTTTTCAATTATCAACTCTATCAGAAGAATTCAATGTATTTTGTTATATCTCTTTCGAAATGCCACTAGGGTGATTTCCAACTCCTTTTTCTTAAAAACAAGCAATTGTTTTCACTTTGTCGTCTGCCTGCATGCATGCATTCAATTTTTTCGCTTTATTAAATAAATGAAAAATTCTTTTCTTGTTAGACAAGTACTGATAGAAATATTAATATTTTCTGAATCTTTGAATAGTTTCAATTTCCATTTTAGAGGATCCTGACTTTGGAAAATAGAAAACACTCTAAAGAAATATTGCAAATAGATCATTAGGGCTAAAATATAAAATTTTTGAATGTAAATATGTTGTAAAGGAGTTACCGCTGACAGGTGAAATTGATTCTCAGGGGGTGGAGGGGGAAAGAAAATTTAACTTTTTCGTTTTAAGAGATTGATGAAGAATTCCTTTCGGACTGGATAAGTGTATAATGAATTATTACTGTTTGCAATTTTTTGCTACTGATCTAAGGGACCTGGGTTCGAGCCCCGGATTTAGGCATGGATGTGTGTGTCGTTTTTCTGCTGAGGTCCTGCCATCCTCTCAGATCTCCTACTGTGTCATATAAACTGACAGGCTCCTGTCAGACCTCTGTGGCAAGCAGCTGCTTGAGGGGGTATTTATTTTTATTTTTATCTTCACATTTTTACGTTGGAGGGCGATAAAATCGGAAAATGATTAACGACATTATCTTTGAAACGAGAAGTTTTCACTAGACTTGAATGAATGGTGATTATTAACTAGAAGAATAAAATTAATTGTAGTTAATAAATAGTTTAAGGTTTTCCCTAATCACAAAATAAACATCATTCCCAGCAATAACACCAGACTTGCTTCAGCATGTCATCTTAAAGTGACACGTGGATCGAAAAATGCGGGAAACGCCTCCTGCATCAGTGATTCACAAATTGTGGGAAGCGACTTATTCTCTGAGTGCTGAACAAAAGAATTATAACTAAAAAATGCGAAAACGTAGAGGTTAGGATAAGGATATCTTTTCCCAGCACTTTTTTGTCATTAAAGTTAATTAACATTAACATATAAAGTCATTGAATGATAGGGGAGAGCCTGGTTCAGTCAGTAGCGCGCCAGCCTCGTAATCTGCAGTTCCCATGTTCGAGCCCCACCTGGGTCAGGGTTATGATTCACCTCTGTTAAAACCCCGACCCTGGCTTGGAAGGGAGCCGTCCGTCGGATGGGACGTTAATCCGTGAATCTGTGTGCACGAGAGTTATACCCTGTGCAGGTTAAAGAACATGCTGGATGGCCCTGACGAAGGCCATCCAGCATGTTGAAGTCCACTGGACATGTTGACTGGTTGACCACTGGTCAAGGTGGTCAACATGTCCAGTGGAAATGTTGACCACCTTGACGAAAGCCATCGTCTGTCTCCTAGCAGCAGTCCAGTGATTCCCCTCCCCACAACCTTCTCTGAGCTATCGGGGTCCTTGTGACCTGGCCATTTATCTCATTGTGTGCAAAAAAAAAAGTGCCGCTCAAATGTAAAACAATCTAACCCATTTAATGATAATTAGTGGTATTAAAAGACGTAAAAATGTAGAGTAAATCTGATACAGCAAAAATTCAGTTAGTGGTAAGTTGGGGGGGTAGGCAACCAATTATTCCAATGATAAGAGGACCGCAACGACGTGTACTATATTATAGGAAGCGAAATATGTAGAGTCAGAAAGTTGGTTCGGAATTATGAGAGGGATGCAGTTGCCCAACGGAAGCGAAAGAGAATCATTTAATAACTTTTATTTTGCCTTAGAATTCGTAGTGTACATGTAATTGGATCTCGACGTTGTCCAATGTTAAAAAAATTCGACGATTTTTTTATTCCACGTTTCGCTGGTGAATCTTTTTTTTTTAAAGGAAGAACAGGCTAAGGTGGGTTTGGATGTTAAGCAAAGTGACCAGAGTTCGAATCCCAAGTTAATGCCTGATGACGCTTTGTCTACGTCACATGAGACAATGTATGTTGAGGAAGCCATCAGTGCGACGCTTCCAACTGCATCGGCATCCGGTATTTCTACTCTCGCACACAACCTTCTTTTGCTGAGTTAGGGTCTGACTTTAGCGCCAGAGTATCTGCCCCGTTTTAGTAGAGGGTTTATTTTCGGTGAGGGAGTCGATCCAACCTTGTCGACCCATCATCCTTTGGGGAGGTCCTTCTCCTTGCAAGGGAGGATCTGCATCAACTGAGACAGAGTCTGCACTTACCTAGGAGAGGAAAAAGAACCTCTCTGCACCAAGAGAGGACCTACTCTTTATATATTAGAGAATCTGATCCTATTGAGAGAGACGACCGGTAACTATCTCAGTTTATAGAGGACCTGCCCCTAGAGAGAAAAAAAAAGATCCTCGGGGAGAGAGGAAACACTGGTGGGCTTCGATAGGCAGTATCCCATTGGATGGGGGGGGGATTCACAATTTATGCCCTTAAATGAAATAAAACCATGCACTACTAAACGGGAAGTTGCTTCGAATAACTGTCCAATGAATTTTTTTTTTTTCGTCAACCCGGTATCAGACCTAAGAATCCTTTTGGTCTGGTCATTCTGCAGCAAAAAATACGACTCTGGAGTAAAAAAGGAACGGTGGGGGGGGGGGACATTTCTAATCTATTTAAATTAGCAGGTTAAAATTCCGAACTGGAAATTTTAACATTTGAAAACTAATCTTATTTTTGCCTTCTTGGAAGACTTAAAAAGAGAAAGCAGGGAAAAAAATGTTTCCTTCGGAAGATGGAGCTTTATTTTTTCTTCTGCGCGTTTCTTCGTTTGGCCAAAAGGAAAACCTGAATCAAGATAAGCGCGGTTCTCTTCAAAGAGTCTTTTGTGCTGCTGCTTCTGTTCGCTGTACAATGTATTTGTGTGTGTGTGTTTTGTTGGGTGGGTGGGTAGAGTGAGTTTCTGGTTGAATAATGCTTGATGAAGGACCGAGCCAAGGAGGGGACTGCATTAAGGGAGGAGAAGGCATCCCTTCGAGTGGGAGCAGTAGGTCTAGCAGCAGTCAGCTGGTATTGAAAAGCCTCTCCGAAACGACATTGGGAACGAAAGTTTGTACCAAATCAACCGTTGGGAGCAGCTGACATGAACTCGTCTCATTTAAACAGGAAAAGAGAAAAATGCCTCACAGAAAGGAGAGTAAAGAAAAAGAGAGCGAAAGAAAGGGTTCCTAAACGCCAAAGTAATAGGCCGAGTCTGTCACACAATCAGAGATACGTTCCTGTCTTCTGCCCCTGTTAGGCGTCATGTGCGGCTAATTCGTGGTCGCTACTAATACTGCGCACTGGGAGAGACGCGCTTTTGGGAGGCAGGAGGGTGGGGGAGACATTTCTATGCAGCCATCGAGGAGAGAGAGGAAAAAAATAACGACCTCACTCGTTATGAAAAAAAAAACTCCAGTGACTTGGGGTTGTCACAAAAGTAACTTTCTTTAAACGTTTTAATTTAATCTTTAATCGCTTTTATTAGAGGAAAGAGAGAATGGAATTTATGAGCTCTTGTGATTCAGAATATTAAACCCATAATTCAATTTGTACTTTATTTAGCTTCCTGGTTAAGTTCCTTTATTTGCCGTTTCCAAATGAGGTCGATCAGATTACCTCCAAAGCAAATACCTCATTTCCGTTGCCAGAAATTTGGCGCTGGATTTTATGCCGCTCAAAAGAAGCTTGTGGCAGTGAGCCGCGTTCACAAGCTGCATTGTATTACACACAGTGGACTAAATTGCCAAGTCATAAGAACCCCAATGGTTTAGAGCTGGATATGGAAAAGGAATACACTGTACAGCCGTTAACGAGACTGACAGAAGTCAAGGCAATCCAGCTTGTTCCTTAGTGCAAGGTCAAAAGAAAGCCTTAGGTCACGTGATAACCAAAGTGTGTGACGTAGTATAAAGAGGCTCTCGGTTTCGGGAAAGAAACACGGCGATTGCAATTTTTCTTTTTTTTTGAAATTTACAATAGTGTTGAACTTACTTATTGTATGTAATTTTCCAAAACAATACACGGATTGATCAGAACTGAATGATGCTGTACATGAGCATCTTCCACCCTTATATATTGTTAAACACTTTAATATTCAAAGCCAATCAAATGTTGCAAGTGTAAGGCGATTTGCCGATATGACAAAAGCAATATGTATTTGAAATGTGAACTATAAACCGAATAATTTTATCATTAAAATAGCAGCGAAATATAAACTGTAAACCGAACCATTTCACCACTTAAATATTAGCTTAATTTCAGCTATAACTATCAGCGAAAGGTCAACTATAAACCAAATCATTTTACCACTAAAATAATCGGCGAACTGTAAATCAAATGATTTTAGCACTAAAATATCAGTAAAATATCAGCCATAAAACATTTTACCATCAAAATATCGAATAAATAACGAAAAATAAAATAGCGAATGTCAACTATAAACCAAATAGTTTTATCATTAATTCATCACTGAGATTTCAATTGTAAAATCAAATCCGTTACCTATTAAATATTTCAAAATTCCATTTACCTTGGGAGTTCTTGAAAGTGACAATGAAATTCTGATCGAAATGATTTTCACAAAACATCACTTCGCACAAAAGAGTGAATTGATGTTGCAACCAAGCACGTAGCATCCGAGTTGTATCCGAGTTGAGTCGTGGTGGTTAGGCCTAACAAAAGTGGCTCACACAAAAATTAGGTGCACAATCTACAAATCTCTTTACTGATTACACCTGAGGACGTTAGACATTAATAAATAACAATTCACGTTGTATTCACCTCAAAAACGTGTAATATATATCTATTGCAAAAGTTAAAATATTCAAAAATGCCGCCACAGCACTACACCGTGGCCAGCGAGTGAGATGGCCGCTGAACCTCGTTTTCGAACGTCACAGTCACGTGACATCTGGCCTTCTCAGTAGAGAGGGCTTTGGTAAGGCGCATGGCCCTGTTGCACGTGGATCATGTATGATCTAACGTCACATCCGGAAGAGGGTGGTTTTTTCCATTCCAGACACGATGACCCTCGCAACTTTATCCTCGAACTGCACATGCGCTTCCTATTCTATCTCCTTCAGTTTCATTCGAATGTTATTCTCAGCCCCCCCCCCCCCGAATCTCCAATGCCCTCGGTGAGAAAGAGAGCACCGATGGACTTGATAAAGGATACTGTCCGTCGGATGAGACGTTAAGTCGTGATCCGTGTGTAAGAGAGTCGCTGTGCTGGTATCCGATCTTGGCGGGAATAGAGGACAAAAAATTAAAGATATTGTATTTCATAAAGTTTATAAAGACGTGTGAAACTGGAGAAATGTAATACTGCATTGGAAATAGTCTTTTACTCCTCTCTTTTTTCATTTTTCCGCCTGAATTCTGTTTTTTGCCGAGTCGAGAGGGGGAGGGGGGGGGGGGGGGCTCTCGACTTTTTTTTAGATCTGGGTCTGTCCTTTGCCCGTTAAAGAACAAACTGGATGGCCATCAGTTCCTTTCCTAAAAGTCCCTAATAATAAGCCTAAAATCCTTAAATGTATTTAAGTAATAACTTTCATTTTCGTATTCAATGACTTGTTTCGATTTTTGAATCGTCCTCTAGAATTTTTGCTGCAATTTCCCACCCACTCTTTTTTTTTTCGTTCATTTTTCCTCTTCCGTTCACCTCCCTACTTAGCCGTTGCACGTAATCTGCTGAGACGTCCAATTATTTTCTAAATCTCGTGGAAATTAAGTTTGCTGCAGATAACTTCGCAAATGTCACCTTCAAAGCAGTGAATTCTAAATAATCACGCAACCGAGTTATTGATTGGTGGGTTTCAGAAAACTGTTTCGTGAAGGTTTCTTCGGGCAGAGATAAATGAAATGGAATTATTTAAGGATTTTTTTTTTACAGCTTTCAAGTCCAGCGAGGGAAACAAAGGGAATATTGCAATTGGCCAGCTAGGGAAACAAAGGGAATATTCCAAATAATCCAGCAAGGGAAACAAAGGGAATATTTTAAATAGTCCAGGGAGGGAATCAAAGAGAATATTCCTAATAATCCAGCGAGGGAAACAAAGGGTATATTCCAAATATTCCAGCGAGGGAAACAAGGAAATATTTCTAATAATCCAGCGAGGGAAACAAAGCGAATATTCCAAATAATCCAGCGAGGGAAACAAAGGGAATATTCCAAATAGTACAGCAAGGGAAACAAAGGGAATATTCCAAATAATCCAGCGAGGGAAACAAAGGGAATATTCCAAATAATCCAGCGAGGGAAACAAAGGGAATATTCCAAATAGTACAGCAAGGGAAACAAATGAAATATTCCAAATAATCCAGCGAGGGAAACAAAGGGAATATTCCAAATAATCCAGCAAGGGAAACAAAGGGAATATTCTAAATAGTCCAGGGAGGGAATCAAAGAGAATATTTCTAATAATACAGCGAGGGAAACAAAGGAAATATTCCAAATAATCCAGCGAGGGAAACAAAGGGAATATTTCAAATAGTCCAGCCAGGGAAACAAAGGGAATATTCCAAATAATCCAGCGAGGGAAACAAAGGGAACATTCCTAATAGTCCAGCGAGGGAAACAAAGGGAATGTTCCAGCAAGGGAAGCAAAAGGAATATTCCAAATAATCCAGCGAGGGAAACAAAGGGAATATTCCTAATAATAAAGCGAGGGAAACAAAGGGAATATTCCAAATAATCCAGCGAGGGAAACAAAGGGAATATTCTAAATAGTCCAGGGAGGGAATCAAAGGGAATATTGCAAATAGTCCAGCGAGGGAAACAAAGGGAATATTGCAAATAGTATAATACTAATGTTATATATCCATCTTATCATCGCCTCGTCGTTCAGCCTTTGTCCTCCCTCTTCCATCTCCCTCATCATCTTAACGTTTCGTATATTTTTTCCAACATCATACCCCATTTCTTTTTTTTAAATACTGATTCAACATTTTTTTTTTGCTTTTCATTCTATACGTTCTTTACCCTCCTCTCCTAACATTTTCCAGCTTTCTTCATCATTATATATTTATCTCCTTTCATCATATTCTTGCCTTTCTTCGTGTTCCTCTTTATTCTCTTCTCTCATCTTTTCCATATTTTCTCATGTTTTCTTTTTCTGATCTTTTCCCTTTCATTTAATCAAATCTTTCTTAGTTCTTGGAATTTTTTCCCTCTTGACTGACTCATCTTTTTTACTTTCCAGTTTTCTCATCTTCTTCAACATTCCTTTTATCTTTTTTTTATCATTTTCTTACTTTTTTCTAATGTCTTCTACGTTTTCCGCCATCCTTCAGCTTTTTCTTTTCCTCTTTTGCCACTTTCTTTTTCCCTTTTCCTCTCATCTTCTTCTTTCCTTTTCGCTAATTTGCACGTTTTCCTTAAATTCATTTTAAACCACTAGAAATTGCAAAAAAAGCATTTTCTTTCCCAGAAGTGTAATAATAAAAAAAGTTTTAAAAATAAGAGACGTTTCAACAAAGCGATGCCAGATCTCCCCATCTCTACAAAACACTTAACCTCATTCACCGAAGTCAACAGAGCACTGGCTGTACTCTTCATAATGAAGGTTTTGATTTTTTTTCTTTTCCTATACCACACCCTATCCCCCCTCCCCCAAACAAAAAGAAACGTAAAGTTTTGGGGTAGGGAGGGGGAGAAAGCTTCACGTACTAGTTGCCGTATGTTTCCAGCTACAGTACAATACACGTTGCACATAAGAGTAAAAAACAGAGAGAGTTTCCTCCCACGTGCTCCGGCTCCTTACTGTCCCGTCATCTCTCTTTACGTGATCTGGGAGCGACGGAGGAAGTGGGGCGGGGGGAAGGAGCAGCACCCACACATCTCCCAGATACAAGCGACCATTTATCAAGATATAAAAATGCTCTGGGCGAGATGTCAGATTTTGCAAAAGCCGCTGAAAGGCAGATTATCTGGCAATGGCTCATATTTTGATTTGCCCTCCGTGCGCGAAATGCAAACTCCGTGCCACGGGATCGTGTCATCCACGTGCTTTTTTCGTGCCCCCACGGGGAAGAAGAGCCCTTTGCCTCCGCAGGAGCGAGCGAGCCGTCAGCCGGCGGGGCGCGAGGCTATTAGTCTCCATTATTGGCTTGCTCTGCCATTGTTCCTTCTTAGTTGTTGCCGTCTTCCTCCCCCCCCCCCCGAAGACACGAGATTTCATTGTTGCTTTGCGAGCTGACCACTCTTAGTTCTTTTCAATGCTGAAATGTCTGCAGGGCAGCGATGGGTGATAAATAGCGCCAGTTACGTGGCCGTCACAAATTTCCTTTTTTTCCCCATTAACTTCTTTAAACAGATGCTTTTTTTAAACATTTGTTTCCTTCCTGTTGTTTTTAGAAAAAACAAAAGCGGCTAATTTCGATTGGTTTTGCTTCTGCATTTTCACATCTTTAAAAAACAATGAGGAGTTGAAAAAAATTTAATTTTTTTTAAAGAATGGAAATCGCGGGGAGTCTCGTACAAACAGGAAATTATTTTCTTCTGTCCTTGAGATTAAAATTAATAGAGATCGATTTCTTTCCCTCTACGCACGGGTGTAATCAGCTTTAGAGGGAATTACGACGCTGCTCGACGATCACGTGATGGACCCTTTCGAAAGCAAAGAAGCCAAAGCGACCAAAAGAAGGCTGATGCTTTTTATCTTTCTTTTTCCTCTCGGTTTGTAAGTTCTTTACTCGCTTTACGTCTCGTAATTTATTTTTGAATCAGTTTCAATTTACTTCACACAAAACCTTTGTCATGTCCCTCGAATTTTATATTTATTTATTGTATATTTTTGTTGTATTATATTGTTGTATATATTTTTATGTGTTCTTGGAAATGTTTGTGCTGGGATGACTCACTGTTGTTGTTTTCGGGTCTGAAGCTTGCTGCTTGTTTTAAGAATCAATGCCAGAAGTCGTTTATCTCCGTAAATGGCTAGCCTAGGGGCGCTAGTGCAGCGAAGAAGCTAGGCGGGAGATTTGAAAGCTTTAGTCTGTGCGTTAGCTGTCAAGCGAAGAGGTCGAGTTGACACGCGTCAAAAGGACGCCGCCTTTCTCAAATTAACCCTTGAAGTCAGGGTGCGATTCCAAGAGGGAATCCAGATTCTTGGAGAATCTTATCTTTTATTTTTGTGGTTCAGGAGGAGCCACAGTGTAGGCAAAGGAAAATCCTTTCGCCGAGTTTTTGAGGTCTGTAAAGTGAGAAATTGCAGAGTGTGCAATTCTCCACCTCGTTTTAGTAATATCTGCAGTAGCAAAGGCTCACGGAGTTGAGCGGTGAATCTGATAGTAGTTTTGTGGATTCAGAAAGAACCACAGTGTGAAGCAGCAAAGGCCCACGGAGTGGAGTTCATTCCCAGCACGTAGCTGTATATATTGTTAATAAATTGTGTCGTCCCTATATAAATCTCGTGCAGTAATTGATGGACCATTGTTATTCGTCATTCAACGCAGCAAAGTTTGAGGCATACAGTGGCACGGGCGTAAAAATCCGCGAATCTGTGAATTCACCGAAATGAATTAAGTAGCAATATCATCGTCTCTCTACTCCCGTTCTGCCCGGACACGACAACCTTCCTCTTCGCGCCATTTCTTCGCGGTTTCTTTCGGTTTTCGTCGATGCCGAGAAACAAAAAAAGAAAGAATCGTCGTGTTCCTCGTAGCAGCAACATCGACATTCCGGAAAGACAAAGCGTTGGGGAACCAATCATCGGTGGCAACAAGAGGGAAAAAGAGGAATTTGAAGTAGAGGGAGGGGCGATCGTTTCAACTGGCGCAAATTGAAATTTTGCAAATTCATGAATTTAGAAAACTCGAATGAAATACGAGAATGTTAAAGGATGAAAATCAGATTCTAAAGAGATCGGAAGACGACGCATATATATATATAAAAAAGGGCAATTTACGAATTGTTGTCTTTAACAAATCTGAATTGAAAAAAGGATAAAAAATGCTCTTGTAAAAAGACATTACATTAAATTAAGAGTGGGTGTGGAAATGCTGAAATTAAAATACTCTCATCTTTCTTACGATTCCTTCTTTTCTCGTCGTCATCATAATTTTGGGAATTGCGTTTCGTTCTCTCTGTTTACGTTAATTACGGAATATTTGATTCAAGTATCTCCCTCGCTGTGGCGGAATGTAAGCGCTATTTTATTGCAAATGAAAGCTCTGTGATGTATTTGAAAGTGAAGACATGCTGTGACCTTACACTACGGAGAATAGAGAATGCAACAATGTGGAAAAAATTCAAGAAGCAAAGACATATAATCTATTCTGTGACAGATGGCATTCTAAAATAAGTGCAGAAAAGTCATTAGTCGTGGCTTTTGTTAGGGCTAAAGTTGTTTTGCTCAACTAAATACTTACCTTAATTATAACTTGTTGCTAAATACAGATCCGCATACGTAACGAGGAGTAGTCTTAAACTCCAGACTCGTATGAGATAAACATTTACAAAAAATATGTACAACTGGAAATAAATTCTTTAATTTTGTTAAATGCTTAGCCTCATTAAATTGGGGCTACTTTCCAACAAAACTTCCTTATCTTTATTAAAATTTGGTTAGACCAAAGTGGAAGTTTGCTCTTGATTTGTTAGTGGGAATGCCAGAGTATAAATTCAACAAGCAAAATATTTTGCAAAATAAGTCTATTAGCCAGGCCTTGGGCTTACTGAAAGGTACCCTGAATCTTTTTCTTTTCTCAGAAACATCTCAGCCAATTTTTGAAATTAGAGCAAAATGTTTGCTCATAACGTTAAGAGCATTTTTAATAAGGAAAGTTTTTAAGGTTTCACCACCCTCACAGACCTTCTACTATGGCCTATAAACTGATAGAATCTTGTAAGACTTCTGTGACAAGCAGCTGTTTGAAGCGGGGCGGAGTGTTTATTACATAATATTAATGTTTTAAAAAAGACATACGTTTGTCAATTTTTTAGAAATTAAAAGTAAAAGTAATTTATATACAAAAGATCCTGTTTGGATTTTGCACTGTCCAATTGTAAAAGAAAATATTCCTAATAAAAAGTGTATGGATCAAAAAGTCTTAAAGATTATACGTGAATCCTTCATTCATAATGAATATGACAATTTTATGCAGATATTCACTGATTTCTTTCGCAATGAACCTATTGCTACAGCTGCCTTTGACGCACTAGCCAAAATGTTTTTAAACAAAATATATATTCTGCCGATGCTACTCTTTTGCAGGCTGAATTGTTTGCAATATATAAAGCACTTTCATGGATAGAAAAAGATTAATGGAAATTAGTTTTTCTAACAGATTGCAAAGCAGCTTTGTTACTCTGCAAAATAATATTTATAATAAAAATCATTGTAAGAATATATTAGAGTGTATGTTTTCAAAATATCTATCTGTTATGAAAAAGAAATTATATTATTTTTCTTCGGCTGCCTAGCCACTGTGGAATGGCAGGCAATGAAAATGTGGACAAAATAGACAAGGATGCTATTAATTTACAAGTAACTACAACTTTCATTTTACATCTGTCTTAAAAGGAAACAAATGAAGAAAAAGAATTTCTAGAACTTAATACATATTTCAAATTTCATGTTCCAGTTAATTTTTTTAAACAATTTCATTGTTTAAAATGTAGAATCAAAAAGGTTGCACTAAATAACTATCTTTTCGAAATCAAGAAAACCCAGTCCGATCTTTGTAACACCTGCAAAGTCAAAGAAATTGTTTTCTCAGGTCTTGCTAAAAATGTGAAAAGTATGATGAAGCACGAACAAAGTTTTTTTAAACACTGCATAAAAATGCAATTTAACAGAATTTACACTAAAAATATTTTAAATCACGATACTCTTTCTTCTAAATTGGTTTTATACCATTTTTTAACTGATTTCCTTAGAGAATCGATGCTACATCATAGAAAATAGTTTTGGATTTCTATATTCTGCTGAGGTCCTGCCATCCTCTCAGACCTCTGTGGCAAGCAGCTGCTTGAGGGGGTATTTACTTTTTTATTTTTTTATTTTTGAACAACTTTTGAGAGATCTAAATAGCTCATTCAGCCAATTGAAATTCTTTAAATTTCCTTCTTAGGCTATCTGTGCCGTTATATGCATATGAGAATTTCCACATTGTGTGCCTCTACATACACCGATCAGCCAAAACATTAAAACCACCTACCTAATATCATGTAGGTCCTCCTCTCGCCGCCAAAAGAGCTCTGACCCGATGAGGCATAGATTCAACTAGATGTCGCTTGATATTTGGTACTATGACTGCAACAGAAGATCCCTCAGTTCCCGCAAATTACGTGCTTGGGGTGATGCTGTTTGTACCCGTTTCTCCAATTCAAACCACGAATGTTCGATAGGATTCATGTCCGGCGAATCTGGGGGCCATGGCAATAAATGGAAGTCCTCATCATGCTCTAGGAACCATTCCTGATCCTTCTTCGCAGTGTGACATGGGGCATTGTTTTGTTGAAAGACGCCATCTCCACCAGGGAATACAGTCGCCATAAAGGGGTGTACTTAGTCAGCCACGATGTTCAGGTAGGTGACAGCTGTCAGAGTTTGCTCTACAGAGATAATTGGTCCAAGTGTTCCCCAAGAAAATATTGCCCAGACCATCACACTCCCTCCAGCCACCTGGATCCGTCCCACAGTGCATCCAGGTGAGAAGGCTTCCGTAGGTAAACGTTGTACACGAACTCATCCGTTCACATAGTGTAAGAAAAAATGGGATTCGTCTGACCATGCGATCCTCTTCCAGTCTTCTATGGTCCAATATCGATGATTACGTGCCCACTGCAAGCGTTGACGACGGTTAATGGCCGTGAGCATAGGCAAACGAATGGGTCTGCAGCTGCGGGTTCGGACAAATTGGGCCCTTTACCACAATTAAAATTATGGGTAATATCAGCCACAGTAGCCCTCCTGTTGGTGCGGACAAGACGAGATAGCCTGCGCTGACCTCTGGCATCAATGAGGCATGGCCTATCGACGGCTCAAACAAAGTGTCACCTGTTTCGAACCATCTTTGGTAGGTACTGGCATGAGCAGCCTACCAGCATCGCTGTTTCGGAGATGCACTTACCAAGGCGTCTCCATAACGATCTGACCTTCGTCGAAATCAGATAAATCCGTTGCTTTTCCCTTGTTGAAACGAAATACTGCCTGCGAGAGATCCGAACCAGGTATTATATATATCATTCACCACTTTGGCACGTGACACTGATTGGCTGCACTCTTCCTATTTTGCATAACGCAGAAGTGGTTTTAATGCATTGGCTGATCGGTGTACATGTAATGTTATTATTGTATGATCTTATTCTAAGTGTTTCTTGATTGCTTTTGAGAGAAGCATACAACACCCCCCAAGAGACGTGTAATGTTAAATAATAATAATAATGAAAAGAGCGCATTTCAAAAGCTTTCTTTATCCAACGTTTTGAACATAGATCGTCAATAGTTCAATTGCTGCCTAGAAATCGGTGGTAAGAATCTTTGGAGGGAACTGTAGATGAAGAACAGAAATTGTCTTAAGACAACTGGAATGGAAACATCTTGATTATATGTCAGAGATTCTTGATCTTCCATCACGATTAATTACAGCTGTCACCCATTATTAGAGAAACGCTTTCTCTACGGTAGCGCATCTGACATTATACCTTGAAGGTCATGGGATCGTATCTTACGCTTCGAGAAATATATTTTCTCTTCTTTCTCTTTTTAAATGGAAATTGCTACTTTAAGCAGAAATTCATTTGAATAATTTATCACATGTACAAAACTAATGACCCGAATTTCCTGCTGAGAAATCGGTTTTTCAATTCTTTTAAAGTTAATCGGGAAGTTGCTTTATTTTTTTCAGTTGAGTTAAATTATGATAATTAATTTTTTAAATGGAAGAATGCAATTATCCCTTAAACTTGAAAACATTCTTGACCTTCATAGAAACTACCCAAGGAGATGCCCACTGATTTTAGAGCTATGTTCGTTAACCGCTACAATTAAATTTTTAGTTATAAATTTAAGGATATAATATCTGTTGTGTTGTCATCACAATACCAGAGTCAGTTTATCTTCAGAGTCTAAATCTTCTCTCATATTTGAACTGAACTGCAATCAAGTGGATAACGTTTTGAAGAAAGAGTCTCTGCATTAATAAGAATGGTTAAAAAATAATTTTATTTCTGAAGCAAATGAAAAAGCACTCGGCACGTTCACCACTCATTGCAGTCCATGTTCACGTGAGCATAGAACCACTATTTAGGTAAAAGTGGGTTGTTACGAACTAATTATAGAGCTTCGTTAAAATACATTTTGCCTAAAGGTTTTTCTAATAAAAGCTCTGATGCTTAATATTTAATATTCATTATGCATAAATTATTTTTGGTTAATTATTAATTCACCTGTATAAGTAACAATCTTCTGAGATTTTAAATTGGAATGGAATTTCTAGCGAAATGAAATTTTCCTCGTTGCAGTGACGGTTAGTAAGTTTCACTGCGGAGCGAAATGGACAGGGTTCGAATCCTAACGATGATATTCAAAATGTGCTTTGGGGTCCCTCCTTGGAAATGGTCGACTTGGAAATGTCACCGTCAGTCGGATAGAACGCTTAGCCGCGGCTCAGTATGGACGAGAGCATTAAAGAAATAAGCGCCCTACGTCTGATAGCCTACGCCCTACGCCATAAAGCGCCCCACGCCTGATAGGTTTGACGGGAGTCGTCCACTGCTCTCACAACAGTTGTCCCACCTATTGCTTACTCGACTGAGTCCTGGAGAGCGGGGGTCATCGTAACCTGACCTTTTAGCTAATTTTTGTGGATAAAACCAGATTTGTTTCTTCAGGATGCCACCTTCCTCAAAACCACTCTCTACGACTTATTATAGTAACAGGCTACATCCGGATCTCCATGACAGTTGGCAACTCCATGACAAAACAGAAACCTTAAGTTTTGTTATTTTAATGCCTAGCAGATTGATATACGCAGTCGTATCAGGAAAATATGACCAGGCACCTAGTAATAGGAATAATCACTGTTGGCCCGAATGACAGCGGTGAGACGGTGTGGCATGGACGAAATGAAGCCCTGGAAGTTTGCGAGAGGCACACGTGCCCATTCGGACTCGGAACACACAGGTTCCGGAGATGATGTGGTTGTGGATCCACACATCGAGCCTGTCGGTCCAAATGGTCCCACAAGTGCTCTATGGGATTGAGATCGGGCGATTTCGCCGGCCAAGGGAGAATGGAGACATCGCTGTAGTGTTCCTGGAAGTCACACACCACCTTAGCGACATGGCAGGGTGCATTCTCCTGTTGGTAGACACGATCACCACCAGGGTAAATGTCCAACATGAAGGGATGCATGTGGTCAGCGAAGATGGACAGGTAGCCATTGGCGTTCAGGGACCCATCCATTGGTACCAGTGGTCCCAGGTCATACCAGAAAAACATCCCCCAAACATGCACACTGCCACTACCTGCCTGTACTTACCGATAAGCGTGTCTATTTGTTGGTTCTCTGACGCCGTATCCGCTACCGCCTGTCACTTCTGTGGAGTAGAAACCTCGATTCGTCGGAGAAGGCAACCTTTTTCCACTCTTCCACTGTCAAATGACGGTAGTCTCATGCGAACTGTAGGCGTCGTTGCCGATGGACCTTGGTTAACATGGGTGCCTTTACACAGCGTCGACTCCGGAGACCCATGCATAACAGGGTTCACTCTGTTGTTATCGGGGACACGTACCTGGGTGTCCCAGCATTCATTTGAGTGGTCAATTTCTGCACTGTTGCGCGTCGATTGCCCTTTACCAGTCGACGGAGGCGACGTTCTCCTCTGGGGTCGATGGCCTTTGGGGTTCCACAGTTATGACGTCTGGAGGTACTCGGTGTGCCAGCGGTCCATTCTTGGTACACCTTTACTACAGCACCTTGCGAACAGCCCACGAAGTCTGCTGTTTTCACAATGCTTCCACCCTTGACGAGGTAGCCGATGATCATTCCTTTTGAACGTCTATCAAATCAATATCTCTGCCCATTGTGCTCGTCAAGCACTATGGCTCATCTGTCCTGGCCGGCCGCTTATATTTCCATGTGGTCGACCTTGTCATATGCACTCTGTGACGCGTCTGGGCATGTACACTGTGATTTCGTGGGTGGTCATATCATTCTGAAACTACTATATATACAGGGTGAATCTGAAAAAGTGGGCAAAACTTTACGGGGTGGTAGAACGCAGCTATACGAGCAATATTCGTCATAGAATGTATGGTCAGAACGCAAGCGGTGAGAAGTTAAAAGGTAGTTTTGCACTGTCACATTTAAAGAATGAACACAAGAAGGAGAGGAGATACTTCAGAAAACATTTTATTAACAGGAATGTAATTGAGGTATATGCTCAAAGAAATTGCTCAAAAGAGCTGCCGCCAGCTGTAATGCAGGCTTCACACCTGCGGGATAGGGACCGACGCACATTTGCGATCTATAGTGCATCTCATCGGAAAGCGGTCGCGGTAACGTCTCTGTGCCTCACTTGCATTCCCGTCCGCCGCACCGTACACAAAGTGCATATCCGCCATTTCGTGGTTAGTATAACCAGCCATCCTCTCGGCAATCCAGGGTAGAAATGCCGTTGGGTGCGAGGACCGACCCTTTTATACCATTTCCAACGCCACCTAGCGGCTCGCCGTTTGCGTTCCGACCATAACATTCTATGACGAATATTTCTCGTATAGCTGCGTTCTACCACCCCGTAAAGTTTTGCCCACTTTTTCAGATTCACCCTGTATATATATAAAACTGTTAGTCTCACAGCTTGGAATGCATCTCCCTCTCTTCTTTGGTGCTCACTTTGCAAGATACGACAACAATGATATTTTCCTATTCATGTCCTGCTTTATATACCATCCCTACACAAATGATAAATATATATTCGAAATAAGGGCTGGAAGAAAGGAGGGAGTGAATCAAAAGCATCTCTTGATGATGGATAGCAAGAAACGAACGAAATATATGCCTTGGCTCACAAGAGACGACTCCTTTTCCCATAATTTTTAGCGATTTTGTATCAAGGGCTCTATTTACCTCCCTCTGTAGATCCACGTTCCTTGCATAACATACATTTTCTCCTTCCGCGTCGCTGAAGGGGGGGGGGGAACATTTCTAAAATGGGACCCCATGGAAAATAAAAAAACGAAGAAAAGAACAGAAGAGGAAAAAAAGTAGGGAAGAAGAAAAAAAATGTCAAGCTAAGGTTTTTTTAAAGTTGGTTTTCCTGAGGCCTCTTCTTAAATGGCAAGAATGGAGTAGTGCAGTTTATCGCATTTCAAATGTTTGCCTCTTCTGTCTGGTCGAAGCTGCTGCATTCCCAACAACAACAACAAGAATAAAAAAATGACAGCTCCATAAGCTCCGAAAGCATCTCCATATAATGGTAGGGCAATAAATCACGGCGCCACCATCTCCTCTTCCTCCTCCTCCTCCGAAGACCGTCAACCAACAGAGCAAACCAGTCACCTCATCCCTTTCCCCAACACAACAACAATAGCACGAGGGGTAATGCGTCACCAACACGTCACAACAAAGCCCCCGACGGCAAAGAGTCACCGACGACAATACATCACGTGCTTGTTTTTTTTTCCTTTGCATATATTCTTCTTCCCCGCCCAGCCCCTCCTCTCTCTTCCATCCATTTCTTCAGAGCAGCAGTTCGCTTCATTTTCAGGGATGACAATGGCTGAGGAATTTCTGTGGGGGGGGGGATGGGAAGAACCCGTTCCACACCACATTCAAACATTTATGATGCGAGAATAGAGGAGGGGTAACGTAGTGGGGGGAGGGGAATGCTGTTGTATTTTTTTCTGCACTTCATGTACCCAGAGTAAAGGGAACCTAAAAAGCGACGCTCTCCCGAGATGTCAGAATAGTCGGTTGCATTTCTTTCTGGAAGGAGGGGGAAACTTTTTTTCTCTTGCAAGGTTTCAGAAGAGATGGGTGTGTGTCTGGGGGGGGGGGGGGAAGTGGAACACGATGAATTGATATAGAGATCCGCAATCGCATTTTACCCACCTCCACCCACTACCTCCCTCCAATACCGAAGATAGTAGGCATGTCAAGTTCACTATTAAGTATCGTTTATCGCCAGAGCATTATCTATCCGGGGGGAGTATGTGTACATACAGAAGCAGTCTTCCTCCTGTCACCGAAGAATCGAAATCTATTTGCATTGCATATTCCAATCACTTGTTGATTGATCAATTAGTCTCATTTCTTTTGGTTTGTGCAACATAGATAAATGAGCGTAATTAAAATAAGAGGCAATGTACAATCAACGAAACGAAAATTCATCATCTTTCTCCAGAGACTGGATTGGCTATTGACCTTCTCTCAGAGAGTTCCAATTTTTTTACATAAGCTTCACATGCATAGCACTTTGGAAACTCTTTCAGATGCTGGCATGGGAGAATCTAGTCTTTGGGTGCATATGCTTATTTCTCCGCACTCTCCATAGATTCTTAAAAGTCCCAAAAGCAAGCAACTAACATTTATTACAAACACAACAATGTATATAAATACACGTGAGTTTTACCAGATGGGCTGCATAAGAATATGGTTTATTATGTATTGATTAACAGTAAGTGGAGTAATGTCAGTAATACCAGGTCATATAGGGAGCTGAAATTGGATCTGACCATTACTTTGTTGAAAATGTCTTCAACTTGAACATATGAAAAAGTTAACACTGAAGCTCTGAAAGCCCAGTTATAGCCAAAGCTTACCATTATAGTCATTATGACAGTCATGGTATGATTACTACTAAAGTTGAGGAAGAATGGAACCATTTTAAACAGGCTTTTTTTTGGAAACTAACAGTACTCTTTTAGGAAAAAAAAACTCCTCTTTGAGCAGAGGAGACAGAATTATTTGAGTGATAAGGCACTTGAGCTTATTTCGGAAAGAAGGAACTGTAGAAATGTCCTTAATCAATACCCTACTAGTACTAATAGAAAGCATTACAGAGAGCTTAATAAACGTGTAAAAGATCAGTTAGCTGCTGATAAGAATCTTTGGCTTGATGGTTTGGCTGACAAAGCCGAGGAAGCAGTTAGACAGCACAACAGCAGAGAGCTATACCAGATAATTAATGATTTGTGTGGTAGAAAACGGACAGGCATACAAGGATTGCAGGATAAACAAGGTAAGGTTAAAAAGGTGAGGATTCTGTCATGGCTAGGTGGGCTGAGCATTTCAATGATGTTCTAAACAATGTGGTTAGTTCTACTCCCATTGTTTGCAATGATGATAGATGCATTGACGGCTTTAATGTTGGTCCTATAACACAATCTGAAGTTAGTTTGGCTATTACTAAACTTAAGCTACATAAATCCCCAGGTGTAGATGAAATTGCTACGGAAATGCTTACAGCTGGGAATGTTTCAGTTACCACTTGGATGATTGAAATTCTGAATATCTTTTATGATAAAGGCATGATTCCTAAGGATTTTACCCAAGCTATTGTTATCCCTATTTTCAAAAAAGGTGATTGTAGTTCTTGTGATAACTTTAAGGGTATCAGCCTACTCTATAGTTATCACACGGTAAAGTTCTTTGCATGATTGTGCTTAATAGGAATTAAGAATCTGGTTGACAGGCAATTGCGTGATGAGCAATATGGATTCAGAAGTGGTAGGGGATGTGTAGATCAGATATTTTCACTTACACAGATTATTGAGAAATGTTTAGAGTTTCAGAAACCTTTGGTTGCTAGCTTTGTTGATTTCAACAAGGCTTTCGACTCTGTTGATCGTCATAATTTGTGGTTGATTGTGAGATCATATGGTATACCAGACAAGTTAGTTAACATAATGAAAGCTCTCTATAATAACACTGAGTCGTGTGTGAGAGTTGGTAAGGCTTGTAGCAATTGATTTAACATTACTTCGGATGTTCGATTTGGTGCATTTTGTCTCCTTTTCTCTTTGGTTATTGATTATGCTATGCGTAATTCACTTCAAGTGAATATTTTGGGTTTTAATGGTCTAGAGATCTGAATTTTTCTGATTTAAATAATTTTGCCCTTTTGGCAAATGATGTTGATGAGATTAACTCTTTCATTAGAGCTGTTGATGATACTGGTATTTGAGTAGCTTTGGTGATAAACAGAGATAAAACTAAAGTCTGAAGGGAGTTTATGGTTCAATTAATCTGAATGGTTGCACCCTTGAGCAAGTGTCTCAGTTTAATTATCTTGGGAGCTGTGTAATCGATATTGCAAATATGTGGCATTTTTCTCGCATCTCTCAGATATTTAGTGACGTTTAATGATATAAATTTAAACTACCTAAGGATTTAAAAAATGCGAATTATGTTTTATTAGTACCAATCCAACTGAAAAAGAGTTTTTTTTAAGTATCTCTTGAAAACAAAACAGTTGGACTCTTACAATTTCTTCGAATTTGCTTACATATTTTTCAATAGTAAAGTTTCACAGGAGATACACTCATTTTGGGTGCAAGGGTCAACCCGTTGCCGCCAACAGGTGCCAATCTAGCAGAAAAGGTTTTTTAGTTTTTCTCTATAAACAAAAATTCGATGCCTACAGACACACGACAAAGTGAGCACGTTGTTTGTTTTTATCTCTTTTTCAAAAAACGTTTTTTTAGCTAACATGTAGTTGGTGAATAATACTTGGAATATGGTCCAAAAGGGATTCTAAATCAGATTATGTACGCCATAGAAAAGTTTCTTATACTTTTTTGTTTACTTCTCTCGTTAGACTGTCTAGACGAAACATTCGAGAATTTCCATGTTAGGTGAGTGGAAATCGAAATTATAAACTCAGTATCTTTAAAAATTCAAATACCGTTTTTTGGGAGTGAAGGTAAAGATCAAAGTCTATTAAAATCTCGAATTTCAGAAACATGAAGCTGAGTGAATTAGGCAAAATTTTAAATGCACACTTATTGAAGGAGATGGTTTCATGTAATTTGTAAGAATTACTCTATGCATTATAAAGGAGCAATTGTTACTTTGGGATAAATCCTTGACTGGCAACTTTTGCTTTCGAACATTTCAGCTTCAATATCTCTTTAAGTATTGAACGAATAATTCTTCAAATAGTTTAAAATACCAGAGTGGTGAAAGAATAAGAAGAGAAAATTGTTTACCGAAATTAAAAACGCCAAAGTCGGTCTTAGTTACGACGGAAGGAGAGGAGGCTCTGCGCCAGCAACATTTCGCGCAAAAGAAATGATCTCGCACGTGATTATAAGTTTATCCTCCATTCTCCTTTGCGAAAAAAGATGTTGGGGGAGGGGGGGAGACTGCATCGTTGCCGAGAGAGGAGGTAGCGGACCGAGTAACAAATAGTTTCAATTAAGAGTGCGTGACCCGTCATCCTTTGCCACGGGTATTGGGCGGGAAACTGCGGTTGGTGTCAGTATTAGGTTACCATTCAGAAGGAAAACTCGCTGCTCCAAGCACCATAAAACGGAGAGCGAGAAGGTTTAGATTTTTTTTTTCGCCTTTGTCAACATTTTTATTCATTCTTTGGTGTGCAGATTTTCGGGTCTTTTTTTTTCTGTATTTTTCTTCTTTAGTTTTTCTTTATTTGTGACTGTTTTACATCATTTCTTCTTCAATATTCAATTTTCTGATTGTCAGCTCTTACAACACTCGTCATTGAATGTAACATTTATTTCAGTTTCGAATACTTGACTTGTACTACGCAGCTTTAGATCTTTCTTTTTTTCTCTCGCACTTTTAGAAAGAGCAAAAGTAAAAGATGGAGGGGTTCATCGTAAGCCATCTCGCACAAGAAACAATGACTCTGACATGTCTGCTGCTCTTCAAGTCGCATCGCAGAAACACTCAGAGACGTGGAATCGGCAATGGAGAAGTTGCACTAGCCTCACAGAGTTCCTCTTCATTTTATCTTTTTCATTCTTCCCCGCACCACCACCACACACAGAAAAAAAAAAGTTATTTTTTCCTTGTCTGTTGATGTGTGGGGTTGTGGGGTTGTGGGTCCACTCTGGCTGCGTGATTTCTAAATCTCTGCAGCCGATCTTCTAATCTCTTGGCTCTGGAGTAAACAAGCGACTCATGAACGATGTTATCTGGGCACGAGAGTTTGCTTCAAGACGTGACTGGGGTCGGGGATAACAGCTCGTTCTAAAGACCGCGCAGCGCACATGAGCGAATAGAGATAAAAAAAAATAGTGTCTTTTTTTTTTCGGTTCTGCTGGTGAGCAGCATCAATACACAGACAGATAAAAGTGTTAGTGAGAAAGTCAATGGAGGAGAATCTTCTCAGAACCTTGCCTTGAGCGTTATCTTGAGTCCATTTCTTTTCCCTAAGAAAAAGAAATCCCTGAAATGGAAAACAGCAGATAAGATAGAACTCTGATAGTCATCAAACAGAACGGAAGAAATCTCGGAGTAATAGATTTCTGCCTCTCTATTATACAGCAGAGAAAGTAATCGTTTTAGTGGGAATTGGGATTCTGATTTTTCCTATAAAGGTCATATTTACAATCCTCATCCATCAGAGTTTAATCGTTTTTTCAGGCCTCATTTAAATGTTTTTTCCCCTAGAAATGCAACTTAATGCTTGTGATAGAAATGGTTGCAATCGGAAAAGGAGTGTTGTTTTTTCTGTGTCTGTGTCCCTTAAAAAACTCTTCAATCAGACAGTTGAATGTCGATAACTTTTTCAGAAGGAAAAAAATAAAAAAAGGGAAAAGGTTTTAACAAGAAAAAGGAGAAATGATTTTTGATTCTTTTTTTACTGAAGTAACAATAATAAAAATGAATTTATTAATTTTAAGCCCCCAATTAGTCACGGTAGTCTGGAAAGAGATAATACGTCACAGAAGAAATCTGTGGAAACTTCAAAAAAAAAAAAAGCAAAAATGGCTACTTTTCCTGAAACTGTTATATCTCAATGATTTAAGCCCTTGCCCTTTTGGCTTACTTCGTGTCAACTGGGGTGACTCTGAGACTGCGCAGTTGGCGCTTCGACAGTTCTTGTAGATTCAATCATTGATGTAGAGAAGCGTCAACTGCGATGTGAAGGTTCAGCCTCACACCCAATAAGGAATTAGTTTGGATCTTTCAGAAATGCTCCCTGGACACGAGGAGCGTTATGTTCCTTGGCAAGAGAGATTCCGCTTTCGAAGCTCTTCCAGTTTTGCTTTTAATTCGATTGTCTTTGGTGAAGGAGGTTCCACTTGGGGAGAGCCTCGATGATTTACAGCCGCTATCCGTGGCATATCTTGAGGGATAAATGGGCAGACTAGGGCTTGCTTCGACTATTCTAATAGATCCAGAGGTGTAGTACGTGGGAACAAAATTTCTATATTCTTTTTTTTTTCATGAGGAACATTTTCGTCTTTTTCATTGTGAATTTTTTTAATGCAACTTTACACCACAAAATACTGTATATAAATTCAGTGTGTAGGATTTTCCTCAGCAGAAAGCATAACAATACATATCCTTTCAAAGCATGATCAACATTTTGTTTATCCAGAAACATCCTTCTCTTATTGCATTAGAATTTATATCTAATGACGTTTTTTTTCCTTAAAAAACTTATTTTTAAAATTAGAAAATTTTAAATATGACGTTTCATTCTAATAATATTTTGAAGAAAATATTCAGGACAAGCATTGAAAAAAGCATTAATATGTATAAAGAATAGAAATGTGAAATAATACGGAAATGCCGAATACTTTGCATATGTGTGTACATGCAATATATATACACAATTTCTTTTGTATTACATGATATCTTGCTTCGTAATCCACAATGTGCTCAAGTGCTAGTAAATCATTTTAAATTTCAACTCATTTGATTTTACACTTTCTACCTAATCACATCGTTTCAATTTCTTCTGGAATCAAATATAATTCAATCAAATTCAAAGGAGGATAGATAAGATAACGGAGGAAATCGTTTTCCCGAATTTTTTTGCGACGACTTTTCCTTCTTGAATATTTTTTTTTTGGATTTAATATATGACACATTAAATAATAATAAAAATTTAAATCTGTTGATGAAACAGTTATTTCTAATATGCCTAAAGATATGCCTTTGGAAGAAAACAAAACATTTTAATAAAAACCATGAGCCCATTAATCAATAAAATTGAAGAAAAGAATTATCAACTTAGACAATGAATATATTGATTTTAACACATTGCAGAAATGCACATTCATTTTTTATTCCACCAATTGATACAGACCACACAAGAGAGATAATTAATACACTAAATATTAATAAATCACCGGCTATCACAATGTTCATATCACACATAAAACATAATATTCAAATTATGCCTGAAAAAATCACATTAAAAAAAACATAAATCAGAGTTTAGAAACTGGAGAAATTCCCCTCTGTTCTAAAAAGGGCCGCTATTTAAGGGAAACTGAAAAGCTTTCTTTGATGATACTTTTAAGATTAAAATAAACCATGAGGAAGAAACCGGATTAAAAGATAACCATTTTAAATTGTCAAATATCAAAAATAATTATGGAAGATGTGTAGGCGACAATAAAACTCATTTGGTCTATAATTCGATGCCTTAGAGATATACAAAGCATCTGCAAATTTTCGACATGGAAAAAAAATTAAAACTGTTTTTTATGGAAAACAATACATAATAGTGTGCTTTTTTATATTCCGCTTACATATTTCCTTTACTCTCGAATTAGTTTTAAATAATAATTTCATTAAATGTTTTATTTCGGCATACGATATGTGTGAAAAAAGTTTCATATCATATCCAAGCATTTGCTTCTGCAGCTTCATAGCTCTGTAAACAGATAATTCTTCTATTCTTTTGTTTCATTTCATCTTTTTAATTTTTTAATGTTCTTTTCTTTAAAATTATTACATTTAACTAAACATTGTAGCTGTGCATGATATTTCCCGCAGAGAAGCTATGCAGCATTGTGAGACAACTGTGAATCGTTCTGTAACATAAGGATCAAAAATTAAAAATGCAGTTATTTTTTTTTAAGTTGTAAACTGTTGGTGTATGGATAACGAGAGAATTATAGTTGACCAATCTGTATCATTGCATTCATGATGAAAATACTTGGCAAAAAGTAGATAGATTTTCGGACTATTTAATTACGTTTCATTGGGAGGTGGTAGGGGAGAGAAAAGGAATATATCATGTGATTCTTCGCTAGGGCTCTCAATTTAATCAGTAGATGCTGACTTTTAAAGCTCGAATAAGACGATGAAAGGTTGCGAGAGGCAAAATTCCGTGATCCGTTGCCATCGCTATTGCATCTGGGGTTATGATCAAAGGGAAACGTATTCTCCATCACTGATCTTCTTCATCCTACTCCAATGCCTGATCCAGTGCATTAGCATAGCCATGGCCCCAGGCTTCGAAAAGGATGGAGCTCAGCTGGCCAATGGCAAGCCGGTGAGGGTTTTGCGCTGCACGAGATCTGTGTCTTTCGAGCGCACTAACAATCCCCCAATCCTCGCGGTCAGAGGTTGCACGCGCGCCGAACCGACTTGCGCACGTGATCCACCCTGGGAATGCGAGCAGGGAGATGAACTGACTCGTGATAGCCGGCGCGTGCCTTGCCAGTCGGCGCCTCGGCGTCCCCGAGACCTAGGCAAGGGCCAGCACCAGCCGCCCTTCGACCCCCCCCTACTCTCATACTCCTCCGATATAAAAATACGGAAGAAAGTTTTGCTATGGCAACTTCCGTACGACGTTGATGTATTATGTATTGCGGTTAGATAGTATGGAAATAGAGATTGGATTGGTAAATAGCAGGGGGTCTGGCTTAAAATGTATTTTTGATAACATTTGTGTCTCTGCAGAACGGGAGATATTTCTGTACTAGTCTTCCACGAGGGCGCTTCGTTTCTTGAAATTTCTGAAACAAAAGGACCAATAAAAACGGGGGAGGAATCTGAGAGGAGGGGGAAACTACTTTGCATTGAATACTGCATGCAGAGGAAAAAGAATTTTTTAAATATCGGTGTACTTTGTTTTTTGAATCATTGAATATGTTTTTGCCTTAGAGGTAACATCGAAGTATTTGGTATGGATCTGTTGTTTAACGATACAAGAGATTTGAAGAACTCCGTAACAATGCACGATTAAATATCTACCCATGCATTCACAATGGAATACATCGACGCACAAAAAAAATATGCATTTTGAAGAACATCTTTTAGAATCGAGTTTGTTGCTGGCTACGTTCCCTTTATTCGCGTTTTTGAGCAACGATATTTGGGAGAATTTGGTTTTGCATTGAAATGGTAACTCTTCCAATTGCAGGGTTCGCTTCTGTGTCGAGTTAGGAAGGATTTTTTTCATTTCACTAGACAGAGTGGTAAAGAAGAAAATCCGAATTGGAAGTTGATTCGTCAAATCTCGATTTCAACGTTTATAGCACAATCTTTTTTGTAAAGTTTTTAAATTTAAAAAAAGTTAAAATTATCAAGAATTAAATGTGTAAAGCTAATATTAATTTCAAAATATTTTGATTATGAAATTCTGCTCCAATTTTAAAACTGCCCCTGTATTTAATGCTTTTCCGTTGCACTCGGTAAGATGCAAAAAAGACAGAATTAAAGGGGTACGTTTTTTTCAGTTTTTCGGTTAAAGCTTTTAAATCCAGCTATAACAATTATTTTTAATATGCATCTGTAACTTAGAATGTTTAACATAATTAAATGGATAATAATTTTCTGAATAGACAAGATGTTTTCGAGGTATAGATAAAAATTTCGGTGTTGAATTCATTGCTTTAATTACAGTCTTGCAACTTGACTCAACCGGCATTGATTATTATCTGCAAGCTTTATTCGGGAAATAAAGCAGATATCAATCTTTGTCAAATGAAGCAAATTTATTTGTCGGCCTTATCTTTTTAAAAGGCTTTCACATTAAAAACAACTTAACAAACATAAGAAAAAAGTAAAACCTATTTAAAAATGTGATTTTTTTTTTTCTTCCATAATTTCCACGATAACAATTACTTTGCCATCCACCCTCCCCAAAAAGCCAACGAATTTTGAATCGCGAAAGAAAAAAAAGAATTCAGAAAAAGAGGAAAATTTAAATGATATCAAGATCATCCCCTCTCTCCCCCCCCCCCCCCACCCACACACTGGCACCGCTTCTTCAGTTATAACTGAATGTGCTCTGTGTGACAGAATTTTTCAGGTTTTTTGCTTGTCAGCAGGGCTACGTGATCTCACTTGTTACTGTTTATCGTTAAGTTTATTTAATTTATTCCAGAAAATAGTCGTTCCTAGTTTGCTTTAATATTTCTTTTCTCTGAAAAGTCGTTGGCGATTTGGAACATGAAGCGGAATGAAGAGCTGGAAGAGGAGGAAGGGGGGGGGGGAAGAAGAAGCACGAGCGAAAACCGATAACAAGACGATGTCGAGAACGAAGGGCGATCACAAACCGCGCCCCATCCCAAAACGTGTTCCACGTCACGAGCAGGCATCTGCATGTCATGTGATTGGAGCACTACCCGCTAGTTGGGGGAAGAGGGGGGTTGTGAACAGCTTCTCATCTCGTGACTGACGCAGGAAGAGGAGGCGACAAATTGAAATGCGTCCCCTTGTCCTCTCCGTAGCTCGCGGAATGAAAAGATGCGGATTTTAAAGAAATTTGAAGATGGAGATCAGGAAGGGAAGAGAGGGTGGGGGAGAGAAAATCTCTTGCCTCGAGGCTAGGGTCAAGTTTCGCATACGGGCTAGACGGGAAAAAGATGGTGCGCAAGACTTGTTGCAGGTTTAGGTGAATGCAGAGGAAAGTCTCTGAAGCATTTATGGCGTCCTCTTTTTTTTGCTGGCTGGCTTCTCGTGGAAGCTTAATCTCGAACTTGAAGGGTGTGACCCTCGCCCCCTCCTCTCCCAGCTTTTTTTACACTCGTCCGGTGGCTTCCTGTTTCTCATTCAGACTTCAGAACCCCTCTTTCTACCGGTTCTCCTTTTCAAAGCAATGGATTCAAAAAGAGAAAAAACATGTTGCTTGCTCCTCCGCTTCTGAAGGGAAAAGATAATAATATAATCACTTCTTGGGAAAGTAGGAAGCGAAAAAAAGTTTTTTCTGAGATTTCTGTGCTTTTTTTTTTTATCTTCATTCTTCGTTGGTGACGGAATCCTTTACGATTAGTGGCAGGGATGTTTCATCCTTTTCTGCACTTGCATGCTGCACATGGCTCTAAATGATTTTGAATCATAAGGGACAGAGAAATGAAAGAAATATAGCGAAAGAGTAGAGGACGATCATCTGTTGCGTAGGAAGATGGGAGTCCCCCATGAAATATTCCCCAGCAAGATCTTTTAAATTGTTCCGACTATAAAAAATCCGACATCAGAAAAGTGGAGACTCGCAGAGTTGAGATTCATTTCCGCTAACCCCTGTCTCCTTTCCAACCGAGAACCTTTCGCCTTGAACATGATCCCGTCCGTCGGATGGGATGTTAAGACGTGACTCCGTATCCAGGAGAACCAGACCCTGTGAATCGTTAAATAACACGCTGAATGACCTTGAAGGGAGCCTTCCATTTGTCTCCCAACATCTGTCACCGAACTCGGAGCCTTTGGGATCCTCGTGATCTGGACATTAACCCATTATGTGTCAAGACTTATCGCTAAGAGATAAATCCCACTTAGTACTAAATCCGTCATATTCAGTTGAAAGACGATTTCACGTGGAAAGAAAAACAACTTCAACAGAATATTTCTTTCAAGAGAAATAAAAGAAGTTGCGTTTTATTTTCCTAAGATGGTGACTCTTGAACATAAGATCTGGAATTAACTGAGGGCTCAAGGGCCCCCGAAGGCTCAGAGGAGGTTGGGGGAAGGGGAACCACTGGGAAAATGTTAGAAGACAGATGGTAGCCTCCTGTCAAGGCAATCCGTGTGTTCTTTAACGTGCACAGGGTATGGCTTTCCTGCACACGGGCCCACGACTTAACGTCCCATCTGACTGACGGCTGCCTTTCCAAGCCCATCGGTGTCCCCTACTGATCGAGGTCAGTGTGAGGGTTCAGCGGAGATAAATCTCAACCCTGGCACAGGTGGGACTCGAACCTGGCGGCTACCGACTGAGTCAAGCCCCGCGGGTCAATTAGGAGAGAGCAAGTGCAGCAATATTATAGAAGTTCAGTCGTATGTGCGTTTTTCAGAAAAATAAATAAATAAATTACTCTTTAAGCAGTTACTTGCCACAGACGTATGAGAGGAGCTTCTCAGTTTAATGCGCAATGGAGTAGATCTGTGAGGAAGGCGAGAGCTCGGCAGCAAGACAACATAAGAAAGAAAACCTCCATGCCTTATCGGAGGTCTGGAACCTGGATCCCTTTGATCATTACCACTCGACCACTGAACGAGATAGAAAAATACATATAGGATAAAAGGACAAATAAAAATAGGAGGATAAAAGGACTCTTATGAGCAGAACGACCTTGCTGCGTATTGGGTTATGCCCCCTCTTGGCTTAGTAATTCTTCCGAAAAACGAATGGCTATTCAAGCTCACCAAGTAAATGAGAAAGTTAATGCTAGAAAATACTCTGTAGAGAAAGAGGAAATATCGTCGATTATTTTAGCAACGGCTCGGTCATAACATTACTTTTGGACTCAACAGAATCTTCTCACTGATCGACTCGCGGCTGATAATAAATGCGTACTTCAAAATAATCCAGGCTTTACCACTTTTAAACAGCAAGTTTTATTAATTAACATAACCTTAAAGCTCTGTTGTGAAAAGCGCACAACTCTCGGTGCTTTTAATGATGATAAACAGTTTTAAAACACAATGTCCTGTAACAATAGCAATATTTTTAAATATCAATCAATCCGTGTCTATTATATCTAAAAAATAAAATATTTTTAAATAATTCATGTGACTGATAATTCAAAGGTAAGTTAGAAAGATTCCCTAATTTCTGTGAAGAGCAGAGAATTATCCCCTCCTCAGAATCATCAGAGAAGATAATACGAAGGAAATGCTCCCACATAGGTGCATTGCATTTGATTGCATTACGTTTCCCATGTAGTGACCAGATATAGTGAGACACTTGTCGCAACGTTCGATCAGTTTGTTGAAGCTCTGTCCTTAAAGCCACTTTGTGAGTTCCTCTTTCATCCTGCATCTGAGATGCTCCTTCACCATCACGAACAACTGAAGATCATAAGGTCTGCACTGTATTGTGGACGGTGAAGAGTTTGCGAAGATCATCATTCACTTCAGTCGCTCGTTGCACTGACAGGACATCCGAGTCCTGGCGATGGACTTCTGTGTCCACATCAACTTTCGCTCTGACTTTCCACAGCAAGGAGGTGTGACAGTGGTGTGACTGCTGTCACTTAATGAAACTATTTGGTACTATCTTGCGATGGTGGCACAACTTGAGATGTAGTTTGGCACGTTGAATACTTGTGTGCTGATAACAAGTTTTAAAACAGCATTTAAATTGTTTAATGATAGCATTAGTTAAAAATACAGCGCAGATAAACTTTTTTAAAGTATAGTAATCCAAAATAAATTTTTCCACTGATAACATTTTGAGAAGGAAATTTTTTAATGACATATCGATTTTTCTCTTATGCGTAGTATTTTAAAAACGCGAGGAAAAAGGTAACTCTTTTAGTAATGATATATTTAAATAATAAATCATGTTATGAACGAAAAAATCATTAATAAATAGTAACAGTGAGACTTGGAACATATGATTTTGCTCTGAACGAAACGTATTGAGGGGGTAGAGTTATTCCCCTTTTGAAATATTTTTATGCCAACCTATTTTATGCAACATATAAATATTAATATAGACAAGTCGTATCAGAATAATATGACCACCTACCATACATATACTATGGTAGATGGTCATATTATTCTGATAAGACTGTGTATATACATTATATAATATATATATTATAATAATTTACCTCTGATTTCCCCTTCAACCTGCACATGCTGATGTCATCTTCGGATGAAAACCATTCCAGTCTCTGCGACAAAGGAAAAAAGGAAATAAATATCGGTTTTAAGAACACAAACAGATCGACTGTAGAATTTCTTATCTTAAATGTGTCGCTCAAAATTCTTGTCAAATATATTTATGCGATGTTGCACAAATAATTCATTTCTCATGAAAGACATTTCGATGGGAAAGGGTGGTCAAGTTCAGGGAAATAGGTTGATTTTGGCAGCCGACTCCTTTACGGATATTTAAACTCAGAACCACGGGGAATCACTTTCATTACGATTTTTACTATTTGCCTTAGATGAGTTGGCTTTAGAAACGATTATCTTGCCACTTTTGGAAATCTTGGACTCCAAATTCATTAACTTGCTGAACGAAAAGGGTGGTTTAGGGGAGATGCAAAATGTGCGGCTGCAGAAGATTATTAATTGTTAATCCCGTCGTCAAGCAGTAAAATTCTTTTGAACAATAATGAAGAGGGTTACTGCTTTTAAAACAGCGAAGGAAGTGTTTCATCGAACTTAGGACATTTAAGCAACTGAGGAGCTCTGAATTAAGAATTTGTAAAAAGATACTGAGGAGCAAGATATATATTAAAATTATAATGAATATCACCTTGGATACTTCTAATTTTCCATCCGCACACACACACCAGAAACTTCTTTTTGCCACCCCCTTCTATAAGATCACCAGCTCCCACGGTGACCTTTTTTTCCATTGCCACTGAGGCCTTCTCATCACTTGACCACCACTGAAATCCCCTTTTCTTTCCCCTTCTGCACATCACACAACCTATTTTTGTTTCCATTATTTAAATGAGTGAACTTTCCCCACTTTGTCTACCACTAACTCTGTCTTTCTACCGCCTTGAGCGTTAAGTTTCATTTCTTCTTCCTTCTTAAATCTTACCAGTCTGTCTACCGCAGCACATATTTCCTTTACGTCTAACATTGGTTAAGCTCTATTTTAAAGACCCAAACAAGGACAGAAAAATATGCGAGGATAACAGAATGAATTGTTGATGCATTGGAAACGAAATATAGCGTTGGAATACAGAGAAGAGCATTCTGGGAATTGTTCGCCGCCGCCGCTCGAAGTACGACACGTTTACACATTCTGTGGCGCGCGACAGGTAATTGTTAAGAGCGCCACCCGCAAACTCGAAGAGCGGACCTCCCACCAACGTGCTCTCGCGCCAGCCCCTCCCTCCCCTCCCAACGCGGACACGCAAGACTCGAGGCTGCTCAACAAGCAGATCGCGTGTCTCTTCGCCACAGCCAAATTTCCTGTCTTTTGCTTCTGTGTGTCTGTCGGCTAATCACCTGGACTCCCCGAACTGGAATTGATTGCGATGCCTGCCGATTCGGCTGCACTCAGCTACACAGTTCGTACTTCCACTCGCTCTTTTTCTTCTTTTCCATTTTATTCTTTCTCATGGGGCTGGGAGGAGGAGGAGGAGGGAGTGGCGGTGTTTGCTTTTGCCACTGAAAGTCTGCAGTTTATTCTGCTGCAGAGTGTGTGGTCGTGCCACCCATTTCGTGGGTCAGTAGAGAAAAACAAATTGGCAGACAGAAACGGAGAAGAAACTTTTCTCAGTTGTTTTTACTCCTTGACTGTAAAATCGTTTCTTTCTCAGCGGGATAATCGACAACGATACCCAAAGGAAGGATGGGGAGATGTTACGAAGCAGATGATAACTACTCAAAAGAGAAACTAGAGTGATTTTTTTTTTATCTTCTCAAAACTGTTTTAATAAATCGTCCGACATTGTACTATCAGCCCCATTGAAGCTTTCCGAGATAGCCAGTGTTCTCTTTCTAAAACCATTTGTGTCCCCTTTCTAAGATCATCTGTGTCCTCTTTTCTCTAAGCCTGCCAATGTCCGCTTTACAAGGTCACCTGTGTCCTCTTTCTTTACAAGTCCACTCGCGTCCCCTATCTTTTTAAGTCCACCTGTGTCTCTTCCCTTCTAAGGCCAAACTCTCTTGTTTCCTTTTTGCATCAAGAGTTAACATGAGGATTAAATCAGAACTCTCGTGAAGCCGGAATTCGAAACCTACAAACCGCGAGTTTTGAGCTTTTTGTGTTGTTGGAAATTATTAATTCATTTTTTTTTTCGCATTTAATCTTATCTGTCGGATAAACCGAAAAAAAAAATTTAGCTTGAAAAAGAAGAATCGTGCTTTAACCAGATCATGCTCCAAACCAATTCCCTCATCTTCATTCAGATCCGTAATCGAGCTGGAGGAACTCTGAGGTTCGGTTCGAAAAGAAGGTGACGCAAGAAAATGGTGAAGAGCCAATCCCCATCTCAGAAATAATCATCCCCCCACCACCACCACCATCGTCTGTCGGTGATGCAAGATTCTGATTAATAATGACATCCGAAATGAGGGTGCACGCGCGTCCACGTTGCGGAATGCGTCGCTTTCTCTCCATGTCATTCTCGACTCGCTGCGGTAGCGTGCAGATGAAGCGCGTGCCGATGTCATCTCTTCTCGCTTCCTCCTTTGACCGCAGCATCGCTAATTAGCCGATCACGGAAACGAGTTCCCCTCCTCCCCTCCTCTCCCTACTTCCTTCCCTATTCGATCCCCCTCCCCCTCCCCCTACAAAGTTCTCTGCTGCACTTCCTTGTTCTTTTCATTTATTCTTTACTTCAGATCGATTATTTTATGTCTGATTGATTTTTTTTTAACCTTTTCAATTCGTCTAACTATTATAAAAGTCACGAGATTAGAGGAGACTCTCTGTACTTCAGTTTGAGCCAGAACGGAACTCCCAATCAACTCCATCCAGCGTGTTCCTCAGCACGCTCTCCTATCCTGTACTGCAGTGCCGATGAACATCAGCTGGATCCTTTCTCGTTCAAGTGTCGCCATTTTTTTTATCTGTATTGATGACCGGAGCCTTTTAGTGAGCTTTATTCCTATCCTACGATGCCACAAGGAAAAGCACCAAATCTTTACAAGAGAAATCGTACTCACTCTATTCTAATTCAACTTTTCCTCTCACTCACAAGCAAACACGCGCATTCATTCCACCTCCTCTTATGTGATGATAATCTACTGCTTCAGTGAAAATTTCTCTCCCCCTGTTTTGGAGCTTCGCTGCACATTTCGTAGTGGTGGTGGTCATACGCCATCCCTTATGGGTGAGTGTCTGTGTGCATGAGCGCCCTGCCATTTGTTCACGTGGCTGTCAGCGAGGGTGCGTTGCTATTTTTGCACGTAATGTATGCAGTGCGTGCATCTCGCGAAAAGAGAACAAAAAAAAGCGAAAAAACGAAAATAATACGCATAATCTATTGCTCACGGAAATGCTCGGATATTAGGCAAAGAAGAGAGCGAGGGGGGGGGGGGGGAGAAGATCGTGTCTGGTGGGTTTCCTTATCTGGGGCGAACTTTATGGGATGTGGATGCTGGCTGAGAAGTTGCAAAGTAGGAGGCGTTAATCGCTTCTGATTTGCATAAAGCTGACTTGGAGGATGCTTCACCAGAGTGTATGGGAAAGCACGAGCCTCCCTCCCCCATCCGTGTTTCTTGTCCCCCTCTTTATCCATCCCACCCTAGAGACGCTGGGAATATCGGGAAGAACGCCCATCTGGGACACGTTGGAACATAGCCAGAGAGTCTCATTCGCCACCTAGTCGCTCTCTCATCGGCATATAGGAGAAGGTTGCCTCTAACGGTGGTAGAAAATGAAGAGCGACTTTTTCCTCTCTTCACCCTATTCAAAGGAATTGACGAAAGAAGCCTCGCTGAGACAGAGGAGGAAAAGTCGCACTTTCTCCCTCTCACGTGAATCAATGAGCAATTAATCCGTTGCTCGCTCCCGATCGCTTGTCGATTATTTCGGAAATCGATTCTGTAACTCTCCAGCGAACATTTGATAAATGGACGGAGGAAATAGATAATGTTTTGTCGGAGTATTTTTCTCATCATTTTCGTTTTTCAGTTTTAGCGTACTCGGAGTGTCTAAATGGAAAATAATTAAGATAATTGTGTACTCAGAGAAAAGTAATATAACGTTTGTGCCCTGGGGTATTTGCACAATAGTTGATCATTGCAAATGCAACTGAAATTCGCAACGATAAAGAGAACAATTTAAATTCAACTCACTCAATTCAAAATTAAACAAAGAATTCTCATCGATCAGGTGCTTCACGCATAATCCATTCTAATAATTCCTTCAAAATTTTAGTGTTCAAATTCTTAATTTCTTTTAATAATTTATTTATTGATTGAGAAAATGTACGCTAACACCGCTCAAGGCATCAGAGACAGAGAAATATTTACAATGTGGTTAACACTTGTTGTGGTTAACATTATGATACACATATTGAGAACATATAATTAAATACAGAACGAAAGTTAAAACTTAAAACATTTTAGAAACTTGACCAAGTCGACTGTATATAGGCGATCTTTAAAAATGCGCCAAGTAGGGGACAACACAACATCAGGAGATAGAGAGTTCCAAAACACGACCGATCCGGCATATGAAGGAATGATATTTACAGTTTGTTCTCGCATGAGGAATATACACCGAACAGTCAAAACATTATGACCTCCAGCCTAATATGATGTTGGTCCTCCACGTGCCACCAAAATAGCTCTTACCCATGGAGGCATGGACGCTACAAGATTTCAAAAGGTGTCTTGTGGTATCTGATACCAACACGTTAGCAGCAGATCCTTTATGCTCGATTGGATTGATGTCTGGGAAATTTGGAGGCCACCGCAATACCTGGAAGTCTTCCTTATGTTCCGCGAACCATTCTCAAACAATCGGGACAGTGTGGCATGGCGCATTATCCTGCTGAAAGAAGGCACTACTCGAGGGATATAACGTTGCCATGAAAGGATGTGCCTGGTCTGCAATGATGGTTAGGTAGGTGGTAGACGTCATAGTTTCTTGCACATGAATGACTGGATCCAGGGTTTCCCAGCAGAACATTACCCAAAGCATTACACTTCCTCCACTGGCTTGTTTTCGTTTCATGGTGCATCTTGGTGTCAACACTTCCCCAGGTAAATGTCGCACACATACCTTGCCATCCACGTGCTGGAACAAGAAACGAGATTCATCAGACCAGATGACATTCTTAAAGTCATTCAAGGCCCAGTTTTGATGCTCACGTACCCATTTTAGGCCCTTTTGATGGTTAAACAAGGTTAGCATGTTCACTCGCAGTGGCCTGAGGTTACACAACCCCATTTTCAGCAGAGTTCGATGTACTGGGTGTTGTGACACATTACTCCCGTCACCAGCATTCAAATTATGGGCGAGTCGCGCCACAGTATCCCTTCTGTTGGCTCGTACCATACGGGATAGCCTTCGCTCACTTCTAGCATCGATGAGCCGTGGTTGGCCCACACCTTGCCGGCGGTTCGTGGTTTTTCCCTCCTCGGAAAACTTTTTGGAGGTACTGACCAGGCTGACCGTGAGCACCCCACAAGCCTTGCTGTCTCAGAAATGCTCTGACCTAATTGTCTGGCCATTACAATTTGACCTTTGTCAAACACACTTAAGCCCTCTTCCTTTCCCGTCTGAAGAACAAGAATAACGCCGATTAACAGAGCTCATTATCAGGTGTTATTTATATCGTTTCACGCGCCGTCGTTTACCTGCAGTTGCTTCGATTTGCATAACGACGCGCTGGTCATAATATTTTGGTTCTTCGATGTATACATACGCTGATGATGCCTCTTTGTTCTGCTAGAGTTCAAGATGTGAATTAATGGCTCGACCGGATTTGAATAGAGGAGGTTGTTAATGATTTTATAAGAGATTTTTAGATCGTGAGCCCACCTTCTCCATTCCAAGGAGAGCATATTGAGCACTCTCAGTCGCTCCTCGTAGCTTGAATTGGAGAATCCAGGTTGTCTCTTACTAAACCATCTGAGTGGACGTTCAACTAGACTGATGTCAGAGACCACGTGTGGGGAGAGCAGACAGGAGATGCAGATTCAAGAAGAGCAAAACAAAAGTAGCGAATACCTTGAAAAGAGTGGGCCTGTTGCACTTCTTATAGTAATGGAAAATCATGAAGGCGACATGGTTGGCTTTTTTGGTGATCTTTTGGCAGTTATTAGTATTGGTCTATTAAATATTCAAAGCTATGAAAGAAAGAGGGAGGGGATGCATCGCGATGAAAAGAACTGATCCAGCCTTTAAAATGACAAGAGATAGCGGGGAGGGGGGGGGGGGTTACTGTCTTCTTAAAGTATTGTAGTCAGAACGTGAAACAGATTGGAAAATACTGATCTTGGCGTTCGTTTGGTTGCTTATTTTTCTATTAATATTTTTTCTGCTTTGAAGATCAGTTTTGATGACGTAGCGCCTCCATTTCATTGGTGAGACGATACTTGGAAATCTGAGAAGCAGGGGATTTCAAATCAATGCAATGGCGAAGGTTTTCGGCCTGATACGGAATGCCAACATAATTTCTAATAAAGGATTGTGATTGGCAAACGACTCTACCAATTCGAGGAGCGCAACTCTTCTTAATTGCAAAGATATTTGTAACGATGAAGCAATTTACGTCACATTAATTTAGTTTATGCTCCTGAGAAGAGTCACTTCATGGCCGCGTGCATTTTCAGAAGGCTACTCATGAAACTGGAGATTTCCCATGTCACGTGTCAATGGAGAGCTAAATTGGGAACTCCAAATCTTGGCGAATAAACTCTTTATCATAAATGACACCGATGGTTAAATAAAAGATATAAATCTTAAATTTCACCAACTGTCATTCAGTGTAGAGTTTCTAATTTGGCGCTCCGTTGCCATAGCAATGTGAACTCACCAGTTTGCTTTCTAGGCACTACGTAAGAAGAATTGTAGTGAAAGATGCTCTTGTTGTTGAACATCCTTTACCTCTACACAGTTCTTGTTTCGCCTCCAGATGTTTCTGTGATTCATACTTCCTACAATCCAATCACCCATCGACATATCTACCTCGTCAGATGAGATCATTTATAAATATGTCTGCCCTGAGAGAGAGAGAGCTGTAACATTTGGCCACCAGAGATCAATTCTAACAAAGTCCTTTTTGTCATTGTCTACACTCCTGATATGAACCACAAATCGATGGGGGAATTGTCAGATTATAATTTTGTAATACGTAACAATAGATTACTTTAATTGCATCTTTTCAGAGCGTAGTAGCTCCCACTGTATTTGCTGTTCAGCAAGTTATTCCTTTCCTAAATTATCGTGATGAAAATATGATCTATTTTTGATCTATTTTAAGTGTCGAGAGTGGAAACGGAAGATGTATTGAGAAAAATTACTGAACTTTGAAAGAAAAAAGTAAATAAAGCGATACTTAATAATTATTGAAAAGAATTTATTTCCAAATCACCGAATATTTCTTTGTATAAGATGAATTACGAAATCGTCCTTTGCAACACTGTAATACCAAAACTGGTATTCGGAGATCGAAAACATGCTTTCAGCATCCCATTCATCCACATCTTCTTCACCCTCTTCTTGGATGATACCCCAGCTAATGACGTCTGCCCTGGACAGGCAGTTGCTGCTAATTGGCGAGTGGTGGTGGTGGTGGGGGGGGAGGCACCAAATATCACCACAAGGAGGAACAAAGAGGGAGGGACTCTCGTGGAGGAAGAAAAAGATTTTTTCTTCTGATAGTCAGTGATCACGTGTACCCAACCCTCATTGCCAAGAAGGAGGAGTTCGGAGAGGGGGAAGGGGAGAGGAAGTGGATAGGAATGCCTTTTCGCAATTTCCGCTGGCACTGCAACACAGCGGAACATTCAGTTGATGATGTCACTAGGCCTTTGGCGAACTCGAGCTTTTGTGTCTCCCACGAGAGGGGCTCGAGGAGAGCGGACTCGCTCCTCCGATGCACATGATGAAAGTCCATGCGTTCTCCGCCCTCCCTCAGGACTCCCCCTCCCCCAACAGGACCAAGCTGCTCTGTCCAACTAACGCTCGCTTGAAATGTTTTCAGTTGCTTCTTAAGAAACTCGCTCCTAATTCGTGTGAGCCTTTTCTTTCCCGCCATCGTACCTCACGGCTCTCGCAAATACAAGTGACACGTCACGACTCGAGGATTGCCCTTCCACCCCTCTCTTCCTTTTCCTGAGAGGTTAACGTGGTGCACTAATCTGTCGTTCGAATATCTGCTATTATTACGTAACGAGAAAGAAAGACTTGACTGAAACAATCGACTCTCAGTTTTAGGAATTCATTTTCTTTTCGGCCTTTTCAAGTCGTTATTTGAACTGAGTGTTATTTCGCATCATTTGCTTTTTTCCTACTATTGCATCAATTTAACCTCTTTTTTCGTGTATCGTTGATACTTTTAAGTTTTTCCCATCTAATTCTCTTCCGAAAAAACCATCCCCTCTAAATCCACATTGGGGCCTCAGTCGGTAGCGTGCCAGGCTCGTAATCTGTAGTTCCCAGGTTCGAGTCCCAGCTGGGTCAGCGTTGAGATTTATCTCCGCGAAATTCCCCGCCCTGCCCACGGTCAGTAGGGGACACCGATGGGCTTGGAAAGGCCGCCGTCCGTCGGATGGAACGTTAAGCCGTGGCCCCGTGTGCGGGAGAGCCATACCCTGTGCACGTTAAAGAACACGCTGGATGGCCTTGACGGGAGGCTACCATCTGTCTCCCAACAGCTGTTCCAGTGGGTCCCCTCTCCCACCCTTCTCTTAGCCTTCGGGGTCCATGTGACCTGACCATTTAGCCCATGGTGTGCAAAAAAGTGCCGCTCAGAGGTAAAACAACCCAACCCAACCTAAATCCACATTCCCCATTGAGCTTGTAAATTCTGCCGTCCTTTGGATGGAACGCTAAGCCATGCCTCTCTGTCAAGGAGGCATATGTCCTGTGCGCGTTAAAAGACACGTTACATAGCGTTCAATGAAGAATTCTCATCTGTGTCCTAACAGCTGCTGTTTAGCGGATATCCTTCCCCAGCCTTATCTCTGCAAAAAAAAAAAGCTCCGCTCAGCGGTAGCACAACTAAGCAAACGCAACTGAACCTCAAAAAGAGAGACTGCTTTTCATCTTCCTCCTCCTGAAATTCCCCCGGTTTATTCCTCAGCATCCGAGATTCATGAGTAGGGAGATGGCGACATGACACACTTTCAGCCACCGACCACTGAGTGAACTTTGACCCGAATCCGTGTGCGGAGGAGCTAGTGCGTGGGCAGAGAAAGAGCGCGAGACGAGCAGAAGAGAGCCAGAGGCAATAACCCACGCCGATATTAGTTGGCTGTGTGAGGTTGGGCGAAGGAGAGGAGTGAGGCTCGTGCACACCATCCTCTCCCTATCTATCGGAGTAAAGGAGGGGGGGGGGGGAGGAAGAAGTGAATTCGTCGTTCGCTCTTTGAAGAAGATCTGTTTCAGTGTGGAGGCACTTTCGCTTGGCGCGTTCTGATGAAAGCAGGCGTGAAGCTGGCTGCCTCACTCCCTTCCCTGATAGCTGATGGTGGTCTCCCTCTTCCTCCTCCTCCTCCTCCTCCTCCACCCACGGGGTTAGCATCACTAGGATTAAGGGGATAGCAGAGATGAGCGTGCCACCATAACTTGGTTTCTTGTGGTGGGAGGGGTTAGGAAGAGGGGAGGGAATTATCGATCATTTCTCGATCGATGCCTTCTTTCTATCTGAAAATAAATAAAGGAAAACACTAAAACTGCCACGAAGAGGGGGGAGGAGGGGAGGCAGTGGTCACATGATCAGGGTTTCTTAATACTAGAGTAGGAGAGGAAGCAGGTTGTCTAATAACTGGGAAATAAAATGCGAATACGAAATTGTTTGGTGTTGAGAAATTTTGTGTTTGATTACGAAATTGTAGGCCAAAGAAATCTGCACTTGAGGGGAAATAGCGAAAGGAATCAGAGTTTGCTTATTGTAATTTGTAGCATACTGATAACCAATAATATTTTAAGTGTTTTATCGAGAGAGGTTCTTCGTTCAGAGCCTAACTTTCCAGTTAAATATTGAATGGAAAGAGGCAGCATATGAGGAGAGTTTAATTAAGGTTTTAAAACATTAGTGGCAAACTTGGTCCAGCGATATCATACATTACCAAATAAGAGATTCTTATTCTATGTCAATGTAAGAGTAATTAAAATCTAATTTATGTACTACACAAACACTTCAAATCACTCACTTCTCTGTTTCTTGCATTGGTAACCATTTCTAGAAAGGGTATTCTTAGTAATGGTGAATAGACGAAATGTCATTTGGAAATTTATCATTCCACAGTGTTGATTATCCACCTCTAAATCTCATTGCCGTGTGTTTCGTCACAATGCTTGTGTAGCATTTTTCGGTGTTATTGTAACAATCATTAGCAGCAAATAATGTTAGGGATGAAAAAAATTAACATTTTTCAAATGTGGGTTGATCTGGTAACATCAAATGTCTCCTGCGAGAAAGACTGAATTTCCATTTTGAAAAAGTCATAAAACTCATTTTAAACTTTTAATTTTGCTTCATTTGTTTCGCAAAATTTATTTTTTTTTATTTTTTTCCGCCAAATTCCAAATTTTGTATTATTATTTCTTTGTCAGATCTCATTACAGTTCCGATGATTAATATTTTTTGTATCGCTACATCATAGTCCTGTGTAATACATTTGGAATTTTAGTTCGACGGTATTTCAGTATAAGTTGCGTCATGCTATAAAATGTTGGCACGCGAGAGGTACAGCAACGGAACTGTGGAATCTACTTCCGCTGAAAGGTTTCGTTTTTTGCGTCATTATTCAGGAGCTAGCAAAAGACGAAGTGAATTCTAAAAGCGGTGCGATCATGGGTCGCATTTCATTTGGACTTCAGCGGTCCTTTTCCAATTAAGGGATCTTAGACATTGCTCAGACTTCAACCCCCCCCCCCTTCCTCCCTTGCCTCTTCCAACGACCAAAACTCCTGGCACCATTACTTTTTATTATTCCAATTGTTAAAGGTTCGATGCGACTTTCAATTTCGCAAGCTTTAACAGACAAAGGAGGAGCCTTGTCTCTCACCGAAGACCTTTCCTCCCTCTCCGAGTCTCCCGTCGCATCACGTCCCTTCATCCGTAACAATTTCTCTTCATCAGAGTCCATCAACACTTAGAAATAAACAAACAAATAAACACCCATAAATTACCTTCGCTCACCCCCCCCCCCCAGCTCCATATTTTGTAACCTAGGGCCAGGTCGTTCCGCGTTCGAAACAAACTCGCGCAGCGGTTGGCTCATTAGAGTCTTACGTTGCCGCGAGCCAGGAAACGGAAGAGGAATGCCCCGAGGATGCAATCAGCGCCCTCTCACGTGGCACGCGCAAAGATTGCGCGTGACAGCGTGAGTAATGGACACGCCCCCGCCAGACCCTTCTCCTTCATTAGACGGGCAGGCGCAGTCAGTCGCTCTCGTCTGCTCCTCTGACAGAGCCAAACTTTTATTCCAGGAGGAGGAGGAGCGAGAGGATGAGGATGAGGAGAAGCTCTCTCGACAGCTGATTCCTCTCCTCTTTGCGAAGAAGACAGAGCGAGGTCCCCGATGTGACTCCGAACTTAATAAACAGCGACAGACATCATCTGCATACAATTAATGCCGAGAAAGAAGGCACCACCGCCACCACGTCCGAAAGAGGGGGATCAGTACACACTTTCTCTTTCTCTTCCCCTTTTTTTATGTGTGTGCTTCTGTTTTTCCTCTTTTTAAATTAATGTTTGGTTTTACTTCTCAAAACTTCATCCTTTCCGCTTCTCTCTGTTTAGTCATTAAAGATGTGAAATTTTGGAGAGGAAACGTCTGCAGAAGGGATAATTATTTGTCAACTGACACGAGACGGGCATTAACACCGAGGGGGGGGGGGAAGGAGTTTCCAGACGAGTGGGCACATTTGAATGTGAAATTTAGCAAAGCCGAGGTGACTAAAGTTGCATTTTTTTTTTCCCCAAGAAGGTGAAGGAAATGATTCGGTAAGAATGAAAATGAGAGGAATGATGTTGATTTTGTTGAAATGCACCGAACGCACAAAATATTTTGTGTGAAACGTTTTCGATTTCTTCGCTGGTAAGATAATAATATTTCTTTCATTTTCCGAAAGACAGTGATTTAGGACTAATGCACCCCTGAAAGAAAATGGCATTTCTCAAATGAACAAAATTAAAGCAACTCTCACAAAAGCTAGAATAATAATTTCATTCTGTGAAGCATGTAAATTTTGTACAGAAATACAATTTAATGTTATGAATAGGTGTATTGAGGAATGAAAACTTGGATGGATAAAAATAGAGTTTGGAGAATTACAATAACAAAAGACTAAATAGATCACGTTTCTTTAATGGAAAATAATTGAAAATCATTGAGGAAGGTTGACGGTTTGTAATTTGACTACATCAGTTACATTTGGGTTGCATATGAAATGCACACCAGGTGGCCAGGTCACAAAGTTCAAATAGGGAAAGATCATCCAGTGGACAGTGTTAGAAGAAGCCTATCGTTGAAGAGCAAATTACAAGCTTCCTCCGCCATAGACCATCCCACTTCGACAAGGCCTCTTACACGCTTGACTCTGGGAACACATGCTCTACACCTACTTGCAAAATGACACATAGTCAATGGAGCAAATGGAGGAAAACATTTAGTAAGGTTAATAAATTCCCCCCGAAGCTTAATGTAGCTTTTCTGCACCAAAAATTATGCATATGCAGTTAAAAATCTCTTATAATAAATACATCGGTTACATATCGGCATTCATACATATGAAGTGTCGATGTGGTTAGGTCTTGAGAACTCCGTTCTTAGGTTTTCACGAACTACTGTACCAGCGGAACTGTACGGGGTCGCTAGTTGTCGTCCTCTAAGAGGAAATAATGCGCCAAGAAGTCATCGCATACTTAAGGGATTTCTGACCTTTAATCAGAGGGCCATCGGAAGACCATCACCGCCACCGTAACTCTCCCTTAGTCTGATACCCGAGAAATGCTCTCAGGTTCATCGTTTTCTACGATGCGTAATATTTGTCTGCAGGGTGAATCTAGATTTGTTGAAAGAAGAGATTCCTTCGGGCCTATTGTTTACGACGACAGGTGTCGTTGAAGCGACACAGTTGACCAGTGGGTGTCTGTTAATGGGACGCACAATAACGATTGTCGTTATTATTCTCAAAATCGTCCTTTCTAAAATCACAGAGTGCTCGAAGAAAAGTTGCGGTGATGCCATCTCACTATTTGGTTATCCTGGCAATGATTTCTGACTTGAGTTTTTCCCAAAGGGATCGATACAAAATTCTTCCATTTCGTTGCCTCTGATCTTGAGAGTATCCTTCTCGAAGCCTCCCTGAGACCTCTACCATCGCAAGGAATCGTACCTTTCCCGCTTGAAATCGTGGCATCGCTGCCATTGCAAAGAATTTCTGTTGTCTGCATTCAGTTGGTATGCATTCCTTTTTATAGAATTGACTAATTTGCATACAACAACGCACGCAGATTAATTTTGATCAGTAGCCGCAATTTATACTACTGCAACTGGCATGTTAGCGAAAAATTATTTGTTCGGCCCCATCAGTGAAGTTTCACGCAATTTTGTTATTTGCGTTCAATGTCCCTAAAAATGTAAGAATAGCCCCTTAAAATTTGAAAAAGTTTTCAATTTCGTCAAATCTGATTCTAAATCTGTGACTTAAATATATAATAATAACATATATAATAATAACATAAGATCTTCAGCATTATCAGCAAGTTTTTTAATTCTGTTGAAATCCGTGGGACTTGAGAAAGAGGCTCAGAGTCTGTAATGTTAGTAAGACGTTGCAGATTTTAGGTTTCATCTTTCCTAATGAGAATAGAGAGAGGAGATAGAAGTTAGAGATGAAGAGAGAGAGATTTAAGAGATTCCGCTCTCCTTTCTTTGATAACGAGGTTATCAATCATCTGCTGCAACTATCAAGCGATCCCTTTTCTCAATCTCTCTTCTAGGTCTGTGGGGTCTTGGTGACCTCGGGCTCATATCAGTCATACAGGGAAAGGAGTGCAGAACTTAAAACAAGTGTAGGATTTTAACGTAAGATAAAAGGGTAAAAAGTCGAAAGAAGTAAAACAAGGAAGAAGTCGATGGCGAAGGAAAATGAGAAAAGTTAGAGAAACAAAGGGAGAGGAAAACAAAGGGAAGAAAAAAATAAGGATTATTATTAAAACGAAATACGTTATATTAACGCATATACAAAAACAAAACCATAAGGGAAAAAAAAGACAAAAAAAAAGTTAGAATTAACGAGAAAATAGCGAGAAATAGAAGAAAAAGACTTAAAAACAAACATTCCGCAGAATAAATGTAGAAAAAATTAAAATTGCCGAAAAGTTTTTTAATGAAATTGTAAATCGCAAAATAGATAGATAGATAGATAATTTATTCTCAGAATATTCAGTACTTTACATTTACATGTTTTTTACCTTAGAACTGAAATTATAATGAAATATATATAATGTTGTATATCTCAGATACACAATTTTAAAGTATTACATTTTCTAAAATATATTCTTCTTTATGCGTAGTTTGTCCAATAAAAATCATATATTTATTCATACCATATATATATGGAACATTTTAATATAATTCATTAGTGTTTTATAATTTTACCTACATTTTTCTGTAAAAGTCTGAGAAAAAATATTGAGTCTTCCACGAGAGTAAAAACTCGCTTGTGGAAGAAATTTAATAGTTATGTTGTAATAATTATGAAAAGGCAACATGCTTCAGTTTAAATATTCCTCACATTTTGCTAGCTGGATCAAAAAAACTAAGTAAATATTTAACCAATTTATAAGTTTGAAAATTATCATTAAGAATAAATGAAATGAAAAAAACTTTACTGGGTACAAAACAGAATTTTTTTTTTATAAAAATCTATATTTAACTGTGCGTTAGTAAGTGGTTCAATTGAGCACCTTAAGGGCAACTCAGCATCAAATGAAACTATATTACATTTAAATCTCTTTTATTTCTAAAACATAGTCTCAATATTTACCACATTCAAAATCCATTTTCTTCATTTCTTATAGAAAAAGTTTTCATTTCTTATTCCTTTGATGTACTCTGGTAAGCAGTTAAAAAACTTTGGCGCCAAATAAACATAATGTTTTTCAACAATAGTTTTGTTCGCTTTTAAATCAAGTAAGAAAAGGTTTTTTGACAGTCGAGTATTCTTTTCAAATGTCCGTAAAGTTTGAACATTAAAATTCATCCTTATGTATTTCAGTACCTGAAATACATATGATTTCCTTATTTGTAAAATATCTAATTCATTGCATACATTTGCAATACTTTAAAATTTTCTTAGTTTCACCATGCATCTAATTATGTGATTCTGCACATAGTGTAACAGTTTGATTGTTGTCAAATACACTCCACCCCACGATAATAAACCATAGAGCAAATAAAATTTAATCCAAGAAAAGTAAATAATTTTCAATAAAGATAAATTTACGAATTTCCGGATATAATAAATTTTAGGTACAATGCAGTTAATCTTTTTAACAACGGACATCTTTCTGTCGATACAATTACCCAAATATTTATAGCATTCAACCCCCCTCAATTTTGTTACAATTGAAATTTTTTCAGCACAAACTTTAGAGTGGAAAATGATCCTGTCACGAAAAAAATCAATCTCATTTTCTCTTGGTCTAATAAAAATATATTTCGTCTTCTTTGTATTTAAAAAGAGTTTATTAAATTTTAGCCACGTTCTTATTTCTATCCAGTCGCTATTTATATTCTCTAAAATTTGCTTTTCCTCTCCAGAATATATTAGGGCAGAATCATCATTTCAAATGAAATTATTTTACCATTCAAATTCAATGTACAGAAGTCATTTATATAAAGTAAAAAAAAATAAAGGTCCCAAAACAGAACCCTGAGGGACACCAACTTGTACATTTGTTTCTTCACTAATACATTTTTCAATTTTTACTTTTTGCTTCCTATTCATTAAATAGCTCTAAATCCATGAAAGCAAATTTCCCCTAACACCACTGGTTTTTAACTTTTATAATAATATATCACGATTCACTGAATCAAAAGCTTTTTTCAAATCCAAAAAAAAAAACTGTTTCAACATTTTGATTTAAATATCTGTAAATTTGCGTAGTCATTTCTAAAATCGCAATTTGAGTATTCAGACCTTTTCGAAATCCAAATTGGTTTGGGGCAAATAAATTGTGCATATCCCAAAAGTTAACATTTGTTTTTAACAATTTTTTCAAGAATCTTAGAAAAAGTTGATAGAAGCGAAATAGGTCTGTAATTTTCAATTGCCTTAGTATCACCATTTTTAAACACTGGAATAATTAAGGAAGTTTTTAAAATTTCAGGGAACACACCTTCTACAAAAGAAAAGTTTACAAGTTTACAAAATATAGTTCTAATTTCCGGAAAAATATTTTAAATAGTGGTAACTGTAATTTTGTCCAAACCAGGTGATTTTTTCCCTCCTTTAGTTCCTTGATAGTATCAAAAAAATTTTGTTATGTTATAAGAATTAGGCATTTTACATTTTAAATAGCTTATTATCTCTTCTGTTTTGGTTTCATTATGAAGATTTTGTTTACATAATGAGGAAATTACCCCAGTAAAATAATTGTTAATTTATTAACAAATTCCTGCGGCTTTTCATCAAACCGAAGTAAATGATTTCTATCCGAAGTAAATGATTTCTATCCGTGATAATTTGAGGAGAATTGCCTTTTACTTTTCTTCCGTCACACATTTCATTAATAGTTTCCAATTTTTTCTAGCATTATTTTTATAATAATCATTTTTAGCTTCCCTAATAACATTAGTTAACATATTTTTACATCTTGTATTGGATTTAGATCTTTTATATAAATTTCTTTTAAAATTGATTGAATTAACAATAGCTTCTGTTATCCATGGTTTGAGTTTTTTAATTTTGTTTTTAGAGTACTTAATCTGCGCATCTTTAATTAACAGTGTTAATTCCCTTAGAAATGCATCAAATGCTAAATTCACATTTACCTGTCTCTCGACATGATCCCATGATTTTTCTGACAATAACTTTTTCAATTTAGTATATTGAATCTTAGTAAAATTTGTAGAAAGCTTTTCTGTAGAACCATCTCTATAAAAACCACACTTTATATTACTTCCAACAAAAAAATGATCTGAGATGTCAATTTTAACAATATATGTAGTTACAGTATCTAATCTAAAATTTCGAATGTCAAGATGATCTAGACAGGTTTTACTACTTACAGAAGCATGACAGGAATGGAAACCATTGCATGACAACAGAAGCATGACAGGAATGGAAACCATTTGAATTTATCATTTGTAAAAAATTTATTTTGTGTGGATCATCAGATAATAAATCCAATTAAAATCTCTTGTCATTATCATACTATTTCGTTTAACAGAGTTAAGCCATGTTGCGAATTCATCAATAAATTCTAATTTACTGAATTCATGCGCTCTATAGATTGCAACAAGGCTAAGTTCGCAATTGAATGCTTTTATATGCAATTCCACTAAGTCAGCAGTTTTAAAAACAGAAATAATCTGGTTCACTTCCCATCCTTCTTTAATGTAAACAATTACTCCTCCTGACCTTTTTTTCTCCCTACATTTACAGTATTCTTTATATCCATCTATTTTATATAAGGCTATTTCCTCTTCTTTTACCCAAATCTCAGTAAGTACTATAATTTCTGGTTTTATAGATCCATTTTCAATTAAATTTAAGAATACCACAAAATGATCAAATTTTTTTCTCAGACTTCTTATATTCCCCTGTATAATATTTATTCCACAGCCCCAACAAAAATAATTTTTATCATAAACATGATAAAGGAAAACAATTCGTTTGGAAGGGAGGAGGGAGATGATAATAAAATTAAATGGAAAAAAACAGAATAAGAAGAAAAGATGAGAAATAGAGAATTAGTGAGAGTAACTTGGAAGAAGAACAGGAGGAACAGATAATAAAAATTTAAAATAATAGGAAAAAAAGAAGAAGAATTGGAAAGGTAAAATAATAAAAAAAAAGTTAAAGAAAGAAATAAAAAAAGGTAAAAAAAAAATGAAGATAGAGAGAAAATATGAAATAAGAGAAAGTAAATAATATATGAAATAAAAAAGGGGAAAATGAAGACTTTAAATATGAGAAGAAGAAAAAAAGGAAGAGAAAGTGAAAAAGAAAAAGAAATAAGAATGAAAAGGAGAAAAGAGCAAAGAAGCCTGATAAGAAGAGCAAAAGGAGAGAAAGAGAAACTGAGGGAGGCAATCAAGATGGTTGATGTTCAGGTGGTGGAGGCCAACATCACCTCAGGGATTACGTGTTGATGAAGCGGTGATTGGTGGCCGAGGGAAGAGGTCATTCTCTGGACAAAGACAAAGGGTCAGGCGTTTCATCGCTGTGCGCGCGCGCGTGCTCTGTTGCTCTTTTAATTAACTGCATATCTACAGGGGTGCGCGGATGGATAAGAGAATTAGGGAGGAGCAAGCAACACCCTAATAACGGAACAAAACTCCGTCTGTACGAAACGATCCGATCATTTCCACGAGAGTTGCGGAATCTGTCTTTCCCCTAAAAGGAAGTTTTTTCTCTTAGAGAATCAATTCGTTGCCATCTTCGGGAAAGACGTCAACCTTGTTCTGAAACTAAACTTCTAAAGACAGCGGCAGTTAACAATCGCTTGATAAAAACTGCCCTATTTCCATTTTAAAGGATATCATTTTTAATATCTTTGTTTCTTCAAACCATTTAGGTATGCAATCCTACTGCACGTATAGAATTTAGAAAAATGAATCCAAAGTTCATCATTGATTTACTGAGTATTTAATCACTGTTAATCTGCTTAGATAACAGGATTAAGATGGGTATAGAGGAAAACTCTTCCTTAGTTGGATGCGATCTGAACCCACGACCTCCTGATCACATGTCAGTTGCTTCGACCGCTGATCAATTTCTCCTCCTCTTCTGCTGATTTGCCGCTGTGCAGCATCTGCTCCATTCGTAGCCTTCAGATCCCACTCGGATCAAGATCACATTTTCATCCTGTTACTTAAAAAGATGGGCAATGAACAGATTAATAGTGATTCAACAGTTAGTAAATATTGTATCGATATTCGTTTTGCGCTTTCTTTAGTGTCCGTGATGCTGCTATATACAATGAAACATGTTTTATTTCATTAAGAAGTCCCGAGACATTGCAACGGCAAGAATACAATTTTTGCGAAAGAATATAAATAGAATTTGTTACAGATGGCGATTTTTTAATATAGGAATTTAAGAAAGAAAAAAAAAATCCTCTCAAGCAGTTGTTTGCCACAGAGGTCTGACACGAGCCTGCCAGTTTAATACATCAGAGTAGAAGGTCTGTGAGGATGGCAGAAACTCAGCAGTGGCTTCCCGGTGATCCGACCCAGGTCCCTTTGATCAGTAGCTAAGCGCGCTAACCACTCGGCCACGGGACGGCTAGCAATTAACTATTATTAGTTTATTCTTAAAAGAAAATGGTACCGATTAAAGCCATTTAGTTGATTTTACTTTGGGATGAAAAAAAATTTACCGTGTAAAACGAAAATGATGGCATTTGCTTGACCTTGTAAAACCAAAAATGTGTAAATCGATGGATGGATTTAATTAGAATAAATAACTAAACGGAATTACTATTGCAAAAAAAAAATGATGAAATGGTCTTTATTAAGAGAATAATAAATTTTTATATTCCCTCGTCTATTTTTTCTTAGTCTTTTTCTTGTCATGTTGATTGATGAAATCAAAAATCGTTCTTGAATGAGATTTATTAACACGGGAAAAAATTACACGATCTTTTTTTAGCTTTTGGTTTAGTAGAAGCTGTTTGTAAAAATGTAAAGTTAAATAAGCAGAAATAAATTTGAAAATTAATTTGTTTTTGTGTCACTTTAAAGTTAGAGAATGAAAATGATCCCCATAGCGATATTTCTCGAAGCCCAATGCTAATAGAGATGGAACAGTTTTGTAACACCTTTCGGATATCGAGGTCATTTCGTTTTCAGTCATCGTTCTCTTTCTCCAATCCTTAGAGCTCAGTCACGTGATCAATTGCCTTATTCAAACGAGACTTTTAGAAATAAAAAAACTTTAAAGAGGAAATGAAAAATTTCCACTTCCGATCATAAAAGAGTTCTTTTTTTAACGTTTGTTGATAATGCAGATCAGAAACTCTCAGGCGATAAATATTCGTTTGAAAAAAGATGGGCAATGAAGAGTTTGAGGTGCACTCACAGCGTACGATGAGATGAGGACCTCAGAAAGGAAGAGTATTGCATTTTGATGATTCGTCGACACTTACTGGGGATTTGAACAGAGGCCCTACTACTCTGATTTTCAACAGCATCAGTGTGGTTGCATTTTCTACACTCTCCTACCCCCTCCTCTCGACATTAAAATTCAAAGATATCAATATACTTCAGCCTCTCAGAATCTTTGAAAAAAAAATGGTTTTGGGTATAATTAGCAGTGGTTGATCTGATGGGTTCTGAATGGAATGAGAGTGTTGGACAGATCTTTTCGTGAAGAGAGATCTTAACACAGAAGGACTTTAAGAGTTAAAATGGTGGGATTGTCGAGTCAGCATTGTCTGAGATGTTTTCAGTCTGGAATCGGGAGGATGTGATAGAGGGAGCTCTATTCCATGTGGATAGATAAAGGAGGCTGATCGATCCCACGATCTCTTCATCACAATGCATTAGGTTCTGCTAAGTAATCTGCGAGTGAAAGGAACTAGTGATAAGGACGTTAACAATGTCTGCTGGTTTTTTTGGTACCAAATTCTTAAGTGATTAGAAAGGGAGGATGCTAAAGAGAGAGGAAGGAAAAATCATCTCCTTGGTATGTGGATTTAAATTCTTGTTTTGTAAGGTGCTTCGAAATATCTTTTTGTTTTCATTCCGAGAAAGTTTTCGCAACACTGTTAGAACATTGCTGATATTTTGCAATAGGGGAGGACCGAATCAGACGGAAAAATTTTCACGACGCAGCAATGCAAAAGAGAAGAAAGCGTCGAGCAGGGATAGGAGGAGGAGGAGGGTGGGGGCTGGGGGGAGGAATGCATTTCCTTGATTGGTATTAAACGCCGGGAGAGTGTAGAAAATGTTCTGTGGAGCGCGACTTTAAACCAAAAGAGTTTTTCTTTGCCGCCAGCTTGCTGAGGTGACCCCCGGCAAGGCCGAAAGCACGAGACAGGCAACCACTCTTTAATATAATTAATATCGGCCTCCCGCGGAGGGAATGGTGAATGGAATACCTGTGTAGCGCAGTCCCAGAGCACGCGCACAGCCAGTAATGACGTGATGGTTGTTCGGAGCGCGCGAAGTATGCTGGGAGAGAAAGGGCTCTGCTTAATCACCCCGGGAGGGAGTAGATGGGAGGAGGGGGAGGTACAGAACCAAATGAAGTTGTGTGCATTACGTTACTGTAATGAACAGTATTCTTGTGTAGCGGAGAGGGTGGCTCTGACGTCAGGGCATCATTGGATCGAGGCGATCAGACGAGAAACGCCAAGGGGGAGAGAAAGTTTCTTTTGGCAATGATGAAAAGGGTTTCTGGAATTCGACGTTGTATCGAAGTAAAATCGCCTTTCTTTCGAAGTTATTACTCTCGAAACAGAAATTGTCAGAGAACGATACGGAAGAAATTGCTCTTTTGTCGTTTCATAAAGAAAGACTCAATTATACCAAAGGAGCACTTATTGAAGACTTTGGTGAGACAATCTTGATTCGATTCTGAAATGGGAGATGGGTTCTTTAACCTCTGAGTATCTCTATCGTGCAGACAAATGGGCGAAAGGACTCTCGCAAGAATCCCCGAGTGCTGAAAGCTGTGAAAGGGAAGGAGACGGCTGTTATGGGACAGGGAGGAGGCCATTCAGAACATTCTTTAAAGTACATAGGAAATATCTGCACATGTCAACGTCCATCCAACGGACAATGGTATTTCTTAGACAACCTGAAATTATGCCAAACGAATTTCACGATTAATGAAATTTGTTTCCTTTTCCACAGAATCAACTGGCATCAGGATTTGGAGTTAGTGAGATATTGATTTTTGTCAGTTGCTTTGCCCCTCAGCTCAAGCAAAGTTTCCGCTGACGTCAGTTGGGTGCTTTAAAAGGACAAAGAGGTCGTTGAGGGAAGATGCAATTTTAAGGTCGTCCAGCGTGTTCTTGATGCAACTTTCATGCAAACTTAACAAACCAGGTGCAACTTTCATGCAAGTGGACTTAAACTAAACTTGCTCTAGCGAATGGCCACAGTTAGCAGTTCATATTCCCACAAAATAACTAAAGGTTTACCAGATTGAGAGAAGAATCTCTCTTAAATGCCACTTATTACACGAAATGAACTCAGGTCAACAGATAGTAAGATTCAGAATTGAAGCAAATTCTTAAATAAAGATCTTTGTGCAGAAATGTGACCAAAGATAAAGATCCGGTATTCATTCAGCATTTAATGAGCTGTGAAAGCTGAAATATTAAATTCTTAGCTGATTATGCAAGAATCATTCAGAATTGTATCATTCAAGTCGGATGTTGTGCTACCTGGAAAGTTTCTGACCAAGGGGAACTACTGAAAAAACAATGTAGAATCTGACGTACTAATCGGAACCTGCTGATGTGCTTTGGTAAAGTTGAATAAAACGGGTTTTGCGTGCATTTCAACATATTTCAATTAACCTTTCAGATCCATTATTTAAATTAGAATTGTTCTTTAAATACCGACCGAATGTTGTTGAGAAATCAAAATTTCGATGAACTCGGAAAAAATGCCATTTTCCCAACACATATCTATGAGTTTCAAGGAAAGTGTAAATATAGATATGTTGTAGCAAGTTGTATAAGGAATGCAAGATGAATAGTTGCATCATGGATTATGATGGTTAGTTGAAGGTGAGAGTGTAAATCAAAGGAAGAGAATGAAAAAGGATGTTAATAAAAGATGGGATCATCCCTAACAGAATGAGGGACTCGGAAGGACTCCTCATACTCTCAACAATGTCTCCAACGAATTCTTAGAGAAGCGGAGCCCACTGGGTTACAGTCCTAAGATCATGGAGGCTTCTGGGAATGATAATCCTTCTCCCCAAAGTCATCCCAGACATTCTCAATAGGATTGATGTTGGGAGATCTTTCAGCTCATTCTATACATTCAAAGCCCTCAAGTTTAGGATATTGGACCACCAGGTGAGCTCTTATGTACTTCATTATAATCCATTAAAGTGAACATCGAGAAAGCAGCACTTGGGGGGGGGGGGAGGTTCGAGGATGTCATCCCGATACCTCAGAAAATTAAGAATGTGAAAATTCTGCGGCCACTGATGTTGATTCCTGCTCGGATCATCAAACCACCGCCTCCAAAATTGGCATCTTTCTCTAATGTTAGAGGAATGATACTTTGTCTCCCATTCTCTGTAAGTGAAATCTCGACTCATCTGTGAAGAGAACAATCGCCCACTGTGTTGATCGGTATCATGCACATCATTCTGAGATCAGTTCAGATGAGTTCTTCTGTAGGAGGCAGTTAAGAGAATACATACCACTGGTCGTCTTAAAACGTTCTGGAAGACATCTCAAAATTTTCATAACTGGGGGTGAGTCAGTGCTCTATAATGCCTCTTTTAGGGGTGAGTCAGTACTCTATAATGCTTGTATAATTTCGCCATGTATGTATTATATAATATATATTGTCTAAATATATATTCTATAATATATATTGTCTCCATATATGTACTCTATAATGCTTGTATTTATTCGCCATATATGGAGCGAAGCTCCATATATGGCGAAACTCGATATTTATGAATAATTGACACACATTGTTTGTAATCTTTGTATTGAGTCGTTATTGATTTTGTATTAATTTCCTTTAGTGGCCCAGACAAACCATGTGGTTTTTGGGTTCACTCATATTTTTCTATGTTATAAATTGTATATGATGGTGAAATAAAGTGGATTGATTGATTGATCTTAAACTTGAGAAATAATTCTTACGAAGAGTAACGCTGATGTTAAACATCCTTGTTTCCAATAGCACTTTAATTATTAATCATATACCTTCTTGAAAAGTAATGAACAAAAATGATTTGGATATTTAATTCTCACTTCTTCATTTTTTATCGTTAAATAGCTCATTTTAAAAGGGAATGAAAAGTTTCAAATGCCAAGAAGTTCAAAGAGGCCTGATACTTCCGTTGACGTAGGGTATACCTTCCTGTAGCTGTTTCCAAAGGAAAGCACAGGGTGGGGGGGAGCCTCGAGCAGCGCCGTCCACCCCCCGCTTTAACGAGATCATCTTTCGCCGAAGAGCGACCGAAAAGTGTCGACACGAGGCACGGGACAAATTCCACGCGATTAACGGGACGACGTCTTAAACCCGTTTTATGGGAAGCGCGCGCAGAAATACGAAACGCGGAGGTTTAATTACGTCATTTGTTTCATCTGTTACTCGCTTCGGCTGCGAATTTAATGCACATCATCTATTTGACTCGACAATCCGAGGATAAATAAGGAAAAAGAAGCGCTCTCGCTTCTTTAACGAACGAATATCTCTCGTCTGATTGCAGAAGCCGTTCCCTTTATTCTGTCGGTCAATGAGAGTCCAATTTACAAATCCCAAATAACTCATTGGAGAGAGGAAAAGATACTTTTCTTTAACCGCATTTGCCAACGAGAGCTCTCCTCTCTCTTTCGAAAGGGAGATAATTGGGGAAGGGATTTTAAAAGATTACAGAGAGAGAAAGAAGGGATGTGACGTTTGGTCTCGGAAACAGATGCCTTCTCGCTGAATTGAAACGAACATTTCAATGGAAATTGTTTACTAAACGAAAGCTTATCAGGCTGGCGATGAAATGCCGCCTCTTGTTACAGACGTAAAACAAACATCGCGTTGAGTTCATTTCCGTGGGAGATAATCCTCGCTTGATCCCAATAAGCAGAGTAATAAGAAAAAGATGGCATTCAATGAAGTTGGAATAATATTTCATTTCCTCACAGGCAAAGCTAATCGCGTGATGTTAAATCGGGGGAATCACTAAAATTACCGCAAAGGAGATAAATTAATCTAAAAAACAATTTTATTTGAAAGAATAAAATGAAACGAAAATTTTTGCTGCTGCATCAAAATGATCAGGTTACAAGGACCCCAAAACTTATAACAGAGATGGGGAAGGGTTGGGTTGATAACCTCTGAGCGGCACTTCTTTCGCACACAATAGGGTAATGATCAGGTCACAAGGACCCCGAGGGCTCAGAGAAGATTGGAGGAAGGACCCATTGGACAGCTGTTAGGAGACAAATGTTAGCCTCCCGTCAACGCCATCTAGCGTGTTCTTTAACGTGCACAAGGTGTGGCTCTCCCGCACAAGAAGTCGCGGCTTAACGTCCCATCCAACGGATGACTGCTTTTCCAAGCTCATCGGTGTCCCCCACTGACAGAGTGCAGGGAGGGGAGTTTCCGGAAATAAACCTCAACGCTGACTCAGCGGAGACTCGTACCTGAAAACTACAGATTACGAGCCTGACCCCCCACCTGCTGCCTCCCCTCAAAGGGAAGGGAATCGAATGGAAATAACTATTAAGAGCGAAATGTAACTTTGAGATTGCAGGAATTATCTTTGAGATTGATCTCCGCAAAACTCCCATCGTGCCCCATGGTCAGTAGAGGACACCGATGGGCTCGGAAAGGTCGTTATCCGCCGGATGGCAGCCTTTCCAAGAGCTGGAGAGCCATACCATTTGCACGTTAAAGAACACGCTGGATGGCCGTCTGTCTCCTAACAGCTGTCCAGTGTGTCCCCCTTCCTCCGATCCTTCTCGGAGCCCTCGGGGTCCTTGTGACCTGGCCATTTAGCCCACTCTGTGCAAGAAAGTGCCTCTACCCACTGTGTGCAAGAAACCTAACCATTGATTGATTGACAGGTGTTTGTTAAGTTACTGACGTATGAACTTTAAGAGATGTCGATTGCGCAGTCTCATAGTCTCCCCGAAATAATCTTAGTGGCAATGGATGCTCTCGAACTCCATGAATACAACTCAATACTTCAATAACGTAAAGAAAAAAAGTTTGTTTAAACTTTTTTTTAATACATAATTTATTAGTCTTTCTGTATACATTTTACAAATGCAGACACTCCCCGACTTGCGTAAACGTTTCTTTCCAAAAACCCTTACGTAAGTCGGAATTTGATCAGTGGTCTCCAAACGTTTTTGATCAAGTACCTTTATATCAGCAAAAAAAAAAAAAGCAGCACGCGCTCTTCTTCTTTCAAAGCGATGATGGGCCTTTTAGCGAAGCTGTGCTCTATATCCGAATAAAAGCATTTACAAAATGATTACATGCTGAAAAGTTTTCACAATTAATGCTAAAGATTTAAGAAAACATATCCATTTCTAAAGTCTAAATCTGTGAGAGTTTCGAATATAAAATTCCCGAGCAGGTATCAGAATTGTAATGGCAGTGAGAAGATGCCAATTCTAGAATATGAAAAACAAACTGTTGAACGCCTTTATGACATAATTTTGCTAAGAAAATAGTCCTTGTGTGATCTGTATTGGGACATCTTAATAAGTAATGTTCAGAATCTCCACAAAGTGGACAGTTGTCATTGTCAGTAATGCGACAACGAGACGAAAATGGATTCAATGAAGCAACGTGGAGTCTAAGTCGCGCAAACCAAAACTTCTGATGTTCTAGAGCGGAAGATGTGGAATTGCAGTCTTGGAAATCTAATGGATGCCAATAAAGAAGAGTTTCAATGATCGATGATTTGAGTTTTAAATTGCGTTCAATATAATGGCGAATGTCTTCTGGTCCTGGAATGAAAAGGTCAAGTACGGAACCGTAACAATCTGCTCCTGTAACAATGAAATCAGCTAATTCATTTAAAATAATTCCTTGATGTCCTGGCGTCCAGACAAGCGTTATGTCTGCTCTAGTAAGGAAAGCTTTTATAAGAACGTCACGTAAATATAAAACGGCCGAATGACTTAATGCTGGTGTTTTGTAGAGCCGTAAGAGTGGAAACACTGTCAGTAAAAATTACATAATTTATATCTCGATTCTTTTTTCCACAGCTAAAGCAATGTCATATACTTCGGCTGTAGAAACTGATGTTGCAGGTGGAAGTTGATATGATGCTACATAGGAATTATCTGGACAAATGATTCCAATTCCCACATGAGTGGATGTTTTCGAAGCATCCATTCCAAATCCAAGTTGACGTTGACCAAAGTTGTTGAGTTTACTCTTGGAATAATTGGCATCTCATACATCTCATACTTAGTGTGTTGAAAGCTGAAACCTTCTGTGAATAACTTTTGGTGTTGGGATCCAGTTTGGTTGCAATGGGACATTTGTTGAGCTTCGTAGGAGCACAGGCCCTCAATATGTATGAAGATATATATATACACACATATATCCATATATATTTATAAGTATTTAACTGAAATAATACCTCTCAGTATTGCCAGGTGATAAATCGATTAAAAGGCTGAACCTGGCAACCGTGCTCTCTCTGCCCTCCACGTTCTGCGTCCAGATATCTCTCTAGGAAACTAGACAGAGCCTAGGGTACTTGAAATGACCGCGTATTTTAAAATCTATTAGGATTTTTTTTTTATTTCCTTCATATATTCTCCTGAAAATTTAAAATCTTTCTAGATAAATTTGAATCCTTAAATTTATCTTCGCACACGCCACTTTGAACACCACTGTGTTAGATCTGGCGTTGCTTCCCAGTGACAATGCATTTGAAGGGATGGTTAGTGTATTTGTTAGATCTGGCGTTGATTTTCAGTGACAATGCATTTGAAGGGATGGTTAGTGTATTTGTTAGATCTGGCGTTGCTTCCCAGTGACAATGCATTTGAAGGGATGGTTAGTGTATTTGTTAGATCTGACGTTGCTTCTTAGTGACAATGCATTTGAAGGGATGGTTAGTGTATTTGTTAGATCTGACGTTGCTTCTCAATGACAATGCATTTGAAGGGATGGTTAGTGTATTTGTTATATCTGGCGTTGCTTCTCAGTGACAATGCATTTGAAGGGATGGTTAGTGTATTTGTTAGATCTGACGTTGCTTCTCAATGACAATGCATTTGAAGGGATGGTTAGTGTATTTGTTAGATCTGACGTTGCTTCTCAATGACAATGCATTTGAAGGGATGGTTAATGTATTTGTTAGATCTGACGTTTCTCAGTGACAATGCGTTTGAAGGGATGGTTAGTGTATTTGTTAGATCTGACGTTGCTTCTCAATGACAATGCATTTGAAGGGATGGTTAGTGTATTTGTTAGATCTGGCGTTGCTTCCCAGTGACAATGCATTTGAAGGGATGGTTAGTGTATTTGTTAGATCTGACGTTGCTTCTCAGTGACAATGCATTTGAAAGGATGGTTAATGTATTTGTTAGATCTGACGTTGCTTCTCAATGACAATGCATTTGAAGGGATGGTTAATGTATTTGTTAGATCTGACGTTTCTCAGTGACAATGCGTTTGAAGGGATGGTTAGTGTATTTGTTAGATCTGACGTTGCTTCTCAGTGACAATGCATTTGAAAGGATGGTTAGTGTATTTGTTAGATCTGACATTGCTTCTCAATGACAATGCATTTGAAGGGATGGTTAGTGTATTTGTCAGATCTGACGTTGCTTCTCAATGACAATGCATTTGAAGGGATGGTTAGTGTATTTGTCAGATCTGAGGTTGCTTCTCAGTGACAATGCATTTGAAGGGATGGTTAGTGTATTTGTTAGATCTGACGTTGCTTCTCAATGACAATGCATTTGAAGGGATGGTTAGTGTATTTGTTAGATCTGACGTTGCTTCTCAATGACAATGCATTTGAAGGGATGGTTAGTGTATTTGTCAGATCTGACGTTGCTTCTCAATGACAATGCATTTGAAGGGATGGTTAGTGTATTTGTTAGATCTGACGTTGCTTCTCAATGACAATGCATTTGAAGGGATGGTTAGTGTATTTGTTAGATCTGGCGTTGCTTCCCAGTGACAATGCATTTGAAGGGATGGTTAGTGTATTTGTTAGATCTGATGTTGTTTCTTAGTGACAATGCATTTGAAGGGATGGTTAGTGTATTTGTTAGATCTGTCGTTGCTTCTCAGTGACAATGCATTTGAAAGGATGGTTAGTTTATTTGTTAGATCTGACGTTGCTTCTCAATGACAATGCATTTGAAGGGATGGTTAGTGTATTTGTCAGATCTGACGTTGCTTCTCAGTGACAATGCATTTGAAAGGATGGTTAGTGTATTTGTTAGATCTGACGTTGCTTCTCAGTGACAATGCATTTGAAAGGATGGTTAGTGTATTTGTTAGATCTGACGTTGCTTCTCAATGACAATGCATTTGAAGGGATGGTTAGTGTATTTGTCAGATCTGACGTTGCTTCTCAATGACAATGCATTTGAAGGGATGGCTAGTGTATTTGTCAGATCTGACGTTGCTTCTCAATGACAATGCATTTGAAAGGATGGTTAGTGTATTTGTTAGATCTGACGTTGCTTCTCAATGACAATGCATTTGAAGGGATGGTTAGTGTATTTGTTAGATCTGACGTTGCTTCTCAATGACAATGCATTTGAAGGGATGGTTAGTGTATTTGTTAGATCTGACGTTGCTTCTCAATGACAATGCATTTAAAGGGATGGTTAGTGTATTTGTTAGATCTGACGTTGCTTCTCAATGACAATGCATTTGAAGGGATGGTTAGTGTATTTGTCAGATATGACGTTGCTTCTCAGTGACAATGCATTTGAAAGGATGGTTAGCGTATTGGTTACATCTGACGTTGCTTCTCAGTGACAATGCATTTGAAGGTATGGTTAGTGTATTTGTTAGATCTGACGTTGCTTCTCAATGACAATGCATTTGAGAAGGGATGGTTAGTGTATTTGTTGGATCTGACGTTGCTTCTCAGTGACAATGCATTTGAAGGGATGGTTAGTGTATTTGTTAGATCTGACGTTGCTTCTCAATGACAATGCATTTGAAGGGATGGTTGGTGTATTTGTCAGATCTGACGTTGTTTCTCAGTGACAATGCATTTGAAGGGATGGTTAGTGTATTTGTTAGATCTGACGTTGCTTCTCAATGACAATGCATTTGAAGGGATGGTTAGTGTATTTGTTAGATCTGACGTTGCTTCTCAGTGACAATGCATTTGAAAGGATGGTTAGTGTATTTGTTGGATCTGACGTTGCTTCTCAATGACAATGCATATGAAGGGATGGTTAGTGTATTTGTTAGATCTGACGTTGCTTCTCAGTGACAATGCATTTGAAGGGATGGTTAGTGTATTTGTTAGATCTGACGTTGCTGCTCAGTGACAATGCATTTGAAAGGATGGTTAGTGTATTTGTTAGATCTGACGTTGCTTCTCAATGACAATGCATTTGAAGGGATGGTTAGTGTATTTGTCAGATCTGACGTTGATTCTCAGTGACAATGCATTTGAAAGGATGGTTAGTGTATTTGTTAGATCTGACGTTGCTTCTCAGTGACAATGCATTTGAAGGGATGGTTAGTGTATTTGTCAGATCTGACGTTGCTTCTCAGTGACAATGCATTTGAAAGGATGGTTAGTGTATTTGTTAGATCTGACGTTGCTTCTTAGTGACAATGCATTTGAAGGGATGGTTAGTGTATTTGTTAGATCTGACGTTGCTTCTCAATGACAATGCATTTGAAGGGATGGTTAGTGTATTTGTTAGATCTGACGTTGCTTCTCAGTGACAATGCATTTGAAGGGATGGTTAGTGTAGTTGTTAGATCTGACGTTGCTTCTCAATGACAATGCATTTGAAGGGATGGTTAGTGTACTTGTTAGTGTACACAATATCTGAAATGCTGTTACACCTTTTGTGTAACTGTGTTTCAGGGAAACGTATCATCGAAGTATAAACTTAAATATTTCATTTTGTCTACATATTCAATTTTGTTGCAGATACAATTCTTTTCATTTTGATAATTTCTTTATTAGTATAGTTTAATTCATGGGTTTAGATATATATATATATTGATTTTATACCCTGGTAATGGAAGAACATTTATTTCTTATTTTATTGTTTAAACAGATTTTTTAATTGGTCATTTGGTGTAAAAACATTATAGCCTTTCTGAATTTTTTGCATTGCGATTTCTTTGTAAATCAAAATAATATCATCACTATATAGATAAATTTTACATTTTAAATTTAAGATAGTATCAAAACTGATGTTCGTAAAAATTAATAGTGGTCCTAGAAGTGATCCTTATGGAACTCCATATTTATGATGCATTTGGAACTGTATGTTTTATCATTTTTTGCAATTGTAAGTCTGTTTTTCACATAGCTTCTAAACCGCAGCAGTGTTTTCCCTGTAATTTCTTATTTATCCAATTTGCGCTATTAGAATGTTGTGATCTAGTACGTCAAACGCCTTTTGTAAATCTAAAAATATTGCGTCAGATTTTTCTTCCTCGTTTAATGCAACGTAAACAACGTCTGTAATATTTGTTAGTATCATCGATGTGCTTTTTTTCCTTTTTGAAATCCGAATTGTTTATCACTAATTATGTTTTCTGAAAAACTTGCACAGTATATCATGCATATATTTTTTTCGATATTTATGTCTAACCGACAGAATTGCTACGATCAATAATTAGCGATATTCGATTTTTTCTCCTTCTCTATAAATTGATCGCCATATGGTCTTTCTCAGTGCCATAGGAATACTTCCAGTCTAATGTACTCCGATTCACTATGCTAGTTATTGCATCACTCAGTGCTCTAATGTTACGTTTTATTTGTATATTGTGAAAGCCAGGCCATTTATTCTTATTTGGTTACTTGGATTTTGTTCGTTATGACGGTTTTATCTGAAAGAGGTATGAATATAGAAGATATATTTGCGCACTTATGATTTATTTCATAATTGTCATCGTTCACCTGGTTCCCTTTAAATTATTTCTAAATCATTTTGTTATATCCATTATTATATGTACTTGCAATGTGGGCAAACGTTTTGGCATATTCTTAATAATAGTTTCATCAATGGAAGTAATATTTCAAATAAATAGAGAATCTGTGTAGGGCACTATTACCCGAATTTCACCTGAATGGAAGGAAATCGCTCACTTTTCTATTAAATTGTAACCGTCATGTCGCAGCAGTCGCCAACATCAAATTGTGTTTCAACAGAAGAGGCTTTTTGTACTTCACGTGCATGTGTCAACTGAAAGCCATTACGTCCGGTCAGCCGGTAGGGGCCCCCTAGGGGGAGGTTGAAATGTATAACATGACCTCAGAGGCGAATGACTTAAATCGTCTGCTTTGTATGACTGCGACGAACGAGCAATGCCTAAATCAATGCACGAGAGAGGAAGAAAGAAAAAAAACTTTCCCGCGATAAGGGTTCATCGGCTTTCGCGCCGCAACACGCAGCGCCGTGTTTGACAAGTTTCGCGTTAGTGATAACTCTATCTGGTTCTCCCTTCGTCACAGTAACGTGGATCAACCATTCACCCTGTCCGAGACACGAGAAGGGGAGCTGGGGGGGGGGGGGCTCAAAGAAGGATGAACAGGAATGGGGGAAAAGAACACTGAGAGGCATTTGAAGAGGGTTTTCGACTTAATGCGCATGTTTCTGTTGCAACTGAAAAGGACCCAGGGATGCAAGGCACGTTGACGCAAGCCACTGCTGAGGTCACGGAGCCACCTGCAGCCGCACGGGGAGCCACGAGATAGCGGCAACCTGTTCAACCAGTGTGGTGGTGATGGAGGGGGGAGAAGACGACAGCCTGTGGGAGGACACGTGCATACGACGATGAAGGATGGGGATGAACTCGTAACATTTGTGTGTAAGACTGCGAGTTTTGAAATATCTGTTGTTTGGGTCTGTCTGTTTAGTCGTAGAGGAAACATAAAAAAATTTGCTCACTTTTTGATTCTGTGAAAATATAATTTGTATAATAATAAAGAATTAGAAATAACCTTTTTAAAAATTAATTGAATCATTCAAGATCGGTTGCATTCACATAGGACAATTTTTTTACGTTTTCATCTATGTACTTTTCTTTCTGTTCAATGAACCCAGATTCTTTTCTCTCAGAAAGCCTTTCCTCGGAGTTATCATCGGAGAATTTTTGCATTTCCGCAACAAGAGCAAAATAACGACACTGAATCTTTCAGTTCACAAGTTTTCGCTTTTTCTTCTCAAGCTCATCTCTGACTTAACCCCCCCCCCCCCCCCCGAACTGCTAACCCCGTAAAAACAGTTTTATGTTTTGTGCAACTCATTTCTTGGTGACAAAGAGGGGGGGGGGAGGAATTGTTCACCTGTGCTGTTTCATTAAGTAAGGGGGGGGGGGGGGAGAGAGGCAGCGCACGCGCCGTGTGTAGCTCACTCTAGTTCGAGATTCACTTTTTATCAGTTTGGACCTCTTCCGTTCGATAAGAGAAGAGCTTTGAAATGAAACACTCGTCCTTAAAATGGGACGTTAAGTGTGCAGAAAAATAGAAACGCACTGGACGTCCGTCCAGTGGTTTAACCCTGTTCGCATCTATTGGGTCCTTGCCACCTGGCCATTTGATGATTATAGAGGAAAAAGGAAAGAGTTCATGGGATCAAACAAACTAAGAGCACCATTCTACTTCAAAGATGGTTTAAAGATGAGATCTCAGCCTCTTAAATCAGCGCGTGCAATAGCTCCCAGAAGCCCGCGCGACTGGATGACAACTGACAGATAAAGTGGGTTAACGGGCAAGTCACGTCTGACACCGGGGGGAGCACTAGGACCAGTAGGCGGGCTCTCGACCTCAAATGGCATTACTCTCGACCTCAGCATCGCTCTTTGTGACACACGCTGAAGATGAGGAGGAGGGGGAAGAGGGGGAGTTTAAATATTCACCGAAGTCTCTTGGCAAGGGGAGAAAAGGTCAACTTGCACGCGGAATCTGTTAGCTGCGCTTAAAGGGACGAGATTACATTTGCATGCTCTTTCGCAGCTCTTCTTAAGACAAGGGGAGGGAAGATGTGTTGGGGGGAGGAAGGAAGAGAGAGTTTCCGCATCCGTAGAAGCTTCACTGTCGGATTCCAACGCGAGCACAAGATAAGGAAAGGTCGTCAGGTCGACAAGCACTGTAATTATGAGAACTTCGATACATTATCAACGCAAAAAGAACGTGCTTGGAACACTTCAGATGAACTCAGTTGAAGCACGAGAGTTCCAAATGAGGTCAATGAATGAGAATTTCAATTCCCAATATTGTCAACGCAGAACATTTTGTTTTCGGTTGAAATCAGTACGATTGAACCATTGAGTTATGCCTCGGAATCCTTTTCCCTCTTTGCTTGCAGGTAAGATTTATGAGAACTCTCTTCCTTTATTTTCGTCAATTGATCGAAAAGATTCTCTGTGAGGTCCATATCTGTGTGACGTCCCCTTGCTGCATTGGACAGTAGGCGTGCTGCAAATGAAGCTCGTGTTACTCGAGAGTGGTCATTGAGAAGAAATTTGTCTTACGAGAAAGAAGAAAAGAGAAAGAATAGAGAGAGAGAAATCCATTAATTTCGCGTTAGCAGAAGGAATCCGAGAAGTTGTTGTTGTGGCGAAGCGACTTCACACTGGCGGGAAATGACAAATTTTTCCTCCCACACGAGTCGCGTGGAGTCCGCGTGCCGCAGATGCCGATTTCCCCGAATGACGAAGTCGAGGTGACAACTCTCCTCTGGAAGGAGGGAGGAGGTCTCATAAGATGTGGAGGGAGGGCCAGTTGCCCGGGAACCAACAACTCTGAAGAATGTACTGAAGAAGAATCTGAAAGTTGGGACTTGTTTTGTTGCTCAAGAAAGGAGAAAAAACTGAGAGACGAAAGAAGAAACGAAATTTTTTATTACTGCTCAATGAGAGAAATGAACAGTCGACAAATAAGAGCAAACTCTCGGTTAAAGGTCAAGAAAGGGAAGGGGACAGACACTTGCTACGATCGTGTCGGGAGACCTACCCTCCATGATAAGCAACGGGTTTCTTTTAAACTGGATCGCGTCTTAATGCCTCGTCTGACAAATGGCTGCTTTCCCAATCTCATCGGATCGTGGAAACACAAGAGCTTCACGTGAGAATCCTCAACCCTTAGTGAAGCTCCATAACCCTTAATAAAGATCCTTAATCTTAACGAAGATCTGCAATACCATTGAAGAGTCTTAATTGTACTTAATTGGATAATATGTGAAGTATTTGTTTTGTATTCGAAAGCTCCTCATTATTCTTTCATCGATGACCCCTCGACAGGCGGTTTGCCCCGTTCCATTGATTTTTGACCCTTTGGATTCTTTACATCAAAGCTCCTCTGAGGTTCTAAGGTGAAACAGATCAGCCAATTAAAAAGGAAAATGGCGTCGACGTGCAACGGCCTTAACGGAATGTGTTTCATTGCAAATCTTAAACTATCAGAGATAGTTGATAAAACATTTTTCTCTATCTTGTACATCATTCTTTTGGAATTATTTCGTCCGTTTGCAGCTTTCGGATATCTTATCAACTGCACGACTAAAGTCGAACATTCCGCATTTGAAATGGAGACCCTTTCTCGATATCCTTAATGGCATTGCTCTGTTTCGTCATCACTTCCGATGAGCACTCTCAGTTCACTTGTTACGCAATAATAGCAGTTTAAGGATACCAAAAATAAAGTGTTGACTTTCGTGGTTCAAAAGAAGGGAGGTCTGACGATCTGCAGACCTCAAATGTGGCAATATCAGATAGTGTGTGTGTGGATGTCATTATGGACCTTGATATTGAGGAAGGCGGGGGGGGGGGGTTCCTAGATAGAGTACGTGGAGCTTCATAATGAAAGGAAAATGAAATATTTGATGTCAGTAAGAGAAGAGTAGAATGAACTGATGATGCTGGCGATCAGTAGTATTGGTGACAATGAAGGTAACAAACTGGTAAAAGTGCCCCTACTATTCATGCATTACTAATCAATCACGATTACAAATTCATTTTCCAATTCTGTTGCTCGTTTAAGTAGATTTTTTTTTAATATTTGCAGAATCCACGATCTGTTGTGAATTCGTGTGATGATTTTGACTGCGAAGATTTTTTCATGCAAGAGAGTGTTGTCATAATGACATCAGCAAGGATGGTGACAGAGGATCAAAACTGATGAGAAGAGGGTAAGAAGTTCAACGAACGAATATTCGAAATCTTAGCAAGCAGTTCAAGAAGAGCGAGATCTGTTGGAAGGGAAGAGACTGGGCGAGCGTTTGGGTGGACGCCTTGAGCGAGCGTCCTCCCCTCCGTTCCCACAATGCGGGGTGTTTCTGAAAGTGAAAGATTTGCTCTTATTGAGGTCACGAGGTCATTACTCTTGGCGACTGAATGAGTGAGGAGGAAAGAAGCGTCGTCACGAGGTCGCTGATGAATGCAGGAAATGAAAGACTTGGCGTCTGGATGATCTTTATCGCTTGCATTCATAAATGACATTAACGATTTTGAAAAGGATCTGAAACACTCCTCTTTTAAGAATAAAGGCGATCTTCGCTACTGCGAAATTATCGCAAAGACTGTCGTGTTTAATCAAGGCCATAACTTCGCTGATTGGTGTTGTTATGATTCTGTAATGCCAACAATTCTAAAAATCAAACTTCATGAATAGGATTATATGCAAAAACTTCTAAAATATATACTTATTTAATTTAATGGTTAAAAAAAATACTTATTAAATTTTTAACTCTGAGGCAAATTGTTGTAACAGGTTATATATATTCAAACTTCCATAACATTCGTACTGAAGTAATTAATATTGTGGAGAATTCATATTTCCATAGATCTGATCGAGATCTTTTATCTGCAGTCTGTTTCTCTTTTAGGTCATTGAAATAAAATAATAATAATAAATGGCCCCTCAAGCAGCTGCTTGCCACAGAGGTCTGACAGGAGCCTGTCAGTTTATACGCCATAGTAGAAGGTCTGTGAGGATGGCAGGACCTCGGCAGAGAATACGACACACACATCCATGCCTTATCCGCGGCTCGAACCCAGGTCCCTAAGATCAGTAGCCAAGCGCGCTAACCACTCGGCCACGGGATAAGTTTATTTAAAAAGTTAAGGAGCTTCGAACTCTCCGTGGCCATAACCTGGAGATGCTTTAATCCCCCGAATGTCCGGTGCCTTTGGGGAAAACAAAAACAGACATATATATTTATGTCCGCTATAAGCAAGTTTTTTTCTATAAGTAAATTTGAGGCTGAAACCGAAGACCTTTTTTAACACTTTATGAGATGCAGCGAAATGTCACTATAACGAAACATTCAGCGTAACAGGTTTTTTTTTTCCGAACCCCGACCACTGTCCTACGTATCTCTATGTAAAAATATTTCAATTCAGCGAAAACAAGTGTAAAGAAAATATCAGGTTTAAAGAAATAGAAATGTTAAAAGAAAATCCTTAAATAATTTGCGCGATGACTTAAAAAGATTGTATTTCGCAACGTTTAAAAGATCCGAGTGCTACGAATCCCGTGCTGTTGGCCATTGCCCGCATGCATTGTTGCCGACCTCACTGCGTGGCAAAGTGCCTTAAAGCGACGTTGCCACATTATTCTAGAGGAAAAAGTGATTCTCAAACGCGATTCTAATAGTATTGCAAGCAACGGTAGCGTCAGCGAAAAGTTCTTTCAAAGCGGTTCCAATTCACTAGTTCATTAAATTTAAACTATTGTTATATTCAGGCCCAGAGCTAGAAAAAAATCGAGGAGAGGAGAGGAACAGAATCGAGACGGGAAAATGTAAAAGAGAGGGGATTGGATACAAGAGAATGGCTTTCCGATACAATATAAAAAATGCAAGTGTAAAATCTTTAAAAATTTCTTGAAAAATGCATGAATTATAAAAAAGTTTAATATTTTTGCCTCTATTACCTTACTAGCATTCTAAGGAGGGTGGGGGGCTGCCCCCCCCCACCTCTCTCAGAATGTTTATCCTTAATAAGTTTCGGTATTATCAGCCAATATGGTGCGAGAAGCCCCCGCGATTCCTGCCAATGCATAATGACATGGAAAGATATTGCAGGTAATGTGTTAGAGAATTGCGAAATCATTATTCAGTGTTGAAATTTTCAACTGAAATAGTAAAAGAGGATGTAATAAACTGAGTATGATGTAAATGTATTGAGATTAAAGGATGATGATATAAATTCTCTCCTGCAGTTAAGCTGTTAACTTTGCGGGACATCTGTAACAGAAGTGATTTGTTTGTAATTGTTTGAATAAATAAATGATTTAAAAAAAGCTAAGAATTCACGGAGAGATGTTTGTTGGAACAGACAGCAAAATAAAAATGCCGACTTTTTAAGAAGTAAACTGTAATACACGGTAAATTTCTTTCCTAATGATTATTTTGAAGTACAAAAATACAATAGCACGCTTTTCAATGGTGGAAAGCGAAGTCAAGTGCGACGTGGCTATAACAGCTGATCTTGCCGACTTGAAAAAAGGGGATCATCGATGGAGCGCAATGGGCGACAGCATCCCTAATGGAGGTAATGGAACTGAGAGGAAAATCACAGGACACTATATCCCAAGTGTATGGAGTATGGCAACGGTCTCAAAAAACACCCGCCAATTGGGGCAAATGAGGGAGGGAAAAGAATAGGAGACACAGGCTTTTGTTGGCACGAACTGTACGACAAAGCAGATCTGCTCCAGTTGAGAGAGAGGACCGCTAGAAGTTCCTCAAAACCCATTTCAAAGAGGACTATGTGCAGAGATTTGAAAACTTTGAAAATTGGAATAATTGTACCGTGATACATACGATGTAGTATTAGGTAGGTGATCGTAACAATTTGGAAAGGCGGGGCATTTCAACAGAGAATGTAGTTTCGTTTGCAGATTCGTGTGGAGATTTTGGACTGTTTTGCTTTTCTTTATTTTCCAATAAATGCAGGTTGCAAGGACCCCTAAAGGTTTGGGGAATATCTCGCCGGGGAGTTGTAAGCATCTTGTGAAAGTCATTCAGCGTACGTAGGAATAAGACTCTCGTGCACACGAGATTCAGAAATGGGATTCAAATATGAGGATAAAAAAAAAATAATTCTTGGAGAATTCTAATCCTGCTGACTAAACTCAAAAAACGGAGGAGTTTTTTTTTCTCTCGATTGGTAGTCTTACCTTTGGCAATTTGATGATTTCATGATTAGCATCATCGCATCTGGCAGCAGGTGAGAGGTTTCGAAGCGGGGAATCTTAAAATAACGAAAAAGATAATTGGCAACGCAACAACCGAATGCATTGGTTCGAAACAGAATTTAGGAACTTCGGACTTCTTGCGCATAAATTATAGAGCTGACGAAATCTGAAGCTTTAGAGTAATGTCAGGAAAAATTGTCACATCCTTTGGTGGGATAATTAAAACATTGCTACAATTAATGCATGCTTGGCAGAGGTATTCTTGCTTCTTCAAGCGTACTTTGTCTTTCGAATACTTCAGTTATGGCGGTGCACAGGAATATGGAGAAGTGTGTGTGTTTTGGCGGAGGGGTAGAGATGGGGGGGGGGGTCCTGAAGCGATGTAATGGAAAGTAGTACGTTGATCGAGAAAATAATTAGTGATTGGAAACAACGGATTTAATCGGACATCTTGATGAAGAGCTAGGGATGAAGCACGCGCAGCATCAATGATACGAAAGAGATACCGCGGATGCTGCAAGAGGAAGATGCAACAAAGGGAGGAGAGTGGCAAGAAGGAAGGGGGAGGGAAGATCAAGTACTTAAGTAAGTGCGAGCTCGAGGGAGCATTCGGGCCCCGCTACGCCCAGTTGTGGCGCGTGCCGTGATTTACTTTCCTCCCTTTCGTCCGCTAATGCCGGTGCTAAATAAATAATGATTGACAAGTGTGGTCGGTAATTAGTGTGCCATTACGGCATCCATTATGCAGGGCAGAGGACAGGCGAGTCGCGGTCACTGCTGAATTAATGATGGGCGGACCCGACGTTGCTCGCGCCTCCGGGCCCTCCTTGCCACGGGCGAAAACTGCAGCGGCGATTATTTATGCGCGAACGTGCACTCGTGTTAACACAACTAGGGCGATGGGAGAGAAATCGGCTCGCCACCTTTGGAGGACGTCTCCAGTTGACGTCCTCTCCATTTGCACTCTTAATTAACACTTGGAGATTACGTTTCAACGAGCGGCGGATTCTTTTACCTCTGCTGTTCCCACAAAGGGCTCAATGGCCAAGTCACAAGGACCCAAAGTAGCTCAGGGATGGATAACCCACTGGATGGCTGAAAGGAGATACGTGCAGTCCTCCCATCAAGGACAACGATCGTGTTCTTTAACGTGTGGCAGGATATTCTTGATGCTATATTTCTTGCACACGGAACCACGGTAAAACATCTCATTTGACGGACGGATCAATCCCACAGTCTCGCCGAGGGCATGGGGATAAATATCGATCGGCTATTGATAAATTCGAAATGAAGGTCGTCAACGTATATCTCTGAGATTATGAATCGCCACTTTCGAAATTTAGATTCATTCTAATTTTTTCTGCTTGTCATGCAGTTAAGGTGACACAATAAGTAAAAGGATTGTGATAATATTTACTTGAATGGAAGTTAGGAGAAACAAAATTCGGCCTTTTACTGTCTTAAACGAAATATGACCCATAAGAAACATATAGAGACACATAGGAGTAGAACAAGGGGGTCATACCGCTCCTCCCCCCTCCCATCCCATGCTATTTGCAGAAGAAATGTATCGTATGACACCAAAGCCTGGAATCGGTCGCATTGTTTGCTGAACAAAATTTTCCAAATTTTCGATCGTCCATTCTAAATACCAGATTCAATGATGATGATGAACACGTGGATCGCGGGTGCAAATCATCTCTCCCCATATAGAGAGAGAAGCATTATTAAAACAATCTGCAATTTAACTATCATCTTGCGAAACGTGACAAGGGTGCAACAACAACGAACCAACCACCTCACAGCAAACGAGAGCTCTGGAGCTTTCAGTAATCGAGTAATGGATGATCCTCCTCTTCATCATCATCACGAGCCTTGGGAATAGGCCTCTGCTCAGTTGCCATTAGGGGAGAAAAGATCACCGCGCCCTACAGCGAAGTGGAGTAGAGTGCCGTGCGCAAATATAACCTAATTCACTTAGATGCTCTCATTTTCGCCAGATAGGCAGTGGGGAGGAAATTAAAATTAAGTTTGAATCAGGTTAATTCGGAAACCACGTAAGTTTCATCTCATTAGTTAATCTTTATTTTGTTAAAAAGTTTATCGTGTATGATTTTGTGGAGTTATTGGTAAATCCTAATTTGCGGAAAACTCGGGTGCATTTTACAGCTATTACTTTATGTGCCTTTCACATTATTGATTTGTTTTTAATTTCATGTTTACTACTTTTTCTTGTACGAAAAGTTTTCGTTCCTTTTCTCTACGAAGCTTTTTATAACGTTGTACACTTGCAAACATGGATATCTGTGTGTATAATAAATAATAAAATACAGTCAAACCCGTTTATAACGAAATCGGTTATAATGAAGCAAAGCTCATTCCCTTTTAGTTGAGTTTTAAAACTATGTTATCAAGAATTCCTTTTCCTTTATGAAGTCTCCTTTAGTCAGAGCATAAGGTGTCGTCCAAATCGACAGTTGGGGCGGGGGTGGCTCAGTCGGTAGCGCGCCAGGCTCGTAATCTGTACTTCCCAGGTTCGAGTCCCAGCTGGGTCAGCGTTGAGACTTATCTCCTCAAAATTCCCCGCCCTGCCCACGGTCAGTAGGGGACACCGATGGCTTGAAAAGGCCGCCGTCCGTCGGATGGGACGTTAAGCCGTGTCCCCGTGTGCGGGAGAGCCATACCCTGTGCACGGGAGAGCCATACCCTGTGCACGTTAAAGAACATGCTGGATGGCCTTGACGGGAGGCTACCATCTGTCTCCCAACAGCTGTTCCAGTGGGTCCCCTCCCCCAACCTTCTCTGAGCCTTCGGGGTCCATGTGACCTGGCTATTTAGCCCATGGTGTGCAAAAAAGTGCCGCTCAGAGGTAAAACAACCCAACCCAAATCGACAGTTAATCCATTTACTCTAATGCAGACGGACTCCTCGGATTTCAGTTCCTCTGTGACACAGAGTGTTCAGGCCCCTTCCGTAGGTGGGGAAACATGTGTACCGACCTGTGAGGGGTCATTAAGATGTTGAGAGTGAGTCGGTTGAGTTGTTTAAATTTTGAGCGGCATTTTTTTGCACACCATAGGCTAAATGGCCAGGTCACAAGGACCCCGAAGGATCAGAGAAGGTCGGGGGAAGGGACCCACTGGAACAGTTGTTGGGAGACAGATGGTTGCCTCCCGTCAAGGCCATCCAGTATGTTCTGTAACGTGCACAGGGTATGGCTCTCCCGCACAAGAGGGCACGGCTCAACATCCCATCCGACGGACGGCGACCTTTCCAAGCCCATCGGTATCCCCCTACCGACCGAGTGCTGAGCGGGAGTTCTGCAGAGATAAATCTCAACGCTGACCCAGCTGGGATTCGAACCTAGTAACTGCAGATCACGAGTCTGGTGCGCTACCAACGACCCCCCCCCCCCTCCAAAGTGAGTCGGTAAAGAACCCTGGGTGTGATGAGAAAAACCCTTATTTTCTGCTTTAAACACTCTTATTTTTACATTTTAGTCTATTATTTGTAGTTAAATACAGATTATATTTCCATTTTTTTCTTCAATCGATATAGAAAATTTACGGATATAACGAAGTTTTTAAATTGTCCCTTAAAATTCGCTAGAAGCGAGTTTGACACCATAATTTTGTTTTACGCATCTCAGGCACGTTTAAATTTAAAAATACGATTTTTTTGCAATTTCTAAAAAAATCGTGGGCTAGTTAAGGGATTAATGTAACCATAATGTTCGGCATGTTGTTTCTTTTAATCTAAAATTCTCGGTTCCGATTATTAAAATTTCCCAAATGGAGGTTATGGCCCCCTGCGCCTTTCGTCCGGACTTTCGTGGCGTTGTTTTTATCATGTTGATTATGACTGCCGTCCCGTGGCCGAGTGGTGGCACTCTTGGCTACTGATCTAAGGGACCTGGGTTCGAGCCCCGGGTAAGGCATTGGATGTATGTGTTGTATTTTCTGCTGAGGGCCTGCCATTCTCTCAGATTTTCTACTGTGGCATATAAACTGACAGGCTCCTGTCAGACCTCTGTGGCAAGCAGCTGCTTGAGGGGATATTTTTTTTTTATTATGATGTGTGCATATGCAGAGAGAGAGTTACTACACGTGTATTTGGCCCAGAGGAACCATAATTAAGTAATTGCACTTTTTTTTCCCCTAAGCTGCAATTTAAGTATAATGTTTTACTGCTTCGTGCCGACTTAAATTTCATCGTGTCCCATTCTTCTGAAGAGGACTGAATTCAGTTGCTTGCTTGATGGATTTTATTCTGTCTGCTGAGCTTTGAATTCTGTCAGTTGATTTCAGTTCCGCTAGTCTCTGCATTTAAAAAGGCTGAACACGATATCTTAGGAATTTCTCCGTCTATTAATAGTAAAATCGCAAAATATATCTTGAACTAATTTCACTTCAAAGTGAGTTTTTTTTCACTTTTTGCTTTTCGAGTTCTTTTGCAAAACCCACCTGGTTAAATATTTCCAAGAATACGCCCCATTTCATCGTTTCGGCTTTTGAGATTTCAGTTAAGGTCGACCTTTGACCTGACTCCGAAGACATTTAACACCTTCGTCGTCGCAATGCAGCTTCTACATTTTTTTCTTTTCCAATCATCTGCTACCAGCCATCGCGAAAATGTGGAAGTAAGATAAACACACTTCTGAGTCGTGTTTGCCCACTCAAACAAACAATCCTCACTTCCACGCGATAGGTAGTTCCACCATCGAGTCCGTGCGCATATCGAAAAGTAGGTAGCTGCTTTGGGGAGAGGGGGTGGGGGAAGGGGGGGATGGCAATAGTAACCATTTTCTCCTCGAGACAAAACAGCCGAAACTCGTTGTAAATCAGCTGCGGGGAAGGCAAGTAACCCCTCGTGCGCACGCCAAACAGTTTCAGCATCTTCGTCGGCGTGATACCCGTGCGCTATGATTAACCGTCGCTTGTAGATTCAGCCAATGGCGTCTACGCTTATCTACCTTCACGGCAGAGGAAAAGAACGGATAGCAAACAAAGGGGGGGCCAGGGATTCATAGATCTTGGCTCGCGCACAGCTCGCTGCCGTCACGCAGCGCTTTCCCTAATCTATGGTCGCCGAGGAGACGCTCATCACTAATTAGCGGCACTTCTTATCGGCTGGGAAAGTGCGCCGAGAAGGGGGTCAGGGCGGAAAGTTTAAATTGTAATTGAAGTGCGAAATTAAAAGATAAAATATGAAGAATGGCGCGCAGAGGTAGATCATCATAAAACTCTTTCCCGCCTGATTTACGATTTTCGCCGGCTAAATTACGTCATTAATTTCCCGCCCCGCGAGTGGCCTCTTTTCCCGCCGAGGCGACACACGTTGGCGCGAAAGGTAATAGCTTCATTTCCAGCTGGGTGCTCGAGCGAAATCCCCGCGAGAAGGGATTCTGGATCGAAGAAGGGAGAGGACTGCTGGAGAACAATTTGTAAACACCTCAATCCTCTTCCCTTTTTCTCTTTCTGTACCTTTATTTCCCGGAACGCTGAAGAATCAGACTCCCCCTCTCCCCCCTCTGGGGATCATCTATCCTCACGCTAACGCTCATCTATCCTAAAGCAAACAAAACCTCCTCATCAAGCCACTTGAACGTTTAATTTAATGTCCAAAATTGCCTGTACCTTGGCTTTACTGTAAACCTCCTGCATGAAATCAATTATTATTTTTATTATTACTATAAAAAATTTGTGCATGGAAGAGAAGGGTGTTTTCTGATATTAATAAAGGATTAGCCCCCACCCCCCACCCCATGTGAAAGCTCGCAGTGATATTCGATACCATGGCTGCAATACGCAGAATGATCCCATCACTAGCACATGGACTTCACCATGAAAGGTGGTAAGCAAAAGTCCCTCTAATATCGTTCCTTAGAACTTAAGAAACATATCCTTGGACACTTCGCAGCCTTTGTAAAAATAACACACTGTGTTGCCTGGCAACGTGAAGAGGTTTCCCGAGGAAGTTTTTCTCCCTCTGTTGCCGATGACGCAGAGTTAATGTTATCTTAAAGCGATTTGAATTGTCAACGGGTTATTTTGAAGTCAGTGACGTTTTCATAGATTTTCATACATTCATTTTAGAAATGGAGTAATGGGTTCCCTCAGTCGATAGTGCTTTGGATCAGACTGATCTTCATAGGTTTGAGACCACATCTACCTACGTTCAGATATTCTCGCTAACCCCCACTCTGTGGTCGGGAAGAGGGGAGACACCGATGGAAATGCCGCCGTCCCTCCGATGGGACGTTAAGCCATACGCTGTGCACGTTAAGGAACACACTAGATAGCCTTGATGGGATGCTACCATCTGTGTCCTAAAGCTATCCGTTGAATCCTCTTCTTTTAACCTTCTCTGAACTCTTGGGGTTCTTGTGACCTGTCCAGTTAGGTGTGCACAAAGTGATGCTCCGAGGTAAGAAAAATTCAACCATACATATCCCAGATTAACTAAGAAACAGATCAATAACAATGTGGTTGTCAAACAATTATTAGTTTCATTTCGAAGCCTCAACTTTTAACACATCGTCTGCATCTGTGTTACGAACTAATAATCAGGAGATGACATCTTTTGAATGTTAAAACTCTCTTTTCGAAGGGCTTCTGACGTCACGTGCCCTGCTGACTTTAAAGGTGCCATTCTTATTCTCTGCAATGAAGTAGAAATGAATAATCTGGGTGAATTTTAAATTTCCCACCTTCGGTTCTGTGAACTGCAGCATCATAGAAAAGGTGATGCAAAGATGCCTCTCCTCCCAGCGAGATTTCTATCTTTGCAAGATATCTCGGCAACAGAAGACAGTTTATTCCTGCTATCATCAACCAATAATAAACAGTTGAGTAATTCAAAACAATAACATTTATTTGTTAAAAATCATGTTAAGGGAAGGCAGCCAGTGGGCAGTTGCGCTATTATTAAAATCACTTAACACCGCTGGAGAACTTATTTCGTAGGGCAGGTTACTTACAAATGAAAAAAAGTCGGACGTATCGATTATTTAGTCTCACAGGACATCTCGGCCCACAGAAAATCGTCTTTCCTTCGCCTTGGAACTTTGTCTTCCCTTTCTCCTACCTCTGACTCATTTATTTATACACCCAACAACCATGGTGCTGTTAGGGCCAGGCCCTTCTGGACCAGGTTCAGTTAAAAACAATACAAAAAGTATAAAGAAAAACAAGAGAATATTTTAAATATTATTCATATCAAGCATATTAGTTGTCATTATTCAATGAAGTGTCATAGTTAATTAATTTAATAGTTTTATGCTTAATAGTAAAATAAATAAATAATAGTTTAAAGTTTGAAAATAAAGATCTGAATAATAATGATATATTTAATATGTGCATACATGTTAGACTTATTCACTATCAAAGTCAGGCGGTGAAGGAACAAATTTCGGTTACAGAACGTTAGAGTAGAAAGATTGAATTTAATAAGTGTAAATAAAGAAATTGAAATCTGATTGGTTTGCCCTTCGGTCAGGTGACATGTGCACCGTCACCCACACGAGGTCAACTCGCCGCTGTCCACTGGCTCCCCTCGCTCCCTTCACAGGGTAAGGAATACCTATGCCCTTCTAGTGCTTGAGGATACACATTCGGCCATTGCATGGACCACACAGAGACAGATTGATGACGTCGGTTTCTTGTTTTTGGTTCCACAAAATGGAAGTACGTGAAGTAAGGTTCGGCTGCCAGATCTTCATCATTTGAAAAACCGAAAATTCTCAATTTGCCATTTTTTCTTCTTATATTCACTTCTCGTTCATAAAAACTTTTCCGTGATCTTTCGTTAGAATTGTTCGATGTTGGTTTGTTTTTATCTCTGAGGAGCACTTTTGCGCACACATTGGGACAAATGGCAAGGTCACAAGGACTCCGAACTGAGTGGGGATTCACTGGACAGCTGCTACGAGACAGATGGACGGTTAGGAGATGACGACATGAAAGCCATTCAGCGTTTTCTTTAGCATGGCTCACAGCACAACAGCTGAAGGATTAATGTACAACTGACGGCGTCCTTCCCAAGTCTCATTGCTGTCCCCTTTCCTGACCAAGAGCACGATGGAGATTAATCGCAACGTTCGCACAGCTGGGACTCGAACCTGGGGACTTCAGAATACGAGCATGGTGCACTTTTCATTGATGCAATTCTCTTTGTAGGAATACTTATTTTGAAAGTCCTCTATGATTACTTAGGTAAAAAAAAAATGTTTTAAAATATCCTACAAGTGCTTTTCGCTCGTCATTTGTCGTTTTGTCAAAACAATTGTTCCGCCATATCTTTTGAATGCGAATGCGAAACTTGAATACCTTATATGTCAAATGAAAGCGTGTGAAGTGGAGAATACCATAGGATATAAAAAGTTCCCTCCTTCCCTCCTAAAAAACGGGAAATATGAAAACAATTGTTCTTTCGAAAGCGAGGGCAAAAAGTAACAGGCTATGAGTCAAATGAAAGCGTGGCATGGGGCTATAAAACTCACAGGCTATAAAAATTCCCTCCGTGCTTTCTATCCCCACCAAAAAAGTCCAAAATATGCGAAGAATTGTTCTACTTTATCTTTCGAAAGCGAGGGCCGAATATAAGCCGTTGTATGTCAAATGAAAGCTCGTGACATGGAGAATGTTGTAGAAAATAAAAACATAACTCGTCCACTTCCTCTAGATTTCTTCCACCCTAAAAAGGGAAAATATGAAAACAATTCCTCCGCTTTTCTTCCGAACGCGAGGGCCTACAATTACGAGTTAGGTGTTAAATGAAAGCTCATGCGAGGACTGTCATACCACTATCATTCATTTATTCTTATTTATTTGTGCGGTTTATTGTATTTTTGTTTTTGTAGATATTTTTTATGTATTAAGTGTGTTCTTGGAAGTGCTGTTGTGGGGATGTGACTCAAAGATGTTGTTTTCGGTTCTGAGATAGCTGCCTGCATTATGTGACGAGGCCGAGAAGCGTTTCATGGCCTTTTTACAACGAGCCTGAGGCGCGAGTGTCAGCGCATGAGGCGAAGCCCGAATAATGAAACAACAATCTTGAGTTGGACTGTCTCTCAAACAGGAAGGACGTTTGGACACGTGTCAAAAGGACGCCGCCCTTACTCAAAGGAAACCCTTAAGGAGAGAGTTCGGTTCTGAGTTAGAATCAAGATTCTTGGTGAATCTGATACAGTTCTGTGGATTCAGAGTGAACCACATTGTAGGCAAAGGTTAATTTTCCTTTCGCCGAGTTTGAGGTCGGTAAAGTCAGAATCTGCAAAGTGTGCGGTTCTCCACTTCATTGTGCAATTGTTTGCAGCAGCAAAGAAGCAAATGTCTACGAAGTTGAGAGCATCCCCAGCACGTAATTGTATATAGTGTTAACAAACTCTGTCGTCCCTATACAACTCTCATTTGTGAATTGTTGGACATATTTTCATACTTGGCGCAGCAAGTCTGAGGCATACGTCGGTACGGGTGTAACAGCCCACGAACCTGCCATTTCACCGAAGTAAGAGGGAAGGTAATTAAGGAACAAATTCATCGTCCTCCGGCGGCCACAACATTTGGCCCAGTGTATCGCATCCGGAGCGGAGGAGTCCATCACAAGGACCTTCGTAGCCTACTTCGAATTATACCCCCCCCCCCCCATCATTCATCTTTCTCCCGAAAAGGGGAAGAAATTTAGGAGGGTGGTCGACTTTAACGAGTTATATTAGATCAAAGCTTGTGACGTCGCCAATGTCCTCAAACACGAATCCAAAGAGAGTGGGGGGGGGGGAAATAGGGTCGAAGTTTATGATTCATATGAAACGGGAATTTCTAAAGACAGGTGTTTTTAGTAATAAAGAAAAGGGTATAAATATATATATTTTTTAATTTACCTTGCCATGTGCGCTCTTAAAAGAAAAAATAAAACTAAAGCCTATCGTTGGTGCACTCAGTTACTGAATTTTTATTCATTTCAGAGGAATTTACCTACTCAACAAAATAGCAGGAGCCTTGTCTTCTGTCAGGTTTTGATGCGATACCTGGATACCCTTTGAGTGAAACTTTTCTTTCTCCCCTCACTGAGTGAAAAGGCTATTGATGGCTAATGAATCAGCAAGACAGGTTGATGGTACCTGATCGCCTGTGATCGGGCCCCTTTCCGGCTCAGCTCGATTGATCAAGGAGCGCGAGGGACCAGGAGGTCAGCGCCGGACGTCGTAGGGCCCGTAGAAGGTCAAGAGAGTTCTGAACGAGACACTGGCTGGAGCGGACACGAAGAGTTTGCTCGGTGAATAGATATTCACGAGAGGTTTTCCTCTGTTAGGTGCGTAGAGTCGCAGCCTGTTAAACAATCTGAATATGATTGTAGCCAACGTCAGTGCTCGGGGAGATTCTGTATATATTTTCCATAATAAACCTTTTGTTATTGTTTTAAATTTGGAGTTAGTTATCTTGCAGCAATTCTCGAACGTCGAAAGCCCAATACAGAACGAACCAAAACCTACGTCTTTACCTGTGGGCGCCGTGGATGAATTATATTCTACCAACAACAGGAACCAACATCTTCCTTTGAAGTGAACACGAACTCGGTGATTGATTGATTGTACCATCAATGCGTTTTAGGTTTATTTTCGACTTTTAGGGCGCATGGGAAAAGATATATATTTTTTTATTTATTTATATTTTATCACTGTTTTTTTGATGAGCCTACTTCTGATCGCATCGAAGAGTATCACTCACTGAAACAGGGCATCGAAGTTTTTGCGAGAAAGACTCACCCCCACTCCCCACCCCTACGATCGATAATAATCACTTCTAAATGGAACTAGTGGTTATTTATAAACTCTAAATATAATTGATTAATAATTCATTTTTCAACTCATTGTTTCTGTTAAAGTTAAAATATTTTAAGTGCAGTTTTGGCTGTTGATTTTTTTTTATGCGAAATCAATGTTTTTCTAATGGATGTATGATGCAATTTCTATCGATAAACCTGAGAACGGTTCCATTTAACAAATGCCATTGTTGCAGATCAGGCTCTAGATGGAGAGAGGGAGGAGGAGGAGAAGTTGGGATAGATGGATAAAAATCCTACCATGGACTCGAGAGGCTGACAGTGTGGGATGTGATAAATTTGAATTTCAACTGAAAGCAATCTGATAAAAAAAACTTTTCTGTTCAAGAAACAGGAGCCGTGATAATGAAAAACAATCAAGAGTAAAAGCACCTTATGCTGCGCGGAACACTTAATCACTTTGTAATTAATAATTTATGGATTTTTAAATGGAAGCTTCTAGGGTGTGATATATGGCACTTTACATAATTAGGCATGCTTTTGAAGCTCGTGAAGATTTATTTCGTTTTTTTTTTTCATATTTTTTTCTTTTATGAAAAAAAAAACGCACATATCAAGAATTCATGATGGATGCTTCGAGAGTATTTAAAACATTGTTAATGACAATGTCTTTGTTGTTCTAGTGCCTTGCTGATAAGACATCGTTTGGCGAATGAGGACATGCAATCGGAGACTGACTCAGGTAATCTATTATCGTCGCTTATTTTCTCGTTACCTGGACGTTAAACGATAGTTCCATTAATTACCCCTCCCTCACCTATCGCGTTTCTTTTTTTGGTCATTCTTTGAGTGGTGGAACTAATGTGTGCGCATTTATTTCAATTAGGTTTTCTTTTTATTTATATCCTTACGAAGTCTAAAGTTTCGCTAACGACGAAGCTTTCTCTACGGCATAAGATCGAAATAGATTCCAAGGAAGATTTTCCAATTAAGATTTAACTCTTGTTGAATGAAGTGTTCTTTTGGCCGTTTGCACTTTAACGGGAGAATCGTAGGAGAGGCAATAAAGACTTCGGAGGAGGAATCTTCGTCTTCTGTCGAGAATTTGCTGGGGCTGCGTGTTGGTAGCTAGCTTTAAGTAATTAATTTGAAGTAATAATCGGGATCGTTTGTGAGGATATCATTGGTCATGCGTGAAATTCGGTGGTAGCCGAGAAAATTAATGGTGTATGTCACCACCGAATACATATATTTGCGATAAATCGGCATTAATAATTTTTTTTCGCGTCGTCCCCGAGCTGCATCCTTGTGAAAATGTAAAATCTTTCCCCGTCTTTAGTAGGCTCCATAGCAACAACGCAAAGATTTCGCAGACGGAACTTAACGCGCCTCCAGCAAAGAGAGGAATGATGATACGGCCTTCATTTTTAACAGTTAATGACAAGTTTAGACAAGCTTTCAAACAAGTCTCAGCTCGTTAACTTCGCAGGGACGAGTGCAAGTCTACAGATACGTGTGAAGAGCTCTTTGAACGCCCTCCGTAATCAGTTGTATTGTTTATAAATAATTATATGTAAGAAGTTTTGTTTTACATATCTGGTAGCCGAGTGATTAGCCTTCGTAGATGCGATGTAAATGGGCCCAGGTTCGAGCCCGAAATACGGCATGGATCTTTTTTTCTTGGGATTGTTCTTCTGTTGATGTCTGCCTTTACTTCAAAGACCTTTTCTGTGTCACATTACAATGTCAGGCTCCTATCAAACCTCTGTGGCATGCAGATACTTGAGAGGTAATTAATTCCTTTCATTTTGAGATCAATTTACTATTGCAGGAAATTTGACTTCTGCATTATTTTAAATTAAAAAATGAACTCTTAATATAATCGAGGTGGTCGAAGACTTGGTGGGGACCTGGGTTCGAGTCCTAAAGAAGCCTTAGATGCTCTTATGTTGTCTGTCTGCTGAGGTCTCGCCTTCCTCATAAATCTTCTTGTGGAAATGATTTTACTGAAAGCCTCCTGTCAGACCTCTGCGAAAAGCAAGCGCTTGGAAGATGATTTATTCAAATTTTTAGTATACTTGGTTAGTTATGTCATATGTTTAGTTATTTACTTGTTTAGAAAACTTAGTTCAGGATTATTTCAGTACATGAAGTTAGACTTAAAACTCGCTTGGCTAATAGTTATTTTTAATTGTTGCTTCGAATGTTTCTGTTTTCAAGAATTGAAAGGAGATGTCGCTACTTCCTATCCACATCTAAACTGATGGCAATGACGAGATCAAATCAAAACGACTGAGTGTAAGCTCTTAAAATTATCGAATTGAGGTAACTCTGATGAAGTTAATAAATATCTGCTCAAGAATCAAGAAGGGTTATTTTCTGTCTGGGTTGCGCTTTTATGCTCAAAATGGGCTAAATGATCTGATCACCACCAATCACTCAGAGAAGGTTTGGGAAGGGAACCCACTGGACAAGTGTTAGGGGACACATGGCAGCCTCCCTTTAAGAAGAGCATCTAGTATATTCTTTAAGATGCACAGGGCTCTCTTGCACGTAGGCTACGGTTTAAGATTCCATCCGACGTCCTTTAGAAGTCGACCCATGTAACGTCTCTCACCGAAGTCCACCCTTGGATTAGGGGACGAAAAAGTCCACGAGGATACAATTGGCGACTCGATACTGAAACTATGAAGTAGCCAACCTGTCCTGCTCCCACCTCCTGAGCACATCGATTTAAAGGAGAGTAAAGACGCCATCAAAATCCCTCTCAGCAGTGCTCGAGATCGTTCTCAATGTCTTCGCAATTATTTCTTCACAGGGAATGGCATTGAAAGGCTTTCGATCAACCGCCTTTTTCATTTCCAACTTCTGCACCTAATTCCCTCTTCGTCTTCTGAGGCCAAGAGAGCCCGTTTTAGTACCTCCCCCTCCCCCTCTTTCGACACTCTAGCTCGAGATGCAACTCCTCATCTGCCCGAAACTCTTTGCAAACTTTCATTTGTGACCTAACAACTTTTGTTGCAACAACCGAAGCTAAAACTTTTACTTGCAGGAAAAGTTTCGTCGCCAATCTCCACTCTCTCTTCCCTTCAGCACTCCCCCCCCCCCACAAACACATCTCCCCAGAAGCTGACCAGAAAACGTGGAGACGAAGGAGGTGGGGGGATGGTAGGATGACCGTGAGATTTACCTCTGCTCGATCCGCCCAAAGGAACGAAAAAAAGCAGGGGGTCATAAAATGCGCCACCCGTCAGTGACTTGGCGGTCGTAAAACAGCGTCGGAAACATGCGAAGCAAGCTGCCTCGAGCAATAACGAGAGCCTCGAGTCTCTCCCCACTGTGGTTGCTCTTCCCCCCCCCCACATCTCCCACGACAGCTGGGACCCTCTAATTACTTCTTCTTTTGCCTCCTATGCTACTGCAAGCCACCAACATATGAGACAAGTCTCACGGCCAACTTCTACAAGCAAAGGGGTTCCTGGTCACAGACCGTAACCCTCGCTGCTGTGTCTTACCGCACGCGGTCGGCCGTCTATTGATTAGTGACATTCACCCCGCGACACCAGCCATTCACTGATAGAGAGGCCAACACTCGGCAAATGCCCGGCTCTTAATCTCGCGGCAAACGATGATGCCCCGAGATGCCATTCGCGGCATGAGAAGAAGACGCCGGCCACGGAATGAAGAGAGGAGAATGGAATGAATGGAGACTACGAGACTGCGCAGTAGACCCTTCAACATTCTTATTCGTCGCAAGTCAGATGTTAATCGGCCAATCAAATGAGCCAATAACATTTCAGTCTGTTGTCAATCAACCAATGGCCTTTGAAGACTGTAAGACGTCAACTGCTGTTGCTCACAGTCAAATTCGACTTTCGAAGAAAACAAAACACTTATGGCAATGAAATCATTAAAAGTGTTAAAAACACGTTTCTCAATAAAATCGGTCATCATCTTTTGCCACTTTCGTCATGCGCACTAGAGATCGTGTCTATTGAGATTCTACCTAGCGAATGTTTCTTTTTCCGACGAGAAAAGAGGGCGCCTGATATCCCCCCCCCTCCCACCAATCACGGACCTCCTCACTTGGACTCTATTCACCTCTACAGATTGGCAAACGACAGCGTCGTCCATGACGTCATTATCAGTCGTGACACGCGCACAAGCTCGCGACTTCCTTTTCGAAGAGTTTTTGTCTCCTGCCACTTCTCTATTTCTCTCTCGTAAAAAAAAAAGGAATCGCTATTGATTCATCATCTCTCTAAGATGAGTATTGAAATCGGTGTCATCCACAATACGGTGACTGATCTTTACGGAATGCGAGAATAATTTTTTTTTTGCGATGAAAACGTCTTGAAATGCGTTTGCATCTCAACGAAGAAGAAAATCACGGAGAATGAGCTATGAGAGAGGGATGAATTATCAGTTCATCACTCACTACTTGAGAGATGAAAGCAAAGAGGCCTCTCGGACGAGATCGAAAGAATCGTGGTGAGGATAATTCGTCATCGAGAGACCTTGCCAGCAAGACAACAGAAAGATCTTCGTCTTGTCCTGTGCAATCTGTTCCCCGTGCGATGGAATTCATACCCACGAAGATCGGTGGCATTTCGAAGAGCAGCGGCCTCTCATCTCGCAGCAAGAGGGATGGTGCGCGAGGGGAAAAGAACAGAAGGCTGACAAATAAATGGAATGTGCCACCAACTGTACCGACAGAGTCAAATGCCCCCCCCCCCCCTTCTAACCCTATCGTAGGTGTTGAAGATTTGCGATGATTGAAAGCGATTCCTGAGAAGAGGACCTCGTGACGTATCTCTGAGTAAACGAAGATTGTTTGGGCTATCGCGAGCTTTCCGTTCGAAATTTTGGTTTTTAACTGAAATTCGTGACGATTCATTTTTATTGTCAGATATTAATTTGAGGGATTGGATTTCAACGGATACGTTTCATGATAAGAGACTATAATCCTTTCAGAGTGGCTGAAAGGTGTGTTTAAACAGCAGCATCCGCTCCAGTGTTGAGAGAGCTGCACAACAGAGCCAGAGCAGAGAGTGACAATTGGTCCCGCTAACAATGCCCACCCGACGTGTGACAGCGAGGCAACAAACGCCACCAAGAGTGCATTGTAACTGCCATTCGTCGTTTTATAGAGCTATTTGGGACGCGACTAATTATCGTGACCGGGTGCTCCACCCACATCATTTCCGGCTACACGGCGCGCTACTAAAACTTTCCCTGGCCCCAGAGCAGCAGCGAGATCCACCTGCATAGGAACAAATAAAGCCATATTTATCGCGGGTCTGCCTCTCACGAACAAGGCGAATTTAATGAGACTATTATCCTCAGTGGTAGGGGCAGCGGCGTTAAGGGCTTACAGCCTCGCTCTCGGGGGACTGTGGTGGTCGGTAATAGGATAGATGTGTCGGATGTCGTTGGGGGAGAGAGTAGGAGACAGCCCGTCGCCTGTAAGGGGGGGATGGAGAGGGGATCTCAGTTGCCTCTCAGAAGAACATCAAGGGATTAAAGTTGATATGTGTTATCTTTTCTGACCAAGATGAGAGGGAGAAACAATGTGAGGGGGGGAGAGAAAATTTAAAGGGATTCGGTGGAGTGAGCGAGAGGCTTTGGGGGTAAAGCCTAAGAAAGGGAGAAACTTTTTTTTCTCCTACAGATATCAGCTGTGCAGTGAGCCCAAAATTGAAGGAATGTCGGTTGGCTTCTTTGGAAAGGAAAGAAATTGTATTTTGACATCAGTTGTTACGGAAAGAAATAGACTTTGTCGAGACTGCTTTGTGGGGGGGTGGGATTACGTGTTGATTTCGCACGAACTGTAGTTGCGTTGGCATCATTCCATCTGATCCCCTTTCTAACTTTATATAGCCGAGAGACACATTTTATAGGGAGAGCGCTTGGTTTCAATAAGTTCAGAAATAAAAGTTACGAAAATTAATTTTAAACGACCATAGAATAAACGGGCGGGATTGGCTGAGGCCGTAGCGCGCCAGACTCGTAATGTGAAGTTCCCCATGTTCGAGTCTCACCTGTGCCAGCATCGAGATTTATCTCCATTCCTCGGTGAGAAAGGAGAAATCGTCCATGGGCTTGGAGGAAAGGCAGCCGTCCGTCGGATGGTTCGTTAAGCCGTGGCACGCTGTGCGGGAGAGCCGTGCCCTGTGTACATTAAAGTAAACGCTTTATCTGCCTCCTAACAGGTGTCCAATGGGTCCGCTTCTTCTAACTTTCTCTGAGCCCTTGGGGTCTTTGTGACCTGGCCATTTAGCCCATAGTGAATTAATTTGGAAGTTACAAGTGACATGGTATTAACTCGTGTAGGGAGATGTAAATTAAAAAGTCTTTAATAAAATTGTAATAATTTCAGAAATGTTATTTTAAAAAAAGAATATTAATATAGGATGTATAATATATTTAAGTGATATGAAACGTAGAAAGGAAAGAAATCCCGTGTCAGAGCCACCTAGCGTGTTCTTTAGCATGCACAGAGTTATTGGAGTGACGGCGGGCGATCCTCCTAAGCCTTTCTAGCTGAGGAGGGTAAGAGCGAAGAATCGCAGCGGCGCAGTGAGAAGAAGGATGCTGCTCTTCGGAAGCTATCTCCACTTAAAACAGATGATTAATAGCAGACGATTCGTGTTGTTTTCAGAGAAATTTCCGCTTGTTTCGTCATTAATGGTGGCTCACTATCCAACTGGCAACTAAGCAATAGGGGAGGAAGAAGAGTTAAGACTTGATCCCAATGAGAATCGATTGTGCATGCTGGAAGTGGAGTGAGGAGGAGGGGGGGGGGCTCTCTCCGTATGTTCTTCTTATCTCTTCTTCTTACACATTTTCTGGCCGAACTGGAGACTTCATTATCAGCGTAATACAAGCCAAAAGTTCTCCCCCCCCCCTCACCTTTTCATTTTTGTTTCGTGGGTTTGATCTGCTGGCGAACAAAGATTCATCCGACAGAGATAAGTGGCTGCTCGTGGTGGTTGCTGTTCGTAAGGAGAGGGGGCGGGGAGGAACTTGCGGGAGGGGCAGTTCGGCTCCTACTAAGTTGCACTTTGCTAATAAAGGAGCGAAAGCGGCGGGAGGCGCTCGTGGTGGCTGCTTTCTGTTGGCTGTCTGCAGAAATTTGATTTCCTCAGAGATGAATGTGAGGGGGTGACCCATTGCGCGTGGGCACCTGCATATCGAAGGGATCAACAGAGGAGAGCAACAGCATCTTCTTTGTTGCTTTCTTCTGGAGTGCAAAAAAAAATTTGGGAGACTTTCTTCCGTTTCGTTTTCGCTAATGAAAAATATTCAGAAAGACGGGAAAATCACCAAATCCGCTGTTTTTTATTAATTGACTTTCATTTTTTTTTTGTTGAGAAAGTGTTAAGAATTTAAACCGATGATTTATTTTGGTCTTAATTTTTAAGACTGTTGCGTGAATTTTTGAGAAATCATTTGATTTATAAGAAAAAAAAAATTGAAAAAGGAAATAGTTCTATCTTTGCTATTTAAAAAATTATAATTCGTAAAGTGGTAATTATTCAGATTTCCGTTTTCTTAAGAATAATAAAAAATGGAAAAACAAAGTTTTTATGAAATGGGGGGCGGGTAGTCAGGAAGCATTTTCGAGGACCTCATTTAAATTTCTTGATGAGGCGTAATAAAATAATTGTGGGAAATAAAAATCCGAAACCTGATGGAATGTTTTCCATTTTCTGTCGATAAAGTCAATTGTCCCATTGTAATGAAACAATAAATGGGTTAGGAACAAGTGAATAAATCCAAAAAATGGCTTCTTGAAATCTTCTAAATTTTTTACCTTTGTAGAATTTCGCGAAAAAAAGAAGTGGGGGGGGGTGGAAACGATAAAAATATTATATATAATATATCATATATACAGGGTGAATCTGAAAAAGTGGGCAAAACTTTACGGGGTGGTAGAACGCAGCTATACGAGCAATATTCGTCATAGAATGTATGGTCGGAACGCAAGCGGTGAGAAGTTAAAAGGTAGTTTTCCACTGTCACATTTAAAGAATGAACACAAGAAGGAGAGGAGATACTTCAGAAAACATTTTATTAACAGGAATGTAATTGAGGTACATGCTCAAAGAAATTGCTCAAAAGAGCATATACGCCATTTCGTGGTTAGTATAACCAGCCATCCTCTCGGCAATCCACGGTAGAAATGCCGTTGGGTGCGAGGACCGACCCTTTTATACCATTTCCAACGCCACCTAGCGGCTGGCCGTTTGCGTTCCGCCCATACTTTCTATGACGAATATTGCTCGTATAGCTGCGTTCTACCACCCCGTAAAGTTTTGCCCACTTTTTCAGATTCACCCTGTATATCGATATTTCGAAACTCTCGGAACTACTTTCCACTATTTTCAATCGAATTAGGTAATTTAGTTAATTTATTAAGATTGATTTAATTCTCTCCCTGAATAGCAAAAGATTCCGATGGCTTATAATTCCTTTTAAAGGGAAACAACAGAATAATTGGAAATGCAAAACTACAAAGAAAAAACTTCCAATAAACAATCCGTTTGCTTATGCAAATAATGAAATAATGCCTATTTTTAAATTGCGTTTAAGAATTACCTACACCCCTGTGGGAAATATGGAATGATCGTTTTCAAAGGGAGATTCTTATGGTACACTATTTCAACGCCCTCCAACGATGGAAATTCAAATTAATGGAAGATTCGAAAATGGAAAGAGTGTTATTTTAAAAGTACGACAAAATGAAAACAGCAGTTCATTTATGAAAACTGAGCGTTAATGAATAATATTTTGAAAAAAAACTTTCATTAAGAAAGCGTTTCGAAAACTACTATTATTTGAAAAGATTATCAGAATTCAACAATGAGCTCAACGTTGTCGAGGAAAAGCGCAGATTTTCTGTCTCCCTCCACCCACGTTTATTCTCTTGTTTAAAAGAAAAGATTAATAAAAAGCAGAGGAGAAATGTCATCTTATTCATTGTAATAATTATCAGATATAACGTTTAAAATTCCAGGTTTGTCGTGAAGGTTTAGGCCTGTTTAACAACTAAAGGGAAAAAGAGACGACGAAATATCTCTTATCGGGCATCTTCATAACCTTTCCCCCCATCGGCCCTCTCCCTCCATCACCCGACCTCCCTTCAAAGATAATGGCAGCCTCTATTGATGACAGAGAAGGGGGTCCTTGGGGGAAAGGATTCATTCTCCTAACTGGGGTCATCGCAGAAATAGTTTTTCCAGTCAATAACATTTCGCATTTTGAAAAATTCGCTTTCTGAAATTCCCGTTCGCCGCTAGCGAATGACTGGATCCCACTGGAGAGAAGGACGACAAGGACGCCGCGGCCCTCTTCAGCTCACGAGCAGAGCACGAACGAAAATGTCGTAAAGCAGACGATAAATCGTTGTGACAAGTGTTTCGACCCCACAGAAAGCTCATCCCGAGGAAAACAAAGAAAAACCAGAGGAGAACAATAAAATGGAAATGAAAAAGATTCCGCTGACAAGAACAAATGGTCGTATATATATATATATCTGAGGGAGGGGGGGGAGGAATGGGAAGGTGAGAAGGGACGACGAATCTCGTGCATACAGTGGGTTACATAAAAGATGGCGCATTGGTCTCTTGGTTTGCAGTGGCCGGTTTCCACAGTTTATGGGCATCAGGTGCGCTTGATCGCCACGTGATCACGCGAGCAGCGTTGTCTTATGCCGTGCACGCGCGCCCAGGAACGGGTTCCGACGACGTACGGGTCACTTGAAAGGAAGCCGCCGACCATCCATCACGGACCATACGGCACCGTCGGGATACGTCACTAGGCAAGTCACGTGAGCCTCGCGGTAAGGAGGAAGGGAGGGGGGGGGGAGATCTACATCTAGCTTGTTTTCCTCTCGCGAGCATCTGCACTTGCCCCCAGGGAGAAGGAATAGCGTGTTTTAGATCTGTCTTTAAGTAATAGTGGAATGATGAAGAAGATAACGGAATTATCGATCGATTGTTGATGCCATTGGATCAAACCAAAAATTTATTAACGTGTAAAGAAATACCCTAAAATCTAGAAGAGATTTGAACAGAAACCCACTTCAATTCTATTAAAGGCATATTCTTTTCGAAGGTACGATGAATCTCATGGACTCAGACAGGAAAAAGAGTTCCGCTGAACATGTCTGACGACCGATGTCAATCTCCTTCCAAAGCCATCCCACACTTTACGTGCAAGGCATGGGTGGTTCTTTTGCACATGGGTCACGGCTTTAGTCATTCCTCACAGGGTAACAGGTAATGCAGACGATGAGATGCCTCGTAACCTCGAAAATGCCATCAATTGCAACACAAACTCAGAAATCTCGTGCTGCGCGTTCGGCACTTTAGGAACTCAGCCATTCACGTGTTTCGAAAAATCGTTCCTATGCATCGTTTCACGCAGAACTGAATTTTCCGGGATTTTTTTTCTTCCTAATTTCCTTACGATTCCGACATTTTTTTAAATTAAAGAGCATCTTGCCTGATGATTGGCGACAATTTCGTAACTGATGTTACGAGATTAGAGTATCCGTTATGCCTGCATCGAGATTCATCACAATCTCCTCCTCATGTCCTCGAGAGAAAGGAGAAACCGATGGGCTTCAAAAAGCTACCGCCATTCGTCAGGCGTTGAGCCGTGGCCCCGTGTGCAGATCTTGTACCTGTTAAGGCACACGCTGGAAGACCTTCACATGAGACTCGTCTGTCTCCTCGCAGCTCTAAGTCTTTGGGGGGTCTTTGTAACCTGGCCTTTAGCTCACTGTGGAAAAGAAGAAAAAAAAAAACTTTCATATTTACACTTTTTCACTTGAGAAAAAAGATTCCCGGAAGTGATCTAAACTTCCAAGATCGCTTCGTCAATTTCTTCACACTAACGAACTTTTCCTTCTCCCCCATCCGGCAACCAAAAAACAACACAATCGCAATCTGCATCATCAAAAAAACAACTTTCTCCACCAAACTCGAAGAATGCCATTTTTATCGTTTGCATCCTTCTTGCCCTCCCTCCCAACTTTCCATTTCCCCCCCTCTTCCCCAACCTCGTGCTCAGTGACTTGTCTCGAGAGCCAGCCCCGTCGCGAGCCGCGTTCTCTCTCTCTCTCAAGCTGTCGCACGCGCCGCGGGGCATCGGTTCAGTCGTGACAACGACCTCTTCTTGCATACATTACCATTGATTAGTGATTAAATAAGAATGTATATTTTATTCATGAATTCACGGCCAGCTTGTGCAAAGCAGAGGAGGAGAGAACGCCACTTGGAAACTGTTAACGAAAAAGTTTTTACTCGGCAATTTGCTGACGAACCCAGAGCGACCTCTACACTCAGCGCACGGCGGAGGAGGAGGAGGGGGCATCCATTCCGAAAAGTGTCTTCTGCATCTTCTGAACAGGAGGAAGACGACTGCGAGCGGGGCACGTGCCGTTCTGAAATCGGAGCTCTTTTCTCTCTCTTGCTATTTTCCCAAACGATAAACGAGGTGGTTACGAAACATCGAGGCAGAAGAAAAAAGAGCGAGACCTTTTAAACGTTTGTTGCTCGAGGGCGGAGAGCGTTTCCGGTGGATGCGGACTGGGATGATTTTGTTTACTTCTCATCATGAAGAGGGAGAAAAAAGGGAAAATAATGATGAGATTAGAAATGGCATTGGATCTTCTGGCAAGAGGAGTTGGGGCAAAGGAGATGGCAACATCCTCACCCCCCCCCCCCCCGCTCGCGACGAAAAAAAATCCGCAATTAATTACAATTAAAAAAATCTAACATCGGGAATAGTCGTAAATCCTCGTTCTATGTAGCAACTTGCTTTTTGCGGTAGATGAACTCGTAGCGAGCCAGCGCATCCCTTGTCACAAAAAGTGGTTTTGTAAATGACACGTGATGTTTATGACAACTCTGGCATTGTTCAGTCCATCAATTAACAATCTTAAAAATCTGAACTGAGAGCCATTGCTATTTCATTTCTAACAATTCTCCTAAAAAAGAGAACCGTTAAAATCTTAACCCCCTCCCCCCACGTCATTCTACTTTCCCTTCTCTGTCGTTTGCAAACAAATATTTGTTTGCGATTTTTATTTCATCAAAATATCTCTTACCAGTACACAGTGTTGCCAATTCACATGTAGAGCTAGACGAAGCTTTTTTAAAAAAAACTGATTTTGGTATGGAAAAAAAAAAGATTTTTTTTTAATGTTTCATAAACAACATTTTCTTTAGATCGCCTACATTCGAGTTTTGGGCAGGTAAAATTATTTATATTATTAAAATTGAAGCATGATTTAAAAAGTTAAATATGATGAAAAAAGATGAAAGAGTGAGCGAGGGAAATCTTTCCAAGAACAAAGTATATTACATAAGCCTAATTAAAACGCTTTTTTTCTAATGATTGTTTGTTTCTGAATGTGTTTGGCTTTGTTTCTTTCGGAGGAATTTTGCGCCCCCTTATATTTATGCCAAGTGCTATTACAGGAACCCTATTCATTTAACATGGAGTTTACAGCTAAGATGGCTTTTTAACTTCATTTCTAAAGGAGAAAAATTTTTGATCTTAAAAAACATAAATTTACTGATTATGCAAAATTAAAAGAAAAAAACGCCAATAAATCCTACCATAGGAAAATTTTATTAATATTTGTTACGAAGTTAAATAGTTAATGGATGCAATGAGGATTTTTATTTTCTCAGAAGATGAAACCTCTTCAGATATATCAATATGACATTCCACTTAAAAATAACTTGTTGGATCATCAATGTCAGCATCTTAATGGATAGCGCTGAATCCATTTAGATCCGCACCAAGCGTTGGCTGAGGTACTCGTGGAAGTTCTGGTCAGGGCTCCTCTGTATAAGCCTAAGAAATCCATGGCACCCATCTGATGCAGATTTCACAATCGCTACAGCCTTCCTTTCATCTCCTACAACCTGATCGAACCACTGAAATAGATTTCACCACTTTAGTACTCTTTCCATTTCGGGTCTTATTTTTTGATTAGGTCCATTGAGTTAAATATCCACTACACTTCGGCATTATCCCACGAGAGCATAAGGAGAGTGAGAGCAAAACTAACAAGTGATTCAAATGGATTTTAAGTTGGATACATCTGATATAAGTTGATTTCATTCCATAGCTGAATCTACTGAGCCCCCCTTGGTCCATTTCGCCATTGTGAGATTTGTGACTGCACACGATGCAAGTGCACAGTTCTAAAACAACAACTAAAGAGACCACGGAGATTGCGTTATATTTATGCTAAGAGATTGTGAACTGAAGAAAGACACGGTTATGGATGCATGCTTTATGGAAGTATGGCTGGACTCGATTGCCCCTCGCTATAGCCTTGATCGGCTTTTCCTTTCAGAGATGGTTTAGTTATGGTAGTGAAACTTGGACACTTTGTAAACAAGATAACAGGAAACTAGATGCTTTTGATTCCAGATGCTTACACAGTATCTTGGGCATTAGATGGTTCAACTTTGTAACTAATGATGAGGTTAGGCAAAGGAGTTTGCAACCTCCTTTAAGCAGCATATTGTGCAGAGAGACTCCGTTGGTTTGGCCATGTTGCCCGTATGAATAATTATAGATTGGCGAATAGGGTTATGAACAGTGTGCCTAAAGGCCTCAGAAAGAGGGGGAGACCTAGGATGCGGTGGACAGACAATGTCAAACAGGACCTTGCTAGAATTGGTGTGCAGTGGCCAGATGCAGTAGATGTAGCTCAGGATAGACTTGCTTCAAGAACTAAATTGCACGGTCTGGTTGGACTTCCGTAGCCCATGGCTGCTTGAGGATGATGATGATGAACACCTGATGGGATTGGATGAAGTAATTCAGCGGAATGAAACACTTAAGAGACAAAGGTTGGATAACAATTTCTCGAATGCGCTTAGAAAGTTAATTTATCGAAATGTTAATCATTTTAAAATTGGTTTAAAGGAAAACGCTGAAAAAAAAGTTTCTAGATTAAAGAAAACCAAATTTCAAGCCATATATAAATTGAAAAATTTTCAAGCTAGATAGAAAGCTTTAAAAAAAAAAAGTTAGATCTAGTTTGAAAAAAAAAAATCTAAATTGGCAATACTGCCAAACACAGTAGCTATCAAAAAGTATGGGAAATGTATCGAGAAGCAGATTTTCAGACTCGGCGAAGCAGAAGACACAGAGGCACGTAATCACGGATGAGAGGACAAATGGAACGGGGTTCAAATATGGGTGTTTTTCTATTCTTTATCTCGACATCCTTTCCATTGTTAATTTAAATATCGTCTTCCAGCTACATCGGTTGGAGGAAGATGATGACCCCTTTGAATGGGTTTTCTCCTTTTGCATCGGGGGTGGTATCAGGTGGAAACTGAATGCAAGGGGTTGGGAGGGTTCATTTTCGTATTCTTTACCCAGTAGGGAAGGGGATGCAATGGGATTGTGGGAGTTACAAATGTGACGTCATATCCGCCACTTCCTTCTTCATTAGAAAATGAATTCCAGCCATGGGTGTACACATTTTTACTATAGAAGTCTTCTCTGGAGGTAGAGTGGCATAGATCTCAGTGAGCATTATTAGAGTGGCAGTTAATGCTTCGATATTTCTCTTCATAGGTTAATGACCCCTCACTCGCTTGTCGAATAGCCTTAGAATCTACGAGAACTGTCGAAGCATCAGCTGCGCAATCCAATTGCCACTCTCCCTACGCCTCTGGTGGAACTACAACACAGCAATTTTCGCGCAAGTTTCTAGTCGAACTACAACACACGAAAGGCTATAAATAGCCTCAGAGTTGTGTTAAAGGAAGAGGAACTCATTGGGCAGCAATTAGCCCGAGGCCTCCATCTGTCTGCTATCTTCAACTCGGCTCGGCGACCGAACCCCGGATGGATCACTTAGCCACACCCCTGTGCTCATCCTTTCTCGATGTGAGCACAGAGTGGAAATTAGCGGAGAAAATCTCGTCTACGACGGAGTGGAGATAGCAGTGACGTAGAAGCTGGGGAGACTGTGCAGCTGACTTTCGTTCTGAGAGATGATAGGGCAACGATGGCACGTGACGAATTTATTGTGATCTGTGTGCGAAAACTGTCGAAGCATCGACTGCGCAGTCTCCGAGTGTCTCCAGTTGCACTCACGGCGCACCTTTGCTGAATATAAGGGCCACTGGGAAGAAAAGGGATATTGGCATCTGGCAACACTGCCTCTCTCAATTGATGCACAGGTAAGAATGGTTGCGTCGTTGTTTAGCGCGTGCAGTCCGCTCTGTCCATCGGTCCTTCTGTTGCTGTTGCGACCAGCGAGCCTTTTTCGCATCGGCCCACGCGGGTCACCCGTCACACACGAAAAAGATTGAAATCTGGCAGCTACGCCGAGTGTCGGCTCTCGAGCTGGCAAGCACGCTCGGACTTTATTCGAGGTGGCTTATCGCAGCCGACCATCTCATCGTGCAATGCCGTTTCCGCGTCCGGAAGGAAATCATTCAAATATTTATAAAAGAATCATGTTCTGCTCCGATGGCTGTATAATAAGGTGAGTGAATTACAATAAAGAGAATGAAAAATAAAGGATTCCTCTTAATCGATTCTTTTACTTATACACGGCATTGACTAAAAAGGGGAAACATCAGCGAACTTTACCTAAGGAGAGAGATTTTTTCTATCCATTTGGTTTCCACGAAAGAATAGAAATCTTTTTACATATATATATATATTTTTGCCATTAAAACAGGATTGATTTTACTATAATTGTGATAAACAAGAAGGTGTGTGTGGTTGGGGGGGGGGGGGGGTAGCCTCATGGAAAGGCACAGCCGATAATTCTGCCAGGTGAAGACACGGGTGGCTTAAATGATTTCTAACAAACGGTTTCAATGTGTACTCGATGTATTATTCACGTCTATGTATCTACATGCTAGCAACATAAAAGAACAACAAAAGAAGGAACCAATAATGTCTCACCCACTACAGAAATTGTTTATTTCTGTTTTTATGCGCATTTGTAATTTCAATAGCAAGTCATCTATTTGCTTGTATATGGAATTTAGTCAAAGGTCAAAGGTTGGCATTCGCTTCCTGAGATCGGAGATTCCCATTGAGGTGAATGGCTAGCGGAAGTGCTCAGGCACCTGCTTCAAGGAGGAAGGTCGGGCTTGGACGTCGCAGAAATGGCACGGAAGACATAAAATCATTAAGGGGCAAGTCGCCCATTCGAAAACGATGGGCAAATGAGGTAGAGGCGAGATCTCGAGACAAAGGGAGATTTTGGAGTGGGAGGTTGAGCGACGAGATTCCGCGTGCATGTACCTTCTTTACGCCACGTGGAGTTTCCAAAGTGAAGAGGTAGGACAGGAAGCCCTGTGAAGGGCAAAAAGTGATCGTTAGTCTTCAAAGGGAGACGTGGGAAAAGGATTAAGTAACGAACTGGGTGATAAGAGGAATCACGTGAAAATAAGAAATTGGCGCCCTCTATAAAGCGGTGGCAGGGTGGTGCCCCAGAATCGGGAAAACAGTCGGCAGCCTGGTTCTCGGGCTGCGAAACATAGTCCAACCTTCTGAGAAATTGCATGTCCCTAAAGAAGCTGAAGAAAAGAGTTTCACTGGATTCAAAAGAATTAGCTCCGTGCCATCTGCTGGAATCGAAATTCTGTTAAAAGAATCTTGCAGGGGAATTAGGAAAGCGAGGAAAATGCAAAAAAGGGCGCAGTCATAATGGAAACAACAATCCATTATAGAAGTGGCGCAGACGTAACAGGATAAACCTTCCATATTGACGCAGTGGTGTCAGGATCCACTACAGAACCTTTCGAGGTATCTGCTTCAACAAGTCACATGTTCCTGTGGTTCCAGTTAGTTGTGCGAGACAGATGTGGAGTTTCAGTTAGACGAGGGTATGTACGAATTTTAGTAATGGTAAAGTAGAATTATAAACGCTGAAACCTTCCATATTGACGCAGTGGTGTCAGGATCCACTACAGAACCTTTCGAGGTATCTGCTTCAACAAGTCACATGTTCCTGTGGTTCCAGTTAGTTGTGCGAGACAGATGTGGAGTTTCAGTTAGACGAGGGTATGTACGAATTTTAGTAATGGTAAAGTAGAATTATAAACGCTGATCCCTCACATACAGAGATGCTTGCTCCCATCCCTAGAAATAATTTCTGCTGGCAACCATAAAATAAAAATAAATAAATACCCCCTCAAGCAGCTGCTTGCCACAGAGGTCTGACAGGAGCCTGTCAGTTTATATGCCACAGTAGAAGATCTGAGAGGATGGTAGGACCTCAGCAGAAAACAACACGAACATCCATGCCTTAACCCGGGGCTCGAATCCAGATCCCGTAGATCAGTAGCCAAGCGCGCTAACCACTCGGCCACGGGACAAAACTTCTTAATAATGTCTGATCACACCGCCCCGTGATAAACTCGACGAAGTGTTTGAGAAATACAAATCTGAATGAAATGAATATAAATCAGCGACGTGAAACTGAATTTCGACTCCATCGAACCAGTGAAAGTGATACCAAACGTTTTAACGTACTCGAATCTGATGGGGGAGAGGATGTGGTGATCTGGCAGCTGAACCTTCGACTTCAGGAACTTTCGAACAGTCGAACGTACTCGAATCTGATGGGGGAGGGGATGTGGTGATCTGGCAGCCGAACCTTCGACTTCAGGAACTTTCGATTTGTTTTGCCAGCAATAGGAAACAGATGTAATGAATCTGTATCCATCTGTGTGGCGCATGCATCGGCCCAGGGTCGTCCCTCAAGGACTAGAAGGGGCTGGGCCTCACTGACAGTTGCAAAATGTAGAGATTTACTGCTTTAACGCAGAAGATAGGATATTCGCTTCGTACCTTTAAAGGGAGATGGAAGAGCCAGTGGACAGCCGAGTGTTGACTTTGTGGGGGTGACGGAGTTCATTGTCACCTGACCAATATTCGGACGGGACTTTGCAGTTCTGAAAGGAAAACGACACTTGGATGAGGCTGTTTCTGTGCGCAGACATCATCTGGAAAAAAGCAGTGGTATCTGCTAGCTGTGGGCTGACATGCCCTGTGCAACACATACTTCTGACTCTACTTCATAATTCGATATTGCATATGGCAGCATAGCCTACCAGAATTAAATGTATTCTACGGTGGTATTGCCACAATAGTGCAATTGCTCACTGGCTGCTTCCACGTAACTAGTTTCTCAACAATTGAATAAAAGTTATTGTTATGAAATCACGATGCTTCTTGTTTATCAGTTGATGGTAGCGGGAATTGGATGTCCTCTGCTGCCGAGCATTACAATGCATCGGGAGTCGAAACAACAATAGACGAGAAATGGAAATGGGGCTCCCTAGGAATCCTCGGGAGGGGATTCGATGTGCTTGAACCGCTGACCTTTCAGGAACTTTCTTTGAAAAATTATGTTATCCAAGTCCTCAAGGAACCGAACCATCACTCCGGTGTAAAGTTCCATCTTCGTTTTTACTAGCATTCTAAAGTGTGTGTATGTGGGGAGGGGGGGACACGGTCCCCTCTTTCCTTGGATCAGTCCTCGTCGAGAAACATTAAATAAATATAGAAATACATCAGAAGAAACGAATAATATTAAATCTGGAGCGGAAACAATCAGGAAGACATTTTAAAAATATTCTTAACTTATTCAATTTGAATGTTCCAATTCACTTACCTTCTTTTCCTGTAAAGATGATAAACTGATGTTGTAAACGATATTCCTATAAAGGAAAAAAAGACATATAAGGAAACATTTAACAGGAATCTGCACTGGATCACTTAAAGAAAAATCTACAAAATTGCATTTATTATTTTTACATTTATTAGGAAAATCTCAAAGCAACTCGATCAGCATTTTTTGATTAAAGGAAGAATCTCCTCCACTTGAAAAAATATTACTTAAAAATTTTACATTGAGAAAATATTACCTAAAAATTCTTTAAACGATTTCTTTTTTAAGCAGAAATTTTTTTCCACAAATCGAACCGTCAATGCCCAGCTTAATAACTTACTGAATGCATCCCAAGTTGGAGTTCCCAATACACGTGTTTTCAGAATTATCTTCTCTATTTCTCTACTCCGCCCCCCCCCCCCCCCCCTTTGGAAATGCGGACGGGACATTGAATCTCATCTCCGTGTGCAATAGTCGGAATCAGACCTTGAGTGTCTTTGGGACTTGGCCATTTATTTATTCATCAGCCCTTTTTTGGTTTTATATTTTAATTTTACGAAAACAAACAATTTTCCTTTTGAATTTTATTCACTTTTTTCCCGAGTGTTTGGCGGGGGTGGCTCAGTCGGTAGCGCGCCAGGCTCGTAATCTGTAGTTTTCAGGTTCGAGTCCAGCTGGGTCAGCGTTGAGATTTATCTCCGCAAAATTTCCCCTCCCTGCCCCACGGTCAGTAGGGGACACCGATGGGCTTGAAAAGACCGCCGTCCGTCGGATGGGACGTTAAGCCGTGGCCCCGTGTGCGGGAGAGTCATACCCTGTGCACGTTAAAGAACACGCTGAATGGCCTTGACGGGAGGCTACCATCTGTCTCCCAACAGCTGTTCCAGTGGGTCCCCTCCCCCAACCTTCTCTGAGCCTTCGGGGTCCATGTGGCCCATGGTGTGCAAAAAAGTGCCGCTCAGAGGTAAAACAACCCAATTCCCGAGTGTTCTTCGCTGGCGTCCATTTGAGTAGTCCTAAGATCTTGCTTTCCTTCTCATATCCCACAAAGGCTTCTGCTTCCCTTTCGGGCACTGCTCCAGATGGATGATCATTTGAAAGGCATCGATGCCTTTCAGCTAAAGATAGGCATCGCGTAACCTGATCCTCAAACAGGCGCCCAAGGTGCTACGAAGCCCTCCAATAGTTAGAGATGCCTTTTCAGCTTCAGGCGAATGCTTGCTAGTTGCAAATCTGGCAAATATCGTTCGGCATTTCGAGCCAAGCGATTGTTGTGCAAACGCAGCCATTGTTACGTGGCGGAGCTTCGCACGAATCGTTTGCCATCATCGATCGTTCGATCATCAGCCGCGAGGGAAAATGGCGTTCAACTGTTGCGCAACCACACGCTCGAGCGAAGGGTTCGGTTGCGCAACACCGTCGCGCGGCTCGTCGTCCCTCGATGGTTGGCCAATTGGAGCCGTCGAGGACCTTCGACGAAGAGGTCATCATAACTCTTCCTCGCCGTATCCACATCGCTTTAACTCGAGACAAGTTTCACCTTGTGTCGTCATTAGTCAGAAATGAAACGTCATCGCAATTTCATTACCATGGCAACCAGACCGCAAATTAAGTCTGACTAAGTGTGCGAGTGTGCAGGTTAGCCTTGCTAACCATTATGGCAGCGTATTCCATCTCGAACGACGCACATTTGATAAGGGGGGCGCTTACAGATGGAAAGGGGGGAGCGACGTGGGCGAGGTCTATCTGTTGAGAATTGCAGATGCCAGCTCGTGTCAGGATGCAGGCAGCAGCAGATGCTTATCCCTGAGTCATAAAATAACCAACCGGAACAAACCGGTGCTAATGAATTGGCTGACACGGCTTCGTCGGTGCTGATGGAGGAGGCACGTGCGCGGCCCAATCGGGAAGGTCTCTCGCGTGCGACCGGGCGCGTGCTTATCTGCGTTCCACAACAATGAGCGCACGAGCAGCTGCACCTCTGCATTGTACGCGGGAATGGGGATGCTCTTGCGGCTCGTTTCCAGAGATAACAGATTCATTAGAATCGAGCCTCGCGGTGATCCGCTTAAAGATGATGATGGTGATGATCTCTCATCTCTCTGCCGACGCCGCTCCAAATCAGGTGACGTAGGCAAACCCTCCTTTGGCTTTCCCACCGAAAGATTCCGTGTCAGCTGATTCATCGGAACGGTTATTTAAAAACAAATATTCAAAATGTCCTCTGGTGGGATTTTCTTACCCCCCCCCCTCCTTTTCGTTTCAACTGCTTTAAGAGTCCGAAAGAATCTTAATAAAAAAAATTCTCAGCAATCGGTCAATCAATTCGATTTAAGAATTAATCGGGGACGAATCATCCGAACTCCTAGGAGAGGACTTCTTCAATTAAACAATGAAAATGATACATTATCCCCCCCCCTCCCTCAATGCTAATAATATTCTACCTCTTGAGAATTTTTTACCCCCTTCTGAATCGTAGTCTTCCCCCAGTGAGAAAAGAGTCCCCGATAAAATGCCGCCGTTCATTGGCTGGGAATTTCAGTCGTAACATTATACGAAGGATAAGCGATGCACTAAACCCGTTAAAGAAGAGGCTGCATGGCCTTCTTTCTATCTGACTCTTAATTCAACCGAGCCCTTGGGAGCTTTAGGATGCGGACATTTAGCTCACTGCGTGCTAAAGAGGCTCACACAAAAATAAAATTCCCCATAGGAATTCAACCGTAGTATGTACCATTAAAGAAATGATGGAGTTGCATACGACAGCTACAAAAAGTAGTCCCCTATACATTATATTAAATTCAAATGATACGTTTCAGAAATTCAAATTTTGTTAACCTTCAAACTCGTGCACTCATTTGAGGTAATCAAAAAAAAAATTAAAATTAAATCGAATACATTTTCAAATATATTTTTTTTTAATTTCGCGAATTGTGGTGGGCGAACATTTGGTCGATGTCAGCACCTGCTTTGTTCGGCGGAAAAGGCTTTCTAGTTGAAAAACATGGAACGGACTTGACGATTGCATTTTTCTTTTTATTACTCTATCGATTTAAATCTATTCCCCTCAAGATAGTTCTCGCCCGCCATTGTAAATTTCGCAGTGGGCCTTTCCGAATGTAAGATATCTCCCAGCTATCAATCACATGCGAGCAGGAGGATGAAGAAAAAAAATCCTCTTTCTGTTGTTGGGAAGAGAGAGTGTTTCGGGTGTGACGGCGGGAATGGGTGCGGGTGATGGTCGAGAGAGAGAGAGAGATTCTTTTTTAAAGAGAACAGCTCCACCTGTGGAACCCATTTGCCCAAACTGCATTTCAATAGAGCCGCTTTGCCTCGCACCTCCCTCCGAGGAAAGAGAAATCGATCCGCGTGTGGCTTCAGAAACCTTTTCCCCCGGCAATCGGAAAAATGAGAGTGGGAGAAAAGAAGTCGGAGAGGGAAATGACGTGTTGCTTCCGTTGGGCATCCCCACTTCATCCGCCCTCGAAAGGAAAAGAACAACGGATACAAGTGGCTCTCGGTTTTCTCTTCCCGCTCTAAAATGTGCACGTGCGTCACGAGCATCCCCAAGACGCTGTCACCAACAGAATCGAAATTGCGGATGACGCCGATCGATAGCCGCGCACCCAAACATCCCTCTCGTCTTCTTCCCACGGGAGGGATTCATAACATTACCACGTGCGGAGAAATACGTCACCGATTCAAAAGGTCGTCTTCTGCTGTCTCCGTCATTAGCGGTTTAGGGGGCGACACCACCCCATGTGGGAGGTTGGCTGAGGCGGATTGCTCTCACCCTCTGTGCACTTGGCGGAGGCAGGCACCAAGCGTCCGTAATGGATTATTCGGTGAATGGCAACAGTCGAGAGCGCTCTCTACAATGCTTCGAACAGAGCTGGCTGGATGCTTAGAGCCGATTGTAATGTAACAATGACAGAGAGAGAGCCTATCCGTGACGCAACACAACGACCAAAGTGTTGCTGACACTTTCTCCTGCAGATGTGGTTTGCACGAGAAAGCAAGCGAAACCCTTCCCTGGTTAACCTGATCAGTTCGTTAATGGTGAAGATATTTTTTTTGCACCTTATTTAAAGGAATCGAGTATTTTAGAATTCAGTTTTAGCTCTATCTCAATAAAGGGACCTTGGCTTTGTCAAAATTAAATCTCTTCTCAGATCAACCGAAATTGGATGCAACTCAGTTTATTGATCATGTTTGCCATTAATCAAAATGAAAGTGAATCTCAGGAAGGTCGTATAACAGGCGAAATCGAAGGTCGTAACAGAGAAAAAATCTTCCCTTATTTTTCCCGACACTGAAATGGCAGATTATATGATGGAAAGGTGGGGGGGGGGGAGATAATTCAGAAGTCGGTCTTCCGCTCCTGTCCTATAGACAGGAATATATCACGTGGTTTTAAAGCACATCTTTTCACAATGGGTGATTAAATTGCATTCAGCCATCCTGAAACGAACCCTTCTCCTTACATCCCAATGTCAGCTGTTTTATTAGTGGGGGGAGATTCGTGTCTTCCTCCTCCCGTAGTGCTCAGTGGCTTGTATGGCAACAGGGAAGACTCTGAGATTGCGCAGTTGATTCTCCGACATTTCTCGTAGACAATGCATTGATTGACGGATACCAAACTATACAGTTCCTTTGACCAACGGGGAGGGGGTGGCTCAGTCGGTAGCGCGCCAGGCTCGCAATCTGTAGTTCCCAGGTTCGAGTCCCAGCTGGGTCAGCGTTGAGATTTATCTCCGCAAAATTCCCCGCCCTGCCCACGGTCAGTAGGGGACACCGATGGGCTTGGAAAGGTCGCCGTCCGTCGGATGGGACGTTAAGCCGTGTTCCTGTGTGCGGGAGAGCCATACCCTGTGCACGTTAAAGAACACGCTGGATGGCCTTGACGGGAGGCTACCATCTGTCTCCCAACAGCTGTTCCAGTGGGTCCCCTCCCCCAACCTTATCTGAGCCTTCGGGGTCCATGCGACCTGGCCACATAGCCCATGGTGTGCAAAAAAGTGCCGCTCAGAGGTAAAACAACCCAACCTTTGACCAACAAAGAAAGTGCTCATGTGCATTATTCATACATAGCTTCACTGAAGTCTTCAATAAGTTGTCTCTATGAAGCAAAATTTTGAAATGTTTAAACAGAACTTAGAGTTTTCAGAAGATTTTGCACATATGTTGAATAACTTATGTAAATAAAATTTCTACTTTACACTAACTTATTTCGATAAAATGGCGCATATTGTTTGTAATGAGTAAGTCCTTTTAGATTTTAGTATTAATTTCCTTTAGTGGCCCAGACACCACATGAGGTTTTTGGCTCCATTCATATTTTTTCCACACATTGTTTTCTCGATTCAGGCCTGTTGCCACAAAGGTCGGAGCAGACGAAGCAACAACTGCGCAGTCTTGTAGTCTTCCCAGCTGAGTGTTCCTGTCTCGCAGACTGATGTTTCCTGGTTCGATCCCCGTCTCTTTCATCTCGAGAATTTTCTCCCGTCGGTGATGAAGGAGTGGTGCGCGAGAGTTCTCCCCGCGCGCAGAGCTCGAGGAAAGCTTCCGTGCCCACGCTTTATACCCAAAAGCCATCTCACCTTCTTTAAAATCGGGAATCCCTTTATTCCACCCCAGGTAACAATTTCATCCGAAGCTACGACACCGAGAGTTGTTGGATGAGTTGTGGGTGTACGGGGATTGGCGCCATAAAGCGAATGGTTCACCTGTCCTTAAGCATCGCCCCCCCCCCCTCCCTCCCTCCAGCATACCTCTCTCTTTTCGGATGATATCTATAGAGAGGCGAGAGGACCGCTTATCTGCACGCTCCACTTTAATAAATCACATCAGCTGTCACGTGCTAAATTAAAAACGAGGCAGCCGATTTTTATTTCCCTTCTTATTATTGCATTTTATTCTTTTATTTTTTTTCACTTGCCATATGACAATTTTGATAATTGATTAAGCCCCTGCGCGAGCAGCCATCGCCAGGCACCGTGGTGTCTCACGCCACGAAATGTTTCTTTGTTGATTGTTTTTCCTTTAACTGTTACACTTACAGTTTTGTTTATATTTGTTGTTCTTATTGTAGGATGCGTTGTTCGCATTTTTCAGTGGCTTTCTGATGTGACTGATGATGACGAGTTCAAATCCTGATTTCGCATTCTTCAGCAGGGATGGAAAACAGCAAAAGAAATCTTTGCGGTGATTCTGAAACTGATACCTTAAATGCTAAGACGTAATGCCACGGAGCACGGCCGGATCTGGAGGGGAAATTCCCCCCCCCACCTTCAGAAAGCTCATAAGGGAAAAAATTATAAACTTGTTCATATTTCGCGCATTTCTTCAAGAAGTTTTTCAAAGACCCCTAAAAGGAGGATGGGGGGGGGGATGTTATACTGCAATGGAAAACCTGTCCCCCCCTCCATTTGTTTTTCTACATCCCGGCCTGTCACAGAGGTCTGACAGGAGGCTGTCGATATACGAGGGTCGTACCAAAATTAATAATTAGCTGAAATAGGCATAACAATCAGCTGTGTTTCTGTGTTTTGTAAGATATGCAGATTGCACCTTCGCATGTGTTACGCATCCTCTTTTCAGCAGATCAGTGCCAATGAACCATGGATTCGAAGCTGTACTGCTCAAAGAGGAAATCGCAACACCACGAAGGAAGTGATGTACATTACCGAAATTGACAGTACGGAAGCTAAGAGGGTGGATGTGCAACTGATCAAAAAACAGAACTTGAGAACGCAAGGTATATGTGTTTATTGCAGAGTCATCAGAAAATAGTAGGCCCACCTATAGCGATTGTACAAGTCCATAGACGTCTCAGCATTCCTTCAATCAGATGGTTAATGGTGTCCTGAGGTATGGCGTTCCGAACAGCATTCAATTGGGCACGTAATTGAACCAGGTTCGTCGCTGGAGGGAGTTGGTAAAGGCAGTAGCCATAAAGTCCCACACATGTTCAATGGGCGACAAGTCCGGGGAGTATGGTGGCCATGGGAGAATGTCCACTTCTTGGAGACTGTCCATCGTTGCATCTGCAGTGTGTGAGGTAGCGTTGTCGTGCCGCAGAATTACGATGCCATCGATGTAATGTCTCGCCGTTAGCGCACCAGAAACATGGAGCCGAGCTGTCCAGCTGCCATATGTGATGCCACCCATTACCATTGTACCAGAGTGGGGAGCCGTATGGCTACTAATGAAATAGGTTTCCTAATTCCATTGACGACGGGACTTGTCTGTGGACAACACCTTCCTTCATTCCGTATCCATTGTTGCCTCGCTCAACACCAGTGGAGACGCCATAACTGGTGAGGCCTCTGTAACGGCAGATGCTGGACTGGACGTCTCACCCTCATTCCTGCATCCTGCAAACATTTTTCAATGGCTTACGTGGCATGTGGATGCTTCCCTGTAGAAGGGATTTCCCCCAATACACTATTTCATACCCGAATTATTCCACTCCAATTGTTTAAGCGGATTGCAGGGATTTGTTATGTATTTGGGATTTCGTCCTATTTCAATGGCACTGATTTCTTTCTTCAAAGAATGGAGGCTTATCCTTTCTTTTCCACTGCAGCTGTTATCGGGCTATCACAAATCCGTTCTTCTGAGTAGGTAGTTGAGACAGGTGATTCCCAAATTCTTTCGCAATGTGCCATTGGGAAGAGTCGCTGAAGGTCTTTCTTTGTTCGTTGGTCATAAACGTAAATTGCACATCTGTCTGTATCACACAAGTTTCTAAATATACCTTATAAGGAAAAAATTTGAAATGCATCAAAACATGGGGCGGGGGTGGCTCAGTCGGTAGCGCGCCAGGCTCGTAATCTGTAGTTCCCAGGTTCGAGTCCCAGCTGGGTCAGCGTTGAGATTTATCTCCGCAAAAATTCCCCTCCCTGCCCACGGTCAGTAGGGGACACCGATGGGCTTGGAAAGGCCGCCGTCCGTCGGATGGGACGCTAAGCCGTGGCCCCGTGTGCGGGAGAGACATACCCTGTGCACGTTAAAGAACACGCTGGATGGCCTTGACGGGAGGCTACCATCTGTTTCCCAACAGCTGTTCCAGTGGGTCCCCTCCCCCAACCTTCTCTGAGCCTTCGGGGTCCATGTGACCTGGCCATTTAGCCCATGGTGTGCAAAAAAGTGCCGCTCAGAGGTAAAACAACACAACCCAAACGCATCAAAACACAAAAACAGTGAAAATAACAAATTAATCTTTTTCCGTTATTTGTTACGTTTTATCTTTATAAATATTTTGAAATTCCGTTAACGTTATTCGTATCGTTATTTCGTTACGTTACACGTAACGTTTTTCAACACTTAATTGGGCTCCGATTTTTAACTCTCAATCAACTTATTGAGATTCATCACATCTTATCCAACACTTCTTATCCAACACTCAATCAATTGGGCCACTGTTTCCAACACACGAGCGATTCTAGAGACGAGTGAAAGGACATCCAAGGTTGACAACAGCGTAGGATGACCTCTATCACGCTAACAGCCGAACGCCATAGTGAGATGTCAGCCAGGCAGCTCTCTTTGGAACTTTCTGCATCCATTGGGATGACAGTTGAGAGGCAAACTCTTTAGAGAAACCCTCACCAGAGAGGGTTCTATGTCAGACGACCGACGATTTGTATTCCCCTCAAACCCTGCCACGGGAAAGACAAGAGTGGGATTTTCTCGGGAGGAAGTCATGCAGTCTTGATGTTTCAGTCTTTTCAGGGGCTCTTTTGGCCCCCAGTGAATTTCGATGGACGATAATGAGACAGTCGACGAATTCCCCGAAAGTTACTCTATTCAGCAAATGGAATGACCATCGTATTCTACATGAATGAACATTACAGAGTTTGTATGGCAAGCCCTGAGCAGACACGTTGAAGGTCTCCTAGAAACCCTCAATGAGTTCCGACTGCTCTCCGGGGAGACTTAGGTGTACTGCAACCTGACCTTATGACAAGTCTGGTGAACAGTATGAGAAGTCGTTGATGCTTGCTCAGCTGTTCGGGGTCATCACACATCTTATAAATATATCCGTTCTGCTGAAACGGGAACTATAAATACTTCTGCATTCATTTGCATAAACCATGGTTAATCGTGCGGTTGTTTGCTGTATTCCTCACTGTTCATTGAGTCATATAACAACGCATTGTCCCTCCAAATTTCATAAAGTTTCATTGTTACTTTTTTGAGACGCAGAATTAGCAAGCTACGCTTAACTTTTGCGAATCACTTTAGCAATAAGTTTTGTTAATAATGGAGTAAATTATTATTAATGTGTAGTAATTAGTTACTCTAGACGTGAAATAATAAATTACTGTTAAAATGCAGGAACAAATAGCTTTTGATTTACGAAGTGGATAAATTATCTGCAGAAGAAGGAAAAAATCAAAATAGTTGAATCAGAATTTCGGTTAGGCAGAAGAAAAGAAAGAATTAAATGGTAGATAACATAAAAAGAAAGGAACCTGATAAGGAAAAGAATGAAAGTGAAAAGAGAAAGCGAAACAGGTGAAAAAAATGAATGAATAAATGAGAGAAGAAATGGATAGACAGATTAATGTGCATCGCATCCACCTTTTGACCACTGGTTACTCGTTGCTTAGCAACAACTACCAGAAGAAGCAAACGAGAGGAATGTGATGTTTTTCTTCATTCTCCTATTGTTGTAGCCAAGGCATCGATCGATGTGAGAAAAGGAGGTGGGGGGGGGGGCAGAGAGAGAGAACCTTTCCTTCTCATTTTAATAGTTACTATAATTACTTAGGAATATATCCCTCTGTCCTCGGCAGCAGCCGCCGACCATGATTAATCTCTTTGCCGTTCTTTCTCTACTGCGGGAAGTTTTTCCATTTGCAGAGATGAAATAAGTGCTTCCGGAAGAAGGGATCCTAAGAGGCAGGCGAAATCTCCACCATCCCTACTAAAATAAAATTATACCTACATAGAAAAAAAAATTCCTCGATGTTATGATGGTGATGATCGTCGCTCGTTTTTTGAATATTTGATAAGAAGAGATTCTAGGAGGGAATTTGGAGTGATGGATATTTGATAGGCGGTGGGATAATTGGAGAGAAAGTGGGAGAGGGAAGAGTGGTGATGCTAAATGAATTGGTGAAAAAGATGCGAGTTTCAAGCATTGGTACTGGAGAAAGGAGTAACGAGAGGAAACAACTTGGTTTGGGAGAGTGGAATGTAGGGAAGAAAGTGGGAGTTGGAAATGGTTAAGTACGAGAATAGGGGGGGGGGGGCTTAACAAGCCCAAGCTTCCCTTCATGCTACTGATTCATTCCTTCATTCAAATGGTTAAGTGTGGACAAATCTGCTCATTACAATTATCCACCAATCGATTCAAGATGTTTACGAAGACAATTGGAAAATGACACTATGAATTGAAAGTAATGACAAGGAGAATAAAAAAAAAAGATGTCGACTGAATCAAGACTGAACAAGTAATATTGATCTGGGGAGTGGCGGCAAAATTTGAATTCTACAATTGGAATGAAAAAAAATGTCGCAAAAGATCGTTGTACTTAGCCGAAAGTATCGTTTTTTGAAAGATTACTCCATGATGATGATTTTTTTTTTATTTTCTTAACGTTACGGGCAACAAGTGGAAACTTTAATGAAAAATTAACTTATTATTTAAACTGCTGTCCGGCAAATCATGATCAGAAATTATAAGTTTTACTTTAGGCTTAAAACTTTCAATGTGGAAGTGGACCTTCCTCCTCCCCCCACTTCTTTTCGGATTCAACTTTAAAGAAGATGGAGAGGGGAAGAGGGATATATCTTATATTCACCAGATTTCCACCTTTACTCAAGCAAATGAGTTCTACGGAAATGCCCCAAAGAATAGCTTGATCCACTGTTGCATCAAAAAAAAATTTTTTTTGGGGAGGGTGTTTAAATAAAGAGAAATGAAAAATCTTTTTTGTGATAGATTATTTTAGATGGAACGATGTTAGCGCCATCTATCAATTATAAACTAGAAAAACAAATCGCCTCTGGTGAGAAATGGATGCTCTTTTTCAAAAACGGCGACACTTGGCATTTTAAGATTTGAGCGACCTCTAAGGCGGAAATTTTAACTAACAGATGGTTCGTAAAATGTGAATGGTTGCATTTGATTAGTACGTTACCGATCAAAGAGAATTTTTTAATTTATATTTAAAGAAAATAAAGGTGCGTTTATTTCACCCACCCTGGGGTAAGGCTGCAAATCCTCCTCCTTCCCCTTCTCCTTCTCAGGGTGGGATGTAAGCCTGATAGGTTAATGTGCTCTCAATCAATCTGCTCTCTACCAGAAAAATTTCTACCATGAATAGATCGTTTACAATGGTCGTTGAAATTTTCGTTTATCGCCCCCCCCCCCCCCCCGCACCAAATTTAGTGCTCTTTAACGGTGGAAATGAAAACTTTTGAACTATTAGGTAAACTAAAAATTTAATACTTTTGATCCTCATGTGGTCGTCGGGAACACTATAAAACAATTATTAATCAATATAAAACTGTAAAATGAAATACATTTTTTGAATAATGTTTCCCATATGAGAACTTGTAATACATTTACAGTTAACAAAGAATTTTTTTAAATTTTTCCTTTTAGTTTTTTAATTGTTTCTTCGCAAAATATGTTTGGATCCACACAATAATAATATCGGGCTCCAAATGTTACTAGATGAATCCAATTAATTCTGAACTGAAAGGGTTCAAATTTCATTAGTGTCTATTACCCAGAAAATTACTCATTTGCGTCTTGCAACAAAAAATTAGAATTCCAACTATGGACAGGAGGTGGGGGGGAGGGAGGGTTGGTAGCGTGCAAAGCTGCAAATTAGAATTCAAAGGTTCAATTGTGCGAGCGCTGAGATTTGTCTCCTCTGTTCCTCCCGATGGGAAAAGAGACTCCGTCCTCAGTCAGATGGAAGTTAAAGTCGTGGCTCCGTGTGCAGGAAAGTAACACGCTGGATGGCCTTCACTGGAGGCTACCATCTGTCTTAGCTGTCCAGTGGGTCCCCTTCCCCTAACCTTCTCTGAGCCTTTGGGATCCTTGTGACCTGGCCATTTAGCCCATTATATACTAAAGTGCCGCTGAAAGGTAAAACAATCGACCTTGAGACAGACAGACACGCGGAGGATAAAGTGAAATCAATAGCTAATTCTTTTTATGCGAATTAAAAAATGTTAGGTGCATCTTAGAGTTGTGAAAAACATTTCGCGAAGCTTCATTTTTAGCGCAAACCATTATCAAATATCTTGGCTTTTTCTATGTCCTTCATAGGGATGTGGAAATAAAAATGAAAGGGAGGGAGAAGTATTGATGAATAGATAGAATAAGGACAGAATGAATAAACGAAGAAGGAAGTGATGAGAGAGCGAATGACGGAATGGATGAGGAAATGAGTGAATGAAGGATTGGGGAGAAAATGAAAATAGGAAAAATGCAAACTAATAAATGAACGAATGAGCAGAAGGAAGATGCTGAATTAATGAAAAGATGATCAACTTAGTATTCAAATGAGGAACGGAGCGAAAGAGGAAGTTTTAAGGCATAAGTGAAGGAGCGAATGGATGCATGAAATGAAGTTAAGCTGACGGTCGAATATAAATGGAGGAATCCCTTTTGAACGGAATAAATTATTATTATTATATAAACGAACTAAGGAATGAACGGTTAAGAGAGAGAGAGAATCAATGATCGATCTTAACAACAACGCGCGGCTTTGAAAACAATTTTTTTCGCCTTCTTTGATGATGGAAGCGGAGACGACTTCCAAACGAAACCAGTTTCATCTTGTTGTGAACGAAGGCATCAGTAGCCAAATGCATATGTACGAAAGAAATAATGTGCATTTGAAAGACGAGGGCTTCGAAAAACAATACCATACAATTCTGGGAATTTCGAAAGCTTTAGTTTATAAGACCAAGAAAGGGCAATGAGTCGCCATAATATAGGCACTGAGTCACCCTGAGTCACGTTCAGGAAGGACCACACCCCAATCGATTCCCGCTATTTCATTTTTATTATTTTATTCTTCTATTACGGTGATTCACCAGATTTTCCTTTTCATTTACACTAGAAATAACCGGTATTTTAATGTGTCAACCACATCGAAGAAATTGTGCGACAGACGATATGAATGATATTTTGAAGGAGTCGAAATGGATTTAATTAGTGGGTTGCCGTCTCGTTCAAAAACAACGGACATTTTGAAATTAAAAGTAATCTGCACTTGAAGAAGTTTAATGATTTCATTGATATCTATTTCTCTTCAGAGCGATTTAGCAGTTTCCGTGTCTCTGTTGTAGTTGCAATGCAAATCCTTCACATGAGAAAATGAAATTAAATCTCTCCCTCCTCAAAGGATTTTACAAATAGATAATATGAACAAAAGATCTAATTCTATTATATACATCAGATTACTTTAAAATTTTTAAAAGTAATCTACAATTTGTTTTAGATCTTTATTTCTTTATGTTTTCCAAAATGGAGTTCACGTGGAATTCCTGTATTGCAATATTTTTTAAATCACGTTTTTGATAGTTCAGCAAAATATGTTTTATGCCTTCCTTTGAATCGCAATATTCACATAAGTTGTTGTTTTCTTTCTTCATTTTAAAGATTTTTTCAACGCGTTATTTCTTAACGCAAATTAAATAAAATGCGAGCACCGAACCATAAATCCTGAAAGTGGACTTTGCCGAGTTGCATCTCAAATGAAAGGCATCTGGTGTCGAGAATGTCATCAGCTATCTCAAATGATGATGTCCCCCCACTCTCTTTTTCCCCCAACGAAAAAATTTATGATGTGCAAACAACTCAAAAATTTATAACGCGCTGAGTATAACAGGGAAATGAAAATTTTCTCCTCCAAAGCAAAAATAAATGTTTTAGTGAAACGGAACGTTCGAAGTTGTCACTTAAAAGCAAAAAATAAAATTGATTTTTTTTGTTCATTTTCAAATAATATTTAATTTTTTTCTGCTCCATTTCTTAAAAGTGGTTCCAGCTTACGAGCGAATCGCTAAGTAAGACAACAGCTCCAAGTAGGCCTCAAAATGATGCTACTTACATTTAAGAAAAACGAATTAATGGAGGTCTCAAGTATGGGATTCAAATAGTTAACAGCGACGTAGCACGTGTGGCAACAGGAGAGTGAGAAGTTCGCGCATCTCACAGATCAACGACAATGATCTGTGATAATGCCGAAGCACCTTACTGCGCAGTCTCGATTTAAGCTTCCATTTTCTTTTGATGTAAGAATACCCGACTTCCCTTACGTAAGGAGAGGGATTGGGCTCATTCGAAGGCTCCAAATCTGGTATTCCCAGGTTCGAGTCCCAATTGTGGAGATTTACGCTCTGTCCTTGGTCAGAAAGGGAACACCGACATATGCTCAGAAAATGTCGCCAATAGTCCGATGCTTTGGTTCCTTTTGCAGGAGATCCTGTTCACGTCTCGTAACGGCTGCCAGTGGATAGAGGACCCTGCATTGTGTGTACCAAAAGAAAAAACTGCCTCTCAGAAATAAAACAACAATAACAAAAAGCAATTAGTAAAGTCTATTTTTCGTTCCATATCTGTTGCTCTGAATTCAGTTTTGCAAATAATGTTATTATAAACTTCATAATAATAATTTTTATTTAAATTAAAAAAGCATTGTTTCCTTTCTTCTTTATTTCGAGTAATAAAATGTATTAACATCATCACTCTTACATTCGGGGGGGGGGGATATTAGTGAAGCTCTGATCGCAAATGAGAAACGATGCAAGTGGAAAGAAAGCAAATTATTCAACACTGCAGGAGAAAAGAACAGACTGAAATCGACAAGGGGGAGCACGACCGAGGAAACATCCCCTCCCCATGAAGAAAAAAAATGAGATAATAATAATAAAACTTAAAAAACTTCGAGAGATAATCAAAAGAAGTCATAACAAAAAAAAATAGAAAAGAAATACACATTGGAATAAACAAGAAAAATGTTGACCGTTACGGATGCGCGGAACCATTTTCCCTTTGTTCTCCTTTGCAAGGGAGCATTAGGATGCAGGAGCGGCGATCCCGATATCGCCACTTATGACGACGAAGGGGAGCGATCATAATTAGCTTCCTCAGAGGAATGCGGAGGAGGTGGCCACTTCCGAACGCGAGACTCCAAGCAAGAAGTGGCTGCGTCGTCATTATTTTTCGAAACCTTTGGCTACAAGTTGTGGCCCTTGACAAGGGGAAGACACCTTCCTTCCCGTTTGGGTAAAGGGGGGGGGGAGAGTCTTCAACTCTCGTCTGCTGCATCCCGAAGGACTCATTGCAAAAGTAAAGGTGAGAAGCGGCTGAGATGAGCAATCATACAGGAAAGAAAAGAATCGAGAAGACGTCTGTCTTTTTGATTTTTGCAGAGCGCTGAAGGTAAAATTGAAATTCGATCCAATTTTCGCATCATTTTAATATCACATAAAGATATCGGCTGGGTTCTTCAAATTCATTTTTTTTTAAGTCTTCAAGATACATTACGATTCTTTTAAGAATAATGACGAACTTATCACGATACTTTATATTCACAATTTCGTCTTCTCTTAAATTTGTACCATTTTTTTTTTAAACGTGATATCAAAATTCTGAAAAGTTTTTCTCAAGGATAGCTATTAAATTTTTTTCTAGTACTGTCTATTTAAAGATTTGACGCTAGTTTCACAAAACAAAGACTGCTAAAACAGTTCCACTCTAAATGAAGATTTATCAGTAATTCAACACAAGAATTCAACAGAAGATCATCAAGATCAGGTCTAAAGCTGTAAAGTTATCATCAGCTACTTCTATTAACCTAAATGTACGATCAGCTACTAATCAATTATGCCCGTATTTATCAGCAGCAACTCAAAATTCATTAGAAATTACTCAAATTTTAAACTTATAGCAGTTAATTGAATCCTAGAGCTATGAATAATTACTGAAAATCAAGACCCAAAATTCAGCAATAACTTTCAAACTTGAGATTTATCACACTGATAAAATTTAAATCACCAGTTATAATTAAAACTTGAGCACTCTCTCGAATTATATAAGCCCAAAAGTTATCAGCAATAAGTTAAAGAACGAAAAGGTTATTGACATCGCATTTCTCAAACCCAAAATTTATTGGCAATAAATTTTTATTTTCCTTTTATCGATGATTATCTTCTTAAGCTAATTTTTTTCCTGTCTGGCAACAGTTTGATAATCTTTATAATCTGGAATACGCGACCAATGAGAACCACATTTTGGAAAATTTATCTCTCAATTTTCAGTTTTCTCTGTCACCTGTCATAATTGGGATTCCTGATTAAATGTTTCATCTAATTCTTATTTTCATTGAAATAGTCCTGCAAAGGACGTCACAGTTCGTCATCAATTAACTCTCCGTAGATCGTTTGCCTAAGAGAATATCTTACTTTCTTTAAAATACCAACAGATCCCCTCAGAAATTTGCAGTCACTGATAAGGAAGTAGGTACCTATTGAGCTGTGGAGATTAACAATGCAACGAAACACTGCTTTGCATTTCGGTTTAGATAGGGTGAAAAAAGGCCCAACTAGAATTATTTTTAAACTCCTTCATTTCGAAGACGATTTTAATAACGGAATTGGCGTCGATTGAAGAAATGTAAAAAAGGGAAATTTTTTTTGATCTTTCTATCTTCTGGGATCTTTTCTCCCCTCTTCAGTAACATCCTCTTGAAAGTAAAAAACTGCTGAAGGCAAATCTTCTTTCTTTTTATTTCTTTTGTTATTATTCCATAGATTTTTCACTGCAGACCTTTTCCCAAATCGCACAACCTCCTCCTCCTCACCCATTCCTCGATTCCTAAATATACTTTCCATTAATACGATCTGAACCACGAGATACCTCGTGCACGTCGCCTGATATCGTTATGCCGAAGTCCAAAGATCCCCACCAGCTGACTGGCAATGCGACCTCCTCTTGTGCTCGACGCCGATATCTGGCAGCACCAAAGCTCTCCCCCCCCACCATTCCCCCATCATTCTGAATCAACATCATCGAGGTTACGTATAGCAGAAGTTATCACACTAAAGACACGACATAAGAACTATATATATCCCCGTAATCCAGACTCCCGCGATCCTACTCCTCTTCTTCTCCGCCATCTTCCGCCCGCACCTGGGGGAAGAGGTCGCCTCCAGACACATACAAAGGGGTAGCGAGGCGGCAAAGAGCACGTCCAGGCCCTCGAGGCGAAGGAACAGCGGGAGCAGGGATGAGCAGCGCGGGAAGCAAAGGAGCCGGGCCATTCACGCGGTACTCTGCACGCGAAGCCGAGGCGACAGCCCGGAACGCAGCCAGCTAGCCGTAAAAGAGCCATAGGGGATGAGTTTTCTCATATCTGGCATCCTCTCTCCCCCGCTCCCGGGCAGCAGCGGGAAATAGCGTGCATCCACACGCGGATCCCAGGATGGGGATTTACGGAGAGCCTGCAAGTAGGCTGATTGGTCGCCTCCAATATGGCGTGTAAATAGGCCGATTCATAACTGGGGCTGCTGGCTGGCTGCTTGGCCCGAGGGTTGAGATTAGGGAGACGCCACCTGCTAGACTGAACAGTTCTTTCTTTCCCTCCCCCCCCCCCCGAACCTTCTCCTGCAAAACTTTCACCTCTAAACCTCTCTTTGAACTGCACTTCCATTCCCTCTCTCCTCTCTTCTTTCTTCCCAATCCTCGCATCTTTATTTCGTCATCACTTTCTTCCCCTTCATCCGCATCACTTTCTGATGCCCTCTCGTACCGCCATAGAACATCTCATAAAGTAGCGCGAGAACGAGCTAGCGTCAACAATCTCCTTTTTTTCATTAAAATGGTTTTTTTTTCTTTTCACTTTCTCACAAAGTTCCTCAGGACAAAAAAAGAAGCAAACGATATTTCCTGCCTATATTAAACAGGTATCTGGGAAAAGTTTCTAGTTGCAGGTTATATCTGTTTCCAAAATGATTCGACGACGAATCATTATTATCTGTGGAATGATCCGACGGGAATTCGTGCACCTGACAAGAAAGAATTTCGTATTTTTTTAGCAATGAGAACGTTCAGTTTCATTCAGTTGTTCCTAATTGATCTATTATGTCAAATAAGATTTATCATTTTTTTTTTCAGAAACTACTTTTCGGTTAAAGGTATTTAAATAGCAAAAGTGTAAAGTTGTTTTTGCTGCAGACTTCGAAGACCCCTGGTTATGCTTCATCGTCAAATGTGATTCTTCAAGCTGAAAATTGTTCAAAATTAAAAGAAATCAAATTCTTAATATGCAATTAAAACTGCAATTATTGTAAACGTACCTCAAATAATATTGCCCTCGCTTGTAGGGGCGGGGATCGCTCAGTCGGTAGAGCGCCACGCTCGTAATTTGTAGTTCCCAGGTTCGAGTCCCAACTGGGTCAGCGTTGAGATTTATCTCCGCAAAATTCCCTGCCCTGCCCACAGTCAGTAGGGGACACCGATGGGCTTGGAAAGGCCGCCGTCCGTCAGGTGGGACGCTAAGCCGTGGTCCCGTATGCGGGAGAGCCATACCCTGTGCACGTCAAAGAACACGCTGGATGGCCTTGACGGGAGGCTACCATCTGTCTCCCAACAGCTATTCCAGTGGGTCCCCTCCCCCAACCTTCTCTGAGCCTTCGGGGTCCATGTGACTGGCCATTTAGCCCATGGTGTGCAAAAAAGGCTGCTCAGAGGTAAAACAACCCAACCCAAACAACCCTCGCGTGTTTATTTCTCCGTTTCCCCCCATCCCTTTTGTCATCATCTGCTTCTTGTCCTCCATCGTCATTACGCTTCTGATAAAGTCTTAATTCCCCCCCCCTCCGACTCTTACTGCAGAGATCACACGAATGCTTCCCTTCGCTGGTTGTCAGAAGAAGAGTGTTTTCCCTCCCGAAACGCTACGCGCTCACGTTCCAAGCAATTGATCTGCCTCAAGAGGTGAACACGTCACGTCTTACGGGGGGGGGGGGACAACAATCGCAGTCCAATGAACAATATGTGACGTAACAGTTTCACTTCAGATACGTTTGCGTGATCTTTGTTGCGCAATACTCGGGGCAGTTTGCTCCGTAGATTATATTGTTTTGTTACTGTATCTTTAATAGCTTCTTTTGAAATTCTTTTCCTAATTCGTAATTTTTGTGGCTGCTATTATATAGATTGTCCTCTTATTGTGAGAAGAATATCTCGAGCCCAAACTCCACCCCCAGAGATAATCCAAAAGGCACTTCGATTAAAAAGGGTGGGAGGGGATGTGAAAGATCTCCTTCCCTTCCGTTGACACTCCTAAAATTAGAGAAAGATAGGAATTAACTAAAAAATTCAATTTGGTCTGATTCAATAAAAAAATATTTAAAAAAAAACTAACTATTCACTTAACATGATGGGGAGCGGTAGGTTTTTACCAACGATTCTGAAAGGTAAATTACATATATAAAAAATTTCTAATTAGCTCTGCTATGAATAAAAAGATGAAGTAAATTTATATTACATTAACAGATTCTGTCAAGTAACGAGAAATCACAATTTAATGAATAATTTAACACCATAAAACTCAACCTGTAGTAGAGATATATACGAGGGGCATTCAAAAAGTTCTTGGCATGCATCCACAGAATAGAACCAATTGCATTTACCTCAACGAAACTCAAAGTGCTCCCCTCCAGCATTTATGCAGAATTGCAGTCGTCTACGCCATTTCTGAAACTCCTGTTGCGAAATACTCCGCCACTCTGAATGAAAGCCAGCAAATTCCTTTTTAATTTTTATAAACAACCAAAGATCGCATTGTGCAAGATCGGATGAATATGCAAGATGGGATAGCTGTTTGTTTTTTTTCTCCTGCTCCAGATAGTGCTTACAAAACCCGAAAGTTACGGCCTATCATTGTCATGAAGAAGGAGAACCCTCGACACGCCCATTTTTGGACACTGCTTCCTTCATCTCCTTAATCATTCTGGGCAAAACAATGTTGGTGTGCTATTGGCCATTTTTTGTCATTTTTTCAGGTAAGGTGTCCACTCTTTTGCTACCGCTCTGTCGCGGTGGTCTCTCCTGGCTGTCAGCCGCTACCGTTATCTCAGGGCGCCGACACTTCTGTCTGGAACAAAGGGGTCTCGAGCAAACGCGAGATCGGAAATGAGTGGACTATCGACACTGGTACTGGATAAACTTAACCGATATTTAATTACTACAGACTATTACATCCAGCATATAACATACAAAACACTTCCTGTTTACAGGATACTACGAGCTTCGGCAGTTATTGATGCCGTTTCTCGACAAAGACAATCCGCTCATTCTCCCCGAGCCAAGCGCACTTCTCCCACTGTCCTCTTGGCTGTCACGCCTAGTCCCTGTGACCCCTTTTCCCCCTCAAGGTTGCAGCCTGCCGTCTTCTTCCTTTCTTCTCCCACTCTCGTCACTTCCGCTCACGTGACCTCTGGTAGCCACTGCCAAGCAGCCGTGATACGGTGCTCCTAACTGTCCGAGGTTTGGGGGACTGACCCCCTTAGGCACAGATGATGCTTGCAGTTTTGGTATGGCAAAGGTCATCTGATCATGACATGCTCTTTGGTAATTGAAAAAAATTTATGAACATCCTCTTCCTTGAGAGAAAGTCTTGTCGGAGGATTTGGGGATGCGGTTCATCTTCTGTAATTCAAACATAGTTGTCGATCTTTCTGGGAGTTTTATAGTAATGAAACCATGAGTTAATCAACACAGTAGCGATGGTTCTCTCGTTCACGACCTCCTTCTGTCTTCCTGCATGAGGGAATAGATTTTCGAAGCTCTGCAGTTTTTCTTTCAATTTGCGCATGATTCTCTGAATTTGTGTAACAGTGCCATGTGAACAGGCATGATCCCCGTATATTTGCGATAAACCGGCATGATTTTTTTTCACTTCGTCTGCAAGCTGCATTCTTATGAAATGTAAAATCTTTCCTTGTCTTTAATAGGCTCCATAGCAACAATGCACAGATTTCGCGGACGGACCGAACTTTACTCGTCTCCAGCGAAGAGAGAACTGATGATATATCTTTTGTTTTTAACAAGTAATGACAAGTTTAGACAAGCTTTCACAACGAGTGATAGCTCGTTAACTTCGGAGGAATGGGTGGTAATCTACAGTGTCAAGAACTTTTTCATCGCTCTCCGTATTTACATTCATTTATGGACAACAAATTGTGATACTATATATATGGAGCGTTTATGCTATCAGCTATGGAAGCCGAATTATTTGGCAATAAATCATCTATCTATTTATTTCCTCACAAGCAATATTTTAATTTTAGAAAGTAAGTGATAGTGTAGTGTAAGCTTAATCATTTACTAACTAAAGGTTTTCCTGTTGTCTACGTATCCACGAACTCTTCGCCATTTTCCCTATATCCAATTTTACAGAAATTAATATTTAGAAACACCGAAATTCGAATCACCGAAATTAACTCAAGAGCAGTAGTAGTGTAGTCCCACTATACAGTAATTGGGTTGGGTTGTTTTACCTCTGAGCGGCACTTTTTTTGCACACCATGGGCTAAATGGCCAGGTCACATGGACCCCAAAGGCTCAGAGAAGATTAGGGAGGTGACCCACTGGAACAGCTGTTGGGAGACAGATGGTAGCCTCCCGTCAAGGCCATCCAGTGTGTTCTTTAACATCACAGGGTATGTCTCTCCCGCACACGGGGCCACGGCTTAACATCCCATCCGACGGACGGCGGCCTTTCCAAGCCCATCGGTGCCCCCTACTGACCGTGGGCAGGGTGGGGAATTTTGCAGAGATAAATCTCAGTGCTGACCCAGCTTAGACTCGAACCTGGGAACTACAGATTACGAGCCTGGCGCACTACCAACTGAGCCACCCCCGCCCCATATACAGTAATTGATACTTTCGGTCACGTTATATGACGTCATCGACCCCGCCTCCTTACTAATAACTCGTAATTACTAATTAATTATTAATTAATATTTCATAAAGACACTCTGGTTGACCCCTTCATTAAAAATTCCTCCCCCTTTATTAGAAACCTGTGGCGCCATCTAATGTATATCATAAGTACTATACTTTAGTAACCACTCTATTTTAATCCAAATTTTTTGACTCCACCTCATTAAAAAAAACCCTTATCAAAAGTTCTGTCCCCTTTATTAAAAACATATCAAAACTGCCCCTTGTTGACCTACCTATATTTTTTAATCCCCCCCTCTTTAAAGACCCCATGGTTGACCCACCTGTATTTTTTAAACCCCCTTATCAAAAGTTCCATTCCCTTTATTAAAAAACCTATCAAAAGTTCCACCCCCTCTATTAAACTCTCCCCTCACCAATCACAAACTTGCGAATAAGTCCCTTGGTTTCTACCCTCATCTGAAATTTACCAAGTCCAACTGAACTTTCGGTGGCAACGTTCAGATCATCCCCTCTCAGAATAGCTGATGCAATCCTCAAAAATAATTACAAAGTTCCAATTTTTGACTCCCCCTCATTAACCCCCTTATCAAAAATTCCTCCCCTTAATGAAAAACCCTATCAAAACTGCCACACCCTCGTTAATTAATTCGTTATCAAAAGTTCCCCCCCCCCCCCGTTTATTAAAAAACTCCTGTCATGAATTTTTATTTCCTCGTAAATTAAATCCACTCACACACTTGATCGTAGTTTTCGGACACATCTCGAAATTTTTCTCTAAGTCCAGAGATGTCACTCATTGACAGCCCTTCTGACTAAACCGCACTGAACCAATAAAACAAACTTTTTAAATTTTCGTATATCCGTTAAGCGACTGGGTCACAAGTTAAACTTTTTATTCCTAATACTTATTACCGCTGTATCCTCAGTACATGATGCAAAATATTACTCTTTCCTATGAAGTAACGTTACTCAGTAACAATTGATAACAAAATATTATTTCTTCCTCCGAAGAAAAATCAGTTAATTGTTTGAAAGTAAGATATCACTTTTTAAAAAATCTACAATTCTAAACGCTTTCAGAGTTTTTAAAAATCGTCTTTTCCACTGTTGACCGGCGAACGTGTGATCCAATGACTCATCACGCTGATGAAATGTTATTTCGCGTTGCGACCTCTCGTTTGTACACGCGTGTGCATTACGCTTTACAAGGTCAGTTGTTTTCATCGGGTAAAAAATAATTCTGTAAAGAACTTTGTACACGGCAGAATGCTATAGAAAGTAAGCAATGCTAAAAGTAGAAAAGAATTCATACGTTGTGGGTACCCTTGCGTTTATGCTTACGGTGCGTAAAACATCTAACTTTAGTTCTACATTCAAGTCCAACATGAATGTATGTTAATGGAGTAGGGGATATTAGTTTTAACAAATACTATAAAATACACTAAGCTACTGTAAAAAATAATACATTTAATAAGTCTCACACGATCGATATACTGATAACAACTCTCAACTTACCTGAGCTAATCCACCGAAATTTTATTTGCAACTGGACTGATAGTGAAAATTTAGCAAATACTTCAGCGATTACATTAGTATATGTATGGAACAAGCTACATGAGAAAGCTTCTTCGATTCGGCAACATAAATATCCACCTAACTAAAATATTTCATGAATAATTTAAAAGTACAAACCTCAGCAATAAGTTTTGGATACTTATACTGTTCAGTAATTTTTCCCCTGTGCAGAAAAGTGACACTGATATACCTTTCATGCAAAAGACATGTACTTGGTTAACGATCGCGACTGATGAATTTTTTCCCTTTAACACAAATGGTTAGATCACCATTGGATATAAGTGACAGACAAAAAAATAATGTCTTTACAAACTAAGAGACACTCGGCATGAAACATCCCAAGTCCAGAAATGCCCCTTTCAAAATATAGGGAAATCCTCTCCACACACTCTCCCCCTTCTTAAAATTTAACACGACCTTGGCGCTTAATTCTAAGAAATGGAAGGGATACGAGCACGCGCACGAACAGCCAGCCCAACCGGTGATAACTCAAAGGTCACGGGGGACCTATGGAACAGCCTTTCGATGTGAAAACAGATATGCTACTGTTTATCTAAATCCTTTACTCGTGGGAAGAGCTGCCTGCTACGTGACTTTTATCTTCCTCAAGAATCTTTTGAACCCTAATCAAAGTGAAATAATTATTCGTTTCATGTCGAAATGCCGCACTTTATCGGATAGGTCAATGGAAGCTCCTGTCTTATCCTCGGGTGAATCTTTTCAGCTTTAAGGACACAGCAGTTTACTGCGTGCAAAAACTCCAAGCTGTCAGCTAATTTTAAAATGTCCTCTTATACTGTTCATCACAATTAAAGAAAGTGCGTAGTGGTTACCAGGAGAATATGGTTTCACCACAAAAGGAACTACAGTACATTAGAAAGGGAAAATCAGTGTCGGTAGGAGCACAGACAGAAAATTGATAATGTCGTAAGAAATGTGTGACGTATTTTACAAAACGCCACCGATGTCGCAAAAAATTCAGTGTAAAAAATGGAAAAACAAAAAAGTATCATTTATTACGACTTTTGCAAAATAATAGAATGTGTGAAAATTTCAATCCCAGTGTGATATGATGTAGAAGTAATGCGAAATCTTTAGCATTATTCCCCATATCATTTGTTAGGTGGCGATAGTGTTAACATCCATGAATTTTCAAATGACATTCAGGGGTGTATCATTTCCATCACTTAAGTTTCAACTTTTATTTTTTTTCAACCGATAACCACGATAATGTACAGTTTCCGAGGGACAGTTCCGGTGGTGACTTCGATGCAAAAATGGTCTGCAATTAAATCTCTCAGTTTCAATAATTCTTCAAACGTTAAAGGAATATTGTTGAAAAAAGAGACTTGTGACAATTTTCTTGTTAAAGTCATGGAGTTTTTTAATTGGCTTTAAATTCACGTAACATGAAAATGTCAGATGACTTTTGACAACGTAGTTTATAATTTGCCCCATAGAATATTCGGGAAATTTCTGTACTTTTCCGTTAATATTCTGCTCGAGGTTCAGTAAAGCAGCGCCACCAGGGTATAATATTTGTTATTAATTGAATCGCTTGGCTGTAGAAGCATTCAATGAACAGAGCAAATGAAATCGCAGCTCATTGGGATCAAAGGATATCGAGGAAGGAAGCGCAAATGCAGGAGGAATGACTGCAGAGGAATGTGGGAAAAGGTGATCACTTCTGCTCCACTCTGGAGGGGGGGGGAGGACACCTTCTACGCTAAAAGACGAAATTCTTTTCACAGTGGAAGAAGAAGATCATGTCTAAAATATTAAGTGGCTAGGAAAAAGAAGTGGCATGCAAAAAAGCGTTTTTCTTTTGTACACTTTATGAGAGATATTTCATGGAAGTTGATATAACAATTAGATACCTAAAATAGGTTTCAGTTGCTGGGGCGGTTCATTAACTGTAGTTGTTGGGGAAGGGACGATGGCATTGCCATATGGGAATTAATAAATTACAGATTATTTCAAATACCATTTTAAATACATCAGTTGAAATATTTATTTAATTTTGTTTGCTTAATAACATTGCACATCATATCGAAATTTGGTCCCATGGTATGTCATCGACTCTCCTCCCTGCCGCCTCCAAATTCTTTGGAGTAATTATTCTCCCCAGCAACGCAAAGAGATATAATAAACATTTGAATCGGAATTTTAAGAAAATATTATTTGCCTGATATTTAAAGCTTGACGAGATTTTAAGCATTCACTAGCAGCTTTGCCATTGCCAAGACTTGAATGCAAAATGTAGTTAAATCACAACTGAGAACGATTATCAGAAAAGTTTTTTTTTTATCAAATGTAACTTTTTTTTGTAATCCCTTTCCGTCCATTTCAGAGAAGTAATCCGACGTTCAAACCTCCCCAAATATTTTACGAATAGTGTTTGAAATGAACATTTAGATTTTGATGCGAACTAGCAATCTTTTTTTAATAAGTTTCGGAGCGTCGAATTCTCTCTCCACGGAGCTATCACAGAAGTGATAATTTCGTTTGTTTTACGTCACAGTTCGTTCCCCCCCCCCACTTCTGTTGTTGCGTGTTTTCCGTTCGTAATAATGATCGCCCCTTCGCGAGCTGTGGTGATGATAGGGGAGATCGCTGACGAGACCCAATTTGGGAAAGAGGAAATGAAAACGCCAGCAATCGAGGTGGACGGGAATGCCTTTTTAATTAAGGTCCATAACAGAGTGGGATAGAGCTATTTTCGAAATGAAATGATCCACTGGACTCTTGAGCCACTGACGAGAACCAACTTACCACATCAATCATATGGACTAGCGCTGAAGTTAAGTTCGAGAGAAGTATGTTCACGTTCTCCCACACCCTCTAATAAATAAACTCCCTTTTTTTTTATACGGGCTGCTGCAACGAGCGAGTCGTGGCGCTTTCCATGGTTTTTTTGGGGGATACGCTGGAATAAAGCACGTGCTGAATGCTTTTTTTTTTTCGATTGTGGTGAAGTGGAAATAATAAATGGGACAACAAGAACGTTCAGAAAGGAATTGGCGAAAGTGGTTGGAAGAGGGGAATGAGGAACAGAGAGATAAGAATTGAAATACATATTGCATTGACGATGCATAAGGAAGGATACTGGTAAGAGATGGTAAGGCAAAATGATTGTAGACTGACTTGTTCTAGTAATTAAGTACTTTCATTTTCACTTACTCTACTACATAGCTATATAAGAAATAAAATCGATGCTTTATTTTTATTTCATTTTGCTATCCTGTATTCTGGTTCGAAATCAGCGTTCAGATTTTTCTCAGATTGTCCTCGTGGCGGGAAAGAGACAACGTGATTCAAAGTGCAGGAGGGACTGTGCTCGCGCCACGGATCGTCTTCGCAGAACACTCTGACCCTTATTTAGCGTGAGTTTTCGTTTCCACCCCCCCTCAACTTAGCCCTAACGGATTACGAGATTGCGCAGTTGGCGTCTCTCCTCACAGATTCACTCTCGAGAGGCATTTGACCTATGGAGGTACGAGAACTCTCCAAGTGTCAACTGCACAATCTCGTAGCCTCCCCTTTGCCAACGAGCCTCGTTTCCTTTTAAACAAGGGAAACGAATAACAAAAACCCTCGTCATGAACTTTATTTTTTAACAAATATGCGAGAAACGAAATTGATTTTCAAGTGCACGAAATCCAACTCCATCTTAAAATGTCTTCCTCTTCTAATATTTCTGCTTGTCTTACTTTGTGCCACGCGCTCACAGCGAACTTTTAAATCTTAATCAACTCTTTTGTTTCCACCTGAACCTTTAAAGAAACATTATCATCATCACAAAGAAACCCGAAATTAGTTGAGTCGTCTTTCTCGCAAAAAGGCGGGGACGAGGTCCTTCGGCTAATCAGGTGAGTTTATTTTTAGCTGGCTTTTCATTTTTCCGGAATGAATCACATTAGCGAAAATGGCGCGAAAGAAAGAAGGAAAGGAGTGAGATGACGAAACAATGGCCACTAATTAGAGACTGCTCACCTGGCTCCCACGAGGAGTGAGTCGCCATCCTGTTCGAGGAGCTTGAAGTAATCGCTGTGCGTCTGGTTGCCAAGGAAATGCTGGACGTCCGACTCGTCTGCAAAAGGAAGGTTTAAATAAAAAAAGTTAAAAGAATCATTAGATAAAAACATTGCTTTAAACTAATCACACATAAATTAAATAAAAATCCTTATTTAATTATTCATTAATCTAGAATCGAAAAATGTTAATCAGTAATTAAAAACATCAATAACTAAATATGAATTTAAGATTAAGATGATACAAAAACATTTTTTTCAAATAAATGCTCTAAATTTTCTATTCGAAATATATAAAATAATTTTACTTAGAAATGTCTCGATATTTCTTAAAAAGTCATAAGTCACACTTCTCACAGATGGCCAATTTCAGGTAAGAAATTGTTTGGAGGAAGCTGGATTCGTATCCAACGCGGTTCAAGCCATTTTTGCTTCTAAAATGGGATGGCGATGTTCCGAGGTGAATCAGGATGTACGGAAGGTGACGGTGTAGGCGAGATAGGGTGCACGAGAAACAAATGAAACGACATTTGTATCTCAGTCGTTGGGTTGTTTTACCTCTGAACGACAATGGGCACAATGGGCTAAATGGCCAGGTCACATGGACCCCGAAGACTCAGAGAAGGTTGGGGGAGAGGACCCACTGGAAAAGCTGCTACGAGACCGATGGAAGCGTCCCTGGAACAGGCTATCCAGCTTGTTCTTTAATGTGCACAGGGTATGGCTCTCCCGCACACGGAACAACGGCTTAACGTCCATCCGACGGGCGGCGGCGTCTCCAAGCCCGTCGGTGTCCCCTACTGACCTTGGTTAGAGCAGAGAATTTTGCGGTGATAAATGCATCTCGGTCATTTCTGAAACTTGTCCGTCATATAGAAGGGTGATTGAAAATAATTTCAGCGGTTGCAAAAATTCGTTTTCAACCTCCTCGATTTCTCTGCGTAGGGGTTTGTCAAAATTACCACATTCCCTGCAAATTTCAACAATTTAAAAGAGAAAATATGAATCACTGTTATATGTATAATAGCTAACTTGGCTGTCGTTAAAGAGAGTTGGGTTCGAGTCCCGTAGACGAATTGCCTTTCTCACACATCTCTGCGGCGTGTTATTCTGGCAGACTCCTTTCTGCCTGACCTCTGTGACAAGCAGCTGCATGAGAGATTATTTATTTCGATATATACATACGATTTATGAGCTATTACTAATAACCTGCAGCCACATTAGCCTTCGGACTAATATACATTCGTGGTTTATATGCCGCAGAGTTTGGAGAAACCACCACGCCCTTGAACACACAAAAGTCGGAAAAGAGTGAAGAGTCCTCCTTTACAGTTGACAACCGCCAGCTTCTTGGCTCGTGTCGTTTGGAGGCGCTGGCCACGGCCTTTTTCCACGAAGCGTAGTCTCCCGCTGACGCCTATATGTACGTGACTCTGCTACACGTTACGCACTCCTTTTCAGAGTATGTTGCTTCACGTGAGTTTCTCTTGCAGGTGTCTCGCTGAAGAGATCCCTACGGCGACGGTCGTCTTTCGTGACCTCGCGCTTATCAAAAGGATCTGGAAGCGAATCTTGTCTCACTTCTGCTGCCAATGACCACTTCTTCTGCTATGGCGAAGCGAACGACCTAATTGAGTGAGGAACCATTCCATCCCCCCCCCCCTACTCCTTAGCAAAAGGTAAAGAAAAAATTTCACGGTTTTTCAGTCATTGGGAGGACACGTGATGAGTCATTAGGAAGATCCACTTCATCAGTCATCGCCTTCACCAAAATAGAGAATCGTTGCGATAAATTATATTCTTCGTTGCCGTTATAAATGGGACGGGGGTGGCTCAATCGGTAGCGCGCCCAGGCTCGTAATCTGCGGTTTCCAGGTTCGAGTTCCAGCTGGGTCAGCATTGAGATTTATCTCCGCAAAACTCCCCGCCCTGCCCACGGTCAGTAGGGGACACCGATGGGCTTGGAAAGGCCGCCGTCCGTCGGATGGGACGTTAAGCCGTGGCACCGTGTGCGGGAGAGCCATCCCAACAGCTGTTCCAGTGGGTTCCCTCCCCTAACCTTCTCTGAGCCTTCGGAGTCCTTGTGACCTGGCCATTTAGCCCATGGTGTGCAAAAAAGTGCCGCTCAGAGGTAAAGCAACCAACCAACAAGAGCCGTTGCAAATAATGTCATCTTCAGTTTTGCTTTCTCTTGTACAGAATCGAATTCGATTGCGCCATCTTCCTCTCAAGGGGGAGAGAAATTTCCATCGAAAGTTGGTTCAATTGAGATTGGATTCCTGATAATATGAAGTGGGGTATTGACCTTGAGACTCTACACTTGCTTTCAGAACGGTTCGGGTGAATAGAAGGGGAAACGTCTCACACGTCTCTATCAGCAAACAGTGGAATCATTCTCTGCTCCATCTTACAGAGCAAAGAAAAAGGGACCAAAGGAGTCTGCAAACGTGAAATTGGTATTTTCACTTAATAGTTCAGAACCTTGACAACCTATGTGGCTCTTTGGTTAATAGCTAGCGTAATGAATAGAGTGTAATTTTTTAATCATCTTTCTTTTTTGAATTATTTAATTCTCTTATTGCAAACAGATTAATTACATAGAGTTGTAAAATATTTCTCATTTTGCTTTATCCACAATATTACTCTAATTATCCTGTATATTGTTTTAGATTTTATGTTGATGAATTGATGATGCAGATGGTGATTTCGTTTTGAGTTTGAATGCTGGAGATCCCCACACCCACCTCCGAAGGTCGTCTAAAGTTTAAGATAAAAGTTTAAGGGGCGTTTAAAATTTAAGAGGGCAATCTTTTATGATGGCGGAACACTTTCAGATTCAGTTTTGGGTTCAAATGTCTCTAGCAAATATTCCCCCCCGACACACACACACCCCACCCCGAATACACATCTAAGGATGTTGGGTTTATAAGATTACCTCATAAACCCAACATCAATTTTTGGATTATCATGATCCCAATACCCAATTCTGCATATTAAATAGGTACACTCCAGTGCCAAAAGTAACGGGACATCGTCCATTCTATCTGAATGAAAATGAAAAAAAATTTGAAATATGAAAATGAAAAAAACCATGAAAATGAAATATCCATTTCACAAGAGCGGGAGAGTCATATCGATAACTGGATTTGCCAGAAACTGGAACCCATTAGCTCTAAATTTTGTTCTTTTCAGGTCTTTCTCTCTGCAAGTGTCTCATAATTTATTTATTAAATGTGCTCACAACAGATCAATAAATATCTTCATATTTTAGAGAAATTTTCTCAAAAGATTTTATTTCTTGATAAAATCCCCAAATTACAGATATTTTTTATGGGAATTTAAGACTAAATTTAAGACTAAACAAGAAATAAATTCCGAGAAAATATTTTTCCCAAATAAAGATTTTTTCTCTCTCTCCTGTTTTCTATACAGAAGTTATCTTACAGACAAAATATACCCGGGTTCGAATCCGGAATAAGGCCTCGATGTTTGCTTTCTGATGTTGCCTTTTCGTTGCTAGTCCGACAGGAACCTGTGAGTTTAGATCTGTGAGGATGGCGAGACCTCAGCAGAAAGACAACACAAAATCCATGCCTTACCCGGGGATCGAACCTAGGTCCTTTTGATCAGTAGCCAAGCGCGCTAATCATTCGGCTGCCTTTATAACAATAAATAAATAAGATAAATGAATGATGAAGACTATCAGGATGACCCTTGACCCCACCAAAATATAGCGAGGGGTGGAAGTCGTCGAGAACCTCTACAAGGTGTACAGTGCAGAAGAGAAGTTGACACGAAAAGAATTGAGTTCAGGTCCCGTGACAACGCAGAAGAAATGGATTGAATGGCAACTTTGCTTTTCTTTTCTCACCCAATTTCGTAGCTCTATCTGTGGGATTAGAAGAGGGAGCCACGATAGGGGGAGATGAGATCTTGCCAGTCAGGAAGATGCCTCCATGGCAACGAGCAACGCTCACTCGACACGTGAGGACGAACAGAGACAATGGCTTCGACGATGACACTGGCCAGCGAGCGGCCCTTGGACACTTTCATTAAACAGCGTGACGACATTCCTCTAACAAAATTCTCGATCCTTTCATGACACCAAAGGGGCCGAGTTCACCCCCACCCCCGCTCTCACCGACGACTGCATCCCATCCTCCAATTAGTATGCCGGTGTGCACATATTGAACGGTCGGCATAATTACCGTCCGTCGCCACATGCCACGACCCCTCCTAGTTGAATGAGTTACGCCGGGGCTTCGCCTCAGCCCCCTCCGCCTCCCCCCTCCTCCACGCCTCCAACTGTTAGCTATTGATCAGGAGGGGTAGAAAAGGGCACGCGAGCTTTCTTTCTGCAAGCAGTACGGCGAATTGGGTGTGGCGCCATCTATTAGCCAAATAGACAACTTTGATTACGGGCTCAGCTACAGTGCATCCCACCCTTTAATTTCCCCCCCCAATTATTTTTTTTCTTTTTAAACACATGATAGTAACGGAATGAGACGCCCCATCAGTAGTGATGTTGAAAAATAGGAATGTGGAGGACCGGTTAGAGCGTTTATGATCCATGTCCTTCTCTCCCCCCCCCCACACTATTTCTCGTCCGCACACTTTAGTGACTTAACAGAGTTTTGGCAAAATCATCTGCCGACTCTGTTTTTGAGGGGGAAAGAATATACAAATCGTTTGAAAACAAAAGCGCAAAAGTCATGTTTTTTTTTGGTTCACAGATTTGATGTACATATCCACCACACGGGAAAAAATGTTTTTAAGAAAAGTGTATAAATAAATCAATAATAATTCCCCCCTCAAACAGCTGCTTGGCCACAGAGGTCTTGACAGGAGCTTGTCACTTTATATGCCATAGTAGAAGGTCTGTGAGGAAGGCGTGTATATATCGGACAAAAAATGCGTCATACTTATATCTGATGATCCAACAATTTCGGGTGGCATTCGCATTCCATCGTGTACCCTTGAATCCAATCAGATCGCAGCCCAGGGTCTCGGCCAGTCTCGTCTAATATATTGAGTTTAATAATGTAGGGAAAAAACTAGAACCCTTAATTGATAGTGGCAATAGAATCATTAAAAAAAAATATCTTTCCAGAAGAAATTAGAAGCTCCGCAATTTTGAAAAGGACCTTTTTCAGGAAAAATATTACTAGAGATGGTTTGAGGATTGCAATCTAATCGTGGACATCTTTATGTGTGTGTTAGGGTTGTCTTATTTGACGTTTAAGCTGCACTTTTTCTGCACACTATGGGCTAAATGATCAGGTCACAAGGACCCCAAAGTCTCGGAGCTGGTCAGACCCACTGGACAGCTATTAAGAAACAGATGGAAGCGTCGAGTCCGTCGTGTCCCAGCATGTTCTTTAACGTGCACAGGGTATGGCTGTCCTCCATACACTCCGAGCGATTGGTTGACCTCCCGTGTGAGCGACGCCGGTTTTCCCAAGCCCATCGGTGTCTGAGATAAATCTAGATGACGAACCTGGCGCCCATTCCCACTCAGAGACGACAGAGAGAGAGAGGAGGGAATGTATTTCCCTAACCCTGGAATCTTTTATCCATGTAGAACTAACTAAAGGGAAAGAAATTAGAGTTTTTCGACTATAGCTGATGATGTCGCAGAATATAATCTCGATTTCAAGTTTTCATTCAAGATTTTAAATTCGCCCTTTATTAACCTATTCACCTTCATATTATCCCCTTTTTCTTCGTCTAATAATAATAAATAATTATGTAATTTGTTGTCATATTGAAGGTGAAGTAATTGAGGCCGTCAATGGCAGTGTCGAAAAGGAATCGGGATTTCTAACAATCTGAAGAAAGTAAAAAGAACGCGAACCATTATATCGAGAATAATGTTGAAGTTATGAAAAAACAATTCGCTTAAAAAAAGATCAACACGAAATAAAAGGAGCTTAACATGTCATTGGTTTTTTGGACATTTTTTAATAGCAGAGCTTAGTAGGGCGAATTTCTTTCAAAACAATAAAATAATTTTAACAGATTTTTTATACAAAACTTCGTTTTTTTGCAAATTTTTGAAAGAAAAGACATTGTTGGAAAAGTTTGAATGCTAACTCTTTAAATATTGTTGATATTCAGGATTTACGTAGATGTGATTCGGACTTCTAATTTATTTTTTTCATTCTTCTAATTTATCCACATTTTGCCATAAAAAGTTCATTTCAGAAGTTACTGCTCTCTATATTTTTGCTTTCATCAATATAAACGAATCTTTTCTGCAGGAAGCCGTTACCAGCATTCCTGATGTTGGAGTCTCAGAGTATTTAGATTTGTACTTTCCACGTAACACAGATGCTTTTTCCTTCAGGACGATTAATAACGTTCGTGTGAAGTCGACACTACAGCTAATGATTCTAGTATTTCGTAACACTAATGAGGCAACACTGTTAAGGCTGCGTGAGACAATGCTCTTAGCGACTGATAATGCTTCGGTGAAAGTGTTAACAATGGCACTTCTGGTGCCCAACACTATGGCAAGAACATCCTAAGAATATTATTATCCCGAGTAATTGAATACTAACAGAGGGAGAAGAAGCGTAATAATGCCAGGAGTATCGAAATCATCAGAGAGTGTAACAATGTTGTGAGCATTTGGGGAGAGAAAACAGTAATAATATCATGGGCATTGAAACAATAGATTGTAACAATATCGCGAATGTTTGGATGGCAACAGAGGGAGAGAGAGCGTAATAATATCTTTGGCATTGAAGCAACAGAGGGAGAGAGAGAACGCGTAATAATGCCAAACAAGAGAACATTGAGATTGAGACATTGTTGCATGCATTGTACTAGCAACAGAGCAAAGGGAAACAATGCCTTTTAAAATTTTTTGGAAAGTACGCGTGTTATAACAACCAAGAAAATTAAAAGTGAAACTGAAATTTTTTAAAAATGATTTTTTTCAAGTGTTAAATTGAAATTAACAAATAAAAATTTCGTTTGCACATGCCATAGAGATTCGTCTGCACATCGATTGTCATCTCTTTTGGCGAAGAGAGAGAAATGAGTCTTATCTGGGCTCGGGCGGCCATTTTGTTTGGCTGCACGATCTAAACAATCCCGGGTTCGAAACTCCAATGAGAGAGGAATGTTTTTCTTCTGACCGCGTGTCGTCGTTGCTTCAGGTCATCGCTGTTGACAGGAAATTAAATCGTAGGAGCTCCCAACAGTTTGCAGGCAAACCCTCACACAGGAGTGCATAATGAGGTTGAAGATGCAGGGAAGAATCGCAAAGTGATCATTCGGTCGCCACCTCGGTTTCATATCCAATTTCGGGTGGCATTCGCATTCCATCGTGTACCCTTGAATCCAATCAGATCGCAGCCCAGGGTCTCGGCCAGTCTCGTCTGATGGAATGCATTCATTCAGAAGTTTTCCTTCGTTAATGCACAACAGGGGAGGGAGGCTCGTCGAGACGTTTGCAAGAAGAAAAATATTAATTGTGGGGGGGAACGAGCGAGAATCTATCTGAAATCCCCCTTTCCCACAACACACACTAAAAAGGGAGAAGAGATGGCGCAGTAGGTGGAAGGGGTTGGCAACAGCGGAGAAGGGGGGGATTCACGAGATAGTCGATAGAGTGGTAGCAAGCGCGATCAGATGCAGGCAGGGGTCTCCCCATCATTCCCCATCCGCTCGTGCTCTTCTTTGGGCATCGCTCTCTTCTCACGAGGGAACGACGCTCTCAGTGACGTCATTCGGAGTGGAAAAATGCGGGAAAGAATTGACGCAGAATGGGAAGGAGGATGGATGCTGCAAGACTTTTTCTGTTTCATTTTCATGAAATGGAGTTGACTTAATTCACCACAGAGTACTGAAACGAACGAAATTCCTTTTTCTTTTATTCTATTTTAATTAATTTTTTTGTTGTTGTTGTATACAATTAGAAAAAAGATGCGTGTTTCGACTCTCCCTTTTTCCTATCTGGCTCTTCCCATTACGTGGGTGTCGATATAAATATTCCACCAAATGTAGATATGCAAATCGCGCCGGGTTCTCTCGCTCCTCGGCATCGTGTCGACTTCGCTCACCAGGGGGTGACTCTTGACCCAGACATCTCGTCGCCACATCGAAGACGATTATCTTGACGCGGTAGTAGCCATTCACGCCACCGCCTTTTGCACGAGGCCACGCGGTGGGAGCCAAACCTTAAGTGGCACAACACCAGGCTCAGATGCGACAGATCATCACTTGGGAATGGAGGGACGGCGAAGTCGACGCTCTGACGGTGCTCACGGATCGCTGGGGAGAACTGTCGAAGCGTCAACTGCGCAGTCTCAGTCTCCCCAATTGCCATTCGTGCTCTACTATTGGCACGCAGCAGACGATCGTTAGTTGTTTATTGATTACGATTAGAAATTCGGGCAAAGTTCATGGGGGGAGAGCGATTTCTTCTCTCTCTGGCGATGGCGCACGAGCCTTTTTATCATGTCGAGGTTTTCGAGAGTCTGAACACAGGTAGCTCTAAATTATGATGTAATGCAAGTGTTCAAGACCCCCCCCCCCTCTCACTCTCACGGGTCTCGAATTAAAATAACCAAATTAAAATAACCAAAATAAATAATACCACAACTGAATAAGAAATATTAAATAGGAAATGTTTGATATTTTAATCTTTGAGAGGAAGAATCGTCCTCATGGCAAAAGGAAAATCAGATGATTCAAGAGGAGCTGTTTCAGGGCAAGAGATTTTCATTCGTCTGTCTCTCACCTTGCACCTTGTGACGTTGTGACTTACCCGGATGAACGCTTGTCCTCTCCCCTGCTGACCCAGAATGACCATTCGGAAGAAGGCAATAGGAGGAGAATTATTTTCAGGTACCAGCCACACTTTACCTTCGTTCCTTGCCGATACAGGAAGAGGGAGAAGATGCGACCTTTGTGTGAGATCCTGGAGGTCGAACGATTTATTACGGATCAGAGAGAAGCGTGGTAAGACCTTTCCCTGAGAGTTCAGGGAGTGTTTGACACCTTACCTTTGAGTAAAGAAAAGAAAGGGATCTTGTTTTTACTATGAAGGTAAGTAATAGGCATTCAGTTTACAAACGGTGTTGATTTCCTATTCTCAGGTAAAGGGGATTCCTGAGTAGAGGAATACTTGTCGGGACCCTTCACGGCATCGCCATTGTGATATAAATAAACGAGGATTCACAGCTTCCAATTCGGAACTGTTGTCTGGAGATAAACCGTTTCAACTCCTGAGTCTGATACGTCATCGATTGCTGTGTGGATCCTCGCGGCGAGTGGCGTCCCCTACAGCTCTGCAACAATCCGAGTGGGAAGAGACAAGAGAAAGCAATTACAATCACTGTCATCACCCCCCATTGAAATCACGGCAAACAGTCACGAACGCTGCTACGGAAGTTTCGCCATGTTGACAACATAGGTGACGTACTCATTGATTGCTTTAAGTATAATGTACTAAATAGAAGGGAAAAAAACATCAAAGTTCTCTCATATTTTATATTCACGCCGAAACTGACCACACGGTCATCAGCAGACGCAGAAAGAGAGACTCCATTACAGCGCCCTTCGATTAAATAATTTAAAAAGTCCCCTCTAATCGGACGTGTGTTGACTCTCCATCTGCAATGTTAATTATCTTCTGAAGTTGAGTTTTTTTATCACCTGTTTTTAGCCACACATGCTTCCTTCCTCCCCACAGTGTGAATGGACTTCCCTCCATTGGATGGCATTCGTAGTCACGTGAGGAGAATCGCATCCCCCCGTAAGTAGAAACGGATGGTGAACCGGGGTGATACGTAAATACCTCCCCCTCCAGTCGACCTCTTTTTGGATTCTAAGGCCCAAATTACCATAATTATTGAAAGAGGTGAAGATATTCGAAGAAAGTGAGTTTGTTTTTATTTTCTTCAATGCCAGACAAAGGTCCAGTTGCAATAAGCATTAAAAAGGCAACAGAGTAAAAAATACCACTCCAAACAGAAGCAACAAAAACTTGAATGGTGAATTCCTGAGTGATGCGTCTACAGCCGTTTCATCAATCGCACATTGCTTAAATAATTCGTACAACATCGTCTATTTAATACAAAGCGATGCAATTAACTGTTCAGTAATAAAGTATCACCGGAAAATGTCCTGTAGACAAGATACACTTGAAATAATTAGTTTAAAAAAATTGGTTCTTTGAGTGGGATTCGAACCCCCACTTCTCCCAGAAGCACGCCAGGGGTCATAACAGCTAGACCATCAGAAGACATTTTTTTTCAACGAATTATTTCAACAATTAACGGTTATTTGTATTTATCCAGGTTTCAAGGACTCAGTGATAAGTGGGAATCCGTTTGGTAGCTGTTAAGAGAGCGAACGACTCCTCCCTACAAGGTCATCGCAATATTCTTTAACATGCAGAATGCATCTCTCCCTCCTCCTCTGTATGGACCCACGAATTAATTTCTCATCCGACGGACGGCTATTTTACTCAGCCCACCCATCGGTATCTCCTTTGTCAGCGAGAGTAAAGTAGGGATTATAGAAGAAAATCTCATCCTGCTGTCACAAAGGGGAACTCAATCCCTATTTCGATCCCCCCCTTCCCCTCTCCCGTTGAGCTTCCATGTAAGATATATTTGGCTTCCAGTTGCCATATTAATTTCCAGATTCAGTTTTTGCCATAAGCTGCCTGTACTGTTGTGCCAATGAAATGAATGAAAATGAAGGAAAGTCTAGTCTTAACCTTTCTATCCAGCGAGAAGATGTTCGTGTTTCCTCCTCAATTTTTCCTCCCCACCCCCAAATATAAGACAAACACGCTGCCCGAAACGAAATGTGTATTTTAACACAATAACCGAAAGCATGACAACGACTATTAAAGATAATAGTTGATGTTGAAATGCATTCCATTTGAGCCCACCCACAACCCGCGAAAAAATAACCTAACCCTCTTATTCGGAATTTAAAGTGATACCCGAGTGACGTCAGTGCGCGAGAGGCGTCGAATAACGGACGAAACGATTTCTTAATTAAAAGTTGGGAAGGATTTTCTTTTCGAAAAGGGAGGCATAAAACTACACTAAAAAATATTAAAGAAAGGATCTGGATTACAATTTCAAGGAGAGAGAGATCCCCATCCTCCATATCTTGATGCGGGATGACAAGCTGCGGCCATAAAGGGCACGCCGTACGTCCAAGAAATAAATAACCGGGTGTTATAAAAGGGGACATAAAATCGTTGCCCACAATAGTTAGCCAACTAACGGGAGAAGATCGCCGAGCCCAGTCCGGAAGCCACTCTCACCCCCCCCCCCCCGACTAACACCCCCATCTCTTCTCAGCTATATAACTTCGTGTCAAATAAAGTTGGCAGGCAGCCAATTGAAAGATCGAACCGAATGCACGAGCGGCTTGTAGTCGACGTCATGTTCCACGCGGTGTGTTGCAGTAGTAAAGTGCCAGATTTTTCTGGGGGAGGGGCAAAGGGGAGAAAAAGGTAACTCTTCGTGGCAACGTCAACATTTCGTTTCCACTCCCCCTCCCCGCACAGGATAATTCCCAGAAGAGAGGACATACAGGAAGAAGTATTTCTCTCATGCAATATACTAAAATTAGACGACAGATAGAATGGGTGTCAGCAATTGTGGCCAATCACACCCTCCCCCCCCCCTCTTCCTTTAAAGAGTTATCTTCTGGTTTATAGAAGCGACCCCCCCCCCCACGCACAAAGGATAGACTTCGTGGAGGTTTCCAAGTAAAAACGAAAAAAACGATGAGCTTATTGCTACTCAGAATTCCGATCAAAAAATTACTCGGTACCATCTGGTCTGTCTGCTATCCCCCCCCCGTGCAAATTTCGCCCTACATATCCGTATAAACAGTACAATAACAAGAAAAGCGGACCTTTATGGCAAGCAGCTGCTTGAGGGGATATTTTTTTTTTCTAGGAATTGTATAGTAATAAAACCACGTCTTATCACCTATGACAATGCCTGTTAACCGTTCGGGGTCACTAGGTTCAAACATTGCCAGCATCTCCAAGGAGGAGTCGACAGTTTGTGGAGTACCCATTTGGCAGAGATGTTTCGGAACTTTGATGTTGATGAATAATTGTTTCCACACTGCTAATCGATGCACTGACATCTAAACTTATTACCTGAACGGTGATGTGTGGATTTTCCTTAAAGAATTCGCGAACAGCAGCTGTGATTCTCTCGTTCACAGCCTCTTTCGGCTCTTCCTGCACGAGGGTGATCTTCGACGCTCTGCAGTCCTTCTCTGAATTTATTCATCCATCCCATGAGACTGCCATATGAAGGGGTATGATCCCGTATATCTGTGATAAATAGGCACGAAGTTACTTCGTTCGTTCTGCATCGTTGTGAAAATGTAAAATCTTCTCCCGTCTTTTATAGTCTCTCCCCCAACTCCGCTAGCCCCACTGTGAGTGCAGTAATCCGTTTCCATTTCCCTTTGACCCTCTGCCATCGATGTCTTCTTCTCCGCTACTGTCTCGTGAGCATGCTTTCGTCCGTCGCTTCTTATTCACTTGCTTTCACCTTCTCTCAAGTGAAGAGGAAACGAACTTCCCCCCCCCCCATCATCGTCTCCCAGCAAGATGGCTCAACTTCATTCGCGACGATTTTTGTAATGCCATTTAGTGTTCAGAGGCGAAAAGATATCATCATTCTTATCTAAAGGTAATAAACAGAAACACAAAGTCCGGAATTCGAACCCTGCAACTGAAATTGTAAACAATAATAAATTGTTGGTTAATGGATAATCTTCAAGTAGTATTTCTAAACAAATAAATCAACATGCTGAATTGTTTATTCTCTGAAGGGCATTCTTGCGTACTCAATGGGCTAAATGGCCAAGTCACAAGGACCGCAAGAGCTCAGACTAGGTTGGTGGAGGGGACCCACTGGAACAGCTGTTGGGAGACAGATGTAGTCCTCCTATGAAGGCCGTCAAATGCATTCCTTAAAGGGTTATGGTTCTAATGCCACGGCTTAACCACCGATACGGTGGACGGCGCCTTTACTCAATTTATCAGTGACATCTTTCTCGTCAAGGCTAGAATAAGGGTGGTCTGTAAATGGTAGGTAGGCGTAAACTGGAAGAACTGTGTGCCAATCCCTAGTGATGATGCACAGAACCGGCCAGGTCTATCACCTAATGTCCGACCCCGCAGTCTCGTGGTGCAGGCCGTTAGTACCTTTCAAAAGAGATATTCTGTTTTGGAAGGGAACGGAAGGGGAGGGCTGCCAGTTCAGTACGGCCTACTGATCTGGTCATCTATGGCCACTTTTTTCTTTTTTTTTCAAACCTGCTGAGGAGTGGTCAACTTTACAGGGTCCTGGTGCTGACCATTTATACCTACTAGACTGGACTTGTTTATGGATCCTGGACTTGCTGCACTGGTGGGCCTCTGTTGAGGGAGAATCTGCTGCTGTGTTTTCTGTTTGCTTCTGGGTTGCCAGCCCTAAGGGAACAGAGGCATGGGATACCTTATATCAGCTGGTGGATAATCCTAATCAGAGGTATGGTGTGCAAAAAAGTGCCGCTCAGAGGTAAAACAACCCAACCCTAATCAGACGCCATCGCAGGTACCTGAACCTTACTTAGCTAGTTGGGCATCGTCAAGCCTAAACTGGAGTAATGTGTCTCAGGCAGGCCATATGGCTCTTGAAAACGTTCACTTGAAAAGGTGGTGCCTAAAGTTCCTACCAACATCGGTGGCTTCAGCATTTAGCGGAGGAGGAACAGGTCTTTGCCCCAAGCCTGCGATCAGATAGCTGTTTGATATTGCTGGAACTACCAATCTCAATAAACGTAATTTCTTTAAAAATCCTACTAATCATTTTCTCTCTGCAGGAACGTGGAACGTGAGGACATTACATAGAGATTATTCTCTTGATGTCCTCATGCAGGAATTCCAGCACTATAACCTAGGTATTCTAGGTTTGCAAGAGACCAGATGGACAGGTAAAGGTGAGATACTTAAAAATAACTTTAAATTTCTCTTTACAGGGAGGGAGGATGGAAAGCATCACCAAAGCGTGGGTCTGCTGCTCAGCAGACATGCTAGTGATGCTCTTCTAGGATATGAGTGCATTAATGAAAGGTTTCTTACAGCAAAATTTCAGACAAGCATTAAAGACTTGAATGTTATCTGCTGTTATGCCCCCACTGAGGATGCTGATGAGGATGAGAAGGATAGGTTTTACGGAAAACTTCAGGATATTTTGAATTCTGTCAAGAAAGAAGATATTACCCTTGTTCTTGGTGACTTCAATGCCAAAGTTGGTACTGACTCTGACCTTTGGGAAAGAGTAATAGGCCCTTTTGGTATTGGTAGCTGCAATGGCAATGGGCAACGTCTCCTACAGGTAAGTAAACTCAATGGATTCAAAATAACTAACACTTATTACAAACACCGCGACATACATAGGTACACATGGGTTTCACCTGATGGGCTGCATAAGAATATGATTGATTGCATATTAATTAACAGCAAATGGGCTAGTTCTGTTAGGAATACCAGATCATACAGGGGAGCTGAAATTGGATCTGACCATTACCTTTTTAAAAATGTCTTTCAACTTAAACTTAAAAAGTGTTGTGCTAGGGTTAAAAAATTTACCTTTAATACTGAAGCTCTGAAAGTTATGGCTAAAGCTTACCATGATTGGTTGCTTAGTTATTATGACAGTCATGGTTTGCTTACTACTGAAGTTGAGGAAGAATGGGACCATTTTAAACAGGTTTTTTTGGAAACTAACAGTACTCTTTTAGGGAAAAAGGAGCAAAGGAGGCAGAATTATTTGAGTGATAAGGCACTTGAGCTTATTTCAGAAAGAAGGAATGTCCTTAATCAATACCCTACAAGTCCTAATAGAAAGCATTACAGAGAGCTTAATAAACGTGTAAAGGATCAGTTAGCTACTGATAAGAATCTTTCGCTTGATGGCTTGGCTGAGAAAGCTGAGGAAGCAGTTAGGCAGCACAACAGCAGAGAGTTGTACCAGATAGTTAATGTTTTATGTGGTAGAAAACGGACAGGCATACAAGGATTGCAGGATAAAAAAGGTAAGGTTATAGAAGGTGAGGATTCTGTCATGGCTAGGTGGGCTGAGCATTTCAGTGATGTTTTAAACAATGTGGTTAGTTCTACTCCCATTGTTTGCAATGATGATAGATGCATTGGTGGGTTTAATGTTGGCTCTATAACACAATCTGAAGTTATTTTGGCTATTTCTAAACTTAAACTTCATAAATCCCCAGGGGTACATGAAATTACTACAGAAATGCTCAGAGCTGGGAATGTTTCGGTTACCACTTGGATGACTGAAATTTTGAATAACTTTTATGATAAAGGCATGGTTCCTAAAGATTTTACCAGAGCTATTATTATCCCTATTTTCAAAAAAGGTGATCGCAGTTCTTGTGATAACTGTATCTGGTTGATAGGCAATTGGGTGATGAGCAATGTGGATTCAGAAGTGGTAGGGGATGTGTGGATCAGATATTTTCACTTAGGCAGATTCTTGAGAAATGTTTAGAGTTTCAGAAACCTTTGGTTGCTAGCTTTGTTGATTTCAAAAAGGCTTTCGACTCTGTTGATCGTCATAATTTGTGGTTGATTGTGAAATCATATGGTATACCAGACAAGTTAGTTAACATAATGAAAGCTCTCTATAATAACACTGAGTCGTGTGTGACAGTTGGTAAGGCTTGTAGCAATTGGTGTAGCATTACTTCTGGTGTTTGACAAGGGTGCATTTTGTCTCCTTTTCTCTTTAGTTTGGTTATTGATTATGTTATGCGGAATTCACTTCAAGGGGAAGATTTTGGCCTTAAATGGGCTGGAGATACGAAAATTTCTGATTTAGATTATGCTGATGATTTAGCCCTTTTGGCAAATGATGTTGACGAGATGAACTCTTTCATTCGAACTGTTGATGAGACTGGTAGTAGAGTAGGTTTGGTTATAAACAGAGAGAAAACTAAAGTGATGAAAATTGGTCAGGCAGGTTGTGATTCAGTTCATCTGAATGGTTGCAATCTTGAACAGGTGTCACAGTTTAATTACCTTGGGAGCTATGTAACAGATACTGGTGATGTGCGGCATGAGATTAACAGACGAATAGGTATTGCTGCCGGGACTTTTAAGAATCTATGGAGATTGTGGAGAAATAGGCGTATACACCTAAAGACTAAAATTAGACTGTATAATAGTTTAGTTCTTTCTAGGGTTAGTTATGGTAGTGAAACTTGGACGTTGCGTACACAAGATAACAGAAAACTAGATGCTTTTGATTCTAGATGCTTACGTAGTATCTTGGGTATTAGGTGGTTTAACTTTGTAACCAATGATGAGATTAGGCAAAGGAGTCTGCAACCTCCTTTAAGCAGCATATTGTGCAGAGAGAGACTCCGTTGGTTTGGCCATGTTGCCCGTATGAATAATTATAGATTGGCGAATAGGGTTATGAACAGTGTGCCTAAAGGCCTCAGAAGGAGGGGGAGACCTAGGATGCGGTGGGCAGACAATGTCAAACAGGACCTTGTTAGAATTGGTGTGCAGTGGCCGGATGCAGCAGATGTAGCTCAGGACAGATATGCTTGGAGAATTAAACTGCGCGGTCTGGTTGGACCTCCGTAGCCCTTGGCTGCTTGAGGATGATGATGAGAATAAGGGTTAGCGGAGTTTTGTACCAAAGTTCATTTTCATCTTAATGACCTTGCAGGAAATCGCTCCTCTGTTTCCTTTTTGTCCCCTATAATTATTCCATTTAATAATTAAGTAAGCTTTTTTCCTTCACAGAGTGTCTTGTCGATGATGCTGAAAATGTATCCAACCATTTCCTATTGTCTGATCGAATACATTAAGAATAGAAGTCTATTGGCCCCAAGAAGAGAATTTTCGTTTCGACAAGGCGAAGGAGCAAGCATGCGACATCAGGAGTACGAAATGAAAAAGAAGCTTTCAAAATCCTTTTGCCATAGCAAATGCCTGGATGGGAAATAACGGTTCTCCCTCAAGCCAGATTCCACAAGTCAAGTAATTATTGTCGTCGTCCTTCCGTCGGTTGTCGGCGCATGCGCTTCCCTCCCTCCCTCCCACACCTTCTCCCCTCTGCAGCCTCCTCTTGTACCGATGCTTCGACTCGGAGAGCGCGCGATAAGGCACGTCGGGGGCTGGCACGTGACCAGGCTCCGTACTTCTCCATTAGCTAGTACAGTCCCCAGAGATCACGTGGCAACCCTCGGGTCAACGGAAGAAGAGGGTGGGTGGGGAGGTGTCATCGCAACAGCTCGAGGAGCATTGTTATCTCCCAGGCTGCCTTTCGATTCCAACATCTTAATAATATCTCTAATTAAAGAATTAAGTGCCGACGAATTCCGTTTTGTTGCTAATGAGATAACAAATGGCATTCTTTCTAAAATAAATGTTGTACTTGGTTCTCACAGTCAGGGAATTGAAGCAGGTGACTTTCAATTTGCATTGAAGTATGTGGCTAGTCGCAGAAACGTACACATATATATTCCAATTTTCAGTAAACAATAACTGCTAAAATACCAATACATTATATCGAATAAATAATGCATTTTATTCTGGCAGTCAATGCAATTTGTATATTTACATAACGTTCATTTTTATTTTTTAATTGATAAATGCTAGGAAATAAATGGAGGCTTGGAAATTTCATTTGGCTCAGCAACTGAAGAGAAAAGATTTACAGTCGTATTAATATGCAAATGAATGAGGAGGAAAGTTGGAACGAAAAAGGTGAGCAAGTACTAAGCTGGCGCGTGTTTTAAATTAATGTTTCGTACTTTCTTCAAAGTTTAGTATAATCATGGCAACAAGAATGCAATTCATAACAGTTCAGAAGGTTACGAGATATGCACTTAAAAAGGTTCCATTGTTTTGTATTTCTTTTGAAATAATTTAAAAGATTTTACATTTTTAACATCATTTTGAAGTTTAGATCAAATTTTAGCTGCATTGCATTTTGAAAGATCTCTTTCCAATTGAGAGTCGATGCACTGGGTTGACTCACAACCTGACGTATTTCATATTTAAGGCTTTAATGACGGATTTAAAGAAGATTTCCAACGTCTATCGAATTCAATCAATCTCATAATAATTTAATACACAAAATTTACTATTATTAATTTGCAAACGTTATAGATATGAAGAAGTTTAATTTGAAAAAACAAATATGAGACAGGATCAAAATTTTTTTATTAAGAATATATCTGACAATTCTTTTCTGAAGGCGATATACGACTGCAGTCACATTGTAATCGTAAATATTACCACATCTATTAAAATCCCATATATAATAGAGTAAATAAAGGAGGAGAATAAATTTTGTTTATTTAGCCATATTAAAAAGTTTTTCATTCATATTTACCTAAGCAAAAGGGTTTCAAGTCATCTGTCGACAGGGGCGGGGGTGGCTCAGTCGATAGCGTGCCAGGCTCGTAATCTGTAGTTCCCAGGTTCGAGTCCCAGCTGGGTCAGCTTTGAGATTTATCTCCACAAAATTCCCCGCCCTGTCCACGGTCAGTAGGGAACACCGATGGGCTTGGAAAGGCCGCCGTCCGTCGGATGGGACGTTAAGCTGTGGTCCCGTGTGCGGAGAGAGCCATACCCTGTGCACGTTAAAGAACACGCTGGATGGCCTTGACGGGAGGCTACCATCTGTCTCCCAACAGCTGTTCCAGTGGGTCCCCTCCCCCAACCTTCTCTGAGCCTTCGGGGTCCTTGTGACCTGGCCATTTAGCCCATGGTGTGCAAAAAAGTGCCGCTCAGAGGTAAAACAACCCAACCCATCTGTCGACAAGATTTATCGCAACTCCAAAGTCTATCCAGGAAGTGGACAACTTTGTTGCCTCATAATGTTGTTAATAAAAATTTTTTCAACTTTCGTCCTGGTAGATCAACTAAGGACCTTCTACTTAACTTGATTTCGGATGCAGAATTTTCACTTAAAAATGAATTATACATGGTAGCCATCATAATCGACATTGAAAAGGCTTTTGACTCTTTATCTTTTAATGTGTTGTTATCCAAGATTAGAGATCTTAAAATTTGTGGCAACTTATATTATTTTCTTTTTCATTTAATTAAAGAAAAAACATTTCAAGTGAAAATCAAAAATACTTTATCTAATGTTTATAAATTTCAGAATGGTGTGGTTCAGGGGGACATTTCATCCCCCTGCCTTTTCAATCTTTATTTGAAAGATTTGGACAAAATTTTTAAACAAGGAGTTAACTTTGGAACTTATGCCGATGACATCATTTTCTGGTCCATTGATTATTCAAAAACATATATCATAATATTATTCAAAAAAGATTACAAAATGCAATAAACAAATTAAATCATTATTTAAACAATAATAATCTTAAAATTTCTATTGAAAAAGCTAATATGCTTTCATAAGAAAGCACTTCCTCAGGACTTTAATGTTAAATTAAATCAACAAAACATTAAAATTGTTAAAAACATTAAATTCTTAGGCTTAAATCTAGACTCTAATAAATTAATTTCGGGCCAATATGTCAAAGCATCTAGAGAAAAAGCTTCTAAATTATATAATTTTACGAGATATCTAGGATATTCTAAATGGGGCTGCTCTTCAAAAAATTTATTATTAATCTATAAATCTATTATGTTACCAAAATCCTTTTATGGCATAGAATTACTAAATTCATTATCTAAAACAAAACTAAAATCCATGGAGAGCATTCAAACAAAAATTTAAAAATTTTGCATAGGTCTATTACAGAGTACATTCAATCTGGATGTCTATGCTGAAACTACAATACCACCTCTAGAGTTACATAAAAAGTTTACATTATCCAACTTATTATTTAGAATTATCACAAAAAATAGAAATCATCCAATTATTGATAAATTTATTACTAATTTTAAAGATACAACATTAAATAATTTTCCTGAAAAAAATAAAATTAATGAAATCATAAATAATAATTCTAGTGGAAATTACTTTCCAAGTTTCCCCTATTGGTTATCAACTACCCCTATGATAAATAAGGATATTCAAGGAATTGAGTCTAAAAATTCACTTGATAATACCAACTTAAAAAATCTCTCTGAACTACACATTGATAACTTTTTTAAAGATTTTTTACACATTTATACAGATGGCTCTGTTAACTATAACAGAACCATATCATCGGAAGCTTTCATTTCCCTTCAGAAAAATATGAATATAAATTCAAATTTCAAAATTATTCACCAGTAATTATTTCAGAATTAATGGCAATTATTTTGGCTATCAACTGGGCAAAGAAATTTACAAATAAAAAGATTGTAATTTTTACCGATAGTAAATCATCATTGGACATAATTCTAAATAACCCTCACAAAACTTATCCAATTTTTCTAAATGACATTTATATATTACTACATGACCACTTATTACTTCATAATTATATTTATCTGCAATGGATACCTGCCCATTGTGGCATAAAATTTAATGAACAGGTTGGTATTTTGGCAAAAAATGCCAAAGACTTAAAATAAAGACCCTTTATGTTTTATATTTTTAAAATGAAAAATAAAGTGAATAGCTTTAATGAATTACAAAAATGGTATGAAAATAGAGCTCAACATACACATCGCTTTAAAATTTCTCCTAATATTCCAAAAATTTCGGTTTGAAAAAAAAATGAACTTAGTACCATCACCGAATCAAAGTACACAGAGCTCTCACAAATTCATTTTTATTTAAATTAAAAAAACGAGACTCACCCAACTGTAACTTCTGCAATTTTCCACATGCAATTGAACACATTATCCTTGAATGTAATCAATTTAATGATGAAAGGGAAGAATACCTCAACAAACTTAGATTAAAATCTACTATATTATATTTTCTAAAAAATATTTTGGAACCTTCAAAGAAAAATATGAAGCCCATCTCCTTCTCTCTTCTTGTTTCATTTCTCAAGAAGATTAATATGCTAAATTGCCTCTAATATCTTCTTAATGCAAATAATTTTTATCCCAAACTGTGACTGAATGAGTCTGCAAGAGTTTCCATTATTCCTTGCAGGAATATTCAATTCTGTTGCCTCGTTACAGATGGAATTAATATTTGTCACTCACCCTAGTGCGAATCAAATAAATAAAATCCGGAAGCTTTATATGGTCACATAAGCTGAGAAAAGGTTAGCCATTGATGGTGTAGTGGTCTAGCATAACAGGCATGTTTCCTGGAGACGTGGGTTCGAATCCCACTCATGGCAAAACCAAATTTTTTTCAGCTCATCATTTCATGAGTTCCATGTCTACAGGACTTATCCTGTGATTATTTACTACATGTTCATACATTTGGCATGACCTTTAATATTTAAAGAATAATTTTACACTTAATGTTTCAATTTTTTTTTTCAAATTTAACATTTTCTAAGTTTAGCTTCAATATCCATGTTTCTAATTTCTTTAACAAATTCATTTATGTCTCTTTTATTCTTTATATAATTCGGAATCAAATTAATCATGGAGATATATAAATGTAATGCCTGGTAATTAAAAACCTCTTCCAATGATTAGTTTTTGGATAATCTAGTATTAACCGCAAAGGCATCTTTTAATTCATTCTAAGACATGGCAATACATGTTTTGTTCATTCCAAGTTTTCTTTGCATTTTTGATTACATTAAAAATATATAATTGATAATAAGATGTCCAATATTTGATAATCTTGAATTATACTTTCTCTTCTTCTCTTTCTTAGCATGCACCTAATTATATGGTTTTGGATTCCCTCTAGCGGTTTAATATATTTTAATATATGTATCATAAGCTCCCCCCCCCCACCTATGATAAAATACCGCACTTAAGATTTTATCCAAGCATCATAAAAAAATTTTAATAATGATAAGTCTGCAAAATTTCTGATATAGTATATTTTAAGGATTACTGCATTGATTTTTTTACAGATGTTTTTTATTTGCAAATTCCAGATTAATTTTCTGTCTATAATTATTCCTAAATAGCCATAACTCTCTACTCCTTCAATACTTTCACATTTACATATATCACCACTGCAGGATCTAAGGATAATAATTTAGCTTCTCTTTAAAATAATTTGTTTCATTTTGCTTAATTCTAATATTCATATACTTTGTTTTCTTGATGTTTAACACCAATTTATTCTTATGGAACAGGTGTGCTATTTTACATAAATCATCGCCTATTTGGTTAACTAATATGTCTTCTCTACCAGAAAAAAATATTGTTGTGTCATCTGCAAAAGTAATTATTTTACCATTTAATCGTAAATCACACAAGTCAGTAATATAAATTAAAAATAGTACCGAACCCAATACAGATCCCTGTGGCACTTCAAATTGCAATGTAACTTCATCACTGATTTTATTTTTAATTCTTACCCTTTGTTTCCTGTCAATCACATAGCTTTGCAACCATTTCAAATAACCTCCTAAACCCAGCTGCTTGTAATTTGTACAATAAAATTTCGTGTGTAACAGAATCGAAGGCTTTTTTTTATATCTAGAAATAGAATTACTGTTTTTTGGCTTTTGTGTAGACGATTATATATCATGGAAGTCAATTCCAATACCGCATTTTCTGCTCCTGTACTTTTCCTGAATCGCAACTGATTTGGAGAAATAAAGCTATTTTTAGCTAAGAAAGATATTATTTTTTGCTTTAAAAGTTTTTCATATATTTTCGAGAATGTAGATAGCAATGGATATTGGTTTATAATTTTCCAAACGATTTGCCTACCCTCCCATGAATTGGCACAATAATTGCTATTTTCAAAACTGCTGTGAAGATGCTGAAAAGATTTATTCAATAATAAACATAAAATATCTTTTCTTTCTGGATAAATTTCCTTAACAATTTTTGCAGTAAATGCCATCAAAACCACTTGATTTTCCATTTCCTAGGCCATTTTTAACTTCATTAATTTGTGGTTCCGCAATTTAGTCCACAAAAAAGGAACTTTTTATGTATCCTTGTATATCGGAGATAAAGGTATCCTCACTACTTTCAGAGTTAATCAAAATTTCAACAATGTCTTTCAAATACTTATTAAATCGGTTTGCTAGCAGAAGAGGATTCTTATTCACAAAGTATACCTCACCCTCATCATTAATTTCCAGATTTAAAAATTTTCTCTTTGTCATTTCCACATAATTCATTTATAGTATCCCAGGTTTTCTTTGAGTTTGATTTATTTCCTACAAACCTATTTCTGTTGGGTTGGATTGTTTTACCTCTGAGCGGCACTTTTTTGCACACCATGGGCTAAATGGCCAGGTCACATGGACCCCGAAGGTTGGGGGAGGGGACCCACTGGAACAGCTGTTGGGAGACAGATGGTAGCCTCCCGTCGAGGCCATCCAGCGTGTTCTTTAACGTGCACAGGGTGTGGCTCTCCCGCACACGAGGCCACGGTTAACGTCCCATCCGACGGACGGCGGCCTTTCCAAGCCCATCGGTGTCCCCTACTGACCGTGAGTAGGGCGGGGAATTTTGCGGAGATAAATCTCAACGCTGACCCAGCTGGGACTGGAACCTGGGAACTACAGATTACGAGCCTGGCGCGCTACCGACTGAGCCATCCCCGCCCCAGCTATTTCTGTAATATAGATTTTTTTTTGCTTCCCTAATTAATGATGTGAGTAAATTTCTATAAATCTTATAGTCTATAATATCCTGTTCAGACATTAAATTTAGTTTAAAGCGTTTTCCCAATTCGTTTTCCTATCCTTTATAGAAATAACAATGCCATTTACGATCCTTGGTTTTAGTCTTTTGGTATTTCTGTGCGTCACCATTTCTTTTGAAGTTATTATTGCATTCTGAATTATTGATATGAAGCTGTAAAACCCGTCATCTATATTCAGATCACTAATTTGACTCCAATTTATATTTCTTAACATTCTTTCAATTTAAAAATATTAATTTCTCTGCTTCATAAGTTTGTTTTTTATAATCTTCACTAATGTCACGACCTAGATTCAGCGATAAACCTTTATAAAAATGATCACTTAAACATAATTTTACAACATACGTTTCACAACTTTTGTATTCAATATTTTTAATAAACACGTGATCCAAACAAGTACCTGTTTGTGACTTGATTTAAAACCACGTGCTATTAATACATTGACATATTTCTGCGTATTGCAGCCACTGTTTAGCATATCAATATTGAAATCTAACATTATCACATGCATATCATCAGTATTAATCAATTTATTTTCCAATTCTTCAGGAAACTCCTTAATTGAATACTCGTTCATTCTATAGAGAGCTAGCAAACATAACTTAACCCTATTAAACATAACTTTAATTTGTAAAACATCTGCAGTAATAAAATCCATATTAAAATTTTTCTGAACTAATGTTTTTATTTGTCTTAATATAAGCAAATTACACCATATCTGTTTAGAGTATCTTCATTACAATAACTATCACAACCATTTATATTATAAATGCTAATTTCACAACGTTTCACCCAAATTTCGGTAAGGACAATGATATCTGGTTCTAAATTTATTAAGTTTAAAAAAATTAAAAAATGATAAAAATTCTTCCTTATACTCGGAATGTTTTCCTGAATTATTTTAAGCCCTCTTACCAAGAAATATTTGTCTTTGTCATACACATCATAATAAGCTGTGTCATCCATCCACTACTCTCGTGCTGGAATTGTTGCTCATCTTTGTACTCGTCACTTAGCGCAGCAAGTGTGAGGCATGTATACACGTGTGATTTCACCTAGGCAATGGTAAATGTAATTAAGGGACTAATCGATCTCCTCTACTAAGGGTAGATTCGTTTATGATCCCGTCCCCCACAACACGATAGCAACCACGCGTATCTCAAATATTTCAATTGTATTGCTCACTCAATCCCCTCTTTTACACTTTTATTAAAGCATTTACTATTCGTGATATACTTTAGTCGTAAAGTAACAGTAACACTTAGCAGTATTCTTTTCAAACAGAACTTCTGTTAGCATTTCCTGACATTCTTATATTTACCAGAAATTTCCTAACACATTTACGTTGTTCCTAAAAGGGACACTGCTGTAACAGACAGTGCGTCTTAAAAGAGTTAGTATCTGTTGGTGGAAACGCTATGCTTATAAAAATCCACATTGCAGTAAAATTCCACAATTCGTCATAGCGTAGTCTTAATTTTCAATCTTGTTCTTAAAGGTAAAAAAACTAATTTGAACTTATTCAAACCATCATGCTGTGGGACAATGTCGTTAAAAGAACAAGCGAAACAATATGGCGAATTTTTTTGTTATCCAATGAAGGTTATTATTTCTACCTAGAAAAATAACCACCATCATCAATGTTTCTATCCCTCTATCTTTGCAAAGACGACACTTTGCTCGAGGAACTTGTCTCGCCTATTTTCTCTCGCATTTCATTGCACCAGTTAATCTCTTCTCTAACGAGCAGTAGAGAACGCCCCGAAGTATTTGCGGATTCTTCATCAGCATCCAACTTGAAAAGAACACTGGGAGCGAGTGTCAGTTGGTATCGTGCGTGTGGAGGAGAAGCGGGAACGAGGATTCTGGTGTGTATGTGTGCGCGCGCGCGCAAGCGGGTCAAACAGGAGAAGAGAAAGGAGGGATGATTCACGAGGTCTCGCGCAAAGATGACTCGGAGTGATTTTCTTGGCCAAAATCCCTTTTTAATAACATCTGAGCGTGTCAGTCTTAACGAGTGCCCGTCATCCCAGGCACCTCGGGCTCTCTCCATTCTTATCTTTTTCCCCGCTGCATTTCAGGAGGGATGTCTTCCATCTGTCTCTGTCCGTTAGTCCTAAACAACTACGTCACCGAAGTATTCAGCTTTCTTTACCATTTGAGCGAAGAGAGAAATCGGAATCTTGATTTTTCTCAATTATCATTTGGGAAAATAAAGGAGCTTCAGAAGCACTCCTCGATTCCTTCTTGCCTTACCAAACGATATCTAAGATTTCTTAACGGCTTTCGGGTGTTTGAAACAATTTCACTACACACTTGCTCTAAATTAATATGGAAGAAAAGACGGAGAAAAAAATGGTCAGACAAGCAGGTGGAGACAACGAGACGTTGAACAGACAGACAAATACAGAAAGATGGAGTGACAAATGGAAACAGAGAGATGGTCAGGTGGAAAGACAAAGATGTTAAACTGGAGACAGAGAGATGGTCAGGTGGAAAGACAAAGATGTTAAGCTGGAGACAGAGAGATGGTCAGGTGGAAAGACAAAGATGTTAAGTTGGAGACAGAGAGATGGTCAGGTGGAAAGACAAAGATGTTAAGCTGGAGACAGAGAGATGGTCAGGTGGAAAGACAAAGATGTTAAGCTGGAGACAGAGATGGTCAGGTGGAAAGACAAAGATGTTAAGCTGGAGACAGAGACATGGTCAGGTGGAAAGACAAAGATGTTAAGCTGGAGACAGAGAGATAATCAGGTGGAAAGACAAAGATGTTAAGCTGGAGACAGAGAGATGGTCAGGTGGAAAGACAAAGATGTTAAGCTGGAGACAGAGAGATGGTCAGGTGGAAAGACAAAGATGTTAAGCTGGAGACAGAGAGATGGTCAGGTGGAAAGACAAAGATGTTAAGCTGGAGACAGAGAGATGGTCAGGTGGAAAGACAAAGATGTTAAGCTGGAGACAGAGAGATGGTCAGGTGGAAAGACAAAGATGTTAAGCTGGAGACAGAGAGATGTTAAGCTGGAGACAGAGAGATGGTCAGGTGGAAAGACAAAGATGTTAAACTGGAGACAGAGAGATGGTCAGGTGGAAAGACAAAGATGTTAAGCTGGAGACAGAGAGATGGTCAGGTGGAAAGACAAAGATGTTAAGCTGGAGACAGAGAGATGGTCAGGTGGAAAGACAAAGATGTTAAGCTGGAGACAGAGAGATGGTCAGGTGGAAAGACAAAGATGTTAAGCTGGAGACAGAGAGATGGTCAGGTGGAAAGACAAAGATGTTAAGCTGGAGACAGAGACATGGTCAGGTGGAAAGACAAAGATGTTAAGCTGGAGACAGAGAGATGGTCAGGTGGAAAGACAAAGATGTTAAGCTGGAGACAGAGAGACGGTCAGGTGGAAAGACAAAGATGTTAAGCTGGAGACAGAGAGATGGTCAGGTGGAAAGACAAAGATGTTAAGCTGGAGACAGAGAGATGGTCAGGTGGAAAGACAAAGATGTTAAGCTGGAGACAGAGAGATGGTCAGGTGGAAAGACAAAGATGTTAAGCTGGAGACAGAGAGATGGTCAGGTGGAAAGACAAAGACGTTAAGCTGGAGACAGAGAGATGGTCAGGTGGAAAGACAAAGATGTTAAGCTGGAGACAGAGAGATGTTAAGCTGGAGACAGAGAGATGGTCAGGTGGAAAGACAAAGATGTTAAACTGGAGACAGAGAGATGGTCAGGTGGAAAGACAAAGATGTTAAGCTGGAGACAGAGAGATGGTCAGGTGGAAAGACAAAGATGTTAAGCTGGAGACAGAGAGATGGTCAGGTGGAAAGACAAAGATGTTAAGCTGGAGACAGAGAGATGGTCAGGTGGAAAGACAAAGATGTTAAGCTGGAGACAGAGAGATGGTCAGGTGGAAAGACAAAGATGTTAAGCTGGAGACAGAGAGATGGTCAGGTGGAAAGACAAAGATGTTAAGCTGGAGACAGAGAGATGGTCCGATGAAGACATCGACACAGGCTGAGATGTTTTCGTGACCGAGTTCTCTATTAATTGTTCATACGATAATTGATAATTGTTGAGAGTCTATTATTAGCGTGATTGGCAGCAGAGTAAAAGGACCTGAGTTCGAATCCCGAATAAGGCATGGATATCTTCTTTCTCATGTATATTGTCTTTCTGGTGAGGTCTCTCCTTATGGCTCATTTCCTTCTGTCAGAGCTCTGTGACCATCGGCTGCTTGGAGGTAATTTTTTTTTACTTTTAGAAGATTCTGCAACGAATATTTTTAGTTTGCGGCAAACAACTGGAAGAAATCTCTGATGAAGTATGATGTCAAATGGGAAAACTTTCAAATCTCGTGAAATGCTGGATTATTTTTTCTACCAAGGAAGGGAGGTTTTTACTCGCTTATTGTGTGCGACAGTTTCAATAATCTATGTGCCACAACACACAATAATTGTTGATAATTGTTCATAAGATAATTGTTGAGAGTCTATGCGCAGTTGTTGCCTTCACTGATCTGTCGAAGCTTCAACTGCGCAGTCTCATAGTCTCCTCTGTTGCCACTCACGCTACTACGCTTCTGCATAATGCTGCCTTTTTCGCGGTGATTCAAGCATTGAAAATTTTAATGTCAATTTTTACGCATTTACTTTTGCTAACAATGCATTTTTAATTGACTAGAATTAACTTCTTTCAAAATAATTAGAGCTACTTGTCAGCAGCGACCGATAAATTGAAAATGGATATGTTCCGTTTCCTTTGAAATGAACTCGTCAGATTTGATGCATTGTTTCGTTTGGTTACTTCAATGATTTGTTAAAAACGTCAAGTGTTTTGAATGCAGAATGCTGACCTTACTACGGAATATGTAATCGTATTTCGAGAATATAGTGTTTTAAAAATTTCAGCCTATTAATATCTAGAAATATTTTCCTTTTTAATATCATTTGAGTACCAAAGCGTCAGTATCTGGCAATCGAGCCATGATTCAGGGCGGCAATAAGCGAATCTGTCCGTGTGGTGAATGCATGGCCCTGAGTTAATGTTTTGTTGACACCTCGCATAGGGATTCTGATGTGCAAAAGGGTTGCGAGTTGACCTTGTGTGGGTAAGGTGCAGAGTGTCATCTGACCCGAATGTCAAAGGATGACGGAGGAGGAGAAGGAGACTTAGATGAAGGCGGATGCAGTTCCGAGGGGCTTAAGAGATGATTTTTTTAGTTATTTGTTTTGGAAGCCCTGTTCTGCTGTGGACTTGAGATGTCCTCTCCTTCCTTCATTGGTACTGCATAAGGTACAGTCGCTCAAAAAAGTATCAGAACACTGTGGTTGACTACAGAATTCAGAAAAAATATCTGGCAATGATTTTTTTAGAAATTAGTGATCTGGCAACTTTTGTGTCACGTGACACGAAGGTTGGCAGATCACTAATTTCGGAAAAAATCGTTGCCAGATATTTTTTCTGAATTCTGTAGTCAACCATAGTGTTCGGATACTTTTTTGAGCGACTGTACCAATGAATAATGGATAACTTATTTCCTGCCATACAGGAAATAAGTTATCCAGTGCTGAGAAGTGATTTCAATAACTGTCCACTCGCTGTCTCCTCGTAACTTGTCTTTTGAAATAAATGTTATTGTTTTATTTTACCTAACTGTTGATTATTAATCGAGGTGAGCAGGGATTTCCTATTCGCCAGAGGCGATGTTCCTTCTTTTACCTTAAAACGAAATCACTTCAATGTACATAATAATATATTTCAACCACCTAAGGAAACTTGTTTGTGGCTAAAAAAAATAATAATTTCGAAAAGAAAATTTTTGATTAAACTAAAAATTCTTTCTAGTTATGTACTTGTTAATGAATCAGGAGACTGCAATATGAAGATGTTTTGAAGGTGTAATAGCAATTTGTAATGAAAATGTAATAGCAATATTTTTTCGTAAATAACTGTTATTAAGCATTCTAAATTCAATATTCAATTAATATTTAGGAACAATTAGAAGTAAAAACAATATCTATTCTCTGTAATCTATAATTTTAAATCACATTTTGATTTAAAAATCTTAGTGCTACTAATTTTTAAATATTATTTCTAATTCGATAATATGATTTCAGCTGAACCACAAAATCAGTAAAAATGATTTATATTTATTGTTAATCTGTATTTACCGATAATTTTAACGAATGTAAAATCGACTGGCACCTCCAGCATTCTCTTTCCAAGCGATCATTTCATACATTATGTTGAAGTTTTGTGATGGCAATGATCAGAAAACTTAATTTCAGTGTCAGCAGATTTTGTTCCTATGAGGTAATCACGGCCAACTGATTCTTTTTGCATTCAAATAAAAATGTATCTAATGGAAAATATGCAATATAAGGTTTTTAAAAAAAGATATCGTTCATATTCACGGACCTAATTCAATTAATCGCTTTTAAAAAAATTCATGCTTCTCTAAAGGTAACTTCGTCCCATTTCTCGATAAGAGGAATGATGTTTTACTTTTGTTTCCGAAATAGTCGTACCCACTGTATATAAAGAAAAAAATCTCCCGATGCAATTCCAAAACGACAAAAGCCACTTTTGGGTCTGAAGAGGAAAAAATAGGAAATGAAAAAAAAAGGATAAAACGTGGAAAGAAAGAAAAAAAAACACCATAGAAAAAGAAAGAAAAATCTTTCAAACTTGACATTCGATTGCCTTGCTCCACCCAAAAACCACGTGATCCCCCACGTGTATTGGAAGCCTTCCTCACCATCCGTGCGGATGACTAAAAGGAGGAGGTAGGAGGAGGTGGAGGAGGGGAAAGAGAATTCCGCTCTCGGTGTTCGCGTCCGCCTCGCGGCGATCACCGCACTTGTGCACCTATTGCGTGATCAGGAATCAATACGGATCGATGGGGATCGCGTGCCTCCGTGACGAGGGCCTCGAGGGCGCCCTGCCACCGGCGCTCGATGGGCACTAGGAGGAGGAGGAGAAGGAAGAAAGATGCCTTGAGCACACTTCATTATCATCGCCGTAGGTTGGGATTTTCTCACTGATCCCCCTCATCTTCATCCCTTTTCTTTACTCTTCTTATTCCTCCCGCCCCCCTATTCCCTCTAAGACTCTTCCTTAATCTGAAATCATCCGACGTCACCCTCTTCTTGATATACTGACTTCACTTCATCCTCCCTATTTCCGACATTTATTCAACCTCCAGGCGATACTTCTAGAAGAAAAGAATTTTGCTTTTATATGTGATGTAGTTTTCTTCCCTACATACGGAGCAGACGAAACACTTACGATGTTACTGAAAGAAAAACCATTGGCCTCCTCTCTTTTAACCTCCCCCCCCGCTTCGTTCAGTCATTGGACTAGGGTCCTTGAACTCTTTATGGAATACATTTAATTCTTAACTTTTTTTTAGAAATAAGTTTTTGAATACTCTTCTAAAACGATTCTTGCCATTAAGTAAATAACTAAGTTACTATCATATGGATTGAATGGACACATGTGATTGATATAAAATGAAATAAATATTCCCTCAAGCAGTTGCTTGTCACAGAGGTGTGACAGGAGCCTGTCAGTCTTAATTCACTATAGAGAAGATGTGTGAGGAGGGCGAGACCACAGCAGAAGGACAACACAAGCATCCATGACTTACCCGGGGATCGGAACCAGGTCCCTCTGATCAGTAGACAAGCACGCTAACCACTCTGTCACGGGACGGCATGATCGATATATAACATCGTATGTGTTCACATATGATGGATATATGACGTCATCATTTATATACATACAGTATGCACATAGTATTGTTTAAGAGTTTGCTGCTTTTATGATTTTGTTATTTCGATGTAATATGTTTTGTATTTTGTATGTTTTCACGTTTCGATATAATTTCAGTTTCAGTTTATAAATTAGAATATTTAAAACGCAATTATTGAATTTAAAAAGATCCAAAGACGTAAATCAAAGATCCTTGATGGAATGGCATCCGTTTAGTTAACATTGACTCTTACATTCGATTGCTTCATCAATTCCATTTCCGTTACAGATACTCCACTCGAGAAAGTACACCTATGTGGGATGAATAAAAGTGTTTAAGCACACTAGAATGCGACCGTGATATTTATTAAAATAATAACATAATTCAAAAAATTTAAATGTTAAAATAATTGTCAATTTCGAAACTGTTAAAAAAATCCAATCCCTCACATAGTTTACGAACTGACCCTATCTTTTGCATAACTAGGGACCATGTTATTTGGTTTACTTGAAGAATAAACAAAATGTTTCGCAAATGTGTTCTTTTTAGCAGATATTTCAGTTAATACAAGATCTTTGGATTTCTAATATTGTTCTTCATTTTTGCAATTTTGTCGCGTATGTTTTATGACTCTGAAAGCTTTCACATGCAAAATCAGTTTCCTCTACTTTCGATTTCTTTGCTCTGTGGCATTGCGAATATCTTACGAAGACTTGGAGAGCGATAAAAAATCTTTTTCTTCTATTCAAGCATCAAAAGAAACGATTAATTTCATCTTTTGTTCCGCTCTGCATCCGCGATAAGATCCTCATCCCCGCACCAACATCCAGATCCCATCAGTTAAAGCATTCCCCGACCCATGAGAACTTTCCTCTTTTAAAAAAAAAAACTCCACTCTGAATTCCCATTTAAATCCACATTTTCACTTCCCTCCGTTTCCACCTCAACCCAATCTCATCACTATCAATTCGAGATGACTTATCATCTCGACACACCACCCTCTCCCGATCATCAGACGACTGCCCCATCTTCCTCCGCACCTTTGTTCCATTAAATCCAAATTTCACAGTTTCTACCAAATAAAACTATTTTGCCACTTTAACCCCTCCCTCCCAGTTGCCTATTTCTTCCCCTCCCACCCGCAATCTCATTTCCACCGCCGCCACCTCCTAAACTTGGCACGAGCGGCGAGACTTTCTTCCAGCGCTCTTGCCAAGTAAACAAGTTCACGTGGCGCGTGTTTGCTCGGTTGGCCCGGAAGGATGCCGCGCGAGACGGCAACAAGAGGGCGCTTTACAGTTAATGGTCGAATTTCAGGTTCGTTTTCTTTCCTTCGCCCCCTCCCCTCCCCCTCCCCCCCCAAGCTCGATGTGCATGCTGATGCAGGATGCTTCTGCAACAGCTTGCTCAGATGACGAATCAGAAAGAGGACGATCTCGTGCTATGGAAATCGGTGACTATGCATGAGGGAGGGGAGGAATTTTAGTTTAGGGAGGGAAAGAATGGTGAAAAATAAAGCGAGCGAAAATAGATCCCTCCTCGAAGACTAAAATCAGAGTTATTTTCTCTCTAAAAAAATGAAATGTTTGCTGTATTGATGTTTACGATTTCCTCTAACATACGGATTCAGGTGCGTGTAAATAACTTTAGAATCAAAATCAAGTTTCGCAAATATTCAATTAGAGAGTCATTTTCCACAACAATTTTTAAATCCCTGGAATAGGGAATTTCTTTCAACACGAAAAGAAAACATTTGTGTCTTCCTAATTCTATCCCACTGATCCATTTCCATGTCAGCAGTGCCAGATAGTTATCAGTTCCTATTTTTTTTATTTAAATACTATTCTTAAATGATTTGAATTCAGCTCTTTCCAATTAAAACAGAGATCATTCTTAATAATTCATACTGTGTGTTTACAGAAGAAATAATTTCTGTTTTTCTAATAAAATAACAATTGAAACTCGTGAAGGGGGGGGGGCGCGACAAGAGAGGGTGGCAGTTGTACCCCCTGGAAAAGTTGATCGGAAATTGAATAAATAATATAAAATACAGGTGTTCTAAAAATGAAATCTTTTTCGTTAATGAAATATAATTTTGATTTCTATTTTTTATTTTATTTGTTTTCCGTAAGGATATCATTTATTTCTGCTTATTAACATGAAAAGAATTTCCTTCCCTTTCGATTTCTTTTTATGTGGTATGATGTTGGTTATTCGCAATTGCAGTCATTGATGAAAGACACCACTTAAATTATTATATCTTAAAATATCAATTAATTAAGTTATTGGGACAACCTTCAATACGCTGAAAAGAATCTTTAAAATTCTTTCACTGGTTGAAAAATGTGTGACCGTTCGTCCCAATGCTACTAAGCCAATTTCATTTTATTCAAAGTGCCTAACAGTTACTCAAGAATCATCAATGAGGAAATCGGAACCATTTAAATCCATTCTTTCCCAACTGAAAATTATTATCCTGATCATTGGTTCAATACTATTCCGTCCTCTTTTGGAATTCAAAATCAAAGTCTTCCTTCTGTTCGATCCTAACATAACTTTCAATCATCAGATTCTTTTTACCCCTTCGTTTTTTTGCTGATGTCTACCTCTGTGATGTAACCGTAGCCAAAAGCAGGTAACACACAAGTCTGTACTTAATTCTCAGACTAGCCTAATTGTTTGGACACTTTGAGTGCTTTTAGTTATGAGAGTGAGGATATGTAGTAATAAAAGTTTGGTAAATACATATTAATTCCCGGGAAATAAAAATAAATTCCGTAGACATCAGTCCCAGGAAATCACTCTCTATATTCAACGTGAGCAAAATAGATGCCATTCTATTTCTAGTAGTGGCAATAACTCCTAAAAATTTCCCATACAAACTGCGTGGAACTGTTATGTATGCTTATTATGTCTAACAGATGCTGGATTAAATGTTACCTTGGAAAAATATTTTTCTCCTTCTCCGTTGTATTGAAATCGGTGCAACCCTTCACAGAATGCAAATAGCCTGTTTATGAATTATGTTTTTAAGTTTTAGGAAAAGGAAAAATGCAACTCTATGCCCAAACAACGTAAACTTTTCCATTTCGGTAAAATCTGTTTTTTTTTTTTTAATTCAAAGCAAATCTATCGAATTAAAAAAAGTATCTCTCCTTGAAATAATACAAATCTCGATCTCTCAATATGCTAATTTTCATCTCTCTAATAGATAGTTCTTTTACAAAAAAAAAAAACATTATCTCTCGACGATTCAAATTTCTCGCTTTCCACTAACTACACCTACACAGTCCCTAAAAATAAAGGAATTTTTGCCCTTTCCGCCAACGTTTCACCAATAATATACTTTCCCCTCCCTCAGCAACACAATAACGTAAACATGTATCTCCTCAATAATATTCTTCTCCCCGATAACTAACTCTTATCTCTCCCGCAAAAATGCAAATCTCCCTTTCACCATTTATGACTAACAAATGGACTCTTAATGATGCAATTTCCTCTGCAAAATGTCCTTGCCTCTCCCTAATAATGCGAACCCTTTTCACAGTGGAGACAAAATTCTTCCTGAATAATGCCTTGAACTCGAGAGCAATAGGGCTCACCACTCTCTCCCCAATAAATAACATCCAACATCTTCCGAATGAAGCAAACGCCACCGTATATGAATTTCTACAGGGAAAGGGATGATTTAATTGACGCAATTAACCAAATGAGGTTTCCATGGCAACTGCATCACCGTTGATCGTTTGGGACTTCTATCACGTGCTCTCCGATTACGCCCTCAGTTGATAAGTCGAAAGCCAAAAATCTTAATTTTTCGAAGTGGCGTTGAGATTTAGCGAAATGCTAAGAAATGACTTCTCCAATTTTCCTTATCAAGAAGTACCAAACGGAAGAAGTGGAAATGTCGTGACGAATTGCAAAAAAATTTAATTCGTTGAAGATTTTAGTTGCAGACATCCCATAAAGTTCTGTTTCGTCGCCCCCCCTTCCTCCCCCGTTTCCTCTGTCGATAGCCATGATCGTGCAAAATCATTCCTTTCAGCGGAATAATAAAGCTTCCGCTAACATTGAATGAAAAATTAATTCCCTTATTAATTTCAATCAATATTCCTTCGAAATGCTGCAGTGGCATTAGGAGCGAATCACTCACGCTGTCGGGAAATATTTTCCGATATTGAGGGAAGAAGATTAAAACTTTTATTCAATTCCGGTAAAATATATAACTACATGAAATACAACAATAAATGAAGACAATATTCGTTTCCTAAATCTTATTAAAAAAATTACCTCCTTGGAGTTTCAAGGGGTGTGTGTGTGGGGGGGGGGGGGGCAACGGTTCCCACGAGCTGCCATCTTGGCTATGTGCCTGGAACGAGTTCGGAAAGTAAAAATATTCGGGGAATTGGCGGGAAACAATGATGACGTTGGGGTCAGTGACTGATGAGAGATGGCAACGGAAGCCGAAGCGTGCTCACGTGCAACGACGCTACACCTTGCGGCGGCGGCTGCGTCAACACGAGGAGACCCGAGGCTTGCCCTAAGTGATGTCACGGGTCATTCACACGGCGACTACCGGCTGCCCATCGCGATGAAGAGGGAGCCACGAATTCCGTTGGCGGGAGATCACTTTCAAACAACCAAATGGCGGTGAATCGTCTGCTTAGAGCGATCATTTTGCTGCGCCATCTCAGTTCAGTGGAAGCGATGAGTTGCCAGAATCCCAAAAAGGGATCTCACCATGGCGATGACACGCAGCAGAAGGGAAATGGTTCGCAGGAATAGTCTTCTGGCGAGGAGGAGGATTTTCTCTCTCAAGAAAACATTCACAGGGACAGACTGACAGATCAAAGCGCCTCATCGTGCTGCTAACTAAGATTGGCTAACAGTTTGTTCAATGTGATATAGATTGGCGCGAAAATGTTTATTGTGTAGTAAAACGTCGCCACTAGATAGTGCAGCAACTTGGGAGGCTGTGAGACTGCGCAATTCACACATTCTCACAGACTACTTGTCCTGGTCGTAGGTCACTGAAGCACGATCCGTGAGACATTGTTTGTTCATTATGGTTGTTAACAGATAAAGATACGAACCTCCGTGAGTGAATTCGAAATAACCAAACAGATAATAAATGAACAGATTTAATAAATATAGCTATTTATTAATTTATTGTGAATAAATTTGTTATTTTCAAGAAATGGATAAAACCTGAAGTATTCATCACTTGTTATACAAAATAGACTAAAGTAATGGCTAGTTACTCTTGTCATTCTTTAAATGTCAATTGCAAAAGGTACAATCACTCAAAAAAATATCCGAACACTATGGTGGATTACAGAATTTAGGAAAAATATATGGCAACTTTTTTTTTAGAAATCAGTGATCTGGCAGCCTTCGTGGGTTCCAGATCGTTAGTGATCTGGCAACCTTCGTGTGAAATACCTTTTCCGTTGATGACGTGTCGTTTAATTATGCATATTTATTTAATTATTAATAATTTTTGTTTATACTGAAAATCATTTTATTATTAATTGGAGTTCGATTTTTCCTATTTTCTTTTGAACAATTGGTTCGCGATTTAATTTAACAACTGATTCGACCTCACCGGAGAATCTGTTTCTGTGTTTTTCGTCTCCTTCTCTGAAGAGAAGATTTTTTCGTTTGATATTTTCGTTGCCTTAATTCATCTCTGAATGGAGGAGCACGCAGAAGACAAAGCAAACTGTAAGCAAACGATTACGAATGAAGCAGCAGCAGGAGGAGGAGGCATTAATTCAAGTGAACAAATATGTACACTCGCAGGAAACAAGAGAGAACCGGTTCAGTTCGATCCGGTGCCCACGTTTTATTTTTTGAACCCTTGTGCCACGAGATTTCCAGAAATTTCTCAATGAACGAAGAGGATCATTGGACTCTACCTGTGGGGGATGTCCGTCAGAAAAAGGACTTGGTCGTCAGTGGAAAATCAGTGGTAGAGTCCATTTCTTGATAAAGCAACACATTGGGACAAAGTTACAAGATGTTTTTTTTATCCTTAAGGTAGTAAGTTGTGATTCCTAAGTGAGCAACGAATCGGACACTTTTCTGATGGACGTACATATATTTTTTCTATTTTGTGTACAATTCCGTTTTTTTAAATGGAAGTGGCGGCAATGGAGGACACTGTCGCTGGTAAATGAAGACGACTCTTCCGGAATTTGACCTGGGGAATGGATTGCACGAGATACTAATGCCTGCAGGGGAAGAGGGGAGGGAAAGAGCGTGCCTCAATGGAATCGAAGGTTGCTTCGTGCTGCGCAGGCGCAACCGAGTGTGGCCCTCTCGTGGATCTTTTGAGAGCGACGGGGCTCCTCGTGCCGATGCACGAGGACCATACATCACTGACAACACGGGAGGAGGGGAGGGGAAGGTTTTGTTGTTGCTTTGTTCTTAAAATTGTGTTTGCTTTGAGAAAGGAAGGAGAATTACATGAGTGGGGGAAGGAGCAGAAAAAGGCGGAAGAGAGGAGAAAAAAAGTTATCCACCTTATTACACTGCAAGGAAGGGGATGAATGAGAGATCGTCCTTTATGGCAGGGGGAGGAAATAGATAAACGAACGAAAAGTCCCCTATCCCCTCCCCATCCTGAGGCCGCCCGTTGTAGTTTTAGGTTATCCATAGAGTTGAAGAGGGAGGAGTGGGAGGGGGGGGGGGGGGTGAGAGGAATCAGGGCATGAAATGGAGAAATTCCGAGCAGAATGAATCGGGGGTGTCTTCGATGATTTTTTATTGGCGGGGTACGAAGAACGAATGTTAAGCTTCTGTTTGCTTGAATCGCCCCCCCCCCCCCCTCCCCAACATTTTTATTTTTCATTTATGCTCCAATAGGCAATGTCCGCTCGATGCACTTCTTTCTCTTGTGCTCGACGTATTCCTCTGGCTGCTTAAGACAGAGCATCAAATGCTCGTCTTCGCATGTAACGGGATACGAGAGCTACGTTGGTTGGGGGGGGGGGGGAAGAGAGGACTTTTCCTACTTTTCCCGTCCCTTTTATTCTTGTTGATATTATTTCGGGAGACCTTGTTACCAGAACAGACTATCCAAATATGTAATGCGATCTCGAAGAAGGATGATTTTATCTGCAACGCGTCTCTTCACAATTTCGTCTTTTATTTTCGACTGTTGATTATTTGCAAAGGGAAAGAATGAAATCTTCCGTGATGACCTTGAAGCTCTCGTTTCTTTAAAAAAAAAACCAAAGAATTACGAGAGAAAAGTTTTTACTCTTGTGGATCGAACTCTCGTCGAAATCGCATCCATGTTTAAATCTTCTTTTCAAGATGAAAAGTTAGAAATTTTAACAATATTGCTCATTTGAATATCTACAGAAATTTCCTCAAAAGTCGACTCCAATTGGGATCATCTTCACCTGTGACGCAACAGGGGAGACTATGAGACTGCGCATTTCACACTCTCGTGGATCATTGGCTGACTGTAAGGTCACCGACCTCTCAAAGCGTCAGACGCGCAGTCTATCCTGTTGTTAACCGGCGGATTTTCACTTAAACGTAACAGATGAAACTGCAATTGTTAACTGAATGGTTCAATGTAAGATATTTAATTCATGGTTGACAATTGAAGTTTTTATCGGAGCTTTCTTTTTTTGCATAAACAAATACTAGTTTACATTTCTTATACTCATAAGACTGAATGAATTCCACATGTAAAGATAATTTAGCATATCAAGGTATATAATATTCAAATGTTTTAAAATATCATTCAAATTGCGAATTTATAGATTAATAAATATACATTAATATTATGTTTATTCTGCAGATAGGCTGTTAGCGTAAAATTATTCTAAAAATCATTTCTAGATATTCAGGAGACTAAAAATGTTTTTTTTTTTATTTTAAAGACAACGTCTGATTTCTTTCATGCATTTTCATCGATTTGCGAATTAAAAAAAATCATAAATTTGTCATGTGGTGCATTGCTCCCTACTTATAAAGAAGCGGTCTTTTTGCTTCAACCGCAGAATGGCATCCTTAAAAATGGAAATGAAAATTTCGTTTCTCATTTCATTTATTCCGAAATGAGAATGATCTAATTCGATCCAAAGTATCATCTTGTGTGAATGGAAGGATACATTAATGCAGCTATGGGCACGAGCTTTAGCTGTAGAAAAATATCTCCGGAAATAGATGGAAGACTCAGATCTCCCAAAATCTCCATTTCCAACGATTCCAATTTTTATTAAAGCGTTATTGAAGCTGAATCCCTTAATAAGTCCCGTGAAGCCCTTTTTAAAATGACCACAACAGTTTTCTTCAAAATCGCCAAAAGCCGAAATTCGAGAATTGCATAAATTTGATTCGGATCTTGAATTCATCTCCTGTGACATTTCTCTGCATAAAAATTATCTTCAAAGTCTCATTTGAAGAATACAGTTTCTGTTTTCTGTAAATATAGTACGAGAAGAAAAATCACTAAACGATTATTGTAAAATGGATTTTCATAGAATAGTGTTAAAGAAGTGTCAGAGTCTTGGAAGTGATGAGAGTTAACGTAACAGTTACCAAAGTTAGGAGGGGTGGAATGAGAATTTGGAATCCCTTTAGCATTTAGCGCCCCCTATCGTTACATTATTCATTAGGCGTCGAGAGAGAATCTTTTGTCATGAAAAAGGAGGACTGAATTAATTCATGCAAAACCAAATAAAGGACAAAATAAGTCGAATAGCGGAGTTTCCCTCCCCCCCTTTAACAAAAAGAAAGCAATGGTAGATAATGAACGGAAGTCAATTTGAAAGGCAAACCCGTCGTCCTACCACTTTTTTTTCATGTTAATTGGGCGCCCACGGGCCGATTGGAGAAAGAACAGGGCGAAATCGGTTTCTCCGCTTTCATGCAGAAAAGGACTTTTGTCTGCCTATTCATCAGGTTTCTGTTACCTCTCGTGCCGATTATTAATATGCATGGTGGCCGAGACGCCATTACATCCTCATCATCATGACAATAGGGCGCGCGCCTTACTTCTGATGACGAAACAGACGAACAAATTATCGCCATCTGACTACGCAACAATAGAAAGGACGCAAATCGCTTAACACAACAAGAAGGCTCTCTCGTCTGCTTATTGTTTTCGGAACGTGCTTCGACTGCAACCCATTCGATTTTTTTGCAACTTCATTTTTGCTTCCCCCGCCCCACCGCCACTTCACCCATTTTTTCCTTTTTAGTATTTCATCCCCGTGCTTTATGTATTTTTTCTCACTCTCTCGTGCTGTGTCTGTATATCACTGTCAACAAGCTCGCGCGTAACTGACCATATTCAGTTACCCTGTCTCTCGCACGTACCGGGGGGGGAGAGGGGAAGGGGATCTTTGGACAATTTCCAGAAAATGCCGCAGATTCGCCAAAGTTGATTTTGTGGTAATCCACTCTCGTGTCGTCTTTCCCCCCTCCCCTACCCCCAGGAAGAAGAGGATCTATGAAGTTCCGATATCCCATCTCGGTGAAATGTCCAAGGGGATGTCGCTCAGCGATCGAATGACAACAAGTGCGAGGAGGAGGACGCGGCCATTTCGATGTTGTTGCAGCAACCGGATCAGTCGACACGAGGGCCCATCCCCAAAATTACATCACTCGCCGGGATGGGGGAGGAGAGATTTTATTTGGAAAGCTTTTATCTTGATGCGAATCATTCATTTCTGTTTATTGGCCTCGTTGGAGGAAAGAGACTCCCGCCGACTGCATCATCCCATCTCGCTTCCTCATCTCTTTGCCACTCAGTCCGTCAGCAGCTGAACGAAGCGACCAAGTCACCTGATACGAAGAGAACAGACTGAACGACCAACATCGTCAAAGCGTACTGAAGTGATCACTGCACCAACAGAGTTTTCTTCCACTCCTATCCAGAAGGAAACGTTGCTGCCTCTTCCTTTGAATCTTGCTGCCTTTTTCGTCTTAACCATCCCTCATCCTCTTCGTACGATCCATTGTGTTCGGCAATACTTCTGCCGCAGATTTCAAATTAAAATAAACAGGCTTCGAAATGGGAGAAACGTACGAAGCCAGATTCAGTCATTCCATGATTCAGGTTTATTAAATTTTGGCAACATAAAATGCGAACATAAAAAAAAAACCTTTCGCTAACCCTTTCCTGAATCTTGTGACTTTTTCATTAGTCCTAATATGCATTAGCTAAAAAATATAATCCGTCAGATATCTTTACTAAACCATGATCCATTTTCTAAACTGCAATTGAAGAATTCACTCCCCCCCCCCCCGCACAAAGGGGCATTCTGTTTTACCCAAGTAGTTGAAAAATTCGGAATTTCTTTCTTAATTTTAAACCAACAGCAGCGAGCTGAACCTATTTACAAGGAAGGATTATAATCCACATGGGGGACTCATATTTCCAACCCCCACAAAAAATAATAATCGATCGGAATTTAGTTAATATTTATTTTCCAGAATAATAAAATCCAACTATTAAAAAATTCCTCAAAATTCGAATTTTTTTAACCATGGCACTTTAATGTTGTCTGCCTCGTGAAAAAGAGCAGCCTCGTAAAATATGTCGCAGCATCATCTGCGCAGTCTCACAGTCTCACCCTGCACGCCCTTGATAACACACACAATGTCAATAATCTCATCTGTTAGGAAACAAAAGGTGTCGTTTCAGGAGTGAAGAATCCGACATTTGCACTTGCTCTGGATGAACATCACGCGCTCTATGTTCTTCTTCCATAAAAAGTTAAAAAAAAAATGACAACAAGCTGATGATTTCATTTCGTCGTAGAGATTCATTTTTTTTTTGTTTCTAAAAGTAAAAATTCTTTAAGGATTCGATTGTTATGAATGACATTCTCTAACGATGGGAAAAAAAAATGGGAAACGCCAAGAGACCACTGCTTCCCAACGAGAGAGCTTTCTTGAGTTTTTTTATGCGCAGAGAGTAAGAATCGAATAATTCGTAGATTAACGCAATCTTCGATGAAGGCGGGCCTTAGGAAAATAAGACTTGGCAAGTAGTCCAATTCAGTCCCAAAATTTAGGAGCCATTGCTTCAAGCGATCTATATATAGCAGAAATTGTAATTTTTGCATAGAGTGTGTTGGTGAAGAGGCTTCCATCGGCACCAATGATTTCCACTTCTTTCCCTCAAAGTGGGGGGCGGGGAGGGGGCGAGGAAACAACTTTTTTTTTTATATTTTAAGAGGAAAACGAAATATTCTCTTGGTGTTGCGCAGTTTAAAATAAAATATTATTTTTTTCATTTTCCCAGTCGTCCAATAGTTTTGATTTCCTTTGTTAAAGGGTGCTCTATATGGAAAAGGAAAAACCTCAATTTCTTTGCAAACGACCATTCGCCAGATGATTCCGCTTCCTTCCCGCCAATTTTGATGTTTCTGTTTCGTAACACACCCTTCGGACTCGCGAAGAGTCGCAGCCATTGCCATGTTTCAGAAAGGATCAGTCGGTGACCGTGACACGATCACGGGTTGTCGTTCTCGTATCACTTCTCTTCTTAAGGCTCTATATGTTAAGGCTATATCTTCATCTGCAGCCTGATGATCACTAAGTTAGGATTGGAGATGGAATTCGCACTCCTTCAGCCCTAAGAAAGTGTTCCCTCAAGAGACGGCTGGGACTCGATTCAGAGAGATTTTGCTGCACTCGAAAAAGTGTTAGAGATTAGTAGGAGGAAAAGGTTTCAAATGGGGAGGAAGAAGGTGGTTCGCTGTGATCCATGCTTCCACAAATCTTTAAAAGAGTGGCCGAAGATGAAGAGATGTTTGACGGAGGTTACATTTATCTCCTGACACATTTCTTCCTAAAATCGTTTGTCTTTAGAAACTTTGGATTTTGGAATGGAACTTTTCACTCTGACTGAGAGCAATGGAAATCCTGTAACAGATTTTAATTAAGCTGAAAAGAGAAATCGGCTCTCATGAATATGGGATGGTCGTTTGCAAACAGAATTTGCTTTGCGTTGCCATTTCCCTGTACATTTTCATTTTTCATATTTTATTTTTTTTAATTGCTTTGGGGTAGAAGTGTTCAACTAAACACCCCCAGAGGCGTGTAATGTTAAATAAATAATAAATAAATAGAAAAATGAAATCAGTAATATTTTTATTAGCACCTATCCAATCGAAAAGGTTTTTTTTTTCATTTATCTGTTAAAAAAACAAACCAAAAAGTGATTTTCCAACCTATTTGGTTAAAGAAGCAATTCTCCGCTCTTTGTAAATGATTTTCTGTATTTCACATTTCTCTTATGAATACATCATTTACGATATCCGTTTAAAGTTTTGCCATTTTCGAACTCTGAGGCCCTCCAGCGGTGGAAATTTGAACTTTTGGAAGATCCAGAAAGCTCCAATGGGAATATTTCGTCTTTTTTTTATCGAACCGAAAAATATTTTTAAAGGAGGAGGAATGTCTCTAGAGACAGACGGAAGAATTAACGGACAGGCAGACGACAAAGCGAAAGAAAGTGCTGATTTTTGAAAACGAGATGAAAATAACCCAAGAGTAAAACTGGAAGAAACGTTATCGAGTTTTAACATTAGATAAAATTCTTTAACGTTTCTAACAAAAAAAAAAAGATTATTTGTTTCAGAATCACTCTCCTTGGTTGTTGCCATAGGAACAAGGTTTATTAATAAATTTGCAGCTGAAAGATTTCAATGGATTAATAAGAGAAACAAGTGTTGGGTTGCTTTTCTTTTCCTTTTCAGAGAGGGGGAGGCGATCTCATTGGAATTCGAGCTTTGCACGAGAGCAAGTTAACGGAGGATGGAGACGGAGGTTGTCATAGCGACGTCTCCTCTGTTGTCAGACAATGGCAAATAAAAGAGAAAAGAACGAGAGGAAGAATGGAACGAAAATAACAAGTAGACGTTTCCTTATTTGGCGGGAAAGTGAAAGGACAGGCAGCAGACGTAACAAGATTGAGCCGGAGCCCAATAAACTAAGACTGCCAACTCCCACCGGCATCGTCTGCCAATAGTCACGTTCAAGTCCCCACTCCCTTGGGAAACACCAACTGAAAGTCTGTCGCCCGGGCTACGGACAGACCCCCCCCCCCCCCTCCTTCTTTTCCACACACTTCCTGGCCAATCATCGGCGTCGTGGACAAGTGATGGTCTGTCCGTAAAGAAGAGAGCGCGTGCTCTTCGAAAATGTCCAAGCGACCACGACTGGCGAAGAAATTGGTCCTTGGAAGTCAGTCGATTGATAAGTGCGGGGAGGAGGGAAAGGGGTCGTCTCATATCAGGCATGAAGAAGACAGAAGCGGTTGTTACGAGTGTGTGTGGGGGGAGGGGTTGTAGATCAATCGACTGTCAACCTGTGGTCGCACGAGACCAAAAAGTCTCTTCCATTCGCGCAGGGACAACTTTCTCTTTGGCCATCATTTTCTTGGCGTTCTTCGGAGCGATTTCTGTTGTCAACCGAAGAGGGTGATTATCGGAGAAAAGAGAGGAAAAGGCGGAGGAGGGTGCTTTCGCTCTTTATTCTCTTCCTCTTGTGCTTGGAGTGACATTGTCAATTTCACGCGGTATCTTAGGATTCATTGCGAGGAGCAGTTACAGCATCACCCTCCGCCATTCGCAACTGCGCATGCGTTCAAGACGAAAAGACAGAGGAAGACTTATTCTTTCACGATACTTCTTAAGAGGGGGAGAGGGTGGAAAGAAATGGATGTTGCAGGATTCAAAACAATCCAATTATTCCTCCTTTCTTATTGCGGTATCTCTTTAATCCGCCCCCCCCCCCCCCAACAACAGTTAACTGTTTTTTGTTTCACAAATCATTTCACAAAGTCTACCATTGTAGGTTCCGATTACAAGTGTTTCCATTTATCCAGATCTTTTAATCAGTCCCCACATCAATAACTTAAAAGAGAAATATCCCCGGAAGCAGCTGATTGCCGAAGAGGATTGATGCAGGAGGATTGATTCAGTTCAACGCGCCGTAGAGATGACCTGTGAGGAAGGCGAGACCTCAGAAGAAAGGCAACGCAGGAAAAAAACAACATCCATGCTTTATCCAAGCTCGAACCCCTTTGATCAATAAGAATATGAAATTAATTTCGTTTGCATTCTTTACAGATTTCTATCTTTTGGAGGTGGGTTTGGATTTTTTTTTTACATCTGAGCGGCACTTTCGTGTCCACAATGGGCTAAATGGCCAGGCCACAAGAACCCAAGATCTCAGAGGAGGTTGGGAGAGGGAATCCATTTCATGACCGTTAGAAATCTCCCGCTATGACTATCCACGGTGTTATTCAGATGTATGATTATCGCTTATACAGGGGGGGGGGGCTTAAATTAACCTCCCATTGGACAGACGACGGCCTTTCCGACTCTTATAAAGGGGGAGGACAGAAGAGAGGGTTAGATGTAAGCTCCATTTCCCCGGTCCCAGTAAAAGAAGATGGAATGAGATCGAAAGAAGGGTGTCTGCAGTATGAGCGCGTGACGTGTCATCAGATGAGGGTGACGTAGGTTTGCATCGTGTCCTATTGAAGACGATTCAAACTCAAAACGTTCTCCCTCTCTTCCTGTGAGGAGTGCAATGGCGAATATTTGTTTCGGCAAAACTTCCCGTGCTGCTTGAATTTACCACCAGGAACTTTCGTCTTGTTAGTGTTTCCACGTGACATCCACAGAATCCTGATGCGGAGGAGCATCGATGTGGGGCAGCATCCTTAACGTCGATCTCCGATGCATTCTGGAACATCTTCTCTTGGGGTGGATGGAGATTCTGCCCCATCCCCCGAGTGACTTGTGGGAAACTCGCCTTCACCGCTTTGGACCTGCCCTATCTGTCCGCCCGTCCGCTACTGTGTATCGTACAAGATGCACGCGCCGGTATATAACGGCGTGCTCCAGTTTGAGTCACGCTTCCACTCAACTAATCCAGTATTATCAGGCGGAGCCGTAAGAAGAAGAGCAAACAAGGGGTTCGCTCCGTCATGCGTTCATCTGCTGGATGGGTGGGGGAGAGGGTGGGGGGAGAATAGCGGCAGAGGAACGGTGTATACAAACCAGATTACTCCACACACATGCACAACTATCTTCCTCTTCCTAGACTCTCTTTATCCTGTTCCTGTCCCTCCCTCCCTCCCTCCCTCCCTCCCTCCATTTCATTCCACCTCCACAAGTCCCCTTTCAATTTCCACTTCACTTACCCCTCCTCCCCCCCCCTCACATCTCATCCTCTGAAACTGGCGGGAAATGGACAAAAGTTGGAGAGTGGGGGGTAGGGATGGTGACGGAAGAAGGAGGATCGCAGTGGGAGAGGAGAAGTTGGCTCGTGTAACAAGAAAAGGCACCGAAGAAGAAGAGAAATAAAATATTAAAAAAAAGGCATCAGTTGTATTTTTGGAACTGTTTTAATATTCGCCCCCGTTCCATATTTGTGACGAAAAATTTGCATAAGAGAACATGCGGTTGTCATGGTAACGGGGCCAGCAAACAATCGTATCTTCCTCTGGAATCTTTCGGATTGGTAAATTTGATGCACTGCCTTACCCCCCCCCCCCTCCTCCCCATCCTAATGCTTTCCTCTCTCTCTCTCTCCCCGTGCTCTTCTTACCCCGTCGCACGAGACTTCCTCGCGTTGCTTTCGATGCCCCGGCCTTTAGCGGTGGCGGGAGATGGTTGGGCGCGCGCCTCTTCCCGATTCCGTCGGAGAGAGAAGACGATCGTTGTTCGGGTTGGGGGATAAATCGTTTTGTTTCGCGCTCTGCCAGACAGGAAGTGGGGGTAGAAGCGCAGGGGTACAAAAAGACTGTACCAACCGAGCAGACGCCAAGTCAAGATCTTGTGTGAGGGGGAGGAGGGTTGTTGCGCATCACTATCGGTAATAGAAAGAGGTGGGGGGGGGTAGGCTTTTACATCATTTTCCAACGTAACTGGAAGTGTCTTGGTAGTATTACTTTCCCGTCTGAGAAATGACCCAAATAAAACAAAATAACAAAACGTAGTCGTCAGAAACCTAAAACTAATATCACGTTCCCCGAAACATGGGAGGGGAGGGGAAAGAATTATCCCCTTCTATCCTCTGCCACCTAAATTCAAATAATTTCCTCGCATTCCGTTCCCTTTTCTTTATCTCCTACGAATGCATTTCACATATATAAATAAATAACTAAAGGGTTCGAGTGTTTTTCGTGTGTTTGCGGCAAACAAACAGACTGTGCCTCTTGCAGACGTATTTCTTTAATTCCCTTTTTCATTTATTTCTTTCGTACGAAATGGTGGTTGGCCAAGTTATGGAGAAGTCACGAGAGGTGGTGCTAGAGGTGAGAGTGAAAGGGGGGGGGGGATTAAAATGAAGAGAGTAAAAGCTTTCCCCGCTTTAAAACTAAAAGTTCATTTTGTGGATCGAAGAAATGGAGAATATAGGAAGGGGGGAAAAAACAGGAAGGGATTGAGGAGGAGGAAGAGAGATGCGACGAATAACGGAGATTGGAGAGAGAGAAGAAAGGATGAGGAAGAAGAAGAGCTGGAGGAAAGATGATGCAAGAAGCGGATGCGATGCAGAGAAGTTTGCCGCAAGAGACGACGGGGCAATAAAAGCCATATTAAAAATATCCTCCTGGGATTAAAAAGGTTTTCCTCCTCCCGAGTCAAACTGCGAAGCTGATGAGAGAGTTCTCCGCTCCACCCCCTACTACCACTTTCTCTCCATTCAGGTGGCGACGTCAGCAGAAAGCGTTTCTTCTTGAGAGAGAAAGAAAAGGAAAAACTTCCGCGATTTGGAAAGTGGAAAGAGAGGAACCGTTGCGATTTACGAAAAATTCTTTCTCCTCACATCTCGAAAACGAAGGGAGGGAGGGGGGAGGAAATTTGATGTTTGTTCATTTGTCAAGTGTCGGATGACGTAGTAGGGGGAATGAGACTGCGAAAGCTGAAGTTCAGGGTTCGAATCACGGCCGAGAGTAGACACTGAAATCAAACGGGAATTCTATTGGCGTAAACAATGCAGTGGCAACAATACCGCACATATCTGAAAAAAGAAAATCATAACAATCCTACACGCCATTGTCAGCAACACGACTGTAATCATAGCAACAACAATGCTCAAGTTAAAACAAAAATCCCTCGACTTAAAAATAAGATTATTGCTATGGTAACAGTATTGTTTGGAACAAGAAGAAAGTGCTCTGACAATGCCATCCATACTTCGGGGTCCAACAGTAATTACTTTGACTGCAGCAGTGCTTTAATTAATCCCTCATCCACTGCAGCGCCACCTTTAAACTAACTGCGGATGCACACGATGACAGTGACGATGAAGAAGAGTACTTCCTCCTGCGAGGCAGAGCGAGTGTCCTTCCCCCGCATCCTTCGGCAGCAGCGTCCGTCATCTCGACGAAGAGAAAGAAAAATGCGTCGGACTAAAATAAAACTGCTCTTCGGAGTTGAAGCGAACATTGCAGGCACATAACATGCCGAGGTCACAGGGGGGGGGAGTAACTGCCGCTCATTGGAGCACGAGGGTCACGGCTGCGAGAGACCCGAAGTGCAGGCCGGAAGCAAGAGACGAAAGATACGACGACATCAGTGGCGTCCGGTAGTCGACTTCGTCTTCGGATGAGAGAGAGCGGCGCGTGGCTCTTCCTCATCTCCTCCATCACCCCGCCTCTGGATGTTTTTTTTGTGGTCGTTTTCTTTTCATTTGTCAGGACAAGTGTTTCTGACAATCAGGGCTAAAAATAGAACTGAATTACTCGATTAGTAACTCAGAAATCGCGAGTGGGAATCGTGCACGCTAGGATCGATGATGCAACGAAAACAAAACCCGCTCGTGGGCAGAAGAGAAGGACTTGTTGAGGAATGTACCTTTGGGAGTCTAAATGGCCAAGTCACAAGGGCCCCACGGGGCTCAGAGAAGGGGATCCGCTGTCCACTTTCCCCACTGATGAAGAATTGCTAACAGAATCTTAGAATTTAAAGACTAGTTCGGTGGGAGCGAACAAAGCACACTTGTCATGGAGAGATGAAGTCTGACTTTTCATTTATTCTTTTTCTGAGAGGAAGGTACAAAAAGAAATATACTCTAAAACCACTGACATGATATGCAAATTGCCCCAATTGCGTAAATACACGTGGATGGCAAAGTAAAGCGGAAGTTGGATAGAAAGGGAAAGTATGTGATGAGCAAATAAGGGCTTGGGAGGGATACGGAAAAGTAGGAAAGGGATGATTAAATGGGGTGGGATTTGCGCTACAGGGATCGATTGAGATTGCGGCAACAAAACTTCGTGTTCTGTGAAGGAATAGAAAATCAACGTTAAGGTTGCATCACAATAATGCGGACTCTTTCCCAGAATGCGCAAGAATGGATGCATTGCGTAATGCAGTTATTATTCTGTGCAATTGCATAAGCGTTTTATAATATATTTGTTGCATAACAACGACGCAAACCATGACTGCCACAATGATTATGTTACAAGTTGTTATTTGTTTAGCTATAACTGGGTCTTTCAGAGCTTCAGTATTAAAGGTAAATTTTTTAACTTTAGCACAACACTTTTTAAGTTGCAAGACACTTTTAACAAGGTAATGGTCAGATCCAATTTCAGCTCCCCTATATGCCCTGGTATTTCTAACAGAACTAGCCCATTTGCTGTTAATTAATATATAATCAATCATATTCCTATGCAGCCCATCAGGTGAAACCCATGTTTTCTTATGTATGTCGCGGTGTTTGTAATAAGTGTTAGTTATTTTGAATCCATTGAGTTTACTTACCTGTAGGAGACGTTGCCCATTGCCACTGCAGCTACCAATACCAAAAGGGCCTATTACTCCTCCCCAAAGGTCAGAGTCAGTACCAACTTTGGCATTAAAGTCACTTAGAATAAGGGTAATATCTCCTTTCTTGACAGAATTCAAAATATCCTGAAGTTGTCCGTAACACCTATCCTTCTCATCCTCATCGGCATCCTCAGTGGTCTTCAAAGTTACTACTGTACTTTGAAATAAAAGAGCAGATCTTTTACCCGTTGCAATTCGGATTTTTTTAAACACTAACAAGCACGTTTAACAATTTCAATAAATAAATATTTTTAGCAATGTACAAATGGATTATTACTGTGCTAATATGGAATTTTGACTCTTATTCAAGTTTTGCAAACGGTTCAACCATAAATAAATTCAAGCTCATTTCATAATTCAAATTTAATATGAATATTTCTAATTTCATTTTAATAATTTAACATGACAATTTTTTTAAAAATGATAAACATTTTAATAACATAATAAAATTTTAAAACTCACTTAATTTTAATACGAAGTGTCCGACAAATAATGGCGTAGTTTCGAGAAGCGCAGTCCTCAAATACTCCAAAGGCGTCCTATTGAATGTTATACATTCGCTCAAAACAGTATCCTAACACTGTGATTGATTCCAGAATTAAGAAAAAACACTACGGTTGATTCCAGAATTCAGAAAAAATATCTGGCAACGATTTTGTTTTTAAAATTAGTGATCTGGCAACCTTCGTGAAGGTTGCCAGATCACTAATTTTAAAAAAATTCGTTGCCAGATATTTTTTCTGAATTCTGGAATCAACCATAGTGTTAGGATACCGTTTTGAGCGACTGTGTCTGTAGATTGTTAGCGAGCTCAGAAGAGAGGACCGGCTATTGTTACATTCCCACAATCTCTTTATAGCATCGTGCGTTCGTTCATTGTTTGCAGTCGTAAAAGTCATGTTTATTACGATGGAAAATTTGCGGTGTGTTGTTAGCGGAGCATCAATCGGTCGTTACTGTTCAAGGTTGTTTTAAGCGTGAATTTCAGAAGGATCCTCAACATGAAAATAAAATATGACGATGATTTAATCAGTTCAAAGAAACAAAGTGTTTTAAAGCAATTAAAGGGATAACAACAACATCAGACGACGCAGATGCTTTGCTGGCCATTTATTTAAACTTTTCTATGATTAACAGGAATACGAATAAAGATTATTATTATTACCCTAAAAAAATTCTAGAAAGGGTTACACAATCTTGCGTGCGTACATGTGAAGATTCACTAATTATGTTCAGAACTGTTTTAGGTGCTCTTTCAGATATACTGCAGCTTTCTTAAATATCCGTATTATTTTCCTCCATATTGGTTCCTGAAATTTCACCATTATTTTTCGTGCATCCTTTATCACATATTCCTAAAAGTGAGGTTGTTGCCTAACAAGTAGGGATGATTACAGAAATAAATTACCAGTTAGAGGCACGAGAATGCTTAATTGAAATGATTCAAGAGGAATAGTTAGTGATTGAGTTAAGATCCCTCTGCTGTGGCTCTATGCGACGCATGAATGAATTAAATAATCAATGCCATGCATGCTGATAATGGATAACAGTCTCTCAGGATCGTCTTCTATCGTTAGTGATCCCACCTATTGACAGCTACGTTATCCTTTTGCAAGATACGTACAATGGAGCACAAGCATTGCGCACGTGCAACCTTCCTTTTGCCATACGAAGCGAAATGCCGTTGGAGGTCGCCACCTTCTCCTTCGATATTTCTCAACTTATGTTGCTAAGCAAAGAACTTTTTCCTAAACTACTCTTCCGGAAATAAATATCACCTATAAGTCTAAACCAATAAAAAGCTGCATTGTATAAATATATAATGACATGCAAAATGGTAAGCACAATGAATAATGAATGCATTGCAAACGAAACTCAGCCCTCGTTTCAGGGGGGGGGGGGGATGGGGGATGGGCAGGGCCCATTTATTCCTCACCTTTCGAAGTGTACGTTACAATTAGTTGGTTTTTTTAAATGAAAGCGAAAAATTCCCTCCCGTAACCCAACTGCTTAATGCAAACGATGCCTCGTTTTTTAAACAGAAGTCCTATAAGCGGGAAGCGCGGGGGGGGGGGGGGGGGGGGGGGGGGTACAAAGAAAATAAAAGTGAGAACGAAACTTAAAAGAGCCAAAATGGGATCTGTGGTCACTTCATTTGTTCTCATAGTAACTGATCTACGGGAGTCGGGAAAGCCAACAGAATATAGTTACCACGAGAATTACCCCCCTACTGACCCCCTTTTAGTTCCGCCGTCCACAAAGTCTTTTTTTGCGATAAAAAAATTGGGGGGGGGGACAAACAATAGTAGAAAAAGAGCGAAATGGAATGTAAGGAGGAGAGGAATCCATCTCCACTTCTGATGCTAATGACATTTTAATGATCCCTAAATTGTTCAGCATTCGGATGGCGTTTCTGTCTTCTGTGGAGAGCGAGAATTGTTGGAGTGGTGGTGGTGGGGGGGGGGGGCCTCCCTCCCTACTAAAGAGCTAATCACCTATTGATTTGGACGATCTTAATGTGGCAATGCATGGAATATTTAAATCACCTTTCTCGGCAATTAGTAGCTATTGGTGTAATTACTCGATTTCTGTTCGAAGGGGTGGGGGGGATTCTCGAGGAGAAAATCCTGAGGTAACAATTTGGTGAAGCCATCGTGGCACGCTCAGGCACGAGATGGAGAATGGTGGATTCTTGTTAAAACCTCTTCAGTTGCTGGTGGAGGGAGGGAGGGAGGGTGGCGGGAACGATAAGCGTGAGCTGCGCAGTCTCATAGTCTCCCCAGTTGCCCCTTTTTAAAAGATTGGATATTCGCGTGTCAGGTGATGATCTAGCCGCTTTCGCCGAGGAGCGAAACGAAAGAGAACCGACAGATTCTTAAGTGACTAGAGGACGACTCCTTCGCTTCTGTGAAGGATCTGGCAACGTTGCCATCTTTCTATCTCTCCGCTGTGAAACGCCTCCCGCTGCCAGCAAGTGCGCATGCCCGGTGCGAGATCAAAGCAGCTAACGTGAGGGTATTTATCTTGTAGCTTCCTTATTAAGGAGGGTCTTTTCAAGAGGTAATGAGTGTCGAACACTCTGGAGGAACAGAAGTCGGGAAGTAGAAAAAGAAATAGAAGAAATAGGAAAAAAAACCTTAACAGGCCCCGGTGAAGAATGTCGCCTTTTCACTCCTTGAATGGCTCAATTAAGTGGGAATGCGATATCGAGTCTCGTTCGAAGCGCGAGACGTCTTCAGTCCCCGTGGCGTCCTCAATGCCGTTCAATATGCACGAGGCGACACGGACTTAATAGACAATTCTCTCGCGCGCTGCACGAGGCCAAGAAACACAAAAGGAGAAAGTGTCGGGAGGTACGAAGTGGACTTGTTTAACACTGGAGGGGGGGGAGGGGCGGCGGACGGGAGGCTTCGAGTTTCATTAGTTCATGCGATTCTTGATGATGCTTGCCGTGGATGGGCACGATCTGTCGAGGGTGCTTTGAAAGGTCACTTGAACCCTTTCACAGAGCTTGATCGTCTTTTTCACTTTTCGAGAGCAAAATTCGATAAAGATTCGATGATGAAGAAATTGACACTTCTCGAATCGGACAAATTATTGCATGTACAGAATGAACAAGGAAAAAGAGATTGAAAGAATAAAACTTTTTTACATGAGATCTGAATTGGTATATTTTATCCGTGAGAAGTATTACTTTCGACTAAATGGTCAAGTCATAAGGAATACCCATCCCCACCCTCCAACACATACGATGCTTCCACCAGGGAGCATTTCCGTCATTTCTTCTTTTCACACTGAAGTTGAAAGCAACGTTTCTTCCTTTCATGTTTCAACTGAGTAGTGACAAAGACTTATTAATTAAATTAATGATGGATTAAATGAAATAATCTTGTGACCGAATGATTAGCAGGCTTGACTATTGATCAAAGAGACACAGATAACAGATGTCTGTTTTCTTTCTTCTGATGTCATTCTGCTGAGTTCTCCTCTTTGCCGCAAATCTTCTCTTTAGCTTCTTACATTGACAGCTGCTCCACTGCCAGACCTCTGGGGCAAACAGATGCTGAAGGAGCATGACTGGATCTAGAAATAAGCAAAGGGGGGGGGGGGGGGAGCAAGCGAGACGAAAAAGATAGGGGGACTGGATTTCCGTTGTAGGGTACTTTTCTCCTTCGTTCATTTTCTCCTTTCGTTTTAGAAAATTTTCTCCTTCGTTTTAGAAATTTTGAAAAATGCGTGAAATATGCACAAGTTGAATCACTTTGTGCTTCCATTACCCTTGCTAGCATTCTCAAAGGGGTGGGGAAGAATGCTCCCTTTCCCCCTGGATATGGCCCCGTTAAGGAGTAATTTATTATTTTATTTATTTAAATGATAAATTATTAATCACTTAAACGAATTATCGGTTAATTAAAAAATTAACTTTCGAAATATATGTAGTTGCAAACTAACCATAAAGATTGATATAAATACTAACGATATCTTTATTAACATATGAGTTCTTCATTTGTGGGAAGAGGTTTAACGTAATTTACGATTTCTATCTTATTTTCAAAAAAGTAAATTGTTTTAATTCTGTTTCAACTTTTTAAGAGATTAATGAAAGAAATCTTTTTTCGACTGAATAATTATGAAATATTATTTGCCACATTTTTCTGTCTCCCAATAATTTTAATTTCCACTGTTAGAGGTCCTAAAATTGAAAAATCAGGAATTTTGTTTTTATTTTCGAAAACGAGCGTTCCAAATTCACTAGATGTAATTCCATTTTCTAGCCAATAATTAAATACACGTTTTATTTCTTAAGTTTAAAGAAAGTTGAATCTCCGTCTAAAACTACCTCCACGATTCCATTGAACGAAGTTTTGTTATTTGACATAAATTCAAGTCCTAGGGGAAGGTTCCTGTATCCAGAAAAATTAAGTGACTCATGGAATTATTTTCACGAGAAAGCTGCAAAGATTCATTTGTGTTCTTGTTTTTGTTTCGACTGATGCACCCGATGCGCCCTCTTCCCTTCAAGTGTTAAATGTTGAGATATCCATTTTTTAATGATCGTAAACTTGATGATCATTTGATTAGTAAGCTTTCCTCGAGCCAGACTTTTTGAATTTTCCGCCATCATTTAGTGCATGGTGTACTGCTTCTGCTACAAAACTAAAAACCGATTAGTAAAGTGTGCCTACAAAATACCGCGAAATGGAAGAAACAGGAAGTACGTCGAAAATATAGGAGATCATTTTTTCCTTTTGCGGTGGCGGCAAATGGAATTAGATTGTTAAAAGTAATTTCTTTTGTTAAATCCCTTTTAAAGTTATGCAAAGTGAGTTGTCAGACAATTTAATGAATCCCTCAACTCACCAATAGAATTCATTGATCAGGATGAAGTTACGCTTGCAGTGATGAGTGTTGCCAAAGAAGGATAACTTTATGGCGCAGAAAATATTAAGAAGGTGACAAAAAAAATGAATAACGATTTAAAGAATTTTGTTTCACTTAATGAAATTTTAATGCATTAAAAGCATCAATTTTTAAAGAGCTTCATGAACATTTTCTAACTTCGAAATTTCAACCTTTGGTCCACAAGCTTGGACCACCCTTGGTCCAAGCTTGTGGAGTTTTTTGAGAAGTTGGTGGAGGAGTTGCAAAGAGGGATTTTGTTTTTGATTTGCTTTATTCGTATCGTGGTCTCTGTTGACTGCAGGAGAAAAGAATTGTTGAAAAAACAGTAAAGCGAATTTCTGCAACGGACGAAAAGCTTTGTTGCGCAATCTAAAGTAATGAAATCAACTGGGAACACCGAAATGGATCGGTTTTAAAATCAGGATTTTCTGATCTTGCCATTTACCTATTGTGACGCGAACAAATATGACCTTTAGTGGTGAACCTTTCCTATAAACGATTTAGAGAATCAAATAAAGATGAAAAGATGATGTCCTTTTCTGGAAGTATCATTGGCTGTCAACATCGGAAGCAACTGTGTCGAGAGTAATGTTTTGTGTCGTGTTACGCAATCAGGTGCCTGCTGAAGTTCATATCCCCATTAAAGTTAATTTTGTTCTGTTGGTAAAGTTAATTAAGCAGTGAGCGTTTCTGATTTACGTAGTTATCCACTTAACTATGTAGAGGAAGTTGTATAACTAACCTTAACTAAACCAAGCGCCAGGAACTAGTTACAAGCATTTGTCTTAACTAAGTGTCACGAAAAACGGTCGAATTAGTTCACGGAACTTAAATAACTGGCGCTTAAATGCGGAGGCTGAGCAACGAAAAGATTGGCAACAGATAAATTCGGAGTTAAGGGGGGTGGAAGAAGGAGGGGAGGAGATACACAGTGGGTGGATGGAATTCAGAAAATGTGAATCTTGCGGTGATGCTGAGAGAATCGAATCAGAAAGAAGCATCATCATCGTCATCATCATTGCGATGTGGCAGATTGGGAGCAGTCTTATTAGCAACCGGTGAATAGAGGGGAGGAAGGGACGGAGGGAGGGGAAGAGATCTGCTGATTATGCATATAAAGCGTTTGGCCCTGTTTCGCCAAAAGCCGTTAAGAGTGCTGCTAAGAAGGTTTCGGAAAACCGCTGAAACTACAAAGTGAATGCGCGCACAACACTTAACCAAACAGTAGAGGGGGAGGGAGAGAGGGAGGGAGGGCTGTGGATGAGGTCTGGCAGCTGTTGCAATTAGGAAGTTTCCCATCTATGGCATGGGGGTATGCAAATGGGCCACGAGGATCGTGGTGATAGAATTAAAATGAATGCATCCAGGAGGGAATTCATTCACTGCTGCTATAAACGCCTACGGAGACATTAACGAAGAAGGGGCGAGACCTCTGAAGAACAAAACACAACACTTAACAGTTCTTTTCTCTTATTAGGAGTTGAACCGCAAAGATTTCTTTTAATTCACTTCATTCGCTAACTGTTTCCTTCTTTCACTTCTTAAATGCATTGTTCATTTTTATCATTACCTAATTATATTGTTTTGGTTATCCACTCTTTAACTATATTGTTTTATTTCTTTCTCTAATTATATTTTTCTCCTTTCGCTCCTAAAACTATTATTTGCTCTTTTCCGTCGTCCCGTAACCCTGTTCTTTTCTTATCGATTTATATTACTCTCACTACCTAATAATATTGTTTTCTAGATGTATGGTTCACTTTATTGATTTGTATTTTTTGCCTCATGAAATATTCATAATTCCCTTCACTGAAAACAAAAACAATTAAAAAAACAACAGTAAACATGCTGTATGCATAAACAATACATTTGCATTTGTTATGAACTTCGATTTTTTTTTACTGTCCGTGACGAAATAATAAATATGCATTCATTGTTTCGCATTACGAAACATAAACTAAATGGATTTTTTTTTTAATTTGTTGTCTTCCTGGGCATGGACTCAAAAACTGTCGAATCTCTGCCGGAAGTAATGCCATTTGCGCAATATAAAAAATCCAAACTGCAAAGATTAACCAACACCTCACCAAAGCAAATCGTGATGAAGTGCAAAAGATAAAAATGTCGGTCTCCGTTCGGTTATTGAAAGTTCAAATAAGATCGGAAAACGAATTCAGCAGAAATTAAAAATCATCCCCATACCAGCCTGTTGTTGTTTTTGCTTCCCTCCAACAATGAATAATTCTATGTTTGCTTTGTTGAAACCAACTTCATTATTTTGCTTTCGCGATCGTTAAGGATGCGAGAATTGCCCATTGTTGTACATCTGCCCAAGTGAAAGGTTAAAGGTCAACACTTTCACCGTTTTCTTTCTCATAAAAGATACATCGCCAACTGCAAGAATATTTGTATTCATTGGAACAAAACGAAAGAAATTGAAATGAAACATTTTTTTTTCAAAGTCTTTGATTATTTGAGTTTGGTTGTTTTACTTCTTAATGGACCTTTTTTGCACATAATGAACTAAATGCCAGGTCATGAGCACCCCAAGGGCTAAAAGCTAGGGAGGGAACATTTAATAGTCACTGAAAAAATGGTCACGGATCAGATGGAAGCCTTTCATCAATGCCATCTGGTGTATTCCTTAACATAACGCTTTCCTGCACAAGGGGTCCACTGCTTAAAGTCCCATCCGATGGACGGCTGTCTTTCCAAGCCCACCAGTGTTCCCTCTCTCACAAAACTTCAAAATCACGACTCGCACATAGTGTGGACTGCCGATTGGGATTCACCTGTTCATCATAGCTAGAGACAAGATATCTTAAACGTAAAAATTCTTAAAATTTGTTGCAAGAGGAAAAGAAAGAGAAAGAAATAAATCAAGAGCAACCCATTCCCCCACCCCACCCCAACCTTCCTCCTCTTCTCTTCCTCGCCCTTGCTAACTTAAGAAAGAGAAAAATCGAAAAAAAAAAAAAAAAAAGAAAGGAAGCCAATGAAACCTTAAGTCCCCGGATGCATCCCACCATCTGCATCAAGAACAGTCAATGAAGCTCTACATTCCACCTGGGAGTGGACTCTTTCGCCGAGCGCGCTTGGCCAACCCCTCCATCTTCTTCGCGACGTCCCACAGGGCTAATGGCGGGAAAGAAATAAAGGAGTCCTCCCCCATCTCCCACTCCAGAAGAAAGAGAGAGAGAATGAAATTAGAAAGAGAGCGGAAGAAAAGTTAAGGAAACAAAAAAAGTTTTTAATTTCCCCCACCGAATCTTTTAATAGTGACCTCCACCCTTTCCCTTTATTTTGCAACCGATATTCAATAAAAGCGCGAGCCGTGGATGGACATCCGAATCCGATAGAAAGGGGACACCGAACGGGCGGGATGGGAATCGCTCTTTTCCTGTGAACGATGCTGCGAGCTCTTATACAGGCCAAACGGATGCGCGGGGAGGGGGGAGGGGGGGTAAAGCTAAGACCAGACAGCGTCGAAGTGCTATTTATAGTGACTATCATCAGGTGGAGAGGGGGGGGGAAGAAGAAGCGCACGAGATTGCTTCGGAGATGGAAAATTATTAAAATCTTTCGATTCATGGGAGTTTTTTTTATGTAATACGTACCCGTCACGAGATGATGAAAGAGCTTCGAATAAGGAGGAGGAAAAGAAATTGGAATTTGAGGTACACTGCTCGACATAAAAAATGCCACACCGTGAAAGAATGCTCGAAATGAGACGAAACTTATACCACACTTGTACACAAATAGGTGACAAAGAAGTGATTTATTTTCTGAATTACCAACTTTGGCATTGAAGTCACCAAGAACAAGGGTAATATCTCCTTTCTTGACATAATTCAAAATATCCTGAAGTTGTCTGTAAAACCTATCCTTCTCATCCTCATCGGCATCCTCAGTGGGGGCATAACAGCAGATAACATTCGAGTCTTTAATGCTTGTCTGAAATTTTGCTGTAAGAAACCTTTCATTAATGCACTCATATCCTAGAAGAGCATCACTAGCATGTCTGCTGAGCAGCAGACCCACGCCTTGGTGATGCTTTCCATCCTCCCTCCCTGTAAAGAGAAATTTAAAGTTATTTTTAAGTATCTCACCTTTACCTGTCCATCTGGTCTCTTGCAAACCTAGAATATCTAGGTTATAGCCCTGAAATTCCTGCATGCGGACATCAAGAGAATAATCTCTATGTAATGTCCTCACGTTCCACATTCCTGCAGAGAGAAAATGATTAGTAGGATTTTTAAAGAAATTAGGTTTATTGAGATTGGTAGGGCCAACAATATCAAACAGCCCCCTGATCGCAGGCATGGGGCAAAGACCTGTTCCTCCTCCGCTAAAGACTGAAGTCACCGATGCTGGTAGGAACTTCAGGCACCACCTTTTCAAGTGGACTTTTTCAAGAGCCATATAGGCTGCCTGAGACACATACTCATTAAATGATAAAATACATATTGAATCACTTCACACGTATGATCACTGACCTTTCTCAACAGGTTGTTTCTACTAAATAAATCTCATAAGATTACTCTTCAATTGTTAATGGTGTTCTTTTTTGGAATTTCCGCCAGTGTACAAACATGAAAGTATTTCAGTACTTTTGGTAATATGGCAATATGTACATTTTGTTTATTTCATTATAAATTCAGCAAACAAATTATGATTTTTGTTAAAAGAGCGCTCTATGCTCATAATGTATTTTAAATAAAAATGAAATTTGCTAGCTGAAAGGAAAATGAATTTAAAGGATTCAAAGGCACGTGGTTTTGAACACAGCTTTAACAAACGGAATTTCTGTGACAATGTTGCGAGGCGACTAGGCAAGATTGTTGCTGCAATAATATTAATAACTGATTAGATACGAGAATCAAAGCGTTACGTAACAGTGGCATCTTTCTTGGTGTTGATTGCGTTTCAAGAAAATGAGGGGAAAGCATTCTTGATGCGGCAACAGTTGAATGGCCAACTGCAGAAACTAGGTGTCATCGATCGACATCGGTGGGATTTTTATTGCATTTGTGGTTGGAAAGAAGAGAACAGGAGGGGGGGGGGGGTACTTCCTCTATCCTTCTTAACTCTGCAGAAAAGAACCCAGGTTCCAAAGAAACAACCTTTCCCGTAAATCTTCACTTGACGGTCAGTGGTGTTGTTAACCTTCCACGTGACAACTTCCTCCTCATTTGTTAATTTGTTAGTGGCTTCTGTCATTGCCAGATATGCGGCGCTTCAATAAACAAAGTACCGAAGAAGGCAGGAGGAATCGCTTGATGCTGACTACAGGCGACACTCGGCGACGTCTTGTTGCCCCCTCATCTGGAGGCGTTTGACCCGAGTAAAAGGTCAAGGAGAACGAGAAAGTTGACCCTTGGATAATAAAATATCGCCTTTAAGTTCGTCTCTGCGCTTGACACTTATAATATTTTCTTTTTGTTTAGTTTTAGCAGGAGTACGACTTAGGAAACTTGTGAACAGGAATTTCTCAAGAATGATGAAAAAAATTCAATTTCTAAATGCAAAAAACTGTTCTTCGAGAGTTTTACTTGCCACGAAAGTCTGACAAGATTTTGCCATTATAGTAGGCCTTAGAGAAAGTCTTTGAGGAAGACGAGACCTCAGCAGAAAGAAAACACATATCAGAAAAAATGAAACATCCATGCCTTATTCGAGACTCGACCCACATTTCTTCAACTCTACATCCATGGCCACTTCCAAATGCACTGATCACTCGGATGCTGAAGGAAATTAACCTTTTTTGCTAGATCTGTAGTTGATGCGTCGCAATAAAAAATAAAAAGTTATTACCCCCCCCCCCACCCCCACCCTCTATCTATGAGAGAGGTAAAATATGTGTGAAACATTTATATTCTGACCGCAATAAAAAGCACATGCAAATCGGTTGAGCCAGAGGTCACCTTCACATAATTGGAGTGCGTTTGCATAGAAACCCTTAAATTGTTATTTTCATTATTTTGGTTATTTGAATTTTAATTTAACCATAACTTTACCTTCCCTCGGAATGAACAATCCCCGTCTTCGCTCATATGATATGGAGACGCAAATTTGAACACTTCTGTCCCGAGAGGTACCTTATTTTTTTGAACGAGGTTTTAAGCAAACAGATCACAAATAATAATTCATACCGAAGGGATTGTTGGAATCTGACTGACTGACTCTCTGCAGAGCGAGATCTTGCACTCCAAGAAAAGTTTCGGAAGAGCTGACAGCGAAACGCCGATACATTCGCCTGCATTTGGCGCAGTTCCAATGAGCCCGTTGGTTTCTGAGATCAGCTCATCGGATTGGTTCATTTCAATTTGCCTCGGGAGGTGGTGTTGGTAGGGAGAGGGGGGAGGATCATGCAGGTCCGATTTTGTGAAAAGGACAATGCCCAATTTCACATCTTTTGTTTGTAATTAATTTAATGAGCAGAAATACTATTTTGTTCGAATTCCATAGGGAGGATTAAGTGATCCTTTCTATTAACCACACCCCGAAGATTTCTATTTCAGTAAGTGTTTTCATTTTCTTCATAAATAAAAAAAACTCTACCATCTTCTAGGGGAAAAAAGGTTAGATGATGCGCCACTGACATGACGTGAACTTTTTCAATATTTTTCACTTCCTTGTTTCTACTCCAGCTTAAAAACTCACTTCAATAAATACATAAATATCGGATGATGGCGTTCATTCAATTTCTCTTCCTCCGAGAGGTCATCCTCTTCGGATGAAGAGAAATCGTTGCCTCAACCTTCAGTAAGAAAAGATGAGGATGAAGAGGATCTGTAGTCTCTGGCTCAGGCGCGAGCGCTCGTGTATCTCGGGAGAAGGATCAAAGAGGACTCGCCGTGACCACCTGGCACCTGCGGAGAGTTTACCCACGAGAATGGGCACAGCACGCGCGCTTGCAGTACACACGCACGCGAACCGAGCTGTGTCGTGACATTACGAATGGGGGGGAGAGGGGAAGCAGTCATCTCCGCTTTACTTATGGCAGTGAGAAGTTTTAATAAGGAAAGAGCGGGGGGGGGGGAGTTGTTTGCTCCCGTATGGAGGGAGGGGGTTAACAGGGCACCTGAGACCATCAAATAATAAAAAAAAAAAATGATAAAGTAACAAGATAAAAAAGATGTTTGCATTTTTTGGATTTTTTTTTGAAGGTGCATATTAGATTAAAGAGGTTAAGATCTCCAGGCGGTCGTCAAATGGCTCATTAATCAAAATGAAATAGAAAAGAAAAAACTTAGCAGTGTCTTGAAGCCTCCTCCTTATTCTCCAAATGACCTATGATTTTAGATTTCGACAAGTGGCACGAAGGTCCGCATCATCACGTTCATTTAATACTGTCGTGGTAGATTTATTTCGTATACTGTTTAGTAACCCGGTTAGAGATATTTTGAAATATTAAAATAACGCAAAGATTTGTCTTTAGCATTAGAAACCTTGTGCTAGGTTTATCAATAATTTCCCACATATCAGTCTTAATTAATTACTAATATATAAATATATTACATAAATTTATATTAATATTTAATAAAAAAATATAATGAATTACCTGAAGTTCACTAAATATCATCAATTTGAATATTTTCTTTAAGTGCTTAACTTTTTGTTTCCCCTTATAATTTCGCTGGTTGTGATTTCGGCAAACCCCATCCACCTTTCGATGAGCTCGTGCAGCTCACAAAATGAGCACAACGCATCAAGCGACCCTCTAATCTCTTCTTCTTCGCGATTCCATTGTTGCTGATCTTTTTCGTTCCCTTCTTTAAGTTCCAGTCTGACACTTGAATTCCTATTTCGTGTTCTGATCGTGATTCTGTAATCCCATGAGATATATGTTTTTCTTCCATGATCTTATTTATAGCTGTGTTTTTTACAACTTAAAGTAGGGGTTCTTAACGTGGAGTACGCGGCAAATTTTTTTGGAGTACGCCGTTAGAGCTCAAAAATCGATTGCCAATAAAATGTTTATAATTTTATAAGATTTGTTAAATTGCTTATGTCATTTTTTCTGTTTATCGATATATATAATTTATGAATGCAAATTTAATGTGTATATATGTTTCATTTTATTCCCATTGCTATACTATAACTAGAGTTTTATCTATCTATACAAGGGGCACGCTAATTACATTCACATTTCTAGGGGGTACATGAAGCATAAAAGGTTGAGAACCACTGACTTAAGCAATATTGAAACAATTAAGGGTTACCCAAAACATGTCAATAAGCTACAGAGTTCGCCTTATTAAAGAATAGATTCAAGAATGGGGTTTTGCCATGTTTTACTGCCGACTGAGAATAAGGGTCTGCAGCCGATTAAAGTTTAAGAATCTCTGGGTTAGTTCTTAAAATTGTTAATAAATGTTCTTTTTTTATCGTTTAAATTAGAACCTTATTGAAATATATTTTTCATATTCTCTGGGGGTCGAGTGTAATTTGGTTGTTTATCTAAGAGCGGCACCTTTGGCACACAGGGCGCTAAATGGCCATTGACCTACTCCTTTGGGGTAGATTTGGGGCAACCAAAATACGACATCCTCTAATAAATGACAATTGTGTTTTTTATTACATTGCACAAGAGAGCAGCGATCGAAGTGATTCTGGCAGATTGAAAAAGATGACTATTGTTTTCAGTTTCATGCGAACGATAAGTGCAGGCCAAGGTCGAGGAGGGTCGCCAAGGTCATTTTCAAATTATCTGTCAAACAAGTAATTGTGAATTGTAAATCATTTGTATTATGTAATTTCCTGTAATAAATGATAGAAAATCTGAGTTTTAAAGTGTCTATTAAATATATTTATTTATTTATATGACTTTCGGAGTGTGTGTGTGTGGGGGGGGGGGGGTTCTGTGACTGGTTTTTCCTCCCTCAGGCTCTGGCAAAATGTGCAACAAAGTGTAATCAAATTTCTTAACGACTTCTTCTCGTAAATTAATTTCCATGTCGTGAAAATGATTTTAATTATTATTAGAACCAAAAAATATGTAATAAAGAAAAAAGTAAAAAAAACGGACATAACAGCCTGAAAAATCTAGGAACAATAAACGCCTGCCTAGTTTTTTTATGCACACAAGATATAATTATAAACTTATGGCAAATGCTACTGGTAGTAAATATTATAAATAAAATGAAATACCCCCTCAAGCAGCTGCTTGACACAGAGGTCTGACAGGAGCCTGTCAGTTTATATGCCACAGTAGAAGGTCTGAGAGGATGGCATGACCTCAGCAGAAAAACAACACAAACGTCCATGCCTTGATCCGGGGCTCGATCCCAGGTCCCTTAGATCAGTAGCGAAGCGTGCTAACCACTCGGCCACGGGACGGCTAGGTAGTAAGTATTATAATCATAAATTCGTATAAAATATTATAATATTATTATGAACGTAAAACTTCTTAAAAAAGGTTTACCTTTTCCGATACTTCTATTTCTGAACTTAAAAAAAAATCTCCCTACTCTCCCTACCACGTGATGAAAGAGATCCTTATTTGTTCCTCCAAAATATATATTCGCCCTTTCCTCTCTCGTTACCTGCAGGGAAGAGAGGTGAGGAGGAGTCTGCCCCTCAGTTGCCAGCACCATCATCTTCATCCTATACCTTCCCATAAATCACTTCTTTCAAAGCAAGCTCCGGGATTCGTTCATTCAAAACCTACGCCAAACGATGGAACAGAAAAGAGAAAAAAAAACCATAAAAAATAGCGACCAATAACTTTGCCACTTTTCCCAATTTTCGCATCTCAGTCCACATTGAGCGAGCCAGTCAGCTAGCTTCCTGCCGTTCCTGCCACGGAGAGGAAGGGGAAGGTGTGTGCGCGCGCTCGTTGCCATCTCCCAAAGGGTGGTCCGAACACCCATTCAAGTCACGGGCAAGTCATTTCCGCACGGCGATTTAAAAGCTCGTCTGTGACACTCGTGAGGTATTAGTATATGCAGATGAAGAGGGGAACGGGAGGGGGTGGGGAGAAATGGAGGCTCTGTACATAGGGAGGGGACCACCGCGGAGTTTCCTCCCTGGGCTCGAGCGGTTATTAAAATCCTCGAAGCTCGGCGGCATCGCGGATTAATCTGCGGAGTGTCGATAGCTTCTCCAACAGAAGGTGGCTGGGGAGCGTCTCGCGCTAAAAATCGTTCATCAAACATAGAGTTGGGAAAGTTTGCATACAAATGGTACCACTTTGCATTCAAAATGGGGGGAGCTCCATCACCCGCCATATTCTGACACCACCTTTTATCCTCACCCCCAACCCCACTCTCCCCTTAATGCTCCCTTCTTCAATCTGGAGAAATCAAATTCCTGCTGGGTTTTTTTTTATTTGAGTAATATTAATAAAAGGGCTTTTGATTCTTGAACTGATGAGAATTTGAAACTTTTGAGGCTTTGTTTGAAAGATACAAGTCAAAAAGAGCGTTACTTTTGTTTTTCGTATTCACATTCATCGGTTCATTATTAAACAACTTTTTCTTTCTTCCGCAATTCCTTTAAAGGTTGCCAACATCTAAACAACATCTATTTCACCATCTCCTCCAATTCTTTCCTTACATACAGTCTTCTTTTCGATTACCTATTTTTCTCACATTTTCATCGTCACCATCTTGAGCGAACCAGTCCTGCCATCTCCCAAAGGGTGATCTGAACACCCATTCAAGTCACGGGCAAGTCATTTACATACAGCGATTTAAAAGCTAGTCTGTGACACTCGTGAGGTATTAGTATAGGTTGTGATGTTCCATATCACAAACCTCATTTTTTCCCTAATCTCTTCCTTTCACAAACATCTTTTTCCCACTCATTTCTTCCTCTCACAAACCTCTTTTCATCTCTTCCTCTCACAAACCTCTCCCCTCATCTCTTCCTCTCACAAACCTCCATCTCTTCTTCTCAAATACCTCTCCCCCATCACTTCCCCTCACAAACCTCCCCCCACCTCATCTCTTCCTCTCAAATACCTCTTTTTCCCTCATCTCTTCCTCTCAAATATCTCTCCCTCATCTCATCCTCTCACAAACATCTTTTCCCCCCATCTCTTCCTCTCTAATACCTCTCCCCCATCACTTCCCCTCTTCGGTATGGTTTTCAACTGTTATTAAAGCTGTTGAAAAAGCCAAGAACTCTTTTACAAAAAGGATATTAGGCTTTCGCAAGAAATCATACCAACAGAGACTAAAAGAGATCTCGCGCATTCACTGGACTGGAGACGACTTGAATACGATCTAATTATAGGCTACAAAATAACCCATGGAATCCCATTCAACCTTTTTTCTCTACACAATCAATAGCACGACTTGACAACATCCGCTGTGTGTTGAGATTCCCTTTGCAAGAAGAGATTTCAGATAACATTTCTTCCTTTGTAGAATAGGAAGCGAGAGCATGGGATAATCCTCCTGAGGATCTTGTCGCTTCTCCCAACATGGCCCTTTTTTAAAAAGCATTTAGTTTGCATGCACTTATTTCAATTTCTTAAACGTTATCAATTTTAGATCTTCTATTGGAGTCATTCAGGATTGTAAAAAAATTCAACTATCGTTGTTTATGTTTTATTTTTTGTTTCATTAGTTACAGTTTACTTTTTTGTGTTTATTTTATAAATTTTATTTTTTAATTTCATTTTTTTTATTTCTTAAACTGAAAGCAACACTGAGAAAAGTCAAATAAAAAGAGCTAAGGAAAAAATATTCAGAAAATTTATAACATTTCACTAGGAAAGAGAAAAAAAAGATTTGAAGAAAAAATTCGCAGAGATCTTGATGAAATCGTTTAAGTTCAAGGAGGAGTTGACGAAATGATTACGAAAGAGTCAAAAGGTAATTTAAAAAAAGCCTAAAAAGAAGTTAAATGGGCAACAGAAAGAATCCGAAAAGAAAGACAGATGCAATTAAGCATGGGGAAAAATCGAAAAAAAAAACATTGATAAATGGACGATGGTTGATGAAATCAAATAGGAAGTTAAGAAGTCAAACATAAAGTCATAAAAGACTAGCTGAATCAAAACAAACGGTAAAAAGTCAACGAAAGTTGATTAAGTTCAAAACTGAAATGGAAATGAAACAGCTCGCCTCAAAACATTAACTATCTCCCAAACGGTGAGCACAGCGTTCTTCTGGGGATTTGCATGCGCTTGATTTGCCATAGCAACAGCATCCTCTGCTGCCATCTCGCGAGGAGGATCCGTCTGCCTTAATAACGTAATTAAACAGCCAGATCCTGAATAATCTCTGCCAGTGATGTCGACAGCTGGGAGCCCGAAGGAAGCTGGAGAGGCGAAGGTTCAACTCCTTCTCTTCATCATCGAAGGAAGGCAAAAACCTCGGAAGTTTCTCTCGTTGTAAAGATCCGCCGAATTCGGCATTTCTTCCGAAAAGCGTCAGTTACTGCGAATCCAGATGCTTTTCCTTTTAGAATCGGATTATTGTTTCTTTTATTATGCAACAATGAGTCACGAAATCATCCCTTCATTGCCGTTCGTATGAGTCACAATTACTAGACTTATAATAATGTGTTTGTTCCTCGTGGAGTAAAATCATTGTTTTCATTAAGATTCATTTTTTAGTTGAAATCTACAAAATATTTCATTATCTTCAAACAAACCATTTCATTTCACCAAAACAACACGACACCATCTTGGCGTTGCAGTGCCAGAAATAGAATTTCCAATTATCTAAATGAGCATATAAGAGGCAATAATGGCTTTTGAACTAATAAGGAATTAAGTTTCATAATTTTTTTACATTGAGATTTTCTGAAGGAAAAAGAAAGAGCAGTATTAGAATTAATCTGAAAGTTATTTTATATGAGCAACATGTCATCTATATTCCTTGCAATAGCTTTAACAACTGGGATGAAAGTGATAAAAAACACAGCAAACCCAGACCCGGAGCTAGTAAAAAATCAATGGAAGGAGGGAGAGGAGGGAGGGAGGAGTAGTGAGAAGGAGGGAGAGAGAGAGGAGGGAGGAGTAGTGAGGAGGGAGGGAGGGAGGAGTAGTGAGAAGGAGGGAGGGAGAGGGGAGGAAGGAGTAGTGAGAAGGAGGAAGAAAGAGAGGAGGGAGGAATAGTGAGAAGGAGGGAGGAGTAGTGAGAGGGAGGGAGGAATAGTGAGAAGGAGGGAGGGAGAGAGAGGAGGGAGGAGTAGTGAGAGGGAGGAAGGGAGAGAGGAGGGGGAGGTGTGAGAAGGAGGGAGGGAGAGAGGAGGGAGGAGTAGTGATAAGGAGGGAGAGAGAGGAGGGAGGAGTAGTAAGAAGGAGGAAGGGAGAGAGGAGGGGGAGGAGTGAGAAGGAGGGAGGGAGAGGTGAGGGAGTAGTGAGAAGGCTTATCCAGTGAGTGACCATCCTAATCACACAAATCACTTTCTGAAAATTAGTTTAACCCCTCCCCCCCAAAAATCTCCCCCATAGGTTAACATGTATTTCTCTATACTTTAACATTTTGCCAGAATTCTCATTCTTCTCACGACTGGCAAGAAACACACTCGAGCAGGAAAAATGTTTCTGCATATGATAATATTTCCCTCTCTGTTTTATAGGTCTTTAAAAAAATTCCTGAAAACTGCATGAGATATAAATAAGTTTAATATTTTTTCCCCCTCTGCTACCCTTACTAGCCTTCTGAAGGGGGGGGGGGGGAGGGGAGGTCCTTGCTTAATTGAAAAGTTCTGATAGAGCACTAAAGTGGAAGGGGAAATATTGCAGAACCTTACGAAGAATATTCTCAAAAAAATAATCGGAATGACATTATCGCCCATTTTAAATTCCCCCTGGTGGTGGATAGGAGAGCAAAAATTTCCCCTTTGAGTGTTTCCACGGCAATGCAGATATTAGCAGCGTATACGGAGAGGTTTAATAGAGACTGAAATGACAGAAATGACATAATTTCAGAAAAAAAGCAATAAACTTAATGCTGTTATATAGTTCCGTTATAATTATTTGGATTATTAAAATTGGCTCGCGGACCCCCTTTATTACTTTCGTGGATCACAGGTTGTGAGCACTGGCATCGATCGTTGATTGATTGACAGACAGCATTGGTCTTTGACAATCGTCAAAAAGCGTCAACTGCTCAACCTCATAATTGCCAACGGTATTTACCCACCACCCCTCCACAATAAATAAGAACATCGATTGCACTGAGGCTAACAAATTTCTAGGAGGGGGAGACGGATTATTAACGCTTTATACTGATTTGAAGGTCAACGAATGAAGGTTAACCCTCTACGCAGAGACGTCATCAGTTCTTGTTCGTGAAGAGTCGTGCCATCGTCATCCTCATCATCAATCACGGTCAGAGAGGAAGGGAGGAGGGTTGACGCGCCCAAAAGCGAGGGGTTCGTCTTCCACCGGAAAACGTCCCCTTCCGGACACCGCAAAAGCACGAGGTCCCTTAATTAACCACCATTACCGGTGAACCGGAGCAGAGGTGCTGACATGCACGCTCTCCAATCACGCAATGCCTTCCACTCACCCCCCACACCCCGAAGCACCCACCGCGAGCATCACTAACTCCGGAAATGAGGCAAGTAAAGGGTTGTCACGGCGGTTAAGCGAGCGAAAAAAACATAGAAAAAGTGGGTAGCGCTGAGCTTCGAGTGGATTGCTGCCGCCAAAATGGCTGCCACCATCATGCGACGTCATTTTCGATCTGCGTAATACTTCGCAAGCAGTGAAAGAGAATCACGAGATCTTACCCTTTACCTAGCAAGTACTTGAAGACAAATCTCATCCTCTGCCTGGCAAGAGTTTCAAGCACTTGCTAGGCAAAGGATGATTAGATTCTCTATTAAACCTCTCCGTATACGCTGCTAATATCTGCATTGCCGTGGAAACACTCGAAGGGGAAATTTTTGCTCTCCTATCCACCACCAGGGGGAATTCAAAATGGGCGATAATGTCATTCCGATTATTTTTTTGAGAATATTCTTCGTAAGGTTCTGCAATATTTCCCCTTCCACTTTAATGCTCTATCAGAACTTTTCAATTAAGCAAGGACCTCCCCTCCCCCCCCCCCCCTTCAGAAGGCTAGTAAGGGTAGCAGAGGGGAAAAAAATATTAAACTTATTTATATCTCATGCAGTTTTCAGGAATTTTTTTAAAGACCTATAAAACAGAGAGGAAAATGTTATCATATGCAGAAACATTTTTCCGCTTGATTGTGTTTCTTGCCCCTCCCTCCCTCCCTTGATTTTTTGACTAGATCTGGGCCTGTGAGTGTTGTTTTATCACTTTCATTCCAATTGTTAAAGCTGTTGGAGGAAATATAGATCCAGAAATTTATTTCATCAATTGCCAATCACATCATAGACAGCTCGTATTGCCATACTGAAATGACATAATTTCAGAAAAAAAACCCATAAACTTAATGCTGCTATGTAGTTTCGTTATAATTATTTGGATTATTAAAATGGGATTGCTGCTTATATAAACGCAAATCTCACCCTTTGCCTTGCAAGTGCTTAAAGACAAATCTCATCCTCTGCATAGCAAATGCTTGAAGTCAAATCTCACCCTTTGCCTCGCAAATGCTTGGAAACAAATCTCATCCTCTGTCTAGCAAGTGCTTGAAGACAAATCTCATCCTCTGCGTAGCAAGTGCTTCAAGTCATATCTCACCCTTTGCCTTGCAAATGCTTGAAGACAAATCTCACCATTTGCCTACCAAGTGCTTGAAGACAAATCTCACCCTTTTCCTTGCAAGTGCTTGAAGACAAATCTCACCCTTTGCCTACCAAGTGCTTGAAGACAAATCTCATCCTCTGCGTAGCAAGTGCTTCAAGTCAAATCTCACCCTTAGCCTAACAAATGTTTGAAGAGAATTTTCTCTCTGTGTATCCAGAAAATTTTGCGAAATTTTGAAAGTAAAATCTGAGAAATCGGTTGTTTTCCCAGCCTGGAAACATTGATATTTTGTGTCGCTCGTATTTCCTCTTGCGAGGTGAATGTCCTATCCATTGTGCAATAAAACGATCACATGACATTTTTTGAATTTACAGACCCACATTAAAACTGTTTGATTCATCCGATGACGTTCCTACATCGCTTTCCTCATTAACCTGTGATCATCTGAAATTAACGCTTTTAGAGCATGCTGAATCAGCTCTCATTGTCTGATGCTTCTTTCCCAAAAGCAATTAAAATTTTGAAGAAAACAAATCCGATCCCATTATTAGATATCTTCCTAATTCATTCAAACTTGAAAGATTCGCCATTTACATCATCACATTTATGCCATTACTTTCTCATAATCAGACATCTAATTTTAGTTCGAAACGGATTCATTTCAGAGAATCATCGAAAACCCCAGAAGTCGAGTGCAAAGCATCTTTGCACTATTATCATTGCTGGAAACAGAATTCGCCCCCCCCCCTTTCTACACCCCCCCCCCCTTCCGCCATAGTGTTTGATCCGATATTGCCTTTGGCCCAATAATTAAATGCGACCAGCCAGTGCTGATGACAACTGTGAACATCTCTTTGCTATAAGGACTTAGGATGCATATTTCAAAAATTCTATTTTCGAAATTAGGGGGTGTGGCACATTCACAGTTGTCATCAGCACTGGTTGGTCGTATTTCGATATAAGGTCGACACGTCCTCTTTACATTCCCAATCATTTTAGTATATTTTGCGACACACCCCCTAACTTCGAAAATTGAATTTTTTAAAATATGCCTCCTAAGTCCTAAAAATCCCATCTTGCATACATACAGTTGCTCAAAAAAGTATCCGAACACTATGGTTGATTACAGAACTCAGAAAAAATATCTGGCAACGTTTTTTTTAGAAATTAGTGATCTGGCAGCCTTCGTGGCCCCGTGTGCTGGAGAGCCATACCCTGTGCACGTTAAAGAACACGCTGGATGGCCTTCACGGGAGGCTACCTTCTGTCTCCCAACAGCTGTTCCAGTGGGTCCCCTTCGTGTACGTACACGAAAGTTGCAGATCGCTAATTTCTAAAAAAATCGTTGCCAGATATTTTTTCTGAATTCTGTAATCAACCATAGTGTTCGGATGCTTTTTTGAGCGACTGTACAAACACACACACTCACTCGAAGCACAAAAATCTTCCTTTCTTCACCCGTGCTCACAATTCACAATTAATTTTTCCACAGCACTTGTTCTCCTTCCCGCCATTTTCGTCACCTCTTTTTTCTACCTCTCTCCCCCCCCCGCCTCAGTGAAGTGGAAGGGAAGCTGGTTCACCGGAGTCGTGCTGAGGGATCTGTGAAGTTCGGCTTCCAGAGCAAGAGGTCGTTAATCGGCATCGCTGCGATCTTCCCTCAAGAGATTCTCACGTGCTGTCAGAAGAGAGGCAAGATGACCATTAAGAAGAATTCGGAGAAGAATTGAAGTTGTTTTTTTTATTCGGATACAGAATCGGAAACTTCGCAAATACAAAAAATTGGCCTGACGATTTCTCATGGGAAAAAAAAGTGAACTGTTTTCAAAGATATGGCGAAGAACTTTCTCTCTGCTTGGGAATAGAAATAGGTCATTTGGGGAAGGGGGGGGGGGGTGCCCAGAAGTGGTCTGTCATTTAAAAAAACCTCGAATGACAAACGTAGTGAAAAATGACCCTCTTTTAGTGCAGAAGGAATATTGCTGTATACATAAACGATACACAAGCGCTGGACATAGAAATGGAAAGTGTTTCAAGCCAATTTCAATCAAGCAGTCAGATTTAAAGCTTAGTCGCTTCTTAAATTCGCTCTGTCTTTGAAAAATTCTGATCGATGATAAATGAAAAATCTTAATAAATCTATTTAAATGTTCTTCTTCAACAATATCCTTTCAAATGTTTAAAGTAGTCCTGAAATATGATGTAGGATGCCTTCAGTGCACTTCGAAAAAACTAATTTGTTATTCGCATTGTGATTACAACGCAGCCTCTGTTTATCTGCTGTAGATCTCACTGTCCATATGAAACGATCTCATTGGCAGTTCCAGCAATGATTTGTTATTCAGCCTAACTGAAGTCCCATGCCTCAAATATCAACTAAATCTTCATAAAAGAGGATTTCGAAATCGATTAATGTATCGTGCAGTCCAAAATGATTACCAAAATGAAAACAAACTTCATTGTAGTAGAAGCGTAAAGTTTTTTTTTTTTCGAAAAATTTCTTGTGAACTAGTATTTTGAACTATCCGCAAAAACACTTAAAATTTGATTAAATTTGTGAATACCAGAAGTGTATTCCACATCGTGGCTGTCACTTGATCCCCCCCCCCCTCCACTCACAAATTTTTCTTTTCTTGATCCTTAAATGATCGGGATCATATTGAAAGATACTTTCTATCTGAAGACCACCACTTCAGAATGAAGGAGATTTCAGTTCGACAGCTTTTAAGTGCCTCGCGCTTTAAGAGGTCTGCGCAGGCAGACGGATGACATCGTGCAGAGGAAAACGCTCTTTCGACATTCATTGTGGCGCGAAAGGTAATCCGAATCGAAACCTCGAGATCAATTCTCTTCGCACTTTAGCAATGCTTTTTCCATATTTCGCACGAGGGATGAGGGGGGGGGGAAGAAGAAGAAGTTAGGAATCGCCCATATCCTGTGCCAAAAGAAAGCTCATTCAATTTGAAAATAAGCTTTTGGTAGAAGGATGTCACCAGAGATACGATCTGAATCAATCTTCCGAAATCTCGATTTAACGATTTTTCTTTCATTTCAGTGCCGAAAGATCTGTGGCAGATGAAACATTAAAAAACCGCGTCAAACGACATTCGAAAACTGATGAAAAGCAAGAGAATGATTAAGTAGATAAACAGAAATAAACAGTTTGGGATGATAAGATTTCACTGTAGCTGCAATGATTTCTTCCAGATGATTTTTTTTTATGAGTGACACTTACTTACTCACACATCCACAATTGAATCTTCTTGCTACCAGGAATCCACCCGGTAGCAAACTCATTCAGAAGCATTTTATACTAAGTCTATAAAACATTTTTTATATATATATATATTTTTTTTATAATATATTAAACATATGGATTTGTTTCATATATGTTATCAATAATTTATAGCATTTTGCTTTTTTTTTTTAATTCTCAGGCTCCAATATGCTTTTAAAGTTGAAGTTTGAAATATATATAATATATGAGTGACACGCTTGGTTTTAAATTCTGAACAAATATTGTAGGAAAAAAACAAATCAAGATTAAGATAGGTTTGATTCAGAAATATACCTTTAGGAACATTTTCCATAAAAACTTCCTTTTTTAAACAATTACAAGAATTTGAATGAGGCTATGATCCAACAGAACAGTCAAAGCGTCAACTGCGCAGTCTCCGTAATTGCCAATCACTGCAGCGAAAGACAATAAGTCAATCACTGTTAATAACTCTGTCTGTTACGTCAGTGAAATTCCACATTTCTGATGGTATGAGAAAGTACCACTGCAAGAGGCTTTCTCCGCATTGCTCCGGTGCATCATTGGCAGTCTCTGTTACAGAGAAAAAGTTTCCTGAGGGAAGAGCGCACTTATACCTTTTGAAGTATGGCAACAGCCGTAGGAGGCAGTGTGCTGATTTCACCTTCCTAAGTTATGTTGATGATAAGTTATCGAGTTTATGTAAAAAGTTCGCTACACGTTAATGATTTCACTTGGGTCAAATTCAAGCCATATCTCATTATTGTGCAAGGAGTCTGAATTTCCCCTATTGGCTCTAAGCCATTAGGAGTCCATTAGATCCCTTTCCCCTACTGAGCTCTGAGCCATTAGAGCCCAGTGAATCCCTTTCCCCTACTCAGCTCTGATCCCTTGGAAGTCCAGTGGATCCCCAATGCTTCAGTCTTTCCCCTACTAGACTGTGAGTCATTGGTGGCTAAGTGGATCCCTTTCCCCTACTCATCCCTGAGTCATTGGGGGGTTCATTGGATCCCTTTCCCTTACTCATGTGTCACGTGACACGAAGGTTGCCAGATCACTAATTTCTAAAAAAAATCGTTGCCAGATATTTTTTCTGAATTCTGTAATCAACCAGAGTGTTCGGATACTTTTTTGAGCGACTGTAGGTCCATTGGATCCTCAATGGTTCAGTCAAAATGGTTCAGTCTTTCCCCTACTAGACTGTGAGTCATTGGTGGCTAAGTGGATCCCTTTCCCCTACTCATCCCTGAGTCATTGGGGGGTTCATTGGATCCCTTTCCCTTACTCATGTGTCACGTGACACGAAGGTTGCCAGATCACTAATTTCTAAAAAAAATCGTTGCCAGATATTTTTTCTGAATTCTGTAATCAACCAGAGTGTTCGGATACTTTTTTGAGCGACTGTAGGTCCATTGGATCCTCAATGGTTCAGTCAAAATGGTTCAGTCTTTCCCCTACTCAGCTGTGAGTCATTGGTGGCTAAGTGGATCCCTTTCCCCTACTCATCCCTGAGTCATTGGGGGTCCGTTGGATCCCTTTCCCTTACTCATCCCTGAGCCATTGGGGTCCATTGGATCCTCAATGGTTCAGTCAAAATGGTTCAGTCTTTCCCCTACGCAGCTGTGAGTCATTGGTGGCTAAGTGGATCCCTTTCCCCTACTCATCCCTGAGTCATTGGGGGTCCATTGGATCCCTTTCCCCTACTCATCCCTGAGTCATTGGGGGGTTCATTGGATCCCTTTCCCTTACTCATCCCTGATCCCTTGTAGGTCCATTGGATCCCTTTTCTCTACTCAGCTCTGATCCCTTGTAGGTCCATTGGATCCTCAATGTTTCAGTCAAAAATGGTTCAGTCTTTCCCCTACTCAGCTGTGAGTCATTGGTGGCTAAGTGGATCCCTTTCCCCTACTCATCCCTGAGTCATTGGGGGTCCATTGGATCCCTTTCCCTTACTCATCCCTGAGTCATTGGGGTCCATTGGATCCCTTTTCTCTACTCAGCTCTGATCCCTTGTAGGTCCATTGGATCCTCGATGGTTCAGTCAAAATGGTTGTCTTTCCCCTACTCATCCCTGAGTCATTGGGGGTCCATTGGATCCCTTTCCCTTACTCATCCCTGAGCCATTGGGGTCCATTGGATCCCTTTCCTCTACTCAGCTCTGATCCCTTGTAGGTCCATTGGATCCTCAATGGTTCAGTCAAAATGGTTCAGTCTTTCCCCTACTCAGCTGTGAGCCATTATAACCCAGTGGATCCCTTTCCTCTACTCCACTCTTTGACCCACTCAGCTCTGAATCATTGGGAGTTCATTGGATCCTCGTGACATACAATAGCATTAAAAATACCTTCATTAGCGGGACGTCTTCTGTTGAAAATAACTTAAAATAATGATTGAGATTTTATTATCCCCCCCCCCCTCACCGCTTTGTAACTTAAATTACCGACACTGCTGCTGAGTGAAAGAGGTGGGAGGGAGGAGCTTTACCTTCGGGAGGGATAACTGTCTTCTCAACAGATGCCTCGCCTTTCTCCCGAGGCTTTTTAAAATGATTGTCTTCTTCCAACTTAAAGGGAGCCACACAGGTGGCCAAAAGTAGTGTTGCAAACCCATGCTAATGGGGAAACATTTTAAAATAAGATTGAAAATAAATTAACGATCAAATCTATCAAAATCTCTATTTCGAGAGTATTCGATCAAAATTTAAAGAATTATAGAAATATGAATACTGAACAGCATCTTAAGACAAAAAATAATCCATAACTGCAACGTAGATACTTCTTTAACAGATCTAATTGGCGCATTTAATGGTGTGGATGACATTGTATTCTCATTGTTGCAATTTTGATGACTTTTCCTCTCTTTGTTATAACACTAACTCATTATTTTCATAATGTCTTCTAATGTCATCGGTGTAGGTTAAGGGTATTTACAGTGTCGTTACCCCCCCCCCCCTTTCAGTGTCCAGTGCCGCACCCCTTACATCCCAGAAGAGCGCTCTGCCATCAACCAGCACCACAACCCATAAAGGAATATTTCATTAGCCAACGTCGACGCTAATGTGGCCTTAACCGGAGGGCGGAGGGGACACGGGTCCGTTACACTACATTACGTTTAATAGCGTTATAATTGCATCAGGCCAATGAGCCATGGATGTTGATAACCTTAGGTGCGAGGGACAACTTAATTAGCTCGGATGCAGAGTCGCGAAAAAAAAAATCTTTTAGTCCGCAGAGAAAAGAAGGTAAAAAAAAAAGGTGCATAAAAGGATGGGGGATGAACGAGGTCCGTTGGTAGGGAAAGAGATGGAAAAACCTTAAAAGCGCTAGACCGTTATATGATGATAGACCAATAGACATTCTGTTGTTTGGTTAAATTGTTTTGGTCTTTTAATTGTCGTTCTTTCTGGAGCTGGGCGTTGACTTTGTTGGCTGTCTTGTTGCGTCGACAATGCGACAGAGTCAACAGATACGAAACCCGAGCGCTTTGTTGAAGCAATTAGCGGAGCGCTCGAAGTACTTGATTGTTGCGTCAAAGCAACAAAGTAAATAACGGCTTTATTAAAAGAAGGTCGAGGTTGCTATTGGAGACGGGAGACGATGCGCTCGTTACCAAGGGCAACAGGAAAGAGCAGCCTCCAATACAGATACAATTCTTTTCATTCAGTAATCAAAGAGTGAAGGAGATTCTATTAATAAAATTAATTTCTTCGGATCTTATGCCTCAGTTGTTTATTTAATCGTAACGCTAAAAACTGTGACATAAAAAAGCTTTGAAGTAAATTAATTATCAGTTAAACAGGATATCTCACTTTAAAGATATTCTAAAGAATGGTATTTTATTTATTGAATATTAAGTAAACAGTTAAAATATGGCATCTCTCAATTAACAATAAATATGTCCGAAGACGATATAGCAAGAAATGGGAAGCTAACTCTTCTCACCATGTTCTCTCTTTTTTATTTGCCTTTTTATTCGCACGGAAAAAAGTGTGAAAATTGTACCTGGGGCGAACCCATTTCCGGGGGACGGATCAATATGCTAATTTGCATATTTTTTGCAGGGGAACCTAACAATGAATTTGTCTGATGTTGCTTCAAGTGTCCGGAGGAGTGGGGAGGGGCGACCCTTTCCCTTCCTCAGAAGCCCATGGGCGGGGTTGATTTATTTTTGAGGAACGAGGATTAGGGGGAGTCCATCGGTAGTGGGGATGGAGATATGACCCCAAGATACCCTTGAACGATTACGCCGTTTTGTGTTTATCTTCTGCTTTAAAGTGACCGATTAATATTAAAAGGGCAGGGATGTTATCCGCTTTAGAAGAAAAAAATGTACAACTGATTATGACCTTTCTATTTTGAATGTTACTCCTATAAAAGAAATCGTTTTGAAAGAGTTGTTAGAAACGTTTGCTACTTGATTAAGAACGTTAAACTGCTGCTTTTTTTTTTGTTTCATAAATAATTAATTCCCCCCCGAACCCAGAGAAACGATAAGAGAAAGCGGGGGGAGGGGGCTGGCATGTGAAACCAACCGATCGAAGCTCGAGATATGTCTTAAAAGGTTATTTTGAAATATGTAAAATAGTCGTCGTCCCCCCCCCCCGCTTCTTTCCCTGTTGGCCCAGCTGGCAACGTCTGTTAATCATTTAAGACTGAGTCCGACTCTGTCTGTAGGAGTGGCCAGCCCCATCTGTGACCTCGGCCTGGTAGAAGTCTTCTTCTCCCTCCCGCTCCTTCTAACAGACGATAGCATTAAAAATACCTTTATTAGCGGGGCGTCTGCTGTTGAAAATAACGTAAGATAATGCTTGAGATTTGATTATCCCCTCCCCCTCCCCCCCCCACCGCCTTGTAACCTAAGCTACCGACACTACTGCTGAGGTTAACGGAGTAGGTTAACGGTCCGTAATTAACCTACTCCGTAAAGTGACCATCAAGATTCGGTGACCATCTGGGCCATCAGCGGACTAATATTCATTCGGATGCTTACTTAATTCAACTTTGCAAACAAGTTAGATATTTTTAACAGTTCCCATAGCTTAGATATTTTTAACAGTTCCCATAGCGACCGAATGTCAGAGTGGATGGATTTACACGTCAATCAATTTTCAAAAGCAAGTTTGTTTCTTTTTAGCTGCGAATTATAAAATCTAGTAAAATTTCGATTTTTGTGTGTGTACTCTTAATGTATTTTTTCATCAAGTATATAGCAGATATGGTTAAAATGGGTACGCTATGTGTGAAGTGCAGAGAAGATATATTGCGGGAAGCAGATTGTGTTTTGTGCAACGGATGTTCAAGCGTGCTTCATTTTACATGTTCCGGAATCTCTGAAAAGAATTACAGGAAACTATCTGCAGAAAGAAAGAATGCATGGACCTGTCTTACATGTAGATATGATAGGAATAGTTCTAAAAATGCAACCGATTGAGAGGAACTTACCCCCAAGTGATCACCGAGATATCCATTTGGCAAGCGATTGCGTCATTGGTTGAGGAATGAAACGATTCGTTCGTTTCGAAGCAAGAATTTCCGTGTTGCCACACAACACTGGACAGAGCAAGTTTAAGATAAAACTCTGATCTTCGTAGCTTTTCACTTTTATAAGTCCTGTCGCGATTCAGTCAATTTTAATTTTCTTTCAACCAATTATGTTCTCGAGGAAATCGAGAGAGAAAAATCATTCAGGCTGACTCGATTCTTCTTTCACAGTTTGATATCATATAGAGCGATTCTTTAATATCCAATATCGATTTCCGTTATCACTTGGCCTCTACGATTGCTGTGATTCGTACCCGGACCATCTTTACCCCGTTAATAACTCGGAGATGAATGAAATTATCAGGAGAATTACTGAGAAGTTTGACAGTTTTAATTCCTAAATAATGACGACAGAACCTCTGCTGCCAAAAGCATAACCGTTATCCACCACTGAAGGAATACCTGTCAAAGAAACTCTATGCGGTGGGTGGGATTAGTTCTGGGTCTCATTTCTCCGAATAAGAGTCAGTGTGATTCACATGCAACTTAAGCAGCGTGCGATCACGTGAACCTGAGGGTATAAAGGCCGTGATTTTCGCAAGACGTAGCAACGGCGTGTTTAGCTCAGTCTGCAGCCAAGGTATCTGCTTCGAGAATTCGATTTGCATCTTCGATTGAATTGTTCCACCGAGTGAAGGCGTGATGACTGTCACAGCTTGTGGTCTTCTGTAAGCAGGAATATGGACTGGTTGATGTTTTAAATATGTACACGTGTGTTCTGTACTTCCAGTACAAGTGTCGGCAGTCCACCAATCCTATGCTCAGGACCCTTTGTTCCCGAATCAAGTGGCCGCGTACTAATAGGTTAGGTAGAAAAGATCTCCGCAACAAATATCTTAGCTCAAATTAAAACATTAAGTACCTCACACACACACACCTGATCTTCTCCTAATCTCCCCCCCCCCCCATACCGATGTGCGACGTCAGAAAAGCATCCGAACTCTTTCTCGAGCTTTGTGTGTTGTCCACTCATTGTTTCCCTTTCTGATGCATTCTTGCCATCTGTTTCTCGCCCCGTGACGTATTATCCGCCTCGTCCAATGGCAGCGGCCGCTGCATCATGGTAATGGATCGTCATGCGGTCTGTCATTAGCGCGGGTAACGAGCGGCGGAGCGCGAGGAATAGAGAAGATGCACGCTAGTGTCACGTGAGGCTTCGAGATGTGCGCGAGCTGGTGTTTGGTGGGGGAGGCGATTAACGAGAGAGAAACACAAGCAGCTGCAAACGCACGAGGAGAATAGATATGTGTGGCCAGAAAGGAAGAGGTGGGGGGGGAGAGAAAAAATGCTCACAAATCTTTAAGAATGGGGAGGGGATGTAATGAGACCAATTTTCATAATTCTTAGGAGACGATTCTTTACGCTCTTAGAAGCTAAAGAAGATTACAAGTGGAGATAAGAAGGAGAGAAGATCGCTAAAATGGAGGGAATAATTTCTAATCCTCTAAAACGAGGCCATTATTCACGAATTCTCTTCTGCAGACTGGTGGGGAAGAAGAATTAAGAATGACGAGGTGTTTTGCATCGAGAATAGAATTATCGTTAGGGGGGGGGTGCAGAATGACGTGCAAAAAGAAGTGCCGAGGGGGATCGCTACGCAGGCAGTACTTAAGCAAGTATTTTGTTATATTGTTGGCGATACAAAGCAGAAGACGTCAACGAGAATCGTTTGGCAGGCTTATCTTTTATTGTCTGATGAAAGTTAAAGGAGGTTGAGGTGGGAATTATGGGATAGGAATTGCCCTTAAAATGATGACTTTATGGTTGCCAGATAGAGAGAAGGAAAACGTTCGTTAAGTGAACGTTCTCTCGTGCAAGTGAAGCGTGAGTCATCACGAGTTCGTCTGCGATACGAGGGCATCAGTATTATTACCGCAGTTGGCTACAAAATAGGGTCGGGTTCGGATCTCTCTCTTGTGCTCAGTCTCTAAAGACAATCTTTGGCGTTTTTTCAGTTCAATTTTCAATTTAAATTTTGGTCTCCGTGAGGGGGATAATATTTTTATGTGCTTAATTTATTCTTCAGCTGAATCAGAGGTGTATCCAGAAACTTTGAATTTGGTGGGAGGGGTTTGATGTGCTTTAGTGTCTGATTTTCAGAAACGTCCTTAGGAAATATACTCTACCCCCCTGAAGTGGGAGGGTTATGGGGGAGGCTAGGCCACTGAACCAAACACAAGAAATGCTTTGTTCGATAAAAGTACACGAAATTAAAAATGGTGGATAAATTTTATTTCTCTATTGAGAGAACTCTAGAGACGAAATGACTTAAGTCTCTAAGAGGAAGGAAAAAGGAAACTCAAAAGCTGAAAGTAATAGGACACAACTATATATAAAGAAAATTAAAACTTAAAACATTTTAAAAATGTGGCGAAGTCGACTTCTTTAGTCGAGCTTTAAAAATACGCAAAGTTGGGGGCAACACAACACGAGGAGCTAAAGAGATCCAAACGCGACCAACTCGGCACGTGGAGGAATGATATTTACAGTTTGTTCCAACATGAAGAATATATATATACATAGGATGCCTCCTTGTTCTGTTAGAGACGAATTTAAGCAGAGAAGATCGTTAATGATTTTAGGAAATATTTTTAGATTACGACCAACCTTCTCCATTCCAAGGTGTGACTATGTGAGGACTTGCAATCGCTCTTCGTAGCTTGAGATGGAATCTAAGCAGGGGGGAAGATAGAGGGGGGGGAGAGGCAAAAGGAAGTTATGACCTCCACCCCTTGGAGGAATTTATTAACAGATTGCTGAGGTGTCTCTTGCCTTTCTCACAGATTCTTCTCTATGATGAATTAAGCTGGGAAGCTCCTGTTAGACCTCCGGGGCAAGCAGCTGCTTGAAGGGGAAGAGTGATTGAATAAATAAGAGAACAAAAATGCTAACTTAATAACATGAAGGATGAAATGATACGTTTCCCTCTCCCGGCGAAAAAATTTCTGATAGCGAAACATACCGTAAAGGCGGTTTGATGACTTCCGGTTCCTTCCTGTGGTGTCCCCTTTCTGTGCGCCACGCCCTTATCTGGGGACAAAAGCGACATCTTTTGCGCTTGAAATATTACATCAAATGATGTCTCCATGTGCAATGCATGCTGGTGAAAATTTGCAAATGGCGTTGCAACTTCCCGGTTGAGGGCCGGGGTGGCCCAGTCGGTAGCGCGCCAGACTCGTAATCTGCAGTTCCCAGGTTCGAATCCCAGCTGAGCCAACGTTCAGATTTATCTCCATGAAATTTCCCGCCCTGCCCTCGGTGAGTAAGGGACATTGATGGGTTTGGAATGGTCGCCTTCCATCCGATGGGACATTAAACGTGGCCCCATGTGCATGAGAGTCATACCCTGTGCGCGTTAAAGAACACTTTGGATGACCTTGACGCGAGGCTACCATCTGTCTCCCAACAGCTGTCCAGTGGGTCCCTTCCCCCAACCATCTCTGAGCCTTCGGGGTCCTTGTGCCCGGGCAATTTCAGCCCATTGTGTGCAAAAAAAGTGTAGCTCAGAAGGAAAATAACTCCATGTGCAAGAAACAGCCATATTCACACTCTTCAAGAAGATATCTTCTATCAGTCTATATGACAGCATCATGCTGGGTATCGTTCCCCAGTCCTCTTTTGACCCTCTGGAGCACTTGGAACTCTTTACCCCCTCGCCAACAGAATTGGACTCTGCCGAAACGATCCATTAGCTTACATCTTCTGTAGCTAAGTCATTTGAATAACAGTGCAGTTTTCCTGGAGTGTAACAATGCATACGAGAATCACCAGGTGAACTATGAGCGAGAAATTGAAGGCACTAGCCATCCTCCTTGCTGAGGAATAAAGCCAACAGAAGAGAGCCTTGCTGAGGAATAAAACCAACAGAAGAGAGCCTTGCTGAGGAATAAAACCAACAGAAGAAAGTCTTGCTGAGGAATAAAGCCAACAGAAGAGAGCCTTGCTGAGGAATAAAGCCAACAGAGGAGAGCCTTCTTCGTTTGACCTAAATGATTTCTCAGCTTAGCCAGCGACATATCACTTTATCCGAAATATAGAAGAAAAAATTAAACGGGTGAAAATGACTCACTGACCCGAAACGAACAAGACTCATTCCCGTACATAGATTTTTTTTTCGGAAATTATTATTTTTCCAAAAAAAATATGTGCTTCCCCCTTACCCCATTCTATGCTCTTTAAAAAAACAAACTTTTTTTAAATATATACACTAAATAGAGTCCCTCTCCCCCCACCCCATCAATTATTTTTTGAGTTATTAAAATTCTAAATGGGTCCTAATTTCACTAACGATTAACTCTTTGGGATTTATTTTTAAGAAATGTAACTCTTTTGATAAATAAGTCGTAATTTAGCATCTAAGGACATAAGACGTCACGAGACTCTTTCAATGGATTCGATTGCTGATGTTCACTCTCACTCTGTTATTATTATTGGGTTGGACAGAGAGATGAATGTGAGCGAATGATGCCACCAATAGAAATTCTCTCTTGGTGATGGAATATCCCCTAACACGATGGAAGGTCGAAAAGTAGACAGTGAAGGGGACAAGTAGAAGCATGAAGATCGGGGTTGGAGGAGAGAGTCGGGTGGGGGGGGGGGAGAGTGGCTGTCGTAGTGTTGCTGTCTGTCGAGGGATCTAATTGGAATCAGGTCTTGATTTATCCCCTAACGAGTCTATGGATGCTGTTGACTTAGTTCCTCGAGCACATTTCCCGACTAGCTGCTCTGTTTGTCGTTTGGAGAGAGAAGGGAGGGAGGGAAAGAAGAGGAGGAGGGAGGGACGGGGGAGGGAGGGAGGTTGGATGGAAGATTCAGGAGAAGAGCATCCACGAATCCTCTGCTCAGGCAGCAAGCGAGCCAGATTGCACCAATTTTTCGGACCATTGGTTCCGTCGCTTTGTAGTCCTGAAGTGAGCGCTCGCGTGGCCACGTGAGCTTTGCGACGACCACGCAAGCACGCACGAAAGATGGACGGCCTTTGAGAAGAAAGGGATGGAGTAGGAGGGGAGGGGGGGGGGACTCTTCTCTTTTATTTCTTGGTCTTTTCCGGTTAGTCTTCTAGGTCATACCGAGGTCTTGGATGACCAGGTCCACTGGCCATTTGCTCACGTGCATTTGTCCCCTACTAGCAACAGAGGCACTGGGCCAGAAAACTTCTATTCGGAACTTGTGAGCGGGGGGGGGGGGGGGGTTTACGGAATATAGGGAGGTGTGAAAAACTATATCGTACTTTTCCGTGTCCGCAGATATTCTCTTGTACCCTCAACTCTATCCCGCCATCGAAGCAAATAAATTTGTAGCGGGTGTTAAGACGAATGTCGTAATAATTAGAAGGACGCGTGGTATATTTATCTGACCTGGACGTGTTTCAAAAAAATCCTGCATTAGAGAAAATATTCAAAAGTGGATTTCTTGTCTTACTGCAACTAACAGAATGCACACCATGGGCTAAATGGCCAGGTCACATGGACCCCGAAGGCTCAGAGAAGGTTGGGGGAGGGGACTCACTATAACAGCTGTTGGGAGACAGATGGTAGCCTCCCGTCAAAGCCATCCAGCGTGTTCTTTAACGTGCACAGGGCCTGGCTCTCCAGCACACGGGGCCACGGCTTAACGTCCCATCCGACGGACGGCGGCATTTCCAAGCCCATCGGTGTCCTCTACTGACCGTGGGCAGGGTGGGGAATTATGCGGAGATAAATCTCAACGCTGACCCAGCTGGGACTCGAACCTGGGAATTACAGATTACGAGCCTGGCGCGCTACCGACTGAGCCACCCCCGCCCCCTGATTTTGCCATGAGTGGGAGGGGAGGGAATGGTTGATTTCAGATGATTGTGATTATTCTTTTGTGATGCTCTTAAATGGTTTTCTAATCTTGGGGGGTGAATTAATAGAACTTTAGCATTATTCGTTTTAATTAAATGAACAGTCTGTGATCCTTTCAATCACGATTCCATTTAATATTAAACGTCAGTGAATTTTGCATTCTCATACTTAAACACACAATTCTTAGCTACACGACATGGAGCTTCAACCAGAAATCGGATTTAGTTCCTGAATTGCGTCTCAGAAAGAGCTGCAACATTTCGCCATTGTGTGTTGTTGTGTGACATCATCTACGTTGGGCCTTTTTCGTTAAGCCATTAGGCACGTGGTTCATGACACGATTCACTGAACTGTTGCTTTGAATGTTGGATTAATATTTTATTTTTAAATCTTTTGATGGCTATTGCGTTGATTAATGTGGAAGACTTTTTTTTTTGGTGTGACGACTCGAGAATGTAAAACTGAAATAAATAGAGAAAGATTAATATATATTTTCGAGAAGGATATGTTCAAGATTTCTGAATGAAATGATATGCTGAGCACATTAACGTATACGTTAAGAAATCAGAAAATAATGTTTCATCTGTTCCCAGGTTCATCAATTATCAGCTGAATTAATCAGGGTCCTGGCGAAACTTAGATCAGGAAAAAGAGCGTCAATGAGAGAGGATAGAAATAAAAAATCGCTCACAAAAGAAAAAAAAAATTTTGCAAGATCAAAATGAGATGAAATGGTTAAAATGGCGGGGGGGGGGGGGGCAAAAAAGATTTTCAGTGGCATTTTCGGATTTTGCTTCCCTCCCTCCTGCTGCGCTGCATCAGTTGGAATGCCAATGAACGAAGTACAAACTGAAGCAATGTTGGCTTAAAAAGAGACAGGAAACGAGGGTCGGGTGTCTGCTGCGAGAGAGTGTGCACCGCGGGGAAGCTGCAAGTAATGGCGGGACACAGCAGGGAAGACTTACTTGGAGGCAGTTGCTTAGAGACGGGCTACTGACACAGTTTCTTCATAAAGTTAACAGATGTGGGGGGGGGGGATTCTGAGAAAAACAAGGTAACGATTTTGTAAAAATATTTCGAGAGGTAAAAAGACTTGGGTGAACTGCAAAAATGGGAAACTTTTTTTGCGGAAAACTGCGTGTGTTTTTTTTTTAATTTATATTTATTATTGAGTGAAATTAAGATGAAAGTCCAATTAGGGTGGGCATTAGAAGATAACTAATACAGCAAGAAAACAGACGAAAAGAAATAGAAACAAATTAACATCATCAAGGGAAAACTCCAGAATCATACATCTGCATGCAATAACTGATTAATCAAATCATTCAGTAATTCAATAATTCGTACTTCGTCATCTTTTGATGTGATAAAAGTCACTGAAGAAATAGAAAGAAAAATGTCTTCGAGCGTGAAACTGATCTGATAGTTAGAAGAGGTGCCCTAGTAATGCATACATCAATTGAATTAAGGTGCAAAGCCGCGAATTCCTTAAAAGGCTCTCACTGTGGATCTGCTCTCAGTGCCATCACTTGCTGGAGTGTTAAACTTATCGAAGAAATGCAAATTTTCTCATTCGTTGCAGCTACACAAACCGAAAAAAAAAATAAACTAGATTTCGAAGTAGATGCCAGTTTTGATGAATAACATTTGTGTTGCAGTCATTGTTCGTAATGAAAGGAGAGGAGTGGCTCAGTCGGTAGCGCGCCAGGCTTTTCCTAGTTGGGCCAGCGTTGAGATTTATCTATTGAATTAAGGCAAAACATCCTGCCCACGGTCAGTGGAGGGGGGGGGGGGGGGGGGGGGGCACGGATGGGCTTCGGAAGGTCCGTCGTCGGATGGGACATTATATCTCCGTGTGCAGAACAGCCATACTCTGTGCACGCTAAAAAACACGCTGGACGGTCTTGACGGGTGGCTAATATCTGTCTGTCAACAGCTGTTCCAGTGGGTCCCCTTCCCTCAACCTTCGCTGAGCCTTCGAGGTCCTTGTGACCTAGCCATTTAGCCCATTGTATGCAAAAAAAAAAATTGTGCCGCTCAGAGGTAAAACAACCCATAAACCACTGATATGATTCTTACGGAAAACACGTTTATTAGGTGAATTTTTTAGGATGGATTCTTTAAAATTATCATCTCAGGGCTCCTTATTCGTTTAGAACTAAGTTTTCTTCAATTAAATCTTGGTAGAATCTTAAAGTGCAAAAAAAAATGTATAATTTTTCAACTATATTTGTGTCTAAAAGTTGCTTTACATATATAAACTTCAAGCAACCATGGGCTACTGTCGAATGCAGTCCTTCAAACACCAGTTGCAAACATGATGTTTGCCTGAGCTACAGTTTTCGCCTTTCGCCGCTGCAGGCTAATTTTAACAAGATCCTGCTTGACATTGTCTGCCCACCACATCCTAAGTCTCCCCATTTTTCTGATTACACAGCTCATAATCTTATTCATTAATCTGCAATTATGCATACGGGCAACATGGCCAAACTAACGTAGAATCTCTTTGCACAATATGCTGCTCAAAGGAGGTTGCTGACCACATATGGCTTTCCTGCCCTTACTTCCAGCTTCTCTGCCTTGCACACTCTCTCAGAGCAGACATTCTCCTTCTAACCTCATAATTAGTTACAAAATCAAAACCATCTACCATGACACTAACTTGTCGGGGATGCCATACGATCTCACAATCAATCACAAATTATGACGATCAACAGAGACAAAAGCCTTTTTGAAATCTAAGAAGCTTAGTAACTACGGGTTTCTGAAACTCTAAACATTTTTCAAAAATCTAACTGAAAAAAGTTTGATCAATCCATGTCCTACCCCTTCTGAATCTACACCGTTCATCACACAGTCGACTGTCAACGAAACTTTTAATTCTATTAAGCACAATAACGCAAAGAACTTTACCTAGCACAGAAAGTAGATTTATGCCCTATAATTATCACAAGAACTACGATCACCTGTCTTGAAAATAGTAGCAGCAGTAGCTCTAGTAAAATCTTTAAGAGCCACCCTATCTAGAGGGACAAAATGAAATGGGGTAAGGGTGGCGAGTCCCACGTGACTGGATCGAATCGTAATGGAGCAGAAAGCTGCTTTCAGGTCATTTCGACGTGTAAAAGTTTAATGTGCCTTCTTTTAGTGGCTTACCGTTCTGTAATTAATATTCGTCAAGGGGTGAGTGGGGGGGGGACATGATCTCTCCCCTGGTATATCCACCGAGACATTAGGAATGACTATGGATAGAAAAAATGCATCGAATGGAGATAAATCTCCATCCGAAGCATTGCCACCATCCTGACGAGAATGTTCATTTCGCTCTACACGTGTACCACCGACGAACGGATCGGGGTCAAATCTCGAATAGAAAAGAAGTTTCATCCCCTCCTCCCCCCACCGAAAAAGCTCCTTAGTTAATCCCTGCGTCATGAACGACCATCGCTCAACTGAATCTAAAGCTCCCAGCTAATTGTCATTGCTCATAGTTCCCGACCTCCCCCTCCCACAAATCCTGCTCGTCGGCTTTATCTGCTCATCACGTGCAAATTACGCGCTCAAGCGGCGTCGAATAATAGACCGGGGGGGGGAGGCGAGTGAAAACTGTGATGATGTCGTAGCCCTTCCCCCCCTCCCCCTCAACGGCGACATTCACTTTTGTGACACTGGAAGAAGCAACAATGAGAAACAGAATGGTGTCTTGACTTCCCTTTTCCCACCTCTCATTGGCTGACGACCTCGATAAGCAACGAGAGAACGTTCGCAGTGCTCCTCGTGCGCGACGCACGCGCTCACTCGTCCGATTCGTCGATCCTTATCTCGGACGTCTCTTGACCCAGATGAGGAGAGTCTCGCGACCTCCAGTAAAGGCGATTAAACCATCGGATGCGGAGTGAGGTGGTTGCGATGGCAACTAACTTTTCCTCACATCACTTCCTCTCAAATGTCTCCTTTCACCATCCCATCTGACTCTATAATCCTTCACGTGCACTCCCCCGATAAGCAGCCGCGGCAGTCTGCATTTTTGCATATTGATCAATGAGAACATGTACCCTAAAATGACCCTCCCCCACAAAAAAAGTATGGGGCTGGGTGACGAAGGCGAAATCAAACGAGGGCCAACTTCGACAACAGCTAACGCTCACAGAGCACTGAGCTCATTGCGGCGCGTGCGAGAAGAAGTGAGAAAAGAAGGGGGGGAGGGTTATCGGTAAAGAGCCCCCCTCAAAATAAACGGCAGCAGTGAAGCCCATTGCCGGAGCAGACTATAAACACCGGCTGCTACCAGAGCTTGACAAAAGCGTTGCAGGATTATAAGAGGCAAAGAAAGGCTTTAAAACGGGGCTGCGTGAGTAGCGCGAGATAGCCTTCCCTCCCCTTCCTCCTCGTGGGGGGTTACGGCCGTGCTCTTCGTCGGTTGAGGCGTATGGAGCCTGCCACGATATGCGGACACAACATGAAAAGGAGGTAATGGCCATTGTTGGCGGCAGCCGCTTGCCTTCTTGAGTCACACACCACGTTGAAACAATGGCCGCCATTCACATTGTTGCCGCTGGCGTTTGTTGCTTCTGCTGCTGTTGCATTCGAGTCGCTGTTTGTTGCTGCGATAAAGAGATGTCGGAGGGAAGGAGACGAATGCGGATTTTACGATGCTGTTAAGTGGGGCGGACTCAATCTGTAAGGAATGAGAGCTCCCGTGGTCGCAGGATTCGTCACTCTGATTTGTTGGACAGTTCAGGATGGGACATCGAGCGACGAAGTCGCAAGGGACGGTCGATAAGGAAGAAAAAAATGTAGGGGACTTGTAGTACTTGCCCTAGATGTTATACATGGAAGACTAAACAGCGAAATAGTCAAACATAGAGGGCTTCTGAAAAGACACTTGAGTTTCACTTTCATTAATTTAACACAATACATGACCTATTTCGTTGAGTCTGACGTCATTGATTCTAGTCTTACAAACTGCTACGGTAGTTGTCACGCTTGGGAGGATATCTTTGGAATGGGTTTCTCTTTTTAATGAAAGAGGCCTCCGAGAGTCACCTTTTGCACTTAATGGGCTAAATTGTCAGGTTACAAGGATCCCTAGGGCTCCGAAATTATTGGGAGAAGGGAACCTGGGAACTGAATATTACGAGTCTGGCCCTCTACTGGCTGATCAAACCAGTCCGCCCCCCCCCCCCTCTAGATTCTGTGAGTCCCGTCTATTAATATCATTCCCTGGAACACTGGCTCCACCAGGCCTTTTGGGTTAACATTCCCTTCATGGGAGATTAAGTAGAATATCAAATAATTCATAGATTAACGTAATCTATTTCGAAGAGAAAAACTCAGAAGCGAAACGAAAAGAATCTCCATAAATTTCCAAAAGGCACTGTCAGGTTTTCAATGCTATAAATGTAAAACATATGTGGATAAATAGTCAAAGATTATTTATTTATAAATAACAGTTATTCCATGTGTCAGGTTTTGATGCTATCCTGATTATATATTTTAGCCATTTTATGTTTATAATTGTATTTTTCCTTCCTCTTTAACTCTTTATGTGAAACTCTCTCATTTCCCCCCCCCCTCTGGCGAAGGGTATTTATGGCTGATGTGTCTTGCTTGCAATTAGCAAGACAGGTTTATTGCACCTGATCGTTGGTGATCGGTCTGTCTCCTGGCTGGCTCCTTTCATGCTGGAGCGCAGACCAAATGAACGTCCCATGGGACCAGAAGGACGGCGCTTGCACGAAGATAGCCCATCATCGCCAAGATCAGACTGTTCTGAGGCAATACTGTGGCTGCTCGGTTCACGAGTTGAGAGCTATTCCTTTGTTAGGTGCGTAGAAGACGCAGCCTGTTAAATGACCTCCACAGGTTGTAGCCAACGTAGCTAGTAGGCAAGGTCAGTTCTCACGGAGACATCTTTCAATATCTTCAGAATTAAACCTTTGTTATTGTTGTATCTTGGAGTCACTCTTCAATTCTCAAACGCCGAAAAACCAATATCAGAAATGAGCCAAAAGCATATTTCCTTATCTGTGGGACGCTGTGGATAAATTAAAATCGACAACCCTCAGGAACTAGCAGGCACCCTTTGGGAATCGCTGCCCTCGGAAAACAATTCCTTTCGTTTGTCCAACGGACGAAGGTCAATTCGAGAAAACATTTTTGCAACAGGACCAGGCCGCTTAAACAAAATATAAATGTCGATGTTAATTTCCTCAACTCTATTCTGCCAAAACGAATCCCTGCTCTTTTGGACATCCCATTCTTGAGACTCTTTTTCATTTTCTCATCGGTCTTTATGAAAGGAAAAAGTGTCTAAAGAAAGATCCCTCGCGCTTTTCACGAACTAAGCTCGTAGCTTGGCATCCCAGACTCGAGTTGGATTTATGGCAAACTTCAAAAGAGATTACCGATGATTTCGGAGAGCCCTTTTGGGGGCAGCACATGCAAGACGTTTTCCATTCGACCTTCATTTCCTGCGTTAATAGACATCAAAAGCAATGAAGTGCTTCGTGTATTTTGATTTTAAAAAAAAGGCATTTGAAGTTGAATAGTCTGCTCAGAAACAGACGACATATTTAACGATTGATTCGATTTCATTGCACGAAATAAATGTAATAATATAAAATAATTGTAATTACAAACTTCTATTCATATAAAATATCAAATATATGAAAAGAAAATACTAATATGTAACGATTGTACATTTGAATCCTATATTTAATCACAAATATTTTGCAAATTACCATTAGTTTATTCATCAAATGCACATGGTTTTGTTTTTATTTTTTAATTACCCGTTTCCAACTGCTACGTAAGCATGGAAATCGTATTTCGAGGTATTCAAATCACTAGATTTTAATAATCAAAACTCAACATTTTACATTTTCATTTTGGAAACAAAATAATCCTCCAATACGATTTCCCTTCTCTTTGACCCCTCCCCCACCCCCCTTCCTCGCCCGTGATTCTTAACATCTGGTGTTACGAGAACAACAATGGCTGATCTGAGTGACATAATAATATATGGCGGTCATATCGACGGAGAGAAGCGACATCTTGGCCATTAACACTCGCGAGGGATATTTTCTCTCCGCAGACGATGTCAACAGCTCGCGGGGTGCTCGACAGGACCTTTATTGTTTTCATAAGTTCGTAAGTAAATCAAGAAGGAAATTCCTATTTTTTATCTTTCTTGAAACACAAAAGAAGCAGAAAGAAACGGTTTCTATTTACCACGAGACATATTGTTAGTCTCTTTGAAAGGGACAGGCGCCTTCTTATTTGTTCCGCCCTCCTCCCCCCCTGCGACCATTAGCGAAGAAAGACGACTCCGTCGTCCACCTCTCGTAACGGCGCCACTATGCAAGCGACAGGTGATTTGTGTCGTCCCTTCCGACGTGCGCGCCACTAATGGACCCCAGAGCACAAGGGCATCACGAACGAACGGGGTCAGGGGTCAGACGAGCGAAATGGACTTCGCTGTGACGTGAAACATGGCCGTCTGCCTACGCTCGGCGTAACGGACGACAGATGCTGGAGGAGGTGGTTGCCGGGGCAACGTGAGGTGAAGGAGGTGATTTTCTCACGGGACGAGATGATGGGGGGGGGGGAAGAAGAGAACAATGGGAATTTCAATGGGAACCGTTCCTGATCAGTCACAATTCGATAATATTTTGCATATTTCGTATATGCAAATACATGGCTCAAATTTAGGTTATTGAAGGCATTGAAAACAAAAATAAAAGTCTGTTCAGTTTTTTTTATTGATTTTTTTATTGTATCTGTTGATTGATTGAAAAAAGGTGCCAAGAGGTTCTTAAGAGAAATGTTTCCAACAGTTTTGAATCCGATGCATGGAAATGTTTCCAACAGTTTTGAATCCGATGCATGGAAATGTTTCTGATTTAATTCGTTCTCTCTCTCCCATTACAAAAAATATTTCTCATTTCACATTACTTAAAAGTTTCCATTGGTTCAGATATTCGGAAAACATCTGAGAGCATTTTGAAAATGAAGTTATTGAAACGGAAATCACTTGGATTTCTGAAATCACGAAAAAATGATTTTTCAAGTTCATCAATTCTCAGCCAAAATCGAAGAAGATAAATATTGTCTCACTTCTTGAGCTTCATCATTACATGGAAGATGATGAAGATGGGAAGAATTTAGCTAAGGATTTGCGTCTATTGATCGTGTATCGTATGGATGATTTAAAAATACGTAGATCGCGAAATAAATGTGGAAGAAGTTTTTGAAACGAATTCTAAGGATTGTATGTAAACGATCTCCTTTACGGGTGATAGCGATGCGCGCTCTTGAAAGAATTGATGAAGATGATACAGAGCGAGGAATTAAATTCCTCCACAGAAAAATGGTCTCAAAATACGAGCTTTAAAACAATGTAAATAATACCTTTTAAATGCGAAATGAGATCTTCAGCTATGGGGCTTATAATCTTGTAATATTATTAAGTGAGAAAAAAAAGTACCCATTACATGAAATAATTAGTTGAAAAGAAAAAGGCTAATATTTTCAAGTGATTTCTCTGATTCTATTTCTAATAATTGGGAAATATCGGATCTGATCCTTTATTACTAAAGTATTGAATATGTTTCTAGTAAGTACTAAAGTACTTGAATAAGCGAATTTTTTTTTCTATAAGCTCGTGTTAGATAAAGATTTACCCAATATTCAAAATATTTGAAGTTTAATAATGAACCAACAATAAATAATCTTTTGTTTGTTTGAAATGCAAAATTTATTTATTAACTAAGTACATTTTTTTTTTTTGGAAAAGTCATTGTAAGAGTGGATAAATTCGTTTTTTTTTAGGTGTAGGTCTTGCAAGATATTTGAAACGGATCAAAGCGTTATCTGCAATCCAAAAATAAATCTTAAAAAAAAGATTTATTTTTCATTTTAGAAATAAATTTCGGATATCCTTTATTCTTTACGAATATCTTTATTTCTCCAGTTTTGTTACATTTTCATTTTTGTCAATTTGTCAGATAATATTTGATTGTTGTGAGGTTTTCACTTTTGTCATGATGTTATTTTCCCATTTTTTTTTTATCCCTCTTCCCTTGAGGGTTTCTTCTTCATATATTTTTTTAATCATTTCATTTCTCCTCCTTTCTTTCCTACCTCTTCCCCCCCCCCCAACTTATCTTCTCATTCTCCAAAAATAGACTCCATCCCTGTTCAGTGAAATAATCATTTCGTCTGAAAAGACAAGAAAAGATTACTCTTAAAAACAATGGGATGAAAGAGAAGATGTCTGTTTCAGCTAGAAACCAACCGATGCGCCTTTATGATACAGAGAAGTGGGGGGAGGGGGGGAGGAAGAGGTCAACACGGCGAAAGACAAGGCGGGAAGATAAAAGAGACAAGAGAAATGAGAATCATACATTAATTAATTTGTTACCACCCCCCCCACCCCCCCGACAACGAAAGCATCGTTAGTGGCGGGTGTCGTTAGCGCGTATCCACGTTACGAGGTACAGTAGCAGCATCTGGCAACACAACTAATGACTTCATATGTACATAAGTAAGGATGGGCTCTGCGCAAATAGGTCGTCTGGCTGTTAGCATCCCTCTCTGACCCAACGCTGGGGGTCGCTTCTCACACACAGAGAGACGCCTCGTCACACTTCCCTCATCGGGCAAATGGGGGACCGTTCAATATTTTGCTCTTCAGTTCTCTTTCGTTTGGCCAATCGACAAGTCTGATCACGTGGCATTCAAAACATGGTGAAAATGACTCGGAGGGGGGGGGGGACTTAGATTAATTGATGTGGACGAAAAATTTCAGTACTCTGAATTCCATTTCAACTGAAGAATATTTCAAATACCTTTTTCAGGTTAAGGAAAAACGAGGTAATGTTTTTCCCTGTCTGTTTGTAGATATTCTTTTTCTCGTAGAGAAAATTTAAACCTTCTTTTTGGGTTGCAGAGGTATTGATGAAAAATTACGATTTTCATTTTCCAGTCTGCCAATAACTTCGATAAGGATCTGTAATGGTGAGAATAGTTGGATGTTTGAAAACTTTTAACCAATGTTTCAAACGATCTATTTATGGTAGATTTTTGAAATGTTCTTGGTAGAGTGTCGTGATGAAGAGATTTATACCTCAAGCAATGATTCTTCCATTTACAACCAGGTGGCGTGGGAAACTGAAACGTTTTCTTTTGCTTCAATAAATAAATGAAAAAATTATTTTTGTGTTGTATGGTATTGATATGATTTTATCGCACTCCTTACTGAATGGGAAAAGTCGAAATAAAAATTTCTGTAAGTGGGTGGGGAGAAGTAGGGGTCAAACGCCATTTTACGTAGGGTGACCACACGTACCTTTTTTCCAGGGACAGTCCCTGGATTAAAGGTTCGACGAATAAATGTCCTCGATTTCGGTTTGAGACGTTGTTTCAAATATCGAATTGACTCTACAGCTTGAGCAGATCTATACTAATAGAATAATAGAAGCAATTCTGTTAATTTCGGTCGCACTGCAGATGACTGAGAAATTGAGTCTTCAATCATCATCGTAATGACGGTGGAATCGATGCAGTACATAATGCATGTCTTTTACTTGTTGACACCACATCGCGTGCCCTATGGCTTAACTGCTCTGAAAGTTTTATCTCTGTTTTAACAGATTTTGGCTCCCTGTGGTTCCACAGGTACTTGGCCGACAGATCCCAAATTTCGAACACAGGTTCCCCTTATGTAACCCCACTTTGGGTTAAAACATTGAGTTCTAACTTATAATGGCAACGGTGCAGCATCGCTCTGTCGCCACTTTCTCGGCTCGCGAAAGAAGAAATCAGTGAAGACAACGACCAGAGGAGAATTTCCCTTTCCCTGCAATGGAAGCAATTTTTTCATATTCTAATTTAATATGGGCGGATGAGAAATCACGTGTAAAAGTGGACACCGCGTGAAAGCTTTGCTGCAAGGGAAATATTTAGTGCAAAACTTGCCAAAAATGAAAATATTTTACAGAAAAATCCATTTTTGATGAAAAATGCCCAGAATAGCAGTGATTTTTGTTATAAATAAATAAATACCCCCTCAAGCAGCTGCTTGCCACAGAGGTCTGACAGGAGCCTGTCAGTTTATATGCCATAGTAGAAGATCTGAGAGGATGGCAGGCCCTCAGCAGAAAAACAACACAAACAGCCATGCCTTACCCTGGGCTCGAACCCAGGTCCCTTAGATCAGTAGCCAAGCGCGCTAACCACTTGCCATTTAGCCTACGTTATTCGAGTTTTATTTCGTGCTGCTAGATATTAATGTCAATGAAACACTGTAAAAAATATGTTCCAAATGAAAAATTATAAGTTAATCAAAAGTCAGTTTTTCCGATTGATATATTCCGAAGTCCCCGGATCTTTCTCTTTAAATCTGGTCATTCTAATTTCACTATTTCGAAGTAGGGCGTTTAAATTTCTGTTTAAAGGCGAAGTAGGGCGTTTAATATTCTGTTTCATGTGCAGGGAGCAAAATATTTAATTGATGTATTTTCAGCGTTATTGAGAGATTAAAAGAGGAGGATTAATGAACTCTCGTACATCTCGTCATAAGGGTGGATTTCGCATCTCAATCAATCTGGGGAAAAAATTCCCTCACTCATTGAGGATAAAGAAACCCAGTTATCAGCAAACAGAGGACAAAGGGGACAATTAGCCCCCCCACCCCACCTTGAAATCTCAAAATAACATCGAAAATTCTCCCATTTTGATCTTTCCCCCTCATCTCGAAACCTGCACCATGTCATTTTGTATAGCCCACTTACGGAAATGTTTCTTCTGACTCCCTCCCCCCCCAACCCTTTCGCGGAATCTTTCCCCTTCCCCTTCCACTTAGCTTCACTTTGCATGAAAGTGAGGCTTCGTACCAGCTGATGAGGCCTAAAGCTGGCCACATTATGTACTTCAGCTATCTCTCACCCTCGGGGGTGGATTTCTGAAGATCTCAGCACACTAACTACCGTGTTGCTAAGCGAAAACTATGTGGGAATCGTAACTGGAAGGCACAAAGGGGAGGGGGGGGGGAGAGAGTGTACGAAAGGGAGAAGAGAAGTCATCGAATTCCAATGATGATGAAAATCATATCTTCTTAGCTCACTTCAGACAAACGGATGGGCATTCTTCCTCTTGTTAGGACTCTGAGAGGATTGAAATGATGGAGATGAGAGACATTCTCTTCGCTCCCCCTCCCCCCTCTCCATTACGTTTCCATTTTTGCACTTAAACAGCCCTTGATAATCTACATGAGAGTTATCATTATTTGTCAGCTTCAAACAACGGAAGTAAGAGAGCCTCGTGCAAATATTGACAAACAATTCGAGTTACACCCATTAACGGGAAAGTGAAAATGACTAGTGGGGTGGGGTGGGGGGGGTAGAAATAAGGGAATTTAATGAGTGGTAAAAGGCTGCGGGCTTAATTACCGAAACGCATAAGCGATCGATAAAAATAACTATAAAGCAGGAGGGGTGGGGGGGGAGGGACATGTGCACGTGATCAGGACAAATGCGAATTTGTTGTTGCTGTAATTAAACCTTGCAGCAGCAGATTGTTTGGTTTGCGAAATCTGATTTTAACTCTTGTTACATTTTAGCAACACTTGTTTCGTTTGAGTGATGTAAAGATTAGTTGTTGTTCGGAAACGGAATTGAAGGGTGGGGGGGAGAGAATGCAGGCAGGTACCTCTGGAAATGTATGTTTTCATTGTCAAAGCTATCTAGTGAACTCTTTATGCAAGAGACGTCGAATGTGAGGTTTCGGTGTTACGTCATCTTTCTTCGCCGTTGAATTCGATGAGTCACGTGGTGATTCTAAACCACCACGTGATTCATCGAATGCATCTCGTTCAGCTTCGTGCAAACTTCAGAGATTGGCTCGTGGAGAAAAACTGGGGTCACGCTGTCGGGTTTTGATGCGATGCCTGGATATGATTTGGTCATTTCATGCATATATTTGTATGTGACCTGGCATTGTAATCCTTTGAGTGAAACTTTTCTTTCTCCCCTCACTGAGTGAAAAGGTTATTGATGGCTAATGAATCAGCAAGACAGGTTGATGGTACCTGATCGCCTGTGATCGGCCACTTTCCGGCTCAGTTCGATTGATCAAGGAGCGCGAGGCCAAATGACCGTCCCGTGGGACCAGGAGGTCAGCGCCGGACGTCGTAGGGCCCGTAGAAGGTCAAGAGAGTTCTGAACGAGACACTGGCTGGAGCGGACACGAAGAGTTTGCTCGGTGAATAAATATTCACGAGAGGTTTTCCTCTGTTACGTGCGTAGAGTCGCAGCCTGTTAAGCAATTTGTTATTGTAATATTTTTGTTATTGTTTTAAACTTGGAGTTAGTTATCTTGTTGCAATTCTCGAACGTCGAAAGCCCAATACAGAACGAACCAAAATCTACGTCTTTACCTGTGGGCGCCGGGAATCAGTTATATTCTACCAATCCCAGGAACCGACGGTCCCCTCCCCCAAACCTTCTCTGAGCCTTCGAGGTCCTTGTGATCTGGGCATTTAGCCCATTGTGTGTTGTTGTTGGGTTGTTTTACCTCTGAGTGGCACCTTTTTGCACACCATGGGCTAAATGGCCAGGTCACATGGACCTCGAAGGCTCAGAGAAGGTTGGGGGAGGGGACTCACTGGAACAGCTGTTGGGAGACAGATGGTAGACTCCCGTCAAGACCATCCAGCGTGTTATTTAACGTGCATAGGATATAGCTCTCCCGCACACAGAGCCACGGCTTAATGTACCATCCGACGGACGGCGGTCTTTCCAAGCCCATCGGTGCCCATTATGTGCAAAAAAGTGCTGCGTAACGAATTTTCGATCGTGTTTTTCTGTTTGTGGGAAATCTTTCACCCGTCAGTTTGTAATGCTGTCGAAGAAGAATATTAAGCGTAGACTAAAGCTAAAACGGATGACTTTGAAATAAAAAAATTTAACTACGATAGAGAATGAAAATCGCAATGTGCTTAATGCGGGAATCTCATGACATTAAAGTTGGAAGCTTCAAGAGTTCTTTGTGAAATCCGAGAGGAAAAAAGGCGTCATACACTTCATACCCCTGAAATTGCAGACTTGGATAGTGAGTTGCACGAAGGAATGGTTCTCGTTAAAGAGGTCGGAAAGCGCGTGCATCTCAGGACTGATACCAGTAGAAAAAGTGATGGAATTTTATGAGAAGATGGAAATATCGGAAGAGAGTACATTTTCTCAGGGACGGTTTCAACACTGATTAAGTGTGAAGATACAATAAGTATTAATTGTAGATATTTACATTTGCATTAAGGGGTTTATACTTCGGTTTTCTTTTCGATGTTTTTACCTGCATTTTTTTTCAGTCGAGGCTCGAATGCAAGATTGCACCTGCTGTGTTCTGTTTCTATAGAAATATTTCTCATGCAACCGGCAATTCCGATTCCTCATAAATGCCGGATAACCGGGAGTTTATACAAAAATAAAAAAATCCGATCGCATGTGATCTATATGTAATGCTTTTTTTTAAGGACGAGTTTAGCGCCCCCTAGTGATAGAAATTCGAACTAATCGAGCATTCGGAAAACGTGACAAGTAATAATATCGCATTAGCCCCTCTTCAGATCAAAAATAATTTAACCACTTATTCTCTTAAAACGAAAAATCTCCCCCCCCCCCAATCCCTAAGTTCTCCCGCAAGTAAGGGATTAAATTTCTACTGTGAGCGTAATATCGTTGACCCTCACCATCTCTCACCTCAAAAATCACATTTCAGTATTAGTGGAGTACTTACAATATTAAAGTTTTATCATTTTCCCTTTAGCTACCACTGGAAATTCAAACTGAATGAAAGATTCGGAAATTGCGAATAGAGAGAAGAAAAGGAATTTCAGATCTCTTCCAAAAGACAGAAGGACGAACGAGAAACAGAAAACTCATTTCTTAAATGCGAGTTAAAAAAAGTAAAAGATAACAAATAGTAATAATAAGTAATGTATAAATAAATGAAAAGAAAGAAAGTTGGATTAAAAGGGAGGAATGGAGAGCGAGATGCTGATCCTCAGCTTCCGCTTCTTTCTGTGAGTAGCTGAGATATCTTGTGCCTGTAAGAAGTTCTCTTGTATGGGTGGAGACGGATGAAAGGAGCTCAGTTAAGTGGCGGCAGCATCCTGCAATCCTTTTCATTAGCGGTGATCCATTCGCATCCCCGCCACGTCTTCCGCAGCTTCTCCTCGTTCCTTTTGTCTCTCGCCATTACGGCATTCGGAGCAAGAAGAGGAAGGAAGATGCCAACAGAAGCAACCCTACCCTCAACGCCGCAATAAATTCATCCCATCGATTAAGCCCCGCCCATCGTTGCTCCTTGCAATTTGAAACTTTGCCCATCTTGATGTTCCACTATCAATTGGGCCTACATTGAGATGTCCTTCTGCCATTGGTGGAAATTGATGGAGCTCCAAAGACCGTGATCCCGTAGGCAGGAGAGCATTACCTTGTGCCCTTTAGGGAACACACTGGATGGACCAGACGGGAGTCTAGCTCTTGACATACCCAGCTCCGAGTCCTTGGGGGTCTTTATGACCTAGTCATTTAACGCATTGTATGGGCAACAGTGGTATTCAGAGTTAAAAACAACCCAATTTGTTGGCTTTGTTAGATGTGGATGCAACAGCGAGTGGGCGACGAAACAATTAATCGAGCTCTGAGTGTTGCATCATTCTGTTTCGCTCGTGAGGGGGAAACGGAAACGGTTGAAATTCATATTCGGGGGACGGAAGGGTGGCGGACGGAATTACACGTGAACTGAGGGATTAAAATGAGAATATTTTTGAGCAGGAAAGAGACAAGTTTAGATTGTCGAAAAGGAGATTTTCTCTTTTGAAGGTTATTTAAGTCATCGAACTCTAATGATCATAAATATTATTTGGGGTTCATGCTGTTTTCAAAGAGCATGCTATTATGTCTGTCACAGTTTCAAAAAAGCAATTGCCCGGACTGTGATATATGTACATATTCCATTCGGGCTTTGATTTTTTTTCTGGAAATTTTTTTTTAGGAAAGTTTCATTCTCCGTGTGTTTATTCTGCAATGTATTATGTGCCATTTGGATGTAAAATGTTAATGGAATTTAAATAATCTTATTTTCGTAAAAATAAAAAGTTTCTTTTAATTTTTATTACATCGAGTAAAAATGTTCGCTATTCTCATTTTTTTGTATGGAATTAAATTATCTTAAATTCAGTTTTAACCCAGAATAAAAAAAAATCGCTGCCACTTTTCAGAAAACTGCCGCCACAGTCTCCCGCTCACCGTTGCGCCGGCGAACGTCATGGCAACTGATAGGCCAATAATGGTTGTGGAGCGAGGGCATTGTAGAGAGAGAAAAAGACGGCAGCGGAGGTGGGGCGGCCATTCTCAGGAGGTGATGACCTTGATGACAGTGCGCACGTTCGAGGCTCGTGCGAGAACAAAATGAAATAATTACGGGGCCGAGTCAGTAGACAATGGGCAGAGGGTGAGGCTCGCGCTGGGAAACAGTTCAACGGATCAGGCACACAGAGAGAAAAAATGAAAGCCTTTCTTTGTGCCGGTGAAGGGAGGAGGGCGAAAGCCATGACGTCACCGCAGCAGGGGTGGGTTTCAGATTTTTCTTGCCTCTCGAGAGAAATGCTTTTCATTTCCCTCACTTCGCGTCTAAATGCCGCCGGTGGTTGAAGACTTGATTATCTGGAAGAGGGAAATCGCGAACGCTAAATTCGCGCTCTGCATTCCACAGTTAGTTGTTGCATCAGCCTTTTGTTGTCCTAAAGACGTTGATGACATCGACGACAAAGATCAGATTATTGTTGACGACAACGCTGACCATATCGTTTTCGACGATGGCGAAGAGCACGTTACTGTTGTCAAATGACGAAGCCGATCTCATCATTGTAGGTAACGACCACATTGTTGTTGATATGGATGAAACATATCTTGTTATGAAATGATGAGCTGAAAAAAAAATGAGGTGTTGTTTTCGACGATGACGACAACCATATTGTTGCGGATGATGACTATGGTGATGATGATATTTTGGATACTGCTGATAATGTCTCTTGTTGTTCGTGGTGTGGTCGTAAGGTGTTGGAGCTTTTTTTCCAAATATGGTTGTGATGGTTACAACAATGCAGATGATGATTTAACGTTCGTAGCAACAAGTTTTTGATTGCTGACGATTCTTATTGTTGCACTGGTATCAGTTTTAGCTGACAGCGATCGACTCTTCGAATCATCAGCATTGAATTCGATCGGGAGCAACAATTGATGCCCAACAATCATTCTTCCATTTTTGGTTTCCTTTTCAACCGGTGGGGCGAGGGTGGCTCAGTCGGTAGCGCGCCAGGCTCGTAATCTGTAGTTCCCAGGTTCGAGTCCCAGCTGGGTCAGCGTTGAGATTTATCTCCGCAAAAATTCCCCGCCCTGCCCACGGTCAGTAGGGGACACCGATGGGCTTGGAAAGGCCGCCGTCCGTCGGATGGGACGTTAAGCCGTGGCCCCGTGTGCGGGAGAACCATACCCTGTGCACGTTAAAGAACACGCTGGATGGCCTTGACGGGAGGCTACCATCTGTCTCCCAACAGCTGTTGCAGTGGGTCCCATCCCCCAACCTTCTCTGAACCTTCGGGGTCCATGTGACCTGGCCATTTACCCCATGGTGTGCAAAAAAGTGCCGCTAGAGGTAAAACAACCCAACCCTTTTCAACTGAAATTTTGAATCGAAACATCTGAAACAGAACAATAATGGCAACATATTTTTTCCGTTGAGTTACGCGAGCGTCGAATGGCCTTCGGGTTATGAGTGTGAGGACGGGGTGGGGGGGGGGGGGGTAGGATTTGAATAGGAGTGATTCTCTATTCGAGGTTCACAAATGACGTCATAAATTAGAGCCAAGCGGAACTTTTAAGAGCCGTTCTGATGCCACCTGCCTTCTGGTGTCGGCGCAGAGTTTTCGGATGCGCTGCCCAGAGTGGTGACTTGCAACGCGCGAGCAGAAGTAGTGCGAGCGATAAAAAGCGGTGCTTCGCGGAGTCATAAAAGCACGCACAAAAGCCCCCTGTTACAAGAGAAAGAGTCGTAAACGCAATTTATCTGCAAACAAGTGTTGCTCTGGGAGGACGTCGCCTTCGTATTAACATTGCACCTTTCTTTTGTTTTTGATTCATAAAGAGCAAAATGGTATTACTTTTGGAAAACTTTTTTTAATTAATATGGGTGAGGCGGTTGCGAATATTATTTATCCACCCAAGCTCTTTCATTCGCTGCAAACTTTCGCCTTAAAAAATTGTTCTTTGTTTGGATATTTTCGTTTTCTTTGTTGAATGAAGTTGTTGTCACATTTTTGACAAAGAATCCTTGAAGCTCCTCAAGTTCTAACTTGAAATCCTGATACCTAACTGTTAGTAGAGAGAGCCTCTTCTTCTACATTGCAGCCATTTCAAATTAAAATTTCGTGATCAACGGTGTCAAAAGCTTTCTCCAAGTCCATAAATACGAACAGAGTAAATTGATTATTATCCATGGAACGAAACAACTTTGACGTATAATTCAACAATGCAGTTTCTGTACCTGTACCCTCCGTAAACCCAAATTGGTTTCCAGAGAGAAAATTAAAACTAACTAAAAAATTTACCAGTCTATTACTAATTAGTTTTTTTCTAATATTTTTGAAAAAAGTGGGAGAAGAGATATCGGTCGATGATTCTTAAAATCATTTTTATTTCCTTTTTTGTAAACTGGAATTACAATAACTTTCTTCATTAAATCTGGAAAAGTGCCAGTTTCGAAGAATAAATTACAATATAAACCAATGGTTGAATCGAGTTAAAAGAACATTTTTTGACAGCAATAATGGAAATATTGTCATACCCAGCAGATTTTTCATTTTTAAAACCTTTTATAATGTCAGTCAATTCCTTTCTACAAATTGGAGCTAAAACACATTGATTTGGCATTTTTACTCATATGCCAAATTTTTTTCTTACAATCTAAATCGATCTAAAAATCTGTCAACGAATAGGAATTCGTTGACAGATTTTTTTTTTTGCTATGTTTACAAAGTGTTCATTAAATTGGTTTGTCAATAGCTTAGCATTTTCAGTTGAATCAGAATCACTTTCTAATTGTGGATATTTATATTTTACCTTCTTATGATTTCTCACCTATCAATTTCCACTGCTTTCATATATTACCATCGCAATTTTGAAACCGAGTTGTAAGGAAACTACTTTTTGTATCTCGAATTTTACATTTATTTGATTTCTAAAATTTTTAAAGCTACTTTCGTACTTTCGTAAGTTTTATTTAAATGTAATTTTTTGTGTTTTTTATATAGCTTATCTCTTTCTTTTAATAAGTTCAGAATTTCAGAAGTAATCCATTGTTTTGATGATTGTGATTTATTCTGAATTTTTCTTTCCCTAGTTGAATTTTTAATTATGAGATTAAATGTGGTTAAAAATTTATTATAAGCTTCATTGGCATCATTAAGAGTTAATACCTCGTCCCAGGAACATTCACTTAAAAGCCTGTTCAATAAAGTATAGTCTATGTAGTGATAAAGAATGGGCTCTGTATAATTATCACACCGAATATTCATATTATTGTTAAAATTAACTGTTAAGGCAATGGGATAATGATCAGTGACTGCTAATTTAACAATACTCCTCTTGAATGAACTTTCGATTTTGCTTTTAACAAAAATGTGATCTAAAGAAGTAGAAGATATCATACTTTCTCTGGTCGGTGAATTTATGAAATTTTGAAAGCCATTTGATGACAACAAATTTCGATATTCATTTGTGTAGTGATCATTTCCTAGTATATCTATATTTAAATCACCAATTACAACAACTTCGCTTTTATTATCAAATGATAAGAGTAGTTCCTGAAATTCTACTACGAAGGTGGTAAGTGGGATACAAAGATATATACATACGAAATATTGCTGATAATTTTCCAGATAAATAACAATATATTCAGCTGAACTTATATTATTAAATGTAATTAGCTAAAGAACTTTTAACGTAACAAAGTATTTCACCAGATTTATTGTAATCTCTACAACAATGGAACATATTGTCATGATCAGATAACCTTTGCCCTGCCAAACAGTTCACCATCCGAAGGGTACTAGTCAATAGCAGGCAGGTCGCTTGGAAAAAGGGTGAGAAGAAAACTGCAAGCATCATCTGTGCCTAAGGTTTCAGTCCCCCAAGCCTCGGACAGTTGGGAGCACCTTCTTCTTCAAACAAAACTCATCTTTCCCTGGACCTCTTTGTAAAGTGGACCTCGGCCCTCTTATCATCAGGTCCATGTGCTAAGTTGGCTGTGGGTGCAGTAGAACAACAGAAAAAATTGGGCTGGCATAGTGAAAGGCCAGCAACCTTACATAGTGGCAGAGGGCAATTGGCCGCAGGCCGCCCAGTGGTTGAAAGGAAGATGCAGGGGGGGGGGGGACAGGTGAGGGAGAACATGTGAGGTTGAAGTGTGAGTAAGTTTTGTGATTAATTTTTTATTAAGAAATGAGGGGATATGTTGTAAGTATGATAAAGGAAATTATATCATAAGGGTGAGATGTTTTTTTTTGAGTCATTGAAGTAATCCATTAATAGGATAGAGAGAGAAAATGTGATAAAATGTGTGAAACAATAAGAACTAAAAAAATAAAAAAATTTTATTTCTTTTTTTTTTGAGATATGAAATGTGGAAGAGGAGGGGATATTTATGTTTAATGTGCACATTAAATTTAATATTCGGAGTGAGACAAATAGTCAAAATGTTTGTATTTGTTTTGAGAATAAAGAGGGGGATGAAAATAAATAAAATAAGTTTTTTTTTTTTTTTGAGACTGAAAATACAGAAGAAAAGGGTATATCCCAATTGTTATTATATTATTTTTATTGTAGAAAATAAGTATAACTGAAGTACAATAATAGTTATTTGTTATTTATTTATTTATTTATTTTTTTTGAAGGTGTTAGAAAAAAAAATTTTTTTTAATATATTATTTTTGATAATGTTACTATTATTGATCCTGAAAAATGTCCAAAGTGCTTCTTTTAGTTGTCCTATTGGATCTTTTGGTGGCACCTGGATCTTTTAATGCTAAAGTCTCCTGGAATAATAAGGGAGAACCAAAGGGAGGGAAGGGTATAGATAGGGCACAGAAGGAGAGGAGGAGCAATTAAGGAAACCTCCCAGAGCAGTGAAGGAATTTGGCCAAGGCCCTAAAATGGGCCTTGCTGTTTTTGTGTGTGGGATTGAGGAGAGTTTGTGTAGTGAAATATGTAGTTCCAAGTGTTGTGAGTGTTTGGAAAAGAGTGAGTCTATGTGCAGTGTATTTTGGACAGTGTAGGAGAAAATGGGGTATATCCTCTATAACCTGGCAGGTGGAGCAGAGAGCAGAGGGGATAACATTAATCATGAACAGGTCTTTATTAAGACATGTCCTGCCAGTGCGCAATTGGTGGATGGCTGTTTGGGCCCTTCGTGGTAGGTAATTAAAGTATAGTGTGTGTGGAGTGGCAGCAATGGTGGCACGGAATGTGTTTTTGAGTGTTGTTTGTTGTGTCCAGTTTTGTAACCATATGGAGCGAAATGAATTATCCAGTTCATTTGCATGAAAGTTGTAGGTCACAGGTGTGTGATAATTTGGGATAGGTAAGTTGTGCCCTTGTTTAGCTAGGAGGTCAGCAGTGTCATTGTGTGTGATGGCACAGTGTGAGGGGATCCAATGAAATGTGAGTGTTTTGTTAGTGGCAATAATATTGTGTGCAAGTCTGTGTATGTGAAAAAGTGAATAGTTTTGTGTAAGGTTATATTTATGTTTGTTGATGCTGAGGAGTGCAGATTTGGAGTCTGTGATAATATGGATGTTGTGTAAGGTTTGTGTGATTGACCATTCAAGGGCCATGTGGATAGCTGCAAGCTCAGTGTCTGTGCTGTTTGTTGCGTGATTCATCTTGATTATGTGGGAGAAGTTGAGGTGTGAGGAGTGGAAGGCAGCAAAGCCGTTTGTTGTGTTGGGTAGGTGAGAACCATCAGTAAAAATTGTGAGGGCTGTGTTAGGGAGGGAGTCTAAGAGTTGTTCCGCAGCAAATTTCAGTTCCTGTTGGAGGTGTTTGTGTTTATGTGTTATGTGTGGTAGTGTGAGAGAAATAGTGGGTTTTTTGATTGACCAGTAGGGGAGTGTGTATCTTGGTTTAAATGGTTTGATATTTTTCCAAATGTGGTAAAGAGGGTGTAGTTTTATGACCTGAGCAGTGGGAGATATGTTGCTATGAGACTCTATTCTGTTTATGGAGGGGTGAGTGGGGTGTAAGTGTTTGAGTTTTACATAATGCTTGCATGTGAGTTTGTGTCGGGTGTGTTCGAGAGGGGGCATGTTTGCTTCTGCCCATGTGGCCAAGTTAGGGCAGCCAGTTTTAAGACCCAGAGTTGGGAGCACCGTATCACGGCTGCTTGGCAGTGGCTAACAGAGGTCACGTGAGCGGAAGTGACCAGAGGGGGAGAAGAAAGGAAGAAGACGGCAGGCTGCAACCTTGAGGGAGAAAAGGGGTCAGAGGGACTCGGCGTGGCAGCCAAGAGGACAGTGGAAAGTACGCTTGGCTCTCGTATAAGGGAGTGCATTGTCTTTATCGAGGAACGGCATCAGCAACGGCCGAAGCTCGTAGCATCCTGTAAGCAGGAAGTGTTTTGTTTCGTATGCTGGATGTAATAGTCTGTGACGTTAAATATTTGTTAAGTTTATCCAGTACCAGTGTCGGTAGTCCACTCATTCCCGATTCCGTGTATGCTCGAGATCCTTTGTTCCAGACCGAAGTGTCGGCGCACTGAGATAACGGTAGCAGGAGAGATGACCTCAACACATATGATATCCATCTACTTGATACAACAAATTGAACTCATCTGGAGTGCCTTGAAACGACTAGAGTAAAATTAGAAGTAATGCTGTTCGTGCACGTATATAGTAAATTTAGAGTAATGCTGTTCGTGCACGTTCCAGAAAATGCTTTCGTCAAATACTGCTTCATTTATTTTTTTTGCAAAATACACAGTCGTATCAGAATAATATGACCACCTACCATACATATACTATGGTAAGTGGTCATATTATTCTGATACGACTGTGTATTTTGCAAAAAAAAATAAATATGACCACCTACCATACATATACTATGGTAAGTGGTCATATTATTCTGATACGACTGTGTATATGCAATTGTATATTTAAACATTGCCCTGATTATGCCCCTGAATGACACTCTTTCCTGTCGTTCACCGATGCGTCAAGTCACAAGGGTCTCAAAGCTCGGAACACAGATTACTTCAGACCCAATCTTCCCCCTCCCCATCCCCGAATCAATTCATAGTTTTTTTATTCCACAGAAAAGACTCTAAAGTTCAACTGCTATTTTAAAAGAAAAAGTTGCAAAAACTGGCAGGATAATTTTGTCTCCCTCCCCCCCCCTACCACAATCCCTATTCCGAGTTTTCAGACCGTGACGCATCATTTTAGGGCTGGAAAGAGTGTCATTCAGGGGCATGTAGAACGCGGCGTTTAAATCTCAAATAGAGTAGCAAATGTTGCCCTAAGGATTTAAAAAAAAAAGGATGTCTTTAATTTCTTTGTCCCGTTTATAACAAGAATATAGAGAGCGAATGCTCCCCCCCCCCTATTTTCATAGCTATTATTCCCGCCACACCTCTCCATAACCTCCTGACCTTGCAGGCACCAGTCTCTACCTGACCCTTGACATTCGTGAAGAGTCCCCACGCGCTATAGGGCGGATAGAGGGTCAGGAAACAGAAGACAAAAAAACTCCCCTTCCCTCCACTGCGCACAGGTCGATCGGTTCGGAGGAGTAGGGGTCACGTGCACCCATTTGCGGGCACCGGTGGCAACAGGGCAGCATCTGCTGCAAGCGCCAGATGCTACGTCATCCATCACCTTCCCCAGCATCACCCCCTCCCCTGCCTCTAACATCCTCCTATCCTTCTGCAATTTACATCTCCCTCGTGACTTGGGGGGGGAGGCAGTATTGAAAAAAAAGCGCACTTTTAAAAATGAAGTAAAAAAAGTTTAGAGAAAGAGCGGGAGAGGCGCGAGGAATTAAAAAAAAAACTTGAATTTGCAAATGTAAGTGAAAAGGCTGGAAGCCTCTCCCTCCTCTCTTAACGCCTGTGCAGCTCGTGCCCTTCCGTCATCCCCACTTCCGTGCAGCCATCTGCCACATGATCTGTGGGGGGAGGGGGAGGGAAATAGCATGCGCAGACGCCACAATAGCAGGCTTCATGCTTACACTCTTTGCTACCTTTGATGCTGCTCTTCCTCTTCCATCCACCATCGCAACTTCTACCTCTGCCTCCCCCCTCTACTCCCCCATCTCTTGTGTCTCACCTCATCACAAAACAGCAATGACTCTTCTCGGTTTCTCTAAAACTCGTTCATTGCATGATGAGGAGAAGGAAATCCCCCCCCCCCAATCACCCTTCACACACAAATTATATGTTAGCAAAAAAAAATAAGCAATTAAAATACTTCCTCAACAGAAAGACAAACAGAGACATCCGTGCCGAACCCAGGTCTCTGTGTGGTCAAGTGGTCTAACCACTGGACATGTAATTTATTATCAATTATTTACAACTTATGACAATATTTGCGTCAAGAAGTAATTGAAGAGGATATCTCCGTGTTCCTTCTTACATTTGAACAGATTACTTTTTGGTTTTAATATTTGACAATGGTTTGGTTTGAAATTGCAATGAGAGCTCAGGTGACCTCACTAAAAACAGATTATGTTCGACAGAGTAAGTCTCCGTAGCAGTAGCGACCGGAAATGATCTTTAACTCACCGAAATACGAGCTTCGATGATGGAGCACCTCTTCGCTCCAGGAAATGTGTCCAACGTGGGAAGGAATCGGGCGGGGCTGTCAGCCTTGTCGCCAACAGGTACTTCAGGGAGGAAGGAAAACACGTGATCCCAATGACCTCCAAATCATCATTTGAATTTTCATTCTTTGATGTTATTTTAAGGAAAGGGATACTTTTGCCACGTGTATTTTATTATTCGTTTTGAAAAACTGTTTTAAAGGATTCTTTTAAGAGGAATATTTAATTTGGGAGTGGCTTTCTTTCTCGTATTAACCATGAATGGCAAGGGGAGGGGAGGGAACTCTTACGACAGATGTTCTCAGAGATCGTATGTCACATCCGTCGCGTGTCAATCAACCTAGGAAGAACTCTCAAAGCGTGAACTGCGAAGTAACCACTCACGCTGTAGCCCTGGTATAAACTATGACAAGATGTTGACGTGGGGGAAAGGCTTTACCTCTGAGCGGCACTCCTTTCTGCACACAATGGGTTAAATGGCCAGGTCAGAGGAACCCCGTCGGCTGACCATTGGTTAGGGTAAGGGAACCCACCAGATAGCCGTTAGAAGCCAGATGGAAGCCTCCCGTCAAGGTCATCTAGCGCGTTTCTTTAAGGTGTAAGGGTACGGCTCTCTCTCTCAGGCGGAGCCACGGCTTAACATCCCATCGAAATGGGATCCTATTTCTACAATTATTTATACTGTCACTTGTAATTAATTTCTTCTGACGTTACTTATGCTGATTACCGAATCTAAAATAAAGGATGAGAAGGGTTGCGTAACATGCACGGGAAGATTCGTCCAAGCGTTAAGGAGGGAGGGAAGGGGGATGGAAATCACGTGCCGTAAATTAATGGGCGATGGCTGACGTCGAAGACAATGATCACTTTTATCTTTCGCCATACGCTTGGCTACTGATCTAGGGACTGGGTTCGAGCCCCGGATCAAGGCATGGCTGTATCTGTTGTTTTTCTGCTGAGGTCCCGTCATCCTCACAGACCTACTATGGCGTATTCAACTGACAGGCTTCTCTCAGACCTCTGTGGCATGCAGCTGCTTGAGGGGGGATTTTTTTTTTTTTTTTTTTTATATATATGAAGGGATCGTTGGTGAAGCGGAAACTATAAGACTGCGCAGTCGATGCATCGATAGTTCTCAGGTAGACATTCACCAATGATCTGTTAGAACTGTCAAAGCATTAACTGCGCAGTATCACAGTCTCTCCAGTTGCCACTTACTCTCCGTCACTATGAAAGTTATGAATTTTTAGACCTTCTGTTATGGCGTCTAAAAAACTGACAGGCTTCCGTCAGACCTCTGTGGCAAGCAGCTGTTTGAGAGGGTATTTATTTATTTAATTTTTAATTAAGAAAAAGAAGGTAAGCGTATCGAAATATACTTTTTTAATTAATATTTTTAATTTTATTTTATAGTAGATAACATATCGTTTGGTATTTTCAAGCGAATATTGTTACTTCCGAGGATCCCTTCGAGTGGCATTGTTGCTTCACCAACCGATCCATTGCCACAACAAAAGCCGAAGAAATAAAACAATACCATAAAAATGCATTTCCATTTTTGATTAGGATGTTAAAATTTTTTCGCAGATCTTCTGTTGTTTTTTTTGCAGATCATTGGTTGTTACATGCCATTGTCATTGGAAGAGTTCATCTCTTTCGAAACTGATATTGTATTTTTGAAATAAAAAAAAAATTCCTTTTCAATAGATGACAGCTATTCCTGAATGCATGAGACAGATATTTGCGGTGCAAAGAACCACACTGACAACCATAATTACAAAAACTCGAAAGAACCTAATTTCGTTAAAATCGATAGTTTTAAGAAATCGTCCATTGTTTTTGTTGATTTCTTTTTTAAAATTCTCATTAAAATAACTTTATCAACATGAATATATGAAATCCTTCTGCAAGTTTTTAAGCAGATATACACCCCCCCCCCCTCCCAATTCCAGACCTTCTTAATCCAATACTCGACGTGAATAAAACGAAAATGAACTTAAACCGTTCGACTGCTCCGACGACGTATTAAAAGTCACCCCCTTCAATCCGAGCAGCAGGGTGGACGAGGTTATCCGATCCGTGTCGAAGTGGAAGGTCATGTTCTCTGCCGGTGGCCAAGATGACGGATTGACACAGAACGCGAATTAAAAACAAAAGAAAAATGGAAAAAGGATGTTAGCCAGTGGGTGTTCCTCGCCGTTGCGCCATCTCATTCTTTCCTCTCTTGTCAATCACCCCCCCCACCACCACCCACGGAAACATTTCTCCCCCCCCCCCCCCAAAAAAACATCAATTTCTATGATATCGTCTGGCTCAAAAAGTTGATATTTTGATCTTTCTTAATTAAATGCACCAAAGCCCGATTCCTGTACTTAATGCTTAAACCAAGTATAACAGTAAATAAACAATTATCCCAAGCCATGCGAGAATCCTATGAACCTTTACAAACCGTCTGGCAAAAGTACAATCCGCATCTCTTCATAGAACACTCTCCTTAGCCCCCCTTAAGAGGGGTCGTTGTGACTAATCTCACTTAAGAAAATATTCACTTATGGAAAAAAAAGAAGTCTCGATACCGAACGGGCATTCGACAATTCTGGTTACAAAACTGCAATTAACACTAAAGGTTAATTTTATTCCTCCTTTCGTATCACGAGACCCCTTGAGAAAGAGGGTCCCCCGTGGTTCAGTGGCGCTTTCGAAAATCAAGGTCAAATGAAAAGAAAACCAGAAACTGATTATGATGAAATAGCTATTTATTGGAATTTCCGGGTATTTTTTTTTAGTTATTATATTTTAGTTTTTAAATTCAAATTATTATGTGGCTTTTGTTATCCAACAATATTGGAAAATATAGTTTCTTCACCTTCAATTTCTATCTTCGTACATGTCCAGTGTTGTTCAATGATCCTTTGATTAGCACTCACGGTAAGAGGTGAACATCATTTTTGTTGTCATTACTCAATGAACTTACGCAAAAATATGACTCAACTTAAAGGTGTGAATGAAATTAATCCAATTCTGGATTTTGAACGATGTCTGTTCAGTAAGGCAAACGAGCTCTGGAGAACGAAACATTCAACAACGTAGATCGCTCTGCAGAAAGAGGGAATGAAAGGGTCGAAAATTGAAACAATCATTAAACAATCCGTTTCGCGTTTTAATTTAACAAAACCTTTGAATTAACTCTTTACATCAGTTGTGTTCAGTTCTTCATTGCTGTTAAAATATTCTCCTCTTATTCCAATTGAAATTAAAAAAAAGCGATTATTTTTTCAAGAAAGAAAAAAACTTGATCTTGATTTCATCAAAATCTTTATCTCCATTTATATTATTCTTTCATCAACATCTTGCTTTTCTCATTTTCATTCCGATTAGGTGATCCATTTTTCTTTTTCGGGTCATTTTTGCCTATTTTGTGCTTATTAATAATAATAATAAGCCGTAATTCTCAAAAACCTGAGAAAATATTGGAATATAATAAAAATATGTAAAGAAAGCTATTTTGTCTCCATGCAAAAAAGGAAACAATGCTATGGCAAACACCTTTAAACATTTGGGAAATGTAATATTTCTGTGGAAGTTATAGAAGAAGGAATACGCATCTACAAACGAAAATACTATTAAAGGCATTAACTCATACGCTAATAGGGGCGGGGGTGGCTCAGTCGGTAGCGCGCCAGGCTCGTAATCTGTAGTTCCCAGGTTCGAGTCCCAACTGGGTCAGCGTTGAGAGTTATCTCCGCATAATTCCCCACCCTGCCCACGGTCAGTAGAGACACCGATGGGCTTGGAAAGACCGCCGTCCGTCGGATGGGACGTTATGCCATGGTCCCTTGTGCGGGAGAGCGATACCCTGTGCACGTTAAAGAACACGCTGGATGGCCTTGACGGGAGGCTACCATCTGTTTCCCAACAGCTGCTCCAGTGGGTCTCCTCCCCAACCTTCTCTGAGCCTTCGGGGTCCATGTGACCTGGCCATTTAGCCCATGGTGTGCAAAAAAGTGCCGCTCAGAGGTAAAACAACCCAACCCATACGATAATAAAATCTGCGGCAACCACGGGGAATGAAAATTTTTCAAATAAATGGATTATAATTCTACAACAGGTTTAAAGCAGAAGTTTATTTTCCCCCAAGGAGTGATTGAAAAAAGTTCAGGTTACGACTGAGAAGGTTTCGACCATGAATCCCATAAAAAGAGATCTCACACCACCGAGGCTCAGTCGGTAGCGGGCCAGGCTTGAAGTCTGACGTTTCCAGTTTGGAATCTGAACTCTTACTGTAATCTGACTTTCTCCTCTAGGCCTTCATCTGTCCTCTGTGAAAAAGGAAAGCAGACGATCGTTCAGTGTTGCATTAAGCCGTGATCTTGTGTGCAGAAGAGCATTGATGCTGTGAACACGAAGAACACGCTGGATGGCTTTCACAAAGAGTTCTAAACCCTTCCTTGGTGGCGTTGCTGTGCGGCCATTTAGCAGACTGGGCACACAGAACCTTAAAAGGATTGACGACTGTGAAATCAGAAGGGAGAAAAGTAAACGTCAGGACAATTGCAGTCCTTGAAATCGCTCACAATGAATTCAATTTTTAACCCCCCCCCCAACTTTATATAGTTCCTTTGTCTTCCCTTCTTCTTCCCCTTCCAGATGCGCACATCATCATCATCTCCCCAAAAGGTATCATCATACGTTTTCTCTTTCTATTCCCTTACCTGTCTGCCCCAGCCGAATGAGCAGGTGGCACCTCCGAAACAGATGGCCCCGCCACCGCCGCTGCCATATGGTGCATGTGTGCTCCCTCCCCCCTCACCTCCACCGACAGCACGAACTTCGGCACTCACCTGCCTCTGTGGCGGAAGTGACGTCACCCGGAGGGGCTCCAGGTGTTCACTGGGTGCTCGAGCAACCGTCAAATGAGCTGTCCGAATGGTCTCGCGCCGAGCATTATCGCGCCGGCAGATAATTAGCCGAAGAGTCCAAATGAGCCAGTTGCATCGTTTGCCGCTAAAAGGGGTGGAAGGCAGACGAGTCGAGATAAATTTTCCTTGGATGGGGAGATATTTATTTCCCTCTTCCGATCTGTAAATCCCGAAAATTTACATTTGCCCATTAGCGCTCTCTTTATATGATTGAAAAATGAATGTTCTCCGCACACTTTCACCCTGCGATAATTCCTGCTGACTCCCAGGATTTAATATAGTACTCTAAGGGGCTCTGGGAGAGAGGAAGTTAGCTCATTCCTTGGAACACTGTTCCTCACAACAGGAGAACACTCGCAGTTTCATGCAAACAAATGCATCTATTTTCGTGTCATAGTCTCTCTGAAAATATTTCTAATAAATATTTTGGTTTTTCCCTTCCAATGAAATCTGAATCCACGAGATGGTGTCTTCAGTTTCCTTCTCAGTTGACGGTGGTCCGTAGAGAGACAGCTAACAAGAAACGAATAATTCCTATAAAAATATTCATTTCGGCAATCTCTTTACCACCCAGCGAGGACTTCTCTTCTCCCCCCCCCCCCCCCCACTCTCCTTTTCTTCACTCTTTTGCCTGCATTGAGATTTTCCCACTAAACCACTTTTCGATTCCGATGAGAAAATCCATAACCGATCGACCACTAATCCGGGGGAGGGGAGGGGGTTCTTCCGAAAGGCTTTGCCCCATCCATCCTCGGAAGGTTTTGTGAAGGGGAAAAAAATTCCAATGAAGTGTCATAAATTTTTTTTCTGCATTAATTTATTTTCAGATCCTTTTATTATGGTATTACATGTAATTGAAAAATGTCTGGGAAGTAAATGATAAATATTATAACTGCATCAAACTCTATCGATATTTTAGAGGATACTAATAAAAACTCCAGTTATGGTGCTTGTCCTCATGTATATATTTCAATCGTCTATATTTCTCGATGGATGAGAGTGCTGAGTGTTTGAAATCCAATCTGCCAATTAATTGGAGTCAGAAATATCCAGGTTACTAAGTTCTCAAATCTCTAGTTATTATGTTGGTGGGTTGTTTGGGTTTTATGGCGCAAGGGTTTATGGTTTGTGAGTTCGATTTGAGAGATTTCTGTTGCGGTCTGTCTCTGCCCCTCTTCATAACTGATGTTCATAAATCATATTGGAAATAGAATTCCGCAGATTCCAAGGAAGTCATCATCGATGTTACATATATTTCGCAATAGCAAAACGTGGAAGCAACGGTTCTTGAGCTCCAGTCGATCACTGACCCTTTCTGCGTGAATGCGACGGAATCCCATTTCCAAGCTGCACAGATGGCAGACATTGGAGATATCTTCACCTGGAACATTCCCGTGTTACTTTAAAAGGAGAAAAAAATCTTACTCTAGGAATTCGAAAATCAAGTTGTCTTCCCTCCCACTGATCTGCCTCATATGTGCTTCGTGTGTGATCGGTAGATGGAATTATTACTATTTTTCCCGCACCGTCAAATATCTCTAAAACATTTTTAAATTTCCTCCCTCGGAAAAAATAGAAAAGATTCACATCCCCTTTGTATGAAATAGATAAAAGTTCCCCACTTAAAAAGATATCAGACGTAGGTAATTGGTTGACAAGAAGTTTTTTTTCCACGTGATTGCGTTCGCCCTCTCCTGGAACGCCCCCCCCCCCCTCATTCTCAAATGTACTTCTGTCACAATTCTCTGCAACTAACATTAAATCAAAAACAATTCGTAAACTTATTAGACTTAAAAATCGAAACAAATCTAACGAAAGCGACTTCTTCCGCAATTCGACTCTTCTTTGGTGCGTCAGCCAGCCAAGAGCATTCAGGTGTTACCCAACTTCCACGTGCTCAGCTGCGTGCGTCAGCATACCACTCGCCGCCAGAAGGCAGGCAAAGCTCGAGACAGAGCCTTTTCTCGAAATATCGCGCTGGCAGAACGCCCAAGGCCTCTGGCATGAAGGAAAGGCGAAAACGATTTCATCAACAACAACACTGTAACTCACCCCCCCCCCACTCTCCATCTACTACCCTTTGCAAGCGATACATCTCAACAGGAGCGCATGCAGAGGTAGGGAAGGGGGATTACCGCCTCCCCCCTTGAAAGAAGAAGCATCGTTATCAGAGATGTCTTCATTTCTCTATTTCACTCAACAGGTGGTGATGCCCAGTCAGCTTCCAGTCGGAGTTCAGTGGGCGGTTGACGAGGCTCGTGCTCTCGGAGCCACCCTCTCGGTTGCTTATTTTCCAACAGGAGTAGCGCCCTCTTCTGTGACGTCACTTCAGTGGATGAACTATTCCCTTTTGCAGAAGAATAGTTGCATTGCCAACGACGTTTTTTAAAACCGACATTTTTTGCCACTCGATGTAGGAGAAATTTCCTTTTCCCTGAATCGGTTCCGGAGATTAATTTTAAGAAATAAATAGAACGAGAGAAAGTAAGAGAGTAAAACTTTCCGAAAAGGATGCCCTAGTAAGTTTTATTAAGTAGCAAAATTACCCTCAATTGTCGGAATTGGTAGCGCGCCAGACTCTTAATCTTGTCTGCATTATTTTCTTTGCTCTCTATTTTGTACCCTTTTTTTGTCAAAAGGGACTGATAGGTCATTGAGTTTTTTAAGTCAAAAGGGATACTTTAATAACAAATAGGACACGCACCTTACGTCGCAAAATGATATTTTATACTGTGGATATAAAATGTGAGGAGCCTTTTTTTTTCTGTTTTATTTTTCTCTATCGATTACATTATCTTTTGTCTAATTTCTAAACTTTTTACTCAAATTGTTAAAGCATTGTTTTAGTTTTAAAATCTGCCGCAAGAAAGACAAAATTTATTTTTTAAAGAATTTTGCCCAAAACAATGAGAATGGCAAATGCACTGCAGGTCTTCTGCAATGTGTTCATCATATCGCAACGTTTAATTTTAGGTCTTACCAGAAACAATAATTTAAATGATTTATTTTTTGCTTGATATGGAGAGGGATTGACTCAGTCGTTAGCGCTCCAGGCTCGTAATCTGAAGTTCCCAGGTTCGAGTCTCACCTAGGCTAGCAATGAGATTAATCTCGTAATCCCCACCCTGTTCTCGGTTTAGAGGGAACACCGCTGGAATTGGAAAAGACCGCCTTCCGTCGGATGGGACATTAAACCGTGTGTGCGGGAGAGCCATAATATGGGTATGATGAAGGACCTGCTGGATGGCCTTGAAAAGAAGTTGACTAAGAATTATTCAGAGTGCTGTGACCATTGTATAGAAAAAAAAGGGACAGTCAGAAGATGCAAAAATCTTCCTCTTTCCCTCGCATCCCTCTTCGCAGTGAGCTATTGAAAAGAGCAGCCGAAGGAGCTGGAGAGGAAATGACAAAAGAGAGTATGGCATTCATCTGTGACCTGAAGACGCTCTGGTGTCAGTAAAGTGGAGGTCACTTCCTGCGAGATTTGATGACGGTAATTTGATCGAAGGACGTGAAGGGGCGCCACCAGCGCGGAACATGGCCACCTCATCGAGGAGAAGGCTGCCGACCGGAAGTCGGTAACAAAACGTCTGACCGGAAGAGTGACTTCCAGCTCTGTATGTCCCGACAATGTTAGTGAGTAGGTCGCCCGTGTGACACGAGGCGAGACAGAAACACACCCTGGCTGCGTCCGTTGAAAGAAATTACCGTTCGCTGTTCTTCTTTCCCTTCACCCCCCCCCCCCCTCACCGCAGTAGTGACAGTCAGCTTCCGAAGCATCCCCTTTTGCCAGGCACAAATGATCATTAACTCTTCAGAAGAAAAAAGTAAGAAAAAGTCATTCGAGCCAGACCACAAGCTAACGTTTATAGCTTCATCAAAGTTGAGTGTATTTTTTTTCCTCTAGAAATTGTATCTATGCTTCAAGTAACGTTCTCGTTTCAGTAACTGCGGTACTCTTAATGAGACCGATTACAATACAACGCTGACCGCGAACACTGTAATGATCCCCCCCCCCTCTTCAGTTCGCTACTCTGTCAGATATAAGACCCGGATGTTGACTAATTTCGCTCAGAAAAAAGAAGTATGCAAAACTCGGAGATTTTTTTTGCGTGTCTTGTTGTTTGTTGACAATTTAGAGAACCTTTATGACAATAATTTCCCTGGGGTGCGTTATAATAATAATAATAATTTAAGTTGTATTATGAACAAAGGAGTGAAAACATTTTTCAAAAACGTTACACTTTTTGTTTCAGATAACATTGTAAATAAAAATTTAGTAAGTGTTTGAAATAATTAGTACATTTGACCAGCAGTTAGAGAAAAAGGCTCTACAGTTTGACTAACCTATGACCCTTGTTGGGAGGTGGCATGCAAATGTATTTGCGAGAGATGCTAATTATATATATAATTATTTATATATATATGCAAGATAATTTATTATCTACATAGTATACATTTTGATAGAGGCTTATCAGTAATAATTTCATTAGTAATAAATATTTGCCGATCAGATGGGAAGGTATTCCACATTTTTGGCCCTGTCGAGGTTATTTATTGTGCATCATAAATTTCCTTGATTTATCCAGGTTGGGTTGGGTTGTTTTACCTCTGAGCGGCACTTTTTTGCACACCATGGGCTAAATGACCAGGTCACATGGACCCCGAAGGCTCAGAGAAGGTTGGGGGAGGGGACTCACTGGAAGAGCTGTTGGGAGACAGATGGTAGCCTCCCGTCAAGGCCATCCAGCGTGTTCTTTAACGTGCACAGCGTATGGCTCTCCCGCACACGGGGCCACGGCTTAACGTCCCATCCGACGGACGGCGGCCTTTCCAAGCCCATCGGTGTCCCCTACTGACCGTGGGCAGGGCGGGGAATTTTGCGGAGATAAATCTCAACGCTGACCCAGCTGGGACTCGAACCTGGGAACTACAGATTACGAGCCTGGCGCGCTACCGACTGAGCCACCCCCGCCCCTGATTTATCCGGAATTAGTTTCTTTTTACCACATGTGCTATAGTTGTGATCAAAAGGTATCTTTGTGAATATTTCGGTGGTTTCAGTCAAACATATGAATTTGTATATGAGAATCCTGTAACTCTAAAAAAACATTTATTAAAATTCGTCTTTCCCAAGACTAGATGGCAATAGTGTTGGCTCATTGGTAAGACATGATTGATTTGACTAATTACTCCAATATTTTTACTTATTTTGTTACAGACATAGTTACATGCGAGTTCATTTAAATTATCTGCCAAAATTACTCCCAGAAATAATCCCAGAAATTTAATTTCATTTACAATGGTTTTCTGTTGCTTACGGAGAGAAATATTTAGTTTCATATTTAAAGATTTGCAATGCGAATTAAAAATGATTCCGTTAGTTTTCGTATGATTGAGTGTCAAATGATTACACTGAAACCAATTCACGTATTTGTTGATTCCAATATTCGCGATTTCTTTTGCGTTATTAACGTTACTATGAGAAAAGAATAAACTAGTGTCATCTGCATATTGTATAAGGTTAGAATTCCTGCTAACGTTAAAAATGTCATTAACATAAATTAAAAATAGAAGTGGACCCAAAGTAGAACCTTGTGGCACACCATGCTCCTTAATTAATAAGACCGAATTTATATTGTTGATTTTAACATATTGTTTTCTGTTAGTAAGAACAAATATGGCAATAAATATATGAGCTATGGAGCTTGATATAGAATATGCCTTGCTCCCTCTTCTCGAAACATCAAAAATTCGTTAATTGCACTCCGCCCACCTGATTTAAAACATAATCTAACATTCAAAAGCTGTAAATAAAGAAAAATGTTGTAAAGAATCAGGCGATAAAATTGAACCTATATCTCGATTGCCAACAATATTCATTCAATTATTTTAAAGAGAAATGAAGAATGAAACATTTTAACAAATACCTTTACAGAAATCATTCAAAATTGTCAAAAAAAAGAAGTAATCATTACGTAATTTATTTTAAAACATTTTCTATTTTAGTAATGTTTCGCATCGCAGTTATTTGTTTTTTCGTTTTTAAGGTGTTTGAATTATTTTTTCAAATTAAATGTTCATTCATCTTTTGGCTCACGTAACAATTGAAAAACGAGATCTGGATGAATTAATGCGACATTATTACATAAAGATGAATTCCAATATCCTCTAAGGAATAGATCTTCTCTCCCATCTTCCCGTGAAAAGCATTCAAGAATTTTCTGAGCTCTTGAGCTGACTTCCTTCTGCTATCGCTGACCTGTTCCTCACAAAAGCGCCCAAGCAATGTGAGCACATATATTTCCGTTCCTTTCGCAGAGAATATCAAACATCCATTTTTCAGCCCCCCATTTCCCTTCCCCGGAATAAAAATCGGTTTGGTCTCCACCGAAAGGCAAAGCAAGCGCGAGAGAATCGCGCCTCTCTCTCTCGTTCGTCACACGGAATGGGTCCCAATTAATTTGATCGCGACTCGGCCGCATTAGCATCGCCAGGTCCTTCCCTTCTCGTGCCTCTGCAGCCGACACGATTCTTGCATTAGCCTGGCTCGTGTTACAACCCTTAATGACATACCTGTCTCCACTCTGGCCATCAATGGACAGGAATTCTCTCAACATTCCAATGACACACAATTACAACCCTTAGGAGTCGTATCGTAGTGTTGGAGGCGACGCTTTTAGACCCACCGTCCCTAGTAACAACCTCAACACACACACTGCTCCCCCCTCCACTTCTCCAAAGCTGGGTCGTCATCCGTCTCGCGCCCAACGGAGTCACCGCAAACACCAGCCTCTTCTGCTCGCGAAGCTATTAACAATGCTCGCGTGGGTCGTTTATACGTGGAGCGCGCGCAGAGTCAATACGGTGAGGCGCGATCAGATGCTGCCTCCGTTGACCATTCGCATCGCATGCAAGTCGCCTCCGAAGTCGACACGGTTAAACCGTCGAGACCGCACACGCATTCAATTGTTGTTGGCTCAGCAGACGACCACGTCGGGTGAGAGGAGCGGTAAAGAGCCAAAAGAGGTCGCTCGCTGTACTCCAGCATGTCGAGTCTCAGAAGAAAGGATTATTTCGCTTTAAGTTGCACTTTCGTACACACAATGGACTAAATTGTCGGGTCACAAGTATCCCCAAGTGTTGGGGGGGGGGGGGGGCTGATAGGGAAAGGGATTCCATTGAACAGATGATGGAAAACTGCCATCGGGCCACCCAGCTTGTCCTTTAAGGTGAACAGCTGAGTCCCTTGAGACTCTTGTGGCCTCATCATTTAGACATTCTGCGCGTCAAAGCGATGCTGAGAAGCAAATCGATGAAACGCAGAGGAGCAGGAGGACACCGACACTTAATAGAGGAATTACTGAGCATCGAAGAAGTTGTACTATGCTGGATGGTTTATCACCTGGTATATGCAATTGAACTAAAATAGAAGAAGTAAACGAAATAATTTACCTAGGCTTGAAAATGAATTCGAAAATGAGTTGGGTTGCTTTACCTTTGAGCGGCACTTTTTTGCACACCATGGGCTAAATGGCCAGGTCACATGGACCCCGAAGGCTCAGAGAAGGTTGGGGGACCCACTGGAACAGCTGTTGGGAGACAGATGGTAGCATCCCGTCAAGGCCATCCAGCGTGTTCTTTAACGTGCACAGGGTATGGCTCTCCCGCACACGGGGACACGGCTTAACGTCCCATCCGACGGAAGGCGGCATTTCCAAGCCCATCGGTGTTCCCTACTGACCGTGGGCAGGGCGGGGAATTTTGCGGAGATAAATCTCAACGCTGACCCAGCTGGAACTCGAACCTGGGAACTACAGATTACGAGCCTGGGCGCGCTACCGACTGAGCCACCCCCACCCCAAATTCGAAAATGAAATGGAATAAACATATTGACTGGATGTGTTCAAGACTACGATTGGTAGCATTTAAAATTAGGAAACTTAGTTTTATGTGTATCAACAAACAAGTTTTTTTAGTATATAAAGCACTTTTTGAATCTATAATTAGATATGGAATAACAGTTTATTGGACAGCCTATAAGACAGAATCAAATAAAATTAAAAGAATACAAATTAGTCTGCTAAAAGAATTGTGTAATTCAGAAGTTAAAAATTCCCTTACAACGAGAGATGATATATTCAGTTTGTTCAAAATTTTACCCATTGAAAGTTTATATGTGTTTGTTTCTGTTATCAAAAACTTCTTTGATATACCTATAAGCAAAATATTTGCCACAATAAGTTTACTAGAAAAAAGGCTATGAGTTTTTTGAAACAACCAAAATTTTATAATAATTACGGACGAAATTCCAAAGAATATCAAATTCCCTACCAATTTAAATTACTTCCTAGAGAAATCGTTAACTTAATACTGGTTTTCTTTTTTCATTTATTCTTTTTTTTTCTGCTTCATTTTATGTAATGATACTGATGTATCTGGATCATATCTGTCAGAACCAAATATGTACATTCCCGCTGATAAACTTCGGCTTAGTGGGTTTTTTTATGTAAAATAATTATAGATAATACTTATTAAAAATAAATTTGAAATTGAAACATAAAAAAATGTAGTTCTAATTATTTGAAAAATATATTCAGTTTAGCATACATCTAAATGTGACTATGAAATCAAGTTTCTTGATCTTGATGGGAAGGGGGGAGGGGACGCATGTAATTGTGTATTGTCGCATTGTCGACCATTTTTATCAGAAGACAGCTCGGGCAAAATTTAACAGGATTGATATTCTCTCTTTGTTGCTTCCGGGCAACAGATGCCGAAGAGTATTTCAACAATGAAGACGATGTGAAACAAAGTTTAACGAATAATTCTGGCAATTATTAGTAATTATCTGTTGCCTTAATAATAGTGGGCAGCGTCATCACTGTTATTAGAAGTATAACACTGTTGTTTTCAGGAAATCTGAGACTTGATTTTTTGGACTTTTTTCTTAACTATCTTGTGAGCGAACGGAGAATTAGTTCTCGACGATCTTTTCAAGGTTTGACTAACCAGCTACCGAAAGTAATATTCTAATTAGCACTTCTTCTTTCCCAAGAAATAACTTTCTTCTCGAACTTTGGCTCTCCGAGATTGGCAATTAGTTTCGCCTGCGAGGTTCTCCCTCCGCGAGGATTACCCTCCCCCCCCCCCCCATCACGCCACACCTGACAGCATCCGACAGGGCACGAGTTTTGACTCGTGATATAACCTCTTCCTCGAGCGTCGCCGTTCATTCTTCGCGAAGTGAACTCCCTCATCAAGCCCAGATGGTAATTTCGCCGGACACTTTCCCGCCGAAACTTGTGTTCCCGTCGCTCTTCGAGCCCGCCGACAATGCTCGAGAATCTAATCCGCGCGGCGGAATCGCAATTGATGGCATGCAAAACGCATTCGCTGCGCTCCAATGAGCGGCGGACGCATCGATCGAAAAGGGACGCGCCCGCGCACCAGCCGAACGTGTGTTCGTTCGTCACGCGTCGGCGGCGACGGCAGCAAACAGCGAAAGTTGCTTTTAAACGCCCCTCTCAGATGGCAAAAGGTTGTCGGCCAAAGAAGATGAGGTTTTGTGGAGGGGGAAGATGTCGCCGAAATGACGACTTGATCTTCTTCCTGCCCAGTTCACTTGCGCATTTAAGGTGAGCGATGGATGGATGGACGATCGATGAATCCTAATCGATTCTGAAAGGAGGAACATTCCCACAAATTCGTTTCTGAATCGGGTGTTCTGAGCACCTGTCGACGCGAAAACCCGCGGTGGAGCCATTCTTTCTTGCGCTCTCCCTGCCTCGCTCCCTCTCGGAGGAGAGACTCTCATCAACGAGGAAACTTTTACTGATTGCGTTGGGAATGGGAGGTGGGGGGGAGGTGCATATACTTCATCAAAATTGAAGTTTTTATGCATGCAGATGATGTAATACTAGCGAACTCTTGCAATCATTTGCCACGTGCAAGTAATAATTTACAAAAAGACTTCAATCAAGATTTAACTCGAATACTTGGGTTTCACATCTGCAAATATTAATAAAACTAAATTTATGTGCATCGAGCTCAAGAAGTATGGTTCAGTATTGTTACAATTAAAAAACATGTAGGAAATTGACTAATAAGAAATAAGCAGTTGCATAATGTGTGTCTTGTAGTAACATGGACGAAGTTAAGGAATTTATTTATCTAAGGATCAAATTTCCTTCCAATGTTAAACGGAATTGTCATATTGATTTGTTATGTGAGAAACCAGGACCCATGGCAACCAAAATAATGGTTGAATTATTGGACATCTTTGTACACAAATGGATATTGTCGTGGTGGTTGTGTGTGTGTGTGGGGGGGGGCAGGTTCTTTCTTCACATCACGTGTGATTACGTATGCGGACTGAACTGCGCCAAATGTGTTACGATTCCGATGACATAAATATCGCTCTCTAGCAGAGGAGATCTCTTAGTCCCTTAATTAAATTCACCGTCACTTAGGTGAAATCACAGGTTCGTGGGTTGTTACACCCGTACCGACATATGCCTCAGACTTGCTGAGCCAAGTAATGTGTACAAAGATGTCCAATAATTCAACCATGAGAGTAGTATACGGACGACACAGTTTATTTCCCATCATATACAATCACGCGCTGGGGATGCGCTCGATTCCTCGGGCCTTCGCTGCTTTGCTACTGCAAACAATCATGCAATGAGGTGGAAATCTGCGCTTTGCAGATTCTCGCTTTACCACCTCACACTCGGAGAGAGGATATTTAATCCTCGCCTATTACCAGATTCACACAGAACTGAACCCTGGTTCACACAGAACCGAACCCTCTCCTTAAAGGTTTAGTTTTTGAACAAGAGCGGCATCTCTTGACGCGTGTTCAAACGTCCTTCATATTTGACAGCGATGCTCAGACTGTTGTCATCACTGCCGCGCTTGTCTCCAGCGCCTGAGGCTAGTCATGAAAGTACTTTCGACTTGTGAGCTTCTGCAGTCAACCAGCTCAGACCCGAAAACAACCCGTGAGTTACATCCCCATCTCAACACTTTCAAAAACACACTTAATACAGATATATATTTTACAACAATAAAAATAACGACAAAAATACAATAATAAATAAATGGATTGGGTTGTTTTACCTCTGAGCGGCACTTTTTTTGCACACCATGGGCTAAATGGCCAGGTCACATGGAACCCGAAGGCTAAGAGAAGGGTGGGAGAGGGGACCCACTGGAATAGCTGTTGGGAGGCAGATGGTAGCTCCCGTCAAGGCCATCCAGCGTGTTCTTTAACGTGTACAAGGGTTGGGTTGTTCCACCTCTGAGCGGCACTTTTTTGCACACCATGGGCTAAATGGCCAGGTCACAAGGACCCCGAAGGCTAAGAGAAGGGTGGGAGAGGGGACCCACTAGAATAGCTGTTGGAAGACAGATGGTAGTCTTCCATCAAGGCCATCCAGCATGTTCTTTAACGTGCATAGGGTATGGCTCTCCCACACACGGGGCCACGGCTTGACGTCCCATCCGATGGACGGCGGCCTTTCCAAGCCCATCGGTGTCCCCTACTGACCGTGGGCAGGACTGGGAATTTTGCGGATATAAATCTTAACGCTGACCCAGCTGGGACTCGAACCTGGGAACTACAGATTACGAGCCTGGCGCGCTACCGACTGAGCCACCTCGCCCCAATAAATAAACGAATTAGAGGGACATGATAGTAGTAAACCAAGATAGTATTCTTTTAGTCTATAAAACACTCCTTGAGGCTATTATGAGAGTCTGGAGTTTCTTTGTATGAAATGACTTATAAAACTCAAATAAGATTTTAAAAGAAGACAAATTTGTTTTCTCTATGTCCTCTTGATGCGGAAAAGAATTTCGTTAATAGAAATGATTATTTTCGCTACTTTGGAGTTTTATCTGTTGAAAATTTATTTGTATAGAATTGTGTGATAAAGATTAATATTTATATTAAGAAATATATTTCATATGAAAAATCAACAAGGAGGAAAACTTTGGGTATTGCAAGAATTACGGACGCTGTGTTAAAGATTTTTCAAATTCCACACGTGTTCAACCAAGTACCTAGAGAAATTTTGAAGTTAAAAGAGAATTGATTATGTGATTAAAATTATACATAGAGAAATTTAATTGTAAACTGCAATAGAATTAATTTTGATAGTTATTGTAATTTATGTTAAATCTTGTTTAAAAGCATAAATTTCACTTGTTAGCCGTATTGCACTGTTAATAGAAGATTCATTTGGCTCATTTGTAATTGAATATGGACCTGCTGATAAGCTTCTGGTGTAGAAGGATGAAATTTACATACCTAATATGTAGTCAAAACTGAATAAATAAATAAACTGACTTTGAGAAGGAAAAAACTGATGAGAAATGACCATGTCAGGACATTACACAAATGAAACACCAAATACAGTCACTTTTCGGGAATACGAAATGATCATTTTCAGATTTTTTTTTTCTTAATTCCTGCCCTGTAACGGCGAAAATTGAAACAAATGGATGATTCAGAAATTGGAAAGAATAATTTATTCTTTAATATCTTCCCAATCGAAACCGTTCTGGTGGCCGCGTGTTTGCTGGACTTGGTTACTTGGATCACAGAGACCTGGTTGGGTTTTAAAGTCCGGAAAGAGATATGGATGTTACATTTTGGTGTTTTTTTCTTCTAATAAGGAGCTTTCTTATAGATAGGAAAGATCTGTAAGGAAGTCTTCCTTACAGATTTTTTTCCTACGCGTCTTACACCGAAACACGCTCTTGTCTCGTGACTTCTGTGACAATTATTTTATTATTTTATTATTTTATTATTTTAAGTAATTATTTTATCAAACAGAGAATAGGATTTTTTTCCCTTTATCTCTAAGAAGAGAAAAAAAAATTTGAATGTCTACAGACAGAAAAAACAAACAGATAAGCAGAATGGCAGACGACAAAGCGGAAAATAAATAAATAAATAAATAAATAAATAAATAAATAAATACCCCCTCAAGCAGCTGCTTGCCACAGAGGTCTGACAGGAGCCTGTCAGTTTATATGCCATAGTAGAAGGTCTGTGAGGATGGCAACAAGAGTTAAAATATGAATTCTAACCAACACGATTTGAAGTCAAGTGAATCTTCAGAAGAACCATCTTATTTGACTTCTCCTCACAGACCTGAGGGGCGGGGGTGGCTCAATCGGTAGCGCGCCAGGCTCGTAATCTGTAGTTCCCAGGTTCGAGTCCCAGCTGGGTCAGCGTTGAGATTTATCTCCGCAAAATTCCTCGCCCTGCCCACGGTCAGTAGGGGACACCGATGGGCTTGGAAAGGCCGCCGTCCGTCGGATGGGACGTTAAGCCGTGGTTCCGTGTGCGGGAGAGCCATACCCTGTGCACGTTAAAGAACACGCTGGATGGCCTTGACGGGAGGCTACCATCTGTCTCCTAACTGCTGTTCCAGTGGGTCCCCTCCCCCAACCTTCTCTGAGCCTTCGGGGTCCATGTGACCTGGCCATTTAGCCCATGGTGTGCAAAAAAGTGCCGCTCAGAGGTAAAACAACCCAACCCAACCTCACAGACCTTCTACTATGGCATATAAACTGACAGGCTCCTGTCAGACTTCTGTGACAAGCAGCTGCCTGAGGGAGTATTTATTTATTTACTTTTTGAAAGCATAGGATACGTCACAAGGCCGTGCACGAAGTTCTCTGCTTCACAGGCACGAGGCAGCGACATTCTTAAAGATTATCGTGCCAAAATTGGTCTTCCCTGCTGTTTCTTGGAAGAGATAAATTTCGCAGGGGGGGGGGGCAAGTGTTCGTCCATAATATCACCCAAGAATCCTAAAAGATCCAATGAAAACTGTCACTCGTCTAACAGAGTGAAAACGACCAGCAACAATAAGACGAGACAGTGACAACTTGAGCAAACACAATCCAACAATGAGAAAATGAAATTGAAGTCCCGCAACAGTGTACGCGCCAAAAGCCAGTGTACACTCAACAACGGTGAAACATCAATAATTGGCCAACAAAGGCTGCTGCCTTGGATGCGGTAGAGGAAAGAGCCCGGCCAATGATTCTTTTGTTCTGCTTTCGAAAGCCTTCTCCATCCTCCGTAAAATGTGATCCTTTGTGGCCCATTATGCCCTCGCTCACCACCGCACCCTCAGGGGAAGGAAGGAAGGAGGGGACCGTTGGGCCGGCAAATGTCGAAGCGGGTGTTGCTATCATTAGGTTCGCTTTGTACTGACAGCCACTTATGTTATTCATGACCAACATTCCCCAGAACAGTTGTCCGTCCTCCACCGGAGGGGTGTTACCCATCACCCCTTGTTTCCACCTCCCCCTTCGTTCGATCCTTTCTGCATGTGACACAACCCAAGCTCCAAAGGGACCTAGCCACATAATCGACTCTGATTCCACCCCCAGCCCCCACTTGCAACATCCTCAGGGGGGATGTATATAAAGTTCACTCTGGGAGGATGCATTTCCACAGTATCCATTTCTTTTTAATCACCATCCGTCATTTTCGCCAACAAAATAAGGCTTCGTCCTCTATTTCAAAATGCTGCATTTTCTCCATCAAAAAAAGAAACAGAAAGATATTTCCTTCATTCCCTAAATATAACGCCAAAATCTCTTCACAATGCGGAGGGAAAAGGTCGCCAACGCTCATTTATAAGTATCGTTTGGCTGTCCACTTTGCGAAGTCCCGTTCATTGATACAATTCCCCTCTTTTGTATCAAAAGCCCAATTTTCCTAACACTGTCAGCTCCCCTCCCCCCCAAGTTCTTTTGTCCCTCATTTCCTATTGGTTCGTATTCACCGAAATCAGATCTCAACATATCCCATCATCCATCAACGGCACAGACGTATCGTGATGTCATCCCCACTCTCGTGCATAGTTAGTCACGAGCTGATTTTTTTCAGCGATAATGCCATTAACTTCGACAAAAAGAATCGGGACCTAAGTGGGTCCCCCCCCCCCTCCCATCTCTGAATCCGCCACCTGTTTCTTCCATTTTCATAAATCCTGTTTACTTACGAATTTCAATGAGGGGAAGGCATTATGACATCATACTATGGATCCTGGAGCGTTCAAAGGTGACGGCGCTGATCCGGGGACGTGAACAGAGGGGAAGGAAAGGAATAGTTTTCCCTCCCTGCCAACCCATAAGTAAAACTGTCACATGATAATGTTACTCTGACGTTGGGTAAATAGTGATGTTAGGTTGGGCTTCTTTATGCAGGGGGTCAGTCTGCAGTTCCCATGTTCGAGTCCTTCCCATGCCACGTCGAGATTGGTCTCTGTCAACCCCATCCATCCAGCCCTCGGTGAGAAAGGGGGCAGGGGTGGACTAGGAAAAGGAGCCGTCCTTCAGATGCGACGTAGAACCGTGGTCTCGTACCTGTGCACGTAAAAGAACACGCTGGATGGCCTTGGTGGGAGGATACCGTCTACCTGTATATAAATGTAAGTATTCTCTTATCCTTGATTCCTTGGGGTCGTTGTAACCTGGATTGAGTCTCATTTTGCTTAAGAAGGTGCCGAAGGAGTCGAAGGAATGAATTTATTTCAGGTGTCTCAAATAAAACAGCAGAAGGGGATCGAAGGTGTTAAGTTCTAAGCAAAACTAAAATGAGCTAAAAAAATGGCTATAACCCTTTTAAAAAGACATGCAATCGAATGTTTCATTCATTCATTAAACATGATCATCTGTCCTTAACTAAACCTATCAAAAAACATCCGATTTGTTTTTTTAATTACTGATACGCTTCCACTTATTAAGATGTGGAGTCAGAAGAGAGTTGGGATTTCGATCTCTTTTATTTTTCTTTTTAAGACAATTGACTTTCTCTCAGGCGGTTAATAACCTTCTCCCCTCCCCCCGAAACCTTCCAATTTCGTCGCCCTCTTGACCTGGTTTCGAAACCGCATTATTGCCAAATAACATTTCCCTTCGAAGTGTCACTCGCAAACAATTAATCGCACCCATTCGATCGTTACAATCGAAATAATCGCTACTCGGCGTCGCGAGGCAACGGTTTTCGTTTCATTGTTGAAAGCATTATCTTCTGAACCCCCCCCCCCCGTTTGTTTCACTTAATGCATTGCACGAGGCTGATCTAATTGTTAGCTGTGACGTCAAGGGCAATGTGCGCCAGTGTTTCCCATTGCCGCTCGCCAGACGTAGCCTCCTCCCTCACACGTCACTGTTCAGTTTTAATTGCACGACAGTGGCTCCATTTCAGATTGACTTTGCATCGTAAACCTTTAATCCGATGAATCAATTGACTGAGACTTCACCTCGAAGAGACAACCCCAGTAATGCATTGGAATGTATAAATAAAAGGGTTGAGCGGAAGGGATCGGGGAAGGGGATCACCCCAATCCATTACAAACAATTTCAATTCATTGGAATGTATGCGGAAAAAAACATAACATTTTTCTCGCTGCAGGAATGCAAGATATAAGCGAAGGAAAGAAACGGGAATGCAGTTGAGGTCTGTTCCGGCTCCATCCAGTTCATCCTCTTCATCCCTTCTCCATTTCTCTCTCTCTCTACACAGAAGTCGTCGCATTTCATTTCTCACTCACAAACAATTGATACTTTTTGATTTTATATTTCCGTTCCAATTACAGTTAACACTGCCAGATGCTTAATACGAAACTGAGACTAAAAAATTAAATTGCTAACTGGTGAGTATAGAGAGATCCTTTTCGAATAGAATGTTTTAAATCTTGTTTTCAAATGTAGACCCCCCCCCCCTTCACAAGGTGGAAATTTAGATTCTGAAGCTCCGAAGAATATTTCTCGTAAATTAAACGAAAAATTTCCCTCCTGCGCCTTAGGGGGAGGAAGAGTACAAATTAAAATATTCATTTCAAATTTCATATTTCAGAATTAGTGGCCTCTATTGGCGGAAATCCTAACTGGGAATTTCGAAAACGTAAAAAGTCATATTTAATACCAACATAAAGGGAAAATAATTTTCCTTTTATTATTAAAGACAAAAATAAAAGTGGGATGTCTGCAGACGGACAGATAACAAAAGTAAAAACAGATGCTGATTAGAAAAAAAGGAAAACTCTTGAAACACACTGAAAAGGTCAAACGGAAATAATATGAAATAACAACATTGGTGGCAGATTCAATATCGGATTAATGATCAATCATTTACTCCTAATTCATCTCTTCTTTAAATACCATCTGGACAACAAAATAATGTATTAATTTTCTGATTCCTGTAAAGACGCTGCAAATATGTTTAATTCGATAATATTTCTCAGACTTTTATTCGGATAATATTTGGATGGCAAACAATTTACGTAAAAAAAAATCCCCGTACTTTTAAAATAAAAAAAAACCTTAAAAAGCTGTCCTGATGCGCGAACTATATCAGAGGGCTTTTTCTCTTCCAATGGTAGTGGGAGGTTGAGCGGGGGGGGGGGAGATGGGTGAACTTTCCTTATCAGAGGAGTAAGTACTGTTGCCTCATCCACCGAAATCAATAACTCATCGCAACAATGGCGCCGATGGGTTGCTGCCATTCCCCAAACAATGAAGCCTTCAATAATCGCGGTGGCAGAAGAGGGTTCGCGAGGCGGGCCGGATCGAGGTTAATGTCGTTGGATGCTCGAGGCAATCGCCCAAGTGTGTCACACACCTGCAGCGATCGGGGTCGACACGGTTGGCGCTACGGGCACAGGTGGCCTGCTCCGCCGCGGGCCAGTCGGCAATGTTCGTGCACAGATTAACGAAAAGTTTTCCGAAACAACGGACTAATAAATTAAAATCGGAACCAATCTCTTTATCCATCAAAATGGAGAATAACGTTAAAAAGATGGTTTAAATTTTTTAACTATTTTTGATAATAGTATTCATTAGTATAAATTAAATGTAATAATAATAATAGAACAATACTGGTTTGCATAGTAATAACCTAATTTCAATTGCTTACAAAAAATAAAAATTTAAACTAATACAATGGAGTCGCATCTTACGCGTGGAGGGCGTGAAACAAAGTCCTAAGTCAGCGAGCGCGTAAGGCGGAAATCGCGTATATCCAAAGTTTCCCTTGAATTGCAGATAAACCCTTACATTAAAGTTATGTGCATAAGAGAGACGAAAGAATGAAAGAATAAATTCTCATCAGAAGGTTGTCCCTCTTCGTCTGGTGCGAGATTGGATTGGAACATCGCATAGAGGCTAAGAGGCTGTTTTCGCAAAGTCTGGCCATCGATAGGCACCACGTTTACGGCTCGAGCCATATCTTTAATGTCTTCTCAGTCTTCACTAAAATCTTGTTACGAACTTGGCTTGGCACCTGAGCAGTTATTGGAGCACTTGATGCCGCAGCTTGACGAATTTCTCTCTCTCTCCAATCTTGATGGCACGGATGCCAGATTCGTTGCTGACATATTTGCGCACCATGCTGGAGACCGCCTCCCTCAACTTGTTTTAGGTGCAGCGCCGGAAGAGATCGCTCTTTCTTCAACACCAGATGAATCAGTTGGCTTGTGTTCAGGAGTTGTATGAAAATGCGCATCTTTAAACACCAGAATCCCCCTCAGCGTGGCGGATGCTCACACAATGCGAGGCACAGGGAACGGAGACCGAGTGGGGGAAGAGACCGATTCACGTCTCTCATCTCAGGCTCACTCCGGGGCCGCTCAGTCAGTGGAATCGCAACTCCTGAAATTCTTTCTCTTTTTTTGGCAGGGCATGTATATTTGAATCCAAGTTAAATGCGCGTATGATGCGACTCCATTGTATTTAGTTTATTGTTATAATCGTAAGAGCTTTCTTCTATTAATTCACAGATTATATAAACATATATTGTTGTTTTTCATTGTTCACTTTGATGTTGTGATTGTTGTATCGAGTTATCAAAAGCATCTGAACAATTAGTGTCCCAAACATCAGATTTTTACCTCGCATCCATTTTGCTTTTGCTATTCCGTTTATAAAGCATTAAGGCAAACGGATCATTGGAACCGAGGATTTCCTGGGGGTGGGGATCTTTTTAAATCATTGTTTCATAGTTGGAAAGACCGATTTTTTCTTTTTAACTTTGTATTAGAAAAAAAAATTTTGAAAAGTCTTCCAACTGGTTCTTTTGGCATCACTTGTCAATGCTTGTAAATTGAAGCAACAAAATTAATATTTGCCGAAAATTGTCTGAAGTGTTTCATAAATTCAAAACCAAAAATATTATTACAACTCTGAAGGCCCATTTTTCGATTAGAGGGTCTTGTTCAATCTCAACTCAGGCACAAATGGAGACTCGAACTTGGGAACATGGGGGAAAAGTTTCATGAGGAGGATACCAACTGTCGGTATTTACACAGTTGGGGGGGGGGGGTGCAGGGAGGGAGGGTGTCGTTTGGAGAAAAGTCAAGCATCAGTAGAAGGGAAGGGAAAGGACCACCAAGCATACACGTAAAAAAGGGAGGTGTATCCCCACCCGATTTCCCTCATTTGATTGACGGGTGATTTCTGTTCCCCCCTCCCCTTTTCCCACCCCAGGACAAAACCCGCTTTTTAACTCTCCTCCACTGACTAAGCCCAACAGAGTGAGGCAACATTGATCCCTATCAATTAAGGGACTGTCCCCAAATTACATTAAGGGACGTCATGATTAATGACGACACAACCGTGTGTCATAATCGCGTTACGCGCACCAGGCCGTTATTTCAATTACAGGGGATCACGCGCGAACACTGCCATCGAACGGGAGAAGGGGGCGACTGGTGGTAGAGTTGGGGGAGGGGAATGAGGGGGGGGTATTGGGCGACGATTCGGATGGTGTGGACTGCTGGGCATGTGTGTATCTGTGATATTGAGGGGGTGACTAGAGGTGGGGGGTGGCAGTCCAACGGTGACGTAACGTCACTCAGTCTGTATTGAGACGTAGAGGGAGGGAGAGAAGCAGTCCGTTGCACGTGGTAATGGAGCGGAGTAGGATAATGGCATGGCGAGAAATAATAGGTCGGGTGGCTGGTCGTCTGTGACGAGGCGAGATGGACGTGGGGGGGGGGGGGGGGGGGCACAGCAGACGTGAACATGGATTGCCGGCAGCAGCTTCGGTTTGCTGAATCAAGCGTCACCTACATGCACACGCGCAGTAGCCATTTGGAAAAAGATGTCAGCGGAACGAACAGACTGTAACCCCCTCCCCATACAATGACAGATGTGATGTGCTATTTTTAGATCCTTGCAAACGATGCTCTATGAGCATCCGTGCGAGTTTTCCTTTGTACGTCTGATTCAGTTCGTACTCCATTGGGCAGAAGAAATCCTCTTCTCCTTATGAAGCTCTAGGGATGTTTGTGACCTGGCCATTTTCATTTCACCCAATGCTCGCACAAAACAACATGTTCCCTCTTTCGACTGCAACAGATGACAGAGTCCCCGTCTCGTTCCTTATTCCGTGCACAGTGTCTTTCAAGTGATCTCAAATCTCACGTGTTCATTTGAAATTAAGATTTCGTGTGTTCGAGAGAGATTTTGATTTCGAAAGCGCGGGAATGTTGATTTCATTTCCCAAACAGCGTTTTAATAAAAATCGAATTAAGAGTTTCCCGCGTCTATTCGCGAAGAGCGAAGTCACCGGATTCAGTTTCACATTCGTCGGAGAAACTTGTCATTGTGCCATCGCAGTCCACTTAAGTCGCTTATTTGCCTTAAACCGACGAATAACTTTCAACTACCTTTTGGCTCAGTGCATTCTTCAGAGTCTGAATCTAATGCCAAAAATCATTTAATAAATGACAATTAAATCGCGCCTTCGCATTTCAACTTTCTTTCTGCTCGAGCGCAAATGATTCTCTTTCATTCCCGCCAAAAGCAAACAACAGTTCTCGCGCTCAGCGAGATAGGAATCCGTTGTTATGTTGCGCCACCACCCCGTTCACCACAATGCAACGCATTAAGTCAACAACCAACCGACAGAAGGGGTTGCAATCTCTAACATCCCTCGCACTCCTACATCATCCCCGGATCCCAGTGTCGATACCCTGTCTCGAGCTGGTCGTCGCGAGCATTACTCGCTCCCGATCATCCCTCCCCCAGCAGAAATGCCATTCCTGTCTCTCTTTTGCGAAGCCTCCAGCGAAAGAGAGGGGGTCAGCCATTTCCTCGTGCTGGGCGATCCGCCAACAGCAAAAGAGAGCCGCGGTGTTGCCGTTTCATCGCCGCCGCCGCCACCATTCGTTTGTTCCGATTCCTTTTCCCATCTATCACTTTCTTCTGGGAGGCCCGGGAGCATACGCTGCTCAGAAGACCAGAAAATACTCGATCTTCACTTCTCCAACCTTAACCTCCCTCCCCCCACACACATCTTCTCCTCCTCCTCGAGACGTCTTCCTAACGCGAATAACTCTTGCGTAATCTATTGATTCTCGCGACGAAACAGCCAGCACGTGATGGAGACGTAAGTGGCGCGAGAGAAAGGACCGTCACTGTTTTGAAGAAAGACCCACTGCACGGAGACTTCGGCTCCACCGACACCAAAAAATGCAGTCATTTATCGGTTCTGGAACAGACGGTGGAGGGGAGTCGAGGGGAGAGGGGGGGAGGCTATCTCAACCCCACCGATCCCTCTGCCAACTCTGGCGAAAGGGATTGTTTCGTGGGCCGTAGTTGTGAATAGTTTCCTTCACCTCCCGCCTCCAGCTTAGCCGAGAATCGGTTCTTTGGAGAAAAGGATCCGGCAATAAACTCCCACAAAAAGGAATAAAGAAAAAGCGGAAGAGGTCCAGAGAGAAAGCATTACTGCGCGAGCGATCACATGACATGGCTGCAAACGATCAAGGGAGCAAACGTTTGCTGCGATATTTCATAATTATTGCTCCAGCTGTTTGAAGAAGTTTCCTTTGGTTTTCGGGATGGTTGGCTTCGTCCGCATTCCATTCCAACAAATCCCAGGGGAAGTTTCTTTGCGCGCGACACCCCCCCCCCCCCAACAACCTCATCGGACCGTAGTAGTAATTCTTCCCCAAAGTCATCGAAGGTCTTGTTAACGTTTTGTGGAAACATCAGGTTGCCAACAACAACAGAATAACAATAACTGGAGTACGCAATAGTTGCATGTTCATGGCACAGGCATGATCGCTCGCGCAGTTAATTGTTTCACTGTCAGGTTGGGAGGCGGGAAAAGGGGGGGAGGGGTGATTTCTCTTTTACGATTTTCCGGGGTGGAGGGATTGTCGAATTACATGAAGGGAGGGAAACAAAATGCCGTCTTTTTGCCGTATCCTTGAGTAGGAATTAAGAATGCTTGTGTTTTCTAAGGGAGGGTATTCCTCTTCGCCCCTCCCCCCCACCTCTCCACTTAACCAATTTCTCCCACTCGCCCCGTGGAGTTTCGTCAAAATGTTTTCTCTTTTCGGCTTTCGTTGTTTCGACCTCTTTGACATTTTGATCCGAATGGAAATAAAAAAATCCGTTGATGGAGAAAAGTGTCCGCGATGAATTGCACTCACTGAATTTGGTTGCCATCTTATGGAAAAGTAATATTTTAAAGGGATACTGATGGTGGAAGGGGTTATACTGTGGACCCTTCATAGAGCAAGATAACAGGAAACTTGATGCCTTTGATTCTAAATGTTTGCGCGGTATCTTGGGCATTAGGTGGTTTCACTTTGTAAGTAATCTTTGTAATGAAGAATGCGTGTGTTTTCTAAGGGAGGGTATTCCTCTTCGCCCCTCCCCCCCATCTCCTTAATGAGGTTAGGCAAAGGAGTCGGCAACCGCCTCTGAGCAGCAGCATCATGTGTAAGGAGACATTCGGTTGGTTTGGCCATGTTGGCCACATTCAGAGCTACAGATTGGAGAATTGAATTAGGAATATTTTATCTAAAGGCCTCAGGAAAAAAGGGGGACTTAAAATGCGATGGGTGAATAATGTCAGACTTTTGCTGGTGGGGGGGACAGTGTCAGCTAAAAATGCAAAACTCAAATTGTTAGGGTGCATTAAAAAGATTGGAAACATCTAAGGGGTAAAATAGTGATTAGATTAAGAAATGATATTTTACACCCAGTGGCGTAGCAACTAAGCAGACTCTGAGAGTGCGCAGTAGATCACAGGTCCATGACGCATCAGTAATCTGTAATTCAATGATTTATGAGATGTGTCGAAGCATCAACTGCGCAGTCTCATAGTCTTCCCAATTTCCACGTACGCTACTATACTGGTATGGAGAAAGATCGTTGCAGCGTTCAAACACTCATGACAGAGCATTGTATGGTGGCAACTTGTATCAAAAAAAAAAAAAAAAAAAAAAAAACGGGGAGGGGGGGGGGATAGGGTGCACTCGATCACGCAATCCAAATAAACTCTCCTGAGACCGATGCGAAGTGGGGGGGGGGGCTCATACGCTAGAACTGGTTCTGAAACCAGTTATGTAAGTAACAGCCACCATCGCCACCCGGGCAACTTTCACTTACTAAAGGGAAAGAAGAGGAAACAGACAGACAGAAGAGGGATGGGGGGGAAGGAGGTTAAGGGGAGGGAACCTATCAGCCAAGCGTTTATATCTACATTCACAGAGTCATTAACTTTTACCGTAGGAGCAGGAACAGCCAATGAAGAAACAAAAGCCAGAGGAGGGGTTGAGAGAGGGGGGGGCAGGATACAGGTTCCCGCGACGCCGAGCAGAAGTTGAATAGCCAGGGGGGTAGGGGTATGGTAATGACCTCTGACTGGCCATGACTCATACCGAGGACCAGGTTGGGGAGACGAAAGAGCCTACCACCATTCACACGCTCACAAGAGAACGAACTGAGTTCTACGAAAGGTGGCACTAGTGTCTCAGCCTCCTACTTGTTACATCTCAAAGTCTGTCTCTTGATTTCTCATCGTTTTCTTTTTCATTCGCCCCTTTCTCCCTCTGCATCCTCTTTGATTGGAAGGAGACAAAAACGCTAGCCCAAAGGGGAAAGCGATTTCATAATCCTGAAATTACCCAATTGTTTTATTTCAGTTTCGAAACAGGAGGCAACCGCCAATCCGATTCTCCGATTCGCAGTGACGAAGAAGTCAGAAAGAAAAAGAGGAGACGAGCGATACTTCCTCTACAAAGAAAAGGGCGGGAAGGCCAATGCTTCCCTTAGAAGGTTGAATGATTCCGAAAAATAATATTACTTACATTTCTAATAGCACAAAAAATAAGCCTATCGACATATAAGTCAATTTATTTGTCAAAACTCATTTGGTAAGTCATACTACACAACAGTTGCGGTTGCGGAGTTATTTTTCAAAATACAGTGGCGGAATAATCATTTGAAAAAAAACAGTGTCTCTTTTGGAATTTTTTCCGTCGGCACAGTCGGACTTGCTGACACGTAAGGAAACGAAAACTCAGGAGAGGACGTTGGAAGAAGGCGTCGTTAATCTTGTTCTCAGAGTTTGGGGGAGGAGTGGGTGCTTGTGACCTGGCACAAGTAGCTCATTAGAGGAGGTAGAGAGCGTCGATTAGGGATGATGTAATCCCCCGTGTAACGAAAAGGGATGAAAGGATTTGCTTTTAACGAACGATATTTTAAACCCAATAGAAACGATCTTCTTGAAATGATCTGGAAACAACGAGCATTACTTCCTGCGCTTGAACGATCCGGTGATCCGGACATCCGGTGAACGATGCCCGTCTCGCGACGAATGATCTCAGGTGACGAAGCCTCGATTTCGATGTCTGAACTCTCATCTCAAAAAGATGGAGGATGCAAACTTCGATCTCTAAGATCAAGCTTCCACTCCTCTCCTGTTTCATGAACTCATCCGATGATTCAGATTGCGAATCGTCTGTTTCCGGATCGGAAGAGCAGAGATTCTCCCTCGCTCCGTGTGTGACGTCATCTATCTAAAGTTGAAAACTGGAAAGCGTTGTTAGCGTCTCTCGATGATTTATTCTCATGTTCGGCACTTCTTCAATTTGAACAACCTTGCTTGACCATTCAGGCGATTCCTCTTCCTGAAACAGGGTTTTGTTCAAGCGATAGCGATCCAGACTCGTAACCTGATGTTCCCAGGTTCGAGTCTCCGCTGTGCCTGTGTTCTCTGGTCTAGATGAGAAAATAAACACAGACAAGACCAAAAAGATCAACAGCCATTGCATTGGATGGAAGATTAAGCCGTGGCTTTGTCTACAGGGAAGCAGTCCCACATCCTGTGCACGTCTCCTAACAGCTGTTCAATGGATCCCCCATCCCTACTGAACTCTGAACCCTAGGGATCCTTATGACCTGGCCTGGGTTTTAGCTCATTGTGTGCTAAAGGTGCCGACACCATCCATGGCAAAAGAAAGTTATGATTGTTTTTTGTGTGGGTTTATTAAAAGTTTGTCACTCTTTCGATAGTTCTTATTTCGAACAGAATAATTTCGTTTGTTATTTTTTTTTTCGAAGAATAATTGAAAAGTTTACAGCGCACCACAGAGAGAAGTAAACAAAATCCATCCGGTGACCCAGAGGTTAGCGTGCCTCGCTGCCGAGTAAAGGGACCTGGGTTCGAGTCTAAGATTCATCATAGGTATTTTTTGTATTTGTCTTTCTGCTGAGGTCTCGCAGAACTTCTTCATTATACTGACAGGCTTTTTCTACGACATTGCTTAAGATTACTGAAACAATTTTGATTCGTCTTTAGAGTGTGGATTCGTGGAATTATCTCCCAAGACAATGGAAAAGCCGTCCGTCGGATGGGACGTTAAGCCGTGGCCCCGTGTGCGGGAGAGCCATACCCTGTGCACGTTAAAGAACACGCTGGATGGCCTTGACGGGAGACTACCATCTGTCTCCCAACAGTTGTTCCAGTGGGTCCCCTACCCCAACCTTCTCTGAGCCTTCGGGGTCCATGTGACCTGGCCATTTAGCCCATGGTGTGCAAAAAAGTGCCGCTCAGAGGTAAAACAATCCAACCCAACAATGGAAAAGTTAAAGGGGAGGAGAGAAAATGTAATGGGTCATAAAAGAGATACCCCACAGAGAGAGATATTTCTATGCGCAATGGGGCTAAATGACCAAGACACAAGGACCCCGAGGATCGGAGAAGGTTGGGGAAAGAGGACCTACTGGAACAGCTGTTGGGAGACAGACCTCCCGTCAAGGCCATCACCGTGTTCTTTAACGTGCACATGGGGCCATGGCTTAACGCTCTATTTCACAGACTCCGGCCTTTCCCAGCCCATCTGTCCCTCCTTTCTGAGCAAGGGCAGGTTGGGAGTCAACAGAGATAAATCTCAACGCTGGTCCAGTGGGACTCGAACCTGAGAACTGCAGATCACGAGCCTGGCGTGCTACCGACAGGGCCATTCCCCATCCCCCAAAATTTTAGTGGAAGGTGGCTTATCGGAAAGTACTCTAAGGAAAGGTAAGTGAGTATATCCCCTCCCCTCCTTTGGGATAGCCCAGATGACCCCTGAAAATACCCGAAGTGGCTGTAGAGCCTCATCACAGCCTCCCATTCAGGAAAGTTCAGTTACGTAGCCTGTAAAGGTTCCTCTCTCGTCTGTCTTCGATTGTTCACATCGCGTGAAGAGATTCGCATACCTCTTCTTAACAATGCTCTCTGTCCAAGCAGAAGTTCACCAGGCATCATGCGATGGGTTGCGTACGATTGCATAACAGTGTCGAGACAATGTTCTCAATGACGACGATGATTTCTCAGTTAAAAGCTGACTTAACGTTCAGTCTAAACAGCTGTCGAGCTAGTGTTGCCACAATTGAGATGATAAGAAGGTTTTAATTAAAATAGGAGATTCTATGTGAAAACTTTGAAGTTTCACGCGATATTAGTTGACAGATATCCCTTAGTTATAGCTACTCATAATAATACTACTAATGATAACTGTTATTAGAGTTAATGATTCCAGTTAACAATCCCGAATCTAAAAAAATGAAAGGTTATAAGTTTCAGCATATTTTAACAAAGAAATTCTATCGCCAAATATTACACTATACGCTAGGTGACCAAATGAGGATGATAACTTCACTTTCTTAAAAAATATTTTAATGGAAAAATGAGACAAATAACGAATAAAAGATCTCGGGCTAATTTTATTTAAATATCCGTGCGGTATTTAAAAAGTCAAAGAAATTTAGATATTTAACAAAAGTAATGTCAGTCATAAGATTTTACCTCAAAATTTGATTAAAATTCAATAAATACTATTTCGAGCAGCTAATCAAAAATTAAGAAGAATTTTTTCAAAACGTAAAATATATCTATATTTTAGAAGTTTGTTTTACATTGCATTTATTTTTCTTTTATAACAAATAATGTTTAAAAATCGATAATTTGATATATCTTCAGTTTAGTTTTTTGTTTCCATTAGGAGTTCATTTCATCAGTTTATTGTGCTTTGAATTGGACTTTCCAATGATATTTTAATGGGGGGCTTGTGGGTTGCCTTTTGCACACCACGTATCTTCTTACCTTCCACTGAGGTGGTTTTTGCAAAACTCCACCTCTAATGCCTTCCTCCTCTTCGCCTCATATCGTGGATCGAAGAGACCGAAACAGAGTGTGAGACTTGAGATGTTTTTCGAATGCTCTCGTTACGAAGAAGAAAACCCACCCGTGAATGCAGGACAGCTGTGCCCCTCCCCCCCCCCCCGACTTCTTTACACTCAGTTCGATGACCTTGATGATGGGAGGCTCCCATTAACACTAGGGGTTAGAAATTTACTAAACCCCCTCCCTCACCTTCCCGCCGTAGTGGGCGAAACCCCACCATGGTGATCAACTAATTGCATCCGATATTTTCATTCTAGTCTTTCATCTGCACAGCCTTAAATATCGACTTCTCCTCCCCCCCCCCCTCTGAAATTGGGACACCCTCCATATTCATCGAAAGATATTTTGGATGATCATAGTTAGGATGCTTTTGGCTGGGCTCCTCCTCCTCCTCTTTCAAATCTGCCATTGCACCTAGAGCGATAAATTTCCTTTCCGCTAACCGAGCTCTAACCTCAATGAGAAAAGAGGCACCGATGAGTTTGGAAAAAGGCTGCCTTACGCGGGATCTCTCAGCCATTGGGGGGTCTTCGTAATCTGGTCGTTTAACCAATTGTAGGCAAAAAAAAAAAATGCCATTCAGAGATAAAATAAGCAGTTTAACATTCATTTGACTGCTGCGAAAGAAGTTGAGAAAAAAAATGCCACTTATGCGTGAAGCCAGTGAGGCGATTCAGGCGCAACTTTTAACTCGAAATAAACAAAATGTGTCAATTTATCGTTCGGTTTCTGTGACCTTTGAGATTTCGCGGTTGAGCGGCGAAGCAATCGGATCGCGACTTCAAAGGAACAGAAAAACGTAATGCATTTCGTCTCCCTATTGGGTCTCGTGAACTACCCCCCCAACACACATCTATGCGCTGCGAATGCCACCGACATTCAACCCCCCCACACACACTTTCCTAACTGGAGGAGATTGTGGAGCGAGGGAATGAGGAGGAGGATCCCGTGCTTCAGAGAGACTAGATGTAATTTAATTGCTGGCAACAAGAGCTCGCTCGTCAAAGGCAGAGAGAGCGTACACGTGCGCACGAGGGACAGCCTCTTCCTCTGTTCTAAGTGAAGCCAAAAAAATAAAGTTGATTCCGATGTTTAAGCGATTAAAGATTAGAGGAGATTTACACGCAATAAATTATCGCCCACATCCAATGCAATCCTTCCCCCCCTCCCCCCAGTTTCACTTTCGAACTTCTTTTATTCCCCTCCAAATTATGAAGGTTGAATTTTATGAATTGGCGCCACTTTTCACGAGTGTGACGAGAGAGAAAAGTTTTCAATTGATCGTTCTTTAGAAAGAAATGAAGTAAATGCATTCTTCATATTTAGGCGAAAATAAAAAAGAGGGATTTGCTTCTTTTTAATTCCTACCAACTGGAAGAGACCTCCTAAGACCAAGTCCTCCTCTGTCCGATTAAACCGTCAACCACAAAGATCTAAATCACCTAAGACTCGAAAATTCGCCTCCGTCATTCCTAGCTTGAAAACTCTCGGCTTACCCATGATCCTACTCTTACACGTAGAATATCAGGGCTTGTACTCGAAAAGTTGTCGCGGAAGAGGAGAGAGAATATCCCTCCCCCTCCCCCAACTCTCCAGGCGGCATCATCCCTATAAATCATTCTAAAGGATACACATCCACGTTCAACAACATTTATAATCCTCAAACAATTTGGGATTAAGTAGATCTAATCAGACTGAGAAATTTTGCCTTCCACAAATGTGTTGCATTTGCCAGACTGTCTTTTTCATATTGTCTGTTGCATCCTGGGTCTCCACTTTTTCTTCTTCATAACTCCATTCACTAATCTGTAATCAAAATACGGGAAACATGGCCCAACCAATGCTGAGCCAGGATGGCTCAGTCGGTAGCGCGCCAGGCTCGTAATCTGTAGTTCCTAGGTTCGAGTCCCAGTTGGGTCAGCGTTGAGATTTATCTCCGCAGAATTCCCCGCCCTGCCCACGGTCAGTACGGGACACCGATGGCCTTGGAAATGCCGCCGTCCGTCGGATGGGACGTTAAGCCGTGGCTTCGTGTGCCGGAGAGCCACATCATGTGCACGTTAAAGAACTCACTGGATGGCCTTGACGGGAGGCTACCATCTGTCTCCCAACAGCTGTTCCAGTGGGTCCCCTACCCCAACCTTCTCTGAGCCCTCGGGATCTTTATGATCTGGCCATTTAGCCCGTTGTGCACAAAAAACTGCCGCTCAGAGGTAAGACATCCCAAGCAAAACCAATGCAGTCTCTCCCTGAATACGAGGCTGCACATATCCAGAAAATATTTAAAGGGGAGGAGGGTTAACAAATTTGGACGGAGGGCCAAAGATGAAATAAAAGGCACCTTGAAGAGGAAAAATTCAGTAAAATTTCAAAATTAACGCAAAAATTACATGTAACAGAATAATAAATGGGTTAAAAACAACTCAATATGCACAAAAAATTCGTTTCTTAAATTCTAATTTTCGAAAATTTTACATCGACTTACGACTTTTTGTGGCGATTTAGAGGGGGGGGGGGGGTAAGGATCCTTCTCTGCCGGTGGATGACCCCTTTGTCTACCCTCGTAATGCCCACGTGTGTAGTTCATTAACTGAACCTCTGTCCATTCGATCTGGGCAGCTTTCAAGTGGCCCCCCACCTCTCAAGGTGCGGAAGAACTATTTCGGATTGCGAGAGAAGTGATCCATTTTGTTTTGTCACTCAACTTCTTTCAAGCTATTGTTGTCTCGCAAGCGATCACCAAGACACAACAATAGCCGATAATGCATTGAATTCTTATTTTTTTTTTAAAAAATGGTTATTCGACCCAAAAGTTGTCTGACAATGCATTGAATTCTTATTTTTTTTTAAAAAAATGGTTATTCGACCCAAAAGTTGTCTGACAATGCATTGAGACGATTTCCAAAATCTCTCCGAGTTTAAACGGTCCTAAATTAGACAACGTCCGTCTGTTCGCCCACAATGCCCTTTTCCTTTCGACTGAACATGGGGATGGAGAAAAGGGTCGAATGGAGCGCGCGCAGCACTAGAGAGAGAGCACGCTGCAGTGCACGCACAGCGGCGGAAAAGTGTGTCACCTATCTCGAGACGGTGTTGCGTCACCGAAGTTGAAATGAAAGAGATTGCCATTCATATTCTCCGAAGGCAATGATTCAACTGTAACGCGCATGAGCACTTTCTATCGTAAGCCTCGATTGTGCTCAGAGCACGAGGAACATAAATAAAATTGCAAAAAGAGAAATCTGCAGAATCTGAAAATTATTTCTTATGTGCGGGGGAGTCACGATAGGTGTACAAATTATTACTGGGCAATTCTGAAATATTTGAAAGAGACGAAATGGATGGACTCCTACTTATTATACCGAATCCTCAAGGAGGTCCAATCAGAGTGTGTGATTAAGTCTTCGAAACATTGACCCTGATAAAAGAGGCTCTGCGTTTGTTTAACTCTGCCCATTCAATTCATTTGAGGTCTTTCCCTTGAGTCACGTGGCGTGCTACCGATCTGCTCGTCATCTCCATCACATGATGTGCCTGGCGCTCGCCCTGCCCTCGGTCACTAGGTGATACTGATAACGTCAGTCCGTCGGATGGGACGTTAAGCCGTGGCCCCGTGTGTGCGGAGACCCATACCCTGCGCATGTTAAAAGAACACGCTGGATGGCCTACACCGTAGGCTAACAATCCCAACAGCTGTCACAGTGAATCCCCTCCCCCAACATTCTCGGAGTCCTCGGGGTTCTTGTGACCTGGCCATTTAGACCACTGTGTGCAAAAAAAGTGCCGCTCATAGGTAAAGCAACCGACCTCTTTAGGCACCACCCTGCCCTGTTCATAAAACCTGAACTTCTTCTGCATGAAGGCAGCATGGCCAATACCAACGCAGTCTCTCTTTTAAAGAAGATGAACTGAAAGATGAGCGATGACTCGGTCTAATAATCATCATTACATGATTAAATCACCCGATGCACAAGATATTCTGTATAAGCATCTAAAATCAAAAGCGTCAAGTTCCCTCTTATCTTGCTTACAAAGAACAGTCCGAGTTCTACTACCATTAGAAACGACCAAGTGGGGCGGGGGTGGCTCAGTCGGTAGCGCGCCAGGCTCGTAATCTGTAGTTCCCAGGTTCGAGTCCCAGCTGGGTCAGCGTTGAGATTTATCTCCGCAAAATTCCCCGCCCTGCCCACGGTCAGTAGGGGACACCGATGGGCTTGGAAAGGCCGCCGTCCGTCGGATGGGACGTTAAGCCGTGGCCCCGTGTGCGGGAGAGCCATACCTTGTGCACGTTAAAGAACACGCTGGATGGCCTTGACGGGAGGCTACCATCTGTCTCCCAACAGCTGTTCCAATGGGTCCCCTCCCCCAACCTTCTTTGAGCCTTCGGGGTCCATGTGACCTGGCCATTTAGCCCATGGTGTGCAAAAAAGTGCCGCTCAGAGGAAAAACAACCCAACCCAACCCAACGACCAAGTTCTTCTAATAATTTCTCCAAATGCGCCCGGCTTGAAAAGTAACGATCTCTGACGAAATTTCTTCTTGGGCGACGTCACGAGTCGATCTCTCCGTATCTGTAATCTATTCAGTTCACGTGGTCGTCTCTACGAGACAGGTGCACGTAGCCCGTGAGATGGTGCCACGTCACTTGCCTCGCGCCGCCAACAGAAGTCAATGGGGATGACCCGCGACGGTGACGTCACACCGCCCAGGTGTGTTCCTCTAGATACTGCTTTTGGAGGTTATCCCCTCCCCCCTCTCCATCTCCATCACTGAGAGGAACCGGTTCTTCGTCTGCTTCTGATCGGGAGGTTTCATTTTGCTTCTGCTGCTCCTTCTCCCTCCCCTTGCCCTCTTTCGCCGTCTTCCCACCGCTCGGAAACAAGCTGCTTCAGGGACCGTCTCCAATCGGAGAGAAGAGGTCGTTTGCCATCAGATGTTCCAGAGATAATTAATTCGGATCTTTAATCCATTTCAATCTTCTGTTCGCTGTTCATTTACCTACTTTATTAGAACACAGTCAGCTGAGGAGACTATGAGACTGCGCAGTTGACGCTTCGAGCGTGATCACAGGTTGATTAAAAGATTATTGATCTATGAGAGCTGTCGAGGCCCCCACTGCGCAGTCTCAGAGCCTCCCAATTGCCACTCAATGTATGTCATTGGAACACAGCCTTTTCTCAGTTCGGCTTCAGATGCTGGATTGGAAGGGTTCATTTTCGTTCATTTGTCGTATTGTTCCCCGTGTGATTTAATTTTTATCATTCTTCCTTTCCTAATCATTCTATTGTCAGAATGGTATTGGCTTGCGGGAAATAGGTCTAGGGTTCGAATCCTGGGTAAGGAATGAATAAATGATTCTTTCTTCTGATATAAAATATGCGCGTTAATTTTTGATCATTACAATACAGACTGAAAATAATGATTTAAAAAATTCTATTACTTACGTATTTGCTGTTATGCTGCTTTAATTTCTGAATTTAACCTCTGCACACTCTGCTTAATACTTTTATTTTTCTAGAATTAAAAGGCCATTTTCAGTCCAATTACTTTTTTATTTCTGTAAGTGGGCAGAGTAAGCAAACGAATAATCAATCGAAAGATGCTTTTAGTTTGAGCTAATTAGCTCTGGTGGCTTTCCTTTGAGGCATTACAGAAGAAACTGAAATAAAATTTATCGAGGAATACAACAGATTCGGATCCCTAAAATGAATTCAGTTGAAATTTGTGCATAATACAGCAAAAGAAAAAAAATTGCTTTTTTCACTGAGTAAATAAAAAAAGTAAGAAAACACGACGTTAAATAGAAGAAAGAATAGTTTTTGAAGAACAGATTAAACCTTTTCTAAATCCTCCCGGAGTATATTAAACAGAGTCAGTCGCTTGTCCTTGATGCTGTCGAAGGTTTCATCGTTGTGGAAACTTACACCTTGCAGAGTGTGGGAGGGGGAAGGAAGTGGAATGGGTGGGAGGTGGAACAGCCTCGACACCTGTTCACATCGACTGGCAATAAATAAGCAAAGGCAGTATGCCCACAGCGCGAGCTTTGCCAGCAGAACAGCAAATCAGGTGATGGTCGTATGTTAAATGGGTGAGGGGGGGGAGAGTAATAGACTCCCCTGTGAAGGACAGAGGAAATCATTTAGCAGTGCTCGTGAGCACGAGATGCTGCTGCCACTACCAAAAGTTTTTTAGTGAGAAAAGAAATTAAAAAAAAATTCGCTGAATATTATTTGAAGAATGATTTTTTTTTTCATGTACTTTTTTTTCATTTGGTTAGATTTGGAGTAATAAATTCTGATCTGCTCCGATAATTATTTTTTTCGACGCTTTTATAGAAAGACATCATCATCATCATCATCATCATCATCATCATCATCATCATCATCATCATCATCAAGCAGCCATGGGCTACGGAGGTCCAACCAGACCGCGCAGTTTAATTCTCCAAGCATATCTGTCCTGAGCTACATCTGCTGCATCCGGCCACTGTACACCAATTCTAACAAGGTCCTGTTTGACATTGTCTGCCCACCGCATCCTAGGTCTCCCCCTCCTTCTGAGGCCTCTAGGCACACTGTTCATAACCCTATTCGCCAATCTATAATTATCCATACGGGCAACATGGCCAAACCAGCGGAGTCTCTCTCTGCACAATATGCTGCTTAAAGGAGGTTGCAGACTCCTTTGCCTAACCTCATCGTTAGTTACAAAGTTAAACCACCTAATACCCAAGATACTGCGTAAGCATCTAGAATCAAAAGCATCTAGTTTCCTGTTATCTTGCTTACACAACGTCCAAGTTTCACTACCATAACTAACCCTAGAAAGAACCAAACTATTATACAGTCTAATTTTAGTCTTTAGGTGTATACGCCTATTTCTCCACAATCTCCATAGATTCTTAAAAGTCCCGGCAGCAATATCTATTCGTCTGTTAATCTCATGCCGCACATCACCAGTATCAGTTACGCAGCTCCCAAGGTAATTAAACTGTGACACCTGCTCAAGACTGCAACCATTCAGATTAACTGAATCACAACCTGCCTGACCAATTTTCATCACTTTAGTTTTCTCTCTGTTTATAACCAAACCTACTGTACTACCAGTCTCATCAACAGTTCGAATGAAAGAGTTCATCTCATCAACATCATTTGCCAAAAGGGCTAAATCATCAGCATAATCTAAATCAGAAATTTTCGTATCTCCAGCCCATTTAAGGCCAAAAGCTTTCCCTTGAAGTGAATTTCGCATAACATAATCAACAACCAAACTAAAGAGAAAAGGAGACAAAATGCACCCTTGTCGAACACCAGAAGTAATGCTAAACCAATTGCTACAAGACTTACCAACTCTCACACATGACTCAGTGTTATTATAGAGAGCTTTCATTATGTTAACTAACTTGTCTGGTATACCATATGATCTCACAATCAACCACAAATTATGACGATCAACAGAGTCGAAAGCCTTTTTGAAATCAACAAAGCTAGCAACCAAAGGTTTCTGAAACTCTAAACATTTCTCAAGAATCTGCCTAAGTGAAAATATCTGATCCACACATCCCCTACCACTTCTGAATCCACATTGCTCATCACGCAATTGCCTGTCAACCAGATTCTTAATTCTATTAAGCACAATCATGGAAAGAACTTTACCTGGAACGGAGAGTAGGCTGATACCCCTATAGTTATCACAAGAACTGCGATCACCTTTTTTGAAAATAGGGATAATAATAGCTCTGGTAAAATCTTTAGGAACCATGCCTTTATCATAAAAGTTATTCAAAATTTCAGTCATCCAAATGGTAACCGAAACATTCCCAGCTCTAAGCATTTCCGTAGTAATTTCATCCACCCCTGGGGATTTATGAAGTTTAAGTTTAGAAATAGCCAAACTAACTTCAGATTGTGTTATAGGGCCAACATTAAAGCCAACAATGCATCTATCATCATTGCAAACAATGGGAGTAGAACTAACCACATTGTTTAGAACATCACTGAAATGCTCAGCCCACCTAGCCATGACAGAATCCTCACCTTCTATAACCTTGCCGTGTTTATCCTTCAATCCCTGTATACCTGTTCGTTTTCTATCACACAAAACATTAACTATCTGGTATAGCTCTCTGCTGTTGTGCTGTCTAACTGCTTCCTCAGCTTTGTCAGCCAGGCCATCAAGCCAAAGATTCTTATCAGTAGCTAACTGATCCTTTACACGTTTATTAAGTTCTTTGTAATGCTTTCTATTAGGACTAGTAGGGTACTGATTAAGGACATTCCTGCAGTTCCTTCTTTCTGAAATAAGCTCAAGTGCCTTATCACTTAAATAATTCTGCCTCCTCTGCTCCTTTTTCCCTAAAAGAGTACTGTTAGTTTCCAAAAAAGCCTGTTTAAAATGGCCCCATTCTTCCTCAACTTCAGTATTAAGCAAACCATGACTGTCATAATGACTAAGTAACCTATCATGGTAAGCTTTAGCTATAACTGGGTCTTTCAGAGCTTCAGTATTAAAGGTAAATTTTTTAACCTAGCACAACACTTTTTAAGTTTAAGTTGCAAGACACTTTTAACAAGGTAATGGTCAGATCCAATTTCAGCTCCCCTATATGCCCTGGTATTTCTAACAGAACTAGCCCATTTGCTGTTAATTAATATATAATCAATCATATTCTTATGCAGCCCATCAGGTGAAACCCATGTGTATTTATGTATGTCGCGGTATTTGCAATATGTGTTAGTTATTCTGAAACCATTTAGTTTACTTACCTGTAGGAGACGTTGCCCATTGCCATTGCAGCTACCAATACCAAAAGGGCCTATTACTCCTCCCCAAAGGTGAGAGTCGGTACCAACTTTGGCATTGAAGTCACCAAGAACAAGGGTAATATCTCCTTTCTTGACAGAATTCAAAATATCCTGAAGTTGTCTGTAAAACCTATCCTTCTCATCCTCATCAGAATCCTCAGTGGGGGCATAACAGCAGATAACATTCAAGTTTTTAATGCTTGTCTGAAATTTTGCTGTAAGAAACCTTTCATTAATGCACTCATATCCTAGAAGAGCATCACTAGCATGTCTGCTGAGCAGCAGACCCACGCCTTTGTGATGCTTTCCATCCTCCCTCCCTGTAAAGAGAAATTTAAAGTTATTTTTAAGTATCTCACCTTTACCTGTCCATCTGGTCTCTTGCAAGCCTAGAATATCTAGGTTATAGCGCTGGAATTCCTGCATGAGGACATCAAGAGAATAATCTCTATGTAATGTCCTCACGTTCCACGTTCCTGCAGAGAGAAAATGATTAGTAGGATTTTTAAAGAAATTAGGTTTATTGAGATTGGTAGGGCCAACAATATCAAACAGCCCCCTGATCGCAGGCATGGGGCAAAGACCCGTTCCTCCTCCGCTAAAGGCTGAAGTCACCGATGCTGGTAGGAACTTCAGGCACCACCTTTTGAAGTGGACTTCTTCAAGAGCCACATGGCCTGCCTGAGACGCAGTACTCCAGTTTAGGCTTGACGATGCCCAACTAGCTAAGTAAGGTTCAGGTACCTGCGATGGCCTCTGATTAGGATTATCCACCAGCTGATATAAGGTATCCCATGCCTCTGTTCACTTAGAGCTGGAAACCCAGAAGCAAACAGAAAACACAGCGGCAGACTCTCCCTCAACAGAGGCCCACCAGTGCAGCAAGTCCAGGATCCATAATCAAGCTCAAATCCATAAACAAGTCCAGTCTAGTAGGTATAAATGGTCAGCACCAGGACCCTGTGAAGTTGACCACTCCTCAGCAGGGTTGAAAAAAAAGAAAAAAGTGGTCATAGATGACCAGATCAGTAGGCCATACTGAACTGGCAGCCCTCCCCTTCCGTTCCCTTCCAAAAGAGAATATCTCTTTTGAAAGGTACTAACGGCCTGCACCACGAGAAGGCGGGGTCGGACATTAGGTGCTAGACCTGGCCGGTTCTGTGCATCATCACTGGGGATTGGTACACAGCTCTCCTTCCAGTTTACGCCTAGCTACCATTTACAAGCGGAAAGACAACAGTGTTTGGTAAAAAAAAATCGATCCCTGCAGGCGGATCGAAGAACAGACAACTGAAAGAAGAAATTCCGTTTTAAAATAAATCAGCTCAAATTCTGTCGATTTCGTCGCCATTTTTTTTATAATTTCGCAACAGTTGCTTTCTAACGACGAATGAGTTTGCGTACCAATCAACTCGAAACAGTTCCTTTCCACTGCATCGAACGATATTCCTTCCCGTAATTCCGTTATTACTCAGTTATGCTCATTTATACCAATTCGGATCTCCCTTTCCCCGTGATAGTTTATTTGCCGACGCGTTAGCTAACAATTTTCTCCCTTTGTATGAAGCGACTCGGGCGCACGTGCAAATAATTCTCGGCCAAGCGAACTCTCTACCGACAGACATCAATTATTCCAGATGGAGCCACGTGCGGTGAGATTGACTCGGACCTGTTTCTGAAAACGGCAATAAAATTAAACTCCGTCCAATTCCTCCAACAGACAATTAACTCTTATCATTAACACTTCGATATCTGAGATGAGATTTAAAATTTCATTCGCCGAGCTCTTTTTATTTGATTTTTTTTCTCCGCTCTGGTTATCAGCGAACACATTTCTAGTCACGAGGCTTGAATAAACCGTTCCCTTCCCCCCCCCCCCTCCAACCCCGGAACATCTCAATCAATTATCACTCCGCCATTGGTGGCGATGCGACGCAGGCGATCTGCAAACCACCGTTTAATTAATTATTACCGCGTGACTTCCAATCGATGGCGGACATTAATAATAAAAGTGTCACGTGCTAAAAGAACGGGTTGGTTAATCTTGTGGAAGCGAAAAAGAAATTCCCTCCCCCTCATCCCCTCGCATCGCTCTTCTCTCTCGCCATCTTAAGTCTCCACCGAGACCTCTCTTTCGCTCCTCCCCACCCCCACCCCCCACCCCCTGCGAACAAAGCGATTAATTCCATAAAATGACATTGGTCCTGCTGCCGTCGTCCAATAGCATCGGAATGGAAGGCAATGATTCTGCCGCGAGCATCCATCAACAATTCTGTTGCGAAGAGGTTTGACGGGCAGAAGACGTCGCCCCCCCCCCCATCATCATCGAATCTGGTAGGTCGAAGGGGGGGGGGGAAGAAAGTGCGAAACACGAGAATGATTATGTCTTTTGGCAAGTCGAAATTTGCTTCTTTGATTTGGAAGTTTCTCACTTCAAAATTCTCGCAATTTTTTTCTTTGTTGATATTTAAAACAAAATAACCGAGATTTTTTTTTTATTTGAACAGGGGTGAGATTTCAGACAATGACAAATAAATGTTTTCCTCTTGCTTTGGCCGATAAAGATCGATTTAAAAGGGAGGAGAATGAGATTAAAAATGAAGACGAAATCGAAGATGGTTGTGTGTGTGTGTGGGGGGGGGGGGAAGTATGGATTGCTCTTCAACAAAAAACGTGAAACAATGTGCCTGGATATAATGAACGATGTAAAACGCTTTAAAAAATGGCAAAATGGATCTGTAAATCTAGAAAATCGCAAGATGATGATTTTTCCAGTAAAGGTTCAAGATGATGACTATCAATACGAGTTTCCGTCATCAACAATTCAAGGAAAATTGTCTAATAATTCTTTTGGCTACTGGGGTTCTTCGCAACAGTTAAACTCGAGTCAGTGAAAGAGTTGGTAGCCAACAGATACAGAGATCCCTTTATTAAATGACGTTCCTGTTCATGCATCAACATCAACACCGCCATTAAAATGAAACCTTCCATTTTTCGCCTCCGAACTGCACTGCCGCACCTCGCATAATCTTCCCTTTTGGAATAGAAGATCGCACAAAGCGGGGTCGAAAAAATGGGTAAACAAACGTAAATTTGTTTAACCGTTTTCAATTCTTCTTTTCCCCTTTGTAGAATGCAACAAAACGGTTTGCCCCCCCCCCCCATGTTGGATGACACTTTTCTTTTTGTAAAGTTCTCCCTCTGAGCAGAAACACTTTTGCACACAGAGGACTAAATGGCGAGGTCACAATGACCCATTGGACAGCTGTTAGGAGACAGATGGTAACCACGCGTCAAGGTCATTCAGAGTGTTCTTTAACCTTCTCTCCCGCTTATTAGGAGACGGCTTAACGTCCCATCCGACGGACGACGGCATTCCCTAGCCCATCGGTGGCGCCCTGTTTCTGACCGAGGGTGGAGAATATTCTCAACGTTGGAACATTTTCTCTAGGTTTGGTGGAAGGTTTGCATCTGTCTCATAACAGTTGCCCAGTGGTTCCCCTTCGCAGAACCTTCTCTGAGCCCTTGGGGCCTGCCGCTCAGAGGTTTGCATCTGTCTCCTAACAGTTGCCCTGTGGTTCCCCTTCGCAGAACCTTCTCTGAGCCCTTGGGGCCTGCCGCTCAGAGGTTCGCATCTGTCTCCTAACAGTTGCCCAGTGGTTCCCCTTCGCAGAACCTTCTCTGAGCCCTTGGGGCCTGCCGCTCAGAGGTTTGCATCTGTCTCCTAACAGTTACCCAGTTGTTCCCCTTCGCAGAACCTTCTCTGAGCCCTTGGGGCCTGCCGCTCAGAGGTTTGCATCTGTCTCCTAACAGTTGCCCAGTGGTTCCCCTTCGCAGAACCTTCTCTGAGCCCTTGGGGCCTGCCGCTCAGAGGTTTGCATCTGCCTCCTAACAGTTGCCCAGTGGTTCCCCTTCGCAGAGCCTTCTCTGAGCCCTTGGGGCCTGCCGCTCAGAGGTTTGCATCTGTCTCCTAACAGTTGCCCAGTGATTCCCCTTCGCAGAACCTTCTCTGAGCCCTTGGGGCCTGCCGCTCAGAGGTTCGCATCTGCCTCCTAACAGTTGCCCAGTGGTTCCCCTTCGCAGAACCTTCTCTGAGCCCTTGGGGCCTGCCGCTCAGAGGTTTGCATCTGTCTCCTAACAGTTGCCCAGTGATTCCCCTTCGCAGAACCTTCTCTGAGCCCTTGGGGCCTGCCGCTCAGAGGTTTGCATCTGTCTCCTAACAGTTGCCCAGTGGTTCCCCTTCGCAGAACCTTCTCTGAGCCCTTCCTGCCTCACAGGTGAAACAACCCAACTAGCAGTGCTTAGTAAAACTGATGTATAAACGAAAGATATGCGTGCCGCAATAATTGCTTTTGAAAACATTTGTTGATGATTTACTGATTGGCTGTTGGTTCCAACTCGAGCGATATCCATTTAAGATTTGTGTTTCATCTGGCGGATTTCTTTTTTGTAATTCAAAAGGATCTGTTGTATAAAGAATGATCGATTGGCTAAGAATGGGAATCGCTACACACGAGTTCGCAAACTACTGTGTAGCGATTGCCACCCTCCGTTTATGTCAGTTAAATCGGCCAGCAGAAGCAGTCCATACGTAATATGTGGACATCCCCTTCAGAGGAGTGTGACTCGCTCTGCCTGCAAAAGATTGAAGCGAGGAGCAGGTGACTGTTACGTCACAGGTCATCCGTCGTTCAAGGAACGGGAGATGCGGAGGGAGGGAGAAGCAAGTTAATGGAAATGACTCGTGGGGTGACAGAAGTTAAACACACAGAAGCCAAGTGACAAATCTTTATTTGTTTAGTGCTCACCTAATGGCTGCCGGTGAGGAAGGGATGGTGAGCATTCAGCGAGAAGAGAGCAAGGGAGAGAGAATTTTAATTCTTTGAAAAGTTGGGAGCTTAATAACAATAACTGACATTGTCAATGATTTCATATCCCCGCAACAATATCTTCTTCACTTCAGGTCATCGTTGATGGTGAGAGTTTTGATTATTAGAAAGTGGCATAAAGGGGTCGTAGCAGCTGCTCCTTCTCCTCACAACCGCTCTTCATATAGACAGACTTTTCTTTCGTCCAAAGAGGGGGAGGCACTGCCCCTCCCCAGATTTGGAGAAATCCTGAAGTTTTACATTTAGCCGTTAAAGTTTCTTCTTCATTAAGTAGTAGTAGTATCCTTTATTTCCATTTATATTAAATTATGATACAATATAAGTATTTACAAAAATTTTGGAAATGTACAACTCCACAAGAGTTCATAGACTCGCACGCGGAGTATAAGGTTAAAATAAAAACATATATAAACATTAGAAACAACATTTTAAGTATATTACCATATTAATATTTTCTGTCATGGTTACATCAATAACATAGTAACAGAATCAATAATAAACTATAAATACACCAATTTTTATTCAAAAATTTAACATCCCAAAGAGCAAACAAATAAAAAGAAAATTTTAGAATCAGAAATATAGGGGAAACACCCTCCAATCTAAAGAAATTTTTCTATATCATCTATATTAGAAATCCAATCTCTTAGTTTTCGAGAAAGCGTAAGAGAATTTATTTCATCCTTTATAGTTTCAGGTAAACTGTTAAATATTTTAGGCGCCAAAAATATATAATGTTTGTGCGTAATAGTTTTCTTCGGAAGTGGTACAATGAAATTAATATGTGCACTTGTTCTGGTATTCTGCATTACATTTTTAATGTCACTTTCTCTATGGTGCTTTTTTAAATATAAGATCACATTATAAACATACATTTTTCGTAGTGGTAAAATTTGAAGATCATTATAAAAATATTTAATACTATCATATTTTCTTTTTCTTAATACACATCTAATTACTTTATTTTGAATAGTAACTAAGGATTTAATATTACTCTAAAACATTCCTCCCCAAGATATTATTCCATAACTTAAATATGACTTAACCCAAGCATTATATATAAGCTTTAAAAAAGTAAGATTCATAAAATTTCTAATATAAAACAATTTTAAAATTATTGTATTAATTTTTTTATCAAATATTTAATATGTTCATTCCAATTTAATTGACTGTCTATATATACGCCCAAATATTTATAATATTCTACTCTTTCAATTGCTTCACATGCACACTGATGTCCTATATAGATTACAGAATGATAAAATAATTAATTTTTTAACTTATCGACTTTATTACGTTTTAAATTGAAATATAAATATTTCGTTTTATTAATATTCAATAACAATTTAATTTTTAAGAACCATTTTCTAATATTACCCAAGTCTTCATTTATTTCTTCAATTAAAATATTCTCTTTGTCAGCCGCATATATCAAAGCTGTATCATCAGCGAAAGTTATTATTTTTCCTTTAAGTCAAGATTACAAAGATCGTTTATAAAAACATTAAATAATATTGGCCCCAACACAGAACCCTGTGGAACTCCATATTTTAGTTCAATTCCCTTACTAAACAAGTTTACCATTTTTACTCTTTGAATTCTATTTTTCAAATATGTTTCCAACCATTTCAAAACATTTCCTCGAATTCCAGCCATTTCAAGTTTTTTTATCAGCAAATCATGCGAAACCGAGTCAAACGCTTTTCTGATGTCCAAAAATAGCACAACAGTTTTCAAATTATCATTTATAGATGTATACTGTGGAAGACAATTGTAATATAGCATCCTCAGTACTTACATTTTTTCTAAACCCATACTGATGATCAGAAAAAAATTTATTTCTATTCAAGAAATTTAAAATTCTAGTTTTAAGTAGCTTTTCGAAAATCTTTGAAAAAACCGAGAGCAAGGATATCGGTCTGTAATTTGCGATATCTAAATATTCACCTCCTTTATATATTGGGACAACGGTTGAATCTTTCAAAATCGAGGGAAAACATCCAGATGATAACGATAAGTTAAATAGGTAACATAATATATTTACAATATAACTTTTTATCTCTTTTAGTGTCTCCACAGATATCTGATCACTTCCAACTGCTTTTCCTAATTTAATGATGCAATAACTGCAAAAATCTCATTCTCTGATATATAATCAATAAAAATAGAATTTAGAGATGAAATCGATTTATGACTTTCATTATAAGCATAATCAGGAATTTCCTTTACAAGATTACCAACAATTTCTGTATAATAGGTATTAAATTTATCAATAAACAACGCAGGATTTTCATTCAAAAGAATTCAAAAGAATAAATAATATCATTTATTTTTATTTCTGAAGGGGACATTAAGTTCTTTTGCTGTTTACCAGACAAATCATTTATAATTTTCCAATATTGTTTAGTATCACCGTCGCTATCTAAAAATTTTGCAATGTAATACTTTGATTTTGCTTCTTTGATTAATTTTAATATTAAATTTCTGTATTTTCTAAAATAATTATTTAGGTGTGTATTAAATGGTTGATTTTTACTCAACTTATATCTTATTTTTTTCTTTTTAATCGAATTTAAAAGAGCATTTGTTATCCATGGTTTCAACCTCTTTTCTCTATTCTTTAAATATATAGTGTCTTTTGATAACTCTATCATATCCTGCAATTTCAATAAAAATAACCTGAATGAAGCATTTACATCATTTCCCATTTTAATTTCATTCCAGTCTTTACCTTTCAAAGATTCTTTTAACTTGTCCATATTTATCCTACGTATTGTATTTAATTTTTTCCGATTTCTGTTCAATTCTAACTGAAAATTTATTCCTATAAAATAATGATCGGTAATATTAAGTTTAATAATATAAGTAGTTAAATTATTTTGGACCGTACTTCTTACAAATACGTGGTCCAAACAAGTTTTTGCTTCCTCTCTAGTGATCTCTCCATGACACACATTAAAACCATTTGACTTAATCAGCTGTAAATGTAACATCATGTCACTGTTTTTTAATTGGTAATAAATAATTATTATTTGCATCATAAGAGTACACCTTCTCTTTCTCTGTCGCTTAAATACACTTTTATCTGCTCTAATATGCTGCAACGAAATTTGCCCCCCCCCCCCCGTTTCGTCCCTCCCGAAATGAACTGCCGAAGCCTACTATTATGGTGTTAAGGGAATGCAGAAGATTTACAAGTGCCAAAGTTTAGCGTTGAAATTTAAAAATGTGTACATGAGATATTGTCATAATATTTTATGTACACACTACTCTGGTAACATTTTATCTACGAAAAATAATGCTCGTTCATATTTCCTGTAGATAAGCTATTAACTTGCGGGTCATATGTCAAAAATCTCTCTGCGTCTATGAAATGTAAGATGGCAATGATTATGAATAAAAAATATATATATCTAAAAAAAGGGGAGCTGAAATTTCATTTTTACATTTGAATATGACTTAAACAGTGAATAAAAAGAATTTTTCTTTCTGACAGGAATTGTCCCAAGGTATCTGGAACCTTAACCACCCCTGAGAGTGCGCAGACGAAGGGAGACAAAGAGGTCGAAGAGAGGATCGACTGTGTGAAGGTCACCTCTCCAATGCAAGCAGTGAAGGTAAGTTTTTTTACTTTATTATCTTTACAATTATTTCACATAAATATTCCCCTATGGAGCCGAAGCCTATCAGTGGGAATGTAGATGGTTTTTAACAGATATCATTTAGATTATTTTAATATCATGGCATAAAATGAAGGAGGAAAAAATGAATTTATGGGGGGAAAAAAACCAATGAAACGATAAATGATTCCGAATAAAACATCACTTTTTCATCAGCCACTGAAATAATGTATCTTTAACATCACAAATTTTACTTCACAAAGTTAACGATTTCTCTAGGAAGTAATTTAAATTGGTAGGGAATTTGATATTCTTTGGAATATCTTCCGTAATTATTATAAAATTTTGGTTGTTTCAAAAAAAACCCTGCCTAGGTAAATTATTTCGTTTACTTCTTCTATTTTAGAACAATTGCATATTCCAGGCGATAAACCATCCAGCATAGTACAACTTATTCGATGCTTAGTAATTCTTCTATTAAATGTAGGTTGTTGAAAACCAATACACATAAATTTAGTTTTTTTCTCGTTTACACTCAGTTTGTTAAAAGCAAACCATTTAACTGCTTTATTAAAATCATTTTAATTCATTAAAATAATGCTCGTTCATATTTCCTGTAGATAAGCTATTAACTTGCGGGTCATATGTCAAAAATCTCTCTGCGTCTATGAAATGTAAGATGGCAATGATTATGAATAAAAAATATATATATCTAAAAAAAGGGGAGCTGAAATTTCATTTTTACATTTGAATATGACTTAAACAGTGAATAAAAAGAATTTTTCTTTCTGACAGGAATTGTCCCAAGGTATCTGGAACCTTAACCACCCCTGAGAGTGCGCAGACGAAGGGAGACAAAGAGGTCGAAGAGAGGATCGACTGTGTGAAGGTCACCTCTCCAATGCAAGCAGTGAAGGTAAGTTTTTTTACTTTATTATCTTTACAATTATTTCACATAAATATTCCCCTATGGAGCCGAAGCCTATCAGTGGGAATGTAGATGGTTTTTAACAGATATCATTTAGATTATTTTAATATCATGGCATAAAATGAAGGAGGAAAAAATGAATTTATGGGGGAAAAAAAACCAATGAAACGATAAATGATTCCGAATAAAACATCACTTTTTCATCAGCCACTGAAATAATGTATCTTTAACATCACAAATTTTACTTCACAAAGTTAACGATTTCTCTAGGAAGTAATTTAAATTGGTAGGGAATTTGATATTCTTTGGAATTTCGTCCGTAATTATTATAAAATTTTGGTTGTTTCAAAAAAAACCCTGCCTAGGTAAATTATTTCGTTTACTTCTTCTATTTTAGAACAATTGCATATTCCAGGCGATAAACCATCCAGCATAGTACAACTTATTCGATGCTTAGTAATTCTTCTATTAAATGTAGGTTGTTGAAAACCAATACACATAAATTTAGTTTTTTTCTCGTTTACACTCAGTTTGTTAAAAGCAAACCATTTAACTGCTTTATTAAAATCATTTTGTAAATTGCCAATAGCGTATTCTAAATCAGAGTGGAAGTTGATTAGCACTGTTTCATCCGCATACATATATAATTTCGTATTGAAATTAATATTAGCCAAATCATTTATGTATATTTGAAATATTGTCCTTGTGGAACTCCAAAAATGATTTGAAATTTATCACTATAAGTATCATTTATTTTCATTACTATTTCTCTATGTAATAAGTAGCTTTTAAACTGATTATTATGTGTTGTGTTTTGTGGATTTATTTGATGTACACCATTTTTGTGGCTGAATGAATGTTTCCTTCTAATATTCCTATATTCCTATATTTCCTTCTAATATTCCTATATTCCTCTATTTCCTTCTAATATTCCTATATTCCTATATTTCCTTCTAATATTCCAATATTCCCTCTAATACCAAGTAAATATAATTTCCATAGTAAGATGTCAATGTCAACAGAATCAAATGCTTTATTTAAGTTCAAGAACATTTTTTCCCAATATTTAAATTAAATTTTATATATTTCTAAGATCTTCCAAAGGGCTCTGCATTCTCATAGCTTTATGAAACCCAAATTGCTGACGCCATTTCCAAATATTTGTGATAAAATTATATTAGTGTCAACATAATAATGTAATGTTTTTTTGCGCAAAGATATCGGTAGGCAAGATTATTTTCAATTTTGTGAACCTCTCAAATGATCGAAGAATTCTCTGGAACATTTAATTTCGAAAAATTAAAAAGTGCATTAAGAGATATTTGTTTGTGGTAACTTTTATAATTTAAAAATGTTCACAATTTCATGCAAACACCCCTTTCAGGTTAGGGAACGGGGTTCATTTTTCATTCAGAAATCCAAGGGGCATTAAACCTCCTTATTTACAAACTTCGTTGCTATGAAATTTCCATATAATGAACTGATTCTTCGAAAATCACAAATTTTCTTATGAATCGACAGCTTTTTTCAAATAGTGGAATATTTCGACATTTGAGAATCTTTTGGCATTCTTTGTAATGAAATTTGGTATATTTTTAAAGTAATGATCTTTAGCAGTGGCAAATGAAAAGAAAAAAAAATTTTTTTGCTTGCTCATTGATGTGAAATGCAGTCATATCTCTTATTATAATCACAGCTTATTCGTCAGGAAGCAGACGAAAAGTGTAATTGAAAAAGTGGGGGGGGGGATGATTTTAAAATAACTGAAATTCCATTCTTCTGTTTTATACAGTTTCGCCACAAAAATCTGCCCCCCTTTTGGCCATATGTGCTTCTTATACGTAGATGCAGATGAATATGAGCACATTTGGGAATCGAAAATGGCAGTTAACGATTCCTCCCCCCCCCCTCCCGATAACGGAAATGATATCAGAAACCCTCTCCACCCCCCGCCCTTCTCGCGTAAAGTCGTTTCAAAGGCCTCCTGAATTGTAAAGTTCATACAATTCAGGAGGCCTTTGAAAGTAACGCACTCAAATCTTTTTCAATCGAATCGACCTCCTGAGCGAAATAGTAGAAAAACTGAAACGTTTTCTGGCGGGGTGATGAAAAGTAACATTCCAGTGGCAACGGATCTTCTTTGAATCGACCCCTGCGAAGAAGGAAAAGAAGAGGCAGACAGCCAGAGAGGCAAGAAACAAACATTTCGACTTGATTCTTTTCCATCCGGTGTTCTAACGAAATGCGCGAGCCGCAAGTCTAAGGCCTTTCCTGTATCTCGTGTACGGCGAGCCACCATTGCGCTATGTAAACAACCGGCGGCATCGACATCGACAAGGCGGCCTATTTATAAGCAGCGGCGGAAGATAGATCTTGGGAACAAAGACACCTGGTCACCTCCCTCGCTATCAGTGCTCTTTCGCTCCATCCTCCACGCGCTGTCGTGCAACAGTTCACACCCTCCCTCGGACGGACGGACGAACGGGCGGACCGAGACCGCTGCTCACGCCACACCAGCAGCAGCCCCAGTGACGTAAGGATCGATCGGAGCCATGCAACTCTGGGCGGTGCAAGAATGAGATGGACAGTGCGAGGGAACGCGCTGAACGAGGCAAACAAGTGCTAATCTATTATGTAAGTGCAGCAACAGGATCGAGGTCTATTTCTGGTCTAACAAACCGTCTGTTGTGTGTGTACAGCGGGGGGAGGGGGGGGGGCATCTCTCTATGTCCTTCAGGTGGATTGTTGTGTGTTCAGGCAATTGAGTCTATCCACCTCCTGTTGGATGGGGTGGTGTTGAGGCGTGGTATTGCCACCCTCATCACGCGCTGCGATCATGCAACGGATGGTTCGCAGGCAGAACGAATGGCCGTCATTATTGGAAGGAAGATTTTGGGCCACGTGGCGAAAGCCCCACAATAATCGGTGCAGGGATTTTGCGTCATTGGAGACATTATTGCGTCTGATAGGGAAGATCGAAGACGAACGAAACAACATTAAAGCGGAAGGATTAAGACCTGTTGGAAAGGGAAACTGCTTAACAACATCCTATTGTTGGACGGAATTGATCTGCTGTTATCGTCTGGATGGGGTGCAGCCCGGGACGTTCTTCCCCCCCCCTCCCCCCTCCCCCGAATCTTGTATCTTGCAAAAATGAATATTGATGAATAAAAATGGAATCGAAAATAATTGTTTTTCTATTCCCTTGATTTACCGTTATGGGTGAAAATCCTCCTGATGTAAAGATATTTTATGACAATATTTGTGTAGTTAACATGACAGGTTTGTGAATACTTCTATTCTTTTATTTTTTTTTCTTTTGTATTGTAGAAAAAACCCGCCGAAAATGTCAAAATAAGGCAGACAACTTCTGTTACATTTGCGGAGAGTTCACCTTTGTAAGACACAAGAAAAAAAAAATGCCCCCTATGATAAAGAGAGCATACGAGCATTACTTTGGATGTAAGACAGGAGATCAGGATAAGCAGTGGGCCCCTCACATATGTTGTGCAACTTGTTATGTGAAATTAATAAACCGGTGGAAGGGTAAAGGTGGCGCCATGTTATTTGCTCTACCCACGATATGGAGGGAACTAAAAGATCATTCCACAGATTGCTACCTCTGTATGACTAGTATCCAGGGCTTCATCAGCAGAAAATCGAAGAGACATATCGATTAACACAACTGATCTTCTGCAATACGACCAGTACCGCATTCTAAAACTATGCCAGTTCCACTAACTTCAAGTTAGGAAACAGAAGATGAAGAAAGTACTAGTGAAGAGAGTGAGGCACGTGAATCATCTCCAGAAAGAAGTGATCCTTCCTACGAGGCTACCATGGATTCAACACATTTTTAAACGTAAGTAGATCTGAACGCTTTGGTTCGTGACCTAGGGTTAAGTAAACAAACTGCTGAACTGTTGGGCTCTAGGTTGCAAGAATGGAATCTTCTCCAACCTAGTGCAACTTTATATAGAAATAGAGAACGGAATTTTGTTGCGTTCTTCTCACATGATGGCCGATTTACATTCGTAACGATATTTCCGGTTTGATGACAGCTTTAGGCTTTGTTCATGACCCACAAAATTGGAGGCTCTTTATAGATGCATCCAAAACTAGCTTGAAGGCAGTTTTACTACGTAATGGTAATTTAATGCTTTCTATTCCAGTTGCTATGCTAGTATGGCAAAAGAATCAAGGGAATTTTAGATATAATGCCCAAATCCATTAAATGTACGGATTTCAGTTGGAAAATACGTTGGGATTTAAAAATCATTGCCATGATATTGGGAATGCAACAAGGGAACACAAAATTTCCTTGTTTCCTTTGTGAATGGGACAGTCGTAACAGAGCATCCCATTACTTGAAGAAAACTTGGCCAATAGGTAATTGGAAAGTGGGAGCGAAACATTTACAGAAGCAGAGACTTATAGCTTATGAGGAGGTGATCCTTCCTCCCCTTCATTATAAAACTGGGACTTATGAAGCAATCTGTCAAGGCAGTCGATAAATATGGTAGAGGATTTGCCTACCTAACAACAAAATTCCCCCCGTCTTTCAGAAGCAAAGATGAAAGAGGGCGTGTCTGTTGGCCCTCAAATAAGAGTTGAAGAAAGATGTGAAATTTGACGAATCTCTAACAGAGAAACTTGCTTGGACATGTTTTAAGAAAGTTACAGACAATTTTCTTGAGAAAAAGAGGTCTAAAGATTATAAAGATATGATTTATATATAGATTATATATATAAACCAGATGCTCCATGCATATCGGGATTTAGGATGTAACATGTCTTTGAAAGTGCACTTCCTGCATTCACATCTGGACTGCTTTCCGGAAAGCTGCAGTGACGTCTCCGATGAACATGGTGAGAGGTTTCACAAAGATTATTTCGACAATTGAAAAGCGATATTAAGAGGGAAGTGGATGCCTACAATGGTAGCTGATTTCTGTTGGAATCTCAAAAGAGACACCACAGATAAACATAAAAGAAAAAAAATTATTTACTTTTGGTATTTTTGTTATTTAATTTTTCTGTGTTCAATTTATTTCTGCATATTATTCTTTATGAATCTGCAATCATTTTATGCTAAGGATCCCTTTTTTCCCCCTATTATTATTCATTGTAAATCTAGGAATAAAATAAAAATTGAAAATCGTCTGACTCGAAAACTATCCCTGATAGAAAACATCTGAGCACAGATCTGAAGTCTGCACTAAAAAACCTTTAAGAATCACACGACCCTTACTTAGAAAAAAGAATTTCTCTCTTGTATAACAGTGTTATTTAAATCGATTAAACATTCTCACTTTCATTAGGTGTTAGAATATTGAATGAATATTGGTGGAAATACAGATTTATGGATATACTCGGTGCATTACTTTCTTAAACATGCATTATAGAAATCCGTTAAATAAATGAAAATAAAAGCACAAAGGAAAATAAACAATAATAGTTTTCCCTATCTTGATACCTAGAGTCAGACCCCCCCCCCCCCCCCCCCCCCGTCGTTCATAGAATTGATTCAGAATTTTACTTGCAGTCTCATTTGTTTCCGGAAAACCATCTTTGATAGGTTCTAAATCCTCACTGCCAAAGAAATGTTTCCTTTTCATTCTTCCTCTATCCATTGCCAGCATATAATTTTAATTTTTTAGATGATACCCCATTAATAAATCAACAAATGATCAGTCTAGAAAGGTTTTGCTGATCATAATTTCGACTATTTTCTTGCTGTCGGAATAATTCACTTTCGCGAAGTGATATTGAAAATTGTTTTTTGAGAAAAGCGATCCTTTTTTTTTTCTAAAATTCTAATTTAAAATTTCCTGAAATCCACTAGAATTGTTTGTACTGAAATCCCCACGAGGTCGTTCCTCTCTTCACTCTAGTGGCGAGGGCATCCTCTTAAGCGAGATTTACAAAAAGGAATTTCCGAAAGTGTTAAGGATCAATGACAGGATTGTAAGAATCCTTGGCAGTCACGTGCAAAGCTATTCCTCAGTAGAGCCACACGTGCTTCTTCTTCTTCTTCTTCTTATACACCCTTATCTTCATACGTTGGTCCTATTTGTAAAGGGGGCCTCGACCCCCTTATCATCAGGATCACAAGATTTGGTTCTTCGGTGGAGGCAAAAGTTGTATGTGCAAATTTTGAAAGGAGATCGAGAATTCTGGAGGGCAGTGAATGTCTAAAAGTGATCCAGAGATGGTAATTAGACGCCGAGTTCGTGAGAGGAGAGAAATAAAATGGGGCAGAGTTATTAAAATGATAAATGTGGGTGTGTGGTGTTTAATATGTTGTAATGTAATCAAAATGTGTGTGAAAATATGAATTAGAAGCTACCGAGCTGAGCTAAGCGGGAGCTTCAGCTGGATCCAGCCAGAGACGTCTCAGCCAATGAGAGTAAAGGAATTTTGGTATTGGCTGAGTGCTGAATCCAATATGGATGCAATTTTGAGAGCGAGTATGATCGAAAGAGAAATGGAAGTGGCGAAATTTAGAAATGATTTTTAAGCAAGGGGCCAAAAGAAAAATTGATGGAAGAGTAGGAGATATTTAATGACAATTTGGAGATAGTCCCACACTGCGAAATAATCAAGTTGTGGGCTTTTCTCCAAAGCGGTTAGATATAGGTCCTGGTATTTGTCCGGGACCAGGCCAGTGGGCGAAAGGGTTTTTTTGAGTGGTTTTAGTGATGCTGGGATCTCCCATTCGGCGGAGGCTAATTTGGGATTCGCTAGATATTTTAAAAAATCTGTGATGTCTTCGAAAGTTTCGAAATATTCGGGGCCATCATGTTTTTCTGTTGGTGCAGGTGTTGTGTTTTGGTCAATGATAAAATTTTGGATATTGTCTATGAGGGACGACATGCAAGTGAAGTTAGTTGATTTTTTTTTTTGGGGGGGGGGTCCTCTTTAGGGGGTGAATCGGGGGGTGTAGTAGGGTTTTTCCGTTTTTGATGAGTTTTGTCCTCGTTATCAGATATCTGGGGTGCAGAAGGGAGCATGATTACGAGAGGTGTTTGGGATGTACTTACGTTAATGGAATTGTTAGCAGTGCCAGAGGATCTGTGACCGCCGGGACTGTTTCAGCTGGTAGGTCCATAGTTGGAGCAGGGGGGGATGCCGGAATTTTATTTCGATTCTGAAATGAAGCACAGTCCTTAATGAAGTGGCCTGAGGATTTGCACCATTTGCAGAGTAGAGTGATGCCAGGATAGAAGGCGGTGGCGGAGAAACTGTCAATTTGTAGGAAGTTGGGAATTGCTTTTTTCATTTCCATATGCACAATTCTTTTGCCCATTTGGATGAATTCCAGTCCCGGGTATCCGAGGTATTCATCTGTGACACCAGTGACAGTTCCAAATGGTTCAAGAGCTGAGGCAATGGACTTGTTAATGACGAAAAAAGGCAATTTGGAGGTGGAAACTTTCTTTAGTGGATATCCAGGTCGAGTGCAATCCACCGGGTGACCATTAAAAAAGTCGGAAGGAAGGGCTGCAAAAGCATCAGCACTTTTTTCGGTCGAGAATGGGATGATGGTGGTAGATTTATTTTTGCGCTGCGCGATGGAGATCGCAGACGGTTTCACATGTTCGCAATATGTAGTACTATAAACTCGTAGTTTAGTCCACGTGCGATCCGTCTCTACTGATTGGTCCTCGGTCAGGTTTTGATGGAGAAGATGCTTTTGTCTCTGATCAGTGGTAACGAGGATTCGGCTATTAATTGACACCGCGGTGCGTCGTCTGATAACAAGCAACCGATGACAATGACCTCAAGAAGACATCGTGCCACCGCAGGATGTTTTTGTTACCGGCACATTCTACATTGTTGACGCGACGGCTAGACGAGAGATTCCGGGCGTTAGTTGGAAAAAGAGGGAAATATTAGGGGGGGGGGGGACGTGCAAGTAATGAACAAAATAATTGAAAAGGAGAAATTGAAAGAAAACTAAATAAGCAAGAGGAAGGCAAAAAAAGGAAAAAAAAAAAGGTGGGAGAAGGATGGAAGTTGGGGGAAGGAGGGGGGGGGGGGTAGGAGATTTCATGTCATGTAACGAAGTTGTGTTTCCCGCATTCAAATTAATACGAACTTAGGGAATCCTCTGCCAGATGAAAATGGATTAAAGAGTCTCCGGGAAGCGGCAAGTAGGGGCAGTAATTAATTGGTTGGCTTGTCACTGTCACGGTGCGCGAGGGAAGACGCGTTGCCAAGGCAACCGGACACTCCGCCCCGTGCCGGCGAGATGGGAGAAACTGATTCAGTTCATCAGAGCAAGAAGCTGCCACGAGCTCCAAGCGGAGACTCTGCCTCTTTGGACACCACGTGATGAGGGGAGAGAGGAAGAAAGTTTGGACTTCTTTCTTCCTCTTGGTATTATGACAAATAGTTTCGCTTTAAATGACATGGAGGCAAGCCGAAATTAAATTGTTCTCTTGCATAATCCTGCTGCAACTTTTATTTCTTCGAAGATGAAAATTTCTTATTTATGAGGAAATGATGAGAGGGTCATGCCGGACAAAGATTCTTCTCTTTCTTTTTAAAATTTAAATTAATAATTTAATAATACATAATTTAGGTTTAATTTTTATTTTGTTGTTTCGTGGTGGAAAAGGAACTTTTTTTCCCATTCTGGAGAACTGTAATTCAGTGAACTTATTCAAGTATTTAAAGAGAAAATAAATTTAAATAAAATAAAAATATGGTGTAAGGCTAAAAAAGAAATAAAAAATAAAAAGCTCGAAGCTTTTTTTTTTTATCATCAAGTGACTAAATAATTAGATCCGCTGCACGAGATATCGGAATCCATGGCAACGCCCTTTTGCCATTTTGTCATCATCTCAGGAGAGGACTGCTTCGTCGTCTCGGGTCTTTTGGGGCACGAGCATATGGAGTTAAAGGGCGCCAAACAAGATCCTCTACGAGGTGAAAGGTCAAGGGCAATGTCCGTTTTAAAATGCAGAGAATTAGTTGGGGAGGGGGGGGGGGAGGTTGTTTCTCCAAACAAAACAAAAATTCCTAAGTTTAAAAAGGAAGGTACTTTTATTTTGTCTTTCACTTTACGAACTTTCTGTTTGATTTCTGGATCATTTTCTCTCTCTCCTCTTCTCTAGCCATTCCATTCATTGTGTGCGCCTTGGAAAAGAGGGAGGGGGGGGGGGCGAGGAAGTTCCGGGTGCATTGGGCGCGGAGAGAATCTTTGCGAAGAAGAAGAGGGGAGGGTGGAGGTGTAAATTTCAATTTCTAATTTTCATAGTAGGAGGGGGGGGAGGGATTGAAGTGCCATTTAACGATTCTCAGTGAAGATTCGAAATACCAAGAAAAAGATGCCAATGTATGAATGAAGATATCATTAAAGTGATTTTTCTATTCATTTGCAACGTAGAGTGAAGAATCGTCGAAGATTTGACACGATTTCTTATAGAAAGGAAATTACCTTGTTGAGATTGAAGTGCTCTCTCAGTTTTAGCGAAACAAACCCCCAAAGTATGTCTGCTCAGAAGAGCTGCCCAATATTCAGTTAACGCTTAATTATTTCTAAATAGGAGATGCTCAAGCGACATTTCGGAACCAGAATTTTCTGGGTTCTCCTGACCTCTGTCAAAAAGGAATCACCAAATGGGAATGGAAAATGATGCCGTCTGCCGGGGGGGGGGGGACAACAGTGACGCAATGTGTAGGTAAAAAAATCACTCTTTAAACTTTTAGCGGGAATCTACCATGTTCATGTAAGGGTAGTGTTTACCTCCCCCCACCCCCCAACCCTCTTCTGCAACATCTGTGACCTCTTTGGCTATTAAACCTATTAGGAGGGAACAAAAGGGTTCCCGTGAACGTTTCTCAGGTCAAATCTGTGATTGAAGAGAGAGATTGAGGAAAAACATCTTTTATTCTCAGGGATTCGAACCCGGGTACCCTTGCTCCTCGTCCAAAGGCATTCATCGCTAGAAATAATGTGAGAAGCAATCGGATGATTGCTGATGATTTAGCAGAAATATCACTAGGGTATATTATGAATACTTCTCCCGCTTGAGGATGCTAATGGAGACGAAAATTATCTTCAATTGCATCTTGATCATGACAATTTCACGTGCGTTGCAACATAAATGAGTGCGCAATAAATGAGTCGTTTATTTTCCACATTGTTGTCGATAATTAACGGATTTCATTGTAAGCGAGTGTTAGGAAATTTAGTTGCCAGACCTAAAAAAAAAGCTTTTCATAAATTTTAGTGCATGGTCGAAATGATTTGCAGGAAAGGACGATTGAAAGAACCCTGATTGTCACATCCAAATTTCATTTTATTAGTTACAGTAAAAATTATAAAAAAAGAAAAAGAATCTTAAATACTATAAAAGATAATTAGGTAGAGTAATATAAATTGCGACAACGAAATGTAAAATGAAACACATCGCATTTAATTTCGGTGGATATTTTTTCAGCTAATGTAATTAGTATTGTTAAAGAGAGGGAAATGCAAAAAAGGAAATCCATGAAATCTTTCTAAATATTATGATTAAGTGTTAATCTTCATTAGACACTCTTCTAAAGAGGTGAGGTGGTTTTAAACTTTTTATAAATGGCCAGGTCACAAGGACTCCGACGGTTCAGAGCAAAATAGGGTAAGGGAGCCACTGGAACAGCTGTCAGGTGACAGATGGTAGCCTCCCATGAAGGCCATCCAGCGTGTTCTTTAACGTGCACAAGGTATTAAGTGCAGATAAATATCCACACTGGAGTGGGGGGAACTTAAGCCTGGGAATGCAAATTAACCACCTGGAGCGCTACCAACTGAGCCAACATCCGCTTCCGTCTAGAGAGAAAAAGTGAGTTTGTGAGCACGTGACAGAGGGGGAGGGGGGGGGGGAATAGTATGAAATTACAACTCTTTCGAAGGAAAGCCGGGTGTATGTGTAGTGGATGCATCCTCCCTCCCCCTACTCTTCCGGTGCGGGGGTGGCTCAGTCGGTAGCGCGCCAGGCTCGTAATCTGCAGTTCGTAGGTTCGAGTCCCAGCTAGGTCAGCGTTGAGATTTATCTCCGCAAAATCCTCCGCCCTGCCCACGGTCAGTAGGGGACACCGATGGGCTTAACGCCACCGGACGTTAAGCCGTGGCCCAGTGTGTGGGAGAGCCATACTCTGTGCACGTTAAAGAACACGCTGGATGGCCTTGACGCGAGGCTACCATCTGTCTCCCAACAGATGTTCCAGTGGGTACCCTCCCCCAACCTTCTATGAGCCTTCGGGGTCCTTGTGACCTGGCCATTTATTCCATGGTGTGCAAAAAAGTGCCGCTCAGAGGTAAAACAACCAACCCAACCCCTACTCTTCCATTCCGATGTGAGCAAGTGATCCTCATGCGAGATTGAGGCAACGGGAATCAGACCAGTGGGTCATTTCAAGGGAAATTCTGTCGATGACGTCACATGGGAAGTCTTGACTCGTGATAGGAAGTCGATGGAGATTTTTAATGAAGTCTTGACACGTGATAGGAAGTCGATGGAGATTTTTAATGAAATAGATATTTGGGGGATGCGGAGGGGATCACAAAGATATCGTCTGAACTCTCAAATTCACGAGCTTTAAAACTCCTTTAATGTTCTAAAATAAAAAAAAACTATTTAAAAAAAAAGTGTCATTTCAGAGAACCATAGGGCGAAGTCGTTAGAAATTACTTTAAAACAAGCAAACGAAAGGTCTCCAAAGTGGGAAATATTCCACAAATATCGAAGTTTTTTTGCAGAGGATCGAACCCAGATCCCTTGTCACTGTTGTCGGCAAAGGAAACTTTTCCCCCCAATAATCTAAAAGTCCCTACCAAACACCCCAACTCATCCCCCCCCCCCCCCTCTCTCTCTCAGAGATTTGCGCGTCACGTGAAACCATCAGAGTCACTGTTGGGAAGAGTAAGGGGAGGATATGGATCCTGTGGCGATTCTCGAGCAAGGGATGCATCGCTTCTCCTCCCCCGCCTCCCCAATTCAATTGTGGTTAGTTATAACAATAGCCATCCAGTTTTGTTTTTTCATTTATTTTTTTTTGAAAGGGAGACATTTGCCATTTTTCGACATCCCCTAGCATCCTCAATGGAACGTAGACACGCAATCTGCATCCCTAACTAGTTGCCTAGGTGATTTGTGTCCGGTTTCTATTGGAAAATTTTCTACGTCGTTTGGTCTCTTCCTACCTTAACAGATGGGGGGGGGGAGGGATCTATGACGTGTCAGATGCGGACATCTGTGACTAACGATGAAGCCATTGCGGGAAGCCAACATCAGAGGGGGACGTCCGCAATTGTCATCCTCTCGCAGTCCTCAAAGGGTATCTCCATCTTCCCCATTAAGCATCGCTGGTGTCGCCTATTAGCCATCTGCCAGGCACTATGCACGGGCGCTCGAGAGATAGAAGCGACTAAAAGTGGGAAAGAGGAGGGGGAGGTGACGCCACCCACCCCGAGCTTTGTCTTCGTGACGTTGACACACGACTCTTGTAATGAGGGCAGAAACGTTCACCCACCTTCGCCTCGAACAATGCAACCCCCGTTAATGGGGCTCGGTGTAGTTAATAGACACGAGCGCCATTCCCATCCCTTGCTCCAGATGCCCATTCTCTGCTCCGGCGATGGAGACGACTGTCTCGTGCGCACACGTCATCGAGAGGTAAAAAGTCGGATGGATGCGGGCAAGGCACGACCGGGGAACCAACAAACTGTTGACTAGCATCGGTGGTGATTCTGATTTGGAGGGAGAGGAGAGTGGCCAGACACAACGGAGCCAACTCACCCCCCCCCCTCCACACACACACACACTCGCTCTCTCTCTCTCTCCCCCACCCTCTTATCTGCCATTTAGAGCCCCCAACAGAAAGCGAGCTGCTGCTGCACGAGATTCGACTGTAAGGATACGGGAGGAGCAACGGAAACATTTGTGAAACGCATCCCTTACTCCCTTCTCCCTCTTCATCACCAGGATGATGTAAAGGGGGGGGAAAGAAAGGGGGGAGTGATTAATCACAGCCACTTTGTAACTTGGAAATCGAAAAAGATGAATCTGTTCTTGCAAATGCAGTTCCTCATTCCCAGATATAAATTATTTATCGTCTGCTTTTATGTTTGTTTTTCATTTTCTCTTGGGCTGAAATGACGAGATTCTTCTGCCCATCATCGATGCTCCTGCGATTCATCATGTCTTAGGGCATCAAAGAAGGGAGGGGGGGGGAGACCACTTCCGGTGAGCGATCATTTAATGAATTGAGATGTGAGATGCCTCTGATGATGCCACGGAGAGGATCTATCTTCAACGATCTCTATAAAAAGATCGGCTGCATCTTGCAACAAAAGTTTAAAAAAAGTATCCCATGCGTCTGCTTAACAATGGGAAAAGGCGTTCAAAAACCCCTTTCAGAATATTTCGCATTTGAAATTGTAGTTCGGAAGAGATCCAGAAAAGGAAAAAAAAATCAAGGCTTATGTTGTTCGATATAATCTGGTGCAGATAGACAGTAGCAACTGGGGAGACTGGGGAGACTGAGCAGTTGACGCTTAGACACTTCGCAAAGATCAAATGTTGAGCGATGGCTCATTGACCTGTGATATTAATCGACAGCAGATTGATAAAGCATTAATAGCCATAAAAACACAAATTCCTTTTTTTAAAATGCAGAAGTACAGCCCCAGATATAAAAATATAAGCAGGTTTTTTGAGGTGCCAAAAATTTTCGCCTACAGGAATAAAGATTGAAAATATGATTAAAATAACACGAACTGTTCAATTATTGGTTTTAAGAACATTCATTTCACTGCTGATTTATCTAGTGTCTAGTTGTTTCTTGACGCTGTTATATTTTTCTCAGTGCAAAGCGACACTATTTTAATTTAGTGGAGTGCAGAGAATTATCTCCTCCTCAGAATCATCAGAGAAGATAATACGAAGGAAATGCTCCCACATAAGTGCATTACGTTTCCCATGTAGTGACCAGATATACTGAGACACTTGTCGCAACGTTCGATCAGTTTGTTGAAGCTCTGTCCTTAAAGCCACTTTGTGAGTTCCTCTTTCATCCTGCATCTGAGATGCTCCTTCACCATCACGAACAACTGAAGATCATAAAGTCTGCACTGTATTGTGGAAGGTGAAGAGTTTGCGAAGATCATCATTCACTTCAGTCGCTCGTTGCACTGACAGGACATCCGAGTCCTGGCGATGGACTTCTGTGTCCACATCAACTTTCGCTCTGACTTTCCACAGCAAGGGGGTGTGACAGTGGTGACTGCTGTCACTTAGGGAAACTATTTGGTACTATCTTGCGATGGTGGCACACAACGTTAGACGTTAGTTTGGCAGGGAACAAACTGGAAACACCTTGCTTCCTGATTTACTCTCGTATTAATTAATAAATTCTGCGATAATCCGTTAAATTAACTTTTTTTGAATCATCAACATTTTAAGTATGGTAAGTCTGTAAACAGTAGCTAGGCATACACTGGAAGGAGAACTGAATCCCAGTCCCCACTGATGATGCAGAGAACCGACCAGGCCTATCACTTAATGCCTGATCCCGCCTTCTCGTGGTGCTGTCCGTTCTTACCTTTCAAGGGAGATATTCTCCTCTGGAAGGGAACAGAATTGAGCATCCGAATGGGCAAAATGAATGACATGAGCGACTTTGAATGTGGCATGATAGTTGATGCTAGGTGTGTTGGTTGCAGCATCTCCCAAAACGCCGCCCTCCTGGGCTTTTCACGCAAAACCATGTCACGGGTTTCCCGAGAATGGTGGGAAAAGCAAAAAAAAAATAAAGTAAAAAACTATCAGTGATCGGCGATCCTGTGGATCATAGGGGTCAAAGGAGACTGGCGAGAAACGTGCATGCGAACAGACGCAGAATCACAGCAGAATTAAGCATTTGTATGCAAAAGGTAAAGGCTTGTAAATGGTAGCTAGGTGTAAACTGGAAGGAGAGCTGTGTACCAATCCCTAGTGATGATGCACAGAACCGGCCAGGTCTAGCACCTAATGTCCGACCCCACCTTCTCGTGGTGCAGGCCGTTAGTACTTTTCAAAAGAGATTCTCTTTTGGAAGGGAACGGAAGGGGAGGGCTGCCGGTTCAGTATGGCCTACTGATCTGGTCATCTATGGCCACTTTTTTTCTTTTTTTTCAACCCTGCTGAGGAGTGGTCAACTTCACAGGGTCCTGGTGCTGACCATTTATACCTACTAGACTGGACTTGTTTATGGATTTGAGCCTGATTATGGATCCTGGACTTGCTGCACTGGTGGGCCTCTGTTGAGGGAGAGTGCCGCTGTGTTTTCTGTTTGCTTCTGGGTTGCCAGCTCTAAGTGAACAGAGGCATGGGTTACCGTATATCAGCTAGTGGATAATCCTAATCAGAGGCCATCGCAGGTATCTGAACCTTACTTAGCTAGTTGGGCATCGTCAAGCCTAAACTGGAATAATGTGTCTCAGGCAAACCATATGGCTCTTGAAAAAGTCCACTTGAAAAGGTGGTGCCTGAAGTTCCTACCAGCATCGGTGACTTCAGCCTTTAGCGGAGGAGGAACAGGTCTTTGCACCATGCCTGCGATCAGGGAGCTGTTTGATATTGTTGGCCCTACCAATCTCAATAAACCTAATTTCTTTAAAAATCCTACTAATCATTTTCTCTCTGCAGGAACATGGAACGTGAGGACATTACATAGAGATTATTCTCTTGATGTCCTCATGCAGGAATTCCAGCGCTATAACCTAGATATTCTAGGCTTGCAAGAGACCAGATGGACAGGTAAAGGTGAGATACTTAAAAATAGCTTTAAATTTCTCTTTACAGGGAGGGAGGATGGAAAGCATCACCAAGACGTGGGTCTGCTGCTCAGCAGACATGCTAGTGATGCTCTTCTAGGATATGAGTGCATTAATGAAAGGTTTCTTACAGCAAAATTTCAGACAAGCATTAAAGACTAGAATATTATCAGCTGTTATGCCCCCACTGAGGATGCTGATGAGGATGAGAAGGATAGGTTTTACGGACAACTTCAGGCTATTTTGAATTCTGTCAAGAAAGGAGATATTACCCTTGTTCTTGGTGACTTCAATGCCAAAGTTGGTACCGACTCTCACCTTTGGGGAGGAGTAATAGGCCCTTTTGGTATTGGTAGCTGCAATGGCAATGGGCAACGTCTCCTACAGGTAAGTAAACTAAATGGTTTCAGAATAACTAACACATATTGCAAACACCGCGACATACATAAATACACATGGGTTTCACCTGATGGGCTGCATAAGAATATGATTGATTATATATTAATTAACAGCAAATGGGCTAGTTCTGTTAGAAATACCAGGGCATATAGGGGAGCTGAAATTGGATCTGACCATTATCTTGTTAAAATATCTTGCAACTTAAGCTTAAAAAGTGTTGTGCAAAGGTTAAAAATTTTACCTTTAATACTGAAGCTCTGAACGTTATAGCTAAAGCTTACCATGATTGGTTGCTTAGTCATTATGAGAGTCATGGTTTGCTTACTACTGAAGTTGAGGAAGAATGGGATCATTTTAAACAGGCTTTTTTGGACACTAACAGTACTCTTTTAGGAAAAAAGGAGCAGAGGAGACAGAATTATTTGAGTGATAAGGCACTTGAGCTTATTTAAGAAAGAATGAACTGCAGGAATGCCCTTAATCAATACCCTACTAGTCCTAATAGAAAGCATTACAGAGATCTTAATAAACTTGTAAAGGATCAGTTAGCTGCTGATAAGAATTTTTGGCTTGATGGTTTGGCTGACAAAGCCGAGGAAGCAGTTAGACAGCACAACAGCAGAGAGCTGTACCAGATAGTTAATGTTTTGTGTGGTAGAAAACGGACAGGCATACAAGGATTGAAGGATAAACAAGGTAAGGTTATAGAAGGGGAGGATTCTGTCATGGCTAGGTGGGCTGAGCATTTCAGTGATGTTCTAAACAATGCGGTTAGTTCTACTCCCATTGTTTGCAATGATGATAGATGCATTGGTGGCTTTAATGTTGGCCCTATAACACAATCTGAAGTTATTTTGGCTGTTTCTAAACTTAAACTTCATAAATCCCCAGGGGTAGATGAAATTACTACGGAAATGCTTAGAGCTGGGAATGTTTCGGTTACCACTTGGATGACTGAAATTCTGAATCTCTTTTATGATAAAGGCATGGTTCCTAAGGATTTTACCAGAGCTATTGTTATCCCTATTTTCAAAAAAGGTGATCGCAGTTCTTGTGATAACTATAGGGGTATCAGCCTACTCTCTGTTCCAGGTAAAGGTCTTTCCATGATTGTGCTTAATAGAATTAAGAATCTGGTTGACAGGCAATTGCGTGATGAGCAATGTGGATTCAGAAATGGTAGGGGATGTGTGGATCAGATATTTTCACTTAGGCAGATTCTTGAGAAATGTTTAGAGTTTCAGAAACCTTTGGTTGCTAGCTTTGTTGATTTCAAAAAGGCTTTCGACTCTGTTGATCGTCATAATTTGTGGTTGATTGTAAGATCATATGGTATACCAGACAAGTTAGTTAACATAATGAAAGCTCTCTATAATAACACTGAGTCATGTGTGAGAGTTGGTAAGTCTTGTAGCAATTGGTTTAGCATTACGTCTGGTGTTCGACAAGGGTGCATTTTGTCTCCTTTTCTCTTTAGTTTGGTTGTTGATTATGTTATGCGAAATTCACTTCAAGGGAAAGATTTTGGCCTTAAATGGGCTGGAGATACAAAAATTTCTGATTTAGATTATGCTGATGATTTAGCCCTTTTGGCAAATGATGTTGATGAGATGAACTCTTTCATTCGAGCTGTTGATGAGACTGGTAGTAGAGTAGGTTTGGTTATAAACAGAGAGAAAACTAAAGTGATGAAAATTGGTCAGGCAGGCTGTGATTCAGTTAATCTGAATGGTTGCAGTCTTGAGCTGGTGTCACAGTTTAATTATCTTGGGAGCTATGTAACAGATACTGGTGATGTGCGGCATGAGATTAACAGACGAATAGGGATTGCTGCCAGGACTTTTAAGAATCTATGGAGAGTGTGGAGAAATAGGCGTATACACCTAAAGACTAAAATTAGACTGTATAATAGTTTGGTTCTTTCTAGGGTTAGTTATGGTAGTGAAACGTGGACACTTTGTAAACAAGATAACAGGAAACTAGATGCTTTTGATTCTAGATGCTTACGCAGTATCTTGGGCATTAGGTGGTTCAACTTTGTAACTAATGATGAGGTTAGGCAAAGGAGTTGGCAACCTCCTTTAAGCAGCATATTGTGCAGAGAGAGACTTCGTTGGTTTGGCCATGTTACCCGTATGAGTAATTATAGATTGGCGAATAGGGTTATGAGCAGTGTGCCTAGAGGCCTCAGAAGGAGGGGGAGACCTAGGATGCGGTGGGCAGACAATGTCAAACAGGACCTTGTTAATATTGGTGTACAGTGGCCGGATGCAGCAGATGTAGCTCAGGACAGATATGCTTGGAGAATTAAACTGTACAGTCTGGTTGGACCTCCGTAGCCCATTGCTGCTTGAGGAGGAGGATTATGATGATGATGATGATGATGCAGAAGGTCATATCCGAAGCACCATGTGTCGGGCCTTCTCGTGAATGGGCTACAACAGCCACCGACCTCGTCTCGAGTGCCGATGTTTTTAGCAGAGAGCATGAAATCTCGATTGGGCACAGCAACAACAACACTCGACTGTTGAGGAAAGGGAAAAGGATGAATCGAGGTTCCTTTTGCATCATGCTGATGGATCAGAATTTTGCACAGGCAACATGAGGCCACGGAGCCATCATGTCTGGTGTCAACAGTACAGGCAGGTGGCAGCTGTGTGGGGAATATTCTCCTGACCCACTTAGACCCCCTAATACCCACAAAAGGACATCTGAACGCCACCGCATATTTGAAAATCATTGCTGACCAAGTTCATTCCTTCATGACCACACTCAGATGGATGCATACAGCATGATAATGCACTTGCTCACAAGGCACGTAACCGAATGGTTCCAGGAACATGTCGATGAGTTTTCCATGCTCCATTGTGCTGCACAGTCATACATTCAGCATGATAATGCACTTGCTCACAAGGCACGTAACCGAATGGTTCCAGGAACATGTCGACGAGTTTTCCATGCTCCATTGGGCTGCACAGTCATACATTCAGCATGATAATGCACTTGCTCACAAGGCACATAACCGAATGGTTCCAGGAACATGTCGATGAGTTTTCCATGCTCCATTGGGCTGCACAGTCATACATTCATCATGATAATGCACTTGCTCACAAGGCACGTAACCGAATGGTTCCAGGAACATGTCGATGAGTTTTCCATGCTCCATTGGGCTGCACCGTCATATATTCAGCATGATAATGCACTTGCAAACAAGGCACGTAACCGAATGGTTCCAGGAACATGTCGATGAGTTTTCCATGCTCCATTGGGCTGCACCGTCATACATTCATCATGATAATGCACTTGCTCACAAGGCACGTAACCGAATGGTTCCAGGAACATGTCGACGAGTTTTCCATTCTCCATTGTGCTGCAGTCATACATTCAGCACGATAATGCACTTGCTCACAAGGCACGTAACCGAATGGTTCCAGGAACATGTCGATGAGTTTTCTATGCTCCATTGTGCTGCAGTCATACATTCAGCATGATAATGCACTTGCTCACAAGGCACGTAATCGAATGGTTCCAGGAACATGTCGACGAGTTTTCCATGCTCCATTGTGCTGCAGTCATACATTCAGCACGATAATGCACTTGCTCACAAGGCACGTAACCGAATGGTTGCAGGAACATGTCGACGAGTTTTCCATGCTCCATTGGACTGCACAGTCATACATTCATCATGATAATGCACTTGCTCACAAGGCACGTAACCGAATGGTTCCAGGAACATGTCGATGAGTTTTCCATGCTCCATTGGGCTGCACAGTCATACATTCAGCATGATAATGCACTTGCAAACAAGGCACGTAACCGAATGGTTCCAGGAACATGTCGATGAGTTTTCCATGCTCCATTGGGCTGCAAAGTCATACATTCAGCATGATAATGCACTTGCTCACAAGGCACGTAACCGAATGGTTCCAGGAACATGTCGACGAGTTTTCCATGCTCTATTGGGCTGCACAGTCATACATTCAGCATGATAATGCACTTGCTCATAAGGCACGTAACCGAATGGTTCCAGGAACATGTCGATGAGTTTTCCATGCTCCATGGGACTGCACAGTCATACGTTCAGCATGATAATGCACTTGCTCACAAGGCACGTAACCGAATGGTTCCAGGAACATGTCGATGAGTTTTCCATGCTCCATTGGGCTGCACAGTCATACATTCAGCATGATAATGCACTTGCAAACAAGGTACGTAACCGAATGGTTCCAGTAACATGTCGACGAGTTTTCCATGCTCCATTGTGCTGCAGTCATACATTCAGCATGATAATGCACTCACAAGGCACGTAACCGAATGGTTCCAGGAACATGTCGACGAGTTTTCCATGCTCCATTGTGCTGCAGTCATACATTCATCATGATAATGCACTCACAAGGCACGTAACCGAATGGTTCCAGTAACATGTCGACGAGTTTTCCATGCTCCGTTGTGCTGCAGTCATACATTCAGCATGATAATGCACTCACAAGGCACGTAACCGAATGGTTCCAGGAACATGTCGACGAGTTTTCCATGCTCCATTGGGCTGCACAGTCCCCAGATCAAAACCCTATCGAGAATCTTTAAGATGACTGTGTTGCCGTCCAACACTCGTGCAGCAACTGCGCGAGACAATCATTTCCGCCAGGTACAACATTCCTGCACAACCCATCCAAATTCTTGTAAGTTCCATGCCCTGATAGCTGTTCCGAAGGCTAAAGGAGGTATAACAGGCTGCTAGATTGGTGTACCTTTTTTTTTCGTTGTGACGTATTAAAAAAAAAAAAATAAATTTGAACCTGAGAATACCCATCTAAAAACACTTAACTCATACAACCCGAGATGATACATATCAAAAACGAAAGTATTTATTTAAAATTGTACATTCTGTTTTAAAAGCGATGAAAGTCTTTCAAATTCTGATGAAACGAGATATTGACAGACATTGAAATGTTTTAATAAAATCCGAGAAGTTAATAATACGATGGTAAAAACTTTTCACTCAGAAATCCGAAGGTGACGTCAACAGGGTCGCAAAAAATAGGATTAGAAAGGAATTTGAAAAACTCTCAAGGGAAGATATTATCAATTCTGATTGCCGTCAAAGCATTTGCTTCGTAGCAATCAATATCTCGCGCTTTACAATGAGATGATAGAAGAACGTCTGGGGGGGGAGAAGGAAGCAGTAATGGCGACTGCTGCACCGGAAAATATCTCAACTCCCGTTCGATGTTAGCAGGACATCGAACGTTCCAAGTGGTTGAGAGTATTCACGTACAGATATTGATCAGAAAGCCTAATGCGATGAAGCGAGGCATTATCAGGGCTTGCCCGATGAAATCCTCTTGTGTCGCAAATGAGAGCTCATTTGCATTGGTGAGTGGTCATGGCTCTTCCGGAAGATCTTAGAGGTTGGACTGATGGCGAGAGAGCTGTTTCTCCAAACCATGACACTTCCTTTTGATGATGCCTGGAGGATGATTGCTTTTCGCACTAAGCGACAGGGGGGATCACTAGGACTACAAATTTCAACTCATCTGTAAACACTTCATACTTTCATTCTTTCTGCATTCAGGCCTCGTGTTAAACTCTATCATCGTGTGTTTTGGTGTGAGAGTCGCACCTTGAAGCCACCTTCAACGAAGTCTTCTGCTGACAGGGACTGATCCAGAGTGTGTACTGAAGTGGGATCGCTGTTGGAACAGTGTCGAGTCTCTGTGTCTTTGGGTAGAGACTTCTTCCGGTGACAGTCCTCACTCATTGCCTGAAGCAGTCACCTGGCTACATTAGTTTTGCTCTATTCAGAATCGATGTTTCTGTTGGCTCTCCATAACAAACTTTCAGACGAAGCAACTCTTTGTATGATAACATTCTTAAGATTTTAACCTTCTAAATATGAAGGCTTTATGAAACTCCTTCAAGATTTAAACTTTAAATAGATCGAGCTGTTCTCGCATTTCCCACGTTGTGTGTTCAAACCTTAGTCGATGTCATCAATGAACAGGTGAAACAATTTAATAGATAAAAAAGGAAGGGATAAAGAACCCGTAAAAGATGAGCAATCACTTACCAAGTAGCGCCACTCTAATGTTGGGTTGTATTCCGTCTTGCCAAGCCGATTGAGATGCAGTTGCCAGATAGAGGAGTAGAAGAAGCAGCAGGGTGTCGGTGTCCTTTTCCGCCCCTCGAGATGCCCTTGACCTCCGTAGAAACATCGCAGTTCAGGTCAGCTACGTCAGCTCACACTACCAGACTTCGTCGGAAGTGACCTGGATGGCCATCATGGCTGACGGGGTGGGGGTGGGGGGAGAGAACTGCCCCGCGATGGCTTCACCTGAACGAAAAAAAGATAACAGTCTTTATTTTTAATTCACCTGCTTAATTTAAGGAGCTAGGATAACTTTTCTTTAATACGAAGCAATTCTATTTAGGTTGATCTTTTTCCCTAATACACTACATGGTAATATTTTACATCTTTCATTTACGCCGTCTTAATCAAAATCATTAATAGAATTATATGCCAATTATATATTTATTCCCTTATTCTTCAAGATTTGAATTTATTTTTATCCATTTTCAAATTTCTTTGACAAATTCATTTCTATAACTTAATTGTTTGATATATCTTGAATGAAATTAAAGATTTTATTTCTCAAAGAGATGTAAAATCCAGTGATTATTTTAATCAGGAATTCTTTTAACAGTAGATTTTTTTATAATCCCAACGTTTTTTTTTCTCGCGAACGCCTTTCGACTAAAAAACTGTGTTGCGAACTCCCAGGATAATAATGACTAAAAAAAACCTCCAAATTAAAATTTACGTTATATAATTATAAAATATAAAATTTTGCAAAATATAATTATGAAACCTCTAAAATTTTGAGTCTAAATATAAAATTAAGAAACTCTAATTATAAAATAATTTTTCTATAATAAGACAATATAAAATTTCTCTATTGCACAAATTTTGTTAAATATATTATATTCAATATAAATAACATTTTTAATGAAATTGGTTACAACTTCGAAGATGTTTAACAATATATAATAATCCTATATAAACTTAATTTCGATGTTAGACTTTTTAATTGGAACAAAGGTATGTTCTGCAGAACGTTTGTGATAGTCCGTGATGGTTTCGAATCGGTGCACAAACAAACATGCTTGTTGAATTGAACGAAGATGAATTGTTTTGGGCCGCACATAAAATATATAATATAGTTAATGTATATGAATAATAAAGCTTCATTTATTTTCTTATGTTTTTTATTATAAAATTAAAGAAATGGCAACATAAAACTAGTGGGATATCAAAAGCTTGCTGAAAATCGCATAATCTGTTGAAAGCGTATGTCGTAAACACGTAAACTTTACGATTTTGTGGGCCACATTACTAGCTGTCCAGGGCCGCGGGTTGCACAAGCCTGGTCTAGAGATTTCAAAATTTCTGATTTAGATTATGCAGATGATTTGGCTTTGTTGGCTGCTGACGTTGATGAGATGAATTCGTTCATTAGGGCTGTTGATGAGACTGGTAATAGAGTAGGTTTGGTGATAAACAGAGAGAAAACTAAAGTGATGAAAATTGGTCAGGCAGATGGTGCTTCAGTTACTTTGAATGGCTGTACTATTGAGCAAGTGTCTTAGTTTAATTATCTTGGGAGCTATGTGACAGATACTGGTGATGTGCGACATGGGATAGATAGAAGAATAGGGATTGCCGCTGGGGACTTTTTAGAATCTATGTAGAGTGTGGTAAAATAGGCGTATACACCTAAAGACTAAAATTAGGCTGTATAATAGTTTGGTTCTTTCTAAGGTTAGTTATGGTATTGAAACATGGACCCTTTGTAAGCCGGATAATAAGAAACTTGATGCCTTTGATTCTATATGCTTACGCAGTATCTTGGGTATTAGGTGGTTTGACTTTGTAAGTAATGATGAGGCTAGAAGGAGTCATCAACCTCCTTTGAGCAGCATATTGTGCAGAGAGAGACTGAGTTGGTTTGGCGATGTTGCCCGTATGCATAACTTCAAATTAGCAAACAGGATTGTGAACAGTGTGCCTAAGTGTTTCAAAAAAAGGGGAAGACTTAGAAAGCAATGGGCAGACAATGTCAAACAGGACCTTGCTAGAATTGGCCTAGAGTGGCCAAATGCAGCAGCTGTAGCTCAGAAGAGACATATCTGGAGAGCAAAATTACAGTCTGGTAGTCCCTCCCTCTCTCCCCCATTTTTTTTCTTCACATTTCCCCCTCTTTTCAGTTTTTTCTCCAGATGGTTTCCTCTCTGTTAGCCCATTATCAGACACATTTGGCAGTGAAATATATTTGCACGTGACCTTCCTCCTAAAGGGACGAATGACTAACTTACCCGAAGGATTATTGTTGGCTTTCCCTTATTACAAGCGTCGCAATGCTAGCGAAAAGAGAATTGTTAGAGTTTGCTCTTCGCCGATGGAAAGAGAAGAGGAAGATGACAGAGACTGACAAACCCAACCGGCGACTGTTGTGTGTCAAGTGCACTAAATCTCCTCCTCCTCTTCCTCTTCTACCTCCATCCTCTAAACCCGGAAGTGGCAGGCAGGCAGGAGCGCGAGGAAAAGAGAGCGCATCAGGGTGGACGACACGTGTCCCCGCGGTCAGCGGACACGCCACCGGACATCGCCCTCACGTGTAGGCCACTTAATGGGAAGCGCTGGAACACCCGCTGCAGTGTCGGAGGAGGAGGTGAAGGAAGATGCTGCGGGTTCGAGAGATGGGTGGAGGAAGAGGGAAAGGAGTACGTGGAAACAAAAGAGGATGAAGGAGAGAGACAGAGCGGGAAAATAATGACAATGGCAGAGTGGTGGATGGGGAGTCGTTGTCAAGGGAGTAGGAGGAGGGAGGGGGACTCACTCACCCTCCACGTTGTTGTTGTCGCTTAGTGGCTGAGGCAGTGGACATTGGTGCGTGCTCTCTCGGTGAAGGGGCCAGGTGCGTGTGTGAGTATGTGTCTGAGCGCGCGGACGTGACTGGACTGCTTTAAACCAACTGGCTGCGTTACGGAAACGTGAGGCGCGATTTTTAGCAAATATGAATGAGGTGTCGTAGTCAGTTGGCGCTGTGTGGACTGCTGTTGATTTATTGAGGCATCATCGCTCAGTGGTAGATTGGATCGTGGATATTATGGGAAAGAAGAGGGATGATAAATAATGAAACTTATGGGGAAGAGGAGGATTGCTAGGATTAAGAGAAGACGATAAGAATGATGATGACGATGCGGAGTAAATAGATTAGATCTTGAATGCCGAGATGATAATGCTGATGATGGAGAAGCTGACTGGATGAGGGGGAGTAGAAGGAATATTTAGGATGATAAATGAGGAAGAGAAAACGCTATAGAGAGCAAATGGATGTTGACTCTAATTTTAATTAAGTGGAACTGATGAAGATAACTTGAGGAAGACGAAGATAATTTTTTTGGAAGGGGCAAATGAAAGGTTTATGACGAATTGTTGTAAACGGAAATATGCGTATACCCTCAAACTAACGGTGGCAACCGATTATTTTGTTACAGACACGGTAATTGACTTTTGTTTTGGGAAAGAGGGTGGTTCCGAAAAATTAAGAGACTTTCAGGAAGAAAAAGAGTTCGCAGGATCACCTCGGTCCCTTGTGGCTCTCTCTCTAATTAATAGTTAATCGTTTAGTGGCAACAGGGACGGGCATTGTCTCGTCATTCAACAATCCCTAATCTGACAATGCCCTCCTTTGTCTTCGGTTCAACCCTTTTGGCAACAATTGGAGGATTTTTTTTCTCTCTCTCTCTTCTTAACGTTTCTTTTGCAAGAGAATGGGGAGAGGTGATTTTTCTCTTCTTTTTTCGGAGGGGGGGGGGGATCCCTTGCCTTTTCACGAACGGTTAAGCATCCTCCCTCCATTGCTGGGCATCCGATAATGATTGGCTGCGATACAAAAGCGAGTGCTATTGCACGTAGAGAGAGCTCGCGCGCCAGCACAATTCGAGCCCCGAAAACAATGGGCAGCACATTGACTCGAGCGGACGGTGTGCGGTGACTCACGGCGCTGATAACTAATGACATTAGCCCATTCAAGAAGCGTCGGGCCCCATTCAGACGAGGCACAACAGCGAATCGATGATGGCCAATAAGCTGATCGCTCAGCAGACGACGATGATACGGAGACGCTTGCCGGTTTCGCTCTCGCATTTTAATTTGCGCTACTAAAACACGAGCTTAACACGATGCAAACGCGCCCTCTGCATCTGCTGGGAAAGGAGGTGAGAAAGGGGGAAGCGAGAGGGGGGTTACAGAAAAGGAAAGCCGATGCACGTGGCACGGCTCCTACAAAGACGGGCTTAACTTTTCGAGAAAAAGAATCTGGCAGCAGTTAAGCCAGTGCCATTTATCTGAACTGCTAATCGCAGGGTGGTGTTGCCATTAGGTGAGAGCCTGATTTCGTCAGTTAAGCCGGAGTCATCTGATTCAGCATCCCTCAGTCACCTAATCCCACTCTCCTCCTCCTCCTCCGTGATACAGTTTAGACCAAGACAGCCTTGCCACCAGTCGCCGTGCAAAGTGAGATCGTCTGCGATAGCTTTTAAATGAACGTGCCTGTCCCTCCCTCCCTCCCTCCCTCCCTCCCTGCTCTAGTGATGCGGATAATTTTTTTTCCCTCTGGTCTTCCCCGAGAGAGAGAAGGGATGAAAATATGCTCTGGACTGATGTGCTGCTGTCTTCAATCTTCATGATCATGTGAAGAACAAATTCCTCAAACTGAAATATTTTCTCTAAAGTTAGTTTGCTTTTGAAATTTGATCTCATTTCTTTCTAATTCTTCCCATCTCCCCCACCCAAAAAAGGGAAATTTCCATGGGGGGGGGGGGGGGGGGGTCAATCATAAAGAGTTGTGTATCAAAGGAAAACTTACCACGTATGATATATCATCTATCTGTTTTACAGAATTTCATTGAATTAATGATCGAGTGTTTATTAAAATATCTGCACATAACACTTCTTTTATTTCTAAGGTTATGAAACAGCATTTTTTGATTTCATTTGAGAAATACAACAGCCAAGGATACAAAAATCGTCTCTCATATGCTATTGCATTATGTAAATAAATAAAATAATAAATACCCCCTCAAGCAGCTGCTTGCCACAGAGGTCTAACAGGAGCCTGTCAGTTTATATGCCATAGTAGAAGGTCTGAGAGGATGGCAGGACCTCAGCAGAAAAACGACACATACATCCATGACTTACCTGGGGCTCGAACCCAGATCCCTTAGATCAGTAGCCAAGCGCGCTAACCACTCGGCCATGGGACGGCTGCATTATATAGCTATATTTTATAATTCTGTTACAGCGCTAAAATATTTCTTAAACGTTCTTCATCACACCAGATACCAATAAACCTAAAATTAATTGTAAACCCCTCTGTTTGTATCTGAATGTAAAACAAACAGTCCACGGTTAACCTGAGGCGGGGTGGCTCAGTCGGTAGCGCTCCAGGCTCCTAATCTGTAGTTCCCACGTTCGAGTCCCATCTGAGTCAGAGTTGAGATCTATCTCCGCAAAATTCCCCACCCTACCCACGGTCAGTACGGGACACCGATGGCCTTGGAAAGGCCGCCGTCCGTCAGATGGTACGTTAAGCCATCTGACGTTAAGCCATCTGAAAAAAATGTGGCCCCGTGTGCACGTTAAAGAACACGTTGGATGACCTTGACGGGAGGCTACCATCTGTCTCCCAACAGCTGTTCCAGTGGGTCCCCTCCCTCAACCTTCTCTGAGCCTTCGGGGCCCTTGTGACCTGGCCATTTAGCCCATGGCGCGCAAAAAAATGCCGCTCAGAGGTAAAACAACCCAACCCACGGTTAACCTAGACCTTCTTCCCCCCTTCTCACCCCCTCCAATATAATAATCACAATTTATTTTAGTCCCCTTTAGATCTGAATTTTTGTTCATGGAAGAAAAGAAGTTTCCATTTAATGCTCTTCATGATCAAACGGGAAAAAATTATTTTATAAATAAAACAATAATAGAGAATTATTTTCAGCATTTAGAAAAATTATTTTCTTTTAATATCATTTCACTGGAAATTAGCATGTACATTGTAATGTTGAAACCGTCCCAAAAGTTGCAAAATTCTGAATTCTCGGAAAACAGTGAAAAGGAGCATTAATTAAGGACAAGAATTATAATTTATATATATACTTCATCACGATAAACACATGAAATGAATGACACTTGTAAAATATACCGAAAAAAAAAAGCTCTTATTTTGTATCAGACCATTCTCGTTTATTAGAGACTAATCTACACTCTGCTAACATTGAAAAACCAAAAAATCACTTAAAAAAAAATACATTGTAGTATACACATGTTCTGAAGGGATTGAAAACTACTTAATTAAAAACGTCTTCCCCCCCCCCCCTCAGGCTTACGTCAACCTGAAATATGCATTCCAATAAGCATTACAGCACGAATCGTATGCTGAAAAAGTGTTCATCCCCAGCTGGACACTCTGGTAGCCCTTAGTCTTTATATCGCTTTCGTTGATTGAGAACGAACAGATATCTGACTTGAATCTCACATTTCTTTGTTTCATTTTTTTTTTCAAAGTTTTGTCTAACGTAAAACTGTAATCTTGGAGATTGAGATTGTCGGTTGAACTGTAGATTTTGGTGCAAGTAATGAGCATAGGCCTAATGAAAAAAATTTTGAGATCGAAAAGGTGGATGTTGCAAAATTAGATGGGAAAAATTGGGACAACATAAGGGCTATTAAATGTTAATGCTGCATCTAACGAATTGATCTGGGCATTAAGGGAAATTATTGATGCTTCCAGAGTTAAGCTCATTCATAGGAAACAAAAGAAACTGAAGCCATGGATAACCGAAGGCCTTATTACGTCACTTAATGTCATTCATTTCATTTCGTCAGGAAGATCTTAGGTATAGATTAACCAATAATAGATTAACATCTATTATTGGAGTAGCAAAGAATACCTATTATAGAAAGATATTCTTGAATAATAATAGCGAATCTCGAAAAAATAAATGACCTGTAGAAAATACTGACAAAGACGAAATATTTTCTGTAGCTTTAAATGCCAACAGTCTAGTAAATAAATTTAACATATTGTTACGACAGAAGGAATCTGGCAACCGAAAGCAAAAAGTTTCAGCCAACGAATAAGAACTTTGGGAGAATTTGGAGAAGAAGAGTGGAGCGTTAACGGTCGTTTTGTATTGTAACGGTCGTTGTGTTGTAACGGTCGGTGAGTTCGAAAATGGACGGTGAGCTGTTCTGAGACAGTGCGCGTAAGTATCAAGAAGTAACTTGATGTGTTGTGTATACGCGGAAGGATAAAAGTGGGATCTTTTATCGTTAAGTATCAAGAAGTAACTTGATGTGTTGTGTATACGCGGAAGTATAAAAGTGGGAACTTTTATGGCTAACTTCGAATGTCTACACGGACTGTCTTTTTTTGTTCGGCTAGTGTGTGAAAAGTTATTAGCACAGGACGAGAATTGGTTTACGAGTGAAGATCTTCGGGTGACCTGGTAAATCAAGTAAAAGGTAGTATTTAGTAAAATACACAGAGCTGATGTTGTGTACTCTGTACAGGAAGATTGATGACTTGTGCATGTTAATAGTTGATTTGTTGATAAGATACTTCATCCATATTTCCTTTGTAACAATTTACCTTGTATTGAATTTGGTTTTGAAATATAGCTTTTAATACTCACGCTCAGTGGCTATCCATTTTTGTAATCCGCAACATTTGGTGTCAGAAGTGGGATAATTTATTGAATGCCGTTAACTAGAAGTATGGATGAATTAGTAAAGTTGATAAATGAGTTGAGAACGGAGATAGTTTCTCAAAAAGATGATTTGAAAGCCGATATGGCCGCCCAAAGCGATAAAATAGGTGATTTGAAAGCCGATATGGCCGCACAAAATAATGAGTTGAGGACTGACTTGAAAGCCGATATGGCCGCACAAAATAATGAGTTGAGGACTGACTTGAAAGCCGAAATAGCCGCACAAAATACTGAGATGAGAGCTGAAGTGGCTTCTCAAATTGATAAGATTTCTGATAAGTGTAAGGACATTATGACCGAACTAAATAGTGTAAAAGATGATCTTGATAGTGTTAAGTTAGATTATAAACATGAAATTGAAATTGTAAAAACTGATTGTGAACGCCAGTTTCAGATTTTGAGAAATGAAATGTTACCTTCTGCCTGTGATAATAATAATTCTAGTGGAAATAATGTTATTACACATATCGCTAAAAATACAACTAAACCTTCTACATATGATGGTCAATCATCTTGGACAGTATTTAAAACACAATTCGAAGTTATCGCTACAGCCAATGAGTGGAATGAATTCCAAAAGGCCAGTTTTCTTGCAGCTTCCTTAAGAAATTCTGCTGCGGAAGTTTTGCAGTCTGTTCCAGAAGAAAAACGACTTGATTATCAAAGTCTAGTTTCTGCATTAGAACTAAGGTTTGGTGATAGTTATTTAAAACAATATTACGTGACTCAATTTAAACATCGCATGCAGAAAAATGGTGAAACTTTGCAAGAGCTTGCTAGTGATATTGAGCGTCTAGCTAGATTGGCTTATAGTAACTGTCCACCAGAAATTCAAGATAATTTAGCTCAATTACAATTTATTGATGCTATTGCTGACCCTGACACTCAGCAATCTCTGAGGATGTTGGAAGGTGAATCCTTAAAGTTAGCTGTGGTACATGCTATGAAATACGAGTGCTCTAGGCTTTCCTCCCGAGCGAACAAACGTGCAGTGAGATTTGTGAGTGCAGAAGAAACTGTAGAAAAGGATAATGAAATGAAAGAACTAACCAAAGCCATACTATCCGTTTTGAAAGATATAAAAGGTTCTTCAAAACCTACAACAGACCTCCAGTGTTGGAATTGTGGCAAGACCGGACACATTCGTACCAACTGCACTAGGAAACGAATGAGGAGTCCAAGTCCATCAACTAGACAACAAGATCAGGGAAACAGAAAATTAGTCAATCTTGCGAGGCAAAGGCTGGTTGTTGATTGGTTGGCCCCAGGGGAAGTCGCCCACGTTTCAACATTACATGGCGATAATAATGGATTAGTAGCTGATGGAGCCATAAATGGAATGCCTTGCCGTATGATAGTCGACACTGGTGCAAATGTAACTTTACTCAGAACGGATATAATAAAGAAAATAATACCTCACCCAAACTTGAATACTACACAGTCTAGAATAAGCCTACAAACGGCCACTGGAGATCGTGCAAAAGTTCATGGAAAAATAGAACTTAATATTCGAGTTGGTAGCTGTCTGGTTCGCCATCCTGTTTACATCGCTGACATCTACGACGAATGCATATTAGGCCTTGATTTTCTTAAGAAACATGGATTCAACATTAGACCCAGTGATAACCTACTCATCTATGAGACAGAAGAGATTCCTCTGCTTAGCCGGACGTCTGATTCTTTATCAAGCGTAACTCCAATATTAGTGACGGAAGACACAGAGATCCCAGCACAAAGTGAAGTTATAGTCCGTGGACATCGGGCGGAGACTTCTGGGGCCTTCCGATTGGCAGTTACTGATGCCTCTGGTAAAGGAGCTTTGGCTCATAATATCCTGGTTGCAAGGACTTTAGTCAGAATAGATAAAGAACAGATCCCTATCAGAGTGATGAACTGTAACAAATCCAGCAGAATGTTAAAAAAAGGTGAGGAATTAGCAATATGTGAAGCTGTTACCTGTGTAACAAGTATAAATAAAATAGAAGTTACCGATTCACATCAAAATCATACAGACATCCCATCTCATCTTACTGAATTATGGAGAGAAACAAGACAAATATTAACTGAAAACCAAGCTGTTAAGGCCGAGAACCTATTAAAAGAATTTTCTGACATTTTTTCTGCCACATCAAATGATTATGGCCGTACTAACCTGACAGAACATAAAATCAACACTGGTGATTCTCCTCCAGTCCATCTGCCGGCAAGAAGGCTTCCATTGGCAAAAAGAGAGGAGACGGAACAACTCATAAAGGACATGGAAGCTCAGGGCATTATAGAACCATCACAGAGTCCCTGGACATCACCAGTAGTTCTTGTCAAGAAAAAAGATGGATCTACACGATTTTGTGTAGATTATCGCAGATTAAATGACGTAACAAAGAAAGATTCCTTTCCTTTACCCAGGATTGACGATACACTAGACACTTTATCTGGGTCAGAATGGTTCTCAACATTAGATTTAAAGAGCGGCTATTGGCAAGTTGGTATACGTCCTGAAGACCGTGAGAAAACGGCTTTCAGTACAGGGAATGGACTTTGGCAGTTTAAGGTGATGCCATTTGGACTTTGTAATGCACCTGCCACATTTGAGCGACTAATGGAGTCAGTGCTCAAAGGCTTGTCTTTGGAGGTCTGCCTGGTTTACTTGGACGACATCATAGTTCTTGGAAGAACATTTGAAGAACATTTGAGAAATCTTCGTCAAGTATTTGAAAAACTTAAGGCAGCCAAGTTAAAATTGGGACCGACAAAGTGTAAACTGTTCCAGCAAGAAGTTCATTACCTTGGTCATGTGATCACTACAGCAGGGATTAAGACTGATCCTAGTAAGATAGAAGCTGTAAGAGACTGGCCTCCACCACAAGATGTTCATCAACTTCGTAGTTTTATTGGACTTTGCACCTACTATAGAAGATTTGTCAAAGGTTTCTCCAACATCGCAAGGCCATTACATCGTCTGACAGAAGAGGGCCAGCGGTTTATGTGGACCACCGAATGCGATATAGCCTTTCAACAGCTGAAGAAAACTCTTTCCACAGCACCAGTGCTAGCGTACCCACAAACTGGAAAACAATTCGTAATAGATACTGACGCAAGTAACACAGGAGTTGGTGCTGTGCTTTCACAAGAACAAGACGGACAAGAGAGAGTTATTGCATACTTTAGTAAAACTTTATCCAAACCAGAGCGGAATTACTGTGTAACACGCAAAGAACTGTTAGCAATAGTAAAAGCAATAGAACATTTTCATCATTATCTCTATGGCCAGAAATTCCTTATACGTACTGATCATGCTGCACTTAGATGGTTATTAAACTTCAAAAACCCTGAAGGACAAATCGCTAGGTGGATACAACGGTTACAAGAATACGATTTCTCCATCGAACATCGAAGTGGTAAAATGCATAAGAATGCAGATGCTCTTTCCAGGCGCCCATGTATTGACAATTGTAAACATTGCTATAATGCAGAACTGAAATTTGAAACTAAAGAGATAATGCCCATAAGACAAATAGTATCGACACAAACAAACAGTGACACCCCTAACATCTGGAATCCAATTGAAATCAGGAAGGCTCAACTAGATGATGAAGACATAAAACCAATATTAGAATTGATTGAAAAATCTGATGTAAGACCTAATTGGGAGCAAATCTCGAGGTATAGTCCAACTACTAAAAGTTACTGGGCACAGTGGGACTCCTTAAAAATGGAAGACGGAGTATTATACAGAAGATGGGAGAATCCCACTGGACGGCTGACCCGTTGGCAGATAATCCTTCCTCGATCCCGAGTGGAACTTGTGATGAAAGATGTACATGATAGTGCCACTGGAGGACACTTCGGTGTTAATAAGACATTAGCCAAAGCCAGGGAACGATTTCATTGGTTGAAAAGTAGGGCAGACGTTGAGAGATGGTGTAGGCAATGTGAAGCCTGTGCAGCAAAGAAAGGCCCTAAGACTAGGAGTCGGGGTAAGCTGCAGACGTATAACGTTGGTGCCCCTTTTGAAAGAATAGCCATTGATGTAATGGGTCCGTTTCCTAGAACTGATGATGGAAATCGATATTTATTAGTGGTAATGGATTATTTCACAAAGTGGCCTGAGGTATATCCCATCCAAGACCAGGAAGCAACAACAGTGGCTGAGATGATAGTTAATAACTTCATTAGTAGGTATGGAGTACCTTTACAACTCCACTCTGATCAAGGACGGAATTTTGAATCCAATGTGTTTAAAGGCATCTGTCAACTATTAGGCATTCAGAAAACCAGAACAACTCCCTTACACCCTCAGTCGGATGGTATGGTTGAAAGGTTCAATAGAACAATTGCTCAGCATTTAGCATTATTTGTGAACGACCACCAACGTGACTGGGATCGCCATGTACCACTCCTTTTGCTGGCATATAGAACGGCAGTGCATGAGACAACTGGACAGACACCTTCCATGATGATTTTTGGAAGAGAGTTACGTCTTCCCTGTGACCTTTTATATGGTCGGCCCGAAGCAATGCCTGTGTCCACTCCACAATACGTACAAGAATTGCAACAACGACTAGAAGAAATCCATCACTCCGTTAGACATAACATCGACATAACAAGTGACAGAACCAAAACAAGATATGACAGTAAAATAAATGGAACTATTTTCAATCAAGGAGATCTTGTCTGGCTATACAGTCCACATAGAAAGAAAGGACTATCTCCAAAACTTCAGAAACCTTGGGAAGGTCCATATACAATAGTTAACAGGATTAATGACGTGGTATATCGCATTCGTCGACGTCCAGCTACAAAGTGCAAGGTGGTTCACGTGGATCGTTTGGCTCCGTTTCATCGAAGAACTGAAGAAACTTTGGAATCCAGAATTGTTCGGGACGAACAAGACCTAGGAAGGGGGCAGTGTTACGACAGAAGGAATCTGGCAACCGAAAGCAAAAAGTTTCAGCCAACGAATAAGAACTTTGGGAGAATTTGGAGAAGAAGAGTGGAGCGTTAACGGTCGTTTTGTATTGTAACGGTCGTTGTGTTGTAACGGTCGGTGAGTTCGAAAATGGACGGTGAGCTGTTCTGAGACAGTGCGCGTAAGTATCAAGAAGTAACTTGATGTGTTGTGTATACGCGGAAGGATAAAAGTGGGATCTTTTATCGTTAAGTATCAAGAAGTAACTTGATGTGTTGTGTATACGCGGAAGTATAAAAGTGGGAACTTTTATGGCTAACTTCGAATGTCTACACGGACTGTCTTTTTTTGTTCGGCTAGTGTGTGAAAAGTTATTAGCACAGGACGAGAATTGGTTTACGAGTGAAGATCTTCGGGTGACCTGGTAAATCAAGTAAAAGGTAGTATTTAGTAAAATACACAGAGCTGATGTTGTGTACTCTGTACAGGAAGATTGATGACTTGTGCATGTTAATAGTTGATTTGTTGATAAGATACTTCATCCATATTTCCTTTGTAACAATTTACCTTGTATTGAATTTGGTTTTGAAATATAGCTTTTAATACTCACGCTCAGTGGCTATCCATTTTTGTAATCCGCAACAATATATTATTTAAAAATATATAAATACCCCCCTCAAGCAGCTGCTTGCCACAGAGGTCTGACAGGAGGCTGTCAGTTTATATGCCTAGTAGAAGGTCTGAGAGGATGGCAAGACCTCTGCAGAAAAATGACACACATACATCCATGCCTTACCTGGGGTTCGAACCTAGATCCCTAAGATCAGTGTCCAAGTGCGCTAACCACACGGCCACGCTTTCACTGAAATTATTAGTACGATAATGGAAGAAAACTTGAAGAATACGTTTACTGATAATTATTCGATACTTGTTCGAAGTACATTTTTCACTGATTATATTTTTGAAAAAGAAATTGAAGATGTTGTTAAGGGAATGCAGGGATTGATGGCATTACACTTGACATTATAAAACAAATTTATCAAGAAATTAAACACGTTTATATAAACAGCAGTCTCAGACCTTCTACTAGGCATATAAACTGACAGCCTCCTGTCAGACCAATCTCTAAAGGAGGTAAGGAAAAATTATTCGAAAATTACAGACTGATATCTTTGCTATCAGTGATATGTAAAATTTATGAAAAAAAATTTTTTCTTTCTGAAAATCAGTTTGGTTTCAGAACGAATTTAGTTACAGGGAATTCAGCTGTTACTCAGCTCAGAAATTTACAAAAATCGAAATCATAGCATGAAAATTGTAATATTGTTATATCTACATATTAGAAAGGCATTCGATTCCGTTTCTCATGATATTCTGTTACACAAAATTTAAAATTCATGTTCCAGAGGAAAAATTCTAATAGTTATTTAATTGGAAGGGAAAAAAAGGAAGAATTTAATTTAAATCTGGAATACCATAAGAGTCAGTTTTGGGTCCAATATTCTTCCTAATACATACCAATGACTTGTCATTGGTATGTATTACCAATTGTCGATAAAATTACCAATTGTCGATAAAAAGGTAACATTTGCTGATGACACTGCTATTATATGCTCTGGAAAGGAAGATAAAATAGTTCAAGATATTAATTCAGATTTGTTTGCAATTCGAAGTTGGTTTTCAAATAATAAATTGATATTAAAGGTTTTTGCCATTTTTTCGTTGGCTCATTATGTTTCGTTTTGTATAAACTGAAAGATCTGCTTTGAATTAAAATTTAGAATGTGTTGTTATAGCTTACGGTTATTACATATTTTAAAATAGCTAAAGTGTATAACATCAAATATTAACATCCGACAAACGAGCATTGTCTGGAGTGGCAGATGTCTGATTGAAAGTATTGGGCGTTAGTGGCATAAATAATATAATTGCAATGAACATTAATTCTTGTAAGTAAAGCAATGTTACTGTTCACATGTTTGTATGTAAATGGACATCAGTTAAGTGTTGAATAAAACTTGAGCTTGAAAGAAGACCCTCGAAGAAAGTTGTCAATAAGGGCGTTGCCTAGTAATTACAACAGAAGACGGTTGGCAGCGATCAGCGCCAAAACTGGACAACAGGTAAGCAACAGATTATAGTTTCATAGTGAGACTTGATAAGACGCCCACATTTGTTGTTTGATCGCTTCCCAGAATTCAATTCCCTCCATGACGCTGTGGGTCGCCTAACTGACCGCTTCCCAGAATTCAATTCCCTCTCATGACGCTGTGGGTCGCCTAACTGACCGCTTCCCAGAATTCAATTCCCTCTCATGACGCTGTGGGTCGCCTAACTGACCTCTTTCCTCTTGCACACGAAAATGGATGACGAAATTGACATCCTCTGCGCAGATGCTTGGCTTCATTAAATATTCATCTAGATTTTAAAACAGAACTTATCTTCAAGGATGTCATGAAAGCGAGGAACAATAATTAAGAAGCAAATGAGGATTTAAAATATGTCGCTTTCACGTGAAATGCGAAACGGTGTTTTTTTTACAGATGTCATTCTTGTAAATTATTAAAATGGGGGCGGGAGCAAAATAAAGGCTCTAGATGAAAAAATAATTTAACTGCTAAAAAAATGGCTCTTGGAAACAAAGAAAAGAGGGAAGGGGATTTTAAGAGATGAAGATGATGACACGTGGCACAACAATGTACGTTTTTTCATTAATTTGTCCAGTTACGATAAAAAAAAGTTTGCCTATTTTTATTAACAGCAACGTTTTCACACTTTAGAATAAAACAAAACACAAAAAAGTGGTAGTAATTTTTTTAGGTACATCTTTACTGAAACAAATTGTTTTTTGAGAAAAATATATATTTCTTTGCTGTAGTTGTTGACATTTTTCATTGTTAAGGAGAAGAACGTCGGGATGGGGAGCTCCGTTGCCAAAACGAAGAAACCACTGACCGCACCATTAAGTAATCGCCCTGTTGCCAAGGCAACCCCCTTTCTTGAAACGTTGCCAATAGCAACGGTGCTCTCGTTGCCAGATAACCTCTACTCAACAAATCTCCGCTTGGGTTCTCTTCCCCTGGGGAGTTGCGCAAGTTATTAAGCTATTATTTCGAAAGATATCTGTTGGCTTTTTTGTCGGCAGCGGAGCAGCCGAGAGTTTTACAACCGCATCTCTAGGGGTGGGCCACGTGCACGCCAGTGACGTCAGCGAATGTCCAGATTATGGATTAGTGTGGCCGTTGGGCGGAGTGACCGGCGGTGGGATTAACTCGCGCTGTCTGATGGCGGGGTCCGACCACCCAGAAGGACGACCCACCGGGGAGAAGGTTGAGAGGAGTCGCTTGGCAACCACACACCACGTTGCTATGGAAGAAGAGGACAGACTCATCACGACAGTATGACCTCATTCCAGGATGTAGCCTTGGAGTTGGGGGGGAAGGGTCAGCATAACATAAAGAACTTTGTATAAATGTTATGAGGTAGGGAGGAGCCTATATGGGAGGAGGGGGGGGGGAGCACCGTCCGTCGCATCTCCGTTTTCTGGAATCTCCCTCGTCATTAGCTTTCCGTTTTGATTCTCTTTCTTTATCAGCTGAATCATTTGGTGATGTGATTTTGCTATTCATTCAGGCAGGGGGGGGGGGTGCTAGTGAGTCTCTTAATTCAGTTCGTTGACTTTGATTGGATCGTCATAGAAATTCACACTAGATAAAAAAAGGAAAGTCTCGAAAGTGGTCACCTTGTCAGATTTGATTACGAATCAGTTGATTAGCATTTAATCTATTCATGCTTAAAGCATAGTCCTACGTTACAGTGTCTGGCATTTTGCATAAGAATCCTGGCAGACGAAACGATGCAAGCTAAAGTCCGAGGATCTTCCTGCGTTGTCGTTACACGTCAAAATGTCTTAACCACTTAATTCCCGAGCTCCGATGACGTAGTGAATGCTGATTCGTCTGCCCCGAATCCTTGTCCTTTTTTATATTTTTGTCCTGCAAGTGGAGCCCGTCTTGGCGTTGGTTATCTCCGATGTCTGCCTTTACAAATTTCACCCTCCAAAGACTGAAACTCCCCCCGTAAAGTGTCTGGTAGGGGATTCCAACATTTTATCTATCAGCAAGAGAGCAAGGATCATATCTTCTCCTACTCTCAGTTCATCGGAGCTTGGTATGATGCTCTGAGTAAACAAATGAATATTTTATATCGTGGACTACGAAAACTCGACGGGGGGGAGGGGCAATTAATTTCACCTCAGTTATGAAACCGGTCTCGATCCGCTTCGAATCTTCGTGTCCCATTCGTTAAGATTATTTTGTGTGATCGAAGAAGGAGTGATCAAATTAGTGATCAACCGCGTTTGCTCCTTTCAAGTAAAGACAAAAGCCATTTTATTAAAGCAAGAGTCTTATTTACGAAAGTTTCAAACCGGAACAACCCCGCTCGGGAAATGGATTTATTTCCCTTTCATTGGGCAAAAGAGGTGGGCAAAAATTTCAGATATTCGAAGAAGCAACCAGGTCATTAAAAGAGGGCGGCAAGGTAAAGACTTGTTGAGCTGTGTCAAGGCATCCTTAACGATCTCATTAGGAGTTGAATTTACATCGCAGGAGAGAAAAAGAGTTTCAATTGAAAAGTTCTTCATAAAAAGAAATAAATTCGCTTCGAGGATTAATCACTTGTTGTGACGACTTATGTAAACAGTTTTGTTAGGAATGACAGAAACTCTCTCAAATGAATAGGATGCTTGAGATGTAAACAATGAAAACTTCCAGTGTAAAAAAGACTTGTGTACTTCTTCCATCGAATCTCTCTATAGTTAAGAATTCCACCGAGTTGCGAAAAGCCATTAATCACTCCATCGAGTACACATCTGGAGCAGATCCAACAGAAGCTTCAAGATTTTCATCTGATCTCGAATCACTAGAGAAGTTGATGATGCTCCAAGAGTCGAGTAATCAAGGACTGAGGTGCAATTGTTTCAAAAACGTCATTGGACCATAAAAACTTTCTCTGGATGAATTTTGAATTGTCTGAGTAATCACTCAATCAAAATGGAGAAAAAAAATCGCATTGGGTATGTCAGTTGATTTAAGTTGCGGCTGAGAAGGTGATCAATAGCGGGCGTGACTCGTTACTCGATAAGCTTTTCATCTTCGATTTCGACCAAATCTCGAATAGAAAGGATTGCATTGAGAGGGGGAGAGACCGATTGGCTCTTTCACAGTGCGTGACCATGATGAGAGAGAGATTTCCAGGGGGGGGGGGGGGGGGGGGGGCTTTGCCTTAGCGCCCTTGGGATTTGCCCAATACAAGGCAAACTAAATAATGTTGCTTTAGGAGGCAAAAATGAGATCCCAATGTAAACTTTGTTTATAAGAAGAGGAAAAATAACGAAAAAATATAGGAGGGGAGATAAAAAAAAAAAAGAGGATGAAAGAGTAGAAAGAGCAGAAAGAAGAGATATTTTTTTTCCCCTTATCTGGATGTTTTTCAGAAATCTCCCAAAGAGCTTGAACAGAGATGAGAGAGATTCCATTCCTCGTGCTCCGAGCCCCTCCTCAGGACAATTACATCGCAAAGGGAGTAACACGAGGCTTTGGGAAAACAAAAACATTCTTCAGGACGGATCAAAGCGCCCCTATGCGCCTGCAGAGGGAGAGGAGGGGATGGAGAGAGAAGAAGAAAGTGGGTTTAGTGGACATTGCCAGTAAGCTGGGGACATAAAGCGGTGTGTGGGAGACGTCCATGGTAACGGGCGACCGGCGGTCCCCGATAACATCGGTTCATCAGTTCGAAACCGACGCGTGGCACCGTGCGCGCACGAGACCTCCATTAAGGTCCGTGTCCATGGTATCGTGAAACCCACTGCAGCGCCATCTAGTGGGAAGGGAAATGGAGAGGTGTGGCACCGTACCTGGACCTCGGCTTTTAGGCAAAAGGTCTCGAGGAAACCCTGCGCAGAAAGTCGGGAGACGACACTCTAGTGGCCAGATCACGTGACATTGGATATCTAAGCACTTAGAGAGACTACTGCGCGTGTATATTATTATCTGTGGCGAATATCCGGCGACCGATTTGAAGTAGGGGATACCGGAAGGGTTGTAAACGGAAGTGGCGAAAACAAAGGAGAATGTGGACGCTGAAAGGGAGAGTGGATGCACCATTGAAAAGTAAGGATCATTTAAGAAAGAGTTAGGATAAAGAAAGGAATTTATTTCTACTATTGAGGCAAGACATGGATATCGTCAAAATCCCACCTCATTGTTGAGTTCTATTTGAGAGGGAAAACAGTATTTATTGTTTATTTTTTATAGCCTTAGGCGGATGACTAAAATGACGCATCAGGAGTTTCAAGCAAAGACAGTCAACATTCTCGGAATGTTGACTGTCTTTTGACGCATTTGAAGATTTATTATTGATTGTATTTTGAAGTCTCCGTGACTTCAATTACTTATCGATACGTGATTTGCAGGAAAAGTGGGAATTATCCGTAACACGCGGCTCCTTCTTCTCACCACTGCATAATTCTGGTATCGCTGGCTCATTCGTGTCACACATCAAAAGTGCGATTATCTAACACCAGACCCTAAAGAAAAGAATTGCATTCGAGAGGAGCAAGCAAGCTCTCGTGAGTCCAAAATTTGAAAAAAAAAGTTGATCAACAAAAAAATATATATTTTATTTACTGGCGGTAAGTATTATAATTGCATACAATAATAAATGGCTTAAAAGCAACTAAACACACACAGACACAAAAAAAAATTTACTCTTCTGAATTTTTTTCTCGTCTTCAAATTTCTGTGCGTGGGCTGACTGTGCATCTCTCTAACATAATGGGATTTGTAAAAGGTCAATAATGTGATGTGTAGCCTTCGGATATTTTTAAAATGACTTAATGATAATCTGACAGTTTAAAATGACAGATGATTCTTAAATAATCCGAATAATAATTCCTCGGGGGAAATTTGGAAAAATGATTTATATGAATCTTTAAAAATTTGGAAAAATGATGTATGTGATGCAAAAATTTTTTTCACAATGATTTATACGACCAGTTCCAGAAACACTTTCACCTCTACTAGTTCAAAACAAATATGTATCCAAATCTCAAATGATTCACTTTCGTAGTATGAATATCTGCTGGAAAAGATGAAAGATGTTATTTTCCTCTTTCCCATGAACACCTCAGCATCACCTTGGGAAAAAAGAAAGTTCAGCATTCCTGCACTCATTGGACTTTTTCCCGGCACATCTGTTGACAAAATTCTGTTTCATTTGCTTTGTTCTAAATATTTCATTGCTTTATTTTATGTCGCTTCAGAATCCTCTGCAAAAGTTCGTGCCCCAACCAGCCTTTGCTAAGAGGAACGTAACGTTGCGCTGTTTACGATCACAAGAAAAGATCCCGTTGTTGATGTTGTTTTTGCTCGTCACCCTGTTCCTGCAGCCAGTTGCTGAAGTTGCAGAGTTTGGAATGAAAGAGAAAGAAAAGGTTATTATTGGCTTGTCAAGCGCTAAAGAAAGGGATAATGTATTGCCATTAACGTTGCACTGCAAAGAGAGGAACGGGCAAGGTCTTAATGGGAGCACTGCCAACTGACTGGCATAGAGGCTCGCTGCCTCCTCCTCCACCTCCTTCTTCTTCTCCGGAGATCTTGCTGAAAAGTTTCCTTCATTTTTTTCTTCCTCTCTCGTATCCTTTCAGCTTCCGTTTCGTGTTTCATTGTCATCAAGAGCCGAGAGACAATTCGAGTGTAACAAAGCCCAGCCAATTCTTCATCTATTGTTGGTCTTCTGCTGACCTTTGTTGGAATTCCGATTCCTTTAATTGTTGTTGATTCTGTCTTTTGTTACCTAATAAATGTGCAAAATCTGTTATTCGCGACGATTTATTATTGTGTCAAAAGTCGAGTTAATCACAAGCGAAGACGTGAAATCGTTCATATCAGAATCATTCATTGACGATCATTAATGCAAGGGTCGTAGCAATCGGAGAAGTTTAATTCTCAATTACAACAAATTATTTTCTAATAAAGATTTCGATTTTCATAGAATTTCCCTCTCTGCTTCCTAGAGTTTTGAAAATCTTACTTTGAAGAGAAAAAAAATCGCTCTTAATGACAGGTGAGAAAGAAATCTATATCGAAGGATGTCATTCCTACTGCGCCAAATAGATTGAATAATCGAATGGACTGAACATACAAAAACCTTAACAACACTAATACAAGAATGCAAATGCAACACATAGAAATGCTTAAAAGATCTATCCATTTTGACAGGTACAATGAGACATTAGTCTCTTTCGATCCTAAAGTAATTCATTCATCTGTATTCCGATCTTATAAGGAAATATAATCTTTAAAGACTAACAAAAAGAAGAAGAAAATTAATGATTTTAAAAAGAAACACTTAAAAAGGGATATTTTCTAATATTCTCTAATATTCCCTAGTCATTTAATTATTTTCAGTAGTAATTCTATATAGCCGTCCCATGGCCGAGTGGTTAGCACGCTTGGCTACTAATCTACGGGACCTGGGTTCGAGCCCCGGGTAAGGCATGGATGTTTGTGTTGTTTTTCTGCTAAGGTCCTGCCATCCTCACAGATCTTCTACTATGACATATAAACTGACAGGTTCCTGTCAGACCTCTGTGGCAAGCAGGTGCTTGAGGGGGTATTTATTTATTTTAATTCTATATCCTCTATTTCCATAATGAAAGTCTTTAGCATCATAAACTAATTTTTATATATTTTCCTTTATTATGTTTATGGGCGATGAAATATCGGCCTATAAAACGAAAAAAAAAATGGCTATGCGAAATTTACTTTTTAGCATGTTGAATAAATAACTTCCATTCTCCATTTCGCAGATTGCAACACGTACCCCTTTTCCTTAAAATACATATTACGCTTCCTAAATTCTAGATACATTATTCAATTCTTAAATAAATCATCTTATTGTTTCGACCAGTTTGTTTCTTCTGTCTTTGTTATAATAAGTCATTATATTCAAGAACTTGCTTTGCAAAAACTTCAATATCACTCATCATCATCATCATCCTCAAGCAGCCATGGGCTACGGAGGTCCAACCAGACCGTGCAATTTAGTTCTCCAAGCAAGTCTGTCCTGAGCTACATCTACTGCATCTGGCCACTGCACAACAATTCTAATAAGGTCCTGTTTCACATTGCCCACCTCATCCTTGGTCTCCCCTTCTTTCTGAAGCCTTTAGACACACTGTTCATAACCCTATTCGCCAATCTATAATTATTCATACGGGCAACATGGCCAAACCAACGGAGTCTCTCTCTGCACAATATGCTGCTTAAAGGAGGTTGCAAACTCCTTTGCCTAACCTCATCATTAGTTACAAAGTTGAACCATCTAATGCCCAAGATACTGCGTAAACATCTAGAATCAAAAGCATCTAGTTTCCTGTTATCTTGTTTACAAAGCGTCCAAGTTTCACTACCATAAGTAACCCTAGAAAGAACCAAACTATTATACAGTCTAATTTTAGTCTTTAGGTGTATACGCCTATTTCTCCACACTCTCCATAGATTCTTAAAAGTCCCGGCAGCAATCCCTATTCGTCTGTTAATCTCATGCCGCACATCACCATTATCTGTTACATAGCTCCCAAGATAATTAAACTGTGACACCTGCTCAAGACTGCAACCATTCAGATTAACTGAATCACAGCCTGCCTGACCAATTTTCATCACTTTACTAACTGATGTTAAAAAGGTTCCTCCCCAAACAATTAAACCATATTATATAGCAGACTGAATCCATGCTTCATATAACTTCAGTCCTTAAAACTACCTGCCTTTCATTCACATTTCACAAGACCAAGCTCGTAACTCATTATGACTAATGTATTATATAATCTACACCCTAAAACGCGAAGAGATTTTCTCATTGATTATTAGAGTTATTGCATTTATTTTCGCGTTAGATTTCGCTATTATTCTGGTGAAAAAAGTCTGTTTTTATTTGCTCATCATATTTTTTGCTTTTAGAGTATCAAGAGCGCTTTCCCCTTACAGTGATCAATATTTCAGGATGCACAGGGCCTCGATTTGGTAGCGCGCCACGTAACTCTTCCTGCTGCATACCCTGGGAAGTTCTTATATGAGGCAGATGGAATCCTTCCTGTCCACGCTATCCAGTGTGCTATTTAACACACAAGATACAGACTGTATGTGTTTGCACGTGGTATGTTTTAGTGCACACGGATCAATGACAATATTCCACTCGGCAGATGGCGTCCTTCTCCATATTCTCACCGACAGAAAGATGGGGGTTGAGACAACACCTTCTTCAACAGAAGGTCCGTGGACCAGCTGATGACGTCAACATAAGTATTCTTGTAACGTAGATAATTCTTATATTTTTCTTTCTATTATTATCAGTGGTGTACTTTTACACTAATGCTTATTTCTAAATATACCTTATTTAGGAGAAACATTATTCGTATTTATTAACATTATCCCGTGGCCGAGTGGTTAGCGCGCTTAGCTACTGATCTACGGGACCTGGGTTCGAGCCCCGGATAAGGCATGGACGTTCGTGTTGTTTTCTGCTGAGGTCCTACCATCCTCACAGACCTTCTACTATGGCATATAAACTGACAGGCTCCTGTCAGACCTCTGTGGCAAGCAGCTGCTTGAGGGGGTATTTATTTATTTATTTATAATAATTACTAATCAATCAATTTTTTTTCTGAATAAGATATATTTATATATAAATATTAATAAAATATCAATATAAAAGTACACCAGTAATAATAATAGAAATAATTGCATAAGGAATATTGATATTACAGGACTACCTATGGTGACGTCATAACCTGGTCCACTGGCCTTCTGTTGTAGGAGGTGTTGGTTCAGACGCATCTCTATTCAGGCGCAGTGACGATTGCTACCAAAAGACAACAGTTAACTGTTTGGGACGATGTCGTCTTCTGCGCAATGAGAGGAACTGGGAATCGGATTTTTTACAAAAAAAGGAGAACTCCCTCATCGAGTGACGTCATTCGTACAGCGTTTGGCGGAAGAATTAATGATCAGAATGAATCCAAACACAGTTTCAAGAATTTCGAGGAAAACAAAAGAAATTCCAACTTTTGAAAAAACTGTTGTAAAAGAAATTGTTTTACGGAATTATATAATTCACTATAATTTGAATTGAAGGGGATAATAAAAAAATAAATAAAAATGAATTACTGCAGTCGCTTGGCAAGAGGTCTGATAAGAAATTATCGAAAATAAATAACTAAGCCATAGAGAATGTCTGTGAGGAAAAACGACAAAGGAAGAAAATATCAATTGTTTCTCATCCGGGGATCGAACCCGGATCCACCGTCAAACGAGCTAATCACTGGGTCCCAAAAGAGCTCCTTTGTGATAGTGTGATTCATTGTATTCTTCGTAGGATTAGATGTAGGAAAGTGATAAGTAACCAATTTGCTATTCCCAGTTAAGACTGAAGGAAAATCAATTGACTATCTCTCTGTTACAAGCAACACAAAATGGCGCTCTTAACAAGTCTTTGAAGCATCTCAAGCATTAAGAAATTCACCTTAGATATCTCGGAAACGAATTTTCCACCAAAACCTTTAATTATTTTAAAACATGAAAAGTTTCATATAATTCTACAACTTGCGAAGTAGCTATTTGAATCTTTTTCAATTTTTTTATCACCATTCTCAAATTTAGATTTGGTTTGATACTAAACCGACTCAAATGAAACGGCGCTGGCCCACGAAATGGTATCTTTTGCGCTTTTTTAAGCGTTCGGCACAATGGCGACATTCCCCGAATTTTTCCTCTTCTTGTAGTTGCAGACGACAAGGGATGCATTTGGGTGAAATCGAAAGGAAAAAAGTCGAAACTTCAGCCGATTGCTAAATAGCTGTTAACTTCTGTCTCTGGAGTGTAAGGACGATGGGATTGGTCACGTGACGTTGTAGACAGAGAGAGAGCATCGGTGATGTCAAATACTCGCCGCTGGGGAAGGGGGGGCACTGGGGGGAAAGAAATAGAATAGTTCGGAGAAGAAGAACTGGAGAAGAAGGAAAGAGAGACAAAAAGCACGAGGATGGACGAGAAGCGCGTGAGCCAAACGAGCGAAGAGAGAGAGAGAGAGCAGAGGATGGAGAAGAGCAGAAGAGGCAAAAGGTCCTCACGTCACTGTCGCTAACGAACTGACGGGCAACGAGGCTCCCGGGGGCTCGTGGAAAGAAGGGGGGGGGGGGGGGTCCGCGCATGCACGTCATGTCTACCGTAACGAAACAACTGCAACTGCAAACGAATGGCAACTGGCGCAACGGAGGGCCAATTTTTACGCGTTGGGGAGCTTTCGATCATCGGAACAGCCAGCAACATCCCCTTCTCTTCCCTCCTCTCCCCCAATCATTGTCTCTGCATCAACCTTCACTGGATTAAGGGATGGAGGGTGAGTGGAGGGGGAGGAGTTGGAAACCGCAGAGGGAGTAAAGAGATCGGGGTAGGCGAGAGGAGGAAAGATGATGAAGGAAAGAAAAATGGCGCATTTGTGTGAAGACGCAAAAAATAAAAAGAAAAAGTTAGAAAGACCAACAGAAAAAGATGAACTTTTCTTCTGTTTATCTTTATCAACTCTTCGGGAGTTTTCTATGAGACGATTTCTACCCCCCCCCCCCCAACACCCATGCCCCTGCTGAGAGAGGGTGAGACCCACCGAGCCGAATGGATTCGACTCTCGCCACATCATCATCCACAGCAGTCGATCATTCATCGTCTGACCGAAAATTCGTCGACCGAGTTCGTTTACTGCTTTTGGATGGAGCGAATGAAAGGGTTCAACAATTGACTTTGCCAAAAGAGAGAGAAAACAATCGAGTTTCATTGTTACGGTCTCAGACGATGCAAAAGTAATTGCTCTGTCTTCTATATTTTTCCTTTCGTTTATTTGTTGAACAGCATTAGTGCACCGAAATCAGTTTGGTAAGCATAAAGCAATCATCGTCTGCCTTGGCTCCTAAGAGGACATCTAAGGAATCGCTCTAAGAGCAAAACGATACTTGGGAATAACCTAAAAAAAGAATCCATTGGTATTATATATAGTATATATATATTATAGTCTGTAAATGGTAGCTAGGTAGTCACTGGAAGGAGAGCTATGCACCAATCCCCTGTGATGATGCATAGAACCGGCCAGGCCTAGCACCTAATGTCCGACCCCACCTTCTCGTGGTGCGGACCGTTAGTACAGTCGGTCAAAAAAGTATCCGAACGCTATGGTTGTATACAAAGTTCAGAAAAAACAACTGGCAACGATTTTTTTAGAAATTAATGATCTGGCAACCTTCGTGTACCGTACACGAAGGTTGCCAGATCATTAATTTCTAAAAAAATCGTTCCCAGATTTTTTTTCTGAATTTTGTATGCAACCATAGCGTTCGGATACTTTTTTGACCGACTGTACCTTTCAAAAGAGATACTCTCTTGTGGAAATGAACGGAAGGGGAGGGCTGCCAGATTAGTGTGGCCTACTGATCTGGACAACTATGGCTACTTTTCTTTTTTTTCTACCCTGCTGAGGAGTGGTCAACCACACAGGGTCCTGGTGCTGACCATATAAACCCACTGGACTGAACAGATATATGACTCTGAGCTTGATTATGGATCCTGATTTTGCTGCACTGGTGGGCTTCTGTGGAGGGACAGTCTTCCGCTGTATTTTCTGTTTGTTTGTGGGTTGACAGCCCCAAGTGGATAGATTCACAGGATATGTTTATCAGCTGGTGGATAATCCTTAGCAGAAGTCATCACAGGCACCTGAACTCTTTGCTTCTATTGGCATCGTCAAATTCTACATTGGAGGAAGTCTTCCAGTGTAGATGGCTTCAGCCTTTAGTGGTGGGGGAACGGGTCTTTGCCCCATGTCTGCGATTAGGGGGCTATTTGATATTGTCGGCATTCCCTCTCTCAATAAACATAGTTTCTTTAAACATCCCACTAACCATTTTCTCTCCATAGGTAGTTGGAATGTGAGGACTCTGCACAGACATCAATGCCAAAGTTGGTACTGACTCTGACCTTTGGGGAGGAGTAATAGGCCCTTTTGGTATCGGTAGCTGCAATGGCAATGGGCAACGTCTCCTACAGGTAAGTAAACTCAGTGGATTCAGAATAACTAACACTTATTACAAACACCGCGACATACATAAGTACACATGGGTTTCACCTGATGGGCTGCATAAGAATATGATTGATTACATATTAATTAACAGCAAATGGGCTAGTTCTGTTAGGAATACCAGGGCATATAGGGGAGCTGAAATTGGATCTGACCATTACCTTGTTAAAAGTGTGTTGCAACTTAAACTTAAAAAGTGTTGTGCTAGGGTTAAAAAATTTACTTTTAATACTGAAGCTCTGAAAGATCCAGTTATAGCCAAAGCTTACCATGATAGGTTACTTAGTCATTATGACAGTCATGGTTTGCTTACTACTGAAGTTGAGGAAGAATGGGATCATTTTAAACAGGCTTTTTTGGACACTAACAGTACTCTTTTAGGAAAAAAGGAGCAGAAGAGGCAAAATTATCTGAGTGATAAGGCACTTGAGCTTATTTCGGGAAGAAAGAACTGCAGGAATGCCCTTAATCAATACCCTACTAGTCGTAATAGAAAGCATTACAGAGACCTTAATAAACTTGTAAAGGATCAGTTAGCTGCTGATAAGAATCTTTGGCTTGATGGTTTGGCTGACAAAGGCGAGGAAACAGTTAGACAGCACAACAGCAGAGAGCTGTACCAGAGAGTAAATGTTTCGTGTGGTAGAAAACGGACAGGTATACAAGGATTGAAGGATAAACAAGGTAAGGTTATAGAAGGGGAGGATTCTGTCATGGCTAGGTGGGCTGAGCATTTCAGTGATGTTCTAAACAATGTAGTTAGTTCTACTCCCATTGTTTGCAATGATGATAGATGCATTGGTGGCTTTAATGTTGGCCCTATAACACAATCTGAAGTTATTTTGGCTGTTTCTAAACTTAAACTTCATAAATCCCCAGGGGTAGATGAAATTACTACGGAAATGCTTAGAGCTGGGAATGTTTCGGTTACCACTTGGATGACTGAAATTCTGAATATCTTTTATAATAAAGGCATGGTTCCTAAGGATTTTACCAGAGCTATTGTTATCCCTATTTTCAAAAAAGGTGATCGCAGCTCTTGTGATAACTATAGGGGTATCAGCCTACTCTCCGTTCCAGGTAAAGTTCTTTCCATGATTGTGCTTAATAGAATTAAGAATCTGGTTGACAGTCAATTGCGTGATGAGCAATGTGAATTCAGAAGTGGTAGGGGATGTGTGGATCAGATATTTTACTTAGGCAGATTCTTGAGAAATGTTTAGAGTTTCAGAAACCTTTGGTTGCTAGCTTTGTTGATTTCAAAAAGGCTTTCGACTCTGTTGATCGTCATAATTTGTGGTTGATTGTGTGATCATGTGGTATACCAGACAAGTTAGTTAACATTATGAAAGCTCTCTATAATAACACTGAGTCGTGTGTGAGAGTTGGTAAGGCTTGTAGCAATTGGTTTAGCATTACTTCTGGTGTTCGACAAGGGTGCATTTTGTCTCCTTTTCTCTTTAGTTTGGTTATTGATTATGTTATGCGAAATTCACTTCAAGGGAAAGAATTTGGCCTTAAATGGGCTGGAGATACGAAAATTTCTGATTTAGATTATGCTGATGATTTAGCCCTTTTGGCAAATGATGTTGATGAGATGAACTCTTTCATTCGAGCTGTTGATGAGACTGGTAGTAGAGTAGGTTTGGTTATAAACAGAGAGAAAACTAAAGTGATGAAAATTTGTCAGGCAGGCTGTGATTCAGTTAATCTGAATGGTTGCAGTCTTGAGCACGTGTCACAGTTTAATTATCTTGGGAGCTATGTAACAGATACTGGTGATGTGCGGCATGAGATTAACAGACGAATAGGGATTGCTGCCGGGACTTTTAAGAATCTATGGAGAGTGTGGAGAAATAGGCGTATACACCTAAAGACTAAAATTAGACTGTATAATAGTTTGGTTCTTTCTAGGGTTAGTTATGGTAGTGAAACTTGGACGCTGTGTAAACAAGATAACAGGAAACTAGATGCTTACGCAGTATTTTGGGTATTAGGTGGTTTAACTTTGTAACTAATGATGAGGTTAGGCAAAGGAGTTTGCAACTTCCTTTAAGCAGCATATTGTGCAGAGAGAGACTCCGTTGGTTTGGCCATGTTGCCCGTATGAATAATTATAGATTGGTGAATAGGGTTATGAACAGTGTGCCTAAAGGCCTCAGAAAGAAGGGGAGACCTAGGATGAGGTGGGCAGACAATGTCAAACAGGATCTTGTTAGAATTGGTGTGCAGTGGCCTGATGCAGTAGATGTAGCTCAGGATAGACTTGCTTGGAGAACTAAATTGCACGGTCTGGTTGGACCTCCGTAGCCCATGGCTGCTTGAGGATGAGGATGATGATGATGATATATATTATACAGTATATAGTCCTATACCGATTTCATTCTTTACCTTTACACTTACTTCAGGTTCATTATCTCTTCTTTGTTGAAAGACTGTCGAAGATTTTTCTCTTCTTGTTCGAGATTATACTTGCTCCTCTAATCTTCGGACCCTTAATTTCGGGTCTATACAATTCATTTTTGAAATCGGGATAAAAATGCGTTTTCTATTTGCTCGCACCCCCCCCCCCCCAATAACTAACTTTCACCCTAAAATTCTTCCTATTTCATACTTAAATTTAAATGATATAGAAGCAAATAAAGATTTCTGCTTATTTATAACCTTTCGTTTTATCATCCCTGTTTTGTGGAAACGAAATTATAAGATGATAAATAATTTAGAAAGATAGAAATCATCCAATCCGATGACTGGGACACATGATAAGAAACCAATCATCTCATTATCTTCAACATCTGTAAAAATCATGAGAGAAATTTTTGAATTTGCACCAGGGCAAGATTTGTGAAGAAAACATCCAAAGAGGGTAGAGGGCTCTGCTGTGTTTTCTTTACACACATGAATATTTCACGTCACTCTGTAATGATGACGATGATGACACGAGCCGCGCCCCTCCCCATAACCCTTCCCCGCTCCACTTTCCTCACCCCACGATATTCCGGCAACCTTCCCCTCCCTCTTGACCAATGAATGGGTAAATCCCCAGACGATACCTAATAATTTTCTCAGAGAGAATGAGGAAGTGGTGGTGGTGGTGGGGGGGGGGGGGTAGAGCGAAATGCAGATTGCGTGTAGTAGTAGTGGACGAGAAAGGAGACACGGGGGAAGGGAAGTAAGAGAAGAGGGAGAAATTGACGCTCGCCCGCGGCTCGGCTTTAAATTAAACTGGTCGTCGGCACGTGCCCGAGGCGCCTGCCACGTTTGCGGCGAACACGATCGTGGAAGCTTGCTAATCGGGAATCTCGTGTAATGCACGAGATGGAGGGAGTGAGGGGGGGGGGATGAGACTTGTCATGGACAAGGCGATGGTCACATGGACGCTTTGCCTTCACGTGACTTAGGGTGGGGGTTGGCAGTGCGTGCCACCTTCGACGCAAATAGCAGACTACGAAAAAATTTCACTTTCCCTTGCAATGGCAAGAAGACATGAGCTCACTGCAAACCACGTCATTCAATTATTTCCCATTTGATACTCGATTAATACTCGATTCTCGATTGTAATGACCAAGAGTTGTTTGCTATCATTCATGCTGATTAGCATAATGCACATTTCTAGTGCCCATTCCCACCGGAATTTTTTTTGAGGTGCTTATTGGTGTAGCGTGCGTGGTAATTACGGAGATCGCCGATCATTGACGTATCAGTCGGAACTATTGGCACCGCGCAACCTCTTAGAGTCCCCATCCGACCTCCCATTCCACCTCGGGAGAGTTGTAACCGACCTCAGAACTGAGTCCCTTCACCTGTTGATGTATCTCTTTTTCCACAATGGAAAGTAAAGAATCAATTTTTTTTTATATTTTTGACTGACAAGGAGGGCTTGACGTGTCACGACCACACGTGCAAAGAAACCGACAGCCGATACCGAACTCCGCCTCTCTCTCTCTGTTTGTGTGCACGTGGTCATGCAGACGAGCCCCGCCCATTGCTAGTGAGTCGTCTGTCATGGGCGGCATCGTTCCCTCCCACCCCCCATCAACGGATCCCACGAGCGTCACGTAACGAGATTCACCGACCTGCAGATTGGCGCGACGATTGTTCTCACGGGGCGGGTCCCGGAGCTCCATCTTGCACGCGCTGGTCACATTGCAGTTCACGAGGTACACACACACAATGAGAGAATTTACCAAAGGAACTCTTCCACGTGAGGGCTAATTGTTTGTTTCCAATTGTCGTTGTTAAATAAGTGAATGGAAATTGCAACAATGGGGGAGTTGATAACGTTGGAATAGTCCATTTGGACGCAAAGGGTCGGTTTGGTATGTGAAGAATAGAAAATATTAAGTTAATAACTGGATGGTGATTTTTGAATAATTCTTGAATGATTCTTGAAAGAAAGAAATAATATTGTCTCTATGATGTTGGACAAATCCAAAGCATAAAGTTCCCCCTTCAGCCTCCCTGCTCGCCATCCCATGATCTGCGCCAGACTCGCCACTTCCGATTCGAGTCTCCACAGAGGCCTGTTCCAAAGTTATCCCCGCTGTTTCTCCCTTCCTGAGAAATCACAGATTTCAAAAGGCTTCCGTCCCTCAGAGCAGACACTCCCCAGGTGCAGGAGAGCCTACCTTGTGCACATTAAGGAACATGCTGATGGACTCTTCCATCTATTTCCTAGCATCTGTATACAGTCCATACCCTGCCCAACCTTGAGCACTTACGACCCTCGTGTACACTTAGACGCTCGTGTACACCAAAGAGAGCCGCTCAGAGGTTAAAAAAAAAAACGACCACCTCATTCTTCTTTCTTACCATTTCTACCCCGGGGAGAGTTGGAGGTCATCTTTTTCGGATCTTCTCTGTGATGTATTAAGCCCACAAGCTCCTGTCAGACCTCTTTGGCAACCATCTCTTCTGATTTCGACTGAAAGATTCCTTTCTTAGACAACAGATGATGTTGTAGGAATTATCGAATTAATGAATTTCTGATGAACCAATAAGCAACAATCAATGCCTGAATTTAGATTTCTGAATCCAAAGATTGCCTCCCAGGTTCGAGTCCCAGCTGGGTCAGCGTTGATATTTATCTCCGCAAAATTCCCCGCCCTGCCCACGGTCAGTAGGGGACACCGATGGGTTTGGAAAGGCCGCCGTCCGTCGGATGGGACGTTAAGCCGTGGCACCGTGTGCGGGAGAGCCATACCCTGTGCACGTTAAAGAACACGCTGGATGGCCTTGACGGGAGGCTACCATCTGTCTCCCAACAGCTGTTCCAGTGGGTCCCCTCCCCCAACCTTCTCTGAGCCTTCGGGGTCCATGTGACCTGGCCATTTAGCCCATTGTGTGCAAAAAAGTGCCGCTCAGAGGTAAAACAACCCAACCCAAAGATTGCCACTTTTTTTCCCCTGTATGAATTCTTTCGCAATAACTTGCAATCGAAATTTGGTCTTTAGTTCACAAAATAAATAAAACATGAACCATTCCTTAAAATTCCTTCTGGTGTGAGTCTCAATTGCCCATCTCATCCATCGAAGATCAGAACGTCGCCGTAGCATCTCATCGAGCTTTTGAAACGTCGTCGTGACGTCACCGTCAGTAAGCTGCACCTCTCGCCTTAATTTGCATACGAAAGGCCCGAAATCGGCGGTTCCTTTCTCTGACGCAACCACCCACGAAACCATCAAACCCATTCATAAGGGGCATTTTTTTTACATTATTTTCTTTAAACTTTCTTGTTCGAATTTAAAAGTTGCCCCAAGAATGCAAATGATCCTTTACACCGCGGAATACTAAATCCACATAAACCAAAGTTCGTCCAAATGACACTTCTTACCCCCCTCCCCTCCCCCGAAGAAAAGGATGAAGATTACATCCCATACAAAAGATGAGAGAGGTGCTCTCCAAAAACAAAAAAAAAAAATCTCCTGTGACGCATTAGAAAAGTTGTGTGAAGCGCGTGCATAACGTCGTAGGCGACATCGTCACTAATAGTTTCCGACTCTCCCATTTGCGCGAGCGAGCGTTCTTCTGCCGCTAAATCCCCAGATGCAGAGGGCGGGGCCCCGCTCGCACCCGCAAAGAAAACCCTCCGTGTCGCCGCCCAGGTGTGGTTCTTCGAGACTCCCACAATGCACCGCGCTCCGTAACGGTGGTAGGCGTTGTCGGCGCGGGTCGCGCGCAGTTGCGTCGTCGACGCTCCACCGCTTGGGTGGGTTTCTAGGAAAACGAGGAGGCGATCTCTCGTGATTTCAGTGCGCGCCAAACCGGTGATTTGCGTGCTCTGTGGCGGAGACAAAAACGTGGTCGGCTTTTGCATTGCTCTTTCTTGATTTACCTCCCAAGAGCTTTTTTTGTTCTTCTTCATCCTCTGTGTAGAGGCCGGAGGGGGGGGCGGGGGGATGAGATGGTGGTCCTCAATGTCTAATTACATAGCACCATGTTGAGCTTATGAGGGCGGCGGTGGCAACTCTGTCTTCAATGAAATGTCGTGACGCTCGCTCCCCGGGAAATGCAAAAATTAAAGATGGCTGTCACTCGCTCCTCTTCCATCATTACTGACAATGGATGCACCTCTGACGAATGTTTTAGATAGGTGGGACCGTGAATGGGAGGGTGTACAGTCGCTGAAATCAGATACCAACGTCTTTGACAGGTGTATTCGGAAGGTATCACGTCGGAAGGTAACAGCTCTAGATCTCTCTTTATGAAAGTAATAAAGCATTTTAAGATCCGAGAGATGGCTTTCAAGTCAGGATTTGCTTAAGAGGATAACAATCCTCCTACTCTTTTGCATCCTATAGTGCTCTCTGCTTTCTTAAACTGATCAAAATGCATTCGTCTTCTTTAAAAGCGAAATTAAAATTTCTTCTGTTTTATTTATGATTAACTTTAAAGTAGGCATGTAGACAACCAACTTTATGGGAAAATATTACAAGTTGTAATAATAAATGAATCACCCCTAAAGCAGCTGTTTGCTACAGAAGTCTCAGCGAAAAGGCAACATATATCATAAAAAACATCCTTTCTTTATATGGGATTCGAACCCAGACCCTCCCCCACTTGTTCGGCAGCAAAACGCGGTAATCATTCGACTAATGAGAAGAACTGTAAAATAATGTTGAAAAATTGAAGATAAAATCAAACATAAATCTTGAAAGAAACGTAGTATTATATAATTGGCGCATGACGCATGATATTGTATGTTGAATAAAATATCGGTATAATCAGGCCCGGATCTAGAAAAAAAATAAAAGAGGGGGGGGGGGAGCAAGCGACGTCATCGAGTTGGTAGAGGGTAAAAAGGTAGGGTGTCAAGAGAATTGAATTCCTTTACATTTTCCGATTCGTTTCAGGTTTTTTTTTAAAAATTTCCATGCATAATGTGTCAATAAAAAATAATAATGAATAACCCCTCAAGCAGCTGCTTGCCACAGAGGTCTGACAGGAGCCTGTCGGTTTATACGCCACAGTAGAAAGTCTGAGAGGATGACAGGACCTCAGCAGAAAAACGACACAGACATCCATGCCTTACCCGTGGCTCGAACCCAGGTCTCTTAGATCAGTAGACAAGCGCGCAAACCACTCGGCCACGAGACGGCTTGCGTCAATAAAGCACAAATTTAATAATTTTTGGCTTCTATAATCGAAGGGGGAGGGGGACATGGGGGGTATTAGTCACCCTCCCTTGCCCCTGGATACGCCCTGTGTGTAATTAATGTTCGCTGTGTTTTCACGTGAAATGACAAGTATGAACCCATAGAATGGAACCCTTGCAGACCACTTGGGTGGCAAAATCAGCACTTCAAAAGAAAAACTTTTTCGCCTCCATAACATGGCATCACGCGACACAAACAAAGCAACACCCATCACGTGACACTCCTCGTAATGCACGTGGCGCAATGCTAACAATTATCTTGCGTGGAGTGAGGCGCCGACGCATCGGGACCCGCGCCTCCAGTGCAGTCCGCCTTTTCGTTCTGTGGCATCACACCCTCCTCGAAACTACCCACGGCAAATAGACTTATCCTTTCTTATGAATCTGACCACCCAATTGGTCAAATTACGTTCTCAGATTCTTCAAGAATATCATCAATCGCTCGCAACTCTTTGGCGACACTGAGAAGATCATACAACTCTCAACTGCTGACATTGTTATCCAACCACTCAAGTAACACTGTTATCCAAGTATCCTATCAGATCATTGCAGAATTGAAAAAGCCGAATTACAAACTAAATACACATCTCGAAGATTTTGAATATCAGAAATGGACCAAAAATTAATTTCAAAAGCTAATCCAACACAATTGTTATATGAAACCATTTACTAGCATAAATCTACATTTTACAAGTTCGTCTAAATAATTCGTTTAATTTTCGTCAGTTTCGAAGAAACGATTAGATGGGATTTAATATAAATCTTAACCTTCCTTTTCATTCTCATAAAAAGATTCATTGAAAACTGACCTTTCGTTCGCATGCGAAACGGAAATTCCTTAACGATTTAATACTGCTTCTTTATTATCAGCTGCATTGGGTGGGTGGCAACCGCTCTGAGTCTGCGCAGTTCACGCTTCTGATCCGTCAATGACGTATCAGTCACGTGTCAATCAATCTGTGATGTAACTGTCGATGCGTCAACTGCGCAGTCTCAGAGTCTGCACTCAAGCCATGACACGAAATATGATTCATTTTTTCCCTTTTTATATAAACACATAAGGTCAGAAAAAGGTTTCCACAAATCTCTCCGCTTTCCCCTCTACAATGAAATTCCGCCATTCAAAGAATTTCCTTCCGCTCTTTGAAAGAAATCCTTCCTCTGCATAGTGTCAGGAATCCCCCAATGAAAGAGCAGAGATTCTTCCCGCCTCTTTCTCTCCGTCCATCCCGTGTGTTCGGCCATTGTTGGAATCCTGACTCACATCCGCGTCGAGTGCGTGTCACCCTGATTGTCGTGATCCCCGCAACAATCAAGCAAACGGATTCCCATTTATGGGGCAACTACGAAGGAAACTTCGTCGCAACACTATTTACGAGCGCATTCTTCCTTGCGCACTCCCCTTCATCCGATGAATCCTCCTCCTCCACCACAAAGGGATTTTCGAATCAGTACCAAACGTTAGATTAAGAAATCAAAACTTATCAGCTCAATATTTCTAACCATCAACTAAAACGCTTTCATTCATTTCCGGCACCGTGCCATCATTATTTTTCTGCCATTTGCAAATTCAACGAAAGCTTAAATTCCGCCAGAAATGCGAAGTCAACGAATGGCAGCAGTAGGATATTAAAAGGGTTTCACACACTCGAACGCAAGTTCCATCAGAGACAGAGATTCGAATTTGAACCTGTGTGCAATATTTCGGACCAGGGGGTTGTCACGTGAAATTATTGGAGGTCCAACTACCTAAAGGACTCCGAGACGGATAGGAGAAGGAGCGCTGCTAGAGAAGGATTAGGAAACATACAGCGAAGCCTCCCTTAGAGCCCAACTAGCATGTTCTTTAATGTGGACAAGGTACATCTCTCTTGTACACGGGCCACGACTTAGCCTCCCATCTGACGGACGCCAACCTTTCCAAGATGATCAATGCCACCTCCCCTTTCCCGAATAATGCATAGTGGAGGTTAAAATCTCATGTGGGGACCTTGAACTTTGAACTACAGATTACGCTTCTGACGAGTTACCGATTCAGCCATCCCCTAACTCTCGCTCCCAACCCTCCCTTAACAGGAATTTGATTCGGACTGTTATTGTTACATTGTTATATTGTCCATCAACATGCGAACAGTGTGCCCGATTCAATATTGCTCGGAATGATATTTTTTCGTTCACGCGAAACATATAAATAATAAAATAAACTAACTAACTACCCCCTCAAGCAGCTGCTTGCCGATCCACAGAGGTCTGACAGGAGCCTGTCAGTTTATATGCCATAGTAGAAGATTCTGAGAGGATGGCAGGACCTCTGCAGAAAAACGACACATACATCCATGCCTTACCCGGGGCTCGAACCAGGTCTTCTAGATCAGTAGGCAAGCTTGCTAACCACTAGGCTAATAAAACACTACTAAAAACTAAATGACGAATTACTAAATTATAGTTAAAGAATTAAATTCGTTGCAATTAGAAAAGAAAAAAGCTCATTTAAACAAAGAGTTTGAAGATCAGTAGAGGGAATTTTTAACAAGTTAAAAAGTGTGAAATCATAAATTGAAAGTTTTTCGAGTTTATCAAGAAACAATTTTCTTTCTTTAGAATAATATGCAGGGTGTCTCAAAAATATAGGTAAAAACTTTTAGGGGAGGTAGATAACATTTAAAGGAATGAGAATTGCATAGGAACCCATAACCGGAAACGTCACCGTAAGGCAATAGGCGGCGCTGTTCTTCAGTGCGCTAGAGGGGAAATTTCGGATTTCCTCATTCGAGCGGTAGTCGGCTGACGAAGAGCATGCAAAGGTATTCGAACAGGGAGCTGGCAGACATGCACTTAGTGTATGGAATAGCTGAGGGCAACGGACGAGCCGCTCAACGAATGTATCAAGAACGCTTCCCACACAGACATGTACCGGGCCACCGTTTGTTTGCGCGTGCGCATCAAAATTTGTGCGATTAAGGGTCATTAAGAGGAAGCAGAAGTGAGGGCAGGCCACGATCGACGCGTACTCCCGCCATGGAAGAAAGTGTGTTGGATGCCGTGGAGACTAATCCTAGTACCAGCACACGTGCCGTTGCCTCTGCCTTAGGAGTGTCTCGTTGCAGTGTGCAGCGTGTTTTGCATGGCGAGTCCTTACACCCCTTTCATCTCCAAAGGGTTCAGTTACTTCCCCCCGCAGATCATCCTGCACGTGTGCGTTTTGCGCAGTGGTATCTCCAAGAAAGTGCCAAGATGTGAATTTCCCAGCTTATGTTTTGTTTACTGAGGCCAGTTTCACTCGGGATGGCGTATTCAATCAGCACAATGCGCATTTGTGGGCTCACGAGAACCCCCACGGTGTGCGCACCCATGCGGCACAACATCGTTTCGCAGTAAATGTGTGGGCAGGTTTGGTCGGCGACTGCTTAGTCGGGCCATGCCTTTTATCATCCCGCATGACCTCCTTCAAGTATCTGATCTTTCTGGAACAGGTTCTACCAGGCTTACTTGCCCATGTTCCAGCAAATGTGAGACGCAACATCTGGTTTCAACATGATGAGGCGCCTCCCCATTATGGAAGGTGTGTTCGTGCGCATTTGAACATGTCTTTTTGGCAACGATGGATTGGGCGTGTTGGACCAGTTGCCTGGCCCCCACGCTCACCTGATTTAATGAGCGTTGATTTCTTTCTGTGGGGGGCCCTCAGAGCTACCGTGTATGAATCGCCTGTGGAGTCTGACATGGATCTCGTGGCAAGGCTCGTCAGCGCTGCTGCTACTATCAAAGAAACTCCAGGTGTGTTCGACCGTGTCCGGCAATCAATGCTCCGTCGGTGTCACGCATGAATCGCGTCTCATGGTGGAAACTTCGAACATCTGCTGTAACATTATGAAATGTATCATCTAGTACGCCATTTGTAATAATTATGTCCAATAAATGTTTTCACATTAATCACTGTCTTGTGTCCTTTCAGATCTTGTACCTCTGCTACCGCTTTCCCATGATGTTTCCGGTTATGGGTTCCTATGCAATTCTCATTTCTTTAGATGTTATCTACCTCCCCTTAAAGTTTGCACCTATATTTTTGAGACACCCTGTATACAGTTTAACAATATGTGTGATATTGTTTCGGGAACTTACATTTTAGACAGTTTTTTGTAGATTTTTTAATAGGATATAAATAAAAGTTTAGACCCACAAAACCAATTCTTTGTAAAAAAAAAAAAAAAAAAAAAAAACAGATAAGAGCTGTCGAGAAAAATTCAAATTTTGATTGTAGAAAGTTCGTAATCCAGAAAAAAGCGATGGCTACATTTTACAGGACCATTAATTTGATAGTATTTTTTAAGAGATTGATATTCAATTAATTTAGTTTCATGTTTTAAGTTTGAGAAAAAGTAGTGTGTTGGGTTATATTAGAAAGTAGAAGGGCTTGTTTAGCATAAAAGTCAGTCATCCTTTATGTCGCAATGACTGGGAATCCATTGAAATATAAAGGTGTTATGAAAATGAATGAAATTTAAAGTAAGTAAATTTTAAAAATCATGGAGAATAGCTGGATAGTTTGTAAATAGTAATCTTGTTGAAGGGTTTGAAGAACAGATTTGAATCTGAGTAGACAATGATATTTTTATTCTTAATTGTAATCGAGGCCCACTTTAGGGCAAACAGTATTGCGTATAATTCTGCCTGTAAAATATGAAAATGACCATCAAATTTAAATTTTGAAAAAGGTTTAGTTGAAGGAGAAAAAAAAGCAGCCGAGGAAATTCTAGAGTTTGGATCAAAGGATCCATCAGTATAGATAGGAAAAAAGGAATTGAAATGAGTGGAACAGTGCGATTCTGCAAGAAGTTTTTGACATTGAGGAGACGTGAAAGATTTGGAGTTTAAAGCAGGAATAGGATTGTAGATTTCAGGTTGAACAAAGGACCAAAGAGGGTCATTCGATAAAAGGTCACCTTTTTTTTTTTGAGATAAAAAAAATCTTATTCTAAAAAAGAGAATTTTGATTACTAATTTTATAGGGGGCCTTTAGACTCGGATTATTAAGTGTGATCAAAATAGGATGATTTGGGTGTTTGAGATGTAATCTCATAAGTTTTAAAAATAAAGATTGTGCTCTAAAGTTAAAAACGGGAATAGGAGTTTCTGCATTTAATGCTAAAGAAGGAGAAGGGTTGGGAAGTCCTAAGATAAGTTTAAGAAATTTGTCTTGAATGATATTTGGTTGGTTAAATTTATGGTCTGAAATACCACTAAGAAACTCCAGACCGTATTCCATTTTTGGTCTAACAAGATTTAAATAAAATTGTAATAAATTATATTGAGAAGTTCCCCATTTTATTTTAGCTAAGAATCTCTTTTTCCCTCTAAAGAGTGGAATTCCCATTCATTTGTGGCAACATCTGCTGCGCTGTTGTTGAAAGACAATGAAACACGTGCTGCGTGGATGGTTGTCGCAGAATTTATCGAAAGCCCGCGTGGAAAGGAATCAGGCTAGGGGGGGAGGGGGCGGCACGAGAGATGGACGAGAGCATTCCACATCAGGAAAGGGAACGGACCATATGTCAGATGGTTCCGAAGACGCATGCGCAGTTGCATCGTGTGACCCTTCGGGGCAGAACGGCTTTGCTACGTTCGTTGACCTGTGACCTCTGGCGATGAGAAAGCTGTCACGAGAGATGACATGCAAGAAATGAGAATCCGTCGCCATTTCGATCGCATTGGGGGGGGGGGGATCAATGCGAAGGAAACGCTCCGCGGAGACAGAGGAAAAAAGATGCATTCATCGATGCACGAGAAGGGATGACCTCGACACGACACGAGAATCACAAGGAAACAACAATAACGGGACGCGTCTGCATGTCGTGCTCGATCAGTGCTGCTAGTGAGTGGGTCCACGAGATGCTTTCGAGCATGCGCAGTCCTTGAATAATACTGGTTGAAGGAAATAACTTTCGTCCGATATGATATGTTTGTGCAAGCGAAATAATTCGATACCTGAAGGAGCATTTCCGTCGACACGATAACAGAATCTCTTATTCGTTATTCCACTGTAGTCCAAGGTGTTACGCGAAATTCAATTTATTCCCTCCCAAAAAGGCTTTAAATTTCGAGAATGCTTTTCTGAATAATTCTTGTAATATCGAGAAATCTAAAGTTGACTGATTGACATAATTTCGTTTTTTATACTATAGCAAAATAGGTTAAATTGAAGACAGCCTGAAGAAAATTACATATCGATGGCTATGGCATTCGATTGCGCAACCTCCTGAAAGCACGGCAGGTGCTCTTCTTATTCATTAATTGCCTTCCACCCCCCCTCCCCCATGAAAAAGACGATTAAAAAACAGCCGCAGGGTGTCAGATGATAGCGGACGACAATATTCTGAGCTCACGATCCAACTGGACTCGTCTGAAGAGATGAAATGTTTGCAGCAAATTCTGTACATAAAATTGATCTGACGGTGCATCATCCGTCTTTTCCTCATCCAGATCAGTTGGCATAATCAAAAAGCTGTTACGTAAACAGTAAGTGGAAGTTAAAGGAGTCGTGAAAAATCTAGGTTCCCTGGGGGGTTTCATTCGGTTTACTAGCAACTGAGGATATTATGAGACTGCGCAGTTTGACGCCTTCGAAAGATCTCGTAAATGACGGATCACTCTCTGACCTATGAGAACTGTGAAAGTGTCAACTGCGCAGTTCCCCAGTTGACAGTGGCGCTCGAAGCGCAAACAATTGGGACTGAAAGGTCCATCATCTGTCAGATCAGTGCCTCTTTAAAAGAAATGAAGTCTTCCATTTCTTTTACCAATTCTCTCTCCCTCCCCCATTCGTCCCCAACAGAAAACACTCATGGAGTCTTCGTAGCCTGCTACTATATACCCACTAATATAGGAAGAGAAGTGTCCTCTTGGAATCATTCGGCCAATCACCTTAAACTGTTGAAAGAAAGATTTGTTAAAATCAACGATGGAAATAATTTATAAAAATCCCCTCCCTTGACCTATTTCTAATATAAACCTCTTGAAAGAGCCCCCCCCCCCTCAATTGAGGGAGAGCAGTGAGAGGAGGTCTCTTTACAATTTCCTCTTCCTCCAACACATGTGACATCACTATTAGAAGATTCCACCCCTCCACCTGCCCCCCTTCGACCTCTTCACTTGTCCATTAGCAATGTTTGCCGAGCGGCTCACGAAAAATGAAGGCCTCGTGCTCTATTAACCCTCTCCGAACATCACAGATTCTTAAAAGAGACGGAGATGAGGAAGAGAATCATAACATCATTCCCCCCTACACAACATACTGCTATTCTTATAACTTAAGAGCCCCCCCCCCCACACACACACACACACCCTCCCGATAGTGACAAAGTGAGAAAATACACCCAAAGAATAAAAAAGAAACCGAAAGCGGCCCCGTGACGGAGGTTAAAGAAGTAAGAGCCAGGGTGGACCAATCAGAGCATGGCATCAAGCCTTTCCTCTTGACACTCAGCAGGACCTCCTCATGCGGGAAGGGGGGGGGAGCCGAAGTGGTTCCCCTTTTGCGCCTGGTCACCGAAGTCGGTCACGGTCGTCGTCTCGAGGGGTCACAAGAGGCAGAGACGAAAATAAACTTCTTTTTTTATCTTTCGATTCCGAAAGCAGCACGTGTTTCATTTCAGATTACCGAATTGGCCACGAGAGTGACAGCTCCTTGGATATGGAGTCTGAAGCATTCTTCCTCAATCGTTTGCTTCCTTATTTTTTTAAAAAGACGCTCGAAGATCTTTTTTAATCCCTTTTTTCATTGCATTAAGATGAATGAATGAATTTATTATTGATGAAAAAGAGTTTGATAAATTTTTTAACGATAACTAATATGGGTTTCGAGATAAAAAAAATACTGAGCAAGCAAGTTTAAAATTTAATGACTTTATAATACAGCAGCATTGAGAACAGTAAAAAAAAATCAGAATGTATTTTGCTCAATCAAAAGTTTTTTGATTCAGTTGATCATCGGATATTATTAAATAAAATTTATAATTTAGGAATACGAAATAATAGTTATGTGTGGTTTAAACGCATAGCTACATAATCGCATGAAATTAACATTTATTGAAAACCTTTCGAGTACTTTTCTTACAATTAAAACTGGAGTACCGCAGTGTTCATTTACAGGGCCCAATATTATTCCTCCCTTTATGTAAATGACTTATGTTTAATGAAATTGCATCGCAAGTTAAAAAGTTTTGGGATGAATACGATGATTATGTATTCGTCTGAAAGTTTAACTGTTTTTTAAAAATAAAGTATGAAAGAGGATTTAATTATTTTTTAGAGGTGGTTTCATCAAAACAAGTTAAGGGTTAATATAAAAGCACATTACTTTATTTGATGATTTGATTGATAGAAATACAGGCTTTCCTATTAAATATAAACACATAAGCAGCATTGCGCTTATATACGGAATTGTGCATGTGAAATTAGTGAAAAGACCTCTGATTGCAAATATTTTGATATAATTATTGATTGTAATTTAAATCAGAGAAGGCATACCAGTTCATTTTTATAAACCGAAAAGGTGGTTAGTTTGAATTCTTACAGATGTTGTATTCTGTCTGCATGGGTGTTCTCCAAACTTTCATTGCAATTTGTTGTTGGAAAAAGACTTGTAAAAGTAATTTCGTAAAATTAACGAGGAATGTATTTCCTTTACTTAAAATCGCGAGAAATGGGCTAAGAATATTTTTTGATGGCAGAAAACTGAACCTCTATAACATTTTACTTTCCTTTTGTAACGAAATCAGAACTGATTGGTATTGAAGACAATAAACAACATTTAAGCCGTAAGAGATTGCTTTCTCAGATTCACCAATTAATGAAAATATAATGAAACTGCGATTTTCACATTTAGCGCCAAGATGATGTAACACTGTCGCCATTTCTCTTAGGAACCAAACAACTATCTTGTGCTAATTTGGCAGAGCGTAATTCGATTAGATCAGCAACAGAAGATAAATTCTGATTTCATTGTAATTGGAAAGAGGTTTACAAACAATAGGTTTGTTTTAAATGTAAATGTTAAAATGCAAAAATTTGAATATTAAACTTAGAACCAATGATTATAATTTTTGTCAGGGAAAAAAATTCAATCCCAGTAATAGCTGTTATTAGAGTGTGATTTGCACCTGCAATCCTATTGAAGCAGTCGACATTTATTCTTATTCAGGAATAGATCCTAAGAGAAAAATTACACGGAGGTTACGCATTAACCATATTATTAAGAAAATAAATCCTATCATTGCACGAATTTACTAAAACTTCGAGATTTACCTCTTCTGTTAAACCTAACCCGAACCCCATACTTGGATCAAATCCTAATTAAATTATGGAATTTTATCTTGAGGTGAAACTTTTGACAAGTACATAAAACCATGTTATTAAATGAATACTTAATAAAAAAAAAAAAAGGAGAGAGAGTGTAAAAGAGAATTAAAAAATGTTAGGCTTCATGCAAGTACTGAAATTATATACTTTTAACATTATAAAACTTGTAAGACAAAATTGGAATAATGCAGAATGTCAGAAGTCTTGCAACAAATACAAGATTATTCAAAGATCTCTTATTAACTGGATTATTAGCTAAAACGAATATGTATAGAAAATATTTTATCTGTTTGTCAAGTGAAATAATAAATAATATGTAAAAAAACGTAGGCAATAATAATCACCCTGTAAACAATGTGAGGCATCGGATTTTTAATAGTTAGAATATTAAAAATGATTCGATTTTTAAAACTGGTTCTTGAATTCTGTTATTTTTATAAATATTACGGTCACATTCGGGATTGTGTTTAAAGCATTTGTGTTCATCTGACATACGAGTGCTTTCTCGAGTGGGAGGAATTGGCAGCGCATCTGAAAAAATAATTAAGAATAAATATTTAAATGATCAATGAAAAAATATGCTTTTCCCACAGAAAATGCCCCGTGTATGGGAGAGCCATACCCTGTGCACGTTAAAGAACACGCTGGATGGCCTTGACGGGAAGCTACCATCTGTCTCCCAACAGCTGTTCCAGTGGGTCCCCTCCCCCAACCTTCTCTGAGCCTTCGGGGTCCATGTGATCTGGCCATTTAGCCCATGGTGTGCAAAAAAGTGCCGCTCAGAGGTAAAACAACCCAACCCATAGAAAAAAAAGGGAAATGAATAGCTCTTGCAGTTTCGAATGACTTTAAAACGATTAAAAGTTGTTTTTCAAAAGCAGCATCCTTCCCATCCCCAGCATCCTTTCAATTGCATCACCATCCCCAACATCTCCAAATTGTGACTGAATGTATGTTATCGTGATTTCCTTTTGGGAAGAACCAAATAGAAATCTCTGCTTTCAAAAGTCATCTCTTTTTAAATTCTTGTAAATCAGAAAAACATCATTTTCGTTTTTAACTTTTATCATGTCACAATTCCCGATTAAGATGACAATTCGCAATCATTTCAGGAAAAACAAAGACGCGATACGACTTGGCGTTACCATGACAACGAGATTTCTTTGCATGTTTCAAATTCATCCCTCTTTCCGAAGAACCTTAACTTCCAGTTTCGCGAAGCTCCCGATTTCTTCTCCTTCAGGTCCAGAAATAAGGGGTTGGCGGGGAGGGGAAGGGGACATGATCATCTGCCTCCCAATTGCCATTCCGCACGAATCGCTTGGCGAGGAAGTGCACAACAGAAGTGTTGACAAACAAATCTGTCGTCACTCGATGCCAGCACGTGCTCGCGAGACTGGGGAGAAGATGTTCTTCCGCGACGACGTGTTCTGGCGACAAGGAGGAGGAGGATGCCCCGTGAAAACTGCATCCGTAAGATGAAGTTTTTTCTCTGCTTTTACCGCGCTTATAAGAATTTGTAAAGAAGAAATCGGAAAAATGTTTTCCATTTTGCCCTTGAAATCGAGTTGAAGGGTTCGTTGACCCTTTTTCTCATCTGGCTTCTAGAAGTGATGACGTGACAAAGCGCCTGCCTACCTCGTTCACTTCCAAAAATCGTGACCCGTAAAAAATTACGAAATTCTTTTTCGCTTCCCTCTTTTCCAGTTAGTTCAACTTCTGACGCAAAAGACAAGGAACATGTGACGGCGCTGACCTCACCGGAACACGGAGAGAGAAATATCGTCATTAGCGGAAGGGGGGAGGGGGAGGAGAAGGAGACATTGTTTCACCCTTCTAGAATCTGCTTTTGGCCGAGAATTGTGAACTGAGCTATTCTTACTTTTAATTTCAAACGATGTTGAAGAAATAAATCCGTTGCTTGATCGAGAACGAGGTCGCCGTTGGAGGAAAACATCTTTATCGTATATATTATTTTTATTATTATTCATTAATATTGCATAATTTATCGATGGGATTGATGAGGTAGATGATGACTAGAACAATTCATTGTTTGGCGAAATTGGTGATGGCGAAACTTATGGATTTGCTGCTTTGTAGGGACGATGGTATTAGTGTTGTTGGAGGTGACGACGACTGCGGGGTTTGGAGATGACCTTATTAAAGGGACATATTACAGCCCTGAAGCAAAATATCCTCTTCAATTAATTGATAACGCCATTCCGCAGAGCAGGATTTTCATTTCTACTAAAAGTAAAATATTTTAACATTCCGATGTTCATCGTACAGAGTTGCTATCGATAATGATGATAAAAGAAAAGATGGAAATGGATTTCTGTCTTTGATGCAACACGAAGAGACAAAGATGCTGCGTGCCTCTCAAGTAATAGCTTCGCTCCCCCCCCCCCAATCTCAATCCCCCAGAGAGTGTTTTTTTTCCTGTTTGATAATTTCTGACTATGTTTAAGGATGCAACTGATTTCGAAATCACCTAGGCCTCCGTGATCCCTCCATTCATTCGTGGCGTGAGGACGGCAGATAGAGGAGGTTGTTCTTTGCACCCATGGATGTGAAAAGCGAATGATGGGGACAGTGAGGATTCGAACTGATGCTGCAACAGATACAAAGGAATTGGGTTGAAATGGAAGATGCAGAGGATCAGCACCAATTGGAAAGCATCGCCAAGTCTTCTTCATCATCATTTATGATGCAAATATCAGATGAGAAGGAGAAATGAACAGTGATCCGAAAGAGATGTAGTGGCTGCACTCACGAGTTCGTCTCACTTCTATAGGAGATGGAACCCCCCCCCCCATCCCACAAATTTGCCTAATTACTTCCAGGAGCTGTGTGCTTAAAAGATGGAAGAATGGCATTCTTCATCGGGGAAGGGAGATTATTAAATAGTAGCCAAAGAGAGGCGAAAATATTTGAATTAGATTTAGGATCATTGTGATGATCATTGACGATTATGATGATAGGTTGTGACATGGATGTGACCTTTACGGAGGTTGCGAATTGGATCAGGAGGGGGTGAAAGGAAGGGTTAGTTCTCTTCTTTCTCCTGTAATTGTGTTCCCTACCCAGACATACTACACCCATTGTATGGCGGTGCATTTCAGTTCAACTCATTATCACGACGGACTCCTTTTAGAAGCTAAGTTTGTCGGGTTCCATTCCCAACAGATGTCTCGAGACCTTCGGAATTTTGTAATTTCGAGTTCCTTTTTAATCTACGAAGCCCAAAGGAGTAGATTGTTTCCCATGTGAGCGACGCTTTTCGTTCGCACCATGGGCTGAACGTTGTTCCAAAGTATGGGGACTCCAGGGGCAGACGAGACAGAGGGAAATCTCCCTTCAAGGTCGTCCACCGTGAACAACAAGCATAGTTCTCTCCAGTACACGAGACCACGACCCATCCGAAGAAGAGCAAGAGAACTTTATCGAGTCCATCACCGGTGGTTCGTTTCTCATCGAAGGTACTGTCAAGTTATGAATCTGGCTCACTGGCAACTGAGTCAGGTTACTGCTTTTTTTTTCTCTTGAGGTCTCGCCTTCTTCAAAAATCATCCCTATGGAATATTATTTATTTATTTATTTAATCTGCTCACAACAGATCAGTGATCCAATAAAAATGTTGTTTTAAAATGTGGCCTAACACATTTGCATAAACACAGATAATAAGATATAACCTTAAGAAAAAAGTAACACCAAACAGTGTGATTTGCAATTTTTTAAAGACATTGTAAACAAATCAGGGATTATTGTTGTACAAGTTAAAAAGGTTGAAAAACCTAACCACGGAAAAATTTCCCAATGTATTTCATTGATGGAACAGAACTCTTAAAAAAATGGATAAATTGATTACAGTCCTTGTATTATCAAAGTGTTATGCCTAAATAAAAATAAAAAAAGGGACGAAACAATCCGTGGAACAGCACAAGAGTTAATGCCATAACCATACGTAACAAAAATCCTTTTGCAAGAATAACTTAAAACTGAGCATTTCGAAATATTCAGTTGGAGTCTATTCAGAAGAGTTCAGTTGTGGAATTTAGTCAAATTGTAAATGACAGTCGTTAGTTGAGTCAATCTATAAAATTTTAACATTATCTGCGTACACTAGACAACTACAAGAACCAAGCCTATCTGGTAGATCATTAATGAAAATGATAAATAGCAACGGTCCCCTTTGCAGCCCCCCAGAGCTACTAAAAAACTTGCAGGCAGAACCATAGCAAACATAAAGAGACCTGCCATATGAAAAGGAGGAAAACCATTCGACTCGATTACAACTAAATCCGATTTTAACTAACTTGTTCAACAAATAATCCGAAATCAATTTTATCAAACGCTTTTGAAAAGTCAGTGTAAATAACATCTAACTGACTATCACAATAAAATGAGTCTGATATTTTTATTAACAGACTTTTAGACCTTCATGCCTGCTGTAAAAGATTTTTTCAAAAATAAATCTTAAATTAGTTATAAATCGCCCCCTATTATCGCAGTAAAAAAAAAACACCTCTATTTGAAATTTAAGCAGCCCAACAGGTGAAATTCGTTTTAAAAGAAACCGATTTTCGCGGATTCTTTGCATTAAAATCTTCGCTTGAAAACTATTTAAAAGAAAAAGGAGGCAGGAGGGGTTGAGGGGGTCATAACTGTGCAACTTCTTGCAACAATGAGGGGATTATTTTGTCACGTGTTCCTCGTGCAACGAATTCGTCGTGGACCCGAAGCGGAAGTTATTCCGCCAAGCGAATCATGGCTCTCATAAGCAGCAGACGATTTGGAAGTTGGCAGAAGTTACAAAGTGGGCCATTGTTGGAATGGGGATCAGAGCGGAGAGGGGGGGGGGACGAAGCTCGTAATGGCAACAATGCAATCAACTAGGGCCGTGGAGCGAACGAAGCACGAGACAAGAATGAGGAACTTTTGGGGCAATCCGTTGGCATCGGCTCAATATAGAACACGTCGCCTTTTCCTTTGGATGGCTGTTGATTGTCATTCGAATTACATTGTTACAGCCGTGACATTAATAAATTAACAATGAAGACTGTCACCGGTTGGTGGCGCTAAAGTTCAGAACTCGAGATGAACAATGAACTTGCAGATGTACAAGATTGTTTCAAAACTTTCTGGAAAAAAAGAAATAAGGAAATGACGTCGGATTTGAGAAACCGAATTGCGTTTGCCCAAAACCTCCTGCAACAGAAGGCCTGTGGACCAAGTCATGACGTCAGCATACGTAGTCCTGTAATGTAGATAATTCCTATATATTTCTTTCTATTATTATCAGTGGTGTACTTTATACGAATGCTTATTTTTAAATATACATCATTTATAAGAAAAATTCTTATTTATTAGCACTAAGATAACTGCTAATAAATCCAAATATTTTTTCTTCTTAATAAGGTATATTTAAAACTAAATATAAAAAAAAGAATACGATAAAAGTACACCAGTAGTAATAATAGAAATAAATATGTAAGAATTATCCACATTAGAGGACTACTTATGGTGACGTCATAACTTGGTCCACCGGCCTTCTGTTACAGGAGGTGTTGGTTTGTGTCAATTAACACCATTGTTAAAAAGCAAGCGCCTTTATGTCTTTCTGAGAGATTTCCATGGTGTTGAAATTGTGATAGAACGAATTGTTCAATTGTTTTATCTCTCAGCAGAACTTTTTTTTTTTGCACACAATAGGCTAAATGGCCAGGTCACAAGGACCCCAAGGGCTCAGAAGAGGTTGGATGAAGGGGACTCAGTGGGCAACCGATAGGAGACAACGGAAGCCTCCCCCCCCCTCCACGCCATCCAGCGTGTTGTTTTATGTGCACAGGATGGCTTAACATACGGAGCCACGGCTTGCCGTCCCTTCGGACAGCAAGAGCTTCATCGGTGACCTCTCTCTGACAGAGGGTAGGTACGATTCGAGGCGGAGAAGTTCAGATTTCGAGTCTGGCTCGCTATCAATTGAACTAACCCCCGCTAACAATTGAACTAATCAATTTGAACTAACCCCAGATAGAACAATCCAACTATTGCTGGATTGTCGAGTGCGAAATTGGTATTTCGAGAATCAACACTAGGAAGATAATAGTACAAATGTGTATTGTTGATGCGTCCTTTGTTTGGAAAAGAGTTTGTTCTTGTTGCGAAATATGCCATCAGGGCCATTTAAGAGTTTAGCTTCGGATTTCGGCAAAAGAATGTCATTTTTTCTCTCCAATATTGGTATAATAAAGTTGTTCTGCAAAAACATCTTATATTAATTTTGTAACTGATGCAAAATATGTAGCAGTTTCATTAATATTGTCTAATACATCTACACCCTAGCACTACCTTGCTGATAAAGTATATTTCAATAATCAACAGTCAATTTGTGAGAGTATATTTGAGTTAACCAAAATGGATCGTTTAGTTTTGCTTATCAGTAATTGGTCATTTAGAACAAAAAAAAAACTCGAAAATAATATTTTCTTTTTAATAAGAGTTGAAACCAAACAAAACGATTTAATTTGATTGAAATTAATATTTTGCTTTTATGTTTAACTAATAATAAAATATTTATTTTACTCATAAAACTCGTAAACCAATTTCGTATATAGATTAAAATATGCAAATTTAGTGGAAAAGGTGAGCTTATATGCTCACCTTTTACAACCAAGTCCCGATTCTTTACAGTTAGTGAAAAGCTAGAATATTCTATTCTTCTAACAATTTAAATCGTATTATCATTATTTGCGATTAATTACAAATCATGTATATGCTAATCATGTGTTTGCTAAAGCATATATTAATATATATATATACATTTATATTCCCCAAACTAATATTAACTCGAATGGATGCAATATGAATATTAATCATTTATTGTAATTTTTTATGAATATTCACATATTGAAGTTTGAAATTAAAATTTGCGCTCCCAGAGCCAATAAGTAGCAAGAGATTTTTATTTTAACAAAAGTAACATCAGAAGAACAAAAATAACGCCTCTGGCGAAAATGGAATGTTCCGTTTCGAAAGAGAATGAAATTCGGCATTTTACAACTTTCGCGCCCTCTAGACAATATTATTCTTCGACCCCCTCTCCTTCCATTGAAAAAAGTGAAGCGCGGAAGCAACAGTCAAGAAAACGGAAGATCATTTCTTCCCCCCTCCCTTTTTTACCCCTCCGTAAAAAGTAAAGAGCCATTTTCCGTCCATTTGGTAAACGCTGCGTTAAACACACGTGACGTGGAAGAAAAGGGAAACTCTGGCAGAGGTGACAGATGAAGTGATAGAGTCAGAAGTGGAGGGGAAGGAGGAGGGGGAGAGGTTCCAGGTAGGGAGAAAAAGAAAAGATTAGACGAAGAGGAGTAAGAAATAAAAATGCAGACAGACAGACGCAAAAAAAAAAGCTGGGGGGTGGTGGTGGAAGAGATGGTGGTGGAAGCTCTGTACAGTGTATACCGCAAGTGATTGGTTGGCAGCCAGGAATAGTGTGACAGAACTCTCTCGCGCTCGAAAGACCGGTCTGTGCATGTGCGAGCTGAGATGAGAGTTGGCAAGTGATCAGCTGGTGCATCGACCCTCCGTGGAAAAGGAGCTTCAATGGCTGCGATAGCATCATCCGAGCACTGCGTGCAAGGACCACTCACGGAGCCGCCACTTGGCGAGGAAAAGGCAACGCTACAGGGGCACGAGGAGGTCCGAAACAAACAGGTGGAGGAAAAGTGCGCCTCCTCTACCAGCAGCTGCGCGGGAATACGGGATTTCCGGGAATTCACTTTAAATGGGAAGCCGCAGCATTAAGCACGAGGTGCAATGTCTTGCCTCGTTCGCGAGAGACAGACGATTAATCGTTTGATCATGCGATGTTTAAAATGTGGCGATCTCTTCCCTCCGCATCTCAGCAATCATCTCTCTCTTTCTCTCTCCAAATTCTCCCCGATAGCTCTGCCTTTAGACGAAAATTATCGACGTCATTGCAGACGTCGAAGTCACAGCACTGGAAAACACTTTGCTGGGAAATCCTCCGATAAAAAACGAAATAGGAAATCAGCTAACTCTCAATGCACGTTTTTCAGGCTTAGAAAATTTCTGATTTTATCAGCCTAATTCAACTTTCATTTCCCAATAGCCCCCCCCCCCCTCCCCTCTTCCCTAAGCACGTAGATGAGTTGCTCATAGTGTGTGAGAACCTTGGAACACTCTGTTTGATTCATACCACGAAAAGGTAAAAAAAAATCATACAGGCACAAATAAATATGCTCTTGGAAACAACCAACCAACCATTTCCTTACAGATGTTCGTCTCTTTTATGCAATTTTTTAACGTTTTCATTCCTGCGCCTTGCGCGCGCAAAAACAAAGCCCCGTCCTTTTCTTCGCTTTGCTTGAATTTGAAGAGTCGTGCATTTGTTGTCATGGAAACCGAAACCGCATCCGGTTAATATCTGAAAATGCAGACGCTTTTTCGCCCTCGGAGGGTGACTCCTCTACTCCAGGTTGTAAAACAACCATCCAGGAGAAGCCACGAGAGCACGTACCTCATCAAAGTCGCGCGCCACACATTTGTCACGTCGCGTTTCCCCCTCTCCCTCCGTCACATAGCAACGCTCCTCTCCGACTAGAGAGAAATTCTCGTAAATCCGATCCATGAACTTCGACCCCGTTCCCACCCTCCCCCCTCCATCCATTGAGCACTCTCTTTTCCGTACCCGGAGTTTCTCCCTTAATTCGCGTGCCTGATGCACTTCGTCGATCGGATCACTTTACGGCCAGCACGTGCAACTCGGCTCGCGCACCTGCCCGTTGACCTCTCACTCGTCATTTCTCGAGAGCGGGGCACTTAGAGAGAGATTGTTGCGCAAAAATGGAAACATTTAAGATGGCGCTTTTAGCGGAGGAACAAATGAAGGAGAGGGGAAAAACTATCTGTTGGTCAACTATGGAATATCTTTTAACCCTTGAAGATGACCCGAGATACGATGTCTGTACTTTGGATTTTATTCTTCCTGGTAAACATATTTGAAAGAAAGGATTTCTGTGTGTGTCTGCTCTCCCACGATGGTAGAATCCATTTCCACCCTTTCGTGAGATGTCAACTTCACCACTACATCCCAAATTCCAACGACAATCGAAGCAACAGGCAATGCTCTCCAAAAACCGATGTCCACATGTGACGTGAATGGGATGCGCACTGCGAAAGCTCTCTGATTTCTTAAATGAAATTTTGTGGGTGATATATACCATCATAGGACCTCACTTTTATACCGAAACAGTCACCGGCAACTCTTATTTGCAAACATTGAATGTCATTTTGGTGCCCTACTTGGAGGACATACCATTAGCACGTGACTGCAGTGTTTTCTTTCAGCAGGATGAGGCACCGCCCCACGATGCCATAACCGTTCGAAGCTGATTGGATGAAATACTTCCCGACAAATGGATAGGACAACGTGGAGCAGTGGAATGGCCACCTTGAAGTCCAGATTTGACTCCCTTAGATATTTTTCCTATGGGACCACCTAAAATCACACGTGTAGCAAAATCGCTCTTGCATATTGGATGAATTAAAGGAGACCTTCTCAGTGAATGTCGCAAGATAATGTCGTTCGTTCTCCGAAGAGGGAGTCGGTCACTCACGAGACAAGACTGCCATGTGCAAGCAACAAAGGGGTGCTCACTTTGAGCACTTCATGTCTTAATATGGATTCGGGGCAGTTGAATAATATTAATGAAAAAATAAATACCCCCTCAAGCAGCTGCTTGCCACAGAGGTCTGACAGGAGCCTGTCAGTTTATATACCACAGTAGAAGATCTGTGAGGATGGCAGGACGTCAGCAGAAAAACGACACATACATCCATGCCTAATCCGGGGCTCGAACCCAGGTCCCTTAGATCACTAGCCAAGCGTGCTAACCACTCGGCCACGGGACGGCTTTATATATATACACTTATTTATTAACAAGATTTCAAATTAACGTCTCAAGGGCATAGCACGCGGTCACACCATAACTTTTAAACCTTAAGAGTATAAAATCTGAATCTACTTTTGAAGAAAGAATTTGAAAATTAATCTCACCAAATATCGTTAATGTTGCATTCACCGCAGAGCTTCCGCGTGCTTTCAGGGTTCGGGTATTCATCGATTAATCAGACCATGTATCGTCACGAGACCTTTAAAAGTTACCACTTTGTTGTTCTAACAGAAATTAAACAGGTTTTTTTATATTTTTTTTTACAAAAATTTCCTTTGCTTTTAATTTTTGATTGAAGGATAAATTCATTTAACTCATTATTTGGTATTTTTTTTTTATAAACAGAAGTAAATCTTTTTTCTTCTTAATCAGGATTCAAAAGTCTGACAAAAGACGTGCAATCGGAGGCAGACTTAAGTGAAATGACGTAACAAACAGGAGCAGCGAATATCGCAATAATCCGAAATGCCGAGCACGGGAACTTGCGGGTTGATAACAATTGGGTCAACTTGTTCAACGCTCGAGGATGATCGTACCGTATTGTTGAAAAAGAATGAAAACTAACTTTGCTCTTATGAAGAGAATTCATTGGGATGGACTTAATTGTGCAATCCACTTTCATAACATGAATATTTAAGTGATACAGTTCAGAATTATTTATAAGAGGGAAACGTTTTTAATTCAGAAGTTGGCTAGTGGTAGTCCCGATGGACTTTTACCTAGCAACATTCTTTATGTTGGCAAACTCCTGTCGGACCTCTGTGGCAAGGGGTTATTTCGTCAATCATTTGCATATTCGGTTTAAAAAAATTGTGCAATTATCTGGCGCAAAAAAAAAATAAAAAAAAATACCCCCTCAAGCAGCTGCTTGCCACGGAGGTCTGACAGGAGCCTGTCAGTTTATATGCCACAGTAGAAGATCTGAGAGGATGGCAGGACCTCAGCAGAAAAACGACACATACATCCATGCCTACCCGGGGCTCGAACCCAGGTCCCGTAGATCAGTAACCAAGCGCGACCACCCAATAATTTTTTTCTTTCTAAATATTACCCTAATTGTTTTTATTCTAAAGAGCATTTCTTTTACAGATCACAAAAATTTCTGATTGTGTAAAAAACCTCCGAGATTTTATTTTTCGCGAATGGTTCCTATTCTTGTGATGCGCAAAAAAAATTAGTTCCTGCTTAATGAAGTGGAAAATCTTTCTCTTCAAAATAGCAACAGAACCAGAATTCAATTTCTTAGCAATTGAATGGAAACGAAAAGAATCATCATCAATGTGAGCTGAACAGTGATCTTCTGCCGAAATAAGTGAAATCGATGCTAAGAAACAAAAAGCCAAAGAATCCAACAATTAACAGATGAAATTGCAAATAATGTTATTCACAAACAGTTGAGTAATAAAAATGAAATTCTACTTTTAAATCCAGGTTCCTCTTTATCCATTTTCGATTGTGCATCAACAACACCAAACATCAATAAGCGAATTAAAACAGAAATTCTATTTATTTCCTATAAATTAATAATTTATATGATTCATGAACAAATGATAATTCCTTTAGACGACATATACACAAGCACGTAGACTTTTTCCATTTTTCACGCTCACGCGCTAAAAAAAACCTGAAATTCAAGCGTGAGTCACGTGCGACCCGATCACCTCGAATGGCACTTGTTGTCGATTCTTCCTGCCGTCTCTCGATTTTTTTCTTCAGCCCACCTGACCAGCAGGATTTCCTTTCGCAACAACCGACACGTGAAACAGTTGAATGCCGCCCACCACCGCTGAACCGGTAATCGAACCCAGACCCACCGGTTGGGTGCTCTGGGCACCACACGGTGAAGGAAACGTTTAGCGGTTTAAAGCTCTGAATGAGACATCATCCTTTTGTACATAAAGACGAAAGTCTTCCTCCCCCCCCCGCCTCTTCGAACGAACCACTTCTCCATGCCGTGAAGTGTCTGGGCGCCAACTCGTATGAGACGTTTGTGTGCACAACCAGAGGTGATGTGGGAAAGTTTGTTTTAACGGGTTGCCGGCGGTCAAAGGTCACTGTGTTCAGAGAGGCAAAGAGGATGGAGTCGTGGAGTTGTTGGAAGAATGAATGGAGACAGCAGACTGAGAGGCAACGATCGTTACCAGAGGGGAGGGAAAGAAGAGAAGGGGAGTATTTGTTTGAAGAGTCACCATTCAAAAGGTTGGGGGGAGTCAAATGAGAACCAAGCTGTTATTCGTGCCGAGATGAAAGGAGAGGCTAAACAAATGATATCTGTTGAATCCAGCGTGCAAACAAAGAGCAGTTTTGAACGTTAATAAAATTAATTTTGTAATGGACAATATGCAAATCATAAGAGGACTCATTGGGTTTTCTTTTAACTATTCGAGAGACAAAAGGACCATTTGTTTCATATTCTTCTTCAGAGCGCTTAGAATGGATTTGCCAGTCATTTCCTTTTCATCACTATTGAACAATGTTGAATGAATTGTAAATAGATTGGTTTTATGCTTTGCTTCACTGTTGTCATTACATTATTAAGTTATCTTTTGATCGATGATTGTAGATGCTTTATATAAAATTATGTTCCAATAATCTTTCTGGAATCACAGAACTTCTCCAAGATGTACGATTCCAAGTGTCGTCCATATTCTGCTTTGGATCTACCCAGATTACCACGTAATACTCTTGCTCAGCAAGATTATTTCTGCAGCGGTACAATTATCTGAAAAATTGCTCGTGGACTCTCGTGTATCAAAGACTTCTGTTAATATTCGTCCATTGTTATTAATCATGATGAAGAGAGGGACAAAGTACGAGATGACCATCATGACCTATCAACCCGAGTCGGGTGAGGATACTCTGTGGACACGGTTAGGGGCAATTCCCTGCCAAGCCACTCAGCCATGATAATTCTCATTCCCATAATGCAACTGATTCTCACGCCCTTCCCAGAGATGAGCTTTCCTTTGCAATCGGCGTGCACAGAATGTGGCTCTCCCGCACATGGCGCCACGGCTAAACGTCCATCTGATGGACGGCGGTCTTTCCAAGCCCATCGGTGGCGTCCCCTTTCTCACCGGGGGCAGTTGGGACTCCAAGCTGAGGAATACAGATTACGAGCCTAGCCCTCTACTGGCTGATCTAATGCGCGCCTCATACACAACTCTGATCATTCCGGAACACCTGAACCAGATGAAATGGTTTCAGCAACGCCCTCTGTCGTTGTCAGACTGTATCGCCAAGAGCTCCTATTTGGAAATTTCAGCTTTAGACATATTCCTAAATTCAATAGAGTTGCTTAATAGTTAGCGGTTCTTGCCACTTAAATAACGCCATTAGAAGGAACTCTGCCATATTATTTAGAATAATCACGGTTAGTATTTCAGATTTGTATTCTCCTTTTTGCTTCTTTTCATTAAATGCAAAAAAAAAATCACGTGAAATAAGCAGAAATCATTGTTATTAAATTTCTATATTGCATTGACAGAAATTCACAGTTTGGCGCGGGTGAATTTTCACCTTGAAGAGCATTTTAAGTGCTAGATATTTCTTATCCCATTGTTCTTGTTTATACGAAGATAAGTTGCAAATAATTTGATTTAATCGATACCCCCTCCACACACACAAAAAAAAATAAGTAAATGCAGTTCCGAAAAAATGCGTTGCTTTGCATGCTGTTAGGAAATTGCACAAAGAGGAAATCCGTTTCTTATCGATCCAAGTGAACGAGAAAATTTCTGCTGCTTCACTACTTTGAAGATCATTCCCTTAATTCTAAAACATTGCAGATCACCCCCTTAATTTTTTCCTAAAACATTGCAGATCATTTTATTAATTCTTCTAAAACATTGCAGATCATTCCCTTAATTCTTCTAAAAGAATCTGAGGCTACTAATAAAGTGTATAATCAAGGAGCAAGATAACGTTCACAATTCATCCAATCACCTTCCTAGTTTATTCAGCTTTTCTCTTCTTTCCAAATTGATCCTGAATTTCCTTTATCGAATTCCCACCTTCCACGAAATGATTTGAACATCCTTCGATAAAACTGAACTTTTCAATCACTTCTAAAAAGCATGCATAGAGGAAATCAGTAAGCGTCGCACAATCTCTATTCCAAAAAAAGCGGGAACCCCACTTAAACACCTCCCCCCCCTCCTCAACCTCTTTCTCTACCAGAAATGTTTTTTCATCATCGTCAGCTATCGCTTAGCAAAGGGATTTTTACTTCTCGAGAAAAAAAAATACTTCCACGTGTCACTCAGAAGAAGAAATAATTTTTTTTCGGGCTCGCACCACGGGTTAGTGATAGAGCTAATATGAGTTTCGAATGGGAAAGTCAATCTCTCTTTCAACAGGAGAGACAAGGGGGGGGAGGGGAATTGCTCCTGTGTCTCCCTCCCTTGTATCTTGAATCCCCCCCGCCCCCAAGCTCTCCAGCTGACTGAGGACCGTTTGATCGATGGGCGCGAGTTTTCTTTCAACGCCGACCGAGCCTCGCGCTTTCTCTCTCTCTGTGCATGCATCGCGAGGAGAAGGCGATAACAGCTCGCGCGCATCTGTGCCCATTACACGGAGCCTCTTTTGCGTGCCTCGGCTCCGCGAAGTCATCTCGCTTCAAATCCATTGAGGTTAGCGATAGAATTGGGATGCTAATTAACCAATCGTCGGAGCTATAAAATTTTTAAACGACGCAATTAATTGTTTTAATGATTTGCCGAAAACTTACCCTTTCCAATTCCTCGTCTGCCGACATTTAAATGCTTGTTCGCGAGGCGGCGGTGGAGGGCGTTGGCAAACAGGGATCGTTGTCAAGGTTGCCTCCTCCTCTCGCTTGCTCTTCTCTCCATCATTTCGCATGGAGGTGATGGAGCAGGAGATATCGCAGATGACCAAAGAGAGAAAGAATCGCCACACGCAAGAGCATAGATCAAGATAAAGGAAATAGGGAAAGGGGATTTTAGAAAAAAAGATGAGGAGGGAGAAGGAGAGGAAGTTGTTAGAGTACAAGCGGTATTAATTGCGTGGATTTGCTTTTAATTAGATTTAAGTGGAAGTTAGGCATTGCAACTGAAGAGGAGGAGAGGGGGGATGATAAAAGATGAAGCAGAATTTATTCAATTAGGGTAATAATTAAGTTAGGGAAGATTTAAATTTGCCTATCGGGTATTTTTATTTTCAGATAAGGGCGATACCTTGAGTGGAAATAAAACAAAATCCCTCGCAATTCGAATCGGACCCGAATTTCCGTCTCTTCACGAGATATTGTTGCGCCTTTCATCAGAACACGACTCGCTCGAGGACAGAGGAAGTGACGTCAGAAATAAAGGAACAGGAAAAGGGGGAAGAATGGAGTAAGATAATTTAGCTTCTAAGCAGGTGCATTTCGATTCAGCAGGAAAGATTTCATTTCTCCTATATTCTGCAGAATGGTCGACTAACTAACTTGAAGATTCCAAGTTAACAATTCATATTTTTATCAAAACATTTAATAAAATTTAAGAGAAACAACATTGTTACATTTCCATCCAAATAATCTATTTAACGGATCTGTCTTTAACGCCAAATATAAATCCCTCTAAACACACGCCCTACGTGAATAAACTCTATATTTTGTTTCACGCAATAAGAATTATACTGCTTTAATAACTAAATGTTATAAAACTTTAAAAGTAATTCATTTGCCATATATTCTACATTATGACAAATATGGCCCCAGTTTTATGTCTGGGGCTATATTATATATTATATATAGGATGGGTTAAGGGACAACTTTTTAAGGAATACTGTTAGGAGACAGAAGGCAGGTTTTCCCGTCAAGGCCATCCAGCGTGTTCTTTAATGAGCACAAGGTAAGACTCTCTCGCACACGGGCCACGCTTAACGTCCCATCTGACGGATGGCGACTGTTCCTACTGACACTGCAGGGGAGGGAAGCTTTGCGGAGATAAATCTCGACGCTGGTCCAGGAGGAACTCGAACCTGGGAGATGCAGTGGGAAGGATAGAGCAGGTGCGTGCAACATTTTAGGTGAACGGCCGCATAAAAAACTTAAATGGAATTGCGGCCTCCAAAGAAATACGTAACGAATATATATAGCCAATGCAAAAAAAAAATCATTTTGATGAAAATTCGCGTCCCTCAAGTTGGCGTAGTTTTCCTCTACACACCATTTTTCTCCTTTGTAAATTTAATTTACTTGTCATCAGTAGTTCATGAGTTTGCACAAAACGAGATGGCAGGCGACAGTTTGCAGAGGCCTGGGGTCGAGTGTCGCCCATATATTGCGAAACACCTCGAGCAGAAGGTTAGTGATCATATTAGATTGTGTACATGAGGAAAAATAGAGTCGAGGTGGTATCATGCAGCGATTTAATTTTTGCCTGCAGTTAGCAATTTATTTCACATTTTGCGATGAAAAAACAATTGCTAATGGGGTTTATCATTAATTGCAATTTAACTACTACTACTACAATACTTCTTTGCTCTGCTGATTATTGTATCAAAAATGAAGCCTTACAAAAAAGGAAAATTGTATAACACGGAATCGGGGGGAAAGGGTTAGACCAATCCTAATGTAGTGGTGGGACATAGAAGGGAGTTGGCCTTAAAATTCTGCTAAAACAGTGTTGCATATTTGTGGATTTTTTCCCCTACTAAAAAAATATAAATAATTAATGGTGTTGCAACCAAATCTGGTTATATTTCATGGAACGACCCTATGGGGATAAAAGTATTAGAGTTATCACAGCTCAATTAAAAAACTAAAATTATTGCGATTTTAGACGTTTTGTAAGTTCGTCTTCAGATTGTTGAAAAAAGAACCTAATTTAATTTGGTTTCTAAGGCGCGATGCTTATTAAGTGCTGAAAGAGCTGTGGACCGTAGTAGAGTCATCTGTACTCTAAACGCTGTGGTACTCATGTGTGATGGTTCAATGACGATTTCGTGTTGAAGGCAGTGGTGGCTTTAAAATTTAGACACCGCAGGCGCGGGAATTACTTCACGGCACCCCAAGGAGAGAGCAGTTAGTTAAAGGCTAATTGTTCCTTCAAATAAACATTTGCAATATTCGTTAAAAGTTTCGGCATTTTTCAAATTTTTCACCGCAAGAGGGCATATTAGAATTATTGGGAAATTTGGAAAATGCTAATCCCAATTTTTTATTAATGCCTATTCTAAAGAAATTTTTAAATTATTTTTGTAAAAAACAAAAAAATTGATTTTCTACAGAGAGAGAGACAAACAGACGGCAAAGGGAAAATAGTAGCTAGCTTTTAGTTGCTTTTTTTTTTGGTAAACGAGCTAAAAATAAATAGGAGGAGATCGCTGAGGGGTGTTTCTCGGAGTCAATCCTAGAGTACTTCTCGCCTGGGGCGAAATTTGGTTTAGGGTCGATCTTGGATGTGTGGACCAATTTCCATACATTTGCCAGGGCCGTTTTCTGCTTCCAATCTGTGGGACTTTTGGTACGTGTACCGACGACTCTCAAGGCATCTCGGTACGTAGAACTCGTGGCTGACCATTTACACTCATTTATGGCCATCTTGCATCCCAATGGAGATGGCGTCTACCAGCAAGACAACTGTTCATCTCACAGGTCCAGGTTGGCTACTGCATGGTTGCAGGAGCATTCTGCTGACTTTGAAATAATGAATTGGCCACCTAGAAGCCTAGATTTTAAATCCCATCGAAAATCTTTGGGATACCGTCGAGGGATGCGTCTTCGGGCCCGTGTCCCATCAGCAATAACCTTGACAGAATTGTGGATAACTCTGGAGGATGCATGGATTGCCATACCTGTGGAACATTTACGCAAGCTTGTGGAGTCCTTGCCTCGTCGTGTTGCGACCGTTATCAGGGCCAGAGGGCTCTGGATAACGGCCGCAACAGAGATGCTCCTATAGATTTAGAATATAACCTTTTTAATTTTCGGTTTCGTTACTGCAAAATTAGCCTTTCCGTGGCCGAGTGGTTAGCACGCTTGGCTAATGATCAACGGGACCTGGGTTCGAGCCCCGGGCAAGGCATGGATGTTTGTGTTGTTTTTCTACTGAGGTCCCGCATTCGTACAGACCTCTGTGGCAAGCAGTTGCTCGAGGCAATATTTATTTATTTACTGTATACAACGCCGCCAAGTGTTGTATACATTATTAGTAAGGAAGTTTCCAGGAAAATTTTCATTTCAAAGAAGTACACTTCTCGTGGAAATCGCAATACCGCGAAGGAAGTGAGGTATACTCCCGAAACTTACAGTACGGAAGCTATGAGGTTAGATGAACAAATGATCAAAAAAGGAACGTGAGAACGTGTATGTGCGTTTATTGCAGTTTAATCTGTAAATATTAGGCCCACCTCGAGCGGCTATATAAGCCTATAGACGTCTCATCATTCCATTAACCAGATGGTTAATGGTGTCTTTAGGTGTGGCGTTCCATACAGAGTCTAATTGGGAACGCGGATGTATCATATTCGCCGCCGAAGGGAGCTGGCGAAGGCAGTGAATCATAAGGTCCAACACATGCTCGATGGGCGACAAGTCCGGGGAGTATGGGGGCCATGGGAGAATGTCCACACCTTGGAGACTGTCCATCGTTGCATCTGCAGTGTGTGGGGTGGCGTTGTCCTGCTGCAGAATCAGTCCAGGCACGGTGGTAATGAAGGGTCTTGCCACAGGATTAAAAATGTCATCGATGTAACATCTTGCTGTTAGCGCACCAGAAACACCGAGTGGAGGTATCCGGCCGCCATGTGATGCCACCCAATACCATTGTACCATGATGGGGAGCTGTATGGCACCTCAAAACGTTGACGACGCCAACGCCATGCAGACAAACGGCAGTCTGGCATGCCAAAACAGAATCAGGATTCTTCTGTGAACAACACTCTCCTCCATTCCGCATCCAAAGTTGCCTCTCTCGACAGCAGTGGAGATGGCGTAACCAGTGATGCTGCTGCAATGGCAGATGCTAGACTGGATGTCTCACTCTCATTTCTGCGTCATGCAAAAATTGTCTAATGATTTGCAGGAGACCACAGTACCTGTAGTGGTCCACAAATCACTGCAGCACAGTCGCTGTGGTGAAAGGATCACAAAAAACTCTCCTACGGAACATGCGATCTTCACGTCCTGTGGTGTGGCATGCTGGTCCTGTACCTGTCCTTAGTGTCATTTGGTGCTCCATGATGTTGCATGAGAGGCACTTTTGCACCGTGCTCACATTGCACCCCATGCATGCGACAATCGCTTGAAAGCTCAATCCGAGCTCTCACCCAAAAGGTGTCAATTGTGCATAAGGATCCCGTCGGTGTCTCCAAGGCATGTTTCGACATTTTCCCCAACCTTATTGTCGGTCGTGCTACGAATACGAGCAGGTTCATGAGTGCCCAGTATTTATCCATTGCTCAGTTGGTTGTCACGTATCCATTCGCTGCAGACTTTGATCATTTGCATATCTCCAAAGGCCGACTGCATCCTGTGATTTACACATCTCTACTTCCATTCCTTCTTGGTGTTGCGATTTCTACTTTGAGCAGTACAAATGCACATCCCTCCTCAGTTACCTCCGATGATTTTCATTCAGTCTCACAATAAGAGCAGCAGAAGTAGAAGGTTTACATTTTGCGAGTGGCTTATTCCTTTTCTGAGCATACTTGTGCTTTTTTCATTTCAAAAAAGCGTCGCGCATGCTTCAAAGTTTTAATGGAAAATGCTACCAAACTGTCGTATTAGCAATGAAAGTTTCGTTTTGGAAAATAAGGTGGGGTAGTTTGGAAACCACTAACTGAACCAGAGGTTGAAGTTGCTCGATCTGAAAACTCTGTATTGTCCATGTTAATAGGAAGCAATGAGAGTAACCAAAAAACACAAACAATTGAATAGCAATTATAAATGATTCTGTTTCGTTTTTCTGCCAGTTTTTGGGGGCGGGGGTGGCTAAGTCGGTTGCGCGCCAGGCTCGAAATCTGTAGTTCCCAGGTTCGAGTCCCAGCTTTGTCAGCGTAGAGATTTATCTCCCCAAAATTTCTCGCCCTGCCCACGGTTAGTAAGGGACACCAATGGGCTTGGAAAGGCCGCCGTCCGTCGGATGGGACGTTAAGCCGTGGCCCCGTGTGTCGGAGAGCTATACCTTGTGCACGTTAAGGAACACGCTGGATGGCCTTGACGGGAGGCTACCATCTGTCTCCCAACAGCTGTTCCAATGGGTCCCCTCCCCCATCCTTCTCTGAGCCTTCGGGGTCCATATGACCTGGCCATGTAGCCCATGGTGTGCAAAAAAGTGCCGCTCAGAGGTAAAACAACCCAACCCAATTCTGCCAGTTTTTGTAAACTTTGGTTTATAAACACGTATTGCTGAAGAGCCTTTTAAGCGACATTGAAATCATCAGATTTGTTAGAATCTTTTTAAAACTATCAGTCGCATACGAGTCATGAAAATTAACAACCACTGATTCATTCATTCCTAGACATCACCACAGAATGTTGCGTCGCTAGAATCGTCCAGTCTCTGTGATTTTTTTTTTTTTTCCTTTCTGGAGTGAATTCACAGAAGCATCAAAATAAGCAGCAAAAATTGAATCTCCACGAAGTTCTTAAACTATTTAATAAATCCAGCTAACAATATTTGAAGAAATTTGAGTGCTTTGTAACATTTCATTAGCACCATTCTATTTTGTTGTAGTTTAACATCACTTGTTATTTTTCAATTTTAAAACTCTTTATTGCATTGTATTTAATATTAATAACAAGAAAAATATATATATATATCGAAATTGTATTTATATCTATGTTAATGGCGCTCAACTTTTTGATTAACGATATGAGATTGATTCATCATCATCATCCTCAAGCAGCCATGGGCTACGGAGGTCCAACCAGACCGTGAGGTTTAATTCTCCAAGCATATCCGTCCTGAGCTACATCTGCTGCATCCGGCCACTGCACACCAATTCTAACAAGGTCCTGTTTAACATTGTCTGCCTACTGCATCCTAGGTCTCTCCCTCCTTCTGAAGCCTTTAGGTACACTGTTCATAACCCTATTCGACAATCTATAATTATCCATACGGGCAACATGGCCAAACCAGCGGAGTCTCTCTCTGCACAATATGCTGCTTAAAGGAAGTTGCAAACTCCTTTGCCTAACCTCATCATTAGTTACAAAGTTGAACCACCTAATGCCCAAGATACTGCGTAAGCATCTGGAATCAAAAGCATCTAGTTTCCTGTTATCTTGTTTACAAAGTGTCCAAGTTTCACTACCATAACTAACTCTAGAAAGAACCAAACTCTTATGCATCTAATTTCAGTCTTTAGGTGTATACGCCTATTTCTCCACAATCTCCATAGATTCCTAGAAGTCCCGGCAGCAATCCCTATTCGTCTGTTAATCTCATGCCGCACATCATCAGTATCTGTTACATGGTTCCCAAGGTAATTAAACTGTGACACCTGCTCAAGACTACAACCATTCAGATTAACTGAATCACAACCTGCCTGACCAATTTTCATCACTTTAGTTTTCTCTCTGTTTATAACCAAACCTACTCTACTACCAGTCTCATCAACAGCTCGAATGAAAGAGTTCATCTCATCAATATCATTTGCCAAAAGGGCTAAATTATCAGCATAATCTAAATCAGATATTTTCGTATCTCCAGTCCATTTAAGGCCAAAATCTTTCCCTTGAAGTGAATTTCGCATAACATAATCAATAACCAAGCTAAAGAAAAAAGGGGACAAAATGCACCCTTGTCGAACACCAGAAGTAATGCTAAACCAATTGCTACAAGCCTTACCAACTCTCACACATGACTCAGTGTTATTATAGAGAGCTTTCATTATGTTAACTAACTTGTCTGTATGCCATATGATCTCACAATCAACCACAAATTATGACGATCAACAGAGTCGAAAGCCTTTTTGAAATCAATGAAGATAGCAACCAAAGGTTTCTGAAACTGTAAACATTTCTCAAGAATCTGCCTAAGTGAAAATATCTGATCCACACATCCCCTACCACTTCTGAATCCACATTGCTCATCACGCAATTTACTGTCAACCAGATTCTTAATTCTATTAAGCACAATCATGGAAAGAATTTTACCTGGAACAGAGAGTAGGCTGATACCCCTATAGTTATCACAAGAGCTGCGATCACCTTTTTTGAAAATAGGGAGAATAATAGCTCTGGTAAAATCCTTAGGAACCATGCCTTTATCATAAAAGTTATTCAGAACTTCAGTCATCCAAGTGGTAACCGAAACATTCCCAGCTCTAAGCATTTCCGTAGTAATTTCATCTACCCCTGGGGATTTATGAAGTTTAAGTTTAGAAACAGCCAAAATAAATTCAGATTGTATTATAGGGCCAACGTTAAAACCACCAATGCATCTATCATCATTGCAAACAATGGGAGTAGAACTACCCACATTGTTTAGAACATCACTGAAATGCTCAGTCCATCTAGCCATGACAGAATCCTCCCCTTCTATAACTTACCTTGTTCATCCTTCATTCCTTGTATACCTGTCCGTTTTCTCCCACACAAAACATTAACTAACTGGTACAGCTCTCTGCTGTTGTGCTGTCTAACTGCTTCCTGAGCTTTCTCAGCCAAGCCATCAAGCCAAAGATTCTTATCAGTAGCTAACTGATCCTTTACACGTTTATTAAGCTCTCTGTAATGCTTTCTATTAGGACTAGTAGGGTACTGATTAAGGACATTCCTGCAGTTCCTTCTTTCTGAAATAAGCTCAAGTGCCTTATCACTTAAATAATTCTGTCTCCTCTGCTCCTTTTTTCCTAAAAGAGTACTGTTAGTTTCCAAAAAAGCCTGTTTAAAATGGCCCCATTCTTCCTCGACTTCAGTATTAAGCAAACCATGACTGTCATAATAACTAAGTAACCTATCATGGTAAGCTTTGGCTATAACTGGGTCTTTCAGAGCTGCAGTATTAAAAGTAAATATTTTAACCCTAGCACAACACTTTTTAAGTTTAAGTTGCAAGACACTTTTAACAAGGTAATGGTCAGATCCAATTTCAGCTCCCCTATATGCCCTGGTATTCCTAACAGAACTAGCCTATTTGCTGTTAATTAATATGTAATCAATCATTTTCTTAGGCAATCTATATATTCTATTTTTCATTTTCTTATACATCAGGTGAAACCCATGTGTATTTATGTATGTCGTGGTGTTTGTAATATGTGTTAGTTATTCTGAAACCATTGAATTTACTTACCTGTAGGAGAAGTTGTCCATTGCCATTGCAGCTACCAATACCAAAAGGGCCTATCACTCCTCTCAAAAGGTCAGAGTCAGTACCAACTTTGGCATTGAAGTCACCTAGAACAAGGGTAATATCTCCTTTCTTGACAGAATTCAAAATATCCTGAAATTGTTTGTAAAACCTATCCTTCTCATCCTCATCAGCATCCTCAGTGGGGCATAACAGCAGATAACATTCAAGACTTTAATGCTTGTCTGAAATTTTGCTGTAAGAAACCTTTCATTAATGCATTCATATCCTAGAAGAGCATCACTAGCATGTCTGCTGAACAGCAGACCCACGCCTTGGTGATGCTTTCCATCCTCCCTCCCTGTAAAGAGAAATTTAAAGTTATTTTTAATTATCTCACCTTTACCTGTCCATCTGGTCTCTTGCAAGCCTAGAATATCTAGGTTATAGCGCTGGAATTCCTGCGTGAGGACATCAAGAGAATAATCTCTATGTAATGTCCTCACATTCCACGTTCCTGCAGAGAGAAAATGATTAGTAGGATTTTTAAAGAAATTAGGTTTCTTGAGATTGGTAGTTTCAATAATATCAAACAGCCCCCTGATCGCAGGCATGGGGCAAAGACCTGTTCCTCTTCCGCTAAAGGCTGCAGTCACCGATGCTGGTAGGAACTTCAGGCACCACCTTTTCAAGTGGACTTTTTCAAGAGCCATATGGTCTGCCTGAGACACATTACTCCAGTTTAGGCTTGACGATGCCCAACTAGCTAAGTAAGGTTCAGGTACCTGCGATGGCCTCTGATTAGGATTATCCACCAGCTGATATAAGGTATCCCATGCCTCTGTTCACTTAGAGCTGGCAACCCAGAAGCAAACAGAAAACACAGCGGCAGACTCTCCCTCAACAGAGGCCCACCAGTGCAGCAAGTCCAGGATCCATAATCAAACTCAAATTTATAAACAAGTCCAGTCTAGTAGGTATAAATGGTCAGCACCAGGACCCTGTGAAGTTGACCACTCCTCAGCAGGGTTGAAAAAAAAGAAAAAAGTGGCCATAGATGATCAGATCAGTAGGCCATACTGAACTGGCAGCCCTCCCCTTCCGTTCCCTTCCAAAAGAGAATATCTCTTTTGAAAGGTACTAACGGCCTGCACCACGAGAAGGTGGGGTCGGACATTAGGTGCTAGACCTGGCCGGTTCTGTGCATCATCACTAGGGATTGGTACACAGCTCTCCTTCCAGTTTGTGCCTAGCTACCATTTACAGGTCTGAGATTGATTACGTATTCAAAACTCGAACGAATCTGGTGTCCTCTTGGTTACAATCGTATTATTTCATTTTTTGTGTTTCACTTTTGGCACTTGATTCTCGTTGAATAAAAGTATTATATTGGCGCAACATGACCCTTGTTGCTCTTGCGCAACAAAGCCCAAACAATTATCCTAACCAAAAGAATTATTTTTATTATTTGTCCTTTATGATTATTGCGAAATATGGCGAGGCGGGTATCAAAATAATAAAAGCGTTTCAACAAATAAGATCACCTGGTCGTGAGTTCAGCTTCCTCTCGAGCCAAGACAACATTTCCTCTATTTCCATCTTCATCGTGTTACTTCAAACAGCCTCAGAGTAGCCAGGAAATCAACTCTATCCATTTGTCTAAATAACAAACGTTTGTTTAAAACTCAAAATTGCGCCATTAGACGTAACGAAAGTTAAGAAACTATCAAAAATAAACTGAATCTTTTGATTAATTGTAAAACTAATATCTTTATCAATGTGTGTTATAAAGAAATTAAAACAGCTTGTGCCAAATCTTTTCCTTTAACAACAAAATGGTTACAAACTGTAAGGTAATTTTCGATCGCTTCTAAGGTTATTGGTGTAGAGACGCCTTTTCTTTGCATCCAACCTCTAAATGATGCGAACATATTTTTAGCTCTTTTTTTTTAGACCACTAAACAGAAATGAACGTAAGATAATCCTCTTTTAGGTCATTACAGCTGAGCAAATGTTTGCGTCGTGTCATTCTTCGAGTTGCCCTCGAAAGCAACAGACAGACTAATGAGCAGGCGTTTCTTTAGCGTTTACATGAGAGCGCGGTCACGAGCTGACATGGCACGTACAGCGTGTCCCCGAGCTCCCCGAAACAAGTTTCGATGCAACAGTATAGTCTCCTTCCCCCCTCCCCCTCCCCGCTTTAACGTAGGGGTGTGGCCGAGAGCAAACGGTATGAGCACAGCCGACGACCCTGATCTAGTTTCGCAAGCGATTAGCATAAAGGCTCTTGGACGATGGCATGGACCAGTTCTCCGTTGCCGCCGTCGCTTCCTGGTTGACCTCCTTCCACGAGATCTCGTTTCGGTTCCCGTCAGTGTCCACCTCAGTCTGCCTCTCGCGACTCAAGGCACTCGGGAAGATCTTTCCTCACGGCAACGAGACGGGTTTTTTTATATTTAGACGAACGAGCTGCGAACCGCCTCTACGATTTGAAAAACGTCACTTGCAGTCGGAGCGTTCAACCCGAGGGGGGACCCGGCAGTGGCCTAACGCTCCATCTGTGGCTCGGGTTGGGGTTTGCTCGTTGCCTCAGAGGAGAAAAGCCTGCAGTAGGTGGATATATAGGACAGGATAAGGGAGACTTGAACAACCTAAATAAATATTTCCTCCAAACCACACACCTTTTTTTTTACATTATACTCAGCAAAATACTTTTCTCTCTATGCAGAAGATGAATGGAAATATGGAAGATTCAATAGAGGAAGTTTAGAATAAAAAAAAATGCCACATTTCGTAGAAGAGTGCATCGTTTATAAGAAAATAATAAGAAGATAATAATATAAAAATAATAAGAGCCATCTGTTATAAATATGTTTTTGCAGAGATGAACAGAATCGGCATTTTTCGATTTAGAGCATTCTTTTAATAGAGACAAAGACATCGGGCAAGGCATGGTCCAGTCTGATATACAGGGGTTTGTCAAAATAATGGCAACACGTACTGTTTGTGGAGAACATTTTATTAATAAGTTGTAGACCCACCTCGGGTGTTCAGAACAACAGATGCAATTCGACGTGGAATAGACTTATATAAGTCATGCACATACGGTAATGGAATAGATGACCATTCTTCCTGTAGAATATCGCCCAAGTGTGCCAATGATGCTGGAGATGGAAAGTGAGAGCTGACCTTGCGCTCCAGATATTTCCACAAATGTTCAATAATATTGAGGTCCAGAGATTGAGGTGGCCAGGGTAGCTGCTGTGCCTCATCCTCATGCTCTGCAAAACCACAACTTGACACGTTTCGCACAATGCACGGGTGCATTATCCGCTTGAAACCAGGGACGGTCATTAGGGAACAATGCCCGCAACATTGGGTGCAGGTGGTCCCCGAGAATGGATCCATACGTTGCGGATGTGACATGACCCTGCAGAATAACTAATGGCCTTAAGGAATGCTACGATATGGCACCCCACAGCATCAGGGATTCACCACTTGCTTCACAGTTGGAACCAAACAGTGTGGGTGGTTTGCAGTGGGGGTGGTCTGCAGGTTTTCGCCAAACGTACTCTCTACCAGCGGTGGGAAACAATGTGTAGCACGATTTATCAGATCAGATGACAAGTTGTCAGTCTTTAACAGCCCAGTTTTTATGTGCATTGCAAAATATTATACGTTTTGTTGCCTTGATGTTGGAAATCAGAGGTTTGTGGATTGCAGCACGACCAAAAATACCGGCAGGATGAAGTCCTGACGAACTGTTATGATGGAAACAGGATCATTCTGACTGGTGTTCAACTCTGTTGCTATTTGTGGTGCTGTGATCTTCCATTGTACAATCTGGGCCAACATTCGCCTATCCTTATCAGACAACTTCATATGGCGTCCACAATTTGCATATTTGGAGGCAATGCCCCGTCTTTTTCGATAGGCAGTCATAATCTTTGATACAATTCCTCATGTTACACCTACTGTTTTTGTCGTTCTGATTACTGAAGCTCCTGCAAGACGCTCACCAATGATCAGGCCTTTTTGGAGGTCACTGAGATCTGACATTGTCGACAATTACACCACAACAGCTGTTTCACCTGCGCCTGTGGCACTGCTCCGTGATGGACGACATCGTCTTCTCCCTTTTATATATCTCACATCGCGGGTGACGTCATCCCTGTGATATGCATACGACGCATTGCGTGTACTCTAGTCGCCGTCAGTGTTTCCATTATTTGATAAACCCCTGTATGTAAAGAAGAAAGTTTTTTTTTTTTGTTTGCGTATGTATCCGCTTATGCACTCGGCCCCCAGAAGAGGCACCAAACTTTGCACGAGCGTTCTCCTTCACCCACGGGAAGAATATATAGGCTCTGAGTGGACCCACTGGGGTCAACCATAACTGGGGTGAGCGGGTTCGAATTTCATGAATCCCCAGACTTTACATTAGCAGTTAAAAACCTGTCTCTCATAGACTTGGCATTAGCAGTTGTTCAATATCACGTAGGAAGCGACATCTGCTGTATGCTTTAGAGAGTTTCGGACTTCCCCTACAAGAGTGAAATCAGATTTTTATCGAGGGAGGGAGTGAAGGGAGAAGAAACGGTCGTAATTAATTTTATGCTAACTGAAAGTTTGCGACGTGCGGAATGCCATCTACTCTATACTTTAGAAAGTTTCAGACCTCCTTTAGAAGAGGGAGATGAAATTTGTGCCACTGCGACGGGTTGGGTTGTTTTACATCTGAGCGGCATGTGTTTTGCACACAATGGGCTAAGTGGCCAGATCACAAGGAATTCGAAGGCTCAGAGAAGGTTGGGGGGGGGGACCCAATGGAGCAGCTGTTGGGAGACAGATGGTAGACTCCCATCAAGGCCATCCAGCGTGTTCTTTAAGGTGCACAAGGCTCTCTGCACGCGCACCCAGCGGAATGTAGCTGGACGTTTTCTTGCGCTGCAGCGTCTAGGACTTCGAAGCGATGCGTCTCTTTTGTCTGTTGGCAGAGGATCGCATCTCTTCCTGATTCGGATGAAGGGATTCGGAGAGGATGACAAAGGAAAGAATCTTCTTAGAGAAACGTCCGCGGACAGCAGAAGTTGTGTCCTTTAGTCCTTCCTCGTCGGTGGGGAAGCATTTGGAGCGATGAATCTTTTCCTTCAGAGAGATCTCATTAGAAGATGCTACAACTGAGCTGACGACTGGGGTCGAGGCTGTTCACGTGGACTGCGTTCTTCGTTTCATTCGTTAAGGAGACATCGCATCGTCGATGAAGAAACGAAGGCATTCAGCTCGATGGGGATGGGGGGTCATATCTTCGGTGGGTGATATCTTCGAGGCAGCGAATCTAAAATACTTATAAATGGGATTATCCAATTCGATATCGTTTATCAGAATGCAGACTAGCACCACTTAAGAGTGAACATTTCTCGTCACACTGTCTGAAAACGAAAAAAAACAGAGCTTTCAGATTCACAAAACAAATGAAACTTAGCTAAAAAAAAACACGCACAAGCGATAAAAAGCAGAGAGTTAAGAACAATGGAAGGAAAAACTAAACAAGCAGCCTGAGAGGATCGCACAACTCCACGAGTTCAGTATCAGCATTCATTTACACATGGGTTGGGTTGTTTTACCTCTGAGCGGCACTTTATTTTGCACACAATGGGCTAATTGTCTAGGTCACAAGGACCCCAGCTGTAGGAAGAGGACCCACTGGAACGGCTGTTGGGAGACAGCCACATGGACCCCGAACATGGACCCATGAGACCAGGTCACATGGACCCCGAAGGCTCAGAGAAGGTGGAGGGGACCCACTGGAATAGCTGTTGTGAGACAGATGGTAGCCTCCCGTCAAGGCCATCCAGCGTGTTCTTTAACGTGCACAGGGTGTGGCTCTCCCGCACACGGAGCCACGGTTTAATGCCCCATCCGACGGACGTCAGCCTTTCCAAGCCCCTCAGTGTCCCCTACTGACCGTGCGCAGGGTGTTATTGCGGAGATAAATCTAAATGCTGACTTAGTTGGGACTCGAACCTGAGACCTGCAGATTACGAGCTTGGCACGCTACCGACTGAGCCACCCCCGCCCCACCGTGGGACGAAACGATCCTAATGAATTTTATGTCACATGACTGCCATCTACTAATGCTTTAAAGAGTTTCAGACCCAAGAATATCTGCTTGTGGTTTATAAAGCGGTCTCTTGAGTCTGCTATTGCACGCTCTGTCTCGTGATCCCTTATCTCTTTAGTTCCGGATATGAAGTAGTTAGTAGTAAACTTAGGAGTGTCGTCTTTTTAACCGTCTATGTAGAAGGGGGGGAAGATTTGTTCAGTCAGTAACGATCTAGAATTGTAACACCCCCCCCCCTCCCCCATTGTTCCTGTGTTGAGACTGTCCACTGAATTCCTTGGTCTCGTGTGGGTTGGGTTGTTTTACCTCTGAGCGGCACTTTTTTGCACACCATGGGCTAAATGGCCAGGTCACATGGACCCCGAAGACTCAGAGAGGGTTGGGGGAGGGGACCCACTGGAACAGCTGTTGGGAGACAGATGGTAGCCTCCCGTCAAGGCCATCCAGCGTGTTCTTTAACGTGCACAGGGTATGGCTCTCCCGCACACGGACCACGGCTGAACGTCCCATCCGACGGACGGCGGTCTTTCCAAGCCCATCGGTGTCCCATACTGACCGTGGGCAGGGCGGGGAATTTTGGAGATAAATCTCAACGCTGACCCAGCTGGGACTCGAACCTGGGAACTACAGATTACGAGCCTGGTGCGCTACCGACTGAACCACCCCCGCCCCTGGTCTTGTGTGGCGTGGCCATTATTTGGCCCACTGTGTGCAGAAAAGTGCCCCTCACAATTACAGCAATTCAACTACCGCAATCGTGGAAAAGTGCAATTAGATAGAAAGTGGATGGCAAACCACTGTGAGCAAATAATTGCTGGATAGAAACTGGGGATAATGAGAAAGATTTCAGATGTAAAGCAGCCGAATCCTCCTTTTTCGTGGATCACATAAAAATCTCTTTAAGATGTCTGTGATGCACGAACTTTAAACGTCTGTGAACTTTGTGTGATGTCTTTCGGAATGAAACAGAAACACGTTAAATGGTTTATGAAGAGAGGAACCAACGAAAGTAGAGTTTTTAGATTTAAAGCAGATACGATGGGATTGGAACTCGGCATCGGAAAGCTCCTTGGCTGTTCACGTGTACCTATTGATGGTCTTGCTCTTCCATTGTTTTATTGTTCTTTGTAGAGTGTTCTATTGATAATGTATTTGACAACAAAGTGTTGTGCATCGTGTGTTTAATGTCCTCGTGTATTTCTTTATGTTATAATAATAATGAACGACTATCAATAATACTTTTCGATAAAGAGGATTTAAATGGGTTTGTTTTTTCTCATCAGGGAAGTTCAAATGATTCCTATTCTCAATTGAAATTTTAAAATAAAAGTAAATCTTTTTTTTGTCTTACCCAGTTATAGTTAAAATTTCTAATTCATGTGCATATATTTAAGAAATGCTGTTTTATTTTACTATTAGGTATAACCCATCTGCATAGAAACGTATTCTTGCATTTCTGTTTCTTACACCTTTTACGGGATGAATTATCATATTATCACATCTCTAGATACAGCGATTCAATGGGCATCGCATTTTTAACACATCCATTGATTCCATCATTTTCCAAAATGTATAGATATACCATAGGTGGCGCTCAAGTGGCAAAACTCGCATCAGTTAACTACCTACACGGTTTCACGTCTCTTCAATCACGAGAGTAGATTGCAACGGTCCTTTCTAGAATTCAGTAAAATATTCAAATTCTTCGGGAAGCCGAAAGAAGAAATGGCTTAAGTGACGTCATGTTCTGAAAGAGTCGCAGTGAGGTGCTGGAGAGAGTCAAGTGAGATGAAATTAGGCTTAAGATTTGTAACATTGGCGAATGTTGTTTAGTGTTCTCTCAAATGCAGGAAAAGCGATTTTAGACAGTGCATATTCGCGAAATAAGTTGCAACAAAAGTGTTGTGATCACAAAAGCTAAAATGCGAATGTCTGCAAAAAAGTTAATCATTTTATAAACTTTTTCCTCTCTTGGGATTGGGGTTCGCATAACCTGATCTTCCCAAATGAGAGATTTTTCTCGCTAACCCTCACTTGTCGCAAATATTCCCCCTATTCCTTGCTCTAAGTGGCGTGCAGCCTATTTCTCTATTTTCACTTTCCTGGACTTCTTTTGAGTAAATTAATTCCTCTTGCTGCCGTTTCGTTTTCAAATTTATTTCAAATTGAATAAAATAATTAATTAATTAATAAGAAAAGAATATTTAGGGATTACAGAAAGAACCACCATCACCAGACAGAATATCTCTGAAGCAGATCTACATGCGATAAAACTGTCGCTAAGTAGAAATCTAAGACAAGTGTTTCAGAAATTTTATCTTGGTCAAAAAAAACGGAGAAAAATCTCTCATTTTGCCATCGCAGCTCGTAAGAAAAAATCCTCCCTCATAAAACACAAAGAGCACCGTAGGCGTTTCGCCGAAGCTTTAAAGGACCATCTCCGCTGCGAGTAAATTACGATCCCTCTGTCTTGCAGCACGTGACTTACGAACTTTCGTGCCACCTGATACTCTGTTGCGATCTTGACATTGGTACGGTATTTATTCGTTCCATTTCTCTTTTTTTTCTCTTTTGCAGAAAGGAAAAAAATATCTGTGAATGGTGCATTTTCTCTGCTGCTACTGCGAGGAGTCGCGTGGCTCACGTTTCCTGTGTGTGAGCTGGCGCAGAGACATTATCTAAGTCACTGCGAGCACATCACGAGGGAAAGAGAGGGAGGAAGAAAGGAGGAGACGGAGGAAGAAAGACAGAAAGAAAGAAAGAGTTGGACTCATTCTTTCTGATCTGCTTGCCAGGAAATAACAAGCCATTATATGTGGGAAGTGGGGGGAGAAGAGGGAGAGGGGGGGTTACACAAGGGATGCTGGGATTAGGAGGCTACAGCGTCGATCCCGAGGAGGAGGAGGAGGGCGATAGAGGCCGCGGCGCCTGAGGCGACCGCCGACGCTGTCACTGCAGATGGGAATTTATGAAACTTTTCCATCGCCAGTCGTCTGCGGAGTATGCATCGCCACCGACGCAACCCTCACAATCAGACGACATTTTGCCTCTTCCTGTACCGATGTTATACTTTGGGGGAGTTGGGGGAAGGGGGCAGACGAAATCTCTGTTTGGCTTTGACTCGAGGTGTTGCAAAAGGGTTCTCAAAATTAAGATAGATGCCTCCTCTTTCTATTCGCTTATTTATTTACTTACTTATTTGTTTCCTAAACATGTAAGCATTAGTAAGATCTTCAGCTTCTTTTTCATATCATGACATAGGTTGCTTTCAATTTTTTCTATCTCTGCATTATTTTTCCTTCTTTGTTTTATTTCATTTCTCGTTAAGGCCAATCAATACTTTTAAGACTTAAAACTAATTCAATATTAGTGACCTAACGGAGAGAAAGGTAGGGACTATAACCCCAGCTATGGAGGGCTTAAATATATTTTCTTCCTACCCCGTGAGTAACAACTTACTTACAACTGTGAGTAAGTAGGAAAATAAGTTTATTTCCTATTTTATGTACACATATAAATAGATGGGTTTTTTATGCAATATAAAGAAAAACAAGCTGGAATACTTCTTCTTCATTTGCGCCATTTTAAAGCCTGTATTCCATCATTCACAAGCAGGAACATCAGTCTCGGTGTTGGGCATTGTTCCTCTTCGATTCCCTGTCATTGAAGCAGGGGATGCGCCATCGAGTCATAAGGCATTCATAAGGATTAAGAATTCTTTTGCCAGAGAATCTGTGTGCGTTCCAAAGTGGGACTGATACTAGGTCGCTATGAACTTGAACCATGTGCATTAATTTTATATATTTGTGTTCCATAAGATCTTCTAGAAGCTAGCTCCAAAATTTAAATCAAGATCTTTTCAAATTAGAAAATGCATTTCAAAAATTGAATTCCAATTCCAGTGCAAAATTATATTTAAATTACCATTTACAAAAAAAAATGCAGTTAAAATCGTATAAATGTTTCATTTATTATTTTAAGTAAAGTTATTAGAAAGCTGAATGGGCTCGAGCGTCTCCCCCCCCCCTCACAAGCCTTTCCGCAATTCAATGCAATTGAGCCATTTAACTGGAGAGTGGAACGTCTTCGATTGCAGTGAAGAGTATCTGAAATGTCGATTTCTTATCGCAGTGATGAGAATCTCGTTTGATGGATTGCCCAATCGTCTTCATTCAATTATCGGCATCAAGAATCAGAAAATCGGAGCACGTGACAGTTGCGTGAAGAAAAGAGAACGGAGTTGCGGATGCACGTGAACTCGAGCTGAGCTTTTCAAAAAACGAAACAATGGACAAGTCACGAGTCCATTGACGAGTCACGTGCCGGCACGCCGACGTCAACAATGGCAGATGTTGATTGAACGAGGAGAACGCTATTGGCCATCTTTATCTCGTGCCAACGAGCAACGAGACATCTCTGTCGTCAGCAATTGATTCTTGGGCTCAGTGTCCAGTGTCAGCTGCGGGGAAAAAGGAAAATAAAGCCGGGTTCGAATCCAATCTCGATAAATATTTTTCTTCCCAGCAGAGATGATGTTCCCTGCGAAGTATTCTTATTGACAGATTGTCCTGTCAGACCTCGGTAGCTAATTTGGGGGGAGGATAGACTGGGATTAAATGCCACGTAAAGTAACTGCACACACATGCGGTCGGATGCTGAAGATGTAAACCGCACAATGTTTATTTTATCATTTATCAATATCTGTAATGGAATTGTTCTCAAGCGATACAGTTTTCGATTATTACAGAGTTGCAAAAAATCAAACAAATGGCTGGGCCTCTTTTTCTCTTATCAGAAATATTAGTGAAAAATTTAAACAATCGTTTCGAATTGTATAAACTGAAACCATTAAATTCCAAAGAAGTTTTACTGCAAGAGTAATTATGAACTAGGATCGTCAATGGTGCTATTATAGGTCATGACAGTAACTCTTTAGATTATGAGAAAAAAAACATTTTCTTTCGAAAAATTAAGTTTTTTTCTTTTTTTCCAATATCTTTCCTGCCTGAACGTAACCTGACGCTCTGATGGCACCCGTGACCGAGAGTAAAGATTTCGTCGCTGACCCCAACTCTTCCCTCGGTGAGAATGAGCACACCGATGGGCTCGCAAAGCCTACTCTCCATATGAGGGCACTTCAAGTGCTCGCTTCGTGTTGTTCACGAGAGCCATAACTCTGTGCACTTTAAAAGAACACGCTGGAGGGCTTTGACGGGAGGCTTCCATCTGTCTCGTAACAGCTCGCCAGTGGATCCACATTTGAGGCTTCCATCTCTCTCGTAACAGCTCGCCGGTGGATCCACATTTGAGGCTTCCATCTCTCTCGTAACAGCTCGCTGGTGGATCCACATTTGAGGCTTCCATCTCTCTCGTAACAGCTCGCCGGTGGATCCACATTTGAGGCTTCCATCTCTCTCGTAACAGCTCGCCGGTGGATCCACATTTGAGGCTTCCATCTCTCTCGTAACAGCTCGCCGGTGGATCCACATTTGAGGCTTCCATCTCTCTCGTAACAGCTCTCCGGTGGATCCACATTTGAGGCTTCCATCTGTCTCGTAACAGCTCGCCGGTGGATCCACATTTGAGGCTTCCATCTGTCTCGTAACAGCTCGCCGGTGGATCCACATTTGAGGCTTGCATCTGTCTCGTAACAGCTCTCCGGTGGATCCACATTTGAGGCTTCCATCTGTCTCGTAACAGCTCGCCGGTGGATCCACATTTCAGGCTTCCATCTGTCTCGTAACAGCTCTCCGGTGGATCCACATTTGAGGCATCCATCTCTCTCGTAACAGCTCTCCGGTGGATCCACATTTGAGGCTTCCATCTCTCTCATAACAGCTCTCCGGTGGATCCACATTTGAGGCTTCCATCTCTCTCATAACAGCTCTCCGGTGGATCCACATTTGAGGCTTCCATCTCTCTCGTAACAGCTCTCCGGTGGATCCACATTTGAGGCTTCCATCTCTCTCGTAACAGCTCGCCGGTGGATCCACATTTGAGGCTTCCATCTCTCTCGTAACAGCTCGCCGGTGGATCCACATTTGAGGCTTCCATCTCTCTCGTAACAGCTCTCCGGTGGTTCCACATTTGAGGCTTCCATCTCTCTCGTAACAGCTCTCCGGTAGATCCACATTTGAGGCTTCCATCTCTCTCGTAACAGCTCGCCGGTGGATCCACATTTGAGGCTTCCATCTCTCTCGTAACAGCTCTCCGGTGGATCCACATTTGAGGCTTCCATCTCTCTCGTAACAGCTCTCCGGTGGATCCACATTTGAGGCTTCCATCTGTCTCGTAACAGCTCGCCGGTGGATCCACATTTGAGGCTTCCATCTGTCTCGTAACAGCTCTCTGGTGGATCCACATTTGAGGCTTCCATCTCTCTCGTAACAGCTCTCCGGTGGATCCACATTTGAGGCTTCCATCTCTCTCGTAACAGCTCGCCGGTGGATCCACATTTGAGGCTTCCATCTCTCTCGTAACAGCTCTCCGGTGGTTCCACATTTGAGGCTTCCATCTCTCTCGTAACAGCTCTCCGGTAGATCCACATTTGAGGCTTCCATCTCTCTCGTAACAGCTCGCCGGTGGATCCACATTTGAGGCTTCCATCTCTCTCGTAACAGCTCTCCGGTGGATCCACATTTGAGGCTTCCATCTCTCTCGTAACAGCTCTCCGGTGGATCCACATTTGAGGCTTCCATCTGTCTCGTAACAGCTCGCCGGTGGATCCACATTTGAGGCTTCCATCTGTCTCGTAACAGCTCTCTGGTGGATCCACATTTGAGGCTTCCATCTCTCTCGTAACAGCTCTCCGGTGGATCCACATTTGAGGCTTCCATCTCTCTCGTAACAGCTCGCCGGTGGATCCACATTTGAGGCTTCCATCTCTCTCGTAACAGCTCGCCGGTGGATCCACATTTCCTGCCCAACCCTCAGCCCTAGCAATGCACGTGACCTGGCCATTTAGCCCACTGGGTGCCAAATAATTGACGCTCAAAAGTAGAAGAACAAACTCGGTTCTCAGCCTTGGGACCTGCGCGTCTAGCCGCATCGTCTGCAGAAGATATCAGCTAAGAAGTGGAGCTCTTCTATCTGAATGAGCGACAGTTTTCTGCGCACAAGGGACTAATTTAAAAGTCGTATTAGGCATGGATGTGTGTGTCGTTTTTCTGCTGAGGTCCTGCCATCCTCTCAGATCTCCTACTGTGGCATATAAACTGACAGGCTCCTGTCAGACCTCTGTGGCAAGCAGCTGCTTGAGGGGGTATTTATTTATTTTATTTATTCAGATGGACGACATCCTCTCCAAGACCATCGATCCCTGAGAACTGTAAATTTCATCTTTCGAGTTTCGAGCACGACCGACTTCGACCCCTCGAAGATCCAACAATCAAATGCTCTTCCTATTGTCTAACCGAATATCAATTGTCAGCTAAGTTCCTATGATTGTTGTAAAACTTGGATCGTGGTTGTCACCCCTCCAAAAAGGATACCCCTCACATTTAACTCTCCACACAATGGCAACTTCCATTGTGGGAGATTAGCAGCCATTATCACTGTTGTTGTTATTATTATTGCCAGGTGACCACACACCATTTTGAGTAAAGCGCCAACCGATCTGTGCCCACCATCCACAGAAGAGAGTCGGAAACGGGATCAGAATCAGGAGTTCATCGCCACCGGAAGTTGTACAGGTGACAACCCTAGTCAACCGGATGTACGTGGTCCGCAGTGAGTGAGGTGGTTTATTGTTACGTGCTGGATGCGGGAAACATTATTGAGGAAGGGAACTTAGAGGAGGAGGGAAGGGAGGGGATGGGATGCAAGTGGAGCACAACCAGACAGGAAGGGATCTGCTCCAACCCCCCCCCCCCCATTTCCCTACAGACACTTCCGTTTGCGATTTGAAGGTGAACTTCACCCACAAACAGAAAAGGCGGATGTTGATGCAGGTGAGCAGAATATTTCGAAAATTTTCCGATACACTTCCTGACTGTTTTATTTTTTATGTTGTTTCCCGACACGACTCGGTGTAAACACAGAAGGAAATCTTTAAAAGTCCTCGTCTGAATTTGAAAAGACTGATTTCATGATATTGACGCACGTACAGTTAGGAAATACGAACGAAATATAATATTAAGGCACATATTGATATTTATGGATAAATCATAAACACATATGCTGGGAAAGAAATGCTGTATTCAGTAAGAATATTTTTTTAAAAAAAGGTTAAAAAGAACCCATAAAACATTTTGGTTGTATTTGTAAGAGAAGATAAGTTACTGATTTTAGAAATAAAATTCTGAAAATAAAAATCTGTTCGTTAGATTACGTGGTTGGCGAGAAGTCCATCAACTGATGAAAAGGGCAACGCTTTAACACATTGGCAAGCATTAAATGTGGCAATAGCATCTGATAAAACTGATTTTCAAATCTTTGCGTTACTTTCACCAGTGAATTTCTTTCAATTTTAAAACCTGTTGCGAATTTTGTCTCTATGTTGGTGATGCTAAAGTCTTCATTCCTTTTTCTAACTCTTGAGCACCTCTACCCAGTTGAGAAAGAATGTAATGGTATTGCACAACAGAGTACCCAAAATGCTCTATCTGTCTCGAACAACAAAACAACATTCTTTAGGCTATAACAATCTGCAGTTCCATCTACGGCTATGACACCTCATACACAGAGTACTACTCTGTGACCTCATAGAAGCATTCTTAGGTGTAAAAGGGTTGAGTGTAGCCAGCAGAGGGAGTTGACCTTGTGTAGATGAAGGTGCAGAGTAACCTGATCCGAAGGTCAAAAGGATTACCGAGGACAGTGGGGAGGAAGAGAAGAACAGGAGATCGACGACTGAGTCAGGTGAAGGCAGATGTAGTGCCGAAGAGGAGACAATTTCCTGTGGTTTTCTGTGTGATGTATGCCCTGTGGTTTATCTGTGGGCCGACGCCCTGTGAACTGAAAGTGTGCTGTGGGCGGAACTGTCCTGTGCGTTTAAATTGTTGCTACATAAGGTAGTAACCTGAGATAGAAACAAGCTCTACAGTGCTGACAGTGTTTAAAAGAAGTGCCTACTGGTAACAGAAGTACTCCCCGTACTTCTGTTAATAAAAAAATGTTTTTGTTTAAGATATCTGGCTGTTGAGCATTAATCGACGGGAGCAGATGTAGAACATCTGCACGAGCCAAGAAGAGGATTTAATAAATTGAGGAGGCGCGTAGACAACCTTACACATTTTCCCACTGACAGCGAGTGTGACGCTGAGATGATTCTAGAAATTCAGAGCTATTTCACAAAAACGTTATCGGGCTTTCGTAACATGGAAAATTTGAATTTCCTCCTAAACTTTTTACGCGATGTATCAAGAGAGCAAAGCATGGTTTGCTGGGTTTTTTTTATTCTGCATTCTAAAAGTCTTCTGCTCAATCCTGTGGAATTCCACAGGATTGAGCAGCTTTTCATTCCAAAATTCGTATCTCGATCACGTCAAACCAAAACCTAACAGTTAAATTTAACCTAACAGTTAAATTTAGTAATTTTAAATGAATTCTGTTGATTCTGTAAATAATTATCTCAAAAATAATGCAAAAACAATAATTTAAAAAACTTTTTTACCTCTATTAATGTATTCCTAGCTATTGCGGCATTAAATATAACGATTATGAAGATCTTCTTTCCTAAGCATGTTGCTGAACTGAATCGTATCGTTTTTATCATCCGGTCAAGAAGGATATTAAACTAAATGAAAAAAAAAATACTTAAAAGGACCTTGAAGTTTCAAAATGTTTTTTAAAGACTTTTCGCATATTTTTCTTAGATGTAAATTTATCGAGCATTCCTAAACTTGACTTATCTAGGAACTTGAAGTGTATTATACATAAGCTAAGAATTGGTAACATAGGTCTTAATAACTTGTATAAAATGGGCAGAGTTAAATCACCTCTATGTACCGCTTTTAATACCCAAGAGAAACTATATCTCATTTCGTGTTAAATTGCAAAAAAATATGAAAATGAACGTCCTACGTATTTTTATAAACCTCTCTAATATTGGAATTTAAGAATTTACTTTAGAAAATATTTTAAATCACCCTAACCTTGTTATCAGGAAAAGCCCTTTCCATTTTATCAGTGACTTTACGCTGAGTCTATCTCGCTCTTTGTGCTTATCATTTGCTTGTATTTCTGCATTTACTTACTTTTTTGCCATACGATATCCAACAGAATATTTATTGAGCGAGAGGTGCTTAGCATCGTCTGTTCTCAGTGATTGTAATGTGCAATAAATGCATATTATAAATTATTAGTGTATAACTAAATCATAAATTAATATTTCATGTTAATAAAAAGTTTCTTATTAAATGTGCTCTGATTAACTGTTTAATTATGATTGAGCCAGATGCTGCTAATTCCCGTGTAACGTCTGCTTAACATTTGCAATTAGAGAGTCTATGAGATTGCGCAGTTGACGATTCAACTTTCACTCTTACAGATGTCAGTCAGTGAGGTCAAAGTGTCAACTGCGCAGTCGCTTAGTCTCTCCAGTTGCTCCTCATGCTGCTCTCGATATTTATTTCGGTTGGTATCCGGCCGACCTCCCTTTCACACGTTGAGTGGATCTCATTTCTTTTCACCGAAATTATTATAATCGATTGTCCCTCAGTTGAAAATAACAGAATCAGAAACTTTTGCTTCCTCTGTTGAATGATGCTGACATCCCTTCGCAAATATCCGGGTGGCTTCAGGAGTTCGCTTCTAATTACTCGACTTCATTTGCAACTCAATGATTAATAATCACACGTGGCGAAAAGTTTCTCCGCCAGGATTTCGACGTGACAAACGCAAATTTATGACAAACACCTTTTTGCGAAATGTTCTGATGTACTGAGGTACTTGTGACGCTTGAGCACGCGCTTGCTGGTGCTCTGTGTAATAGTCTCTCTCTAAATAGAGTCAAAAATATTCATTAATTTCCGTGACGTATATATTTCCTGAGGATGAGGGCACGAGAGACTAACCCTCCCCTCCCCCACCTGTCACCGTCGACCTGTCATGTCTCACGCGACCCCCGAAGTGACCACTCGCGAGCTAACACAATGGTGGCCCCTTCCGTCAACGGTTAGGTGGTTGCTAGGAGACGACCAATCGCGAAACAGTTGATCACTGTTGCCTGGCTGCGGGCCCCCGAATAATGGGCACGAGGAAGCAAATTTCGTCTGCCATGATTACGGATTCCGCACAAACAAAATGGTAATTTTGTTGTGGCCGCGCGCGAACCCTTCCCACGTTGCGCCTGCGAGCATGTGACCGAAATGCTCGAGTGGAACTCATTTCCTGAGGCGTAATTAGACAGACGCCTGCGAACCACCGGCGGCGGAGTAAGTATACATGCATGGAGAGAGAAAGGCTTTAAATACTTCACTGAGTGGCATGAGAGGGGAGGGGGCGACAAACGTTGATTAGAAATAACGAGTGGCACATATAGGGGGAACAGTTATATGCATTGGCATTGGCTGCACTTGTTTTATGCGCATACATTCGTAACTCTAGGTCAGAAAATCATCTAGGGTTTAGTTGCCACTCTTTTAAGTCTTTTTTTTTTTGCATACAGTGGGTTAAAAGGTGGGGCCACAAGAATCCCAACAGATGAGAGAAGGTTTGGGGAAGGGGACATCTATTAAGAGACAGGCGGAAGTCTCCCATCAAGTCCATCCGCCGTGCTCTTTAAGGACTCATCTGACGGACGGCACCCTTCTCCAGTCGATAAGTTTTCCCTTTCCCCACCGAGGGCAAAAAGGGAAAGGGGAAATCTCAACGGACGGTGACGATTCGAATCTGGGAAGATCAGATTACGATTCTGAGACGTAACTCCGCGGAATGGATAAGGAGGAGAGCTTTGGAATAAAGAGCAAAAGGCAAACTAAAAATATTGATGGGGGAGTGGATTTTAAAATCATGTAAAGATGAGAGAGATTCCATTCCATTACGTTTCAATTCTACACGTAGACCACCTTATGGTGTTATTGATAGGTACATTCGCCTCTCCCACCCCCCAACCCAGAGATCTGAAAAGACAAAGAATGATGTTTTTGACAATGTGCGTATACCCAAGTGAACCTAAGTTGCGATGTCGAAAGGCATGAGATGGATACGTTGTACTTTGAACCTCATACAAAGCAAGGAAAAGAAATATACGAAATGAAAACACGCACGCATTATTCTTTTCATTTCGCACGAAAATCCTCTGGACTGTTTCCCATTTTCTCCGACAGACACATTCGATAAAATTCTTTGATCTCCATTATTCATTTAGTTACATAATAAGCAAACAAAATTGGCAAGTGAGGCTCGCATTCTTTCGCGAAAAGAAAAAATAGTTGTCGACCTTTTCTCCACATTGGTAGCATTGGTCACAGGAAATAGTCACATGAGTAAAAGAACCCTTTCAGAAGAAAAAGAATCGTTGTTCGTCGCGTGGTAGAGATCAAAGCAGCAGTGGCACGAGGCTGCTGGCTTTCTCCTCTCCATCTTCGCCGAGCACTCATGTGATTTTCTTCCTCGGACATAAAAGTTCGGCATTTTGTATCGGAGTGGAGATGAGATGTCCGCCACGACGAAGGCAGACATTTGGGGGAGGGAGATGCGGAGAGCTGGAGAAGTGGCTCTTTGCAGATGCGAGGTGGGAGGGGGGGAAGCAGGTCAGCATCCGATTCTTTTCTTCAAGTAGTAATCCCCTTAGGAAAAGCACGAGAATGAGGCAAAGGAAATGTAAACACGCACTTTTTTTTCTCTCTCTTTTGCCGCTCGTGCTAGGCGTGTGACGTCACCATTTGCGTCCCTTGATTAGGAAGATGGGAAAACGAAATTCGTTTTCGGCGAAGTCTTTTAGGAAATGAAAAGAATTCTTCTCAGTGGGAAGCTTGATCAAGAACAATGAATCTGGGGAGAAATCTGTGATCTTGGGAGATGCATTCTGTGCAGAGGGAAATCTTGTTTGCTGATTTAAAGTGAAGGAAACACCACGTTCGCATAAAATGCATTTCGGTGAATTCAGCTCTTAATTTGGATTGGTTTCCTTCTGAAGGGCACCTTGGGTTGTACAACGGGAACGCAAGACTCAGAAGATTTCAGAAAGGAGGAACTCACCAGACCGATTTTAGGGCAGATGGGACATTCCTCAGCAGCTCCAATTTTTCCTTAAACTTTAACTTCACTAAAGAACAACCTTCCGTCTGCTTTGAACAGCTGCAAGGCACGATGGGATAAATGATCCAGAACCCTTTCGATTATCGCTTAATTAAGCCAGGCTGCTTCGGTGTATCGTGTAATAACTGTTACACCTGATGCTCTTTAGAAAGATTTGTTGAAATGGATTGAAAGTAATCCCTGAGGGAGGGGAGGGTCTGAAAGCCCCTCTTCAATGTTGGGTGGAAGGCTTTAAATTGAAGAAAGCCGAAATAGAGGACTTCTCAAGTAATGACGAGGACTGTTCTCCTTTGCAGCCCTTGGTAGGATCTTTCACGAATCATGTCTCGTCATCAAAGTATTACTGCGAGAATAAAAAAGAAATCCCCTAAGATGAATCTGAAGAGAAAGATCCGCTTCTCTGTCAGCACCATTTGCTACCTTTGATAGGACTGTGAGGGTAACCCCCATTTATACATTTATCTCATCCTCACCCTCCCTTTCCACTTTTATTGTCCTCACTCTCTCTTCTAATATTTATTATCCTAACGTTTCCTTTCTCCATTTATCGTTCTCATCCTCATTTCGGACATTTATTTTCCTAACTCTCTCATCACATTTTTCATCCTTACCGTCGCTTTTGCACATGTAATATGTCGTTTTTTCCCATATTAATCACCCTGACTCTTTCTCCGTATATTTGTAGTCCTTGATCCTCTCTCCGTACATTTTGACGTCGTGACCCTCTCTCTGCACATTTGTTGTCCCTGACCTTCTCTCCGTACATTTGTCATTCTGACTCTCTCTCCATGCATTTGGCGTCCTGATCCTCTCCCCATACATTGGCGTGCTGACCATCCCTTTCCGCACATGTCGTCCTGACCCTCTCTCCATACATTTGACTTCCCCCTGACCCTCTCTCCGTACATTTGACTTCCCCCTGACCCTCTCTCCGTACATTTGACTTCCCCCTGACCCTCTCTCCATACATTTGACTTCCCCCTGACCCTCTCTCCGTACATTTGACTTCCCCCTGACCCTCTCTCCGTACATTTGACTTCCCCCTGACCCTCTCTCCATACATTTGACTTCCCCCTGACCCTCTCTCCGTACATTTGACTTCCCCCTGACCCTCTCTCTATACCTTGCCGTCCCCACCCTCTCTCCGTACAATTGTCGTCCTGACCCTCCCTTCGGACATATACCGCCCTATCCGGATGCGCATTGAGTTCATCATCTTCATGCAAGCACGAACGACTTAAACCCTTCGTAATTACTTCGCGGAGTTTGCCCAGACGGAGAAATATCTGTTTCAACAACCAAAAAGCAAGATAAAAGTAACCAGCACCATTCCTGGTGTTTTGTAATGGTCTTTACTAGGAAAGCCTCTGATATTAACATATTGGGAGTTGTGTCCTCTCGAGGTGTTGTCTCCTCCGTGCCTGCTGGCTGGCTCTTCCACCATCTGCGTCTCCCTGATCCATATGGATGGAGTTTTTTGTTTTTTTCCCATTCAGCAGCGAAAGAGAAGGAGGAAAAGAAACCAATTCCTAAGCGACGAAATTCTTGAGGCGGCAAATGAACTTGTCTCTTCCGAGCACACTTTGGTCTCGAACCCACACTCTCTCTCTCCTCACTCCTGCTTGTTTTAAGGTAACGAAAAGAAAAAAAAAGTACGAGGACTAAAAAAATAATCAAAATGCAAGACGACCCCCCAAGCCAGGTGTTAATCTTTCGGATTTAAATATTTGAAGGGGATTGTGCGGCGAACAAATTGGACATGAAGAGATTAATGCGATTGGGAGAGGCTTTGATAATTGATTGGAGGAAGGGAAATTACGGCAACTTCTTTTTTTGTTGCTGTTGTTGAGTTTCTCTTCTCTGACTTTCGGGTTGTTCGTTGGAGTGGCGGGAATCTCTCCGCGAGCGCTCGTGCCAGGCATCGCAAATCACAAAAACGAGAGGAAAACAGAAGATGGGGGGGGGGGGGAGGGCACCAGACGGAAAAAGAAAACTCCAATTATTTAAGAGCCAATAAAGTTGCGCCACACATCTGAAATGTAAATGAGAGAGGCGATGCAGGATCTGGTGATTTCTGCTTCTAGGATAGGGGGAGGGAGGGAGGGAGGGAGGGAGGGAGGAGGAGGAGGAGGAGGAGGAGGAGGAGGAGGAGGAGGAGGAGGAGGAGGAGGAGGAGGAGGAGGAGGAGGAGGAGGAGGAGGAGGACAGCTAAATCGAATGAGTTGTGAGGGTAAAGGTGGAGGAAGAGTCTAATATAAACACAAAAGCAAAAGTCAGATTTAAAATAAAGAGGATGATTTAGAGAAGATTGTGAGAAAGGTTAATTCGAAACAGAAATCTGAACAGAGATGTTGAATAAGATAAAAGAATTATTTTATACTGGTTTAAAACTGTTGCTTGGCAAGAATTTCAAAACATGGAATTTATCAAGCAATTTAAATGCTTCATGCAAGAGTAGTAAGGTTTACGAATCATAAATTCACTTTCTGCCATTTGGAAGCCAGGTCGTTTTATGACGATTAAATTGTTCGATATGGCAGTTAAATTTTAAAAAATCAGCAAACAATTTATACAGTCAATCCCTTTCCACAAAATGTGTAAAGGGAGAGGTCATCTTTCAGTTCCGTGTTTCTATTAACCCACTGGGAAAGCTTTTTACTGGGAGAGGGGACTCGCAATCTTATGTGTTCAATAGTTCGAGTCATCACTATGCGTTTATTGAGATTTATCTCCGCTAAGGCATGGACTTCGTGATGTTCTTCTGCTGATGTCTCGCCATCCTCTCAGACCTTCTACTGTGACGTATAAGTTGACAGGCTTTTGTCAGACCTCTGTGGCAAGCAGCTGCTTGAGGGGGTATTTATTTCATTACTTATTTTTATTTTTAACCTCCCGTCTGCCTCGGTGAGAAAGGAACCATTCCTTCCCGAACCTTCTCATAGCCCTAAGGACTATGAGAACTGCTTTACATAACTAATAGGTGGTGTTAAGAAGGGTTTAAGTGTGTGTGTGTGTGTGTTTGTGGGGGGAGGGGGGTGATGTGTGAAGATAAAACGCTAATTTAAATAATTTAGTATTTTCCAAATATATAATACCTGATGAGAGGTTGTTGATTTGATCTTAACCGTAAATCAATTCTTCTTACGCAAGAAGCGACATGGGAGCTGAACTCATTTTAAAAATCATTGATGAGCATGAGAAGGAGCGTTCCCTTTACTAAAATTTTAGAAAGGATGCGTTCATCTTAAGGGACTTCAGTTGCAGAAGCTATTGCAAGTGACTTTCCGATAGAAGAAGATGAACGCTTCCTTCAGATATTTCCAGTTGAGCAGTCAGCCACAGTCAAATTCTCCAATTTCCTTTCCTCTCCCCGAAACAAATTTCTCCAAACTCTCCCCTCTTATGAAACTAAGATGCTGAATAAGAAAATCCTGTTGGCGAAATCGACTCATGAGACTGAGTTGATTCCGTGAACAGGATTTTCCTTCGTGTGAATTAAAGAGGAGATTTCCATTTCGGATTCCGTATGGGAAGAGATGAAAAGAAGGAAGCTGTTCCAGATATGACACAGCCCCCCGATCAGAGAGGGGAACCGAGGGACACTTTTCACTCTGATACAGGATCAGACGAAAGTTTTAGCTCTCCCGAGAGAGATGCTCTGTCACCTAGAATACGAGAGCGTCGGGTCTCAACCTCCTTTCTTGGCCCCAGGGGTCGCTAGGAGAGAAAACCGTGGCGAGCGATCTTTCCTTCCCAGATTGAACTTCTCTTCAATTAACGAGGCGAGAGGGGCCCCGGCCGAATTATAAATAACCTTCGGACAGCACGTGCTTCCCCCTGCTCTTTCTCAGCTCTCCATCCCTACACTTGTTCGTTAATGGGGTTAGCAAACAGCGCCCCCTGGTCAGACTCCGCCGCCGCCACAGCTAACTGTTAATTACGCTCAGAGCAGTGGCTGGCTGATTAACACGTGCACACACACACACGCAAGTGAAGGGGAGACGCGAGCGCACGGACGGAGAGTGTGACGCTCGCAGAGCTAGAAACGCTGAAAATCGGTAGTGTGCGTTGGACGGGGGGGATTCCGTGACTACAGATGGTGTACAACTCTCTTTCAACAGATTCTGAATGGGATAATTTGAACAATTCGTTATAGGTGCGTCGGTGATGGAGGGAGTGTACGAAGTGAAGTTACTGAAAGGGGGTGACAGACTTTACACTCATTTTATTACATGCGAATGCATATAGGTTGATCACATATACTCATAAGAGAAGGAAATTTTTAAATATTGGAGTTTTGGATTTCAGGTCAGCATAGAGTTTTAAGGGTTGATATCTTACAGAGATTCTGAGATATTTCACCTATTTTGTTTTACAAGTAAATTCCTCAAAAACATAATATTTCTAAAGAAAATATAAATTTTATATATAAAATATAAAAATAAATAAATATAAAATTTTAAGTTCGATTCATAGTAATATGAACTCTGAGAAATATTTCAGGTGTCAAATTTTTAAGGCTTTTGATCTGAAAACCGTTTATGGTAATTTTAATGGCAATGCATGAGATTGAAAGCGCTCTCACTTGAATGCAACAGTTTGCGAGAGCCAATCAATGAGCCAAACTTTAAAACCAATTTTAATTACGACTTGAAAAGATATAACCTCTCCACAAGAGGTCACGTTTCACGATCCCTCTTCTTGGTTTTTTGGTAATTTTCTAATGACGATCCACGTGACAATATTCTCTCTCCCCCCCGACCCCCTTTCTCTGCCCCCTCCGATGACAGAGGAAGATGAAATGATTTTTCTGCCATTATGATTCGCATTCACGCAGCGCACTGAAAATGAATATCAAGATCTCGGAGGAGAGTTAAAAATGAGTCATAAATAAAGCCCCCTCAAGCAGCTGCTTGCCACAGAGGTCTGACAGGAGCCTGTCAGTTTATATGCCGTAGCAGGTCTGTGAGGATGGCAGGACCTCAGAGAAAAACGACACATACATCCATGCCTTATTCGGGACTCGAACCCAGGTCCCTTAGATCAGTAGCCAAGCGTGCTAACCACTCGGCCACGGGACGGCTAGGGGTGGAGTTACAAGACGATATTAATATTAATGTAACGAGGACTGAGGTATAATCACGATCAATGCAAAATAGTCGGTTCGGTTATTTTATTTGTGAGTTAGAGAATCTAGGAACATGAGATGGCATCATCGTAGCCTGCTACTGATTAGGTCAACCTCGTGCATCGCTAATCAGTGGGACAGCATCAGACTGACCAACCCCATTATTTCGTTTTTTATGCAGTCACCCCCCCCCACTCCGTCACTCATCCTATCCGTCAAGAAATTCCAATCGAGGCAATCCGTTTCGCGCCACTTTCAATAACGCACCTTTGGCTCGCGCGCCATTCTTTCGCAACAGAGAGAGAAAGAATCACCCGACGTGGCGTTTATTGTATTACACCGCTGAGAATGAGAACGTGACTGCAGCGCGCGAACGCCTCTCCGCCGGTGATTCAGCAGATCACGTGCAACTGCCCCTTCCCCCCCCACTTCCGTGCCGGAGCAAACAATAAAGTGCGAGGATGCAGCCGAAGGTCTCTATTAGAGACATGACGAGCTCTTGACACGAGTGAAGAGGCCAAAATTACAGTGGTGTGGCGAGTTGCACTCTGCCCTGTTGACCACTGCCGTCAATACGTGGCCTGTGCGTGGGTCGGCGCCACCCCAATCGACGCCGAAACCCACGTGCCTTGTGCCGCTGCCGACTGATGGATTCGAAGCAACCGAGGATTTTTCCTTTTTTTCTTCTCGTCTCGAGCGCCCTTCCTCCAATTTAACGGCCATTTCGTCTGATGATTATTATCTTTGCGCCCTTTTCCTTCGCGAGCAATCGAAGGGTGACGTCACTCTCCATCCTCCTGCAGAGAGAACGAAGAACGAGCACCGTTGTCGCCGAGGGGCGGTCATCTTCGCGTGCGCGTCCACTGCGACAAGGAAGCGTGTCTTTCCGGGAACCTCGCAGCCAAATAAACGGAACAAAGATATCCGACGATAAAAATCATCTCCCATTTTCTCTACGGAGGACGTCAGAGATTCGGTTTCGGTTTCGTGCAAATTTTGTCCGCTGGCATCGATGACCTTGGAAAGGAAGCTGTAATTTCAATGGATTCAGTCATACCTCGTGCAAGGTAAAAGAGAAAAGATTCGATTGTGCAAGGACGGACAGACATCTCATTCTTACTACAGATAGTTACTTAGAAAAGGCAAATATCTGTCACTTACAGCAAGACAGAGGATGCTCCAATCTGCCACAAAGATTGAATCAGAAGATGCCCACGGTCCAGAAGATGCCCCCGGTCAGCATCAAAATGGACAGAGGATGATCCTATCTGCCACAAAGATTGGATCAGAAGATGCCCACGGTCAGCTACCATCATAATGGACAGAGGATGATCCTATCTGCCACAAAGATTGAATCAGAAGATGCCCACGGTCAGCTACCATCATAATGGACAGAGGATGCTCCTATCTATCACAAAGAGTGGATCAGAAGATGCCGACGGTCAGCTACCATCATAATGGACAGAGGATGATCCTATCTGCCACAAAGATTGAATCAGAAGATGCCCACGGTCAGCTACCATCATAATGGACAGAGGATGATCCTATCTGCCACGAAGATTGGATCAGAAAATGCCCACGGTCAGCCACCATCATAATGGACAGAGGATGATGCTATCTGCCACAAAGATTGGATCAGAAGATGCCCACGGTCAGCTACCATCATAATGGACAGAGGATAATCCTACCTGCCACAAAGATTGGATCAGAAGATGCCGACGGTCAGCTACCATCATAATGGACAGAGGATGATCCTATCTGCCACAAAGATTGAATCAGAAGATGCCCACGGTCAGCTACCATCATAATGGACAGAGGATGATCCTATCTGCCACAAAGATTGGATCAGAAAATGCCCACGGTCAGCTACCATCATAATGGACAGAGGATGATGCTATCTGCCACAAAGATTGGATCAGAAGATGCCCACGGTCAGCTACCATCATAATGGACAGAGGATAATCCTACCTGCCACAAAGATTGGATCAGAAGATGCCGACGGTCAGCTACCATCATAATGGACAGAGGATGATCGTATCTGCCACAAAGATTGAATCAGAAGATGCCCACGGTCAGCTACCATCATAATGGACAGAGGATGATCCTATCTGCCACAAAGATTGGATCAGAAAATGCCCCCGGTCAGCTACCATCATAATGGACAGAGGATGATCCTATCTGCCACAAAGATTGGATCAGAAGATGCCCACGGTCAATTACCATCATAATGGAGAAAGGATGCTCCTATCTATCGCAAAGATTGGATCAGAAGATGCCCATGGTCAATTTCCATCATAATGGAGAGAGGATGATCCTATCTATCACAAAGAGTGGATCAGAAGATGCCCACGGTCAGCTACCATCATAATGGACAGAGGATGATCCTATCTGCCACAAAGATTGGATCAGAAGATGCCCACGGTCAGCTACCATCATAATGGACAGAGGATGATCCTATCTGCCACAAAGATTGGATCAGAAGATGCCCACGGTCAGCTACCATCATAATGGAGAGAGGATGATCCTATCTGCCACAAAGATTGAATCAGAAGATGCCCACGGTCAGCTACCATCATAATGGACAGAGGATGCTCCTATCTATCACAAAGAGTGGATCAGAAGATGCCCATGGTCAGCTACCATCATAATGGACAGAGGATGATCCTATCTGCCACAAAGATTGGATCAGAAGATGCCCACGATCAGCTACCATCATAATGGACAGAGGATAATCCTATCTGCCACAAAGATTGGATCAGAAGATGCCGACGGTCAGCTACCATCATAATGGACAGAGGATGATCCTATCTGCCACAAAGATTGAATCAGAAGATGCCCACGGTCAGCTACCATCATAATGGACAGAGGATGATCCTATCTGCCACAAAGATTGGATCAGAAAATGCCCACGGTCAGCTACCATCATAATGGACAGAGGATGATCCTATCTGCCACAAAGATTGGATCAGAAGATGCCCACGGTCAGCTACCATCATAATGGACAGAGGATAATCCTATCTGCCACAAAGATTGGATCAGAAGATGCCGACGGTCAGCTACCATCATAATGGACAGAGGATGATCCTATCTGCCACAAAGATTGAATCAGAAGATGCCCACGGTCAGCTACCATCATAATGGACAGAGGATGATCCCATCTGACACAAAGATTGAATCAGAAGATGCCCACGGTCAGCTACCATCATAATGGACAGAAGATGATCCTATCTGCCACAAAGATTGGATCAGAAGATGCCCACGGTCAGCTACCATCATAATGGACAGAGGATGATCCTATCTGCCACAAAGATTGAATCAGAAGATACCCACGGTCAGCTACCATCATAATGGACAGAGGATGATCCTATCTGCCACAAAGATTGGATCAGAAGATGCCCACGGTCACTACCATCATAATGGACAGAGGATGATCCTATCTGCCACAAAGATTGAATCAGATGCCCACGGTCAGCTACCATCATAATGGACAGAGGATGATCCTATCTGCCACAAAGATTGGATCAGAAAATGCCCACGGTCAGCTACCATCATAATGGACAGAGGATGATCCTATCTGCCACAAAGATTGGATCAGAAGACGCCCACGGTCAGCTACCATCATAATGGACAGATGATGATCCTATCTGCCACAAAGATTGAAAGAAGATGCCCACGGTCAGCTACCATCATAATGGACAGAGGATGATCCTATCTTCCACAAAGATTGGATCAGAAAATGCCCACGGTCAGCTACCATCATAATGGACAGAGGATGATCCTATCTGCCACAAAGATTGGATCAGAAGATGCCCACGGTCAATTACCATCATAATGGAGAGAGGATGATCCTATCTATCACAAAGATTGGATCAGAAGATGCCCACGGTCAATTACCATCATAATGGAGAGAGGATGCTCCTATCTATCACAAAGAGTGGATCAGAAGATGCCCACGGGCAGCTACCATCATAATGGACAGAGGATGCTTCTATCTGCCACAAAGTTTGGATCAGAAGATGCCCATGGTCAGCTACCAACATAATGGACAGAGGATGATCCTATCTGCCACAAAGATTGGATCAGAAGATGCCCACGGTCACCTACCATCATAATGGACAGAGGATGAACCTATCTGCCACAAAGATTGAATCAGAAGATACCCACGGTCAGCTACCATCATAATGGACAGTGGATGATCCTATCTGCCACAAAGATTGAATCAGAAGATGCCACGGTCAATTACCATCATAATGGAGAAAGGATGCTCCTATCTATCGCAAAGATTGGATCAGAAGATGCCCATGGTCAATTTCCATCATAATGGAGAGAGGATGATCCTATCTATCACAAAGAGTGGATCGGAAGATGCCCACGGTCAGCTACCATCATAATGGACAGAGGATGATCCTATCTGCCACAAAGATTGAATCAGAAGATTCCCACGGTCAGCTACCATCATAATGGACAGAGGATGATCCTATCTGCCACAAAGATTGGATCAGAAGATGCCCACGGTCAATTACCATCATAATGGAGAGAGGATGCTCCTATCTATCGCAAAGATTGGATCAGAAGATGCCCACGGTCAGCTACCATCATAATGGAGAGAGGATGCTCCTATCTGCCACAAAGATTGGATCAGAAGATGCCCACAGTCAATTACCATCATAATGGAGAGAGGATGCTCCTATCTATCACAAAGAGTGGATCAGAAGATGCCCACGGTTAGCTACCATCATAATGGACATAGGATGCTCTTATTTGTCACAAAAATTGATCAGAAGATACCCACAGTCAGCTACCATCATAATGGACAGAAGATGATCCTATCTGCCACAAAGTTTGGATCAGAACATGCCCACGGTCAGCTACCATCATAATGGACAGAGGATGAACCTATCTGCCACAAAGATTGAATCAGAAGATGCCCACGGTCAGCTACCATCATAATGGACAGAGGATGATCCTATGTGCCACAAAGATTGAATCAGAAGATGCCCACGGTCAGCTACCATCATAATGGACAGAGGATGTTCCTATCTGCCACAAAGATTGGATCAGAAGATGCCCACGGTCAATTACCATCATAATGGAGAAAGGATGCTCCTATCTATCGCAAAGATTGGATCAGAAGATGCCCATGGTCAATTTCCATCATAATGGAGAGAGGATGCTCCTATCTATCGCAAAGATTGGATCAGAAGATGCCCACGGTCAATTTCCATCATAATGGACATAGGATGCTCTTATTTGTCACAAAAATTGGATCAGAAGATGCCCACGGTCAGCTACCATCATAATGGACAGAAGATGCTCCTATCTGCCACAAAGATTGGATCAGAAGATGCCCACGGTCAATTACCATCATAATGGAGAGAGGATGCTCCTATCTATCGCAAAGATTGGATCAGAAGATGCCCACGGTCAATTTCCATCATAATGGACATAGGATGCTCTTATTTGTCACAAAAATTGGATCAGAAGATGCCCACGGTCAGCTACCATCATAATGGACAGAAGATGCTCCTATCTGCCACAAAGATTGGATCAGAAGATGCCCACGGTCAATTACCATCATAATGAAGAGAGGATACTCCTATCTATCGCAAAGATTGGATCAGAAGATGCACACGGTCAGCTACCATCATAATGGAGAGAGGATGCTCCTATCTGCCACAAAGATTGGATCAGAAGATGCCCACAGTCAATTACCATCATAATGGAGAGAGGATGCTCCTATCTATCACAAAGAGTGGATCAGAAGATGCCCACGGTCAGCTACCATCATAATGGACATAGGATGCTCTTATTTGTCACAAAAATTGGATCAGAGGATACCCACAGTCAGCTACCATCATAATGGACAGAGGATGATCCTTTCTGCCACAAAGATTGGATCAGAAGATGCCCACGGTCAATTACCATCATAATGGAGAAAGGATGCTCCTATCTATCGCAAAGATTGGATCAGAAGATGCCCATGGTCAATTTCCATCATAATGGAGAGAGGATGCTCCTATCTATCGCAAAGATTGGATCCGAAGATGCCCACGGTCAATTTCCATCATAATGGAGAGAGGATGATCCTATCTATCACAAAGATTGGATCAGAAGATGCCCACGGTCAGCTACCATCATAATGGACAGAGGATGCACCTATCTGCCACAAAGATTGAATCAGAAGATGCCCACGGTCAGCTACCATCATAATGGACAGAGGATGAACCTATCTGCCACAAAGATTGAATCAGAAGATGCCCACGGTCAGCTACCATCATAATGGACAGAGGATGATCCTATCTGCCACAAAGTTTGGATCAGAAGATGCCCACGGTCAGCTACCATCATAATGGACAGAGGATGAACCTATCTGCCACAAAGATTGAATCAGAAGATGCCCACGGTCAGCTACCATCATAATGGACAGAGGATGATCCTATCTGCCACAAAGATTGAATCAGAAGATGCCCACGGTCAGCTACCATCATAATGGACAGAGGATGATCCTATCTGCCACAAAGATTGGATCAGAAGATGCCCACGGTCAATTACCATCATAATGGAGAAAGGATGCTCCTATCTATCGCAAAGATTGGATCAGAAGATGCCCATGGTCAATTTCCATCATAATGGAGAGAGGATGATCCTATCTATCACAAAGAGTGGATCAGAAGATGCCCACGGTCAGCTACCATCATAATGGACAGAAGATGCTCCTATCTGCCACAAAGATTGGATCAGAAGATGCCCACGGTCAATTACCATCATAATGGAGAGAGGATACTCCTATCTATCGCAAAAATTGGATCAGAAGATGCCCACGGTCAGCTACCATCATAATGGAGAGAGGATGCTCCTATCTGCCACAAAGATTGGATCAGAAGATGCCCACAGTCAATTACCATCATAATGGAGAGAGGATGCTCCTATCTATCACAAAGAGTGGATCAGAAGATGCCCACGGTCAGCTACCATCATAATGGACATAGGATGCTCTTATTTGTCACAAAAATTGGATCAGAGGATACCCACAGTCAGCTACCATCATAATGGACAGAGGATGATCCTTTCTGCCACAAAGATTGGATCAGAAGATGCCCACGGTCAATTACCATCATAATGGAGAAAGGATGCTCCTATCTATCGCAAAGATTGGATCAGAAGATGCCCATGGTCAATTTCCATCATAATGGAGAGAGGATGATCCTATCTATCACAAAGAGTGGATCAGAAGATGCCCACGGTCAGCTACCATCATAATGGAGAGAGGATGCTCCTATCTATCGCAAAGATTGGATCAGAAGATGCCCACAGTCAATTTCCATCATAATGGAGAGAGGATGATCCTATCTATCACAAAGAGTGGATCAGAAGATGCCCACGGTCAGCTACCATCATAATGGACAGAAGATGCTCCTATCTGCCACAAAGATTGGATCAGAAGATGCCCACAGTCAATTACCATCATAATGGAGATAGGATGCTCCTATCTATCACAAAGAGTGGATCAGAAGATGCCCACGGTCAGCTACCATCATAATGGACATAGGATGCTCTTATTTGTCACAAAAATTGGATCAGAAGGTACCCACAGTCAGCTACCATCATAATGGACAGAGGATGATCCTATCTTCGGCTAACATTTTCCCAGATAAGTGGTAACCTTTAAGCCAATTTTGGAAGAAAACGAAATCATGCAGGTGTCAAATGTCCCTACACACTAATGAAGTACCGGGTACTGAAAAGTATCAAATGCCTGGGGAAGCAAAATGATATTACTCGATTGAGTATCTGGGTTGATTTAACGATGAATGTGCCTCTCAGTTCCTGGGGGTTGTCAAATCTAATGCCTCCACAGCGCCCCATAGGTAAGGAAATAAGGTTTTGGTTCGTTTCTTCTATTGGGCTTTGGGCGTTGTAGACTCCATGTTGAAGAGGGACGACAAACTCAAAGTTATAACAATAAAAAAAAATAAATACCCCCTCAAGCAGCTGCTTGCCACAGAGGTCTGACAGGAGCCTGTCAGTTTATATGCCACAGTAGGAGATCTGAGAGGATGGCAGGACCTCAGCAGAAAAACGACACACACATCCATGCCTAATTCCGGGGCTCGAACCCAGGTCCCTTAGATCAGTAGCCAAGCGTGCTAACCACTTGGCCACGGGACGGCCAATTATAACAATAGCAATGGTTTAATGAAGATATTTACAGATGTCTCCGTGAGAACTGACGTTGACTAATGACCTATGACTCGTTTACAAACAACGTGAGACAGGCTGCGTCTTATACACGCACCTAAGAGAGGAAAACCCCTACACTCCTGAAATACATATTCACCGAGCACAAACCAATTCAGGTGTGTACACACCAGTCACTACTTCAGAACTGCCTGACGTTGGCGACGGGACGTCCGGCACCCTCGTGCAAGCGCCGTCCTCCCGGTCCCGTGGGACGGTTATTTGGTCTACGCCCTCTAGATGAAAGGAGCCACGGCGGAAAGAGACCGATCACCAACGACCAGAGGCAATACACCTATCTTGCTAACTGCAGCAAGACACATCAGCCATAAACAGCCAGGAGTGGGAGAGAGGAGACAGTTTCACATAGAGTTACATTTCTTTACAGAGCAAGATCAAATTGAAATATATACATGACATGCTAAAAATGTACATCAGAATAGCATCAAAACCCGACAGTGCGTATTGACAATTCATGTGCTCGTGATATACGTGATATACAAAGAGTACAATATGGAGGGTGTTCAAAAAGTTCTTGACACGTGTCTGTAGAGAAGCTAACGAGCTACCACTCGTTTTGAAAGCTTGTCTAAACATGTCATTAACTGCTAAAAAAAACGCTGTATCATCATTTCTCTCTGCGAAATCTGTGCGTTGTTGCTAAGGAGCCTTCTAAAGACGGGAAAGATTTTATATTTTCACAAGGATGCAGCTTGCGGACAACGCGAAAAATAATTCATGCCGATTTGTCACAAGTATATGAGGATCGTGTCTCGTCCTATGGCACTGTTACGGGATGGATGCGCAAATTCAGAGAAGGACGGCAGAGCTTCGAAGACCCACCTCGTGCAAAAAGACCTACGGAGGGAGTGAACGAGAGAACCATCGCTGCTGTTTCGTGAACTCGTTAAGGAAACCCCACACATGATCGTTCAGGTAATAAGTTCAGATGTCAGTGTATCGATTGGCAGTGTGGAAACAATTATTCATCAACATCTAAAGTTCTGAAAGATCTGTGCGAAATTGGTAACTCACAAACTGACAGAACAGCAAGAAAGGGCTAGAGTCGACTCGTGCATGGAGATGTTGCATTGTTTGAAAGTAGTGGCCCCAAATGGTTAATAGACATTGTCACAGGTGATGAGACATGGTGTTATTACTATGCAACTCCCAGAAAGATCGACAACTATGTTTGAATTACAGAAGATGAACCGGATTCCCAAATCCTCCGACAAGACTTTCTCTCAAGGAAGAGAACGTTCACAATTTTTTTCCAATCCCAAAGAGTGGTTTCCCCAACAGGAGAACCACCAAGCTTTCCAGAATAGGTGTCGACGTCTGCAACTTTCCTTAGATGCTGGAAAGGAGTACTTTGATGGACAGTACAAGTTTTGTTGAGATAAGTGCAATAGTTTTTCTTCTGCAGATAGATGTCAAGAACCTTTTGAACGCCCCTCGTATAAACCTACAATACGACTCTGAGCTAGTTTTAAGCCTTCTAGAATGAGCAGAGCTAGCGAGAAGAAGCCTCACGCGGAGGTTTCGTCTGGCTGTCGGATTTTGTTTTTCCTCTGATTGGTTAACTTCCATTCAAGTAACGGTTCCTTTAGAGAAAATTGTTCACGTCGTCATTTTCTTTTGCGAAATTAAATGTAAAAATAAGATTATAAAATCAATTCGTTTTCAAAAGCTTTTCGACTTAAAACTTATAAAAAGCACTTGCTGATTTAAAGCACTCAGAAATCATAAAGAACGCCGATGACACAAAATGAGAAATAAAACTTTCTCCTTCCGTGAAACGCGGGAAAATTATTGTTGCGTCATCATAATCTCCCATTGATGAAATAAATTTAAAATTTGAAATGCACTTTTGTCTTATTCTTAAGAAGTTTTTATAAAGATCATCAAAATTTAGAGTCTGATACTCTTAACCGGTCGTTAACTATAATTTAGCAGATTATGTAAAATATTATTTCGTGGTTCAGTTTGTATTTCCTTAATCTGTTTCTTTGAAATTTATTTTAATTAAATTATCGTTTTCTGGATGTTCCTTGCAGGCTCAAAAGTAAAATATAAAACGTTTCAATTAAATCATTTCTTCACTGGAAAGTTTAAGCTTATCGAGCCTCCTTTTCCAAAAAGATTAAGTTCCATTTAATTTGTTTTTATTATTATTTTTTTGCTCAACAGTGGGAATCCGGTACTCTGCAGTGCATCCAGGTAACTGCCGAGCACCCAGTTCATAACTAGAACTCAGAGGTTAAGAAAGATTAAAAAAAATCTCATACTGAAAAAAAATAAACCTTTGCACCAGTTTAATTTATCTCCTAAATATACAAATCCATTCGTCTTAAAAACAAGCAGCACAATATTTTATATCACCTCAAAACGTTAAAAAGTATCAACAGCTCTTCTAGACATTCAAATTCATTTAGCTATCTCTGTGAGGTAGGAACAGAACTATATTTGCATGAAGAGTTAATATCACACAAACTGGACAATATTCCTAAAATTTAAGTGGAGTAATAAACTTTGCACAAGTTAAATCAGTATGAAGCGATCTCGCAGACATTAAAATTCCTTCAGCAAATTAATCAAATGCGAAAAAATATCTTACTTTATCGCAATTGAAAAGTTATCAGCAATTTTCATTCACAAACTCCCCGCCCTGCCCACGGTCTGTAAATATTAGTCATTTTTGAATTCAATTCGAGGACTGAAGAGAATTCGGATTGTTAACCGCAACTGCTGTACAAGTGGGGGGCTTATTGCATTGTTCTAAATTCTGGTAAAATAGTTTTGTGCGATATTATTGCAAAGCTATAAGCCAAATGATTTCTAACACTTCTCACATTAAAAGCTCATAGTTTAAAGAATTGTATTTCAATTATTAATCATCAACGATACGATATGAAACGATCAGTTTATTCTGAATTACATTGCCTGCCTCATTAACAATATACTATCTCCTCTCGCTGAGAGTGAAGTTTTAATTTTCTTGAACTTCTCACCCCCCCCCCCCCTCCCACCCTCTGAGGTTCGTAATCGATGCAAAAAAAATCTGCCCAGTGCCAAAAAGACCGAGAGCCTCTCTTTCAATCGAAAGCATTTCTAAAAGCATTGTCTTCCTTTATATAGAAAACATTTTAATTTGCTAATCCTGTGAGATATAATGATTAAATCTGCCAAGCGGGAGCAGTACCTCCCCCCCCCTCTCTCCGCTCCATCATCAGAAGCGCCGCATCTAATTGAATCATTCGAAAGATATTGTTTATTTCGATGCCAACGCAGAAAATCTCTCCCCTCGTTAAGAGGCCAGAGCTTGACGCATGCGCACTAGTCTTCCTAAAGCGGACATATGGTCAATGTCAGGGGAGCGAGGATGCGCTGACTGCAACGAAGGGGGGGGGGGGGGCGTTGCAACAACTTTAGCGCGGTCTCTGCTCTTTAAGCAAAGAGCTGAAGTTTGTTGGAATCATTTTAACCTCCTCCTCCCTCAATCGAATATCACACTTTGGTAAAGCTCGAGGCTTCGAATAAATCAAGATCCCTTATCCACACTTTCAGGCCACCTCGCGTTCATGGCACGCAAGTGAACGGGGCTTGGAGGGGGCGGGAGGTAGCTGGGGGGAAGGGGGCTTCAACGATCTATGATGTAAGGTGAGCCCCATCCGCATCCAAGGCTAGATAGCGAAGAGAGAGCTTTCCGTCCATACGGAGTCGCGCTGCTAATTGCTTTAGCAGCGAAAAGTACTGAACAAGCGCGTGTTGTTGCGCAGCAAAGCAAAGCCACGGAATTACGAAATTGGAAACCTTGTAACGCCACAACATTGTGGTGGGGGGGAGGTAGGAAAGAGGGGATGTAAAGCCCAACCTCTAAAGCGCTCGACATGCTTTGGTGCTTTGGTTTGCAACTCGCGTCTCTTTTCAACACAATTTCAGTTTGCTACCATCGGTCATGTGTGCTCTCGATGCCAAATAAAACAAGTGCTCGAATGCTTCTCCTTTCGGAGGGCGGAGGGGGGGGGGGGGCGAGGTGTTAGCTCAGTGGGTAAGCAACAAGCTCGGTTCATAACCTGATTTATCCAGGTTCGAATCCTCCATTGTAATCCAATGAGTCTGAGAAAAGTGCCGTCTGTCGGATGTCCCCTTCTGTCTGAGAGGAAGCCTGTTAACCCTCTGCGGGACAAAACATGCGCTGAAGGACGCTAACGAGTGGCTCCCACTCATTTAACGGCTGTTGGGGGGGGGGGGGGGACCCTTTTCTTACCCAGATCTGAACCACTGGGGTCGTTGTGATCTGATGATTTAACCTATTCTAAGGGATCTGGGTTCGAGCCCCGGGTAAGGCATGGATGTTTGTGTCGTTTTTCTGCTGAGGTCCTGCCATCCTCTCAGACCTTCTGTTATGGCATATAAACTGACAGGCTTTTGTAAGACCTCTGTGGCAAGCAGCTGCTTGAGGGGGTATTTATTATTTTATTTTCTATTTATGGAAAATGACTGCTGCTCAAAGGTAGCCAACCTTTTCAATACGATAATTTCACTTTTAAGAGAGAGAAAAGTGACTCCCGACAAGGTCATGATTTTCCTCGCTTTTTCGTTTCTAAATCTTATGACCATTTTCACATTTTTCCAATTCGTACATTGAAGCTCGCGCCTTTCGGAGCACTGCGCTGGAAATAAGATTTTTCAATTCTTCCAGCAATGGCCAGGTTGTAGCAGAATTCTATCCATTGGTCATTAGAAGCAAACGATTTATCAGTGAAATGAAGACAAAATGCTTATGCATTTTGCAATGCGAAAAATTAAAAAAAACGTTTTTCAAAATGTAATGCAAAAGTTTGAATGATAGAAAAAAAAAACCTGGAGCACTGCCTGGGAACGAAGACAGATTAATTCGGTAACATCGTTTGCCAAGAATTTGGATAATCGAGCAACGGTTATTATTATTAGAGCAACGGTTATTATTATTATTAGAGCAACGGTTATAGAAGCAGGTTAGCCGAAAGATTTACAATTAGGTGGGATTGGGTTGTTTTACCTCTGAGCGGCACTTTTTTGCACACCATGGGCTAAATGACCAGGTCTCAAGGACCCTGAAGGCTCAGAGAAGGTTGGGGGAGGGTACCCAATGGAACAGCTGTTGGGAGACAGATGGTAGCCTCCCGTCAAGGCCATCCAACGTGTTCTTTAACGTGCACAGGGTAGGGCTCTCCCGCACACGGGGCCGCGGCTTAACGTCCCATCCGACGGACGGTGGCCTTTCCAAGCTCATCGGTGTCTCCTACTGACCGTGGGCAGGACGGGGAATTTTGCGGAGATAAATCGCTACCGACTGAGCCACCCCCGCCCCTAATTAGGTGGAGAATGGTAGAGCTATTAGGAGACTGAAAGACGGAAGTTAATAATGCCCAACCATTAAATGTATTATTTAAGGTGCGCACAAGAACACGCAGCCAATATTTCTTTTTCTCTGTTAGACAAACGTCAAAGAAAAGGCTTATATTAAATTCAAAAGCTGGAGTGTTATGAATGTTTAATAGAAAAATGATTAATGAACTGATTTAATTACAAAAGTGACTAGATCACATATAAAAAATAATTGAAGCTAAACATAAATTTGTCTACCCTCAGTATGAAGTTAAACCATCAAACGAATGTTTCGCAATTCTTACCTATATTTTAAATAGTTGTATTACATTTCCTATAAATTCTACTCAAAGCATAAAGGGAATCATATTACAACATTCAATAAGCGACACAATTATCTTTGGGAATGTACCTATAAGTCACCAAGGATTCCCTTTCCAATTCTCTATTTCACCTTCAATACCTCGCCGGCACCAAATCTCCATTACTTTTCCACTAGCAGACTTCTTTGGCACATCACTAAACACCACTGAAGACAATTCAACGTTTGACACTTCGGTACACTTCCAATGTCTCCTCCACTCGTCACAACTCAAAGTCTTTCTCACGACATTCTCCCGCTGAGGCGTGACACGGGCGTCAAATGACACATCGCGTCGTGGTTTTATTGTTGCACATTCATTCGTCGTGGCAAATATCTTAGCAGAAGTGGCGATCTTAGTTAATAATTGCGATGTAGAAATATCTTGGCGCTCATTTCCGATGTCATCGCACAAAGTGGGGAAAATCTCGCAACTCGAACAACTGCGAATTCCAACCACAAAATCGCGGGTCTGGCAACTTCCGATCGCGAGCTATAAACAAAATTTTGTCATTGTTATCAGAAGCAGGCGACCACTTCGTTCAACTCAAGAACACTACTTTGTTGCCACTACACCTCCCCCCCCACCCCATATCACAATTTATCTGTCCTCTCCACACCTCCGTGCACATTTTCCTCTCCTCGTTACCATGCCTACCATGTGAACAAGAAGGTCAGAGAAAAGGTCAACAGGCAGAGTTCCCTCCAAACAATGATCAGCGCATTCCTTTCAAATTGAATGAAATTCCCCCTCCGTGAAATGGACGCTCTCAATGACCATCGGCTCGCTCTTCCAATCAATCCCTCCACCTCCTTTCGTCCTCCTTCGCGGCACGTGTCTATTTGAACTCCGTCGAGTCCAGTGAGAGCGATGAACAGCGCGAGAAATTTCTCATCTCTGAAATGTGCTCATCCCCCCCCCCCCTCTCCTCTCCAACCGCATTCCTCTTCCGCCTCTAAAGCTAGCAAGATGGAACTCCCCTTTCCCTTGATTCTAGATGCTTACGCAGCATCTTGGGCATTAGGTGGTTCAACTTTGTAACTAATGATGAGGTTAGGCAAAGGAGTCGGCAACCTCCTTTAAGCAGCATATTGTACAGAGACTCCGTTGGTTTGGCCATGTTGCCCGTATGAATAATTATAGATTGGCGAATAGGGTTATGAACAATGTGCCTAAAGGCCTCAGAAAGAAGGGGTGACCTAGGATGAGGTGGGCAGACAATGTCAAACAGGACCTTGTTAGAATTGGTGTGCAGTGGCCAGATGCAGTAGATGTAGCTCAGGACAGACTTGCTTGGAGAACTAAATTGCACGATCTGGTTGGACCTCCGTAGCCCATGGCTGCTTTCGGATGATGATGATGATTTATAGCTCTCATTCGGATCTTCCTCCCTCTCAAAAGTCACAATATCAATTTGCTCCTTTAATTCGCGACGAAATTTTTTCCGTTTATCAATTGGTTAAATTTGAAAAAAAATCATTTCTTCTTGTGTTGCCTGACAGTGGATTAGATGGGCACGTCACAATGCCCCGATCTTGAGCACCGAAAGAGGAAGAAGTTTTCCCTCTCCCCCCTCCCCCATGGAAACTGAAGATTAGCATTAAAAATACTTCCCTTGGTATCTTCTCCCTAAGAGGAGGAGAGCGGTCTATATCTCGCGACCACCATGGCGATGAGGTTCAACCTCATCACTGGGATTCCTCAGGGATGAGGTGATGAGCCGAGCTTGTTGCTTACTGCACTGAGCTAACACTTCGCCCTCTCTCCGATATCTCGCTACGATCGCGAATTCAAGGAGCGCTACACTCGTAATCTGTAGTGTCCTGGTTCGAGTCCCAACTGACTATGTTGAGATTTTCCCCGCTACATCCTCGCCCTGCCGTAGGTGAGAAAGTGAACAACGTTGGATTAGCAACAACGTTGTTAGAACAACGTCGTTGCTAATTGCAACGTTGTTAGAACAACGTTGGTCGTCATCCATCGGATAAGACACTAAGCCGTGGCTCCATATGCAGAAGAGAGACATGCCATCCCGTGCACGTTAAAGAGATGATTCCAACCGATCCTCTTCATCTACTCAGATCTGAGCAATTGGGGTCTTTGTCACCTGCGTGTTCAGAGGAAAGCAAGCATTCTTGACCTCAAGGTCAGAGCTTCGCAAGTGAAGAGGGATATGCACTCTCAACACCGCTCCTCCTCCTCCTCCTTTTCCTTCTCCTCCTCCTGCTCCTCCTCCTCCTCCTTGTGATTTCGAGATGGAAAGGAATTTTCCATCTTTGATCTCTACTCTCCTAAGGCCGAAACTTAAGACGCACGGATGTGTTATCTTTAAAGTCAAACGATTTCCTTCCCGATTATCTGTTGGTGCCATCAGATCCAGAGAGATAAATGTTGAATGGGAAATGTCAAAAGTTAAAACTCACACAAAGAAGAAGAAATGATCTTCAAGTTGTTAAATGGAAGGAGGTGGGAAAATTTTCTGTTCTCACATTAGGTGACTACTCTTTAACAAGACTTTGCAAATTGAAAAAAAAATTCTTTCGTACTGCTTCGTAACATTTGAAATGAGCAATAATCCTTTTCCTCCTCCAACAGTCCAGTGGAGTCTCATGAGTCGCCACTGGTGGGTCGTAGGTAGAGGGGTGAGCATGCATTGACACTGAACTCGGCTAAACTCTCACCCTGCCCTCGGTTGGAAGCAGATGGGCTTGGAAAGGTTACCGTCCGTCGGATAGAACGTTAAGCCATTAACCCGTGTGTCGGAGAGCCTTTGACTGCGCATGTTAAAGAACACTCTGGATGGCCTTGACGGGAGGCTACCATTCGTCACACCTGTCCAGATGGCCCGCTTCCCCCAACCTTCTCTGAGCCCTGGGGGGTCCTTGTGACCTGGCCATTTAACCCATTTGTGTGCATAAAAAGTGCCGCTCAGAGGTAAAACAACCCTGGGGATATAATGCGACTATGCAGTTGACGTTTTAACATCTCTCAAAGATAATAGCTCAAGATCAACAGATGACAAATAATCCTATCAGTCATCTGTTGATCAACAAATGATCTGCGAGAACTGTCGAATCTTCAACTGCGCAGTCTCACAGTCTCCCCTCAAGCTATACCTATATATATATAGATAGATAGAGGGTGTAGTGTTTACTGTGCTTGGCCGGGGAGTAGAGACACCTGGGTTCGAATCTCAGTAAAGGCTTTGATTCTTATTTCCTTCGAGTCCTCGTCTTCGTCAGAAATTTCAATTGAGATACTGGCAGATCTGCAAGAGGGATTTACTTTAATGACAGATTTCGAAAACGTTTTATTGTCTCTGTCAATTCTCCATGGAAACGAAACACGACTCAGTTCAGCCTCTCCCGCCACCCACGATCACAGTTGCGTAAACAACAAGTTGTTATCGTGGTCATTATCTTTGGCAATGGTTCGTCCTCCCAACCCGTCCAGCTTCGGCAAGTGACCACATCCCGACCCACAAAGACATCTCCACTGGCCCAGCCAATTTATTCTTAATGAGATGAAGGGGGGGGGGGGGGGAGAAAAATGCGCCAGAAATCGTCAGAAGACGAAGATGATGCAAGGCGATTCGTGGAGCAATGTGAGCAGAATTCTAAGAAAGCGATTGTTTATTTCCTCAGTGATGGAGAAAGGATCCTTCTCCGCGAAGCTGAAATCCCTCACTCCCTCGCACGCTCTTCCAAGAATCTCCCACCGCATTAACTGCTGCGCGGATAATCAAGGGCGCGGCGCGAGCCACGCTCTTTCGACCTCGGAAGATGTGGTTGCGATACACGAGAGGATGATGAAGAGGAAAAGCATGTTGAAGACAGCTTCCATTGAGCATGCGCGACTGAATGCTGACGATAACTTCAAGCAGATTATTCAGCATCCCTTACGAAAAGACAACCGGGAATATTATCAGTCCCCGGATGCTCTCACACCTGCATTGCAGAGAAGCATTCACCGAATGGACCAGTCCTAAAATCTGAAAATGTAGCTCGTCCGATTGGATATTTTTTCCTCTGCTACTTCCTCGGCCTCCTTTGATCAGCATGTCCGCACCCGCTGATAAGACTTCTTATCAGTTTTAGGTTATTGAGACTATTATCCCACTCATCACGCTATTGATTGTGGCAACACAGTTTCAATAATGTTAATCTGACTATAAACTAAGAGACATTCACGTAGAGCAGTGATGGAATCTGATGGAGGGATGAAACTGTTTTCTACAAGAGGAGGAAATGAGCATCCTGCAGTTTTGCAAAAAAAAAATGTGTCACTCGGCAATAATAAAAATAAATGATTTTTTTTTCATCGATTTAATTCAATGTAGCTTTGTAAATGCGGTTTATATGAAATGTCGACGATACTACTGGACAAACAATGAAATACAGATATGAACATAATTACAAATAACGGTGCAGATTACATCTGAACTGTATGTATTTATTTCGTGAGAGACTTGTTGTAATTTGGCTGATGCTAAATTAACTCTTCATGATTTATAATAAGCGGTTTTCAATCCCACAGTAGCAGTAGTGAAATCCTTAGCAAGAGAAGTTCTGGTTGTGAATTGGACAAAGTTCGGTGAAGAAAGCAATTGCTCTCAAGCACATGTCGACAAATCGTTAACTCAGCTTCAGCTCATCTTGCCATAGATATAAATGAACAAGGCACAGAATTTCATTCCGATAAAATAATGTTTTGAACTCTTCTGGTTTTTTCGCTGCTACACAACAGAATTTCTGGCACGAGATTTATTTCTGTGAACTCGTTTCTTCCCATACTGCTCTTTCGAAACTCAATTCAGTCCGTTTCTTTTTTAACCGTTAGAAAAACGTTAAACTTCAAATCTCCACGTTCCATGTCTTATAACATCAGAAACTGAAAAGATTTCCTCAAATTGACAGAATTGGGCGGAACCATTCTGAAAATATTTCTCTTTTTGATTTCTACTTTTGATTATTTTTATTATTTGAAATATTTGTTTCCTCATCGGTGTCGTCAGGAAATAAGTTGAATTTTAAAGGTATTTCTTTAATGCTGGTAAATACGTAAATTTGTTTAAAAATACATTAACCTTTGTTTCAAAGGCAATTTTGACGCCAATTTTGAAAGAAAGTTATATATAAATTTGAAAGAATTTTGAAAGAAAGTTAATATATGTTCCTATATTGTTCATACGATTTGGCGCCGACATTGAAGTTTTCTGTCTAATTCATTCCAATGTTGTGTGAAAACGAAATAAAAGAATAAAATAATTCCGATTACCTGTATGAACAAGTTCTTCTTTTAATTTAAGCTTATTTTATCTAGCAGACGAACGAAATGTGCGAAAGATACGGCGATTTAACAATCGAAAGATATTTACACCCCCCCCCCCGAATAATGGGATTCAGTTTCGTCTAATAATTTTGAAAATTATCGTTCATTAAGAGCATAAGCAGCTATAAAAGTGAACATTTTTGTTAGAAAAGAAATTATATTTTCAAGCAATTTTAAATTTTTTTTTTCACACAAAGTGCTTTCTGGTATATAACAGAGTGTAATTTGGCCGAAACGTGTCGGATGACTTTTTGAATCCATGCATTTCTCGCATCCAGAAATCCAACATGCTTTGCAGTCATGCTTGAGGCTCCAACGCTTGTTGCCGACAATCTTAAAATACCCATTTGGGGGAATTTAAAATATCTTATTCTTTTCGTAGTTTTTCGCGTTATTTAGTTTCAACAATTCTTCCTTAATAATATTTGACAATGCTAGTTGCACCTGTGATTCTCAAATAAGGTAAATGAAAACATTTCTGCAGATTTCAAATCCCTTAGGAGGTAACTCGAATCGTCCCTGTTAAATTCTAAAATTATGCTTTTTCTTTTTATCCGTAATTCATTAATGCTTTTAATTACGAATTTCTTATTTCTAAAAGAGTCGAATAACGAATCCCTGTGAAAGTTTCTCTTAAGAAATCCCCAACGAAAAGTGCTTTTAATGTGATGTGCAATTCAATGGGATGCACGAAAACTAATTGCCATTATCTTACTTTTTGGACGAAGCCCTGATATGGAACCAACAGGTTGGATGATTCATATCTCATATCAAATCATCATATTCCCATCAATGCGTTCCAACGCACTGATTTCCACTGCTTTGGTGTCGCAAATTTTCCTGCTTGCAACGTGAAATTGCTTCAGGTGTCGCAAGTTCGCCGTCGCTGAATCACGTGGGATACAAAAGTTAAAAAAAGGATTTTGTTTTAATGTTAACGATTCTCCAAACTGGATGAAATCTGCTTCTAATGTTATTTGATTCCCTTATCTAAATTGTTTCGGTTTTCTACATAATTTGACATGAAATTCTAGTTTCAAATCTTGATAAAAAAAAATTATTCAGTGCCTTTATTTATGTCTATTCCTTTGGACATTCTGTTACCTTTTTTGAACTTTTTGCAATTAATTATTTGGAATTCAACACGTAATAACCGAAATTAAATCCCACATCAAATGTCATCTTGAAGTATAATCTCAACTGTTATGCTTCAAATTTAAAATAAATACAATTCGAAATTTGTGAAACTAGTTGCTTTGTTTATCTACATACCTAACACTGTAAACAGCAGCTGCTTTAGGCTTACTAAGAATTAACTCCATTTTTTCTAGTATTGAAATATTTGAGAGTTAAAAATCTTAATTGTACCTCATTAGTTCAAGTCTACATTTTGTTCTATTAACTGCTGCTATTATTTTTTTAAGATAAGAAGCCTAAAATAACATTATTCATTAGGATGAGAAATTAACTAGGCCTTAACTGACCTAGTGACTAGCTAATGCTCCAGCAGGTATTATTTGTGTCTGATGTCGTAACTCTCTGATTTCTATGCCCTTGTGTGTGAAGTCCAATAAAAAAGCTCCTTCTCTGTAATAACTGTTGCCAATACAGAATGTAAAGAAAAAACCCGGTTTCATACATTCAGTCCTCGTGCCCGCTGGAGCCTAAACTCTATGTCGTTGTGAAGAGTGTGTGCGTTTGAAGCCTCTCTTACATCATCATGAGAATCCGGAAATTGCTTCAGCCGTCTGCCATAGCTAATTATGGCTTTCCTATCTGATGCTGCCAGGTTCGAGTCTCTATTCGAGATTTTCTCTACCTCGATCTATCTTCGGAAACGGACATCGGCGGGTGGTGAGATCTGCCTACTTAGCAGGTCCCCCAGCGGAACTCTTCTCTCAGTTCTACGTCTCCTTTAGCCTATTGTGCAAAAGGAAAAGTGCATCTCAGAAGGTAAATCAACTCAAACAATTTATAAAGGAAAAACCTGCCTTCTGCAGAATCAATATTTAGGAAAGATAACCCATTTGGATATTTTTTTTTGTTGTTGTTGTTGCGTAGAATTCAACCCACAACTTTGAATTCTGTGGGGAAATATTTTTTCAAGACTCCTCGAAGAGTAAGCTGAAAGAACCGAGAATTGATTGAAAGTTAAAGAAAGGTGGAATGAAATAGGACTTGGGTTGTGTAGGTGGGGGGGGGGGGGGAGAAGGAGGGAGGGGAGGGTTTTTTCTGTGGAGGAAGAAATTGAACCTTTGATTAGAAAGTGGGACTGGAATGTGAATGAAGCAGCTTCTGCAAAGAATTAACAGCTATCTGATGGAGGAAAAAGTTTTGGTTTTAGCTAAGAATCGGAGATAAAAAATGAATCGAATTTGAGATTAAATAATCATTGATATGAATTGTTGAGGTAGTTTTGAAAAAAAAAATGTTTTTTTAATAGCATGTTAACATTTAATTGTTGCGCCCTTTACCTCTTCCACGTGCAAAGAATGGTTTCTTTTGTTAATTTATCTTTAATTATTGTCTGTGTTTTGACATTCTCCAGAGCGAGAACGAAGGGAGAGGAGACGACGCACGAGATCTTCATCTGGCGGGAAGTTTTCACTCAGGAGCGAGCGTGCCATTTTCATTTCTTTTTTTCGCTCCCTTTTAATTAAGCGCCTTAAACTCTATTTGCATAAATTCCTCCTGTTTTAAGTAAGAAATGGTTTCCGTTAGTTAGCGGCGGTGGTTTTAAATGGAATCAGATAAATTGGAAAAAATAATAACAAATCGTCTCTTAAATGTATTCAGTTTAGGAAAATGTAAAGCAGCCGTTTTGAATCGTAACATGTGCGTTTACGGTGGTTTTAGGTAAGTTTAATTTCAATTTTAATTCTGAGGTAAAATTGCCAAGAAAATGAACAAAGGAATTCCTACGATTTCTTCCTTAAAACTTATTCAGATATTAGGATGATTAAATATGAACACGCCACTTTGAACTTGTTGTTTACATCGCTGCATGTTTTTTATTTTATGTTGCATTGAGAAAGTTAACATGGTTTCTATTTTTTTGCTTTATCAAGGAAATTAAATTTATTTAAAAAGTTTTTTGCTGTTGTTTATTTTTGTTGAAATTTACACCATCCGTTTATCTCCAGCGCCCCCCCCCTCACCCCCAGAATTAAAACCGAAGAATAAAGAAAAGTTGATGCATTTCAGTCTGATTATTATTTTTGGGGGGGAGGTGGTAATTTCCTGTAGGGTATTAAAGGTATGTACGAAATAATAATCGTTGCCAAATTAATTTCCCAATTTGGGCGAATTGAGTAATTTGCATAATTTGAAGAAAAAAAACTAAACAACGCAGAAAAAAGTCGGAAAAAAATTTAAAAAAAAGCGGAAAGAATCATGAAAAAAGCATCGAAGAGATGGAAAGAAATGTTCCAACTACTCGCAGCCAATTTACGTCCGCATTTGTTCATTTCCGTATTTGTTTTCTTTTTCTGCCAAACGATTTTCTTTCCTCTTCCATCTCGGCGCCATTTCTTTCGGAGCTGAAAAATTTCGCCTTCGGAAAATAAAAATAAAAAAAAGATCGACAAAGACAGAGAGAGAGAAAGGGAAAAAATTCCGAGGCGTGATCTCGTTCATTTATCACACCTGGCAGCACTCGCACGAGCCAGAGTCTGTTCAAAGATGGAGGTGAGGGGAGGGGGGTGAATGGTGAAGGGGAGAGGAGAGCTTAATGCCCATTCAGCGAAGGGGGGGAGGAGGGGAGGACGAGCTCGAAATAAACATAAAAAGCAAAAACGGGAAATGCAAAGATAAAAACCGAAAAAATGAATAAAAGAAAAATCCTGAATGCAAACTTCTGTGATGCAATAGGTACACGCCCCCTCGAGCGCAAAGTAGGGTAATCGTGCCTGTTAATAATGCCAGCTACCCGAAATCAGAACGTGCTTGCATACCTGCATAAATTCCCGCTTCAGGTAGAGGGGGTGGAAGGGGGAAGCACAGGCGGAATCTCCATCTCTGATCTCCATCCCTGTATCATCCACTGGGAAGAAGACGCTTCGCGGAAAAAGCGCTCCTTACAATGACAATGACGTCATTTGCATGCAGATTTTTGCTCAGTTGTTAGTTGGTAATGCCGTCAGCCAATGGAAAATCGAAGGTGAAGGAGGGTGAAGCCCAGCGAAATGCCTACCCCCCCCCACTCACCTTCCTCTTTAAAAAGAAATGGATCAAGTTCTGTGTGCTTCACTGAGAGGTTCTTGGCTCCGACAAATGTAGCTTGGGTTCGAATCCCGAATAAAGGAAATATATTTGTGCTTTGGGTTGTTTTACCCCCTGAGAGGAACTTTTTCGAACACAATAGATTAAATGGCCAGGATCACAAAGACCCCTAATTTGTTAAGAAACGTGTAGGAAGAGGGGATCCTTTGGACTGCTCTGAGGAAATTGTCTTGCACGGCTCTCTTTCACACGAGGCCAAGTCTCAACCTCCCATCCGATGGGCAGCTTCAGTGGAGAAAATCTCAACACTGGCAGAGGAGGGAATGGGAACATTAGGATGAGGCTAGGAGACTGTCACCCACCCCACCCCTCCCTGTCATGTTTGCACTCAGTATTTGCTTGAGGCGATTCACCGTCAGAGAATGAATCTGGCAAGCATCTATGGCAACTGATAGGCTGAAAGAAAACAAATGAATTTTGTTTTTTAATCAGATAATTTTATCGATTAACTGTAGTGGGTTTTTTTTACGGCGAAAAACATATTTTGTTTCTATCATCATTCCAGAAATATAATAAATCAGAAACAATGCCAGAAAATTCTCGCACATGCTCACAAATTTATAATAATTTTGTTTTCTTTCGAAAGAATCACTTTTGCCGTTTTCTTATTATAGCCCCTTGAGGCGCAAAATGGCGACTAATGCACTAATAAAAGTCAAAGTGCACGTGGCACGATCAATGTTAATAACTCTCGTCTCAAAGAGGCGTTTTTAAGTATTTTAAATCCTTTGCCCAAAATGTCGTGTTCTGAAAATGAGCAAAAAGTTCAATTTGCAACAATGAACCCCCAGGAAAACACGTGACCAAAGAAATGCAATACCAAGTACAAACATAAATACAATGCAGAAACCAATTGGACGAAGGGATTGAAAGCTAATAACCACCAAAAATAAGCACAAAAAATAATAAACTTATTTCAGATATAGTGTTCATTATTTGTCATATCTAAATCAGCATAATATCATTTTCATATTATGTAGATCGCGAAATTCTATTGAAAAAAGTTAGACACTAAGAGGGAAAATAAAAAATTGGCTTAAAAGCTGCCTATTTCAAAAAACTGCATTTGTACAAGTTAATAGGAATATACATCTATCTGGCGTTAAAATTTGGAATGCATGTTTCAGGAAACATTTATTCGAAAGCTATGGCTTCTAATGTTCTCCTTTTGCACCTGTGAATTTGTCTATGTACCTATATATATATGTGTTTTGTGAGTTGGGTTGTTTTACCTCTGAGCGGCACTTTTTTGCACACCATGGTTAAATGGCCAGGTCACATGGACCCCGTAGGCTCAGAGAAGGTTGGGGGAGGGGACCCACTGGAACAGCTGTTGGGAGACAGATGGTAGCCTCCCGTCAAGGCCATCCAGCGTGTTCTTTAAGGTGCACAGGGTATGGCTCTCCCGCACACGGGGCCACGGCTTAACGTCCCATCCGACGGACGGCGGCCTTTCCAAGCCCATCGGTGTCCCCTACTGATCGTGGGCAGGGCAGGGAATTTTGCGGAGATAAATCTCAACGCTGACCCAGCTGGGACTCGAACCTGGGAACTACAGATTACGAGCCTGGCGCGCTACCGACTGAGCCACCCCCGCCCCCGTGTGTTTTGTGAAATAAACTTATTCAATTCAATATTCATTTTGAAATCATTATCTGTCTTGTTATGTCGATAATCGCAGCATTTTGCGAATCATGGCTACGTCGGCTGCTTTCTAATGGTCAATAGGAATTTTTAACATTACGGCCACGGCCAGGAACCTTGGCCATCATCTGTTTCAACGATGACACAAATGCGCATGCGCTGAAGCATAAAAGCGCCATTTTGCAATGGCCAGATCAAAAATCTGCTTAGTTAGCCAAAATCGTCATTCGACACTGACAGACTCAACAAGCCTTTAAAGTTTCCTGACAAAATGTGTTTAGACTGTGTTGCGAATTTTTTATTTTACCAAGGAAGAATATTTACGTATGAAAATTTTAAAAAGAACGTTGGATAAGAAACTATAAAATATGTTGAATATTTGGGTACAAAATAATACAAATAATACATTTTAACGTAATATTTCGTTAGCAATGCAAACGTAAAGGTCATTATTGTTTTTTTTTAGTCTTTTTTATAATTCATTTTATAACCATGTCACTTTGTTTACAGTTCGTTATAAGATAATCTAATATATATATAATAATATAGATGATAAATTAATATTGTAAATTTAATATATCCAAAATAGACTATTTTTCTACTACGAGTAATTCAGTTCAAAATAATATAAATTTATCATCGGAACGGATCAAAAATAGTATAAAAAAAATACCCCCTCAAGCAGCTGCTTGCCACAGAGGTCTGACAGGAGCCTGTCAGTTTATATGCCATAGCAGAAGGTCTGAGAGGATGGCAGGACCTCAGCAGAAAAACGACACAAACATCCATGCCTTACGCGGGACTCGAACCCAGGTTCATCAGATCAATAGCCAAGCGCGCTCACCAGTCGGCTATATTAGACACAAATTCTACGAATAGTTTTTAAAATACCACTTAGAATAAGAAGGAAAATGCAGACGTATGTGTAAAGGTAAATGTTATAGTGGAGGAGCAAAATGCTAAATTGAAATAAAAAGAACTCCTTTTCCAGTTTTTTTTTTTTCGAATTTTTTGTTAAATAATGCGTTTTAAGAATAGCTGAAATATATGTATATGGGTTATGGAACACCTTTTCAGACCTATTCGGTTCAATTTAGTATAAGGCCTGTACCCATTTTTTTTCCTTTGCTTCATCCAGGCCCTGCCTGTAGTAGGCAACATCCAATTCCAGTAATATCTCTATAGCATATGGTTGAAAATTATACTCGTTATCAAACTGATTCAAGCATCGTCAAAAAAGTTTTCAAGTGTAAAGGAAAAATTGTCTTGAGCAGAATGGGATCCGAACCCATGATCTCATGATGACATGGGGGTGCTCCGGCCGCTAACCGATCTCTTCTCTATTGATGACTTCTACTGATGATTTTACGATGTCATTAATAGAGGAGAGATAGGTCATCAATACTTGAGCTGATTCCTCCTACAAGTGTCGACATTTTTCCTTCCCTAATTGTTGCTCAAAAACCTGCAAACATTTTATTCATTTCATTTCGTTAATCGGGAATTAATCCCAAATACAAATCTGTTTCATTTGGTGTCTTCCCATAGGAACTGAAATAAGGAGGAGTGCGGTTTTTGAAGGAGGGGGGGGGGGACGCTTTATTTTAAGAGAGAGTTTAAATATAGAATAAAAATGCTTAAAGATAAAACACGTGATTACCTATCGAGCTCCTCGAAACTTTCAAGTGAACATAGCAAGAAAAAACCAGGAAAGAAAAAATCATCGACACTCATCTAAAGAAAAGAAAACCAATGACAACAACGAATCATTTGACGTCAATTTTCAGCATTGTTTAGCAGAGCGTGGAGATTTTTGCCGCTGACAATGAGCAAACCCGGAGTTGTTATTGTTGGTTGTCGTTTCCCCTCGACGCAGAGAGGTTATGATTGTTCGCAAAGGTTGAGTGGCTGCTGCGGTGGCGGATCTAACGAGAGCAACTCAGCGCCATTCCCTCTTCCATCAAAGTCCTCGCTATCTATCGGCTTCGAGTCCCGGCACGCTCAATGCACTCCGACCTCGGTCGTTCACTCGCCCGAAAACTCAAGATTATTTCCGTTCGCAATTTCTTTAAAATATCTCTTGTAATTTACAACTTGGTTAGCCAATATCATCTTGATCATGCTATTAAGCAAATACTTAAGGGAAAAAAAAGTTTTGTATTCATTGTTTTTGTAATCCATTAGAAAAATAATAATTGGCAAATGGCATTCGCAGACCTTTTCAAAAGGGATCTGTGGCAGTGTAAAGGCGAACAATAACTCAGGACACAATTATGCAATCGAGAGCGATTGTCACAAATGAAGTGTTACATTTGCACGGCCTTGTTAGCTAATGATCGCTTTGATTTATCGAAGCATTGTTGATAACATTTATTGGTGTCGTAATGCCAATCGTTAGCAGTTGGTTTATTAGCGAACAATGTTCAAAGCTGAAAACATTTGCTGAAATTGTTTCAAAATGGGTTCGATAAGGCAACGAAACGGTATTCCGGCCTCAGTGGCTGTTGGAGTCATGTGATCGAAACGTAACAAATGCGCCGAGTGTTGATTCTCGCTTTCTCTATTTGTCTTGCGGAAGATCTCGAGTCGAAGAAGAGATTAAAACAAATGACAGAAAAGGAGATTAAAATCAATTCACCAGTGCAACCTCCTTCGTTGCTAAACATAATTGTTGCTCTTCTAATTTATTTCTTCAAATACTGGGACAAAGCAAAAATAAATGGAAAAAAGTCAAGGAAGACATGAAACGTATCGCTCTAATGGATGAAAGGAAGAAATATCGAAATGCAGATTGCAAAATTCAGGAGGAAATAATTGAGGCAGAGAAAGAGTGGTCGCAGATAAGTGCGGCGAAATTGGGCGACTCCTGATGACTCTGGCTGCAAAAGTAATAAAAGAAATAAAAGGAAACGATAGGATGAGAAATGGATCAAGGAAGAAAAGAGAAATGAAAACAGATGTAAAAGAAAGACAAGAAATGTTGGCAAAATATTTTTAAGAATTAAAGAATGATCGACGAAGTGTGGTCCACGAACGTAATGAAGAAATTTCCAACTGTAGCAGAAGAAGTAAGACATGAATAGAAGGGATGTCAGTAGAATATCCTCAGCAGTATCTACAATGCTGGCAAGTTCTCTGATGCTGATCTGAACCCTGTGCCCATAAGACATGAATAGAAGGGATGTCAGTAGAATATCCTCAGCAGTATCTACAATGCTGGCAAGTTCTCTGATGCTGATCTGAACCCTGTGCCAATAAGACGTGAATAGAAGGGATGTCAGTAGAATATCCTCAGCAGTATCTACAATGCTGGCAAGTTCTCTGATGCTGATCTGAACCCTGTGCCAATAAGACGTGAATAGAAGGGATGTCAGTAGAATATCCTCAGCAGTATCTACAATGCTGGCAAGTTCTCTGATGCTGATCTGAACCCTGTGCCCATAAGACGTGAATAGAAGGGATGTCAGTAGAATATCCTCAGCAGTATCTACAATGCTGGCAAGTTCTCTGATGCTGATCTGAACACTGTGCCCATAAGACATGAATAGAAGGGATGTCAGTAGAATATCCTCAGCAGTATCTACAATGCTGGCAAGTTCTCTGATGCTGATCTGAACCCTGTGCCCATAAGACATGAATAGAAGGGATGTCAGTAGAATATCCTCAGCAGTATCTACAATGCTGGCAAGTTCTCTGATGCTGATCTGAACCCTGTGCCAATAAGACGTGAATAGAAGGGATGTCAGTAGAATATCCTCAGCAGTATCTACAATGCTGGCAAGTTCTCTGATGCTGATCTGAACCCTGTGCCAATAAGACGTGAATAGAAGGGATGTCAGTAGAATATCCTCAGCAGTATCTACAATGCTGGCAAGTTCTCTGATGCTGATCTGAACCCTGTGCCCATAAGACATGAATAGAAGGGATGTCAGTAGAATATCCTCAGCAGTATCTACAATGCTGGCAAGTTCTCTGATGCTGATCTGAACCCTGTGCCCATAAGACATGAATAAAAGGGATGTCAGTAGAATATCCTCAGCAGTATCTACAATGCTGGCAAGTTCTCTGATGCTGATCTGAACCCTGTGCCAATAAGACGTGAATAGAAGGGATGTCAGTAGAATATCCTCAGCAGTATCTACAATGCTGGCAAGTTCTCTGATGCTGATCTGAACCCTGTGCCAATAAGACGTGAATAGAAGGGATGTCAGTAGAATATCCTCAGCAGTATCTACAATGCTGGCAAGTTCTCTGATGCTGATCTGAACCCTGTGCCCATAAGACGTGAATAGAAGGGATGTCAGTAGAATATCCTCAGCAGTATCTACAATGCTGGCAAGTTCTCTGATGCTGATCTGAACCCTGTGCCAATAAGACGTGAATAGAAGGGATGTCAGTAGAATATCCTCAGCAGTATCTACAATGCTGGCAAGTTCTCTGATGCTGATCTGAACCCTGTGCCAATAAGACGTGAATAGAAGGGATGTCAGTAGAATATCCTCAGCAGTATCTACAATGCTGGCAAGTTCTCTGATGCTGATCTGAACCCTGTGCCCATAAGACATGAATAGAAGGGATGTCAGTAGAATATCCTCAGCAGTATCTACAATGCTGGCAAGTTCTCTGATGCTGATCTGAACCCTGTGCCAATAAGACGTGAATAGAAGGGATGTCAGTAGAATATCCTCAGCAGTATCTACAATGCTGGCAAGTTCTCTGATGCTGATCTGAACCCTGTGCCCATAAGACGTGAATAGAAGGGATGTCAGTAGAATATCCTCAGCAGTATCTACAATGCTGGCAAGTTCTCTGATGCTGATCTGAACCCTGTGCCCATAAGACATGAATAGAAGGGATGTCAGTAGAATATCCTCAGCAGTATCTACAATGCTGGCAAGTTCTCTGATGCTGATCTGAACCCTGTGCCAATAAGACGTGAATAGAAGGGATGTCAGTAGAATATCCTCAGCAGTATCTACAATGCTGGCAAGTTCTCTGATGCTGATCTGAACCCTGTGCCAATAAGACGTGAATAGAAGGGATGTCAGTAGAATATCCTCAGCAGTATCTACAATGCTGGCAAGTTCTCTGATGCTGATCTGAACCCTGTGCCCATAAGACGTGAATAGAAGGGATGTCAGTAGAATATCCTCAGCAGTATCTACAATGCTGGCAAGTTCTCTGATGCTGATCTGAACCCTGTGCCCATAAGACATGAATAGAAGGGATGTCAGTAGAATATCCTCAGCAGTATCTACAATGCTGGCAAGTTCTCTGATGCTGATCTGAACCCTGTGCCAATAAGACGTGAATAGAAGGGATGTCAGTAGAATATCCTCAGCAGTATCTACAATGCTGGCAAGTTCTCTGATGCTGATCTGAACCCTGTGCCAATAAGACGTGAATAGAAGGGATGTCAGTAGAATATCCTCAGCAGTATCTACAATGCTGGCAAGTTCTCTGATGCTGATCTGAACCCTGTGCCCATAAGACATGAATAGAAGGGATGTCAGTAGAATATCCTCAGCAGTATCTACAATGCTGGCAAGTTCTCTGATGCTGATCTGAACCCTGTGCCCATAAGACATGAATAGAAGGGATGTCAGTAGAATATCCTCAGCAGTATCTACAATGCTGGCAAGTTCTCTGATGCTGATCTGAACCCTGTGCCCATAAGACGTGAATAGAAGGGATGTCAGTAGAATATCCTCAGCAGTATCTACAATGCTGGCAAGTTCTCTGATGCTGATCTGAACCCTGTGCCCATAAGACATGAATAGAAGGGATGTCAGTAGAATATCCTCAGCAGTATCTACAATGCTGGCAAGTTCTCTGATGCTGATCTGAACCCTGTGCCAATAAGACGTGAATAGAAGGGATGTCAGTAGAATATCCTCAGCAGTATCTACAATGCTGGCAAGTTCTCTGATGCTGATCTGAACCCTGTGCCAATAAGACGTGAATAGAAGGGATGTCAGTAGAATATCCTCAGCAGTATCTACAATGCTGGCAAGTTCTCTGATGCTGATCTGAACCCTGTGCCAATAAGACGTGAATAGAAGGGATGTCAGTAGAATATCCTCAGCAGTATCTACAATGCTGGCAAGTTCTCTGATGCTGATCTGAACCCTGTGCCCATAAGAACTAAAACGAAATCCACGAAGCGGCATAGACTAATGAGACTTTCTCATCTACAGGGGAAGAAAAATATTGCTAAGAATTATACAGAAGGGGATTTCTGCTGAAGCAGAAGAAACAGCTGAGTTTGGCTTAAGAAGAGGAATTAAAAAGGGAGAAGACATCTTTTCTTCTATCACCATTACAAACAGGTAAAGAGAGGGAAATGAATTTCTTCTTTCTTCATTACGAAAAGGCATTCGATCGAAAGAGACGCGATAAACTCATAAATAAATAAATACCCCCTCAAGCAGCTGCTTGCCACAGAGGTCTGACAGGAGCCTGTCAGTTTATTATGCCAGAGTAGAAGGTCTGAGAGGATGGCAGGACCTCAGCAGAAAAACGACACATACATCCATGCCTTATCCTGGGCTCGAACCCAGGTCCCGTAGATCAGTAGCCAAGCGCGATAACCACTCGGCCACGGGACGGCTGATAAACTCATAGGATTCGTAAATCATGCTGAGAAAATATCGGTTTGAGAAGAAATAATAAAAGAAGCTTCAAGAAATAGTGGAGATCTGATATGCAGATAACATAGTCATCATAACTGAAAAACAAAAAAATGCAAAACTTAATAACTGAAACAAATAAATCTAATAAAATTATGGTGTATTATCATGAGCATAAATAAGAGGCAACTGCAATATGAGTAGAATTAATATGAAATTAAATATTCAATGTAAAAATTAACAATTACGTCAAGCAGATAGTTACCTTGGTAAGCATTTCTATTATATGCATAATCAAGCAATGAATGTTAAAAGTCGAATAAGTGAAACAAAATCAAATTTTGACAAGGTAAAGATTTATAATGTGAAAAGAAATAAAATTTGCTTCATAAAATACTTAAGTACTACATTTGACCGCTCTTAGTGTATGAACGCGTGAAACACAGATCATTAAGAACTAGCCAAACATTTGAGAATATTTCTAAGAAGAATGATGAAAATGAAATGGAGAGATAAAATACGAAATGATGTATGATAGCTCTTCAAAGAAGCGACTTAAAAGGGGGATTAGTAAAAACTGTGAAATGGCAGAAAATGGACAATTTGTGGTTCCATAGCAAAAGAAACGGAATAAGGAATACCTCGATTCCTCTTCGAAGGATAAATAGCAACTTCGAAGGATAATAGCGAAAGATAAATAGATTTAATGCAAAATTTTTAATGGATGCAAGACAAAGAGAACGGAAGAGAACTAAATGCGAAAGATGCAATGCACAAATAGAGAGAGAGAAATTTTTGGTGTTTATGGGCACCACGATCGAAAAGGGTAAAGGCGCGTGATATTAAAATAATTTTTTGCCCTCTTTTTATATTTTTTTTTTTGTTTGCTTTTCCTGTAGAGAAAGGAAATTCCTGCGGATTGAAAGTTCCGTTCTTGATGCACCAGGAACTGACGTGGGCGGTGTCACATGAACACGAACGTGACATGAGATCGTGCATAAAAAGACATTAAGTACGCCTTTGTTTTCAAAATGGCGTAAAGGTGATTCCATTAGAGGCCCTATGAATATGATGTCATTGACGGAAGGGGGACTTGCGACAAGAGAGGAGAAAGAATTCCATATCCCAACCAAGGAGAAATGCAAGTGGAAACACTGACGACCATCCCTCCCCCTAGATTTGCATAAACCCTCAAATTTTATATTTAGTCTATAAAGTGTACACGAGATTAGGGTAAAAAAAACTTTTCATTTGAGCATAAAAAATTCTTTAAATTTGCAAGCAGTAACACTCAATATTAGGTAAGCATTATAAACTTTTTTAAGTATTTCATCTTCAGAATTTTTATGCTGAAAAAGAATCTCCCCGAGAATCATTTTTACCCACTCCCATGATCCCAACAGAAAGCAGATTTTCACGATATCATCCACCCAATATAATAAATAAGGTATATTAGATGCAGCCAGTTCTGAAAGAGTTATTTAGTCAGTAAATGTCACTGATGTCAATCTATTATAAGAGCGTTTTGTTTTTTCCCTATTATTGGCGACACTCGTGACACCGAATCTGTTGCTTCAGGCGGGAGAAAGGAAGAGCCAAGCAGAAGAAAACCATTTCACTCGGGTTCATCCGTCCCACTTAACCAACAACAGTTACAGATCCACGCAAAGAATAATGTTCACGTTTCGCACTTAGCCATTTTCTTATGCAGAGGCTATTTCTAAAATCAAAAAAATTGTCTACCATGGGTTCTTTTTTCTAGATTTCAAAATTTCTTTCGCGTTTGGGATGATTTTCAATTAACCATTTATCCACTCTCATTTCCAACCGTCAACAAATAATGTACTCAACCCATCGTCTGTTTAGCACCACCTACCAGGAAGTGACGACCACGACCACCAATTTCCGGCTAACTTCGAAGAACCGACATCGACGAGACTTCCTCTCTGCAAGGTCAAAGGTCAACCGCATTCTTCCGCCCGTGGGGCGCCCACCCACAGAAAGAACAATGGCTACTGGTCACGTGCTTCGATGCTATCACGAATGAGCCACTGAGGAGGAGGAGGAATTGGCTCGTGGATTTATGCACTGAACTCGTGGCACCTTTTGAAGCCAATTGTCAATGGTTTGGTCGTGGTCATCGGAACACGAGGTCTCACTTCCGGAAGAAACGTTTATGCGCAGTGTTTATTGGCATTATCCGTTGCTCAGAAGATGACCCCCCCCTCCCCCAAACACATACACTTCTCATAAATCAAAGGTTGATTGAACCAGGGGTTATCTGTTGAAGCATCAACTGCGCAGTTGCAGAGCATCTCCTTTTGCTAAGCTGCGGTCGCTAAAAGACTTCGCAAATCTTGAAATGTATCATCGATGTGAAATCTCTTTCAACACACGTGCCTTTGTAGAGATTCACATGGAAGGAATCTTTACAAGTCTCGGCCAGGGGGGGCGGGGGTGATGGAGGACGAAGGGAGAAAATCTAATCTCCTCACATCTGGCAATGGCAAAACCAATTTTTTTCAGCTCATTATTTCATGAGTTCCATGTCTACAGGACTTATCCTGTAATTCTTTACTAGTGATTTAATAGTTCTTTAAAGCTGAAATCTCTCTTTCAGCTGGCATTTTCTTTGAAGGTATTAGCCGAAGTGGTGTGAGCAATGAAGATAAGAAATGGATGGAAGCGAGAGTTAACCCTTCTTTTCTAGAAAATATTCTTCTAATGTAAAGAGGGCGTATGTTTTTCGCCTCCATTTTAATGGTCTGTTTAAGAAAACTTTTTTTAAAATCTGCGCAATATACACTCAGAGACCCCTGTTACGTGACCAGGAAGTCAGTGCTCAGTCATGTTTGAAATAAACCTTAAATAAATAAAAAAAAAATAAATACCCCCTCAAGCAGCTGCTTGCCACAGAGGTCTGACAGGAGCCTGTCAGTTTATATGCCAGAGTATGAAGGTCTGAGAGGATGGCAGGACCTCAGCAGAAAAACGACACAAACAGCCATGCCTTACCCGGGGCTCGACTTACGTGGAGAAAATGTAACTGAAGACGAATTGAAGAATAATCATCATTAGACGAACGGCAAAAAGTGTGGTTAAACATTTGAATACGACAGGTGGTACAAAAAATTAAAGTTCATTAGGCCTATAATTTCTAACCCACACTGACGCTGTACATATACGAAGAATTCTGGGACTGTCTTCTGCCAGCAGGGGACAGAAATATTCATCCCAAGGTATCAAGTGGCTCAATTTTCACGAAGAGACGAACATGGATGGCGCTGGTTACTTGAAATTTAACCAGGCCGACGGTGCTCAATAAGAACAGAAAGTTCTCATGTCTTTAAGAAGTTTGGGTTCGATTCCCACTACCTCTGAAACTCAGCTTCTTTTGTTTTCATTTAACTTCTCAATCCATAATTCAAACTCAATACATCACTTCAGTATATGGGATGATCGAGAGTAATAAGAAGTATTGGAAACCCAAAATTTAAAATAAAATTGGGGGGATGGGTTGCTATAGAATGCGTTCAGATGGAAAACATTTATGTGTCTGAAACACTTAGAAGCATTCTATCTTTAAAAATCTGTTGTATATTTGAAAATGAAATTTACAGAAATTTTTTCGCCATAGATATTATTTTGACCCCTCGGGCAAGTGCTTACCTAGAGAGCAGCCCGTCAATATAATGCACCATAAAAAAGATCTGTGAGGAAGGCGAGCCTTCGACGTCGGCGTTTGCGAAATGATCCGAGATAGGTCAGGGGGGTGGCACTCTGCACGAGGAAGTGATCTCAATGATCAGAAAAGCACGAGGAAGTGCACGTGAGGATGTCGAAGAATTGCCAGCTGATAAAGAGAATCTGAAGGAAAAGGACTTGTTCGTTCTGGCTTCCTTTCTTGTTAATCATTTCCTTTGACTGACCGAGTGTCGAGGATGATTGTTAATGTGCGAAAAACCATTTCTCTTGTAAAATAAAATATTGTTCCATTGTTATTAACAGCTTTTCCGTGATGCTTTTCTTGAATAAAGGAATTTATGAAATTTCTGAATTGCGACATTTTAAAGGGACAGTCACGGACCACATAACTAAGACTTACAGAAATTTAAAACTCTTAAAATTGTTTAGCGTCATCTCGTGAAAATCCATTCCCTGGCTCAACCACTCAAAGGAAGAAAGCGAAAAGATCGTCTGACCATCCCCCCGACATGTGACATACAACACGTGAACAGAACGATCTAGAAAAACAGTCTCCTAATCAGCGGATCGGATTCACGAACCGTAAAGCCCTTCGGGTTGAACTCGATTCTTTCCAAATGTATTTGTTACGCTTCCGAATGACAAGGAGAGGTGAAATAAAATCAGCATTTAAGACCTCTTCTTGTATAATAGTAAATGCAAAAATGTAAACTATCCAGTAGAGAAGTAGCGGACAAATTTCGTTAAATCGAAAACCAGCCTTACTTTAAAAATCGTTTTAAACCGAAATCGTGTTGGTCGGGGATTGGGTGAATTAGACTAACATAATTTCCCACTCCAATGATGAGACGTTGAAAATATAAATTGCCAACACTATTGAAAATGAATTTATTTGTTCGTTTTCATTCTTCTATTTGATTTTGGTCTGTAAATGGTGGCGAGGCATACTCTGGGAGGAGGAGCCTCTTGTGAAGTAGTCTCTTCTGATGATGTGTAGAACCGCCCCCCGCTTTCTCGTGGTGCACGGCGTTAGTTCCTTTCAAAACAGTTGTTCTCTTAGAAAATATTTCAGACAAGATACGTACAATATGAACGTTTCCTATTTCTTTTCCTCCTCCGTTGCTGGAACTTTGCAAAGTGAGGGGAAACGTGGCCTCCTTTTCACCTTAGATGGGCCCAAGCCAACAATTTCGAATCCTCTGAGACATCGCAACAACGATTGAAGCGATTGAGCAGCACCCACCCTCTGTCACTGCAACAGCGATTCTAAGAGTGAAGGCATCATCACAACAGCGATTCTAAGAGTGAAGCATCATCACAACAGCGATTCTAAGAGTGAAGCATCATCACAACAGCAATTCTAAGAGTGAAGCATCATCACAACAGCGATTCTAAGAGTGAAGCATCATCACAACAGCGATTCTAAGAGTGAAGCATCATCACAACAGCGATTCTAAGAGTGAAGCATCATCACAACAGCGATTCTAAGAGTGAAGCATCATCACAACAGCGATTCTAAGAGTGAAGCATCATCACAACAGCGATTCTAAGAGTGAAGCATCATCACAACAGCGATTCTAAGAGTGAAGCATCATCACAACAGCGATTCTAAGAGTGAAGCATCATCACAACAGCGATTCTAAGAGTGAAGCATCATCACAACAGCGATTCTAAGAGTGAAGCATCATCACAACAGCGATTCTAAGAGTGAAGCATCATCACAACAGCGATTCTAAGAGTGAAGCATCATCACAACAGCGATTCTAAGAGTGAAGCATCATCACAACAGCGATTCTAAGAGTGAAGCATCATCACAACAGCGATTCTAAGAGTGAAGCATCATCACAACAGCGATTCTAAGAGTGAAGCATCATCACAACAGCGATTCTAAGAGTGAAGCATCATCACAACAGCGATTCTAAGAGTGAAGCATCATCACAACAGCGATTACAAGGCCTTCCTCTCAAAGGCATCTCTAAATAGGCCCTCATAAGTACACGAGATTTTTTCTCTCTTTATTCAAACGTAGGACGTTGGAATGCAATTAGCTGTATACGCAATAATCGAAACTGCAGGCGACTTTTTCGACTCGTCATCTTTCTCATTGACCTCCTGATGGCGTTATTTTCAGAAGCACTCTACCCTTCAGCACGAGATGGAAAATGACTCGCGGATGTCCATCGCAGCTGGTCCACCCGCAACACAGTCAACACTCATTCACTCATTCCCGAACTCGATCAAATGGAGGAATGGAAAGAACGCGCTGTGTGTCGCGAGCGAGCGCACGCTCAGCACGAGAAAACAGTCGGCGCACCGCCGCTTCTCGCGTTCCCTCCACTTTTGACAATAAACGTATTGACCACATCGATTTTGTAATAACGGAGAGGATCGTTTTGTGGGGGAGGAAGGAAACGGGGAGAGGGTTAGGGCTGAATATTTTTGCGCGCTGATCCCTTTTTGTCTTAAACGGAGGCGAACATTCTATTTATGGATACACGTGATCAACCGCATCGAAACTGGAGAGAAAGAAAAAGCGCTTGGTCGATCTGGCATCGCCCACTTCCCTTCTGGAAGCGACGAGAGTCCTTTTCATGAAAGGGGAAAGAAGTGGGGGGATCGCTGGTTTTTCGCTCTTTATTCTAAACAGTTATTTCTTTTTTCATTCCCGACGCTATCGACAGCGGAGAAAAAAGGACGAGGATATGACGCAAGACATCGACTAACATCCGTGGTGGCGAAGAAAACATACTCTGTTCCTTTTAGAAAACAAAAATTTTTTGGTTCTGTCTGCGTCCCGGTAAAACAATAGCTTAAAAGGCATCCCCTCTCCATCATCCCCCCAAATTTAAAAATATATTATATATTTCTATGTACATCATCGGAAGCGCCATCTGGTGACTGTATTTTGTACCATCAGGGAAGCAAATAACATAATACATATACACAGATGAGCCAAAACATTAAAACCACCTACCTAATATCATGTAGGTCCTCCTCTCGCCACCAAAAGAACTCTCACCAGTTGAGGCATAGATTCAACTAGATGTCGCTTGATATTTAGTACCATGACTGCAACAGAAGATCCCTCAGTCCCGCAAATTACGTTCTTGGGGTGATGCTGTTTGTACCCGTTTCTCCAATTCAAACCACAAATGTTCGATAGGATTCATGTCCGGCGAATCTGGGGGCCATGGCAATAAATGGAATTCCTCATCATGCTCTAGGAACCATTCCTGATCCTTCTTCGCAGTGTGACATGGGGCATTGTTTTGTTGAAAGACGCCATCTCCACCAGGGAATACAGTCGCCATAAAGGGGTGTACTTGGTCAGCCACGATGTTCAGGTAGGTGACAGCTGCCAGAGTTTGCTCCACAGGAATAATTGGTCCAAGAGTTCCCCAAGAAAATATTGCCCAGACCATCACACTCCCTCCAGCCACCTGGATCCGTCCCACAGTGCATCCAGGTGAGAAGGCTTCCGTAGGTAAACGTTGTACACGAACTCATCCGTTCACATAGTGTAACAAAAGGTGGGATTCGTCTGACCATGCGATCCTCTTCCAGTCTTCTATGGTCCAATGTCGATGATTACGTGCCCACTGCAAGCGTTGACGACGGTGAATGGCTGTGAGCATAGGCAAACGAATGGGTCTGCAGCTGCGGGTTCGGACAAATTGTGCCCTTTACCACAATTAAAATTATGGGTAATATCAGCCACAGTAGCCCTCCTGTTGGTGCGGACAAGACGAGATAGCCTGCGCTGACCTCTGGCATCAATGAGGCATGGCCTATCGACGGCTCAAACAAAGTGTCACCTGTTTCGGACCATCTTTGGTAGGTACTGGCATGAGCAGCCTACCAGCATCGCTGTTTCGGAGATGCACTTACCAAGGCGTCTCCATAACGATCTGACCTTCGTCGAAATCAGATAAATCCGTTGCTTTTCCCTTGTTGAAACGAAACGAAATACTGCCTGCGATAGATCCGAACCAGGTATTATATACTGATTGAATTATATATTGATGTTGTAAATACACTGATTGGCTGAATGTGCGCTTCTTTGCATAACGCAGAGGTAGTTTTGATGCATTGACTGATAGGTGTATATCGTATAGAGCTCTTTTTTTCCCCTTTCCCGCTTTCATATAGAAGTCTCGTCATAAGTTAAAACCTTCAAAAGTTTGTGATAGATATTTTTGCATACTATACGAAGGAAATAAAGGTATTATTTACTTAGCATTGACTGACTGATGGTATTATACTATAATAGAAACGGGTCGAGTCCTTTCATGAAGAAAGGAAACAACTCCAATGGTATTGACATGTGGAAAGGATGCTTCGAGGACGGCTGCCCAGGCTAGTACTTTATGCTACACTGGTTTCCATAAATTAAGGAAAATCCCTATGTTAAGTTAATGAGAAGCTCTATAACTTTTAAAATAAGTTTTTTTTTTTTGTTTTGAAAAATGTCATTGCAGATAAAGATCTCAATCAAATAAATCAGTATCTCGATTTTCAAAAATATTCGTTCAGTATTTAATGAGTTATTTGAATATTGAACAACAGCAATGCCAGTCTTAAGAAATTTATACAAAACTGAAGAATAGTGAAACAATTCTTTACACAAAGTTCGAAAATACAAACTTAATTTATTAAACACTTTGAGCCAATACTTATTACTAAGTTTTAATTAAGTTCTGAAGTCAATTTTTGTGGCTGGCATTATAAAATAAATACCCCCTCAAGCAGCTGCTTGCCACAGAGGTCTGACAGGAGCCTGTCAGTTTATATGCCACAGTAGGAAATCTGAGAGGATGGCAGGACCTCAGCAGAAAAACGACACACACATCCATGCCTAATCCGGGGCTCGAACTCAAGTCCCTTAGATCAGTAGCCAAGCGTGCGAGCCACTCGGCCACGGGACGGCTCATTATTATTGCTAAATATTCAAACTTCCATAACTCATTAAATATTGAACGAATATTGTTGAAAATCAACATATTGATTTATTTGATTGAGATCTTTATCTGCAGTCACATTTTTCAAAACAAAAAGACTTATTTTTGAAGTTATAGAGCTTTGACGTTAGCTTCCCATTGACTTAACATAAAAGGGATTTTCCTTAATTTATCGAAACCAGTGTAGAATGGGTGGAAAAAGAAAAAGTGGAATTGACCCACAACTAAATGGATGAATACGAAACTAAATGGATGAATACGATACGAACCAAATCTGGATTTCGGACTTTACGAGAACTTATGAGTCGAGCGAGGGAAAGAGACATTGGGAGACATTGGTCTTCAACAGAGACATTGGTTTCAACAGAGGAAGAGGAACTCACTCAGCGACTGACAAATGAATGGCTCATTGCACTTAAAATGATGTTAACGTCCCCCCCCCCCGAACTGTTTCTAATAGTTTTTGTTCCAAATAGTATTAACATTTTAATTTCGTTATAAAATAATCAAAAATTCATATAATATATAAATAATTTATTCATCTGTCTTATGATGCGTCAGCGAACTTCCCCCCCCCCCTCAGATCGTGCTCGGGCTCAACAATTGTCGAAATGGTTCGGGGGAGGGGGGGAGCCTCGAAAAACTGATCCAAAATTCCTGCCTGATGCAGAGTGAAAGAATCGATTTCTCCTCCTCCTCCTCCCCTTCATGGCTTAAATGCCAACTAAAGATGAAGAGCAACAATAATTTCATCTCAATAGGATGAAACAATTGACCACATTGCGTCATGAGAGAATAATGAATCAATGTTGCTCGGATTGGCAATCTCAAGTGAAACAGATTGATCCATAAAGGAAAATATCGAAACTCTGTCTGTCACCTTTTAATCTGAATCGCTTCATTCTTATCCTTTGTTTGTTTTTCTTCCCATCTGACTTCAGTCTTAACATTCTTTCCACGGAGAGCGTCGCGAGGATTTTTAAGCAACGCCTCTCTTCGCCTAACAGCACGCGCAGAAGTTACTCCCTTTACAAGTCTTCGAGGAAGAAGAAATTTAATTTACGAACAACAAGATTATATCCTAGTGCCTCCCCCCACACTAATGTATTTGTTTTACTCCCCCCACCTCCCTTCTTTAGTCAAACATTTGAAGTGCCTTCACTTAGTTTGCATTCCAAATGAAGATGAGCATGATTCCAAATTTAAAACTTCTCCGTCGTCCGCTTCGAAGGGTAGTGAGCGTTAACAACCCCCCCCCCCCGCCTCTAGCAACGAATGGCTGCAGGCGATGATGGCGTTTTGTTTACCTTTGCAGTTCACTCCTTTTAATTGATTTTCTTTTTATTTTGTTTACATTATTTTCTTGCTAACCACTTCCTTTTTGGTTCGCTCTCTTTTAATCAGCCTCTCTTTATCCTTCTTTAATTCTCCTTTTGCTTCCAGCCACACACTTTGTTTCATGTCACGATAAAAAAAGTTTCTCAAGTGAAAATCTCGCATTTTCCCGCTTCAGCCTGTACTCCTCTCTTCTCCCGAACGTCCCTCGACCTTTCACCGTGGGAAAAGGGTCATCGGTGGGATTTCGAGATTTCGCATCTTAATCGTTTAAAATTAACAACCACTTCGTTTTCAGAGAGTGGTAATTTTAAATGACCTATTTTCCTTTTTATTTTCACGATGTTTAATATTTACAAATAGTTTAAGAGTTTCATTAACATTCAGCACATAGACTTAAAAAAGCGCAGTTTTTAATATGAAACTGATGAAAACGTGAGAATACAGATTGCTGCCGTGACTTTTAAGAATCTATGGAGAGTGTGGAGAAATAGGCGTATACACCTAAAGATTAAAATTAGACTGTATAATAGTTTGGTTCTTTCTAGGGTTAGTTATGGTAGTGAAACTTGGACACTGTGTAAACAAGATAACAGGAAAAAAGATGCTTTGATTCCAAATGCTTACGCAGTATCTTGGGCATTAGTTGGTTCAACCTTGTAACTAATGATGAGGTTAGGCAAAGGAGTTTGCAACCTCCTTTAAGCAGCATATTGTGCAGAGAGAGACTCCGTTGGTTTGGCCGTGTTGCCCGTATGAATAATTATAGATTGGCGAATAGGGTTATGAACAGTGTGCCTAAAGGCCTCAGAAAGAAGGGGAGACCTAGGATGCGGTGGGCAGACAATGTCAAACAGGACCTTGTTAGAATTGGTGTGCAGTGGCCAGATGCAGTAGATGTAGCTCAGGATAGACTTGCTTGGAGAACTAAATTGCACGATCTGGTTGGACCTCCGTAACTCATGGCTGCTTGAAGATGATGCATTCATCGATGTATGTAGATAAGGAGATGATGCACCCAAAATTTCTAAATGGAGTCTTCATCACTACCCTTGCAGAGTTTGCATCATAACTGTTTTTGCTCCTGTTTATGTTTTTAAGACGCAAAATATAAAACAGCCCCAAAATAACTAAGCCTATAATTATTTAATTGTAAGCTTATCCAAATTCATACGCAATACAATAAAATAAGGGAATCAAGAAATGTAGAATTCACGGATGTGAATTATTCTGAATTTCATCTCCCCTGAGTGTTATTTGCATTGACCTCTTGGGTTGTTAGATGTTAAAAATCGAAGAAGAACATTCAAACGAAACTGAATGATACTCACGTGCAAATACATCTTCCATCTGATGAAGGAAAGGGGAAAAGATTTTGCCATCTTCGTCAGAAATCGTTTGGCACATTTCACGGCACGAGTTGCTCTCCACCAATTGAAATTAACGCCACACAAGAAACATCGCAGTGTAAATTTGTCATCAACCGATGTGGGGAGATGGGAGCCTTCCCACCCACCCCCTATCCCCTAAAGGAAGGATTTAAGGGGGGCACTGAGACGAAATTCAGTTTGTTGCACAAGTCTAAATTTAAAAAATTTACTTTAAAATACCGCAAATAATAAAAAGTGAAGCCAAATGTAGGCAGCTGGAATAAAACCTCTGACCTTTTTGGACCTCGAGGCTTGAGGTCTGTCAGAAAAAAAGATCGAGTCTGAAGAACTTGTGAAAAGGAGGAAATTATTGGAGAAGAAGATGGCACGCACGTTGAAGACTTCACTTAGCAACATTCTCGAACAAGAGGTGGATGGCATCGGAACATTTCACTTCGCATTCTTCTCATTTTTTTCTCGAAGCAACGTTTGGAGCACAGATGACAACAGATCTGCAGCAAGACATTCGAAGCAACGCAAACGGGGAAAATTACCGTCACGGCGCAACACTTAAAGAGGGCAGATCAGTCTCATCGGAGGCTTTGCCTGCAGACAGCATTACGACCAAGTGGCATCGCTCATTTGGGGCCTTTTATTGCGTCGAATTGACTTGCAGACTCGCAAGTGTTGCGTAACAGAAATTGTCGACGAAGAACGAGCAGGGCAGCTCAACCTGGCAACCCTTTGTTGCATGGAAACTTAACAATTGCTGATTGTCGAGGCCTTCGCGAATCCGACAAAAACCTCCGGCGAGGAGCTAATAAAGGGAAAGAGGGGCTCGAGACGCTGCCAATCAATGTGACGCAGTTATTTTCGAAATGGGGAGAGATTAAAGGCTCTAGGGATGCGAATTAGATTTGCTTCGGCGGCAGTTTTTCAAAGATAGTGTGTGTCGATCGCGAAGACATCAGTCGGAAATGCTTTCGCAAAATTAATAACTACTTGAATGTGCATTGCTCGAAGGGGGGGGGAGGCGACGAGAGAGGTTGTTTCGTCATTTATCAGAGAGCAAACAGAAAGTCAATAAACGTCATCGAGTGCATCGGAGGAGAAGGAGAAGATGGAGCGGGATGTGGTCATCGGTTTAAAAACAGGCGACAGAAGAAACCGAGGAAGACGGCAAATTCCCCAAGGTGGGGGGGGGGGTTCATCGGAAATGCCTCGTTTGCCCAACAAAGCGTTCCAACCGAGAAGCGTCGTTTTCTAAACACAAACAGACAACAGATGAATGGCAACGGTGGCAATCCTAATCGCCGAAGTCATTGGGACACATCATCATTAGGAGGAGGGCCTCGCGAGCCTCGCGAGCCTCGCGCAATGCTCCTTCCTCTTCTTCATCGTATTCCGAACACGAGCGAAATTACCTCTTGCGCTGTTTTCTTCAATTTTAATTTCAGGATTCGTTTGATCAAGATAGTTTTTTTTGCTCCGAGTCATTTAAACTGATGAGATGGAGAAGAGCTCTGCGTTAGATTCAGCAAAAGCATTTTTCTTCCATTTTGGTAAAGAAATATGTCGAGAGATCCCCGAGCAAATGAAATCTTTTTAAGATCTATCCTTTGGGGATGGGGGGGTGCGAAGGAAAATCGTTCAAGGGAAGAAGTTAAGAGTTGTTGGGCTGTTTTACTTCTGAGCGGCGTTTTTATCCTCGCACAATGGGCTAAATGGCCAGGTCACAAGAACCCCGAAGGCTCAGAGAAGGTTGGGGGAAGGGGATCCGGTGGACAGCTGTTGAGAGACAGATGGTGGCCTCCCGTCAAGGCCATCCAGGGTGTTCTATAACGTGCACGGCTCCCCACGGTTTAACACCTCATCTGACGGACGGCGGTCTTTCCAAGCCCATCGGTGTCCCCCTACTGACCGTGGGAAGGCGGGAAGTTTTGTGGAGATACATCTCAATGCTGACCCAGCTGGGACTACCCTCATAAAAATGTATTTTGAAAACCTCTCAAATTCAGCAATTTTTTCAATATTAATTTTTTAGAGTTTAGAAGAATCTGTTGTAGGGATGTGAAAAGGATTCAGACCAGTTACTGAACAGTTGGAAATGTGGGAATCATACTAGAGACATTAATGAGTTAAAATCTGTACTGTCTGTACCTTTTCTTAAATTTCTCCTTATAAGAAATAGGCTCATAACCAGCTGAGAGCCACATTATCAGAAAAGGGATACTTTTTTTTTCGTATTATTTCGATGCAAGCGGAAAATTTTCCTCTCCATCCGAGGAAAATATAATCCTCTTCCTGGATGGAATTCATAAAAATATCCATAAGGCATCATCATACTCTATGTGAGGTAGGAAACATTTAGTCAGAATTTGCAAAATACATGTCGGTGTGAATTTCACGAGGAAAAACGTGTTGAAAAAATAAATTGATTAATGTTGCCATAATGTCCATTACCGCAAATAATTGCTTATATTAATCAGTTTGTTGACATTTCTCTATTCCTTTTCATTCACCCCTACATTAATTCTCCGATAGTAATGATGATAGCAAACGAGATTTGCCACGCTTCATTAGTTTCATATATTAGCAAAGATGCTTAAATTAAAAATCACATTAAAATTAACATTTCCAAACAATGGAAACTAATTGTCCGTCATGATGTGTTGTTAGGAAACAAAGGTTCTCAATGTGGCGAGAAATTCTGTGGCCTCAATGATCTCATGAGCTCGAGGCTGCGGACACCGTGACGATTGCGCATGCACGTGACACTCGAATCGGTTGATTTGAAAAGTAGTACCACTTGTGTGATCAGACCTGATCGAAAGAAAAATTCATCTCTCGAATGATCTTGCGACATTAAAATATGCTGTACATTTGCGAAAGGGAATATTTCGGGAAATATTTTCTTCTTCATATCGTGAAAGATACGTGCAACGTTCATATAAAAATGTTTTTATTGTCAAATGAATCAACGAGTTTTAATGACTCACAAGATATTATCGCTTTGAACAGTTAGTTGTCCCTCCATTAAGCGCCCTCTGGCGCAGTGGTGAAGATGAAAGTGCCGGGGTCCTGGTTCGGTATAGGAATGGCATGGGCGTTTCTTCTGTCACAATCTGCAGATAAACTAATTGTTTTACTGGTCTGATAGAAAATTGGTAGTAGTGTGCTGGAGAGGGAAGTTTAAATGCATTTCCACCAACCCAAGAATTCAAGTGACCCACTAAGGAAAGGGCCAAAAACTTAATTCCCTCAGTGAGCGCCACAAAACATTACGATGTCTCTATGTAATTCAATAAATTATTTCTCAATCGCAGTCGTTTTGATGTTCATTAGAACCTGACGGATTGTGGCAGCATAAAAGAGACTTTCTTACAAAAACAGGAAGCACTTCCGTCTTAGGAGAACTTGCAGCATTTGAAAGAGATGTTCTTGCATTTTAATTGGACTGCGCCACGTGATTTTTTGGGGAGTTTTGTGGAGTTTTGTTTGGTTCCAATAAAAGAAATTTTCGCGAGAATATATATTTCAGTTGCGTGAAGCAGAAAGAACTACTCCAAGGAAGCGAGCGATCTCGTTTCAATATGCGAAGACGAAAACGTTATTTAAATCGGTAATAATGAGAAAAAGATCGAAATTTCAGAAACCGATATTCGGGAAGGGAAAGAAAAACTCATTAAATCCCTACTTAGCTGTATATATGTGTGCAGTGTATTGTAATAGCGATAGTTGATGCCACGATATTTCTAAACCATTATGAACGAATGAACTATCAGCCAACTTAGATAAAAGAGATTTGTTTAAAGGTCAACTGCGCAGTCTCTTAGTCTCCTCCCTCGATTTTCATTGACGCTATGCAACTGAGCAGCACTCGATGATCCATCGAGACTCAAAAGTTCTATCAACCGCATGTTGAATAAATAATACTAAGAACACAAACTGAGCTCAAGACATCACTACAAATGCTGTTCTTATCAAATGGGCAGGATTTCGGCTTTAATTGTTCATCAAACATTCCCAACAGATGCTTCCACACTACGTTTCTCAATCAGCTATCTTCCTTCCACCCCCCCGCCGAAGAATATCTAAGGACCTTCTTTGCCGCGCACTGCTTCTCGTGGCTGGGGGGGGGGGGTCAGGGAGTTAAAGAATTCCCCTCCCCACACCCACCCACAGGTAAGGGTGAAGTGGACGCTCCCTCTATTGGAGCCATTAAAGGCATCCAACCCTCCAGATGGGAGTGTTTCAGCTGTTGCCCTGCATTTTTAAGGGGGGGGGGGGGTAACTCGCTGCAGGGTCCCTTCCTTCGTCCTTCCCTACTTCCGCTACTCTCTCTCTGCTGCGTAAACAAAGCACTTTACAACAAAGGGAAACTTTCCTCGTTTACAACAAAGAGGACAAAGACAGATGGAGAAGTTACAAAATGCAAATCGGTTGCAGAAGAATTTGATCGACTATATATTAAATAACAGCAAATCGGTAGTTCTGTTAGGAAAACCCAGGCACATAGGGAGCCGAAATTAGGTCTGATAATATCCTTGTCAAAAGTGTCTTCTAACTGAAGCTTAAGAAATATTGTGCTAAGGTTAAAAGAATTACCTTTAACACTGAAAGATTCAGATATAGGAAAAGCTTATCATGATAGGTCACTAACCATTTCGACAATCGGGGTGTGATTACTACTGAAACTGACGACGAATGGGATCTATTTTTGAAACGAAATATGCTCTTTCTGTGAAAAGGGAAAAAGAAGGCAACAGCATTTGAGTTATGAGGAAAGCGAGCTTATTTTTTGAAAGAAAGAACTTCCAGAATAACCTTGCTCAACAATAGATTGCATTAATAAATGGGCAATATCAGATGAATCATTGATTGAATTTGCTGCCTTAAATATTTATTTCCCGAGCGAACACATTCTAATTTTTATGTTCAGTCGATGGCTCGTTGTCTTCAGAGTTTGGTTGAAGAAACAGAGAAAAATGCCAGAGAACACGACAGAAAGTTGTATCAGATATTGAATGTTTTATCTGGGGTTAAACGCAATTTTAGGACAATAACTTTTAACAATTTTCATTTTCATACTGATGTGTTAAATAATTACGATTACAATAGATACAATCAGATTCCAGACGTTGAGCAAAAAAAAATATTAGAATACGTTCGCTCGGGAAATAAATATTTAAGGCAATAAGTTCAATCAATAATTCGTCTGATATTGAAGGAAAAGTTTATTCAATGATTTAATTTTTTTTAGTTGTTTCTCCTGTTTTGCATATTTTAAAAGCATGTTTTTGTAACAGAAAATTCCAAAATAAGAAATATTTGCTGAAAATATATATATGTTTAATTCGTACTTTAAGAAAGGATCTGCATTGATTTGAAAGAAAAATATTAAAATTTAAATTGCTTTTTGAATTTCAATTCTCTGAAAAAATTAATTTCAAAATCCGTTGTAAAATTACGCATGATTTTCATTTGTTGATTAAACAAATTCAATCTCCTCCCCCCCCCTCCCTATTTTGGGTAGCTATACATTAAAATGATGGCAACACCGAGCATTACAATCAGATCAGTGGAATCTCGCCACTTATTCAGTAAAATAACAGTTTTTGTCAGGAAATAAATTGTAAATATTGGGTTCTTATTTCATCTTAACAAAAAAAAGTTAATTTATTTTAATATACTCATGTGCGTTTGTATCCTCGCTTGAAAATTCTGTTCGTTTTGTGAGCTGCGAGAGCAGAAGAGGTAGCGATTTCTCGACTGTGTTAAAGAATTAAAACGCGCCAATCAAATCAAACCAATACAGATTGGGACTGCTAGAAATTAAGAGTGGACATCCCCAAAATTCAGGTAAGAAAATGCGCATTCTAATCACAAAAATCTAATTTCAATGTTAAAGATCTTGAGTAACATCTTTTAGAGATGATGGAATTTATCTGCTGCGGAATGGAACTAGCAGCATCTTTCGCTAAGTGATGAGAAGGATGACGAGTGAGAGGTGAAGAGGTGGCATTCCAGAATATAAACCGAAGAGGAATTGATTCCTTTTCGCACGAGACAATTCGTAACGAGCGACCTTTCCGAAATGGAGCGCCCTCTCTCTGTCGCAACAACAAAGGAGCGAGTCACGTCTTTTGCGTTCATTGTTTCGCCTACAGTGTTGCCCCTCGAACAAACGAAGAAACGAATATTGCATTGTTTAGCATGGCTCGGAGGAGAGTAGCCTGCTGTTCGCTTTATTTTCGACTTCGCATTTCTTCAGATTTTTTTCCCAGCTCGCATCCGATACTTAGGGTCATGCCACGTGACGTTTGAATGTCGTGCCCATCGTGAATTTTGATCCTACAGTCGGAGGAGGTCGAGAATGCGATCTCATTAGCATAGTTATTCTTTGAAGTCTGAGAAAGGGATCGGCCCCATTCTCCTCTTCCTTTATGGCAGATGGAGCCGCCTTCAATTTAGCAACGCAAAATTTGCAAATCACAAAAGTTCAAACAATATATTCAAATGACAAACGCGAAAAATTTTTTTTTTTTTTTTTTTTTTTTGGGGGGGGGGGGGGGGGTTCATGTGCGTTCTGAAAATACTGAGATCAAATTCTCTTCGGCTTAGGGTCAAACTCAAATATTAAAATTCTGAAATGTTTGTTGTGTGTTATTAGGGTCAAAGGTTTTCCTATACTTGGATGCCAAATGGATTCATAAAATGTAAAAAGCAAACAAAACATCGTAACTTTAAAACTAAATTTTATTTTTATTAAAAAAATTGTTGTTGAAGAGTTGTTTTCGTTTTTTGTGTATTATATTTAATGTGACGACTGATGTTTTTTAAATTGAAATTTTTCTGTATGGAGACCTACTCTTCTGAGACCTCAAAAGTTTTTGTATACTGTAAAACATTATTTGAAATAAAAATTATCTATCTATCTATCACGATAAATTAAAAAACGCAATGAAATCGCTCAAAAATCTAGATTTTTTTTTAATTTAGATATATATAATATTTTAAGAGTTATGGAACTTTGGATTAAATAATGGCCTGATCAGACATAAATTATCTTAATTTATTAAATTATAAATAATAATTTCTTATTATTCAGAATCCTAAACAGGGGCGGACTTGCACTTTTTCTCAAGGACGAGCTGTAGCAGGGGGAGCCGGGTTGAGATTAAAAATTCGGTTTCTTTTTCAATATTTCGATGCTTGTTCTTTTCAGAGTTCGCACGTGAAGTTTAAAATAGGTTTTCCACAATTCTGTCGAAGTTGTGTAAAATAACGATTATTATTTTAAAAAATTCTACTCCGTGAAGTCCCAGGGTCCCGCGACACTAAGAGCCCTCGACATTACAACGCTCATCGCCTGCTTCTAGAAGTTTAAATAATGACTATATCTTTCTTTATTGTTTCGTTACATTGTAATAAGAAAAAAACATTATTAACAAAACAAGTTCTTCTGCTGAATCAGCTTGTTTCTTTAATTGAAAAAAGCGAATTTCAAAATAATTAAAATTTTGTCACTGATATTAAGCTAAATAATATGTGCGATGTAAATCGGGTCTGCTCAATCACCTTTTTAAACTGGTCGGAATATTTCATTTATTTATTTATTTGTTTTCAATTGTAAGCATCTTTTTCACCATAAATGAAAAAAACTTGCATGACTCACAAGTGAAAAGAAAAACTCCTAGAATTATTGCATTTTTATACTAAACTGGAGTGCGAGTGTTAAGTTACTACTTCAAGTTATACGAGTGGAGAGCTAACTTTGATGTTCTGTTAGTTTAAAAATAAGCTCTTTGTGGGAAAATGTGACTGAAAAATGCGGATCTATCTAATATATTGGAATAACCAAATCTAGATAGATTAGATAGATTGGAATAACCAAATCTATCTAAATCTCTAATTTCAGCAATAATAGTAAGGCAGTTAAAGAATTATGAAAACTGGAATGATCAAGGCCACTAAAGGACATTCGAAATTAACAAACGTGGAAGAAAAATTATTTATAATTATTTACGCAGACTTTTAGAATACATCCTTTTTTTAATCAAATGATTTGAAATAATACGCATTTTTTAAGTTTCAATTAACTTTTGAGGTAAATTCATATGATGGTGATTTCTATAATATCGAAACTTCAATAACTGTTTAAACCTTGAATGCATATTCTTAAAATTCGAGATTTAGATCCATTTAATTGCAATTTGAAAGGAATGATAGAAGAACACAACAACAGATCATTCCTTTCAGCAGTACGCATAAGTGGTTATTTTAAGTTGTTGCGTTGCTTTATTTCTAAGGATTGAGAGTTGAGGAGGAAAACACGATCCAAGGGAGGCAGGGTACGGCTGTACTTCACACGAGACCACGGTTTAACGTCCCATTTAAGGGACGGGGGCCTTTACACGCTCCTCCTCAGTGTCCTTTTTCGCCTGAAAGCAGAGGAGGGGGGGGGGGATAGTGGGAGACGTAACCGTTTGGAATAACCCCTACGAGTAATGATGAAACACGTATTCGTTGATGAAGGTGATTAAATAAAATTGATAGATGGGGGAGGCTGGGGGAAGCTTAATTTCGGATGGAATTTTTTTACGCATCAGAAGTGGAAGTGAAAATTGGAGCATTGGGTTTAATCAATCAGAATCACTTGTTGAAGAACGTCACGTGACGTGAAGGGCCATTCTAGATAAGTTGCAATAAATGATCTAATTAGTTTTCGGTTCGCCCTTATCTGCATCCCTCAGCGAGGTGTGTCGTCGCCTTATCAGGAGCAGCGAAGGTTACCTCGAGAGGAAAGGATTCGGTTTCGGGAAAAGGGCCACCACGTGACACCGCTCTTATCTCTCTACCTGGGAACACGAGCCCGGCAGGCGACTGACAATGGCCTCGAGGGAAACAATACAATGACATCCAAACAATCGAAAATTTCGCTCTTCAATGAATTCCTTCAATGTTTCCTAACAATGGGATAGGAGACAATGATGCGCTATGCACTGTTGCACTATCTGTGTTACGTTAACACTGTCATCAAGTTACTGTTTACTTCCGACAACAATTCTCTAGCAGAATGTCTCCTTTCGGAAGATCCCCATTCAGTCACGCATTATCAATACTGATGGATGCTAACAGGCTTTCCAAGCTATGAGGAGGGAGAAGACGCATATGCCTCCTCCCTTGCCTGAAGACATGGTTTTTCCCTTGGAAAGAATGTCAACTTCCCTCAAATCCTACTCATGAAAATTTTGCAGTCCGAGCTATTGGGCTGCTGCTGAAATAGCACCATCGATATTACTCCTCTGAAGAATTCCCACCAAACTGTTATCAAGAAAAAATCAGTCAATAGCCCCACAAACAGAATAAAACCCCACCCCCTAAAATTTCTTTTTCCCGAGTATTCCGTTAAGATCTCGATTATTTCGTTTCATTCTCATGAAAGACAGAAATCCTTCCTCGGCGTCGGAATTACCTCTAGAGAAAAAGTCCTCTCTTTCCTCCAGCCAAGAAAAGTTTGCTTTGTAAAAACCTTTTAAATTCAATCAATCATTTTTAAAATTCCTTGCCGTCCAATGGCCGAGTGGTTAGCACGCTTGGCTACTGATTTAAGGGACCTGGGTTCGAGCCCCGGGTAAGGCAATGTGTGTGTCGTTTTTCTGCTCAGGTCCTGCCATCCTCTCAGACCTTCTACTATGGCATATAAACTGACAGGCTCCTGTCAGACCTCTGTGGCAAGCAGCTGCTTGAGGGGGTATTTATTTATTTTTTATTTAAAATTCCTGTCCAGGAATGACTTTTATTTCGCACGTGAAATTGCAACAAACGCTTTCCTTCCATGAATCTAATTGTTGGAGATCTTTTTCCCTTTCGGCGCCAATATTTCTTTAAGTGAAAATATCCTTTTGCAGAGATTAAATGCATTTCGTCATCAAGTGAAGTAATTAAGATTCTTATTTTTTTTAAAAACAAAAAGGCCTCGCAAACTTTTTACTTCTAAATTAAGCAAAAAATTATGTCGAGGATAGTTTTCGGGGATCAGTGAACCCCATCCACATCAATCCCCATGAGATTGGGTAAAAAAAAGAAAAAATAAATGTCTTACTTTTTTTTCCTGCTCTGCAGCAAGCAACTGATCTTGAAGTTGACTCGGCGTTGTTGTTCGCCTTCTACCGCTGTCAGAGAGAGCCTCTAGAGCCCGAAGAGCAGAGTCGGGCTCGTCCTCCTGCCGCAGCCACTCACAACGCCGCGGGCGATGAGATCGGCACGTTCCCCGTTCGCTCTGTGACGTCGCCCTCTTCGCGAAGAGAAAGAGAGGCGGCGGTGGTGGCAGGCGCACCAGCTCAACAATCCACGCGCGCACTTCGTGTTTGTCTTCGCTGATTCGGCCGGATGCAGTCTAGCTCCGAAGCTCGAGGAATCGACTCTTGTTTGCCCAAAAAATCCACTCCTTCGCGACGACGCCACACGACACACATATACGCACGCGGGACTCCACTCGCACGGCACGAGCGTCGACGTTCTATCTCGACTCGATTCCTTCCCTGCACTGGCTTGCGGCTTCGGTGGAGCGTCGTCGTTCGGCAAGGCAGTCCTGCCAGCCCCAAAGTTTGCGCTCGCCGCCGCTCTGCTCGCAGCTCGCGCACTCTGATTGGCTGGAAGAGGGCATGCAGTCACGTGACCTTCCCCATCTCGCGGAAAAGGGGGGGAAAAGAGTCGTCACGTGACTTGCCTCTGCCTCGCTGGCTCATCGTCGACGGGCATCAGGGATCAGAGAGCTGATAGCGGCTGCGTGCGTTGCATCGGACCAAGCTGCTCTGGACGGTGCGGACCGAGTTTTATTGTGTGGGGGGGGATGTCGCTGCACGGTCGCATAGTGACGGATAGGGAAACAGGGATCTCTGACGCTCCCTCTCTCCCATCCCCTACGAAGACGAGGGGTTGGGGAAACGCCCGTGGCCGAAAAGAAACAAAACGCAGTGAACAATGCCTGCCGAAAGCATCTCTCGACGCTTCTTCACATACAAAACAGAGGAAACATGGAAAGTATTCAATGAAGACGTTGAGGGAGGAAACTTCCTCACCTCCCCCCTCTCTCTCCCGCCCCTCGACTGATTGTTGTCCGGAATCTGTCGGGGGGGCCCGGCACGAGCAACGCATATCCGCTGGGCTTTATTTGATTATTTATTTTCCAGTAAGGCGGAAGATGTGGCGCGTGCCAGCAGTGGGAGGATTTCCTGTGGGTCAGCTCTTCATTCGGCGTTTGATGGAGGGATAAGATAAAGAAGAAGATGGGGATCTTCCTTCCGTCTTCAGTGCGGTGATTTATTATTTGGAAGTAAAAGAGGAACTAAAAAAACAAGATTTATTTTTAACAATGCAATCAAATGCATGCATATATAAAATAAGGTTTTGAAGCAGAGAAGGATTTCTCATTTCCTGGAGATAATTTCCATCTCTTTTCATTCGAAACAGTTCGGAATCCCATCCCAACTGATTCTGGAACTTTCGGACCTCTTCATTCGCTCGTTTGAAATTCCTTCTTGAATCGCTCAACAAATCATGGTTCTTGATATTCTCGATATCGAAATCATTCAATTGAGGAAAATTGTGACGAATTAAGGTTGGCTGCAAGAAAATTACATAAATTAAGATCATATAATCAACAGAACAGCATGTATATTATTTTACAAAACAATTAGTGAATCGATATTATACTCCGGAATTTACTCATTATCGAACTGCAAATAATAAACAAAAAACGTAAACGAGATTGAAAAAGTATTGTCAACAATAGCGAAAATGATAATAGGTTACAACAAGGCCAGATTGGGGAGGGTCAAAAAGGTCACTGCCCTCCTCCACCTTTGAGAATGCTAGTAAACGGAACGAAGGAGAAAAAAAAACGTTAAACGTAATATGACGCGTATTATTCAACAAATTTCTCAAAGATCACTGAAGGGAAAGGAAAAGGTTTAGTATTTTAAATTGCGAAACACCAAAAAATAATTGAGTAAAGTAAATATGGCGTTTTCCACTTTCAATTTTGTGCTGGAGAAAGTTGCAATTGTGACAAAATTGAGGGGGTTGAGTGCTATAAATATATTTGGGTATTTTTGTAGATAGAAAGATGTCCTGGAAAATACAAATATCTGATGTTAAAAAAAATTAACTGCATTATACCTAAAATTTATTATAACTGGAAATTTATAAATTTATCTTTTTTAAAAGTTATTTACTGTTCTTGGATTAAATCTTATTTGCTGCATGTTTATTATCGTGGGTTGGAGTTTATTTGATTACAATCAAACCAGTATGTAGAACCACATAATTAGATGCATGATGAAACTGGGAAAATTTGAAAGCGTTGCAAATAAAATAATAGAAATAAATACCCCCTCAAGCAGCTGCTTGCCACAGAGGTCTCTACTGTGGTATGTCAGTTTACATACCAGTAGGAGATCTGAGAGGTTGGCAGGACCTCAGCAGAAAAACGACACATACATCCATGCCTAATCCGGGGCTCGAACCCAGGTCCCTTAAACCAGTAGCCAAGCGTGCTAACCACTCGGCTTGCATACAATGAATTAGATATTTTACAAATAAGGAAATTATATGTATTTTAGGTACTGAAATATATAAGACATAATTTTAAGGTTCAAACCTTACGGACATTTGAAAAAAATCTTTTTATACTTGATTAAAAACGTACAAAACTATAGTTGAAAAATATTACATTAATTTGGCTCCAAAGTTTTTTAACTGTTTACCAGAGTACATTAAAGAAATAAGGAATGATAGCTTTTTCTCTAAGGAATTAAGAAAATAGATTTTAAATATGGAAAACATTGAGACTATGTTTTAGAAAAAAAAAGAAAATTAAATGTAATATAATTTCATTAGATGCAAAGTTGTTATTAAAGTGTTCAAAAATGGATCTTGACCCTTTATTGACGTGCAAAATTCATATTTTTTTTTTGGTTTTCAACTAAGTTTTTCTTTTTATTTATTCTTAACTGTAGTTTTTGAACTTCTAAATTGGTGAGTATTTACTTTATGATTTTTATGCTGAAGCTAGGAAAATATGAGAAATTGTGAAACGGAAGAATGTTGCCTTTAGATTAAACATAACTATTAATTTTCTTTCCCAAGCGAGTTCTTACTCTCGCGCCAGTCTCACATTTTTTCTCAGATTTCTACTGAAAAATGTAATAAAATTGTAAAACACTAATGAAATATAATATTAGATATTCATATATATTGGTACGAATGAAAATATGAGTTTTACTATAGAAACGATGTAAAGAAGAATATATATATATACATAAAGAAATAAAGATGTAATGCTTTAAATTTGTGTATATAGGATATGCAAGATTGTATATATTTCGTTGCAATTCTAATTGTAAGGTAAAAACATGTAAAAGCAAACGTAATGTTACTACAGATTCTGAGAATAATTCTATCTATCAAAAAAAAAAGTCTGTAAGTGATTATAACTCCACTTTGCCTTGGAGAGGAGAGACGTTCTTCATAAAAATCCAATCCGTGAAATCCGAGTCCGTGGAATTGAGGTTTTACCATACAGTGAAATACACAATTCGCTTCCCCCCAATGCACAAAAGGCATCACAGTGAATGGTGTATCTGTACATTCCACCGTTCAAACACTCTCATATGGGCGGCCACCATCATTTTTCCAGTTAGACTGTTCACCGATATATCCCTCAAGACAGTGGCGGACTGGGTCTAAAAATATTGGTTGCCAGGAGACAAAGGGGTTGGGTTGTTTTACCTCTGAGCGACACTTTTTTGCACACCATGGGCTAAATGGCCAAATCACATGGACCCCGAAGGCTCAGAGAAGGTTGGGGGAGCGGACCCACTGGAACAGCTGTTGGGAGAAGATGGTAGCCTCCCGTCAAGGCCATCCAGCGTGTTCTTTAACGTGCACAGGGTATGGCTCTCCCGCACACGGGGCCACGGCTTAACGTCCCATCCGACGGACGGCGGCCTTTCCAAGCCCATCGGTGTCCCCTACTGACCGTGGGCAGGGCGGGGAATTTTGCGGAGAGAAATCTCAACGCTGACCCAGCTGGGACTCGAACCTGGGAACTACAGATTACGAGCCTGGCGCGCTACCGACTCAGCCACCCCCGCCCCGGAGACAAAGGGGGCCCACTCACAACTATAAGACTATTATTTTTAACCTATTGTCTAATGTTTAAGGGGGCCAACAAGGCTCACTTGCCATCGGGCAAGCTGACACCCTGGCCAGTCCGCAACTGCCTCAAGAGATGTTATAGAAGTTCTTAGTACAATATCTCCTGCCAGATGGATTGGTAGGTCCAATTCTATGTCCACAGCCTGATATTTCCTTGCGGGGATTTATAAAAAATTATGCTTGCATGGACAAAATTCGAGACCTGAATCATTTGAAAGTCAAAATAAAAGAAACAACTGAACAAGTAACAAAAGTTATGTTGCAGCGTGTATGCTTGATCATATGCAGGCTACGAACGGTGCGCGAAATTCATTAATTATGTTCAGAACTATTTGTGGTTTGCTTTCAATCAAAATATTCCTTTCTTGAATATCTTTATCAGTTCCTTAAGTATTGGTTGTCGAAATTCCAACATTACTTTTCGCACACCCTGTATATAAGCATTTACATCACCGACGGAATAAAATATAATTAATACCTCTACGTGAACTACGCTGGTGTTCAAAAATTAAGATCCATGTTTTAATACAAATGGGTAACGAATTTCGATACTCTTTAACTTCTTAAATGATCTTTTTACGAAAAATGTAACTGGTGATTAAGGAAAGATTTCGGTCTAATTTTAAAAAATTATATTCAAGCGATATTTAAAGTGTGAATATTTAACAATAAAAATGCTAGTCATAAGATTTTATTAACAAATTATTAAATATTATTTACGCCATTAATAAACTAAATGTTAGAAGTGCATGCGAATAATTCCATCACCTATTCATTTTTTTTTTGTAAATTTCTTATGATTGCCATAGAAGTTTTTTAATATTCAAACTTCCATAACTCGCTAAATATCAAATCTGATAGATTTTATGGAAATAGTTAATTTACCTTCCGCTCCATTTTCTCATAAAAAAACTTTCATTGAAATATATTACCTCGTATCTTAATTTTAAAAAAGCAGTTTGCTCCGTCAGTTAATGGGGATTGTCTTCTGAATTGTTGACTGTCGATATCGTATCCATTGAAGGGGAAAAATGAAAGAAAAATGGATGATTAAAAAAGCCTCGAAAACATGAGTTTATCTTAATCACGTTTTAAAAAACATTCTATCTATATGCCAATTCTTCTGATGTTGCTAACCTTCCCATGATTCCTAATTCTGTTCCCAAAATCTCTTCTACCGAATAGCTTCGCTTTCGCCGCTTTAATCGCAATCGAAGTTTTTTTTATGAAGATTCTTACTGGCTATAGGGGGGGAGGGGGGAATTCTTAAAGTAAAGTAAGAGGGGACAAATCGGAAAAATAACTCTATTAATAGTACTCTATATTATTATATAATTTATATATATTTATATACTGTATGTTTCTTGCATAATGCATTTTACATTAATAGATATATTTTTTCAACTGCCAGCGAATCTTTAAATATCAGTCAATTTCTTTATTCCAAAATAAAGAACATTAATAATGAAAGAGATGCCAAATGCGAAAATTTTAAACGAAATGAAATTGCAATCTCTATAAACATATATAAACATATATATTTATATTTGTATACTGAACATATTTTTATATTAGCTATATAAACATATATATTTATATTTGTATACTGAACATATTTTATTCAAACACTCGCGATACAAATAATTCATTTACGGTTAATAAAGGCCCATAATTCTAAAATCTTATCTGCAGGACTGAATGCTACATTTGCACATTTCATAAACCTTCTTGTGCTTTCTTACACTTATTTGTACGTGGTAAATGCACGGAAATAAAGTACACATCGAAAACTAACTTTTCCTCTTTTTTTATAAGTATAACGAACTAATCGTCTCGGCAAGTGTGATTGTTCATCAAGTTTAGTGTTTAAAGGGACCTGGGTTGGAGACCCGGATCCCTTAAAAGAGAAGTGAACAGTTCTCTCTAATTTGGATACCCAGCTAATAGAAATATGCAATACCGCGGGGATTTCTCAATACCTAGCTAATAGAATATCACAATTCTCGGTTTTCAAATTTTCCAGAAGTTCCACCCTTAAAAAGAGCTAAATTTAGGAAATGGCAATTTTTTTGTTTTGAAAGCGATCATTTCATATTCACCAGATGTGATTGGAATTATTAATTTTGTTTTAAAGTTTTATAGCATAGAGGTTTCATTTCATATTGTACTATTATTTTTTAAAAAAATGTTTATTACTCTATGTTTGACCCCGGGTAAGGCATGGATGTATGTGTCGTTCTTCAGCTGAGGTCCTGCCATCTTCTCAGATCTTCGCTTGTGGCATATAAACTGACAGGCTCCTGTCAGACCTCTGAGTGCAATTAGCTGCTAGAGGGGGGATTTATTTTATTTATTTATTATATATAAACTGACAGGCTCCTGTCAGACCTCTGTGGCAAGCAGCTGCTTGAGGGGTATTTATTTTTTTATTTTATATAAGCTTTTGGAAGCTCAAAATGACCAAAAAATTAAATCTGCTTTGTGCTATTGTTAGGATTTTACTATATTTTAAACGAATTAGACATTGAAGACTGGGCGCCTTCCATGTTTTTTTCCATTGATTAAACTCGATGCAAGGGAAAAGGTTATGCCGTAGCTTAAACTGATGCATGTTAAACATACTATAACAGCATCAGACGTATGTCGTAATTTATTCGTTTTCAAGGTATAAATATCTCCTAGGACCATTGCTGTTCCAGATTTAAAACAGAGACTTGACTAATATTAATTTGGATGGTAAATTGTTTATTTACTCTCCTAATACCTTTATTGTTAATACCAGTATCAAGGTTTCATACTCTAATGCAGTAATTCCCCTTCCGCGAAACTTCTGCAAGTGGCAGACGAGTTTCATGTCAGCATTCATTCACACATGGATTTCCACGACACACAAAACGGTTATTATAATCCGAAAATAGCATTTGTATTTATTTGGGCCTTCCCAATACTCGGCTGTTAGGACTCCACTTTTGTTGAAACGGTACACAGTCTATTTAATCGCGAGTAGTCGAACCGGATACCGTGGTTAGTAATAAACATAGCATCAAGCATTAACAGCACGAATTTTAGGATTATTTTTACTACTGATAAGCTTTAAAGTAATATTTAAAAGTAATTTTTAAGCTCTAAGGGTCATTTTTTATTCATCTAAAATATTTGATAATGTATGCTAATAGAACGAATAAAGAGATTTATTAATATTGAATTTTTTTGTTTAGCTTCCCTTGCGTAACAGCCGCCAATATTTCTGCCTATATTTCCTTTCCTCCCCAATAAACAAAATGAACCGAACCTCGCACCTCGGTGGAAAAGAATTTGGTTTTGAAAAAATGCGACTATGGGATTGATAGAGAGCGTTAAGAGTTAAAAAAGAGAAATTATTGATTGCGGAGAGGATGGAGATGAGAGACGCGTCTGAGCAACCGAGATGAAAGGAAATCGGGTCCACGTGACGAGTGAGGACGATATCGCTTCACGAGAAGGCAGACAGACAGATGGACAGACTCCATTCGCAACAATGGCAATGAATGATGGTGGCCAAGAAAATCCTTCCATCGGGAAATCAACCCTCTCCTCCCTCAATCTTACCCACAGAAGAGGAGGAAGAAGAGGAGGGATGTGTCCGCAGCATCCCCACCAGTTCAACAGTTCGCAACAAACAGCCATCGCGCGCTAAGCCATCCGAGGAAGATTTCGTGGATCCTTTGCGGGCGCTCGTGATTCTGTCAACAATGAAGAGCCTTTCCTTTCAGATCAACTGGGATGCTCACGTTGCACGTGGCTCTGCTCCGGAACTTCTGATCAGCCTCTGAGACGGCGGGTGATCGATGGGCGCTCGGTGACGTCATCTGCACCTACTCTCTCTCCTTTTTCTCTTACTCTCCTGTCTTCTTTATCTCACTTTGCAGTTTCCTCGCCTCGTCGCCCAGCAGATCGAATTCCTGCTCCCTCTGGGGGGAGCATGAGGATGAGTTTGCCTCAGTCGGTAGCGCTCCAGCTCCATGTTCAACTTTCTATTGCACCTGCGTCGAAATTTTCTCCGCTCTGCCTTCGGTGTGAGAATAAAAACCGGTGCGCTTGGAAAGACGCCTGTCCATCAAATTCAACCTTAAGCCGTGGTCCCGTGTGCAGAAGAGCCATTCTGCGCATTTTAAAGAACACGCTGGGAGGCCTTGACCAGAGGATTTCATCTATCTACTAACAGCTATGGCGAGCATCACCTTTCCTTTCCTGCGACCCAGGCACGTAATCGTCAATTCCCAAGTTCCAGTTTCACTTGGCCCAGAGTCGAGATTTATCCCTACAAAACTCCCCACAGTGCCCACGGTCAGTAGTGGGACAGCAATGGACTTGGAGCCACCGTCCGTCGGATGGCAAGTAAGGCCATGGCCCCGTGTGCGGGACAGCTATACCCCATGCACGTTAAAGAACACACTGCATGGCTTTGACGGGAAGCAACCATCTGTCTCCTAACAGCTGCCCACTGAGTCCCCTCTCCCAACCTTCTCTGAGCCCTGGGGGTCCTTGTGACCTGATCATTTAGTTCATTGTATGCAAAAAAAGTTCACTTCAGAGGTAAAACAACCCAGCCCTCTCCTTACCCAGCTCTGAGTCCATGGGGTCCGTTTGAAACTGTTGCTCAGAGGTAAAACAATCTTCTCTCTTTGGCTTTTGGACCGTAGCGTAGTTAGGACTTGCGGGAGGGGGATAGCGAAAACTTACGGAAGAAGGTTGCGAAAATTTTCTAGTGTTTCAAATGTAAATTGATTAAATAAAGGTCACGCCGTCCCATGGCCGAGTGGTTAGCGCGCTTGGCTACTGATCAAAGGGACCTGGGTTCGAGCCCCGGGTAAGGCATGGCTGTTTGTATCATTTTTCTGCTGAGGTCCTGCCATCCTCTCAGACCTCCTACTCTGGCATATAAACTGACAGGCTCCTGTCAGACCTCTGTGGCAAGCAGCTGCTTGAGGGGGGTATTTATTATAAATTCATAGAAAGAAATAATAAATCAAGAAACGGAGAGAACGTAATACCCACATTCATTTCCTATGCTTTTGATGTACCTTACTGAAACGCTGCAGAATTTCTGTTATGCCAATGAGAACCTAACTTGGAAGCTCCATAACTTCTAAAATATGCATTTAATGGAAAAATGTTACTGAAGGTAAATTAAAGATCATAATCAAATCTATTTAAATATCCATTTTCAACATTAGAAACTTTTGATTAAACAATGATGCAACTTTGAAATATTGTGGCGGGGGGGGGGGGGGGGTGATTTAACATATTCTCTATCAGGCACCATAGGTTTTTTCATTTGGTGTATTTGCTACAACAGACACAGACTTAGAGCAAATTCCACACTACTTAATCCCACTGTTCACAAACTTAAGACCATTAATTCCCCAAATTGTAACCACTGCAATGTACCAGAAACTGTCCATCATATCTTATTAAAAAAAAAAAATTAAATACCCCCTCAAGCAGCTGCTTGCCACAGAGGTCTGACAGGAGCCTGTCAGTTTATATGCCATAGTAGAAGATCTGACTGTGACAAAATTTCTACTCAAAGAGAAAAATTTTTCTTTGCCTATCTGACTTAAATTTACATGACATTCACACCAATCTAATTCTAGAACACCTCCTCTTCCACTCAGTAAAACTTTAATTTTTGACTTACTTCTCAAATTTTTAATCTCCACCCCCTTGTGGAATAGAATTTAGTTCTCCTTTCTTCAAAAAAATAAAATTTTTGTGTATAAGATCACCTCACAAAGAATCTTCCAAAGTAGATACTCCACCTCTTTAAACCACATACTAAAGAAGTGGGACCCCCAAACTGCATTGCAGCAATACCATGTATATGAAACTCAACCACTAACAAACGCATACTAAAGATAGGGGACACTCAAACTGCACTTCACCCATATCAAGTAAGGAAATGGGACCTCCAAACTGCACTACTACCGACTCTCATAGCGATAAATTACTACTTCCATCCAAGATGAAAAAAGGGGAGAAAAATTTAAAACTAACAAAAACTATACATGTATATAATAAATTAAAATTTTTAACCTACATAGTGAATCGACCCCACCATCTTAAAACCAATCCACTCAGCCACCATCAATCCCAAAATCCACCTTCTATCACACCCCAAAATTAATAACACATATTCCTAGAATCCTCTTCTGTATTCCCTACTTAATTTTATTATCAAATCAGAGATATTTATAGTTCAAATATCCTGAATAATAAATAAACCATTCTCTTTTTAAATTACGTTTTCCTATTATCAACACTTTAAAAAATGAAAAAAAAATAAAAAAATTTAATTAAAATATCTAAATGCAAAAAAGAAATGAATGATAAAATGATTTTAAAATATATAATAAACAAACAATATAAATAAAAAATACAGAAAAAATAAAAATAAAATCGAACGAATCGACTCCTACTATTCCTGGGCGAACTCCACAAAAAAAATTAATATTACTCTTAATTTAAAGCCAAAAAATATAAGATTAAATCATCAATCTTATAGCTCAACAAAAAAATAATAAAATGTTAAGATTACTTCACGATAAAATCTTATTACTGAGAAAACCTGAGAAAGGACATCTCATTTTCACGTAACGTGACAACTGTACGTTGTTACGCTGCGTAACGTAACGTAATAACTAACTAACTAACTGCATAACTTTCGTTTGATATGTAATTTGTTGACTAACCTAAGTGGTGTTAAAAAACTGTATTTAAGAACAAAAGTGAATGCAAATCCGAAGCGAAAAAAGTTTTTTGATAAAAAAAAATCTATTGACCTTTAAAAAAATCGAATTTATTTAGCAATAATTGTCGAAATAGTCTGCTAATTTAATCAAATGGTTTCAATCACTATTACTACAAAAGCAATATATATAAACCTTTAAATGTTGAAACTTCCATGCTCCCAACAGCTATTCCAGCGGATCCCCTCCCCCAACCTTCTGTGAGTCTTCGGGGTCCTTGTGACCCGGTCATTTAGCCCATTGTATGCAAAAGAGGAGCCGCTCAGAGGTAAAACAACCAACCACGAGGGGCATCTTTTATCTGATCATAGTTTTTTACCACCAGTTTTTCCTTTTTACACTATACTTGCTGTTTTAAGCGACTTTTATTATATCCTCTTGTTCGTATTTTTGAAACAGGTCGTTTACACCTGCTTCGATTTTATTTTGTTTCTATTGAACTCATTGCTTTTTCCCCTTTACCTCTGCACATGTCGCTCATTGCTTTACCTTTTTATCCCTCCTCCTGTTTTGCCTGTTTTTTTGTTATTTTAACTTTTGGTTGCGGGTTTATTTCTCTTCTATCGCATATTTTGTTTATTTGTTTGGCGCAATATGGCCCAGTTGCTCCTGCGCCATGAAACCCCCACGCAACTAACCAACCTCTTCATAATAATAATAATAACAACATTATTTCGTCGGAAGGAATCGAAAAAAAAAAACCCTATTAAATGGAATATTATAAAACTTAAGAAAAAAAACGCACACCATGAAGGAAATTATATTTATTTCGAAAGAAGCTTAAGCAAAAAACGAAATCTATTAAATTAGAAAATGCGCATCAATAGCATTCAAGAAATGATTTGGGGGGAAAAGCGAATTTCGCAGATGAGATGAATCATTTCTTGAATTGTGTGCCAACAGATATCCTGGGATTTTATTTTTGATTGCGCACCAATATGTTTTTGTTTTATTTTCGTTTCCGTTCCATTTGGACAAAAACCTTTCTTATTTCCACACTGATTACATAATACAAAGAATCGTTTGGTTTTTTTTGCGAAAGAAATTACTTTAAAGAAAAAGTTTTTTCTTCCCTCGTAAATTCAAAGCTTTTATGTTTTGGATGTGTTTTATACACAGGAGTTGAAAAAAATTCATCTGTAGATTAGCTTGATACTTTTTCTTGCAGCAATATTTACGAATGAAAATAAGAATCAATTAACGGTTAGATTTTCTCTTTGCTTTAAGAAAGGTGAAAGTTGCATTGGAATCCGCATTAAACAACGAACGGGTTAATTGCTCTTTCCCATCCTCCAAAGATGAGGGAAGAATTTTTTTTTTTTTTTTTTTTTTTTGTGGGGGGGGGGGGGTAATTTGGAATCAGTCTATTTTTCGTCAACAAGAATTTTTTTTGTAACTTGTTATGAATCCAGATGGCGTCTGCAAGCTGACAGAACATAGAAAACAGAATCCCAATGTTAAATCATCTGATGACGTTAACAATTAAAAAAAGAGATATCTGGTTGTTTTTTTTTTCGTTTGTTGCATCAGTTCATCTGCTCTTTAGCTTTTCAATGGCGAAGAGACAGACGAAGCCCACCCACTGGGTTCGTCGGCTGCGAAAGAGTCAGCTGCGTTCGTAGTTACCTGAGGGGGAGGGGAGGACAGTAGAGGGGGGGGAACGAGATGAGCGCACACACGCACCAGTGGCGCCGCCCACCGGAGTACGGATGAATCATCGGAAGAAGGTTGACGGCGCCCCAAGCGGTGGGATCTAGAAGCAGCAAGGTCAAACGAGTCTCGAAGACTGCACGGCGGCAGAGACCGAGTCCTCCCCCCCTTCCCCCATTTGGAGGTACTTTGGGTCGATGAGGTTTTCTCTCTTGGATCACGTCTCATTGGCCAGGGCCAGTCGTCAGTGCAAAAGCAATTGAAATGCAAACAAAAAATGGTTTCGGGAATAAGATGACTAACAGATTGATTGACTCATCGGGTGCCCAATGAGAGGCAATGGATGGACGAAAGAGGACAAACGGATGATGATGATGGCGGTGAAGGAAACTGGTTCTTCTGCCTCTTGGTCACCGCACGGAATGACGGGTAATGAAATGAATCGCTGGTTACCACGGCGCAGAAACGTCAGAGTAAACAAGGCTGTTTTGGCGTTTTGTTTTACCTAAGAGAAACTTTTGTTTTTCTTCGCTCCACAAATGGGTAGGGGGGAGGAAGACGACTACCCCTGCGAAGCATGCTCGTTGTGTTCTTTAAATCTGTTGACTCGTCTATAGTTCATTCGCCACTCAAAAGTAGCGGGAAGGCAATAAGAAAAGTGGTCTGATGATTGCCTTACGAACCAAAAGAGATGCTAATGCTACGTTGTAAGGGAAATAAATTATAAGCAATATTTGTTAAGCATAGTTGTACTAAACGGATTTGGGGGCAGAGGCCTCAGTCGGTAGTTCGCGAGGCTTGCCATCTTCACCTCCCAGGTTCAAGTCCCACTTGTGCCAGCATTTCGATTTATCTGCGCAACTCCCCCTCCCACCCTGATCTCGATCAGAAAGGGACGCAAGGGTCGTCCGTCAGATGGGACGTTAAAAAGTGGCTCCGTGCGCGGTACAGCCACACACTATGCACGTTAAACAACACGCTGGATGGACCTGGCAGGAAGCTTCACTGACTGGCCCTGATAGGAGACAGATGGTGAACTATCTTCTAGCAACTGCCCAGTGGGTCCCCTCTCCCAACCTCTCTGAGCCATCAAGAACAAAATTGTAACTTGAACTCACGTAAAAATTATCGTATTTCGCAGTTCACTATTGTACACGTGTTGATATTGTTTCGCCAGATGAACGTGCTGCAATGAATTTATGATCAACGTGTCATGAACGCTCGCGTATGCTTCTGCGTGAGAATTAGGTAACCAACGAATTGGAACGAAGAACCAAAAATGAAAAATAAGAAAGACAGAATTGTTATGTTGGTCTCAGTCTGTCTCAGTCTGTCTCAGTCTGTACACGAAAGTGGTGAAAAAAAAAGAAGTATTTTATGCGTGAGCGCGGGAGGTTAATTAGTTTATTAGTGTAAATCCTACTAGTGAATTAACAAGGAAAATAAGAATGGTTTATGCTAAAGTAAAAGTTATAGAAATGTCATGGCAACCGAAATGAAAAGGCAAACGTTAGTCGAATAGACAGAGCTAGTCTTAACTTTTCTATAGGAAGAGATTCTTACTTGATGTACGTTAATATTTAGTTTGTTTATAAGAATGGGTATGGTTAACCTCGACAGATCGTATATTTGTTTACAAACCTGATCTTATTGTTCATCGAATGATATTAGCCTTGCTTTGTGATTTGGATGTGAATACAGATAAGATAATGGAATCTTCTGAAAGTTTAGCTTTATATTGATATGGAATTTCGTGCCGGTTGACTTAGTTTGCATAAATAATTTCCTCCATGCTTTTGCAATAAATTGCACTGTTTTGTAATGATCATTGTCATACATTTGCTTGAACTCACGCTCAATGCTCATCCATTGAAATTCGTAACAATAAGCATTTCGTTTTGCGCAATACAAGATGCAAAATACACAGTGAGAGCCAAAACATTATGACCACCTGCCTATTATGACGTTGTTCCTCCACGTGCCACCAAAACAGCTCTTACCGGCGAGGCATGGACGCTACAAGATTTCTAAAAGTGTCTTGTGCTATCTGGTACAGTCGCTCAAAAAAGTATCCGAACACTACGGTTGATTACAAAATTCAGAAAAAATATCTGGCAACGATTTTTTCAGAAATTAGTGATCTGGCAACCTTCGCATCACGTGACACGAAGGTTGCCAGATCACTAATTTCTGAAAAAATCGTTGCCAAATATTTTTTCTGAATTTTGCAATCAACCGTAGTGTTCGGATACTTTTTTGAGCGACTGTACCAACAGTCTACCAACAGATCCTTTAACTCTTGCAAGTTATGTGATTGAGCCGCCGCAGATCGGATATGCTGTTCCAACACAAACCACAGATGCTCGATTGGATTGATGTCTGGGGAATTTGGAGGCCACCGCAATACCTGGAAGTCTTCCTCATGTTCCGTGAACCTTTCTCGAACAATCCGGGCAGTGTGGCATGGTGCATTATCCTGCTGTAAGAAGGCACTACTAGAGGGATGTAACGTTGCCATGAAAGGATGTACCTGGTCGGCAATGATTATTAGGTAGGTGGTAGACGTCATAGTTTCCTGCACATGAATGATTGAACCCAGGGTTTCACAGCAGAACATTGCCTAAAGCATTATACTTCCTCCACCGACTTGTTTTCATCCCATGGTACATCCTGGTGCCAACACTTCCCCCAAGTAAACAACGCACGTGTGTCCAGCCGTCCACATGGTACAACAGGAAAGGAGATTCATCGGACCAGACGACCATCTTCCAATCAATCAAGGTCCAGTTTTGATGCTCACGTACCCATTTTAGGCACTTTTGATGGTTAAACAATGTTAGCATGTTCACTCGCAGTGGCCAGCGGCTACACAACCCCAGACAATTAGGTCAGAGCATTTCTGAGACAGCAAGGCTTGTGGGTGCTCACGGTAAGCAGTGGTTAGTACCTTCAAAATGTGGTCCGAGGAGGGAAAAACCACAAACCGCCGGCAAGGTGTGGGCCAACCATGGCTCATCGATGCTAGAAGTGAGCGAAGCCTATCCCGTATGGTATGAGCCAACAGAAGGGATACTGTGGCGCAACTCGCCCGTAATTTAAAATTCTGGTGACGAAAGTAATGCGTCACAACACACAGTACATCGAACCCTTCTGAAACTGGGGCTGTGTAGCTGCAGGCCGCTCCAAGTGCCCATGCTAAGATCGGTTCACCGTCGAAAACGCCTACGATGGACACACGAGCATCAAAACTGGGCCTTGAATGACTTTAAGAATGTCATCTGGTCTGATGAATCTCGTTTCTTTTTCGAGCATGTGGATGGCAAGGTATGTGTGCGCCATTTACCTGGGGAAGTGTTGACACCAAGATGCACCATGAAACGAAAACAAGCCAGTGGAGGAAGTGTAATGCTTTGGGTAATGTTCTGCTGGGAAACCCTGGATCCAGTCATTCATGTGCAAGAAACTATGACGTCTACCACCTACCTAACCATCATTGCAGACCAGGCACATCCTTTCATGGCAACGTTATATCCCTCGAGTAGTACCTTCTTTCAGCAGGATAATGCGCCATGCCACACTGTCCCGATTGTTTGAGAATGGTTCGCGGAACATAAGGAAGACTTCCAGGTATTGCGGTGGCCTCCAAATTCCCCAGACATCAATCCAATCGAGCATAAAGGATCTGCTGCTAACGTGTTGGTATCAGATACCACAAGACACCTTTTGAAATCTTGTAGAGTCCATACCTCGATGGGTAAGAGCTATTTTGGTGGCACGTGGAAGACCAACATCATATTAGGACGTGGTCATAATGTTTTGGTTCTTTGGTATTTATCCAAAGATCTGAACTGCTTACGACAACTTTTAACCAAGTGTCTCTGTGCTTAATTAAGCTACTTTATGGTCTAAATATATATATAAATATACTAATTTATGGTCTAAATATATATATATAAATATACTAATTTATGGTCTAAATATATATATATATAAATATGTGACAAAATATTATTCTGGTTTTAAACTTATTGTTTCGGCATAGCAACTGTATATTAATATATATAAATAAATAAAATATAAATAAACTTACCAGTTGCTATTACTAATGATCTCACCACTTAAGACCTCTTATATTTACCAAGGATCCCCCTCGATTCTTTAACCCAACTCTCACCCACCCATGCACTCGATGAATCGATGAACAACGAGCTAGTCCGGGTGGGATTAGCTAAGTCGGTAGCGCACCAGGCTCGTAATCTACCGTTTCGAGGTTCAAGTCCCACCTGGGCCAGCATTAAAATTTAACTCCGCAAAACCACCTCCCTAACCTCGGTCAGTAGGGGACATCGATGGGCTTGGAAGGCAGCCGTCCTTCGAATGAGACATGGTTCGTGTGCGGTCCAGTCATACCCTTTGGTCCGTGGGACACGGACCACTCCACACGCCGTGGTCTGTATGTGGGACAGTCGTACCCTGTGCACGTTAGAGAACACATTGGATGGCTTTGACGGGAGGCTACCATCTGCAAAGTGCAAAGGGTGTCTGCAAACTGCAAAGGGTGTCTATTCCCCAATATTCTCTAAGCCTTCGGGGTCCTCGTGACCTGGCTATTTACCCCGTTGTGTTGAAAAAAGTGCCGCTCAGAGGTAAAATAACCCAACCCAACGAGCTATTAGGAAAATTTTTTTTATTGCAATTCTGGATGATTCATTGTCCCAATTTGCTCATTTGTTCAATCGTCTTCAGTAATCGTTATCTCTCGGACGATGCCGGTTTAGAGAGAACAGCCGACGAAGAAAGTCAAACTTGAAGTAGAATTATCACTTTCACTGATAATCTTTCAATCACTGCAATACTTTTCATAGCTTGTCAACAGCCTTTAAAGCTTACACTTGCGAGGTTGTGCAGTATCAGCGTGGAAAAATTTCCGATTCTCTTCTAGGCAGTGTGAAGCGATTCCCATTGATGATTAGAAATGAAAATTCAGAGCCGAGATTTCTTGAATGTGAGTGAAACACCGATTTCTTATCAAAGAAGAACTTTGTTCTCGCCAAGAACTGATCCCTGATATCAGTACCAAGCTGGGCACTGTATGAGCTTTGGGGCCACATCAACACAATGTCCAACTCAGATACTGATTCTCTGATATCGATGTTGATGTTATCTTTAAGAAGTTATTTGTTTGCTTTAGTTCGATGCTGACTGACATTGCTTTCGTTAGAAACAGATTCTCAAACCCTTTCTATTACTTGTCCCGTGGAAACAAAACCTGCGTCTGAAAGCAACATTTCCACCGAAAATCAAATTTAAAATTTTATCCCATCTTAAGCCTACATGGTGAGAAAGATTCAAATTCTTTAAAAGTTTTGCATTTTAAGAATCAGAGAATCTTGCCATGCAAAAGTAATCATCATGCATCCTCTGCTGCTACAAATAACTAAACAGATGAGACATTCAACAAATCGCGTCTTTACGATTCAAATTTTTTTAAACCACATGCCCGTCCCCTTTAAGGGTTTGAATCAGTCTGCAGCGCACCAGGTTCGCCATACGATTTTTTCCCATATTTGATTCCTCTCTGAACCTAGTTTGCGATTGCTCAACCTTCCTGAAGAAAATTGACACATCTAACTCCCTACGCAAAAATGTGATGCGAGCATCATTAACGAAATATCAACTTATTATTACTCTTTTCCCGCCAACTGCCTCTCTGATCTCAAGGAGAAAAGTGATATCGATGAACCCCTGCTCGTGTGTACCATACCCTGGGCACGTCAAGGAACATGCTGGATGACTCGATGGGAGGCCAACATCCGTCTCCTAGCAGCTGTCCAGAGGATCCCTTTACCAAGGATCACAGTTATCGGGATATTTTTAACCTGGCCATCCCATCGTGTTCACAAAAGAACAATTCAGATGTAAAGACCCCCTCCCCCCTCCCGCCCAACCCGTAGTCCTTCTCCACATTTCGCTGTCTCTTTCTCGTACAAGGGAAGTCAAAGACCTCGAACAGACTTCCGTTCACTCTCATTTCAATTGGGTTGCTCTACCTTTGAGTGACACTTTTAGGCAACAGCGGGAGAGTCATGAAGACCCCGAAAGTTCAGAGCTGGATAGGGGAAAGTTGATTCACTGGACAATTCTTACAGCCTCCCTCTAATGCCCTCCAGCGTGTCCCTTAACGCGCATCTAGTACGGCTCTTCTGCGCACGGTTCCACGGCTTAGCATCCCATTCAACGAAGGGCAATTTCCAAGCCCATCTTTGCACACTTTCTGAGTAATAATTAGCGGAGAATATCTGGACGCAGGCACCGTGGGGACTCGTATCTTTTAAAATTCCATCACATCCTTTCTTACAAAGCTTTATTAGTAAAATAAAATGCTTTTCAAAATTGTAAAAATGAAATACAAGTTGAATTAAACTTTAACAATTTTCGTAACATCACCTCCAAGGGTGATACCTTTAACTAAATTGCGGACTGGATTTCCCACCTATCAATTCGAAACAAACAATTATATTAAATATCAATCTTACAAAAAAATTATAAGAGCTGATTCTCCAGTATTAAACCCCTTTTCATTTAAAAACAAAAAAATTTCGTCACCAAACCGCTCACGTGCAATGTTAAAGAAATAGTTCATCACTCACTCTTAAACTGTAAAAAATATGTCACTGAAAGAGTAAAACTTATTAATTCACTTGAAAAAATTAGCATTAATGAACTGTCCATAAATATCTTAGTTAATTATCCAACTCTTCCAAAAAAAGAAATTAATCTTTGAATCTCTTGGAAATTTTCTCCTAGAAACAAAACCCTGGAATCGAATTAAAAAAAAATAAATAATTTGAAATGATGGACAACCTTTCAAAAATTTTGATAAAACTTCTTCATTAAAAAAATTATAATGATCATCACAAATTAAATATCCTCGTCCTTGATATTTCTGTCTGCACTCCTAACTTCGTTTTGGGTAAGGCTGAGGAAGAATCTCCCAGAATGATGTAACGTTCAATCAACCAATCAATGCCGAACATCAGGTTAGAAAGGAGCGGAGGTGGCTCAGTCGGTAGCGCCCCAGGCTCGTAAATTGCAGTTCCCAGGTTCGAGTCCCAGCTGGGTCAGCATCGAGATATATTCCGGTAAAACTCCCTGCACTCGGTCAGTAGGGGACACCGATGGTTTGGAAAGGCAGCCGTCCTTCGAATCGAACATTGCCGTGGCCCCGTATTCTGGAGAGCCATGCCCTGTACATGTTAAAGAACACTCTGGATGACCTTGATGAGAGACTTCCATCTGTCTCCTAACAGCTGTCCTGTGGGTTCCCTCTCCGTAACCTTCTCTGATCCCTTGGGGTCCTTGTGACCTGACCATTTAGCCCATTGTGTGCAAACAAAAGGGCAGCTCAGAGGTGAAACAAACCAACTTGGTTAGAAGCCTGTCCCTGTATTTCAGTGAGTCGACACTCGTACCTCATTCTTCTGTTTCCTGAGTGCTATTTCTTTCTAGTTGCCGATCTCCCCTGCTCCCCCATCCTCCAGAAAAGATAAGTTTCCATAATTGCATCGAGTTGTGCTTTTAATGATTTCTTTTTTAACATTGACTGATTATGATGCAACACGTGTTGGTTGCACCAACGTATTCATTGCACATCGCAAGGATCCTGAGACTAGAGCTACTTTCAGATACCTTTTCAGAAAGAGGAAAATAACAAGAAATAAATATGAATCCTCTGAAGCTAAAAGAGGTGATCTTTCTCACGCATCTACTCTACTCCATGATCCGACACCCACGAGATGAAGATGTCTCCCATGAGATCACCTCTTCACCGAAGAACACGTAAACCTCGAGTGATTTGCATTCAGCTAGCACCGTCTGCTTCAATATTTGTTTTGTTTAAGATGTTATAAATATAATCTGTTATTTCTGTAACTATGGAGACGTAACACATCCCTCGATAAACTTAACGTCGAAAGCTACAATCATCAGCCGATCACGAAATCATGACGTCACCCCTCTGATCTTCCCTTCACTAAGACAGGAAGTTCAATACCTCGTGCAAAGTGGTGCACGTTTGCTGTGCATGTTCGCGATTGTAAGGTTGTCTTACGGACTGCATGCCAGTCTCGCTGAGCAGGGTCTCGCGGACTCGAGTCACACGTTTCATCGGTTTCGAGATTATCTTCGCTTGCTCCGAGCTGCCCCAAGGCTACCATGACGATGAAGGCCGTAACAGCTCTTCTAATGACGTCACACGTGGAGGGAAGTTGTTTATGAAGTCTGATGTAATAATATTGCAGGTTGCTCTAAGTTGTACAAACTTACAAATGAATAAAACAATAAATAATTTCAACAATTAAGATAACAATAATCAAATATGTATTCAATTAAGAGTCTCACTTTTTTTTATTTTGCATTATTACTATAAGTGTAATATATTTTATATTTTATCCACTATTTATGTAAAGCAACTACCTTCCGTAATATTACAGTAAATATTTATATAAAAGAAATTCCTTGCATACGTGCGTCATTAAAATAGCTGTGATGGCCATAACCGCCGAGGTAGCCTTGATTAGATTAGGAAAAGATGGCTTTAGCTGTTCTCCAGGCGATGCTCAAAGATTAAATGCAAGGGATTGGTGATTCCGTAGGCATCCCCAATTCCTCGCATTGGGAGACTTTGCATTAAATATTTATACCTCATTATTTCTTGTATTGTAATAACTTTTCTTTTTATTGTTTCCTCATTATTTGGGAGGAAACTATTTATTTGGGAGGGGCTGTAACTAGAGAATCTATAAATAGAAAGGAGGGATGCGCTAATATTTGCCCTGTTTACGAAACCGATTGCCACGAAATATCTTTTCAACAAACTTCAGTACATCACACATAAACAACAATTGTATCATACTATGTTGAAAGTGGTCGCCCTGGGCCTCGAAACATAATGAAAGTGGTCGCCCTGGGCCTCGAAACATAATGAAAGTGGTCGCCCTGGGCCTCGAAACATAATGAAAGTGGTCGCCCTGGGCCTCGAAACATAATGAAAGTGGTCGCCCTGGGCCTCGAAACATAATGAAAGTGGTCGCCCTGGGCCTCGAAACATAATGAAAGTGGTCGCCCTGGGCCTCGAAACATAATGAAAGTGGTCGCCCTGGGCCTCGAAACATAATGAAAGTGGTCGCCCTGGGCCTCGAAACATAATGAAAGTGGTCGCCCTGGGCCTCGAAACATAATGAAAGTGGTCACCCTGGGCCTCGAAGCATAATGAAAGTGGTCGCCCTGGGCCTCGAAACATAATAGCAGCCAACGTTCCATATTGTCGAATGTGTTGCATGTCTTCTGCACATCTCCAGAGCAAATTTTAAACTTTCGTATTCGCTTTATTTTCAATTCTCTGAAATTTAGAGCCTGATCCTGAAATTCCTAATAGCAGAAATAGGTGATGCATTCACATAACAAAAGAAGGAGAATTGAATTTTAAACAAGAAAATTATAGAAAATGAGAAGCAAAGAGAGAGAACGGAATCATGTTAAAGATTAACGGAAAATAATTTAGGAAACGGATCTATCAGTTGAGAACAATAGAAAGGTTAAAAGGTCATCGACGACGCGAGATTTATTCTCCACATTTTTCAGTACAACTACAGTACTGGAAGAGTTATTGCAATACAACAAATAATGAGGTTTTTATATTTAATGCAAAGTAAGAATTATACATATTGGTGATAACATACTAAAATCACAGTAAACATCATCATCATCATCATCATTCTCAAGCAGCCATGGGCTACGGAGGTCCAACCAGACCGCGCAGTTTAATTCTCCAAGCATATCTGTCCTGAGCTACATCTGCTGCATCCGGCCACTGTACACCAATTCTAACAAGGTCCTGTTTGACATTGTCTGCCCACCGCAACCTAGGTCTCCCCCTCCTTCTGAGGCCTCTAGGCACACTGTTCATAACCCTATTCGCCAATCTATAATTATCCATACGGGCAACATGGCCAAACCAGCGGAGTCTCTCTCTGCACAATATGCTGCTTAAAGGAGGTTGCAGACTCCTTTGCCTAACCTCATCAGTAAACAGGAACTTGATATATTGACACAAATAGTGTAAAAATTCGTACAATAAAAAGTAAAGAAAAAAATCTATAAGCGAACATTTTACATCTTTAGCATAAAAATGTTAAACTCATTTTAAATGAGGAGAATGCATATTTTCTGTTTACTTCCCCTTCCTGCTTTTTCCGTCCCCTAATACAGGGATTCTCAATGTGGGGGTACGTGCTAAAATTTTTTGGGATGCGCCGTGAGAGCTCAAAAGTTGCTAGATATAGTAACAAAGTCGCTAAGTTGGCAACACTGCTGTGCAAAAATGTCATTTTTTGTGTTTATCGATATATGTATTTTATAAATACGATATTTAATGTGTACATGTATATACGTTTTATTTTATTTCCATTGTTATACTATAACTAGAGTTTTATCTATCTCTACAAGAGGTGATAATCTGTACTATACGGGAAGCATAAAAGGTTGAGAGCCACTACCCTAATTGGTTCTGTGTCTCAAATAAATGAAATTCGTTACCAAGAACTGCTGCTACAATGAAATAACTTCTCCCGAGATGGCGCTATCTCCCAGAGCCTCAGCCACATACAGATATGAGTGGTTTGATCTTCAAAATTTTCGAATGTCTCAGAATGAAAGCGTTTCCCGAATTTTGTAAAGCACCTCTCCGTAAAGAAGGGAAAGGAAGAAGCGGCCCAGATTTTGAATTGCTAGCAACAGGAAACTCTAGAAGAAAAAGTGGTCTCAGGATTAAATTTCCTTTGGGAAATCCTCGGGATAGATGTACCTCGAATAGTTTGAAACTGAAATTAATACTTTCTCTTTTAAATGATATTGAAAATGGATTTGCACAGGAACCATTCCTTACCAGATTCAGACAAGTCCAATGTGTCCAAATCTATATCTCAACAATCGCAATGTTTGCTGTTTACTTGAAAATACAGGGGTAGGAGTCGCTTCAGTCGGAAGCGCGCCAGGTTCGTAACTTCAGTTCAAGGCTCAGCTACACTAGCATTTAGATTGATCTCTGCTAAATCCTCACCCTCTTCTCGTTCAGAAAGGGAACACGAGTGGGATTGAAAAGGCCACCGTCCGTCGGATGGGCGTCATGCCAAATGGGGGAGAAAGCCATACCCTGTACACGTTAAGGCAAGTGTGAAGGAGAGCCATACCTGTACAAGTTAAGACAAGTGTGAAGGAGAACCATACCTGTACAAGTTAAGGGAAGTGTGAAGGAGAGCCATACCTGTACAAGACAAGTGTGAAGGAGAACCATACCTGTACAAGTTAAGGGAAGTGTGAAGGAGAGCCATACCTGTACAAGACAAGTGTGATGGAGAGCCATACCTGTACACGTTAAGGGAAGTGTGAAGGAGAGCCATACCTGTACAAGTTAAGGGAAGTGTGAAGGAGAGCCATACCTGTACAAGTTAAGACAAGTGTGAAGGAGAGCCATACCTGTACAAATTAAGACAAGTGTGCAGGAGAGCCATACCTGTACACGTTAAGACAAATGTGCAGGAGAGCCATACCTGTACAAATTAAGACAAGTGTGCAGGAGAGCCATACCTGTACAAGTTAAGACAAGTGTGCAGGAGAGCCATACCTGTACAAGGCAAGTGTGCAGGAGAGCCATACCTTACACTTTAAGGGAAGTGTGAAGGAGAGCCATACCTGTACAAGTTAAGACAAGTGTGCAGGAGAGCCATACCTGTACAAGTTAAGACAAGTGTGCAGGAGAGCCATACCTGTACAAGTTAAGACAAGTGTGCAGAAGAGCCATACCTGTCCAAGTTAAGATAAGTGTGAAGGAGAGCCATACCCTGTACACGTTAAGGCAAGTGTGCAGAAGAGCCATACCTGTACAAGTTAAGACAAGTGTGCAGGAGAGCCATACCTGTACACGTTAAGACAAGTGTGCAGGAGAGCCATACCTGTACACGTTAAGACAAGTGTGCAGGAGAGCCATACCAGTACAAGTTAAGACAAGTGTGCAGGAAAACCATACCTGTACACGTTAAGACAAGTGTTCAGGAGTGCCATACCTCTACAAGTTAAGACAAGTATGAAGGAGAGCAGACTTGTACACGTTAAGACTAGTGTGCAGGAGAGCCATACCTGTACAAGTTAAGACAAGTATGAAGGATTTGGGTTGGGTTGTTTTACCTCTGAGCGGCACTTTTTTGCACGCCATGGGCTAAATGGCCAGGTCACATGGACCCTGAAGGCTCAGAGAAGGTTGGGGGAGGGGACCCACTGGAACAGCTGTTGGGAGACAGATAGTAGCCTCTCGTCAAGGCCATCCAGCGTGTTCTTTAATGTGCACAAGGTATAGCTCTCCGACACACGGGGCCACGGCTTAACGTCCCATCCGATGGACGGCGGCCTTTCCAAGCCCATCGGTGTCCCCTACTGATCGTGGGCAGGGCGGGGAATTTTTGCGGAGATAAATCTCAACGCTGACCCAGCTGGGACTCGAACCTGGGAACTACAGATTACGAGTCTGGCGCGCTACCGACTGAGCCACCCCCGCCCCAAGTGTGAAGGAAAGCATACCTGTACACGTTAAGACTAGTGTGCAGGAGAGCCATACCTGTACACGTTAAGACAAGTGTGCAGGAGAGCCATACCTGTACAAGTTAAGACAAGTGTGCAGGAGAGCCATACCTGTACAAGACAAGTGTAAAGGAGAGCCATACCTGTACAAGTTAAGACAAGTGTGAAGGAGAGCCATACCTGTACAAGTTAAGACAAGTGTAAAGGAGAGCCATACCTGTACAAGTTAAGACAAGTGTGAAGGAGAGCCATACCTGTGCAAGTTAAGACAAGTGTAAAGGAGAGCCATACCTGTACAAGTTAAGACAAGTGTGAAGGAGAGCCATACCTGTACAAGTTAAGACAAGTGTGAAGGAGAGCTATATCTGTACACGTTAAGACAAGTGTGCAGGAGAGCCATACCTGTACACGTTAAGACAAGTGTGCAGGAGAGCCATACCTGTGCATATTAAGCCAAGTGTAAAGGAGAGCCATACCTGTACATATTAAGACAAGTGTGCAGGAGAGCCATACCTGTACAAGTTAAGACAAGTGTGAAGGAGAGCATACCTGTACACGTTAAAACTAGCGTGCAGGAGAGCCATACCTGTACACGTTAAGACAAGTGTGAAGGAGGCATACCTGTACAGGTTAAGACAAGTGTGCAGGAGAGGCATACCTGTACAAGTTAAGACAAGTGTGAAGGAGAGCCATACCTGTACACGTTAACACAAGTGTGAAGGAGAGCATACTTGTACACGTTAAGACAAGTGTGCAGGAGAGCCATACCTGTATACGTGAAAGAACACTATGGATGGTCTTGACAGAAGGTTCCCATTTCTCTGATGTCAAGTGGATCCTTTCCCCAACCTTCTCTGAGCCCTTCGGGTCGTTGTGATCTGGCCATTTAACTCATTTTGGGCAAGAAAAAAGGGTCGCTCAATGGAAAAACAACCCAATCCTGAACACATCTGTTTATGAGATTCGATGACGATGATGTGACTGGACTAGGTAGATCCCTCTCCTACCCCTTCTTTCCCACAATTCCAACTCCAGTTCATGGAGTCGATGAACCCAAAGATCGGCTAACCTCAAATTCTACTCCCCTACAATTTATGATTTTGAAAAAAAAAATATTTAAGTGTCTGGTGAATAGAATACTGGTCCACACAAACTACGAAGGATGCAAGAAACAAACTTTAGAGGAGACCTGATTCTTAAAAAACCTAAATTTTCGCTTCAGCTGTGTTCGTCTGTTTTCCCTTTTCCATGTGCCTAAAAAAGTAAAGACTCTTGTGAAGCTTTACAGCGAATTTTATTTTTTGGAGCTCTGCGAAATAATGGAATCATTGAAAAACAAATGATGCCTTTCGCTCGAATTCGAACCTCGTGCTTCTGAAGCCAAAATCTGATTGCACGAGATGAATGTAAAGGAAGATCAAGAACTAGTTTTCAACTCAAAGACAAAGTGGTATAAATCTTTTCCAAAATGCGATCCGTGAAGAGCAGGATCTTCCATTGGTTGCCTCCTGCAGCAAGCAAGCGAACTTCTCTATCTCCATGCACCGCCAATTCTCCTTCTCCCTGTGGGTCTATCTGTCTAGTTCTAGTTCTGACTTATCTGCGTCTGATTCGGCGCTCTGTTGTCCTCCACTTGACATAGTTTCCCCACGAGGCCTGTCGTCACGAGGGACCACCCACGTCACGTCCTCTCGCGAGCCAAGGGTCAGCGAATGGGACTCCACCGTGACGCATGAGATGGACGAAGCTGATTGCGATGATGACGCAGCTCACGTGGTTTCAGCGCTGCGCACAATGATCATAGTTGTCCGTCACTCCTCCTCTTCAGTGAACGAAAACTTAAAAAGAAAAAAACTTAAAAACTACTCCTTCCCCACCACAACACAAACCTTTGCGCTTCGTTCAGAGCTTTATCGAGGGGACCCCTAGACCTACGACAGATAGTAAGATCCTATCAAGTCTATCCAGGTGTGTTTTTGACTCGTTTTTTAATCCATTCGTCCTACAGAAAATGGGATACTATTGAGATCCTGCATCATGGGCATCCGCAGAAAATTTTCGAGGTGGTGGTGGTGGGGTGGGGGGGTATAGCTTGGAGACAAATAATTGCATCAATAAATTTTTATTTAATTATTTAATTTTTTATTTTTTTTTTCACAAGTAGATTTATAGAATACAGTATTGCATCAATACAAAAACACATACATAATGTATATAAATTTACAATATAAAGGAAGCAAGAATTAATATATATATATATTGATAACACTAATTTCAATAATCACGTATCGTATAAGAATTGAATTATCCGTCTATCGCTTGCAAACCTATTGATGACATTTTCAACAAATTTCTTCTTTCCCTCTTCCTCTTCTAGTTTCTTCCTATGCACACGAATCATACATAAACCTGAGAAGCGCGTTTCTGAGATAGTAGACCTTAACCATGTTTTTATCCCTCAATCACTTTTACGATTATAATTTGTGGATTTTTTTACTCGATCCCAGAAGAGGGCAAGTGCCTTGTTTGCCCCCCCTCCCCCCGCCTCTGCGGACGCCCATGTCCTGCAGTATCCAGGAGTCCCAATTAAGCCACTGCTATGCTTGAAGAATTAAACTGCGCGGTCTGGTTGGACCTCCGTAGCCCATGGCTGCTTGAGGATGATGATGATGATGATGATGAGTGACGAATTGATAATATCCAATCCATCTGGTATGCTTTTAACTCAAAGAGCAATCCAATCCCCCTCTTAGACTCAAAATTAAATTGGAATTCACACTTAGATCATGCACACAATTCAGGCTCCAAATTACTTAATATTTTTAAATATTTTGCATTCAAAAAAGAAGGTTCGCACTCTAATACATTAATAACTTTATACAAAAATTTAATAAGAGCGAAAATTGAATATGGCTTTGATTTAATAGATTTTCCAAGTTTAACTAAACTCAAAAAATTAAATATTATTCAAAATAAATGTATTAAGATAGCTCTAGGTCTTCCTAGATTTTGCCCCTCATTTCCTCTCTTGGCTGAAACTGCTCTTCCAAACTTTGAAACAAGACATCCTATCTTAATTTTAAAATATTATTCTAGATTACACTATAAGCTTCCAGTCCATCCATTTTATCAAAAATTTAAAAGACTACCTTTTTACAAAATTTTAAAAAATCAACCATCACTCTTTAATTATTTTAATAACCTTCATAAGGAAGACTTAAGAGGAGATATTACAGAATCAATTCCATTTTGGTGTTATCAACTTCCTAAATTTTATACTGAAATTCCTTTATTACACTCTAAAAATGAATATTCAAATGAAGCCATTTTACAATTATTCAATAATTTTAAAAAGGAACATTTTGAAAATTTTCTAGAAATATATACAGATGGTTCTTTTATACAAGACTCTGGTTCTGCTTCTGCAGCTGTTTTTATTCCATATTTCAATGTTTCCTTAAAATTTAAATTACCAAAACATACTTCAATCTTACATGCAGAAATTTTGCCATTTTGGCTGCCTTTAAATGGCTTTTACATAATACTAAAAACCAACTTATAGTTATTTTTATTGATTCTAAAGGAGCTATTCTCACATTAACACAGGATCAATCATACTCTACATATCCATATTACATTACTTCACTACTTAAACTAAATACAGAAAATTATTTCCAAAATAATAATAAAATCCACCTAAGCAGGTCTCCAGGACATACTGGAATTAAGGAAAATGAAGTGGATAAGATGGCGAAAGAAGCTCATGATCTCAATACATGTTCTCCAACTTATAAATTCTATATAAATTCAAAAAACGAAATAAAAAATTTGGAATTCTCTTCTACAGAAAAATTTTTTCATCTCAACTCTATTCTTAAACCTAATTTTAGATATTTACTCTCACACAAAATTAATTATTTTTCAAATAGTGCTTTTAATAGATAAGAAATCAGAGCTCTTCTCCGACTAAAAACTGATACTATATTATTAAATAAGTCAAAATTCTTTTTAAAACTAGTTGATAATCCTAACTGTACATTATGTCATTTAAAAGAAAATTCTCCCCATATAATTTCAAATTGCGACAAATTTAACCTACAAAGAAATAAATTTTTTCATGAACTTGAGAATATTGGAATTACAGACTTTACCTTAGACACAATTTTAAATTTTCCTAATCCTTCTCTTCAACAAAAAATTTATCGATTGTTATTGAATTTCCTCCAAGAGACAAATATCTGGAATCAAATATAAAAATAATAATAATAAAAAAATAATAATAGAAAAAATACCCAAAAAAAAAAAAATTCATAAATATATGGAAAAAAAAAAGATATTACAAATATTAAAAAAAACATGGGAAAAAAAAACATATGAAAAAAATCTTAATTTCCTCAAGAAAGATACTTGAGGAAAAGTTATAAGAAAATTCTTACTCGTTCTGGGAAAGCCTGAGCAAAGACCTCCCATATTAGTGTAACGTGCAAGCAAGCAAGCAAGCAAGCAATCCCCCTCTGGATAGCTATTACCACCAGATGTAAGAATCCCTCGTTTCCAGGTGTACATCGATTTCGTTTGCAGTAAAGATCTTCTGAAGTGCAATTAATCTCTCTTGGTATTAAGAAGATAAGAGAAAAATGGACTTTTCTTTTCGGGAAGGGGTGCCTAGGGATTTTGTCAGTCAGTAGTGCGTCTGACTCGTCAAGTGATGTTTTAAGGCTCCAGTCCCCCAAGATATCTCAGTTCAGGTTTATCTCCTCTAATCCCCTCTCTGCCCAAGGTGACAAAGGGATTCCCGATGAGCTAGAAAGTGCCACGTCCGTCAGATGGAATTTTAAACCGTTGCCCTACATGCAGGAGAGTCATGCCCTGTGGGGTGGGGGCTCAGCGAAGGGGCAACAAAAATTAGTGGAGTATATCGGGACGCAAGCATCATGGGGACTCGGACCTGGAAACAACAGATTAGAAGGGGGCGGGGGTGGCTCAGTCTGTAGCATGCCTGGCTCGTAATCTGCAGCCCCCAGGTTCGAATCACACTTTTGCCAGAGTCGAGTTTATCTCCGCTAACCCCCCCCCCCCCCTCCGGCCCTCTCTCAGTGAGGGACGCCGATGTGCTTCGAAAGGTCGCCGTCCGTCGCATGCGAAGTAAGTCCATGGCTCTTTGTACGGGGCAGCCATCCCCATGCACGTTAAAGACATGCTGGATGGCCTTGACGGGAGATTATCATCTGTCTCTAGTGGGTCCCCTCCCCCAACATTCTCTTAGCCCTAAGGGTTCTTGCAACCTGTCCATTTAGCCCATTGTATGCAAAAAAAAGGGCCAACCCAAGCCATGCCATGTGCAGATTAAAGAACACGCCAGACATGGTAACATTCGCTTACGAGCCTTTTGTGCTTCTGAATGAGCGAATCCTGTCTCTTATAAACTAGAAAATTGCATCATATTGAAACTCTCTTTTAAGTTATGATCCTCTACGAAGAGGACTAACACCTTCTATAATGATTATGCATCTTGGCCACTTTCCTGCGGGCATCATTCATCCCGACCAGTTGCGTGTTTTCGAAGCAGAAAAAAGGTACAGGGACTGTAGACTGCGCACCGTTCGGCTTGGAAAGGCGCCGTCCGTCGGATTGGCTTTAAGCCGTGGCCTCCATGTGCGGGAGAGCCATACCCTGTGCATGTTAAGGGGGCTGGGGTGGCTCAGTCGGTAGCGTGCCAGGCTCGTAATCTGTAGTTCCCAGGTTCGAGTCCCAGCTGGGTCAGCGTTGAGATTTATCTCCGCAAAATTCCCCGCCCTGCCCACGGTCAGTAGGGGACACCGATGGGCTTGGAAAGGCCGCCGTCCGTCGGATGGGACGTTAAGCCGTGGCCCCGTGTGCGGGAGAGCCATACCATGTGCACGTTAAAGAACACGCTGGATGGCCTTGACGGGAGGCTACCATCTGTCTCCCAACAGCTGTTCCGGTGGGTCCCCTCCCCCAACCTTCTCTGAGTCTTCGGGGTCCTTGTAACCTGGCCATTTAGCCCATGGTGTGCAAAAAAAGTGCCGCTCAGAGGTAAAACAACCCAACCCAATCCATTTCGGGATCTCTGAAAATATCTTTACTGGTCGCATTAGACTTTGGTGGGTGTGAAAAGAAAAGTAGTGTTAGTCTCGTGTGATCTCGTGCGTATAAGAGAGGTGATTAAGCCCCTCAGCAGCCCACTATCAAAAAATCCCCGGCAACGCTTTCTGTTTCCTCCCAGTTAGAGCAAACGCATTTATTTGCTTTTCTGTTTCTTCTTAATGTTGACTTCACATTTCGATTCGCACTAGAGTGTTAAAATATCTTCTAATCCTAATAATGTCCCTTTCTCTAAAAAAAAAAGATTTTTTCTTTTTGCCCAGAAGCCGATACAACAGCATTGTTGATCTAAATGCCCCATTACTCCTGAAAAGATCCCCCCCCCCTGCTCTTTCCTCTCAGCGATGTCTTCCCTTACAGGCAGAAAGCAAATTTTTTTCGAGAGGTGCCGGGGGGAGGGAAGGGGGGGGGTCACCTCTTGCGAACGCTTTTACGGGAAGAGTCCGGCTTTTGTCGGAGGCGTTTGCATCCAACAATCGTCTTGTTGGCTTTGTTGTTTGACCTTTCGCTCTTGGTTTTTCTGTTTCTTTTTCTCTTTCTCTGAAGAAAAGTTCTTTGAAGCGCCCGAGTCACAATGGCCGTCGCTGCTGCCAACGGAGCGTCGTCTGACAGCACAGCCAAACGAGAATGAAAACAGTGGCGGCGAACAAAATATTATTTCGTTTTTTGTTGGCCTAAATTTCGAGAAGAAAATAAAGTGGTTATGAAAAATATCCGTCTAGACGATGAAGTCGACTTTGTCACCGCGCGCCCCCGTGCGTCACGTTGCGAGGAAATTTCGATCAATGTAAGATGACTGGCGTCAGCGTGTTCACATTGCAGAACGCGCTGGATGACGAAGTGACACTTACCCCGTTCACAGCTGCCAACTCAGAAGTGGAAACTAAATAAAAAATAAATACCCCCTCAAGCAGCTGCTTGCTACAGAGGTCTGACAAGGGCCTGTCAGTTTATTTGCCACAGTAGAAGGTCTGAGAGGATGGCAGGACCTCAGCAGAAAAACGACACAAACAGCCATGTCTTACCCGGGGCTCGAACCCAGGTCCCGTAGATCAGTAGCCAAGCGCAATCATAAAGATACAATAAAAATACATAAATAAATAAATAAATAAAAATGAATGAGAGGGATACCTCGTGTCCCAAGAGTCTGGATCCACAGGCAAAACTTTATTTAAAAGGTGCCGAGAGGTCCAATTACGCCGTTCACAATTATCTGTAAAAGGAAAATTACAGTAAATGCTCAAATTGACGGCCCTGTACTTCGCGACACTTGTGAATGCAAGAACGTTGAACATTTCTCAAAGTATCAGAGCCGATGTTGTTACAGGCAGAGATGATTTCCTCCTTTAGTGCAGTGATGGTTCTTGGCTGATTCCGATAAACTACTGGCTTCAGATGTCCCCAAAGGAAAAAGTTAAGTGGCGTTAGGTCTGGAGACCTAGGAGGCCATCCCACTGGACCTCGCCTTCCGATCCACCTGTTTGGAAACGTTTCATTTAAAGACTTCCTCACATCAATAGCAAAGTGTGCTGAAACCACATTTTGCATAATTCCAACAAAGGGATGTCATCTAATTGAGGAACAAGATAAGTTTGTAACATTCGGAGGTAAGATTCTCCTATTACGTTACCATCAAAAAAATATGGCCCAATTAATCTGTCACTAAATATCCCCGCCCACATCGTAATTCTGGGATCTGTTTGGAAATGGCCTTCCTCCATCCAGTTTGGGTTGTCTTTAGACCAGTAACGTGCATTGTGCCGGTTGACACGACCATTTAGATGAAAAGAGGCTTCATCACTGTCAAAACACCATAAATTCCCGCTCTTGTAAGAACCACTCATAAAATTCCACACTCCTATCTGTGCCATCGCCACGCAGTTCCTCGACTAGGTGCACTTTATAGGGATGCAAATGATGATTTCTAATGATTCGTTGAGTCGAGGTCCTTGTGACACCTGTTTCATCTGATAATCTGCGTATTGACTATTTTGGGCTTCTCAGCAGGTGTTCGCATACCACTGCAGAGGTTTCCTCATCAGTTACAGTTTTTGGACGACCACTACGCCGTCGATCACATACGCTTCCTCTTTCTCTAAAACGTTTAAACACTTTTCCAACAGTGGCATGTGTTATTGGATGCTTATAGGGATGCTTTCTGTTGAATTCGGCAGCAATTCCTCTGTGGGAAGCATCCTGTCTTGCAAACATGAGAACGAGTTCAATTCTTACATCTACTGTTAGTTTCGAAGCCATTTTGGATCTGAAATACAATTGAAAATTATATTTCAAAAAAGGACAATTGTCTATGGATCCAGGCTTTCGGGACACCCTGTATATATACAGTGGTCATTTTATTAGAAGTCAAATGGTCTCCCTTTCATTATTTCATACTTATAAAGATCCAATTTATCTTAATAAAAATAATCAATATTAAGCTATCTTAAGATCCATTAATTATAGTTTTCATTTAAAACAGTTAAAGTTCCCACCGGTAAATATTTTATTAAAAAAAAATAAAATAAAATAAAACATTTGTTTAAAATCTGTTTGTATGAAACCTGATGTTTCTCGGCTCGAGTCCCGACCGTGCTCGTCCTCTTTGATTTTTTTTTCCCGCTAATCTCCCGCTCTGACCTCCGCGAGAAAGCGTGAACGACTGGCTCGGAAAGAGCGCCAAATTTTTTTCTAGGTTTCGTCTAGTTTAAAAAAAAAAATATTTTCTTGTCTCTAGCATTAAAGTATTTTTTCCCCAACATTTCCATAATGGGATATTTCATCTCCCCCCCCCCCCTCAAACCATTAAAAAACACAGTTGCCACCAATATTCCTAATTCTTCGCAATGCTTTTGTGGCTGATGATTCTGCATTTAAAAATCCAATAAATTCCCTCTCAAGCAGCTGCTTGCCACAGATGTATGTGAAGTGTCTGTCGGTATGATGCTGAGATATCTGAGATTATAGCAAAGACCTACGGCTCGAAACTAGCTCCCTTTTTATCAGTAGGTCTGAAGGAGTTTTTTTTTTTTGTTTAGTCTTACCTGGTCCCATCTTTGGCTCCTTTGCTTACCTCAACCAATGAACTGCTGCAGTGCATGTTTAGGGTTTTGTCCAATCGGCTACCAATCACCCCTTACTCATCACCATCCCTCATTAGGATCACTTCATCTTCCTAAAGAATCAACTGTCTCGTGATCCTAACTTAATTCCACCTGGTGAATTGAGAATCAAGTTCATCCCTCGCAGATGTTAAACTTGTCAAATGATACGAATCGGCCAAGAAGTGGCTATCTTCTTCCCCCGATGCAACAGCTTATCTATGACGTCATTAAACTAACAACAGGGAAGGGGAAGAGGGGAGGGAAGTGTAATTCCTTCGTGTTTATTATTCGCTTGACAGAATTTTGCTGTGCAGACGTTAATAAGAAGGTGTCATTGAAAGCCTCGAGGGTAGAGATAGAGAGACAAAACAAAATGGAGCTGGAGCGGAAAATAAGAAGAGAAGAATTTTCATCGTCTTAGTCTCTTGTGCGACGAGATAAGCCGGAAAAAAGAAGAGAGTGCCGAAATTGTCTCCGACGATTACCGAACGAGTTCCGACTGATTCATCACGATTCTGGCTGGCTTCGGTGGCATCGTAAACAAGCGAGGTGATAGATGGGCGCCATTATCGGAGCCTTCGGAAACTTCGACAGCAGGGATGAGACGATGAATGTGGCGTGCGAGTTTTGAGTTCTACCTCACTCTCTCTTACTTAGTATTCGGTGCACTCGATACACTCGTAACCCGGTTATTGGCGATCAGCAAGATGGGAGGGGGGGAGTAAGAAGGGGAAGAGCTCGTGCACTGGCTCAGATTGATTGGACGATAAAGAGGCGCCTGCGCAGTGGGACCACGCTGTCCCGGATATCTTCTGAACGATTCAATTTGTGAACCGTTCGAATCAGTGGCGATGGGAGAATGTCCAGCTGAAGGGGCAGGTCGTGTGGGAAGGAGGTCAGCGGGGCGGGGGGGTGGGACTGAATGACCGATACTTAGCAACACGTGGAGGTTACAACTCTTCTGCAACGCTTCATTTTGCCGCCAAAATGGAGATCGTTCATTCCAGAAGAGGAGGGGGTGTTCCGAAACTGCAATCTTACGTTGCCACTTTCGCATCCAGAAGTATCGTCTTCTTTTGGTGAATGATGGGACGTGTTGCTTTTTCCCCCCCTTACTTTCTAAATTCATTTGGACGTCAAAATAATGAGCCTTTTAAACCTTTGAGCTTGGTATTAATTTGATTCGACAAGCAAGGCAAAAGTAATGCAATAACATCCGCAATTATATTAACAATATTATCTTTATTGAATCAAAAATTCAAGGAACAAATCATAAAATATTCAAATTTAACAACATGAGACAAATTTCATTCATTACAGTTTGAATCAAAAAGATTTTTAAAAGTCATCGAGGTACAACGAATTCTTACCACACTTCGCTTTGCATCAGATGAAGAGAAACCTTAACCGTCATCCAGCAGATATTATAGAGAAATAAATACAATTAATCGAAGGTGCCCCTACCAAGTTGGCCACCGTTACTAGGGGAATCGAACTGAAAGAGGTAAGGGAATTAAAACACGAAACGGAAAACTAAATTTATAGATAAATATTTTGCAATGAATATATGCGGGTTAATTTTGCAACGAAACTACAGAAATTCGAATGAAAAAGTTTTCATTCTATTGAGCAAGTTAATGCCTTCAATTCAGATTCATTACGTCGTTCATCGAAATCGTTTATTTGTTTACAACGTTTTAAGAATGAATCATCCCAAATAAAGATAAATAAATAACCCTGAGGCAATGTCGCAGAAAGACAGACATTTGCATATCTTTCTTCGAGATCTGAACAGCTGGGTCAGCGTTGAGATTTATTTCCGCAAAACTCCCCGCCCTGCCCACGGTCAGTAGGAGACACCGTTGGGCTTGGAAAGGCTCCGTCCGTCGGATGGGGCGTTAAGCCGTGGCCCGTGTGTGGGAGAGCCATACCCTGTGCACGTTAAAGAACACGCTGGATGGCCTTGACGGCCATCCAGCGTGTTCTTCAGCTTGACGGGAGGCTACCATCTGTCTCCCAACAGCTGTTCCAGTGGGTCCCTCCCCCAACCTTCTCTGAGCCTTCGGGGTCTTTGTGACTTGCCCATTTAGCCCATGGTGTGCAAAAAAGTACCGCTCATAGATAAAGCAACCCATCCTAACTCTTCGAGGACTGTTGTTTTCAAAGCAAAGGAAATTGATCTCTCTCATTAACTATCGCTTTAACTTAAGTGAAGAGCTGATCGACGCTTTCATCAGTACAACAATTACTTTAAATATGTGTTTAATCATATAACAAAGATATACCTTGAAGTTCATTTTAGCTTTTGTCACAATTTTATTCACAACATTAATTTGAAGAAAAAAAAATCGCCTGACAATAGAGCAAAAACGTAAATTTTTTTATTCATGACGCCGAGTGAGCATTATAAAGAATAAATCCCCCCTCAAGCAGCTGCTTGTCACAGAGGTCTGACAGGAGCCTGTCAGTTTATATGCCAGAGTAGAAGGTCTGAGAGGATGGCAGGACCTCAGCAGAAAAACAACACGAACATCCATGCCTTACCCGGGGCTCAGAACCCAGGTCCCGTAGATCAGTAGCCAAGCGCGCTAACCACTCGGCCACGGGACGGCATTATAAAGAATATTAAACAAAAATCATGCCAATTACTTCTCGATATTTACAACGAAACGTCAAAAATATTTTCGATATTGAATCGTAATCATTTCAAGGCATCTATTCTTTTTTGACCATCTTTTATCGCTAACAGGTTCGTAATTTAATCCCAATACTGTCCTTTTTTTAAGGTTGAATTGGGCTAAATGGCCAGGTCACATGGACCCCGAAGGCTAAGAGAAGGGTGGGAGAGGGGACCCACTGGATCAGCTGTTGGGAGACAGACGGTAGCCTCCCGTCAAGGCCATCCAGCGTGTTCTTTAACGTGCACAGGGTAGGGCTCTCCCACACACGGGACCACGGCTTAACGTCCCATCCGATGAACGGCGGCATTTTCAAGCCCATCGGTGTCCCCTACTGACCGTGGGCAGGGCGGGGGACTTTGCGGAGATAAATCTCAATGCTGACCCAGCTGGGACTCGAACCCAGGAACTACAGATTACGAGTCTGGCGCGCTACCGACTGAGCCATCGCAGCCCCACTTTTTCTTTTAAGACTAAAGCTGAAAATACAAATAAAATTCTAGAATTAAGTAAAAAAAAATCTCATAATACGAGAAATACGATCATTATCATTGGCAAAAAGATTTGAGTTCAGTTCTGCGGATTCATGTTTGAAGTTTTCTTCTGTAAACCCTTTTGCTTGCTGCTCACATTTACACATATATCGTATATTACTTTATTTATTATGGATTATTATTAATGTTAATTACCATGAAAGTGGTAAGCCATAAACCATTATTATTATTTAAAGGAGTTAGCGTTAATGTCTTTTTTTGACTTCGTGCAGCTGTACTGTGAAAAAATAAATTTATTTCTGATGTTCTTTTGAATGACAAAATGAAAATAAGTATCGATTCCCAAGTAATTTAAGATTCCTATGCCTTGGTTTTCAAAAAAAACGATAAACTAAGAAAAATTGCTTTTTATATTACAGGAAGAACTGCATATGTCCTTATTGAACAATAAATGAAATTTTCATGCAATCTATAAACTAAATAATCGAAACCAAATGAAACATCTCCTTTTTCCATCAACCGAATGCAAATACTCAGATAATGCTCATTTCGATTCAAACTGTTTAATTTGCTGATATACATCTTCAAGAAAAATCCCACCATCCAATTTCCTATGAATCTTGAAATCGCGCACAAAGATATATCCAGATATATTGCAGAAGTCTCCTTCCCATTTCTTTATCCCAAATCTGTTTTAGTAAAATAACATCAAGTTTATAACTTAATAACACTAAAAGAACCAAAAAAATGCATCAAGACTGTTCCTCGTACTTTTAACGTTAATAGTTCTTCATCGTTGCATCAAAATTCTACCCTTAATTCTTCAACATTTTGACGCGTTCCTCAGAAAATCAGCTCTTGCCATCCTCTTCATTTAAGTTATTATTTTCGCTAAATCTTTTCTCCTTCTAACTCTAAGTATCCCCAGAGTTGGTATTTAGTGTTACAAAAATATGTCTCTCTTTGATGAAGGCAAACTCAGACTCATTTGCCAATTGAATCTGTTTAGCCAATTATCGTACAGCTGCTTCGTGCATTTAATCAAGAATGCATTTCAGCAATACCTCTGGTATTTGTATTTTGAGCGTTTGATTTTCGTGCTCTTCAAGTCTGTATGTGACGCAAATTTTATTTTATTTCTATTTTAAACACCACGTGTCCATCCATTATCTCTAACAGAAATCTAAAGAGAATTAAGATGAAACTGAGATTGAGTTGTTTTACCTCTGAGAGCCACTTTTCAATGCAGAATGAACAAAATGGCCATGTTACAAAGATGACAAAAGTTCCTTGCTAGACAGGGCCAAAGGATTCCTTTGAAGCAGACTGTTGTTAGCAGACTGCTGCCGGGAGTCTCGTGTGGAGGCCCTCCCTCCACCTTGTTTCTTAACGTGCACGGGGCATCGCTGTCTTGCACATCGATCACGGCTTGATATCCATTCGATATCCCAGATGGCAGAGTGGGGTCTCGATGGTCAGGCACAATGGAGACTCGAACCTGGGAACATCACATTTGGATAATTTGCATCTCATTTTGCTCGCTTTCAGAGCGCGAAATGGTGTTTTCACCTTTGTCGTCTGTCAGTGAATTTTTTGTTTTTGGAGGTAAATTAATTTTTTTGGGGTGGAGGGGTGGGGTGGATAGATTTGCATATTTTCAATATTTAAAAGGTTTTATCTGCGTCCTCTAACGTCGGAAAATTTTAAAAATTTCAAAGTTTAAACGAATATTTCAAACGATCAATTTATGCCAGAAATCTGAAATGATGGTTTGGCAGAGTGTCAAGGTCAAAGGTTGACATTAAAATAAAAATAAATACCCCCTCAAGCAGCTGCTTGCCACAGAGGTCTGACAGGAGCCTGTCAGTTTACATGCCACAGTAGGAGATCTGAGAGGATGGCAGGACCTCAGCAGAAAAACGACACACACATCCATGCCTAATTCCGGGGCTCGAACCCAGGTCCCTTAGATCATTAACAGCAATGATTTGCCCTCTGACCCTGAAGGGGGAGCGATGGTAAAACGTAACATTTTTGTTCTAAGCAGGCCCGAATGTAGGAAAAGGAAAGGGGAGGGGCCGCGGCCAAGGGAACGCTATTGAGCAGGGGGAAAGTAAAAGGTGGAGGGGAGAACCAAGAGGCTTGATTTCCGTTTGCAATATAACATTTCCCCCCTTCTCTTTAAAAACTTCCTTGGAGACTGCATTGCATGTTTTATATTTTTTGATAACGAAGATACCCTTGTTAGCATTATCAAAGGGGGCGGGGAATTGTTCCCTTGTGCGCCCCACCCCACCCTAGGTCCAGCTCTAATTTTAAAGGAAAATCGAAAAAAAATTGAGTGGAATATGTGCCAATGAAACATTATAATTAACACGTTTCAAAAACTTCATTTTGAATTTCGATGCTGGATCTCTCATCACAATCAAAGCTCTCCAATACGTTCCAAATCAAACTGTTAGATGAGAGTCTATTAAACGTTTATAATAAAGAAAATATTTTACAAATTAGGGAACTGTACGTTTTTCAAATATTAAAACATATTAAAACCCATTGGAATCAATTTTATTTTCGAACATTTCGAAAGCTAACGCGTTTTTCACAAGCTATAGTATTGGCTGATATTCTAGCGCATAAAACGACTTGTGCAGAGACATTTTATTTACCTATGTAGTAAAAGTTTCAATGATTTTCCCGCAGACCTTGAAACAATTAAAAACGAAAGAGAATTCATTGGATAAAGCAGGACTTAATCTGCATGTTTTGTTTTAGGACCAGAGTTAACCGGGATTATTTTGTTTTCATTATTCTTATATTTATAACATAAATTTATTGATAATGTACAAGAGGTTTTTTTTCTCTTCAAAGGGTAAATTGTTCTGTTGCATACTTACAAGAGTTTTCAAATTAACTTATTTATTTATTGTGTTGCATGATTTCCTCCACTATCATTGTAAATGGAAAAATGACATATTTCATTCTATGTTTTATTTATTAGGAAACAATATCAATAGCGTTTCAGAATGTTTTATTGCACAATTACTTCTTTTACATTCCATTTTATTTGCTCTATACTAATAACAATTTTGACAGTTTATATTGTTTTATATGAATTCAGTGTTTTCTATGATGTACTGGATATATACAATACGTTTTTTTTTGTTTATGCAATCTGAATAATATTTAATAACACGGTTTATCAGTCTCTATTGTATATAGCAAGCTTCTATAGGTTTTGGGTTTGGGTTGCTTTACCTCTGTATATAGGGTATTTTGTTGCATTGTGAATATGTGAAAATAAAATCTTCCTTACCTTACTATTTCTCGCAGGGGTGGGAGGTAAAACGCAGCGTTTTCCTTTCATGGGATAAAGGAGAAATTCCTTTCATGGGATAAAGGAGAAATTCCTTTCATGGGATAAAGGAGAAATTCCTTTCATGGGATAAAGGAGAAATTCCTTTCGTGGGATAAAGGAGAAATTCCTTTCATGGGATAAAGGAGAAATTCCTTTCATGGGATAAAGGAGAAATTCCTTTCATGGGATAAAGGAGAAATTCCTTTCATGGGATAAAGGAGAAATTCCTTTCATGGGATAAAGGAGAAATTCCTTTCATGGGATAAAGGAGAAATTCCTTTCATGGGATAAAGGAGAAATTCCTTTCATGGGATAAAGGAGAAATTCCTTTCATGGGATAAAGGAGAAATTCCTTTCATGGGATAAAGGAGAAATTCCTTTCATGGGATAAAGGAGAAATTCCTTTCATGGGATAAAGGAGAAATTCCTTTCATGGGATAAAGGAGAAATTCCTTTCATGGGATAAAGGAGAAATTCCTTTCATGGGATAAAGGAGAAATTCCTTTCATGGGATAAAGGAGAAATTCCTTTCATGGGATAAAGGAGAAATTCCTTTCATGGGATAAAGGAGAAATTCCTTTCATGGGATAAAGGAGAAATTCCTTTCATGGGATAAAGGAGAAATTCCTTTCATGGGATAAAGGAGAAATTCCTTTCATGGGATAAAGGAGAAATTCCTTTCATGGGATAAAGGAGAAATTCCTTTCTCCTTTATCCCATGAAAGAAAGAAGAGGAGAAATTTCTAGTTTCTTTTATATTTCTTTATTTACTTTTTTAATGTGCTCACAACAGATCAATGGTCCAATAACAGTGGACACGGGCGAAGAGTCTTGTCATGTTCATGTCTTTGGGGAACCAAATATTGATTTCAACCCTCAGCTCCAAAATGAAGTGCAGAAGAGTTGCAACCTCCACGTGTTGCTAAATATCGGTCATTCAGCCCCCCCCCCCCCCCCCCCCCCCCCCGCTGACCTCCTTCCCACACGACCTGCCCCTTCAGTTGGACATTATCCCATCGCCACCTGATTCGAACGATTCACAAATTGAATCGTTCGGAAGATATCCGGGACAGCGTGGTACCACTGCGTAGGCGCCTCTTTATCGTCCAATCAATCTGAGCCAGTGCACGAGCTCTCCCCCCCCCACTCCTTACTCCCCTGCCCAAGGTCAGTAGGGGTCACCGATGGGCTTGGAAAAGCAGTCGTCTCTCGGATGGGACGTTAAGCCGTGGGTCCGTGTGCGGTAGAGCCCTACCTTGTGACGTTAAAGAACACGCTGGATGACCTAGACGGGAGGCTACCATCTGCCCAGTGTGTTTCCTCCCCCAACCTTCTCTGAGCCTTTGGGGTCCTCGTGACCTGGCCATTTAGCCATTGTGTGCAAAAAAATGCAGCTCAGAGGTAAAGCAACCCAAACCCAAAACCTATAGAAGCTTGAATCATTCGGCATATTATGAATCCGCAGAATATTTCTCCCCCTCTACTTGGTTCGGCGAAACCCGTCTGTCACGATCCGTCGCCGATGACGACGCAAAATAAAAGCAAGAAGAAATGCGAAATCCAGTTCTGATTTTGCTCTTCGCGTTCATTTGATTAACCTTTCGTTGGGAGAATTCTTTGTTCTGAATTCATTGCACCCGTTGCCACCGTCTCTTAATTAATTCCAAAGAACATTACCGAAAAGTTCTCAGACGACCGTTCATTTAAGAGTGGACCCGAGGGGAGGAAGAAGTACGAAACGGCGGCTGCGAAATCGAAGCTTTACAACTGCGCGTCCAGTGGTGACGGCCGACGCGAGACCGATTGTTGCTTGCCTCGCGGGGGATTGTTCCAGCCGACACTGGAACTTCACGTCACCAGTTGGAATGATTCCAATATTTCGCACTTTCTGAGATAAACTCTTTGTCTGGCGGACTTATCAGCTAATTAGAGAAGACAGGGCGAAATGGAAACTTACACGTGCGTCTATTGCTCCCCACAGCGCTTTTACAATCAGTGTCCTCCCCCCTCCCACTCCATTGTTGCCAGAACTTCCCTAATGGTTATGACAAACAGGGCTAGTCTACGAGCGTCCAAAGGAAACTGTTTCTCTGGTTTCAGGAAGTGGACCCATAGCGCACCGCCCAGCTGTACGCTTTATCGCCATTCACTGCGGCAGGAGACGTTGTTCCGCTGTTCTGTTCACTTAATGGTTTTCAAACCGCCGAAGCTTTTGCTGCGTCGGCGCCAAAGTCCACGAGGTGCTTAGGAGTCACAAATAAACTTATCGCGAGTACTCGTGAGGTCCGCCTTTTGTGCGCGGGCAATTCACTCGTGCGGAAGCTCGGGAACAAGGGAATGGAATCAAGTGATGCTGCACCAGAACGAAAACCAAAATCGATCGTGCATTCGGTGGTGCTTCCTAAAGAAGCGCTAAATATTGAGATCATGCATGTAAGGTTGAGAGGGAGAGATTAGGGGCTTCATTTGGGAGGTTTTGGCTTTGTTTTGCCTTTTTTCTCTTCAAGGGATTTTTCATAATAGGGACAATTGTGTTTTATTGCCATTTACTTGTTTCGCGGGATGTCGCGCGGGAATTGCCACAAAAGGCCGCGAATACGTGAGACAAAGCGCGGGAAAGAAGTTATCGCCTCTTCGAATGTTTGCGACAGACTCGGGATTTTTCGTGATGCTGATTGGAAGGTCAAAACTAAATTGAAAGAATATTTGGGAAAAACAAGTAATTGCCTAGACTTCGTACGTGGCGTTTTTTGAAGTATTTATGATGTAAACTCTTTTATCTTAGCTGAATGAGCTGTGTTAAATTCATTCCCTTTCCCCCAAATGCGCTAATCAGCTTTGCAGATCAAATGATAAATTCACTGTATTCTTTTCTTTAAGGAATAAAAATCAGTTCGAAAAAGAAATTTCAGAAGAAAATGAAATCGACCGATTTCAAAAATGGATTTAATCGAGAAGTTCTGAGAATCGAGAGTTCCTTTCATCCGCTCTTCTATAAGCATGATACACTATGCATACTCTCCTTTCATCCGCTCTTCTATAAGCATGATACACTTTGCATACTCTCCTTTCATCCGCTCTTCTGTAAGCATGATACACTTTGCATACTCTCCTTTCATCCGCTCTTCTGTAAGCATGATACACTTTGCATACTCTCCTTTCATCCGCTCTTCTGTAAGCATGATACACTTTGCATACTCTCCTTTCATCCGCTCTTCTGTAAGCATGATACACTTTGCATACTCTCCTTTCATCCGCTCTTCTGTAAGCATGATACACTTTGCATACTCTCCTTTCATCCGCTCTTCTGTAAGCATGATACACTTTGCATACTCTCCTTTCATCCGCTCTTCTGTAAGCATGATACACTTTGCATACTCTCCTTTCATCCGCTCTTCTGTAAGCATGATACACTTTGCATACTCTCCTTTCATCCGCTCTTCTGTAAGCATGATACACTTTGCATACTCTCCTTTCATCCGCTCTTCTGTAAGCATGATACACTTTGCATACTCTCCTTTCATCCGCTCTTCTGTAAGCATGATACACTTTGCATACTCTCCTTTCATCCGCTCTTCTGTAAGCATGATACACTTTGCATACTCTCCTTTCATCCGCTCTTCTGTAAGCATGATACACTTTGCATACTCTCCTTTCATCCGCTCTTCTGTAAGCATGATACACTTTGCATACTCTCCTTTCATCCGCTCTTCTATAAGCATGATACACTTTGCATACTCTCCTTTCATCCGCTCTTCTATAAGCATGATACACTTTGCATACTCTCCTTTCATCCGCTCTTCTATAAGCATGATACACTTTTGATACTCTCCTTTCATCCTCTCTTCTATAAGCATGATACACTTTGCATACTCTCCTTTCATCCGCTCTTCTGTAAGCATGATACACTTTGCATACTCTACTTGCATCCGCTCTTCTATAAGCATGATACACTTTGCATACTCTCCTTTCATCCGCTCTTCTATAAGCATGATACACTTTTGATACTCTCCTTTCATCCTCTCTTCTACAAGCATGATACACTTTGCATACTCTCCTTTCATCCGCTCTTCTATAAGTATGATACACTTTGCATACTCTCCTTTCATCCTCTCTTCTATAAGCATGATACACTTTGCATACTCTCCTTTCATCCGCTCTTCTGTAAGCATGATACACTTTGCATACTCTCCTTTCATCCGCTCTTCTATAAGCATGATACACTTTGCATACTCTCCTTTCATCCGCTCTTCTACAAGCATGATACACTTTGCATACTCTCCTTTCATCCGCTCTTCTGTAAGCATGATACACTTTGCATACTCTCCTTTCATCCGCTCTTCTGTAAGCATGATACACTTTGCATACTCTCCTTTCATCCGCTCTTCTGTAAGCATGATACACTTTGCATACTCTCCTTTCTTCCGCTCTTCTGTAAGCATGATACACTTTGCATACTCTCCTTTCTTCCGCTCTTCTCTAAGCATGATACACTTTGCATACTCTCCTTTCATCCGCTCTTCTGTAAGCATGATACACTTTGCATACTCTCCTTTCATCCGCTCTTCTGTAAGCATGATACACTTTGCATACTCTCCTTTCTTCCGCTCTTCTCTAAGCATGATACACTTTGCATACTCTCCTTTCATCCGCTCTTCTGTAAGCATGATACACTTTGCATACTCTCCTTTCATCCGCTCTTCTGTAAGCATGATACACTTTGCATACTCTCCTTTCATCCGCTCTTCTGTAAGCATGATACACTTTGCATACTCTCCTTTCATCCGCTCTTCTGTAAGCATGATACACTTTGCATACTCTCCTTTCATCCGCTCTTCTGTAAGCATGATACACTTTGCATACTCTCCTTTCATCCGCTCTTCTGTAAGCATGATACACTTTGCATACTCTCCTTTCATCCGCTCTTCTGTAAGCATGATACACTTTGCATACTCTCCTTTCATCCGCTCTTCTGTAAGCATGATACACTTTGCATACTCTCCTTTCATCCGCTCTTCTGTAAGCATGATACACTTTGCATACTCTCCTTTCATCCGCTCTTCTGTAAGCATGATACACTTTGCATACTCTCCTTTCATCCGCTCTTCTGTAAGCATGATACACTTTGCATACTCTCCTTTCATCCGCTCTTCTGTAAGCATGATACACTTTGCGTACTCTCCTTTCATCCGCTCTTCTGTAAGCATGATACACTTTGCGTACTCTCCTTTCATCCGCTCTTCTGTAAGCATGATACACGTTGCGTACTCTCCTTTCATCCGCTGTTCTGTAAGCATGATACACTTTGCGTACTCTCCTTTCATCCGCTCTTCTGTAAGCATGATACACTTTGCGTACTCTCCTTTCATCCGCTGTTCTGTAAGCATGATACACTTTGCGTACTCTCCTTTCATCCGCTCTTCTGTAAGCATGATACACTTTGCGTACTCTCCTTTCATCCGCTCTTCTGTAAGCATGATACACTTTGCGTACTCTCCTTTCATCCGCTCTTCTGTAAGCATGATACACTTTGCGTACTCTCCTTTCATCCGCTCTTCTGTAAGCATGATACACTTTGCGTACTCTCCTTTCATCCGCTCTTCTGTAAGCATGATACACTTTGCGTACTCTCCTTTCTTCCGCTCTTCTGTAAGCATGATACACTTTGCATACTCTCCTTTCTTCCGCTCTTCTGTAAGCATGATACACTTTGCATACTCTCCTTTCTTCCGCTCTTCTGTAAGCATGATACACTTTGCATACTCTCCTTTCATCCGCTCTTCTGTAAGCATGATACACTTTGCATACTCTCCTTTCATCCGCTCTTCTGTAGGCATGATACACTTTGCATACTCTCCTTTCATCCGCTCTTCTGTAAGCATGATACACTTTTGATACTCTCCTTTCATCCGCTCTTCTGTAAGCATGATACACTTTGCATACTCTCCTTTCATCCGCTCTTCTGTAAGCATGATACACTTTGCATACTCTCCTTTCATCCGCTCTTCTGTAAGCATGATACACTTTGCATACTCTCCTTTCATCCGCTCTTCTGTAAGCATGATACACTTTGCATACTCTCCTTTCATCCGCTCTTCTGTAAGCATGATACACTTTGCATACCCTCCTTTCATCCGCTCTTCTGTAAGCATGATACACTTTGCATACCCTCCTTTCATCCGCTCTTCTGTAAGCATGATACACTTTGCATACTCTCCTTTCATCCGCTCTTCTGTAAGCATGATACACTTTGCATACTCTCCTTTCATCCGCTCTTCTGTAAGCATGATACACTTTGCATACTCTCCTTTCATCCGCTCTTCTGTAAGCATGATACACTTTGCATACTCTCCTTTCATCCGCTCTTCTGTAAGCATGATACACTTTGCATACTCTCCTTTCATCCGCTCTTCTGTAAGCATGATACACTTTGCATACTCTCCTTTCATCCGCTCTTCTGTAAGCATGATACACTTTGCATACTCTCCTTTCATCCGCTCTTCTGTAAGCATGATACACTTTGCATACTCTCCTTTCATCCGCTCTTCTGTAAGCATGATACACTTTGCATACTCTCCTTTCATCCGCTCTTCTGTAAGCATGATACACTTTGCATACTCTCCTTTCATCCGCTCTTCTGTAAGCATGATACACTTTGCATACTCTCCTTTCATCCGCTCTTCTGTAAGCATGATACACTTTGCATACTCTCCTTTCATCCGCTCTTCTGTAAGCATGATACACTTTGCATACTCTCCTTTCATCCGCTCTTCTGTAAGCATGATACACTTTGCATACTCTCCTTTCATCCGCTCTTCTGTAAGCATGATACACTTTGCATACTCTCCTTTCATCCGCTCTTCTGTAAGCATGATACACTTTGCATACTCTCCTTTCATCCGCTCTTCTGTAAGCATGATACACTTTGCATACTCTCCTTTCATCCGCTCTTCTGTAAGCATGATACACTTTGCATACTCTCCTTTCATCCGCTCTTCTGTAAGCATGATACACTTTGCATACTCTCCTTTCATCCGCTCTTCTGTAAGCATGATACACTTTGCATACTCTCCTTTCATCCGCTCTTCTGTAAGCATGATACACTTTGCATACTCTCCTTTCATCCGCTCTTCTGTAAGCATGATACACTTTGCATACTCTCCTTTCATCCGCTCTTCTGTAAGCATGATACACTTTGCATACTCTCCTTTCATCCGCTCTTCTATAAGCATGATACATTTTGCATACTCTCCTTTCATCCGCTCTTCTATAAGCATGATATACTTTGCATACTCTCCTTTCATCCGCTCTTCTGTAAGCATGATATACTTTGCATACTCTCCTTTCATCCGCTCTTCTGTAAGCATGATACACTTTGCATACTCTCCTTTCATCCGCTCTTCTATAAGCATGATACACTTTGCATACTCTCCTTTCATCCTCTCTTCTATAAGCATTATATACTTTGCATACTCTTCGGGAAACACCCTCCCTCGCTCTCTGCTCTTGCAAGGACTTCAGTTTCATTAATTCCTTTTTTCGGTTTAGTGATCTAAGAGTGTTTTTTCACAGAATCCCCGCTAATGCATCGAAATTACTTCGACACAGAGGAAAGACCGATGACAACTCATTCTCTGGTTCAATTTCAGATTTTTGGAAAATGCCACTCTTTTTTTTTCGTTATAATTAACTGATTTCATTGTAATTAAATTATCGATGATGAATTCATTGCCTGAAAAATATGATTGCCAAAATCGCACCTGAAAACCGTGGCGACGAAATGGGCAGCACAATCAACGGATTTTAAGGGCAATTCGACCACAAACTTAGAACGAGGCGTCGGGACCGAATTGGCCCTTTTGCCCCCAAACAACGCTGGCAGACGACGATTTCTGACCCCAGTCCTAACCGCGTGGGTATATAAAGCAACAATCGGATTTCACTTCAATTTTTATTTGATCTCTTACCTTTGAGTTGGAGAGTACAAGGCGTGGATGTCGAGTGAGTCTGTCAGCGTGTTGCCATGCAGCTCCTAGTGAAGTTCGCTCTCTTTTTTATGTTGCGTGCCATCGATGGGAATAAATGTCAGTGTTGGTAAAAGAAAAACTTCATTTGCATTTCATTTCGTCTGATTTATTAATATGACTTGATAATGACATTCTGTCGGTGTCATTTCACGAAGTTTCTCCCTAAATGACAAATGAGCCAAGATGAAGCGAGAAACATCCACAATGATCGAAGATGATTCCGTTGTTTTCATTTTCGGATCACAAATATTTCGTCACGAAGGATGATCTTCTGAGTAGGCACGACAGATGCAGAATAGGATCATCAACCGAGGTTTCCCCAGAAGAAGGAAAAAACGAAACTGAAAGAAATATCTTTGACATGAATGGGATTAGAATCCGACATATATTTGCAAATGAACGACTTCCTTTGGGATGAGGGACTTCTGCCGACACAGAACTCCGATACAGAAATCTTAGAAATAACAAAAACATCGAGATCACTTATGACCTTTAAGCAATGTTCATCGTAACTTTTACCAAAGGGAAATATTAAATCAGCCAAAATCCTGAAGCCTGCGACTAGAGTGATCGATTGCCTGACTGAAGAAAAAACCCGGAGACATTTTGACCATAAATGAAGCTTTTATGAAGATCTCAACTCTTGCCACAATAAGGACGAGTTCATCTCAGCTATTGCCACAATAAGGACGAGTTCATCTCAGCTATTGCCACAATAAGAACGAGTTCATCTCAGCTATTGCCACAATAAGGACGAGTTCATCTCAGCTATTGCCACAATAAGAACGAGTTCATCTCAGCTATTGCCACAATAAGGACGAGTTCATCTCAGCTATTGCCACAATAAGAACGAGTTCATCTCAGCTATTGCCACAATAAGGACGAGTTCATCTCAGCTCTTGCCACAATAAGGACGAGTTCATTCCTTTTGCTTTTAGCTGCCCATTTGACTCAAGTGGCAACTTTCAATGGATAGCCTTTTTTCTGAGCGCACTTCACTTTTTTTTTGGAAATTTCATGAACTTCAATGGGAACAGATTCATATCATTGCTTTCATTTGTTATTCATGTTATTGCGTTGCGCAACCGTTAATCATGCACATGTGATTGCAAGTGACATCAAATACTAGCAGTCGATAGAGAGTGGCCTCAAAGTGCACAGCAGTTGCTAATTTTGCCAAAGCGATGCCAATTTCTTCTGACTCTGTTTTGCATCTCTATTCCAATTCTCCATTTTTTCCAATTCCATCTGGGGCGGGGTGGCTCAGTCGCTAGCGCGCCAGTCTCAGTAAACTGCAGATCCCACGTTCGTGTTCCAGCTGGGTCAGCGTTGAGATTTATCTCCTCAAAATTCCCCCCCACGGCAGTAGGGAACACCAATGGCTTGGAAAGGCTGCCGTTCGTCGGACGGAATGTTAAGCCGTGGCCCCGTGTGCGGGAGAGCCACACCCTGTGCACGTTAAAGAATACGCTGGATGACTTATTCATAATGATGCCGGGAGGCTAAAATCTGTCTCCCAACAGCTGTTCCAGTGGGTCCCCTCACCCAACCTTCTCTGAGCCTTCGGGGTCCTTGTGACCTGCCCATGGTGTGCAAAAAAGTGCCGCTCAGAGGTAAAGCAATCCAATTCCCTCTTTCAGTTCTTCTCTCACTTTTTTCATTTCGGTTTTCCAACCTTTCTCTTTCAATTTACCGATTGCATTTCTCTTTCAGCTCTTTTATACCTTTATTAATTCTTTCCAACAGTTATCTCTGTTTCCCATCTTCATTTTAATTACACTTTTCTGTCTGCTTTCTCCTTTCTCTTCCAATTTATCCCACTTTTTTTTATCAGTTCCGTTTTTCCAAAAATTTCTTTCCCTTTCCCTTTATCTCTTTTACATTTCATTTTCCGTTACTTTAAGTCTCTTCATTGATTCTTCAGGTTTTCTTTCTATTTTCCTTTCCATTTTCAGTTATTTTCTTTTTAATTCTCTTTTCCTCTCTGGTTTATAGGGATTGCTGCCGTGACTTTTAAGAATCTATGGAGAGTGTGGAGAAATAGGCGTATACACCTAAAGACTAAAATTAGACTGTATAATAGTTTGGTTCTTTCTAGGGTTAGTTATGGTAGTGAAACTTGGACACTTTGTAAACAAGATAACAGGAAACTTGATGCTTTTGATTCCAGATGCTTACGCAGTATCTTGGGCATTAGGTGGTTCAACCTTGTAACTAATGATGAGGTTAGGCAAAGGAGTTTGCAACCTCGTTTAAGCAGCATATTGTGCAGAGAGAGACTCTGTTGGTTTGGCCATGTTGCCCGTATGAATAATTATAGATTGGCGAATAGGGTTATGAACAGTGTGCTAAAGGCCTCAGAAAGAAGGGGAGACCTAGGATGCGGTGGGCAGACAATGTCAAACAGGACCTTGTTAGAATTGGTGTGCAGTGGCCAGATGCAGTAGATGTAGCTCAGGATAGACTTGCTTGGAGAACTAAATTGCACGGTCTAGTTGGACCTCCGTAGCCCATGGCTGCTTGAGGCCAATGATGATGATATTTTCCCTTTCCGTTTAAGTTTCCCGGTTTCCTTTTTTTTTATAACTTGTGTCTGTTTTATTTTAAGTTCCATTTCTGTGAATTTTATCATTTTTCTTTTTCCTATTTCATTTTTATTATCCCTTCTGTGTGCATCATGGTCTTAGTTGTGTTTGAGCCAAAAAATTCCAACCAAACAACCAACTATCCCTTCTGTTCTGCCTTTTTTTTTCGTCTTATTTTTCTGCAGTTGCATTTTTTTTAGCCTGTTTCTTTTGAAAGCGGGGCTGACCATTTTATCAAGTAAATCAAAAGAAAGCAAAAATTATTTTAGTATACAAACATTTTAATTAAATAAAACTTACCAGAGAAATTCACTTGAGAATAGCAAACATTTTGAAAAAAAGAAACTAAACTTTGAGGAGAAGAAGTAAAAAAGAAAGTTCACCATAAAATCATAAATTCAAATTCCAAGTCAAGCACTAAAATGTATTAACGGGAACTAATGCAGAAAGTTATTGCTTTTTCTCATTCCTAAAAATAAGAAAAATCTGCATTTTTTTTTTCTTCTCTTATCCCACATTAGAATATATTTCATTTTAAATTCAGAATAAAAGCTGCGAAAATATCGTTTCTAATTTTCTATTTTATCATTAACATGAGAAAGAAAAAAAAAAGTTCCTCTATCATTTTTATGAGAGGAAGTAGAAAAGTCGTTCTTATGGATGCATCAGTGATCATCAGCAGAGAAGAGCCAACTCTCCTTGCCATCATTAATTGACGTCAGAGACAGAACGCATCTTTTGTTTCTCATTAATATCAGACGTAAAGAGAGATCTCTGCTCATGCGAAAGTGTCTCTGTCCATCTCCACTGCGCGAGACTGTGGAATCGAGGAAATCCAAAAGAGCGAAATGTGGGAAAACTTTTCATACATCTGAGTCTTCGAATTTATTGCTTACGTTTGCTTCCGGAAGAGCAAGAGTTGTGCAAATGGTGAGCTAACATTATTTGCGACAAAGTATTATGACTTGCATCTGAGTTGAAGAGAAAAAAAGTAAAAAAGTGTTTTATTTGCTTGAAGAGTGTAGCGAATGTGGCTTTGGGAAACGTCAAGTATTAAAAAGTACGTCGTCACAGATGAGTTTGCAGTTCCCCCGATGCGTGCGTCCGATTGTTTCGGTCCACTGTCCACGTCATAAAGCCCGCCACTTATCAAAGACCTCTTCCTTCTCCTACTTCCTTGTAGTTGAGGCGCCAAAATTTCGCTAACGGTTCATAATTCTTGATATCTCCTCCCTGATATTTATGAATACGGACCATCGATTATTTCTTTCCAGAATGCTATTAAAATGCGATGCCTTTTATCCCTGACCACCCCCTTTCCCCATCTCTCTTCCTCTTCCGTTTCATCTTTTGCATCCTCATCTTCCTTTTTGCTGCATTAGGATACGCGCTGTTTGCTATGGAGACCCATCTCCGGCGTCACTCACTTCGTCCGCTGATTCCACTCACTGCTCTGCCAGTCCTTTTACAGATACTCATCCCAAGCTGCCTCTTTCTCACTCCATCGCAAACCTACACAAGGTTCTGAAGCGTATCTCCAAAAGTTGCTGAAAAATCATTTCTTGTTGAATTTATTTCTTTAACTACACCTGATTTTATTTCTTCTGCACTGACTTTCATTTCTTTTCTTTTCATCTACTCTTTTTTTTTTCTTCAATGCTCTTTTTCTCCTTCAGTTTTGTTTTTCTTCTTCACCTTCTTTCTTTAGTTTTCCTGTCGCTTTTTCCTCCTTCTTTCAATCCCACTGTCAGTTTCTTTCATTTATCTATTAATCCTTCTATTCTTTCAGTTGTTCTGTCTTTCATTTTTCCCTTCCTTTTCTTCTAACTATTTTTAACTGTTTGATTTTTAGCTTTTCTACTTCTTCTACATTTCTCTTTCAGCTATTTTATCTCCTTCTGCTATTTTATCCCTTTTTCATTTTCTCTCTCAGTTCTTCTGTTTTTTCCCTTTCTGTTCTCTTTCTTTTCCACTTCTTTTGCATTTCACCTTCTCTTTCAGGTAGTATTGTTTTCCTCTTTATTTTCTGTTTCTCTGTCTCTTTTCCTATTCTCTTTCAGTTTTTCTCTCTCTCCCTCACTCTGAGTTCCAGTTCTTCTGTAACTTTTCCTCTTTCTCTTTGAATTTTTGCTTATTTTTCACTTTTTCTACCATCTGTTTTTTTTTTTCTCTTTCGGCCCTATTGTTTATTTTCCCTACCGTTTGCCGAATTTTTTAAAATTTTTTTTTACTTTTTTTCTTTCAGTTCTTTTATATCATTTTCTAGCTCTCCTTTATATCTTCTGTCTGTTTTAAATTTATCCTTTAAGTTTTCCTTTTTCTTTTCACCTCCACTTGCAGTTATTTTCCCTTTTCCATTTCAATTTTTCTGTCTTTTCCTTTTCGTTTCTCTCTAAGTTCTTCTGTTTAATTTTGTGCATTTTTGTTTTTCAGTTTTCTGACTCTTTTTTACTTTCTCATCCAGTTACTTTTTCCATTTTGTTTCGGTCCTTTTATGTCTTTTTCATTTTCTTTTACAATTCCGTTTCTTTTTCCCTTCCTCTTGCACTTCTTTTTGGTTTTCTCTTTCCTTTTTCTGCCTTCTTTTTACATTTTCTCCTCCATTTGTTCTGTCCGTTTCTTCTCTTTCTTTTCTATTCACAACTTTCTTTTCGGAAGATTCCGAGTTCTAGCAGAAAAAAAAGTGAGAATTGCAAGTATACATGACATAAACTGACAAAAGAGCAGGCTTCTACCATTGATCGACTTCAAATGCGGTTTAAAAGTTTTTCTAAAGCTTCAGACTAAGGAATCTGTAATAGAAAAAAATGCAACAAGCCGTCCTCTAAAGTCCAAGATTATCAAGGTGGTAAACTTTATTTGGCGTGTAGAGATTATTTCCTTTTAAGACACAGAAAAAATTTCTTTTAAGTTTTATTTCAGATTAATATAGATTTTGCTTTATTTACCTCTTCGTAACAAATATTGAGAACCTGATGCTAAACTGGAGCTAGTTTCGACAGATCTCCATTTCAACTTCTCTTTCAAGAAGTAAAGCAATGCAGCCGAAAGAATTGGACTCGGAAGAGAAATCAAAAGACATCCTCTTCTTAGTAAATGAAGTACGGGACATGATGTCTGATAAGAGGGAAAAAAATGAAAACCAGGGGCAATTGGAGGGGGGACGAGATTAACGCAGCAATAGGACAAATATTGCAATCTAAGTAGGATGGAAATAGGCGAACAAAATTTTATGGATTTAAAATTCCACATATGTGTCGTAATTTCTTTTGTCTAGAGCAACTTAAACCCATGAAGAGGGGTTGTGCACGTGGAGAAGGACTTAGTAAGTAGTTTATTGGTAGGTTATTTCACGACCTTATTCAGTATCCAATCAGTTTCTGCCACTGACCGCAGGGTCGGACTTTGATGTTCTGAGGCTCTAAGCTGTAGAAAATTAGAGGCCCTAAGCTATGCAAATTGAAGAGGCCCTAAAAATTCAAAAGTCGAAATATGTATATTTACTCTGCACACCGAGGGAAGATTTAAAAACAAACATAAAAATGACGTGGTAAAAATATTATACAAATATATCTAGAGCTAAGATGAACAGGATTTGAACAATAGATTAATTTAAATATTAAAACATTTTTACTTGGCACAGTAAAGCTTTAAATGTATTTTATGAGACCTCCTTATATGGCGAGGCCTTAAACTGTAAGCTCGGTTAGTGTAGTTAGCTTAGCTAGCGGCTCAGACTGAATGTTCGTTATCCAAAGGATCGCCGCAGAAGACGATCCGCTTGCCTGTCGCCAGAAGTTCGCTTTAATCTTTAAAGGCAAGAAGATTTTACTGAAAGCCACCTTTCAACCTTGAACATAAAAGATGAATTGTTTGCAGCAGTGGTATACGAATCTAAGACCTTCTAACCAGTCAGATGCACTGGCAGTGGGTTCTTATCCCACACGACTCAAGACATTTTCTATTAGTAAAAGTGTTAAATTTAAAAAAAATCAAAATAATTATGTTTAATCTCCCATTGTTCTACTTTACTTGCAGTAAGTATTATTTTCTGCTATATAAACTGACAGGCTCCTGTCAGACCTCTGTGGCAAGCAGCTGCTTGAGGGGGTATTTTTTTTTATTTATGGACCTGTTTCAAAGCTACGGAGTTCAAAATGAAATCCAAGTAACTAGAAAACTGCAACACACAAGACATGTTCACTAAAGACAACTTGATACACACAAGACATGTTCCTAAAGACAACTTGACGCTGCTATTGGCATCCACACGCAGTTTTAACCGAAGTCAGCTTAAAATGAATTAGAATCAGACTTTGTGATTTTCTTGGCATGTATCTTTGATCATGGAGAAAAGGTTCCTTTCCAGAAGCAAAATCTGTTGCCAGATGTTTGCTTCGTCGTGATCGCCATCTCCCAGGGCCATAAGCGTTGGAGACGGCGTCACCAGATCGGTGAAGCGGAGAAAGCCTCGCTCCCGCCAATCCTTTGGAGCTAGTTGCTACATCTTCTGAAATTTCCTCTTCACAAAAAAAGTATCCGCTCTCACTTTAGCATGACCCTCCAATGAGCACACACATACACCTACACCCAAAACTAGACATTTTACAAAACAGCAGAAAACGGCTAAGCATATACGAAAACAACACAGAACAAATCCTACTTATATAGATATATTACATCATGAGCAGGGAAATATTTTTACACTTAATTATCAGTATCGTATTTAAATGGAGATAGTATCCATTATCCGAAATTTCCCTATTTCTAAAACCCACCTAATTATTGCTTCACAAGATTCGTAGTAGCAGGATCACAAGTTGGATTTTTTTTTCCGATGCTATTTCCTCTCTTTCTCATATTTCTTACGATCAGAAAGAAGCCAAAAGAAATTGGAATCCACCACCTCATAAAACGCCAACTGTTTCCATCTTTCTGCCCTGAAGGTCGAAACTTTATTCTGCGAAGGACACAAAAACACGAGCACGAATTAAAGAAATAATTGTGACGACGGCGATCAAGAGGAGGAGGAGGAGATCTTAACGCTACAAGAATTGAAAATAATGAAGCAAATTCTGCATCGAAAGAGAAAAATTCTCCAGAGTAGTAATTTATAAGGAGAGTAAGATTGTCAATATCAGTTTTACTCTTTTCCCCTTTGCCCACACCCTCCACATTCTATCACTAAGAGAATCGTGCAGAAGAAGAGATTCCCGTTGCTATCGTTACCTCATCACACGATCACTATTGGTGCGTAGCAGTGATAACTTGCACTCCCCCCCTCTCTGTTCCATCTTCGAGATAATGTAATTGTCAGAAATGATTAAAACGGGAAAACAAAGTAATTATTGGCGCCTGAGGGTCTCACCTCATCACGAGGTTTTTGTTGGCCGTGTCCAAGAGAGGGAGGTGAAAGACGTTCTGATGATGCGATGATGATTCGGGTAATATCTTCGGGACTGATCTCGTGGGGATGAAGAAATCCCGGTGAGTGACGTTCAGTCTCTCGCGGCGATAGAAAGGGGGGCGGGCGGGAGGGGGGACGGAACAACAGTGCACGTGCAAATGTTCACGGATCGCTCTCCTCCCTCCCGTGTAACTTCTCTCTGCAATTTCTTCACTACGTCGAATAAAAAGAGGGAGAGTTTCTCTCACTTCACGAAGGATGATTAGAGGCAGGAGGGAGGAGATGGAGAGGAGGAAGTTAGATAAGGAATTATCAAGATGAAATAAGACGAATGATGTCGGATCGTTGCTCGGACAGTTTTCGAAAGGGAGGGAAGGAGAAAATTAAATTTCCCCAAAAAGAATGAGAGAAAAAAAATCGGAGATGAATAAATGAAATGAAAGTTAATTAATATTTAATTAAATAATTAAGGGTAATAATCAAAAACAAACAGAAGCACGACAGGAGATAAAAACGTGATCTTCAAATAAGAGACAAAATGACACAAAACATCTCGTACAGGAAGTGAACGTTAAAGTAGTAAGGAAATGGCACGGAGGAAATGGAACCTTGTAATTAAGAGTGGACGGAATGTGCGAGAACTAAACTGAAAAAAAAAATATCAAAAAGTTAAAAAAAATTGGAAAAATAAAAATATGGAAATTAATGAAATGATAGAACAAATTCAAAATATTTTTGAATTTCAAAATAACAATTATAGTGCAGGTATTTGATAGAGGAATGGGATTCGCTTTTAAAAGGTAATAACGACTACTTGTGTAGTAAGTTGGTTTCAATGGGAAATGAATGCATCGACTGGGCACACCTACAGCAGACATTAATACTCCTCCGTCCAGCTAAACTATTTTCCTGTGATAATACAGATCAACATAAGTATTTAGAAGTAGTCTTTGACTTCAGACTCAAATGGGATAAACATTTAGAAAAAGTTTGTACGACTAGCATCTGAAGGACGGCGGCCTTCCCAAGACTATCGGTGTCCCCTACTGACAGAAGGAAGCGCTGGGAGTCTTGCGCAGAGAAATCTCAACGCTGGCCCAGGTGAGCCTCGAACCTTGGAACTGAAGATTGCGAGCCTGGCGCGCTACTGACTGAGCCACTCCTGTCCCCAATCGAGAGTCTGCTGTAATGTCAACAAGATGGTAGCTCTAGGAGGGTGCCCTCCGGGAGCTTGCCCTCTCTGCGAAAATTTCTTTTCATTTGCTTATCATCGTTAATTCAATCCCAATGTGTAACCTCTAAGAATAACTGTGATGTGTTCACTGTTATGTGCTCACCTCCTGCAAAACCTCTGTCAAATTTTCCTGGATCCGACACTGACACAACGCCATTTATTTTTAATAGTCTACCTAAAAAGTTAAGATGTAAAATAATTAACATTTTTTTAAGGATGTAAAAATTTAGGACTTCCATTTTATTTAAAAATTCCTACAGATATTTTCAGTTACAACTTTAAAAATTATCATAAATAGTTGGGTTGGGTTGTTTTACCTCTGAGCGGCACTTTTTTTGCACACCATGGGCTAAATGACCAGGTCACATGGACCCCGAAGTCTCAGAGAAGGTTGGGGGAGAGGACCCATTAGAACAGCTGTTGGGAGACAGATGGTAGCCTCCCGTCAAGGCCATCCAGCGTGTTCCTTAACGTGAACAGGGTATGGCTCTCCCGCACACGGGGCCACGGCTTAACGTCCCATCCGACGGACGGCGGCCTTTCCAAGCCCATCGGTGTCCCCTGCTGACCGTGGGCAGGGCGGGGAATTTTGCGGATATTATAAATAGATTAATGCTAGATAATCTTTATCTGTGGCCGAGTGGTTAGCACGCTTGGCTAAGGGACCTGGGTTCGAACCCCGGATTAGGCATTGATGTGTGTGTCGTTTTTCTGCTGAGGTTCTGCCATCCTCTCAGATCTCCTACTATGGCATATAAACTGACAGGCTCCTGTCAGACCTCTGTGGCAAGCAGCTGCTTGAGGGGGTATTTATTCATTTATTTTTTTATTTTATTCCGAAAGTAAATATTTTAATATTTTGATGAAAAGAACACTTATCCATGTGATCAGAGCTCTTGTGAAGAGTACACTTTCGAAATGAAGAAAGCTTTCTTCATAGAAATGACAAAAACCACTTTGGGGCTCTATTAATCTTAACCAATAGGAGCAAATTGGATACTTTGTTGGCTGATGCAAATGCCTATTGTTGGGCTCTTCACGTCTGTTGCTTTTTGCACCAGATGCAACATACACAGTCGTATCAGAATAATATGACCGCCTACCATAGTATATGTTTAGTAGGTGGTCATATTATTCTGATACGACTGTGTATTTGCCTTAAAGATGTAGATCGGAATCTAGATAATATCGTGTTTCTTTAGAATGCGAAGAATCTGAATTTTTAAAAAAGTTTTCTTACCTTTTTTTTTTCGAATTATAACTAATGATTTGCGAAATTTTATTTTTTGCTAGCGCTTTTGAGCTGGATGCATTTTTTTTTTTCAAATTTCAAACTCTTTGTGCATTGCAAGTTTTTATCTATTCTGCTAATAAAATAATAAAAAAGAAAGGAAAAACATATTAACTCTGGCGAATAGAAATTAAAGCTCTTCTTCAAAGAAATTAAAGTTTATCATTTTCCGACTGTTGCCCCTCTATCGGTGGAAATTTGAACTAATGGATAAATTAAAAAATGTAAATCATAAGGTTTTATTAGAATTTTTTCTACCCGAAAAACAGTTTTACATTTATGTTTTAACACAGTTGCGCTTTAAGGGTAATGTTGGGTTGTTTTACCTCTAGGCATCTGTCGTGACCGGGCAGAACGGGAGTAGAGAGACGATGTAATTGCTACTTAATTCACTTCGGTGAAACTTCAGGTTCGCGGGTTTTTCAGCCCATGCCACCGTATGCCTTGTTGTGTTGAATGAATAATAACAATGGTCCATCAATTACTGCACGAGAGTTATATAGGGACGACACAATTTTTATTCACACTATATACAGCTACGTGCTGGGAATGAACTCCACTCCGTGGGCCTTTGCTGCTTCACACTGTGGTTCTTTCTGAATCCACAAAACTACTATCAAATTCACCGCTCAACTCCGTGAGCCTTTGCTGCTTTGCTACTGCAGATATTACTAAAACGAGGTGGAGAATTGCACACTCTGCAATTTCTCACTTTACAGACCTCAAAAACTCGGCGAAAGGATTTTCCTTTGCCTACACTGTGGCTCCTCCTGAACCACAAAAATAAAAGATAAGATTCTCCAAGAATCTGGATTCCCTCTTGGAATCGCACCCTGACTTCAAGGGTTAATTTGAGAAAGGCGGCGTCCTTTTGACGCGTGTCGCAACGACCTTGTTCGTTCGACAGCTAACGCACAGACTGCTACTTCCAACTCCTTCTCCTAGCCTCATGCGTGGACTTCACGCTGCAGGCTAGTTAGTCATTATACGGCACAAACAACTTGTGGCATTGATTCTTTCCACAAGCAGCAAGCTTCAGACCCGAAAACAATAACAGTGAGACATCCCAGCACAAACATTTTAAAGAACACATAAAAATATATACAACAATATAATACAACAAAAATATACAATAAATAAATATAAAATTCGAACGACATGACAGCATCGCTTTTCTCTCGTAATGGGCTACTAAATGGCCAAGTCTCAAGGGCTCAGAAAAGGTTAGGAGGGGAGAAGGTGATCCCCCTGGGCAGTTGTTAGGAGATAGATGGCAGCCTCCCTTCAACACCATCCAGCGTGTACACTTGGTCCCAACTTAATGTCCCAAGCGAAGGACGACCGCCTTTCCTAGAGGTAAATCGCCGCTATCAATGCAATCCACTTGACCAACACACTCTAAAAGCTCATTTCAAATTTCTGGCATGAACAGATTGTTTAGAATATTAAGGTTTTACACTTTTTCCAACTTTTATTGTTCCTCTCTCTAAATGGGAAAATGAAGAAGACCCTTGAGAGATCCGGATGTTTTATTATCACCTATTCAATCGATAAAAAATTCCTCATCCATCTCTTAAAACAGAAAGAAGGAGGAAATGTCTACAGATGGACGAATCACAAAAGAGAAACAATGCCTCATTTTTTTTAACCAGCTAGAAACAGAGACCTCGACTAAGTTTCGGGCAAATACGAAGTCGCGTGGTGTAAAAAGACGAAGACGAAAAGATGCGAAACCCAAAAAAAAAAAGAAAGAAAGTTAATAAAATATCAAATAAGCTTCGGATCGTGATTTATGACTTCAAAAAATGTTTTGTTCTCAATATGAGGTGGCATCGATCAGGGAGATATTTCTTTGCCTTTTTTTAACTGTAATGTGTGAGCGAAAAATGAAAAGAGATTTTTTATCCTGTCTCTTGTATTTCATTGCTCCTTCCCCTCCCCCCCATATTTCTTGGAGAAATTGTTTTGCCGAATGGTTCGACTTCTTTGGTGAATCCCTGCATCCCCATCGATCTCCTGAAAAGGCCACAAAATGGAAAAGAATTCAGAACTTCAATTATTGGGACTTAGCTTAAGTGCGATTAATCATCTGGGAGAGTTGGGATAGGAAGGGGAGGGGGGGAGTTATGTCACTCATGCCGAATTCCATTCCCAGATTCGCTATTATTAATCTGTTTCCGTATCAATTACTGCTGGCTGAATTTATTTTTCTTTTTGCAAAGGGAAGGAGATTGAAACGAACCTACATTTCTTTTTCATAAAAATATCGTTTCATTTATGTTTCGGATCACCACTTTTAAAGATTCACTTTTTTGAAAAGGCATTTATTGTTGGTGGAGGGATGTTATAAAGGTCTAAACCCGATCTTCTAAATATTCTGAAATAAACTTCTTTTCGAGCAATCCATTCGCCACTAGAAGGTATCTTTAGTGGCAATGGGGAGACTTTGGGGAACTGATAACGGGAAGCAAGAACTGAGAGTTTTTGTGGGGGAACAGATCACAGTGAATTATGTCAATTGAAAGAAGATATTGTTGCAATTCTGAGGACTGATAATCTTGCAGTTAAGGGTGAATTAGCACAAATTAAAGCAGAATTAATAGATGTTTGGAAAGAGTTACTTGAAGTTAAAAAATCATCTGACTTTTGCTCTTGTAAAATTGATTTTTCTAGAACCATAGATTCTATTACGAAGACTGTTTCTGAAGTTTAGAAAGAAAATGCCCTCTTAAGACAAAAATTTAAATTATTGGAAACAAATCTAGCTAGACTTAAAAATGATATAATCGATTTACAGCAAGTGTCCAGAAACATGAAAATAGAGATTGTAGGACTAAAAGAAACTCCAAACGAAAATTTAGCAGAATTAATTAAAAAAATTGGTGATTAATTAAAGATACATAACTGTTGGTGACAACGAAATTCAAGTCACACACAGAGTGCCATCTGCAAATAAAAGTAAGCCGAGACTGATCATCACACAATTGAATTCGCGACAAAATAGAAATAAATGGGTCGAAGCATTTAAACGAAACAAAAAGTTAAACGGAAATGAGTTAATTGGAGACGATGGTGAAGGACTGGTTTTGGTCAATGAACATTTAATCCCTGAGCTTAAGTATGTGTTACATGAAACTAAAAAGTTTCAACGTGCTAAAGGGTTCAAATACGTGTGGACTAGGGATTGCAAAATGTTTTTTGCGACGTAGTACGTGTTAGATTCTTAGCAGATCTAAATGCTATTAAGGTTTAATAATTACTAATTTGTATTTTTGTATCTATTTTTTTTGTTCTCTGATGTTTGTTGGTAATTATTCTCTTATTCAGTTAAATATATGCAGTGCTAGAACACACTTTGATGACTTTTTGAGGTACTTGGGGACTTTTCAGGAAAGACCCAGATTAATTATATTCACAGAAAATTGGATCTACTCCTGGGAAGTCTCACTGTACAAAATAGACGGTTACAAGAGTTTCTCATTTTCCAGGGATGATTACAGATCAGGTGGAGTATTAAGTTATGTTAGCTGTGACATCGATGCTACACAGCAACCAATCACAATGAATTGCGCAGACATTGCAGTTTTAAAACTTGAAATTGAAAACAAAGAGTGGACATTAATTGGCTGTATACAAATCTCCTTCCGACAATGTAATTAATTTTATTTCCGAGTTAAACAGAATCCTAGAATCACTTGATACTCTTAATATTCTCTATCTTGGAGATATTAATATTAACTTATTAAATGACAACACAAACACTGATAAATATCTAGGACTATTAGCAGAAAATAGTTTACTTAACACGGTAGAACAGATAACCAGAATTATGGAGAACTCGTCTACGTGTATTAATCATGTATTTCTTAGAACCAAAGATTTATATAATTGCAATATATTTCTGAATGATATTTAGCAATAAGGAAAGAACAGCCTTGAACGTCACTGACAAACAGGAAGGACGTTTGGACATGCGTCAAGGGCCGCCGCTCTTACTCAAAGAAAAACCCGTAAGGAGAGGGTTCGATTCTATGTGAGAGTCAAGAATCTTGGTGAATCAAATACAGTTCTGTGGAACTGAAGTGAGTTCTGAAAGGCTAAATATCCTTTCGCCGAGTTTGAGGTCGGTGAAGCGAGAATCTGCAAAGTGCGGGTCTCCACCTCATTTGCGTAATTGTTTGCAGCAGCAAAGGCCTACGGAGTCGAGAGCATCCCCATCACGTGATTGTGTATAAGTGTGAATAAACTGTGTCGTCCCTAAACAACTCTCGTGCGTGAATTGTTGGGCATATTTCTAGACATCACTTGGCGCAGCAAGTCTGAGGCATACGTCTGTACGGGTGTAACAACTGCGAACCTGGTATTCACCGAAATAAGGGTGAAGGTAATCAAGGGACTAATTGATCGTCCTCTACTATGGAGTGGATAAATCGTTTGTCATCTGGCTCAACACCACACTCGACGCAGGTCGAGCAGAATGTCTAATTTCACGTGACGAATAAAAAATCTGCGTCGTCGCCCTCACCTACCTGACCACGACAGTATCCATCTTGAAGAGTTCCATTGTGAAGAATTTTATGGACAGGTGAGGTTGAATATATCCTGACGGATTGCGATAGTTGTAATGTTCTTTATGGCCGGGTGGTTGTACGATCTTGTGGCTCTCAATAATCGGGCAGAGGAGGAATAAAACTTAATAATTTATTGAATATCAACAATAGAGTATGAATGTCGGGCTGTGGGGCAATCTAGTCGACTAACTCTCTTAATATCTACCAGCCGTAGAGAACGCATCAACCGTACAAATATGCACGTCAGTTTCTAAGGGAGAAATCCAACGTGAGTCTCTCGTTGTCTGGACTCAAACAGGTCTCCTCGCCGTACTCGGACACACCGACTCACGACCTCACCTCTGCAGAGCTCTCACCGTTCCCTTCTTCACTCCCAGCATCTCACAAGCCCCCTGGACTGAAACACATTAGCTTTACTTTGCACCAGCCTACGATTTAATCCTCTCCGTTTGCCACAGGCAATTCCCCTCATCATGCTGAGCCTCCCCCACCTTCACATTTAGCGACATTGATCCTTGCAGCTGTCCAGAAGCCGATTAAATGCGTCTTCACGTTCGGCGCAAAGGACTTGCGAGGAGTCCCTTACATTTACTTTGTGTTAATACATATCGAAATATAAAAGGCTACTATATACATAAGTAGAGAGGGTAAGGAAGTGCCGAACTTCACACACTCTGTATTTAACGTACATATCTACATGCAGGAGATCCATACACTCTGGATTTCACTTATCTATCTGCAGAAGATCCACGCGCTCTGGATTTCATGCATCTATCTCAAGAGAAACACACACTCTGGATTTCCCGTATCTATCTCCAGGAAATTCACACACAAACTGGGTTTCATGCATCCGACTTCAAGATATCACAGATTCTGGATTTCATATATCCACTTTCAGGAGATGCACACACTCTATATTTCACATATTCATGAGCAGGAAATCCGCACGTGGCCTGGATACCATGTATCTATCTGCAGGTGATTCACACACCTGGTTATGTATAGTGATCTGCAACCCAGTCAAACAACTTGGATATCATGGATTCATATCAGTGGTTGGCTGCTACAAATTTTTAATAAACGGGTACACAGTTTTTCTTTTTTTTGGGGGGTGGGGGGTGGGGAGGACGGCTTGGCAGGCAAAAAACAACAGGGTTGTTTTACCTCTGAGCGACACTTTTTGCACACCATGGGCTAAATGGTCAGGTCATATGGACCCACTGAAACAGCTGTTGAGAGACAGATGGTAGCTTCCCGTCAAGGCCATCCAGCATGTTCTTTAACGTGCACAGGGTATGGCTCTCCCGCACAGGAGTCACGGCTTGACATCCCATCCGACGGATGGCGGCCTTTCCGAGCCCATCGGTGTCCCCTACTGACGGTGGGCAGGGAGAGGAGTTTTGCGGAGATAAATCTCAATGCGACCCAGCTGGGACTCGAACCTGGGAACTGCAGATTACGAGCCTGGCGCACTACCGACTGAGCCACCCCCGCTTCAAAAACAATAGGCAATTTATTGGTATATTAAAAAATTTGAATTTCCAAACCACTTCCCTTAAATTGTTGATTTTCCATCCAACTTTGCATTTCGGTGCCTAACTCTCGTGTCCTTTGCAAAATCTCTTTTTTGTAATCATATTTTCTCTTATGCTTCTGACCCCAGGAATCAATTGGCTAGCCAATTAAATTTGCTCTCATGAGATCACTAATATGTTGAACAGACAGGGAAGATCTCTTATTTTTGGTTATATGTTGTTCATCAAAGATAGCATTAGCTGATAGCTAATGTTTTTATTGTCGTTTGGGCTGTTTTAACGGTTTTGGGAATATAGTATACAGTATTTGAACATATTGCATTTTCTACGTATTCGCCTAAGTCATTAATATCAACATCAAATAGTATAATTTTACGTAAATGCCGCAATTTCTTTTCGTCTTCTTATTCTTCGATTCTAATAAACTGAAGAGATTATCTTTCTCTTTAAATGATGCTCAGAGTTCAATAATCTTGCTTGCATTTTCCTTACGATGCTTTCTATCAAACAGTTCGTTTGATAGAAAGCCTCACGTCGGATTCCATTAAGACCCATCAGTAATAATATCACAAGACACAATGTAAAAAGGAATAAAAAAAGAAAAAGAAATTCTTATCTTTTTATGCTAAACAACCATATAGTGTATTTAATACAAACGAAGCGGAGGGATACTAACATCTGAACCATGACCTGAAACGGTCGAAATCCTTGTTGTTTCTCGCAAGGGGAGTGAAGGATGTTAAAACGTGTAATAATCTGAAAAGGGAAATCCAGTTGTTTCAAAAAAGAGGACCTTTTATGGTACAAGGATTTTTTCAGGAGTATTACGTTTTATCACCCTTCGCCCCCTTGCGCGAAACAACAGGATTTCGATCGTTTCAGGTCATGGTTCAGTTGTTAGTATCCCTCCTCTTCGTTCTTAACGCATCAGGATGTTGTGTTATTCTAAGTTTGAAATATTCTCGGTTGTATGTCCTCTTCTGTATTAGCAAAAAACACACACGTTTTATTCGTTACGAGACATCTGACAGGAAACATAACGTAAGACAGTCATGCTCAAAAAAATATTCGAACGTGTTGAAGAAAAATCCTTACAACTCCTTAAATATGAGTGTTCAAATTAAGATCTGTGATGAAATATTTTGCATAACCACTAGTCTCGTTTTAAATTGTTAGCTTCTTCTGTAGCAAGCAAGTGTCCGTAAGACAATATGTTTATTCTTGCATGTGAACAAACACACACACACATACGATAACATATACACATAAAGATGAAACACATACAGACACTTTAACACACACACAGAGAGAGAGACATGAAGACGTATACACATACAGAGAAACGACTATGTGCATACAGACATCTTAACACATACAGACACGACCGAAAACATATACATATAGAGAAACAAGCATATTAACATACATGAACATACACACACTCACATACGCACACATACACGATTCACTGAAACACACACACACACACTGAGAGAGAAACAAACATGAAGACACAGTTACATCTTGACATATATGCACACACCTACACATACACACATTTCGTAGAAACATACATATTTACACAGACAAAAACACATACACACACACAGAGAAAGAGACGTACAGACAGACATACGCACAAAAGAGTGTGCTTTACTGTAATGCGGTGTCCTGTGAACTAAAGAATCTTTCTCAAACCCAAACAGTATAACTTTCATGTAGCTTCTGATATCAAAGATGGTGTGCTTTCCTGCAGTGCAGTGGGGCGGGGGTGGCTCAGTCGGTAGCGCGCCAGGCTCGTAATCTGTAGTTCCGAGGTTCGAGTCCCAGCTGGGTCAGCGTTGAGATTTATCTCCGCAAAATTCCCCGCCCTGCCCACGGTCAGTAGGGGACACCGATGGGCTTGGAAAGGCCGCCGTCCGTCGGATGGGACGTTAAGCCGTGGCCCCGTGTGTGGGAGAGCCATACCCTGTGCACGTTAAAGAACACGCTGGATGGCCTTGACGGGAGGCTACCATCTGTCTCCCAACAGCTGTTCCAGTGGGTCCCCTCCCCCAACCTTCTCTGAGCCTTCGGGGTCCATGTGACCTGGCCATTTAGCCCATGGTGTGCAAAAAAAGTGCCGCTCAGAGGTGAAACAACCCAACCCAACCTGCAGTGCAGCACCCCCATGGGCTAGAAATCATTCTCAAACCCGATCATAGCGTGTTTTTTCACAGATGTGTTCCATGGGTAGTGATCGTTATCTCTATAGATTTAAATGTGAAGCATAGAGTGCGTACCTCTTTGTATGAAATCGCTTATAATGAGACAATATTTCCTTTAAAAGTTGGAAGTTATTACTATGAACTAAAACAGTGGTGATGTATAAACTATCTGATCGTTAAAATCAAACTTTAGCATGTTAATATATCGTTCTCTAGCTAGCGAGTCCGAAATTAGTGTGTCTTTGCTTTAAAAATAAATACACCTTCACGCAGCTAATTGTCGTAACAGTTACAGGATTTTTTCATACGACCCCATAGAAGGAGTGAGAGGATGTCGGGATCTTGGCAGGAAAACAACACAAACATTCATGTCCTATTATGGATCTCAAACCTTGGCTTTGTTAGATCAGAAGTAACTAACCTGCTGTCTATGAGAAAGATTTAAATCTGTTGGCCATCATAACTTATAGCTGTATCGGAGGTAAAGTACTGTCCGTTTCAGGCTATTGTGAGATTTTCAACGTAAAGAATTAGCAGAAATATGGAAAAAATAATAATCTGACTCAGATGCTTGCGATTTTACCTTTTTCGGCAAATGGTGCTATGAAAGTAAATATACACTTAGGTGGTAGATGTATCAGTGTTTGAGATAAGGGTAGTGTATGAGAGAAAGCAAAGAATACGTAATGAGAAACATGCATCTGAAGAGTTAGTTTATCTCTATGACAGGGAAACAAACTTGCAATCAGTTTTTCATTCTAAATGCTTACACAACATGTGAACCAGATAGGTAGTTTGTCGGTGTAATGATAAGTCATTAACGCTTGATGCGAAGTATCTTTTGTAGATAGACACTTTGATTAACGAATGTCAGAAAAAGGGAAAGTCCTTGATTGAATGTGTAAAACATCCCTTGTGATCCTGACAGGCTTGTAAATGGTAGCTAGGCGTAAACTGGAAGGAGAGCTGTGTGCCAATCCCTAGTGATGATGCACAGAACCGGCCAGGTCTATCACCTAATGTCCGACCCCGCCGTCTCGTGGTGCAGGCCGTTAGTACCTTTCAAAAGAAATATTCTGTTTTGGAAGGGAACGGAAGGGGAGGGCTGCCAGTTCAGTATGGCCTACTGATCTGGTCATCTATGGCCACTTTTTTCTTTTTTTTTCAACCCTGCTGAGGAGTGGTCAACTTCACAGGGTCCTGGTGCTGACCATCTATACCTACTAGACTGGACTTGTTTATGGATTTGAGCTTGATTATGGATCCTGGACTTGCTGCACTGGTGGGCCTCTGTTGAGGGAGAGTCTGCCGCTGTGTTTTCTGTTTGCTTCTGGGTTGCCAGCTCTAAGTGAACAGAGGCATGGGATACCTTATATCAGCTGGTGGATAATCCTAATCAGAGGCCATCGCAGGTACCTGAACCTTACTTAGCTAGTTGGGCATCGTCAAGCCTAAACTGGAGTAATGTGTCCCAGGCAGGCCATATGGTTCTTGAAAAAGTCCACTTGAAAAGGTGGTGCCTGAAGTTCCTACCAGCATCGGTGACTTCAGCCTTTAGCGGAGGAGGAACAGGTCTTTGCCCCCATGCCTGCGATCAGGGGGCTGTTTGATATTGTTGGCCCTACCAATCTCAATAAACCTAATTTCTTTAAAAATCCTACTAATCATTTTCTCTCTGCAGGAACGTGGAACGTGAGGATATTACATAGAGATTATTCTCTTGATGTCCTCATGCAGGAATTCCAGCGCTATAACCTAGATATTCTAGGCTTGCAAGAGACCAGATGGACAGGTAAAGGTGAGATACTTAAAAATAACTTTAAATTTCTCTTTACAGGGAGGGAGAATGGAAAGCATCACCAAGGCGTGGGTCTGCTGCTCAGCAGACATGCTAGTGATGCTCTTCAAGGATATGAGTGCATTAATGAAAGGTTTCTTACAGCAAAATTTCAGACAAGCATTAAAGACTTGAATGTTATCTGCTGTTATGCCCCCACTGAGGATTCTGATGAGGATGAGAAGGATAGGTTTTACGGACAACTTCAGGATATTTTGAATTCTGTCAAGAAAGGAGATATTACCCTTGTTCTTGGTGACTTCAATCGGAAAGTTGGTACCGACTCTGACCTTTGGGGAGGAGTAATAGGCCCTTTTGGTATTGGTAGCTGCAATGGCAATGGGTAACGTCTCCTACAGGTAAGTAAACTCAATGGTTTCAGAATAACTAACACCTATTACAAACACCGCGAAATATATAAATACACATGAGTTTCACCTGATGGGCTGCATAGGAATATGATTGATTATATATTAATTAACAGCAAATGGGCTAGTTCTATTAGAAATACCAGGGCATATAGGGGGGCTGAAATTGGATCTGACCATTATCTTGTTAAAAGTGTTTGCAACTTACTCTTAAAAAGTGTTGTGCCAGGGTTAAAAAATTTACCTTTAATACTGAAGCTCTGAAAGACCCAGTTATAGCTAAAGCTTACCATGATAGGTTACTTAGTCATTATGACAGTCATGGTTTGCTTAATACTGAAGTTGAGGAAGAATGGGGCCATTTTAAACAGGCTTTTTTGGAAACTAACAGTACTCTTTTAGGAAAAAAAGGAGCAGAGGAGACAGAATTATTTGAGTGATAAGGCACTTGAGCTTATTTCAGAAAGAAAGAACTGCAGGAATGTACTTAATCAATACCCCACTAGTCATAATAGAAAGCATTGCAGAGAACTTAATAAACGTGTAAACGATCAGTTAGCTACTGATAAGAATTTTTGGCTTGATGGCCTGGCTGACAAATCTGAGGAAGCAGTTAGACAGCACAACAGCATAGAGCTCTACCAGATAGTTAATGTTTTGTGTGGTAGAAAACGAACAGGTATACAGGGATTGAAGGATAAACAAGGTAAGGTTATAGAAAGTGAGGATTCTGTTATGGCTAGGTGGGCTGAGCATTTTAGTGATGTTCTAAACAATGTGGTTAATTCTACTCCCATTGTTTGCAATGATGATAGATGCATTGTTGGCTTTAATGTTGGCCCCATAACACAATCTGAAGTTAGTTTGGCTATTTCTAAACTTAAACTTCATAAATCCCCAGGGGTGGATGAAATTACTACGGAAATGCTTAGAGCTGGGAATGTTTCAGTTACCACTTGGATGACTGAAATTTTGAATAACTTTTATGATAAAGGCATGGTTCCTAAGGATTTTACCAGAGCTATTATTATCCCTATTTTCAAAAAAAGGTGATCGCAGTTCTTGTGATAACTATAGGGGTATCAGCCTACTCTCTGTTCCAGGTAAAGTTCTTTCCATGATTGTGCTTAATAGAATTAAGAACCTGGTTGACAGTCAATTGCGTGATGAGCAATGTGGATTCAGAAGTGGTAGGGGATGTGTGGATCAGATATTTTCACTTAGGCAGATTGTTGAGAAATGTTTAGAGTTTCAGAAACCTTTGGTTGCTAGCTTTGTTGATTTCAAAAAGGCTTTCGACTCTGTTGATCGTCATAATTTGTGGTTGATTGTGAGATCATATGGTATACCAGACAAGTTAGTTAACGTAATGAAAGCTCTCTATCATAACACTGAGTCATGTGTGAGAGTTGGTAAGTCTTGCAGCAATTGATTTAGCATTACTTCTGGTGTTCGACAAGGGTGCATTTTGTCTCCTTTTCTCTTTAGTTTGGTTATTGATTATGTTATGCGAAATTCACTTCAAGGGAAAGATTTTGGTCTTAAATGGGCTGGAGATACGAAAATTTCTGATTTAGATTATGCTGATGATTTAGCCCTTTTGGCAAATGATGTTGATGAGATGAACTCTTTCATTCGAGCTGTTGATGAGACTGGTAGTAGAGTAGGTTTGGTTATAAACAGAGAGAAAACTAAAGTGATGAAAATTGGTCAGGCAGGCTGTGATTCAGTTAATCTGAATGGTTGCAGTCTTGAGCAGGTGTCACAGTTTAATTACCTTGGGAGCTACGTAACAGATACTGGTGATGTGCGGCATGAGATTAACAGACGAATAGGTATTGCTGCCGGGACTTTTAAGAATCTATGGAGATTGTGGAGAAATAGGCGTATACACCTAAAGACTAAAATTAGACTGTATAATAGTTTGGTTCTTTCTAGGGTTAGTTATGGTAGTGAAACTTGGACGCTGTGTAAACAAGATAACAGGAAACTAGATGCTTTTGATTCTAGATGCTTACGCAGTATCTTGGGTATTAGGTGGTTTAACTTTGTAACTAATGATGAGGTTAGGCAAAGGAGTCTGCAACCTCCTTTAAGCAGCATATTGTGCAGAGAGAGACTCCGCTGGTTTGGCCATGTTGGCCATATGGATAATTATAGATTGGCTAATAGGGTTATGAACAGTGTGCCTAAAGGCCTCAGAAAGAAGGGGAGACCTAGGATGCGGTGGGCGGACAATGTCAAACAGGACCATGTTAGAATTGGTGTGCAGTGGCCAGATGCAGTAGATGTAGCTCAGGATAGACTTGCTTGGAGAACTAAATTGCACAGTCTGGTTGGACCTCCGTAGCCCATGGCTGCTTGAGGATGATGATGATGATGATGATCCTGACAGAATTAGACATCTACAGCAGAATGAACTCAGAAGACTGTGTGGAGAATTAAACTTTACAGAGGTCTATTCATCTTTGATAGTTAAATGAATCATTTTTCAAGTATCGAGGTTTCTCAATTTATGATAGTATAGAGAAAACAGGTGTGAAAGTCAATCCCTGTCTATATTAATGTTGTCAACCCTCAAGCTCAGTACCTTACGTTTCACATATTTTTATCAATCAGATCAGTCCATTCATGGTTTTAATGACTTTTTAGTTCAAATCTTTATTGTCTATGGGAAATGCATGAACCAGGTTTGTTTTTACCAAAGTGCATGGTCATATCGCAAGTGTGACAAAGATCGCCCCCTGCACCATCTTTTACATCGAAGTCACCAGCGAACTGTTCCACAGAAACGGTGCATTATCGCGGTTGGAAAAACAATAAAAGTTGAAAGTTAAGTGATAACTACCCCGAATGTCATTTGAAAACTTGAAGTGAGAATGTATAAGGATGTTAATACTATCACCTAACAAAGGACGCAATGAATAATGCTAAAGATTTTCGTATTAAGATTTTCCACTGAATTATACGTCACACATTTCTTATGACATTAACAATTGTTCCCTTTTCTAATGTACGAGTTCAAATCCTATTCTCCCTGTAACTGCTACATTCTTTAATTGCAATGATGACTGTGATGTTGCTTCTTCGTTTGTCGGTCTATTGGGAACACTTAGGAACGTCCCCTCGGTTCGATCGCAATACGCGACGTGTGAAATAGTCTTTTGGAACAAAAATCAAAGATTTTATCACAATTGCAGGGACTCAATACTGAGGCTCCTCCCCAATAAATTGGTTCAACTTCAGCCTTTACTTTAAAATAACAAATATTTATTGAACCTTCCAAACATGCTTGATGGACAAGGACATATGCTCAAATACATAGATTACAACAACACCAGCTTACTATGCCTGTTCAGCTGTATTCACAGAGCCCAATGCCGTTATTACCAGTCAGCATTTCCCAGCTTTACAATTCCATGTCTTTTCGCTTTCGTCCTACGACTGGCTCTCCTCTTCTCGTTGTTGCCAACCCTTTCTCTTTCTCTCTGCCTGACCATCTGGGAAGTCTGCTAGCAGTTGGGTGACCTCCGTCCCCTCGGGGCACTGCTACTTCAATTAACCTTCCAGATGCCGGGACAGAGTTCCTCCCACGTAGCATATGCCTATTTTGGTGAAATCCAAAATAATATACAAATCATGAACAAAAAAATATCTAAAAAGGCCTCTAGCCTGACTCCTCCCTGCCAGAAGTCAGTAGTTAGTCTTGTTAACTGCTGACTAAAAAGTCAAGTTGAATGCTGAAAATCAGAGTTCATTTTCGCGTTAATCTTAGAGTTCAATGCCACAAAATTCAGAGTTCTAAGTTGCTTTATGAATTCTATAAATTCTCTGCGAATTGGCACATCTTTTACACATCTATGTACACTACACTTAAATATAGAAGAACTTCTAGGTATATCCCGGTGCACTGAGTCTAAATATTGTCTTTTTGCTTCAAACAAAAAAAAAACCTGGTGACTGAAGTAGTTGTCCGAGAGTACACCGTTTATAAATGAATTCTCTCACTAATAACTGTCTTTGACGAAGGTATGCCGTACTGGCGGTGTTCCTTCGTTCACAGGTGACATCCCATGTGAAAGGCTATGCACACCTTTCGTGACTACCTAGATATCACCTTCCTGTACGTACCCTCTGACTCTACAGGCTGAAAGTCGTCGACATTGGCGTCGGCCTGACCATTTAAATTTGTAAAAGATGTTAGTGTACCCTCCCTTAGACAATTTGGCTCATCAGTGACTTCGAGTCTAGACAATGCATCTACATGTTTGAGCTGGGAACCAGGACGATGCTCAATGGATACCTGATATTGCTGAAGAGCTAAAGACCATCTTTGCAGCTTCGAACTTTGTGGACTCGCCGTTGTTAGATAGGTTAAAGGATTATGATCGGAGATAACCCTCACTGGAACACCAAATAACCACGATTCGAACTTTTTTAATCCAAAGATAAATGCGTAAGCTTCTTTATGAACGGTTGCCCACCTTCTTTGTGTGTCTGTCAATTTCTGGCTGTCATAAGCTACAGGTTTGATATTTTTCTTGTCATCTGTCTGGGCGAGGCACACCCCGACTGCATAATTATATGCGTCAGCATATATTATGTAGGGTTCCCCATGCTTTGGTACATCCAATACTGGAGCGGTACATAACTTTTCCTTCAGGGTCTGAAATGCTTTATTCGCTTCGGCTGTCCAGATAATTCGCTCGGGAGCCTTTTTCCTCGTTAATTCTGTTAGAGGCTTTGCTATTTCCGCGAACCTGGCAATATAATCCCTATAGTACCCGAACAGCCCTAAAGCTCCACGGATTTCTTTCTTCGTCTTGGGGATCTGCAAACGATGTATCGCTCCAAGTTTTTCCGGGTCCGGTTTATGGGTGCCTGACCCCACTATATGTCCTAGATATTTCACCGTATTTTGGGCAAAACAGCATTTTGCTAAGTTTCCTGTAAGCCCTGCGTTTTCTAATTCCATTAGCACCTCTCTCAGATGCCTCATATGATCTGCCCAGGTTTCGGAATAAATGGCTACATCATCTAGATACGTTACCGAGTAATCCTGATGCCCAGCTAATATGGAATTCATTATTCGTTGAAAGCAGGAAGCCGCTCCAATCAAACCAAACGGGAGAACTTTCCATTGGTACTGAGCCTTGTGAGTAGGAAAAGCAGTTAGCGGTATGCTTCCCTCTGCCAGCTCTATCTGCCAGTACCCACGTAACAGGTCTATCGTAGAGATGTAATTAGCAGCGCCTACCTTGTATAATAGATCAGGTACATGGGCCATGGGAAAAGCATCAGGTATTGTGTAACCATTCACCATTCTAAAATCACAGCATAACCGTATGGTCCCATCTTTTTTTGCAACACACACAATGGGATGCATGAACTCGCTCTGTGCTGGCTCTATCATATCTGCTTCCAGCAATTCATTTACCTGTCTTTCGACTTGTTCTCGCATCGCATGTGGTACCTTGTACCTGTGTAGCATCTTCAAATGACTGCCCTCTTTTAATCTAATGCTATGTTGCCTTTGCTTGCATCTGCCTGGACGATTTGAAAAAAACCTCGGAAACTCGTCCAATAGCTCATGCAGCTCCTCTGCTTGCTCTGCTGACAGGTTCGGAAAAGCATGATTCATCGGCTGTAGCCCGACCTTGCTACCCCTTTCTTGTGCTGTTGCTCTAGGCATTTCTTTTATTTCTCCAAATTCGGTATCTTCATCAAAGATCACTCCTACCACATTACAACGAGCTTTTAATTCTCTCAACCTACTCGCATGAACACGTCTGGTTGCCCCGTCTGGTAACCTTACCTCATAACTGTGCGGAAATATGCGTCACACTACTGTTGCTGGGGCTATCCACCTGGCATACAGCTTGTTATTTGAGTCTGCCGTTAAAGCTATCACCTGATCTCCTTCTTTAAACTCCTTAACCCGAGCGCTCCTATTGTAATAATATGCATATTTCCTTTGATTCTCTCTGCTAGATCCTTAACCTGTGCTGCTACTATTTCTAGCCTGATCTTTAATTCTTGAAGATATTGAGCAGCAGTAACTGGAATACCCACAGGCATGACCTGCTCGTCAGTCCAGCTATTTTTTAGGATTGAGAGTGGCCCTGTTGGTTGCCTCCCATACATCAACTGAAATGGAGATATACCGGTAGTACTGTTGGGTACCTCTCGGTCCGCCCACAGTAAAAATGGCACGGCCTTGTGCCACTGCCTGGGTTCCTCTCTAATGATGTGGTGTAACATATTTTTCAAAGTCTGATTAAATCTCTCTACTAAACCATTACTTTGAGGATATCCCGGAGTAGAAAATCGAGGTGAAGCTCCAATTCTCTTTTCCATTTCTTAAGTTAATTCTGCAGTAAAATTTGTCCCTCTATCTGTTGTGATAACCGAAGGTATGCCTGTCCGCTGAAATATTTCTAAGAGAGCATCGCAGGTGATCTTTGCTGTAAGCGAAGTTAGGCATACCGCCTCAGGCCATCTAGTATGCTGATCAATCAGACACAATATGAACCTGTGCCCTTTTGCAGATGGTGGGTCTATCGGACCAATAGCATCAAGATTTACCCTTTCAAAAGGTAATGTTGGGCGCGCTATAGGTGTGATGGGGATTCTATCCTGCTTTTTGACCTTTTCCCTTAACTGACACTTCAGACAGGAGTCGCAAAACTTTCTAACATCCTTCTTGCATGAAGGCCAAAAGAATGAATATCTAATCCGCTCCTGACTGTTTTTAGCACCTAAATGACCACCAAATACGGACTCGTGTGCCAGTTCTAAAATCTTTTGACGTCTTTCAAATGGTACTACAAGCTGACTCACAGACTCTCCTAATACCTTGTCCTTATGGTATAGCAAATCGTCCAAATAAAAATAGTTATTCTTCTTCTCTTTTGCTTCATTATGGGCTATTCTAAGTGAGGGGTCATTCCTCTGCTGAATCTTAAACAGTCTCACATCACTAGTAGCGAGAGGATTTATTTCTTCGGGAGTTTCTGTTTTCGCTCCTACCTCCTCAGGCTCCTCCTCTCGTGCCTCACCTTCCTGTTGATCGGCCACTTGATTAACAGCTTGTACCTTGGGCTGTATAGTCCTAGGCACGTTTTCCTTTTCCTCTAAAAGATCACAAAATGTTTCTGCACTTAACAGTACTTCTTCCCGTAGTCCATCAACTACTGCGCATAATACGTTTACTTTTCCACCCCTGGCCTTGGGCGAATCAGTCTCTTCTATTAGGCTCAAAGCAAGCTCCTTTACCTCTGCTCGTTTCATCTCTTCGAAGGGCCCACATACTATTATGTGGCTCTTCACCATATGTTTTTCTTCCTCTAGCATGCCTTTTCTGACCACTGTTATCTCCGCCCCTGAATCGACCACTGCTTGCGCCGTTTTCTCGCCGCATCTAACTCTAACCAGCGTATAATCAGCAGGAATCGTCCTCTCCCACTTCGACCTTTTCTCCCTCCTGCGAACTTCACCTAAAGGTATTTTAACTCTGGCTGTCATTGCCTCGCTGTACTGCTTTACCGCCTGTGAATCAACTTCCCTCACCCGATTCACCTTTGCATGATGATTACTAGCACCAGACTCTCTTGATCGAGCTGAGCAAACACGCATCAAATGCTCCTGTGATCCGCACTTATGGCATCTTCTTATCAACCCTTGCGAACCCTTACTGCTGGGATAATTATCCGAGATATTGCGCCTGAATCGACTGTCTGTCCTAAGATTCTCCCTTCACTGGAAATTATTACCACGGGTATCCCCTATTCGCTGTGGCCCTCCATTCCCTTTAGTAAAGCTTTTTGTCTGTTTTCTGTCCTCTCTCAGACTGGCTGAGTGTATCTCTGCCCACGTGGCTATTTCATCTGCTTTTGCCCATGACTCCGCCTCTTTCTGTACTACGTAAGCATGAGTGTCTTGAGGAAGGCTATCACGTAACTTATCCGACACTATCAGGTCCATAAGCTCCTCAAATTTTGTCACCTTCCTACTGCGGACGTAGTAATCCCAGCTATTTCTGAGTCTCGAGGCTAACTGATTATATGACTCATTCGGTTCTTTCGCGATAGTTTCAAACTTTCTCTTGTACGCAGAGGGAGTGAGCTTAAACTCTTTTAATACAGCCTCTTTAACTTTCTTATAATTAGCAAAATCCTCTGCACTTAATTTTCGAAAAACGTGATTTGCATATTTACCATCTAAAAAAGAAATGATGACTTTGCCTTGAAACTCTTCTGGTACTTCATATATCTTAAATCCCCTTTCCGCTGTCTCAAAGAGATTTATCACTTCTTCTGGGTTTTTAGGGCTTCCAGCTAACATATTTCCCAATAATTTTATATAATTAGCCAGCCGCGCATCTGCTGGATTACTAGAAACTGCCACCGTTCGCACATCACCCCTCTCCTCGTTTGCATTCCTCATTTGCATTCTATACTCATGCTCTCTCCCCTTTTCTCTTTCTGCCGCCTCTCTCTCCTTTTCCCTTTCCGTTGCCTCTCTCTCCTTTTCCCTTTCCGCTGCCTCTCTCTCCTTTTCCCTTTCTGCCGCCTCTCTCTCTTCCCTTCTCAGTTGCATCTCTAACCTCATCCTCTCTAATTCAAAATCATATCCAATCCTTTCTTTAGCTCTCTGCTTTCTGGTCCCACTCTGCAGCATATCCGTATCATTGTCATTGCCATAATCCCTCAACCCTCTCATGTCTTCCGCAGCATCCGACTCTCTGTCTATTGTCACCTCCTCGCTTCCCTGGTCACTCCCTGAATAACCACCCTGCGTGCTATCCCTTTCTGTGACTGTGTAGCCTCGCCTTAACTCATCCCTTTCCCTATCGCGACCGCTCCTAAGCTTCATTTTAGCTTGTACAGGCCTCTGCCATATCTAACTACTCGCCCCTAGAGTTCTTAAGAGGATACTTACCTCCGATGTGATGACAGGAACGAACCGCCTCGTCAGTCTGCCACCTGAAGCACACAGTTGGAACACTCTTGGTAGTATCAGCCTTACGCTGGTCAGCTCCCAGTGGATGTTGAACTTTTCCGTCACCTTCACAGCTTTTTCCACAGTTCGAACGTGATGCACGATTCTTCAGGTACCTTCACAGCTATTCTATCGCCTGAAGCACACCGCAGGACACTCTTGGCAGTATCAGCCTTGTTCTGGTCAGCTCACAATGGATGTCGGAACTCTTCCGTCACCTTCGCCGCTACTTTCACCTCTGTTGCGTATTGGCGGCTGCGCCACTTTTTGACGTTGCTTCTTCATTTGTCGGTCTATTGGGACCACTTAGGAATGTCCCCTCGGTTCAATCGCAATACGCGACATGTGAAAGAGTCTTTCGGAACAAAAATCAAAGATTTTATCACAATTGCAGGGACTCAATACTGAGGCTCCTCCCCAATAAATTGGTTCAACTTCAGCCTTTACTTTAAAATAACAAATATTTATTGAACCTTCCAACCATGCTTGATGGACAAGGACATATGCTGAAATACATAGATTACAACAACACCAGCTTACTATGCCTGTTCAGCTGTATTCACAGAGCCCAATGCCGTTATTACCAGTCGGCATTTCCCAGCTTTACAATTCCACGTCTTTTCGCCTTCGTCCTACGACTGGCTCTGATCTTCTCGTTGTTGCCAACCCTTTCTCTTTCTCTCTGCCTGACCATCTCGGAAGTCCACTAGCAGTTGGGTGACCTCCGTCCCCTCAGGGCACTGCTACTTCAATTAACCTTCCAGATGCCGGAACAGAGGGCCTCCCACGTAGCATATGCCTATTTTGGTGAAATCCAAAATAATATACAAATCATGAACAAAAAAAAATATCTAAAAAGGCCTCTAACCTGACAACGACCTTGTAAAATCAGCAGTTATCGCTTGGAGAATGCGATAACTTAAGATCCGAAGGCCCCTACAAGGGATTTCCATTGTTCTGAACATTTCGTCATGTCGTTATTTAACTTTCTCATTAGGCTTTTGGACGGAGCGACTGCTCTTCTCAAAGTGAGTTGAACCCTACTCCTTTAACTCATGTTGGAACTAAAGTTTTTTATGGAAACGTATGAATTCTACTTTTAGCATTCTTACTTTCTATAGCATTCTGCTGTGCAGTCTTTACCCTGTAAAAGCATGTAACTGACGCCGCAACGTGAATTTCGTCAGCGTCTACACATTCGCTGATAAACAGTGGAAGAGACGATTTTTATAAACTGTGCGAACGCTTGTAGATTAATGATTACTCTCATAGCTGATTATTCTTCAAGTAGCGTTACTTCCTAGGAAAGAGTTTGCATCATGTACTGAGGATACATCCATAATAAGTATTTTTAAACCATGTCGTGTAACGGGGGAGTTTTTAATTTCATAGGACTTTTGTTAAAAACCATCCGGCAGTAAAAGGTCTGGGGTGAGGATCCAAACACGGGTCTTTTAGGTCGACCCTATTACCTTCAATATTTTTCATCATGACGAATAAAATCAGATTTTTTTTTCCTTTTATTAATTTTTATTAATTTTTTTACCCAATAGCATTTTTTATTTTCTGCTGGGCAGTTAAACAGTTACTACGGGGTAGTCCTTCTTCTAGTAAAAATGCGACAACCAATAGTCACGGGGTTAAAAGAAATAAGTGTTGATTAAAACGGACTTTACATCGGTTATAAAAATACGTATATTAATATGAAAAGACTGTCGGGTTTGCAAGAATGTGTAAGATCTAAATTTTAAAAGTGGAGAGGGATCCTAGCAACAAAATCTACTTATACACTATAAGAGTTGTTAATCCTAACATAGCCTGTAAAATTATCATTTCAACTGAAGGTTAAACACCCTATAAAATTTACTCTGTTAACCGAGTGACAGTGAATCGAATGTAGAGATATAGAAGAAACGTGTAGATAGAGAAGTAAGAGTTGTGAACAGAAACTGTACGATCGGTAATCCTTTCGACACAAATGAAGTGGTTCTGAAAGGAACCTTTTCTTTTTTCCCTTGTTATGCTACAACTTCAACGATGTTAGCTATCTCTATTGAGGTCATAGCATCCTCCACCACAGCTCCATAGTCCATGTTTTCAGCGTGTTTTAATGCCGCTTCTTCGGCAAACCACACTCTGTATAAATATTCGTGAGACACTTCGTGCAGTTCTATGGTGATGGTCTCACCATCACACACGATGCTCAGAGCTTGTAAGAGTTTTTCAATCAATATATTCATCACAATCTGCAGGCATTCTTCATACGATATGGCTTTCTGGTATGAGGGGATACCAACACTCACGAGTATACAGCGAACAACTGCACTGAATAACGGGTGGTTTTCTCCATAGTGACCAAAGAGAGACTTCAAAAATAAGAGCAGAACTTGTGACTAACAGTGAAACTTCTGACAGCAGAATGACAGCTAGTGAGGCTGCAGTGTTTATATACAGCCACCGCTATCTGATACATCTTCCGACATGACCAAAGTCGGGTGGTCTTACATCTGGTGACCCCTCTCGGGAGCTAGAGTGCAACCGTGTTATTGACTTAGCTTCTGTTTTAAAACCTTATCAGCGACCAATGCAAACACTGTGGAGCACTCTGCAGTTGTCCTCCTGAAACCATACTGATAAGTGATTGCACCAGAACCATGTGTCGCATGATATGTTGAAAGTCCGATTGCACCCATCGATAATCAACCCCGTCATATGATTTGAAGGAAGATCAATTCGTACCGCGCGATTGTTGACACAGATGAAAGATTAGAGACTTCGAAAATTTTTTCACTGCTGAGAGTGATCCGTCAATAAAACGTGGTCTGGGGTGAGGTACCTAACGTCTGTTGCGTGTTCTAAAGCAGGTCTTATATGTCACCCCTACAGACCATATTACACCTCAATATCATTTCATAATTACGAATAATTTATTTTTAAATCAGATTTTACTCCTTTTATTAATTTTTTTTACCCTATGGTATTTTCTGTGGGACAGTCTTTTAAAACAGTTACTGCTGGATAGTCCTTCGTCTAGTGAAGTTCGAACTCGCAAAATACGGGGACCTTCTTCAAGGATTGCATCAACCATCTAGCGAGGGGTTGCCACCCAAAGTTTAGCAGGACTTGGCAAATTTCAGATGAACGTGGACACCAAAGAAGTTTGGTGAAGTTTTAATAGAGTGAACTTTTGATAAGGGGGTTTAATAAAGGGGAGGGGGTTTTAATGAGTGTTTCATTAATAAGGAATAAAAAATGGGTAATACAACTTTGGGAGTTGATTTTCTGTGAGTGACTGCTATCGAAAGTTTTGCAATTATTTAGAGACTTGCACCATCCCTTTCTGCATGAGGTTGCCACCCATGCAATTATTCTGTGGCTTGCATCATCCGATCGTTGCCACCCGAAGTTTAGTTGGTAAGGGACTTATTCGGAGATTAAGGGGGGCTTAAATTGTAGGTGGGTCACCCAGGGGGCTTTAATGACAAGTTGGCTGAAAAATTGGAAAATTAGAGTTAAAATAGGGGGTTTTCCGAAGATAGTACTCCTCATAGTCACCAGATAGCGCCAGGGGTTAAAAAAGGGGGGAAGGGGGTTTTAATAAGGGGGAGAAATTTTTAATATAGGGGTAGTCAAAAATCAGGAAATTAGAGCTAAAATAGGGGTTTTTCCGAAAATAGTACTCATCATAGGCGCCAGATGGCGCCACGGGTTAAAAAAGGGGGGGAAGGAGGGGTTTTTTTAATAAGAGGGGATAAATTTTTAATAAAGGGGATTTTTTAATAAGGCGAGGTTAATTAATTATGAATTATTAATTATGAATATTAATAAGGGGCGTGGTCAGTGACGCCATATGGAGACATGGTCAGTGACGTCATAGGGGGAAAGCACTAGTGGGGATACCGTGGATGTACTTGATACTACTCTTTTTATTGAACAAATCAATAAGAGTTTGTTGTCGTTTCATATTATTATCTTGAAAAATTAATAATGTGTATTAATATTTAAATGTAAACTGGTATAATTTACCTGAAGCGTTAGTCTTGAAGTCAAAAACTCTGTTTGAATTCCTTAAAAGATTTGAAATAAGCAACTGAAAGAACTTAGAAGTGATGCAAATGAACTTGTAACAAGATCTAAACTAGAAAAAAAAAATTTAATTAAAACTTAAACTTCTAATAAGATCTAAAAAAAATCTATTCTGCGGCCTTTGTAAAATTCTGTAATTTACAAAAACAGGAATGTGTTTTCGAAAACGAACTATGAAAAGCAAATGGGTGAAAATTGTAAAACATTAAATGCATACATTTTATGAATAAGGCTGTTTTTTCATTCACAGAATATTTTTGACTTTTTTACTATTTACTGATAATACAGGTTTATTCAACATTAATGACATAGTGTTGTTTTTGCACAGTAATTCAGTGAATTAAATTTACGAGATTTAATTTAGTCTAAATTAAACGAGAGTCAAATTAATTCTCTGTCAGTTGTACTTAGTTTTGGAATTGTCGCACTCGAAGTTACACAATACAAACTTTTATAAGCTTCTCAGTAGACGGTCTCTTTTTATGACTTTTTTTTGTGATTTGCCTGTCAAAAGTGATCAGAATAGCCTTTGCGTTTCAGCAAATGGTAGGGGGGGGGGGAATCTGCCAGGTGCTAAAATTAATTGCTGTTACTGAATGTTTCGAACTCCCACCCCTTCAATTCCATGGCAGTTTTTTTATGAAAGATTTATTTTTAAAAAACAAGGTACCGTTATTCATGCTTCTTGTGTTATATATTGCCTTTTTTTTACCTATCTTCCTATTGCTTATTGCCTGTTGGTCGGTTTGATAGTTCTCAGATTTTTAGAAACATCAAAAAAAAGCTTGTGACCTCTCCCCCCTCGAACGAAAAAACGATAATGCCTAAATTCTTTAGGTGGTGGGGGGGGGGGGGGAGGTTTTTTCTTATTCGCAAGAAGACGATCGCAATAAGTTATGTGATGTGAAATAAAAATTTATGGGACTTAGAATCGCATAAGGAAGAGGAAAATCTTCTCATCCTCAAGCAGGGAAAATCCGTCCCCGTGGCCGAGTGGTTAGCATGCTTGTCTACTGTTTAACGGACCTGGGTTCGATCACCTGATGTCGTGCCTCCTTCTGCTGAGGTCGCATCTTCCTCAGAGATCTTCTCTTTATCGTATAAACTGACAAGCTCCTGTCAGACCTATGTGGAAGCATTATTTTAAGGCTGTCAGCTTAAGGAATTGTGTATTTAGCAGGAGAAACAGGCGTTTTCATTAGAAATCACCTTCGAAGTAGTGTGTGCAAAATTTGTAGATTATATTTAAAAATTAAAGCAAAAATTTAAAAAAAAATCTTCTTTACGTGTGCCCTTAAAATGCTAAAACAAAAAGTAAAACATATTGCCAATGATGAAAGCACTTATTCCTTTCAATTGGTTATTTATTAATTATTAAAAGCGAGAAAAAACAAATTCAGAAAGAAATCGTTTTGTTTTGAGAAGAAGTAATAATCGAATTTCAATTTTTTCTCTCTCAGAAATACATATTTTTTAATTACCGAGAATTAGAGTCAATTTTCGATTTTACATTGCTTTATATTTGCAGTCTCGTCTTTAGTAGTGGGAAGGAATGTAGTTGTATATCCATTCATATCGATTTCTTGGAACGCTGTCTATAGTTTTGTTTATAAAAGGAAATGACCTTGTCAATCAGCTGCTCGCCACAAAGGTCAGCCTGTTAGTTTAATACTCCCTAGAGAAAACTCGCGGGGAAGGCGAGACCTCAACAGGAAAACAAACATCCATGCCTCATCGGAGGCTTGAATCCAAGTCCCTTTGATCAGTAGTTAGGAACGTTAATCACTCGGCCACGGGATGGTAGTTGCTATTTTTATAGCAGCATAATAACTAAATTCATTAAAGTGGCGTTGGCAAGGGGCAGCAATTTTTCACTTCGTCGTCCCCTCCCCTTGCTATTGGCAGAATGTGCAACGCCCCTCACCTTTAATTTATACGTTATATCTTTAAATGGGAACAATATTATTAAATGAATGAATATTGATGTGAATAAATTTTAATGGCATTAGAGGTATACTGCAATAAGGAAATATTTTACAAACAGGTTTCTCTGTGATTCAGTTTCTATATTTCCTTTTCAAAGTACAATTCTTCTTCCTTCTTTCAGAAAAACTCTTACGTGACCCAAGTAGGGAGGAAGTGACATCCACACTGAAAACTTCTCGTCTCGAGATCCTGCTTCCATTAGACGGTGCCTACGCATTAGAGCAATTCACTTTCAGAGTGGGCTGAGATGTCGCCATCTTTCTTCCAGTAATGTAGCAAGAATGGCAACTGGGTAGACTGCGGAGAAGCTGTGAGACTGACCACCTGACGTTTCGGCACATCATCAGATGATCGGAAGGGGATTGTATAGAGGGAGTAACAGAAATAAAAAATTATAGAGAGAGGGTGAATAGAAAGAGTCCGATTCCCAAAGGTCATAGTCCATTAACCTGTGACCTCTGAAAACTGTCTGAGCTTCAACTTCGCAGTCTCAATCTCCCCAATTGCTACAGTTTCCTGTAGATTTTTTTTAAAATTGCTCATTTTGACGGCCATCGTAAGCTGTTTTCGTTTCCTCTGAAAAGTTAACATGACATTGGGGGGGGGGGAGAGAAATGTCTCAGCTTCACCTTTTAAACATTTCAATTTGCAATCTTGAGATGCAGTATCATCATCGCCAACCAAGTGGTGTTGCCAGAGAAAAGATAACAGGTCATTTAGATAGATAATGCTGAAGTGAAATGGAAAAAAGGGACAATTTTTTTTGAGATGCGAAAAGCGTAGTCAGATTATTCGATACTCAGACGATGGTTTCATCGTCATCGCAAAGGGTGAAGAGCTCTCTGGACAGAAAGAAACAGAGCAATAAACAAATCAGCGAAACCATTTTGGCGCGAAATCGACCGCCTTGGATCCTCTTCCATCTCGAGGAGCGCCATTAAATAAAGTTCGTCTGCTCATCCAGTTGCCATCGAGTCTTGGCTAATTGGTAACCTCAGGGGGTGGAACTCCTCTCCACAAAACATCGTCTTCGTCTTCCCGATGTCCTTTAAAAACTCTCATTTCTTATTCAGATTATTATCAACCGATTCTGCCTCCTTCATTATTTGGAACAGGAAGATGGAAATCGAGACTCTTTGGAAAGGTTTTTTATTTCTCTTCTCTCCCTGAAAGAGAATGAACATTAATCGTTATTTTCTGAAAATGTCTTCACATCCCCCCCCCCCCCCCCACTTTGCCTTCTCTCCGATATTACTGATGTGCAGAAGCTAATCATCTCTCGCTCGATCATATTTCTGAGCTCGTGGCTATCAAAGGAAAAAAATGATTCACCTCAACTTGAGACCATTAAAAAACAAGCTCAACCCAACAACGCCAGCTGAGCCTGAAAAAGGCATCAGATTTTTACGATTTCAAAACATGTCGTTTGAGAGTTTAAAAAAAGAATAATTCCACCTTCAACCGCTTGAAGATAAGTAAAGATGGGGAAGGATCAAAGAATTCCCATCTCTTACATTCATCTGACTACAACCGGTGTAAGATCGCAATTTCTTCTTCCTCCCCCTCCCCCCGTCCGATTAACGTGGCGATGACATGGCCCGTTGACTATGTGCCCGATATTGTTTGTCAACATTGTCAGGTGTTTCCCGTCGGCGCGTTTGTTGTCACTGCCGCTGGTCTGATTGTTGATGACGTCATAAAAGCGTGTGACGTAGCCATCGATCATGGCGTCCAGACCTAAGCCTACGCAGCCGCTTCGTCCAGCGGCGGTGCAGACGCCAGCCACGGGAGCCATTCATCTCTGGCACAGGGGATGGTTGACAACCGCCGATTAATGGAGCGGCGCATGCGCCCGGTGGCAGGTCTGCTCCTTTTTTTCCCTCCAAGGCTAAAGAAGGGATCAAATAAAAAAAAAACTCAGCTCGTGCACTGTAAATACCGTTTGGACAGCGACAACTGCCGAAGAAAAAAGTTTCGAGGAGAAAACTTAAAAGAAAGAGAAAGCGCTTGTTTTATCGGTTCTCGAGCATTATGGAGAGCGCAACGCAATCCTCGTCTTCACCTGCTTTTTTCAGCACTTGATCTCATCCTCCTCTGGCGGCCTTACTAGCTCTTATCTGCTTAACGAATGTCTATTTAAGCGGGCGAATTACTTTTCCTCCCCTCCTCCTCCTTTTTTCTCTTCTCTTAGGAGAAATGCAAACATGCTCTCTGTATACTCCCCCAACAAAGTGTTGGAACACCACCGTCTGCGACTGACCCTCTTCTTTGAGAACCATCGCTTCGGAAAAAGAGAAAGGCTCTTTCGAAAAGTTCTGTGGCGTCTTGAAGAAATGTTTTTCGAGAGCAGAAGAAATGATTTCCTCGCAAAAATGGCTTACCGAGTCTCATGGGCAGATCTTCGTCAGAGGGCAAACGGGGCACCCATCTGCAGACGGATTTCTCCGTTCATTTTGCCCCTTCTCAGGAGGAAGGAGAATCGTTTGCAGGGGAAATAGCATTCAGTGACGAAGAGTGAGTGGCAACTGGGGGGACTGTGAGGCCTCACTTCGTAGATCACAGTTTGATTGACAGGTGAGGGATAGATCATTCAACTATGACCTTTGAGAACTGTCGAAGAGTGAATTGCGCAGTCTCATAGTCTCCCCATGATAATCTCATTTATAATTGCCATTCATGCTATCCCATCGTGCTTTTATGGTGAGAAATGAGAATTGTGGACCATTTCAATGATTTGAAAAGGAATATCGCAATGAAATGGAACTTAAACATATCGACAGATGAATCGACGGGGAAAATTCTTTGATCAAAAAATGAAGAATGCGAAGCTTTCACTTGCTTAGCTAATATATAAAAACGAATATAAATGTATGAAACGACATCAAAGAAGGAATTAAAATGCATAGCAATACAATTCAATATCATTTAATTTAGGACAGAGAAAACTTTTCCAAACTCAGGTGAGATATAAAAACTGGGATTTTGTTTTCTGTAAAATTGTGTCGAGTTAGCAAAATCTAGGGCAGTTGGCAAAATTCGAATCGACTTGGTAAAATACGGGAGAGTTGTGAAAATTGGGGTTGTTTTTGTGAAATTAGTGAGAGTTGACAAAATCGAGACGACTTGGCAAAGTTTTGGGGAATTTTTAAAATTTGCAGTGATTTGGCAAATTCACGAGAGATGTAAAAATTTGAAATTGTTTTTGTGGAATTAAGGAGAGGCGGCAAAATCGAGGCAATTTGGCGAAATCTAGGGGAGATGACAAAATGGAAACCTCTTGGCAAAATGCAGGTGAGTTGTTAAAATTGGGATTGTTTGTATGATATTAAGGAAAGTTGGCAAAATCGAGAACTCTTGTCAAAATCTCGGGTAGTTCGCAAAATTCGAATCCACTTGGAGAAATACAAGCGGGTTGGGAAAATTTGGATTAGTTTTTTCAAATTGAAGAGAGTTGGCCAAATCGAGACAACTTGGCGAAATCTTGGGGGAGTTTGAAAAATTTCAAGTGAATTGACAAATTTACGGAGATGTAAAGATTGGGACTGGTTTTGTGAAATCTAGTAGAGTTTGCCAAATCAAGGGAAGTTTGGTAAATTCACACTGACTTTCTAGAATTCAGACGATATTCAAAAATATTGGGATTATTTCTGTCAAGTTATGGCTAGTTGGAAAAATTAGAAGATACATGTCAAAAAGCAGGAGAGTAGGGAAAATTGACTGAACCTCCCCCCACCCCCAAGGAGCGAAAATCGAGGCACGAACCCGACAGAGACATTATTTTCTCAGTTGCCAAAATTTGATTTTCGAGTTGGAAAATTTTCGACCCCCCCCCAACCATAGTTCTTCGCTCGCCCCTGGTAGAGTAGGTTTGGTTATAAACAGAGAGAAAACTAAAGTGATGAAAATTGGTCAGGCAGGCTGTGATTCAGTTAATCTGATTGGTTGCAGTCTTGAGCAGGTGTCACAGTTTAATTATCTTGGGAGCTATGTAACAGATAATAGTGATGTGCGGCATGAGATTAACAGACGAATAGGGATTGCTGTCGGGACTTTTAAGAATCTATGGAGTGTGTGGAGAAATAGGCGTATACACCTAAAGACTAAAATTAGACTGTATAATAGTTTGGTTCTTTCTAGGATTAGTTATGGTAGTGAAATCTGCACCCTTTGTAAACAAGATAACAAGAAACATGGTGCTTTTGATTCAAGATGCTTACTCGATATCTTGGGCATTAGGTGGTTCAACTTTGTAACTAATGATGAGGTTAGGCAAAGGAGTTTGCAACTTCCTTTAAGCAGCATATTGTGCAGAGAGAGACTCCGTTGGTTTGGTCATGTTGCCCGTATGGATAATTATAGATTGGTGAATAGGGTTATGAACAGTGTGCCTAAAGGCCTCAGAAAGAGGATGAGACCTAGGATGCGGTGTGCAGACAATGTCAAACAGGACCTAATTAGAATTGGTTTGCAGTGGCGAAATGCAGCAGATGTAGCTCAGGACAGACTTGCTTGGAGAACTAAATCGCACAGTCTGGTTGGACCTCCGTAGCCCATGGCTTCTTGAGGATGATGATGATGATGTAAACCAAAAGTGGCGCTCTAAGAAGTAAAATAAGTATACACCTTAGATCTCTAAAAAGGATTTATTTTTATTGTTCTCTGTTGAGTGAAAATGATTTTCGTATTTGAGTGATACTTCAAAGTAGCACCTTCCTCATTTGGTTTGGTTCTTTCGATCTGCGGCTGACCTCGTCTGCGCGCACCTTCAGATGTCACGCGGCTTCGTCTCTGCCGGAGCAAAACCTTCAAAGCTCTCAAACGAATCAATTGCCTCTGCTCCTTCGATGAACGAACGTCACTCGTTCTGGCAAGGTTATCTGCTAGTCAGCAAAGTGTCGACCTCCATCAGCACCCTACCCACGTGCTGCTTGCTCTATCCACTCCTCCGAGTGTTCACCTTGGATCCAGGTGCGCGCTGGGGGAAGAAGCTCGTGCTGCATAGTTTAGGGGGAGCGTCCATAAATCTCTTCCCTTTCATGTTAGAGGGAAACTTTGAACTTTAAATAAAAAAAACTGACATCAAAAGATAAGTATCCTCCTTTCACCTCCGTTGCCCGCCAAGTGGCAAGTCAAGCAATGGCTCCTGGTGCACGAAATCCGCATATCATCTTGCATGATAGAAAACGCATTAGACGGATGGCATTTGTCATTCTGGACTTGAGACTTCTTTGTATATATTGGGCTAAATGGGCAAGTCGCAAAGACCCCGAAGGGCTCAGAAAAAGTTGAGGGGAGGGGATGCAGTGGACGGCTATTAGGAGACAGATGGCAGCTTCTCATTAAGGCCATCCAGTGTCTTCTTTAAAGGCTTCTCCAGACGGGACGAAATGTTCCGAGGAACACCGGAAATAAGCTGTCTGAGGATATTGTGCGACTTGTTCACACTTCAAAGCTAACAAGATGTCGTAGGAGACCTTCGCGAATATGTTGTCATCGCTTATTAGCATTTTAGAGGAAAAGACGACCATGACACAGGTACATGAGGAAATGTTTTGGATAACGAATAAGTTATGGTAATAATCTGATGACCGATTTGCAGGGTAAAATGAAGTTGAACTGTAATATAATATACGATGGGATAAAATTTAAATTAATAAAAAGAGGAGACAAATATTCCTTCTCGTTTTATCAACTGCAACTTTCACATCGTACAGACATGTCCCTTCTTCGAAGATATTTCAGTACAAGCAATATTTAATAATGAATATTAAAGCGGAATCTACACGTGAAACAATGAAAGCGAGACAGAGATACAGCACATAGTGTCAATTACGTCATGAATGGATTGGAACACGATTGATTTCAGAGGACGAGAACAGAGTTGGAATAGTGTGTAAAAAGAAAGGTTTCATTTGGAGACGACTTAAAATTGTTATATTTATAGTAAGAGTAGTTTTATTTGGAAGTAGATCAACACTGCATCTTTAATCTGTGTAATATAAAAAAAAAATAAATAAAGCCCCCTCAAGTAGCTGCTTCCCACAGAGGTCTGACAGGAGCCTGTCAGTTTATATGCCATGGCAGAAGGTCTGAGTGGATGGCAGGCCCTCAGCGTAAAAACGACACATAACATCCATGCCTTATCCGGGGCTCGAACCCAGGTCCCTTAGATCAGTAGCCAAGCACTCTAACCACTCGGCCACGGGACGGCTTTAATCTGTGTAGAGAGTATCGTTTCTTCCACATGGGATGTATAACCAGTGGTAAGGTGATTGGCTAAAAAATGTACCTATGCTTTGATTTGTAATTCAGTTTTCGAATGTTATATTGGTTTATCAGTTAGTATTTAATGAATGTCAGGATCATTTAGTAGATTGGCGTATTGGCGTTTCAAATGACTGATTCTTAAATTTGTACGTTATTGATGAAAATTTATTGCCTCAGTTATTAAATCAATTCATTTATAAATAAAAAAATAATAATAAATACCCCCTCAAGCAGCTGCTTGCCACAGAGGTCTGACAGGAGCCTGTCAGTTTATATGCCAAAGTAGAAGATCTGAGAGGATGGCAGGACCTCAGCAGAAAAACAACACGAACATCCATGCCTTACCCGGGGCTCGAACCCAGGTCCCGTAGATCAGTAGCCAAGCGCGCTAACCACTCGGCCACGGGACGGCTCAATTCATTTACTGTCTGTTTATTACGAATTCACGCACAGTAGTCAAATAAAAAAGTACAACGGAAAATCTGTTACAATACGTTGTTTACTATTACAGATATAGTTAGTATGCAATAAAAACAACGAGTGATAATTGAGTTAGGATCACCCCATGTTAGGTCAATGAGAAGCTAATTTCGAAGCTTTGCAACTTTCTAAATAAGAGTTTTATGGGGAAAGGTGACTGAAGGTCTTTCTAAACATCGATTTGCAACAATATTCCTTCAGTATTTAAACAGTCATGGAAGTGTAAACACAACAAGACTTCACCACTGAAGTGTGGGGAGGGGGGCGGCTCAGTCGGTAGCGGTCGTAATCTTCAATTCCCAGGTTCGAGTTCCCCCCTGGCCAGCGTTTAGATTTATCTCCGCAAAATTCCCTGTCTTTCCTTTTGTCTGTAGGGGACACTGAAGGGCTTGGACAGGCCACCGTCCATTGGATGCGACCTTAAGCCGTGGCCCCGTGTGCGAGAGAGCCATACCCTGTGCACGTTAAAGAATACGCTGGGTGGCCTTGACGGGAGACAACCATCTGTCTCCCAGCAACATTTGTTCCAGTGGGTCCCATTCCCCCCACCCCAACCTTCTCTGAGCCCTCGGGGTCCTTGTGAACTGACCATTTAGCCCATGGTGTGCAAAAAAGTGCCTTCAGAGGTAAGACAACCCAATTTAACTTCTGAAGTGAATTGAAGCTGAAACGAGAAGTATTTTTTCAACCCATTTGATAAATAACTAAATATTTTAAAACTATTTGCTAATAGTTCGTTCAATATTCGTTTGATATTTTTGATAAATTTCTTAGATCATATTACTACTCTTAAATGTTTAAACCTTCGTACCTATTTAAACTCTGGAAGCATATTGTTGAAAATCGTGATTTAGATCAAATTAGTTGGCATCTTTAATTTTTCCTTAGTGATATTTTCACGTGAAACATTTGTTTTAAAAGTTGTATAGCTTCGAAATTAGCATCCCATTGGCATACAAAGTGAGGGGAAGTTTCTGCTTTCTGTTGGCCAGATTTCTGCCATTCCTAACCCGAGTGCTGCCACCGGTGGATTCCCTCTTATAATACGAACTTTGGTTAAAAGAGGAAACTTTTCCCCAGTTTGCTTTTTATTCTTTTGATTGTATTACTTTGAAACCGGATGCGAAAATGTCGTTAACAGCACAGATCCAAAGAGGCTGTAATTATTTCCTCCGAAATGCTGTTTAAGGCGGGAAAAGGAACGCTTTATGATTGCAACTGAAAAGACCGAAAAGGTAACTTTATTGTTCGAAATAGCCAATTACACCGCCAGAGGGAGGTGAAGAAGCGATTAAAATTCTCGCTCCCCGTCTGCCCCATTCAGGCTCATGCAATGACGCTTTTCCCCTACGTCACCTCCGTGCGGTGTCATTAGGTAACGAGCGTTGTTGACAGGAACCGCGAGCTCATCACGAGCCGTTACGTTGCAGCCACGTGACATCGAACACCGACACGAACTCCGCAGTCAAGCGAATGCTAACAACGATTAAATAGGACACGACGGGCTCTCTAAATGGAGGGGAGGAGGGGAGGAGGGGTAGCAGCACGAGCTAAGTTCTAACCAACATCTGCACTCCCACTAGCTACAGTTAAGCTTTCTTGTTATTCTTTGCTGATTTGCATGCAGCTTCTCCGAATCATCGGAGGATTCTCTTATCTCCTCAGTAGCGGATACTGATAAGTTACCACCTGTTTCAGTTATTACCTTTAACAATTGTCCGCCCCGATGGCTAAAATCCAAAAAAATGAAACCGAGAGAGTGTCTAATTAAGAAAAGAGATAAAAAGGAAACATGTTCCTATGCCTTGACAACTTTGTTCTCATTACGTGTGCGACAATCAAGATGCCTTCTCGTTCCAACATTAGCCTCACTAATTATCGCAAGAGCTTCCCTCGCCGAGATAGCTGCACTCTCTATTAAATTCGGTGCTAATAATGCTTGATTGGCCTTATTCGCCGATGAGGTTTTAGGATCAACAGATTCATCATTAAAAAATGATTGTTCATTTGCATGCAACGGATTACAACAGTTACATTTATTATTTATTAGGTTATTTATTATTATTTATTACATTGGGCAGCTGTTACCGAAGTTTCCTTTTAAAGCCATCTAACGTGTAGCACAAGGCACGGCCCTCCTGCATATGGGGCCATGGCTTTACGTCCTATCGGATGGAATGAAATATTCCCTCAAGCAGCTGCTTGCCACAGGAGCCTGCCAGTTCACTATGCCACAGAGAAAGAAGATATGTGAAGAAGGCGAGAGCCAGCAGATTTAACGAAGATAAATCTCAACGCTGACATAATTGGGACTCGAACCTGGGAAATGCAGATTACGTCCTGACGCGCTACCGACTGAGTCAACCAAGCCCTAAAGTGTAAAGAATGCAAAAGGTCAAAAATAATGAACGTGGGTTAAGTTCCATTTTTAAACATACCCTCCACCACATCCCCACTCCCCCACCCCGAAAAAAATTCACGAATCACTAATCCTCTGAAGGAAATAAAAAAGTAACCAACCGATGGATACATGATTATTCGTATTATACTCCTTATATGCTTTTACGGAGTCGTATTTTTTTTTAATTCGGTAGCTCACTCTGCCCGTAATGTGATGTTCCCATGTTCGAGTCCTCTATTGCGACTGCATTGGATTTTCTCCTCTAAATTCCCATCCTGCCCTCGGTGAGAAAGGAGAAAAACATAATTATAACAATTTATATCCCCTAATATTCCTGGCCGTCCCATGGCCGAGTGGTTAGCGCGCTTGGCTAATGATCTAAGGGATCTGGGTTCGAACCCCGGGTAAGGCATGGCTGTGTGTGTTGTTTTTCTGCTGAGGTCCTGCCATCCTCTCAGACCTTCTACTATGGCATATAAACTGACAGGCTCCTGTCAGACCTCTGTAGCAAGCAGCTGCTTGAGGGGGTATTTATTTTATTTATTTTTAATATTCCTGATAACTCCTAATAACTTCTCAGTTCTGAGTCCCTGTGAGTTGGCCATTTAGTCAATTGTGAACATAAAAGGACCCTTAAAGATGAAACAACTGAGCACATCTCGATTACGTATTAAACCGATTTTTAGAGGAATGTTTTAATTTTTGCTCTTAATTTGTCATCATTTGTCTGATTTCGTCTGCAAATTAGTCGACTAATTTATGATTTATAATGAATACACATTTCGAATGTAACGATCGTATTCCTGATATTACCCTCACTCTCTTGCTCTGCCCCCCCCCCCCCCACCTCCTGGAAATAGCTTTTAAAAAAAGTTTCTTTCCCATCACATATTTATTCAAGTGATGCCAAAATCTGTGGTCATAAATGTATCACCAAAAGAAACATTGCCTTATTTTTTCACTCAAACCCCAGAAGAGATCCGAACTCTAATTAGCATCTTTAGTCTCTCGTCTGCCATCTTCCCTCTCATCTTCGGAGGTGTGCGGAGCGATAGCAGCGCCGCCATCATCTGCCCTCGAGGGCTCGAGGCCAATTCTTAAAGCTGCCTGGTATGGCTTGTTAGCCTCAGACACGACCTCTGGCGATCGCAACAGAAAGAGCGCTCGTGAAAGTCGCCTAGGGTCGAGACTATATCAGTAAGAGAGCGCTTTAATAAAGATGATAATAAAAGGAAAGTTTTATTTATTCTTTACTTGTGCAGCATATTATTATTATTATCAGCATCTTTTGTTGGGAACTTCGGCTGGCTATCTGTCACCTCCTCCTCCTGATAAGTGCCTTGTCCTGCTGCCTCTGGTGGCGCAGATAGGTACCTGGTTGACAACGGGATGATTTAGAGCACAGGATTCAAGAGGATGTCGCCGCAAAAGAAAATTTGGCAGCAGTTCATAAACTGATGTAGTAGATTCTTTTGTAGTTGTTGCTCTAATAATGACCTCAAGAGTTAGTTAATAAGGAATCTGTTTCCTCTCTGTTTTACATAATAAGAGATTGCAAAGAATTTCTTCATTTTTATTCAGCTGTTATGCTTTTGAAATCTTGGGGGACTCCAGATTGTTTCGTTCTTTTGCAACCTGAAAAAGATCACCCAGGTATTAAAAATGTTTAATTTGCTTTTGGAAGAGAAAAAACGAAACGAAACAGACGAACTTGTCAAGAATTTCTAATCTTTTACGATAGAAAAAATATTCCAGAAAAAATTTTGTTTAACACGTGCTCATGATCCAAAGAAGTTATTTCTGGTGTAGAAACATCTGATTGCTGAATCATAGTCTTTTGTAGCGTGTCAGACGACGACCACCTGGAGGATTCAAATTCAAATTTATTCCCAAATTATCTCCTATATCAGTGGTTCTCAACCTTTTATGCTTCACGTACCCCCTGGAAATGTGTATGTAACCGGCGTACCCCTTGTATAGATAGATAAAACTATAGTTATAGTATAGCAATGGGAATAAAATAAAATCGGTAGCGCGCCAGGCTCGTAATCTGTAGTACCCAGGTTCGACTCCCAGCTCGGTCAGCGTTGAGATTTATCTCCGCAAAACTCCTCGTCCTGCCCACGGTCAATAGGGGACACCGATGGGGTTGAAAAGGCCGCCGTCCGTCAGATGAGACGTTAAGACGTGGGCCCCGTGTGCGGGAGAGCCATACTCTGTGCACGTTAAAGAACACGCTGGATGGCCTTGACGGGAAGCTACCATCTGTCTCCCAACAGCTGTTCCAGTGGGTCCCCTCCCCCAACCTTCTCTGAGCCTTCGGGGTCCATGTGACCTGGCCCATTGTTAAGCCCATTGTTTGCAAAAAAGTGCCGCTCAGAGGTAAAACAACCCAACCCAAAGCTCTCACGGCGTACACCAAAAAATTTTACCGCGTACTCCACGTTGAGAACCCCTAACCTATACAATTATTTACACAAAAAACTCACTTAGCCGAAGCTCATCAGCGGGAATATTTATGATTTTAGAAAATTATGAGCTAGATGACATCAATGTCAGTACATAAAAGAAGAAAAAAGAAACGAATGAAAAAAATAATAAGTAAAAAACCCAATAAAACTATAAACTTCTGTAAAATATCAACTTTTGACCAACTAATCAAATAATTTTTTATTAACATCAGAAATTTTTCTTTTGCAATTTCTCCAGGAAGCAAATTAAGAAGGTTACTGTGAGCTTGATATTCCTCAGCATTCCGCCCTCACCTATTGTAGAATTTTGTTAGATTTTGGCTCGCCAATCTATAATTATTCATACGGGCAACATGGCCAAACCAACGGAGTCTCTCTCTGCACAATATGCTGCTTAAAGGAGGTTGCAAACTCCTTTGCCTAACCTCATCATTAGTTACAAGGTTGAACCAACTAATGCCCAAGATACTGCGTAAGCATCTGGAATCAAAAGCATCTTTTTTCCTGTTATCTTGTTTACACAGTGTCCACGTTTCACTACCATAACTAACCCTAGAAAGAACCAAACTATTATACAGTCTAATTTTAATCTTTAGGTGTATACGCCTATTTCTCCACAATCTCCATAGATTCCTAAAAGTCCCGGCAGCAATCCTTATTCGTCTGTTAATCTCATGCCGCACATCACCATTTTCAGTTACATAACTCCCAAGATAATTAAACGGTGACACCTGCTCAAGACTGCAACCATTCAGATAAACTGAATCACAGCCTGCCTGACCAATTTTCATCACTTTGGTTTTCTCTCTGTTTATAACCAAAACTACTCTACTATCAGTTTCATCAACAGCTCGAATGAAAGAGTTCATCTGATCAACAACACAACTGGAGAATTCATTAATGCAACTAAAGGTTTCATTTACCCAACTGTAAGTTTCGTTCACCTCAATGCAGATTTTATTAATCCAATCGGAGATTTAACCTACCTGACTACAAGTTTCGTTCACCCAACTGGAGGTTTAATTACACAACTGGAGGTTTCATTCCGTTAACTGGAGGATTCATTCACTTAACTGGAGGTTTCATTCACTTAACTGGAGGTTTCATTCACCAAACTGGAGGTTTCATTCACCCAACTGGAGATTTCATTCATTTAACTGAAGGTTTCATTCGCTTAACTGGAGGTTTAATTACACAACTGGAGGTTTCATTCCCCCAACTGGAGGTTTCATTCACCCAACTGGAGGTTTCATTCACGCAACTGGAGGTTTATTTACACAACTGGAGATTTCATTCACTTAACTGGAGGTTTAATTACACAACTGGAGATTTCATTCACTTAACTGGAGGCCTAATTACACAACTGGATATTTCATTCAATTAACTGGAGGTTTTATTCACTTAACTGGAGGTTTCATTTGCTTAACTGGAGGTTTCATTCACCCAACTGGAGGTTTAATTACACAACTGGAGGTTTCATTCACACAACTGGAGGTTTAATTACACAACTGGAGGTTTCATTCACCCAACTGGAGGTTTAATTACACAACTGGAGGTTTCATTCACCCAACTGGAGGTTTCATTCACCCAACTGGAGGTTTAATTACACAACTGGAGATTTCATTCACTTAACTGGAGGCCTAATTACACAACTAGAGATTTCATTCACTTAACTGGAGGTTTTATTCACTTAACTGGAGGTTTCATTTGCTTAACTGGAGGTTTCATTCACCCAACTGGAGGTTAAATTACAAAACTGGAGGTTTCATTCACCCAAATGGAGGTTTAATTACACAACTGGAGGTTTCATTCACCCAACTGGAGGTTTAATTACACAACTGGAGGTTTCATTCACCCAACTGGAGGTTTCATTCACCCCACTGGAGGTTTAATTACACAACTGGAGATTTCATTCACTTAACTGGAGGTTTAATTACACAACTGGAGATTTCATTCACTTAACTGGAGGTTTTATTCACTTAACTGGAGGTTTCATTTGCTTAACTGGAGGTTTCATTCACCCAACTGGAGGTTTAATTACACAACTGGAGGTTTCATTTAGTTAACTGGAGGTTTCATTCACCCAACTGGAGGTTTAATTACACAACTGGAGGTTTCATTTAGTTAACTGGAGGTTTCATTCAGTTAACTGGAGGTTTCATTCAGTTAACTGGAGGTTTCATTCACTTAACTGGAGATTTCATTCATTTAACTGAAGGTTTCATTCGCTTAACTGGAGGTTTAATTACACAACTGGAGGTTTCATTCCCCCAACTGGAGGTTTCATTCACCCAACTGGAGGTTTCATTCACCCAACTGGAGGTTTATTTACACAACTGGAGATTTCATTCACTTAACTGGAAGTTTAATTTGCTTAACTGGAGGTTTCATTTGCTTAACTGGAGGTTTAATTCACCAAACTGGAGGTTTAATTACACAAGTGGAGGTTTAATTCACCCAACTGGAGGTTTAATTACACAACTGGAGGTTTCATTCACCCAACTGGAGGTTTAATTACACAACTGGAGGTTTCATTCACCCAACTGGAGGTTTCATTCACCCAACTGAAGGTTTAATTACACAACTGGAGATATCATTCACTTAACTGGAGGCCTAATTACACAACTGGAGATTTCATTCACTTAACTGGAGGTTTCATTTGCTTAACTGGAGGTTTCATTCACCCAACTGGAGGTTTAATTACACAACTGGAGGTTTCATTCACCCAACTGGAGGTTTCATTCACCCCACTGGAGGTTTAATTACGCAACTGGAGGTTTAATTACACAACTGGAGATTTCATTCACTTAACTGGAGGTTTTATTCACTTAACTGGAGGTTTTATTCACTTAACTGGAGGTTTCATTTGCTTAACTGGAGGTTTCATTCACCCAACTGGAGGTTTAATTACACAACTGGAGGTTTCATTCACCCAACTGGAGGTTTATTTACACAACTGGAGGTTTCATTTAGTTAACTGGAGGTTTCATTCAGTTAACTGGAGGTTTCATTCAGTTAACCGAAGGTTTCATTCACTTAACTGGAGGTTTCATTCACCAAACTGGAGGTTTCATTCACCCAACTGGAGATTTCATTCATTTAACTAAAGGTTTCATTCGCTTAACTGGAGGTTTAATTACACAACTAGAGGTTTCATTCCCCCAACTGGAGGTTTCATTCACCCAACTGGAGGTTTATTTACACAACTGGAGATTTCATTTACTTAACTGGAGGTTTAATTACAAAACTGGAGATTTCATTCACTTAACTGGAGGCCTAATTACACAACTGGAGATTTCATTCACTTAACTGGAGGTTTTATTCACTTAACTGGAGGTTTCATTTGCATAACTGGAGGTTTCATTCACCCAACTGGAGGTTTAATTACACAACTGGAGGTTTCATTCACCCAACTGGAGGTTTAATTACACAACTGGAGGTTTCATTCACCTAACTGGAGGTTTAATTACACAACTGGAGGTTTCATTCACCCAACTGGAGGTTTAATTACACAACTGGAGGTTTCATTCGCCCAACTGGAGGTTTCATTCACCCAACTGGAGGTTTCATTCACCCAACTGGAGGTTTCATTCACCCAACTGGAGGTTTAATTACACAACTGGAGATTTCATTTACTTAACTGGAGGTTTAATTACACAACTGGAGATTTCATTCATTTAACTGGAGGTTTAATTACACAACTGGAGATTTCATTCACTTAACTGGAGGTTTTATTCACTTAACTGGAGGTTTCATTTGCTTAACTGGAGGTTTCATTCACCCAACTAGAGGTTTAATTACACAACTGGAGGTTTCATTCACCCAACTGGAGGTTTAATTACACAACTGGAGATTTCATTCACTTAACTGGAGGTTTAATTACACAACTGGAGATTTCATTCACTTAACTGGAGGCCTAATTACACAACTGGAGATTTCATTCACTTAACTGGAGGTTTTATTCACTTAACTGGAGGTTTCATTTGCTTAACTGGAGGTTTCATTTACCCAACTGGAGGTTTAATTACACAACTGGAGGTTTCATTCACCCAACTGGAGGTTTCATTCACCCAACTGGAGGTTTCATTCATCCAACTGGAGGTTTCATTCATCCAACTGGAGGTTTCATTCACCCAACTGGAGGTTTAATTACACAACTGGAGGTTTCATTCACCAAACTGAAGGTTTAATTACACAACTGGAGGTTTCATTCACCCAACTGGAGGTTTCATTCACCCAACTGGAGGTTTCATTCATCCAAATGGAGGTTTCATTCATCCAACTGGAGGTTTCATTCACCCAACTGGAGGTTTAATTACACAACTGGAGGTTTCATTCACCAAACTGAAGGTTTAATTACACAACTGGAGATATCATTCACTTAACTGGAGGCCGAATTACACAACTGGAGATTTCATTCACTTAACTGGAGGTTTCATTTGCTTAACTGGAGGTTTCATTCACCCAACTGGAGGTTTAATTACACAACTGGAGGTTTCATTCACCCAACTGGAGGTTTCATTCACCCAACTGGAGGTTTCATTCACCCCACTGGAGGTTTAATTACACAACTGGAGATTTCATTCACTTAACTGGAGGCCTAATTACACAACTGGAGATTTCATTCACTTAACTGCAGGTTTAATTACACAACTGGAGATTTCATTCACTTAACTGGAGGCCTAATTATACAACTGGAGATTTCATTCACTTAACTGGAGGTTTTATTCACTTAACTGGAGGTTTCATTTGCTTAACTGGAGGTTTCATTCACCCAACTGGAGGTTTAATTACACAACTGGAGGTTTCATTCACCCAACTGGAGGTTTCATTCACCCCACTGGAGGTTTAATTACACAACTGGAGATTTCATTCACTTAACTGGAGGTTTTATTCACTTAACTGGAGGTTTCATTTGCTTAACTGGAGGTTTCATTCACCCAACTGGCGGTTTAAGTACACAACTGGAGGTTTCATTCACCCAACTGGAGGTTTAATTACACAACTGGAGATTTCATTCACTTAACTGGAGGTTTAATTACACAACTGGAGATTTCATTCACTTAACTGGAGGCCTAATTACACAACTGGAGATTTCATTCACTTAACTGGAGGTTTTATTCACTTAACTGGAGGTTTCATTTGCTTAACTGGAGGTTTCATTCACCCAACTGGAGGTTTAATTACACAACTGGAGGTTTCATTCACCCAACTGGAGGTTTAATTACACAACTGGAGGTTTCATTCACCCAACTGGAGGTTTAATTACATAACTGGAGGTTTGATTACACAACTGGAGGTGGTCATTCACCCAACTGGAGGTTTCATTCACCCAACTGGAGGTTTAATTACACAACTGGAGATTTCATTCACTTAACTGGAGGTTTAATTACACAACTGGAGATTTCATTCACTTAACTGGAGGCCTAATTATACAACTGGAGATTTCATTCACTTAACTGGAGGTTTTATTCACTTAACTGTAGGTTTCATTTGCTTAACTGGAGGTTTCATTCACCCAACTGGAGGTTTAATTACACAACTGGTGGTTTCATTCACCCAACTGGAGGTTTAATTACACAACTGGAGGTTTCATTCACCCAACTGGAGGTTTCATTACACAACTGGAGATTTCATTCACTTAGCTGGAAGTTTCATTCGCTTAACTGGAGGCTTAATTACACAACTGGAGATTTCATTCACCCAACTGGAGGTTTTGTTATGACACCCCTAGAGTATTTTTAGGGCGGCACAACCTTTAGGCCGTGATGCGTTCTTTGCTGCAAAAATGAAGGCAAATTCCTGGACCCACAACCAAGTTAACAGACATTTGCAATAATGAGAACTGAGATAATTTTTCAGTTAACAATAAAATATACATTTATTAACAAAATTACCTTCAAACATTCTACACATATGTGGTTCCCACTTTTGGGACAGATTCAACAATGTCACTAACATGGCCCTTTTCAATTAAGGGAACTTTACAAGTTTATTAATCAACTGTTCATGATGCAGAGCTACTTGCTCGTGACCCTAACAGTCCTTAACAGTTAAGACGGTTCCACTATAGACACCTTGACGGCCGTTCACAGAAATACATTCAAATGCAAAAGAAAAGCAGAGCCAGTTGCATTACAGTACCTCCTTACCTTGTCATGTCAGGAGTCCCTCGGGAAGGCAATCACTGGGCCGCTGCGCTCCAAGATGCTGGGAACCCAGGCTGCTTAGCGCTTCCCCCACACATACACTGTTCACACTTCAGGATTCTGCTAACTGGAGAGGATCATTGCTACGGACCACACAGCCCAGACGAGAAGAAGAGACTGTCTTTTCGCCAAATTCTTTCTTGTCCTTTTTCGCTGCCCCCCCCCCCCCTTCTGGAGGTCACCTACGCTCATGCGTGGCTGTACAGGATTGGCCAGCCGAGGTGCGAATCTCAGCTCCCCTCCGGCCAACGTTGTTTGCCAGGCATGTCACGTAGTTCCTCTGCCATCTGTGGTTCCAGGCTCAATCTGGAAAGTTCGGGGCCTGCAGCCGAGTTCCTCTTCGTTGAACTGGACACAAAAATGGAGGCAGTCGAAAATGTCACTATTAAAATGGAGCCTAATCTAATGTCGTCCCGAAGCCTATGAAGTCTTTGTCACGTAATAAAATTATGTGGGCATGACAGTTTTATTCACCCAACTGGAGGTGTTAATTACACAACTGGAGTCTTCATTCGCTTAACTGGAGGTTTCATTCATACAACTGATGGATTTCATTCAACAAGAGTCATTCATTTAAATACAACCTTCGTTTATGGTTTATGTAATATCAGTTGAAAACTTGCTTACTTGAATCGTCTACTAACTCAATATTCAAATAATGCATCCACAAATTATGTTCATACGCTCTTAGGATGCGGATATTTTCATATTAATTGCGAGTTATATCCTGAATCGAAATAAAATTTAAACCACAGTTAGATAAATTGATCATCACAACGAACGGATTCGTTTTTGTATCCATATTCAAATGGACAATCTAGAGAAGCTTTTGGGATTCTGAGTTCGCTGAAATAACGAAAGAAACAGAACAGGATCGGGATTTGATGCCAACATCAGAGAAACAATAGTAAAGAAAAAACAATTGCAGCAATATTCGCATCACACCTTTTAGAAATCTTTGAGTGATGCGAAAGACAATGTCTTTACTGTTCCTCCAATGTCTTCCAGTTACTGATATCCCACAATTCGATCTTCTACATTTGCACGGAGTGGTCTCTAGCGGATGAATGCGTTGTAACTCAGAATCGATTGATGATGCCGAAAACAAAAAACATCGAAGCCAGCTGTTGGCTAGTCTGCACTGCATCACTTCGCGAATGCCGCCTCCTGACCACCAAGAGAAAAATTAAACACTCTGAATCAGAGGATGATATCATTCATTCCAATTAAATGATCACCTGGCAACGCTAAAGTTAAGTAATTGATCACCTCTATTAGGATGGTGCGGCCAATGGGAGAGGGGTTGTTGGATTTCTTCCTTATCGTCATATCCGTAGGGGTGATAAAAAAAAATATAAAAAAAAATAAATACCCCCTCAAGCAGCTGCTTGCCACAGAGGTCTGACAGGAGCCTGTCAGTTTATATGCCAGAGAAGAAGGTCTGAGAGGATGGCAGGACCTCAGCAGGAAACGACACATACATCCATGCCTTATCCGGGATTTGAACCCAGGTCCCTTAGATCAGTAGCCAAGCGCGCTAACCACTCGGTACCGACCTCGAATGTGATTCAATCGCAGAGGTAAGTCGCTGCTTCTTTAAGGGGAGAGGAGGAGGAGGAGGAGGAGGAGGAGAAGAAAATGAAATAGAGGAAAGCGTTGCTACAGAACAAGAGGCAATCGGAGATAGGTTTCTCTCCGTGTTGTGGCAACGACCACTCACGGATTATGCAGAAGGATGGATCTGACGTTCTGTCTCAGAATGGAAGATAATTTCATGAAGAAGTGTTCTCCTCAATCCTTTTCTACTCTTGCCTGATCACCTCGTCTCCTCTAGAATCTCCGTCATCCCTCCCTCCCTTTCGCTCCTTGTATCAACATCGCGATTCGAAAAGAAAACATTTCTCCCATTGTGGGTCTCTCGCAAGGTGCCCCGAGGTGGAGTCGTGTTAATGTAGTCAAAACAAGCGCCTTCATTAAACGGATTCTGTCGACGAATCGACAAGAGCCCGTGTTGTTCTTGCGGGGGGGGGGGGGGGGGTAGTGCAAGGGGGAGGGGCAAATTTTCTCTTTGGACACGAGGAGGCAGTATCGTCGTCGTTTCCTCGTCATTTGAACTTTCACTTGTTTAGAGAAGGGTGCGGGAGATTAGGGCAGTCTGATGGCGATCGACTGAATCGGTGAGTGGGGGGGAGGAGCGTAATTTCTCTCCGACCTTTTCCTCTTCTGAGAACTCTTTCCGAGGCACCTAAAAGTAAAGTTATAGTCGAAGCTAAAAGAGCAGTGGCAACGGCAGAGCGAAAAGTCTCAAGTAAAAGAGTTTCTGGTGAAAAGAAACGTCAAATGGGTGTTTGCTTCCCGATTAAAGAGATTATCGGTGAGGGGAGATGACTCGAGAACCAAGGGTGAGGAGAGCACGACCAGCAGTCCTTTTAACACCCCTTACCCTTTTTCCTTCCCCCCCCCCCCGATTCTGTTCGTAAACGAACCGAAAATCCTAAAATTCTCTTCTCTTATCACGAAGAGCCTGATTTAATTCCGTTTCTCTTTTGCTCCCTCAACCTCACGAGCTGAATTACGAAAGTTCTTCGTATTGTATCTGGAACGAGAGTCTCAAGGAACGAACGAACGACGAGCCACTTTCGCTGCAACACGAGCGTTTGACCTTTTATTTCTTCCCTCGCCACCCTTCCACCTTTAAGTCCGATAAATTGACTCTGCACTCACTCATCACCCACTTCCCTTGCTGAGACCGCTCCCCCTTGCAGTCGACATCTTTTATTTCCTTTCCTCTTCTCCTTTAACGACATTTCTCCACTTGCAGCTGCTCCTCCTCTTCCTTCTTCCTCCTCCTCCTCCTCCGAAGAAGGGGGTGGCCCGACAGGTAGCGCCTCCTGGCAGATTAAAGAAAAGGATAAACATAACTTCCTAAATCATTTCATTATTTATCGAATCGCAAAAAAAAAATTGATTTTTGTTATCACAGAGATATAATATGATCTGCATTGCCTTTTTTAATGTTTTATATATATTTGTGTGTTTATTGGGGGGGGGGGGCGGTAACTTGTCTGAAATCTTCGGATATGGCATATCGTGACGCATTACCATCAGCGCGTCCGGTTGTTTCTTTCACAATTATGAATGGTCGTCGTCGACACTCTAGCATAAAAACTAGAAAATAATTAAAAGTGTAGAAACAAAAGAAAATAGGTTTTTTTTTTTGACTAAATCTAGCTGTATCAAAAGTCCAATTCAGCCTTCTTGTGGTGCAGGGTATTAGTACTTTTCGAGAGATATTCTCTGGTCTGAAAAGGGAGCGGGGGCGGGGGATTGACCCAATCAAAAGCGCTCCACGTTCGAGTTCCCACTGTGTCTTGGTTGAGATTTTCTCCTCTAATTCCTTGCTTGTCCTCGGTGAGGAAGGAATACCAATGGCCTTTGAAAGGCAGAAGTCCATCGGATGGGATCATAGGAGGTGGCCTCCGTGGACAGCCTTGCATTATTATATAGGTTAAAAGAACACGTCTCGACGATGGCTGCCATCTGTCCTGTGAATCCTCTACCCTTGCGCTCGTTGTCATTCAATCTCTATGGTGTGCATTAAAGTGTCGTTCAGCGATGGGGAGGAGAGTTTCCCATATCAGGTTGCATAGCATTCTAATATCCCTTTGTAATGCACTTCACGGAAGGTGTCCGATAAATAAAGGTGAGGTTTCGGCAAGTACAGTCCCCAAATATACAAAATGCACCCCCATTGAATATCCCCACTCAAACAGTTTCAGTGCAACATTTCATGACAGATGGATTGGCAAGAGTTGTTCACTTCTATGTCGACTAAGGAGCCCTGATTTGACGCCCCTTGATTTTTTTATTGTATGGATAAAACAAAACAGGAAGTAACGGATCAAATATCAAAAGATTGCTGCAGCGCGTAAGGCAAGAAGCAGAATGCCGATTGAACAGAGCCACGAGCGAGGCACATTTGAAAATTCAGTGATTATATTCAAAAGAATTTGAGGAACATTTCAATTAAATAACTCTTCTTTCAATATGCATAGTTTATTTTTTTTAATTTTATTTATTTATTCAGAAGAAGGTTCAAAAATATGTAGTCAACACTTTAACACTATAATGGCATACATAAAGGTTAAAACTGAAAACATTTTAGAAATTTGGCTAAATCGACTTCATTTAGGCGATCTTTGAAAATACGCAAAGTTGGGGGCCAACATCAGGTGGTCAAGATCTGCAAACATGAGCAACTCGGCATATGAAGGAATGATATTTATAATTTGTTCTAACATGACATGAGGAACATGAATTATTTCCTCCATATTGGTTCTCGAAATTCAAACATTATTTTTCGAACTCTCTGTATTAATCTATATTTAAAATTCTCGCAAATGAATTCAGTGGAAAACTCAATCCCCTTCCATTTACTGATGTGAAGAGGACGAAGTGTGTTTTCTGGAGATATTCAGTTCGTCCTGTGAATTGCGATTTGTGTATGCCTTGATATGCATTAAGAAGGTCATTGAGATCGGGATTCCAATCGCCTTACAATCTCTCGGATTAATATGTGGCCCAATTTTTAAAGAATCTTAGAGTGCACACACTCGAAAGAAAATATTTCGGTGGAGAAATCGAGAAAAATAGGGAAGGGAAGGTGGAAGGCACCAAAACGTTTCATGAGGAGATGATTTCGTTTGCCTTGCCAGTGGTACAATAAAATTAAAATCTGCTTTTGCTCTCACAGGAACAAAAACACTAAGTACGCATTTCAACAATGCCTTTGTTGCTTAAAATAACTGAAGAATTAGTTGGGAAAAAACTGAATTTAGGCGAGTTGGACTCTGGGACTGTGAAGTTCTCATACATCACAGATATATTGACTAGTAATTAACAAATAAACTTAGTATTATAATCATTATCATTATTTAAAAATATCTATAATTAGGGGAATGCGGAAATAAAAAATAAATTAATAGTCTCCTTACTTCCTCTCACGCTAGACCATTAGAGACCATATGCAGATTCTTCGACTGTAATTCCTGCTTCGAAATTTTTCGCCAATAGCAGGTGACATGACAGAACTCTTGAGGCATCTCCTGGCAGTCTCATAGCCATCCGATTAACACTCGCGCTACGACATTGGAGACTATGGGCACGTTGCAGGACTGGAGGCTTCGACAATTTAACGATATAATAATATAATTGACATTTGACATGATAGAACTTGGGAGGAAATCAGTGCCCAGTCAGTAGTATCATCACACCCCACCGTATCACCACTAGTGCTTCCCCCCTATGGCGTCACCGGACACGCCCCTATGACGTCACCGGCCACGCCCACTTCCGACGAAACATGACGTAATCATTACACAATCGTTACGTAACCGGCCACGCCCCCTTATTAATAATTAATAATTTCCCCCTCCCCTCCCCTCAGTGGCGCCATCTGTTGACAGTGAGAAGTACTATTTTCCCAAAAAAAAAACTATTTTTATTCTAATTCTTCGATTTTTGATTTCCCTCTTTATAAAAAATTCCTCCCCCCTTATGAAAAAAAAAACCCTGGCGCCATCTGGTGCCTGTGAGGAACACTAATCCCCCAAAAACCCTAATTTTACTTCTTTGATTTCCCCTCCTATTAAAAATTACTCCCCCCTATTAAAAATTTCTTCCCCCTTATTAAAAAAAAACCCCTGGTACCATCTATTGACAATGAAGAGTACTATTTTCGGAAAAACCTCCTTATTTTAACTCTAATTTCCGATTTTTCTTTATTTTACCCCAACTGTTGACCTATATTTTAAGCCCTCCTGCAGACCCCCCGGTTGACCTTTTAAGCCCCCTCCTTCCCTCAGCTGATGCATGAATCAGAATAATTGCATAGAAAGGGATGATACAATTGTAACGTCTCACAGAAAATCAGGTCCCTAGTAATTAAACACTTACCGAAATTCTCTTCCCTTAAAAATTTAACAGGCTGCGTCCAATGCGTATTTTTAGTACATCTCCTGTATTCATCTGAAATTTTACAATTCCGTTCAAATCTATTTGAATGTCTAATGCAGATCTCAAATTGTAAATCAACTTGCAGAGTTGTATTTATTCCTTAGTAATTAAAACCCTTTGCTATTCATTTAGCCAGGACGACTAAACAATTCCTTTATAATTAAAATTCCCTACTATTAAACTCCCCAGTAATTAAACACTCATCGAAATTCCCTTACCTTTATTAAAAAAACCACCGTACAGTTGAAATAAATCAGTTTTCTGTAGATGCGTTTTATGGAAAAAAAAAAAAATCTTCTCCTCGGCAACGAGAGTCGAACCCGCTACCTCAGTCCCCAGCTTCATTCTGTCAACTCCTTGAACAAGAACCAACCTGCAATGGAAAAATTTCAAACTCTGTTATCGGCATTCCTGAAGTCGTACGTGGAGTTTCATCATGCACATACGTGTCCTCTTACCGGTCAGGTAGCAACGAAACATCTCGTGACAAATGATGCAATCGCCGCGGGAGGTTGAGTGTCCTGTGATTGTTGTTCTCTAAGGGTAAGTGACGTCAAAACAAGGGGAAAGTAACGTGTAGTGACCAGCGAGTGACACGTATCAGCGTTGAGCGTTGTTTCACGTATGAGCGTTGTTTATATATATATACAGGGACTTGTTAAGACATGGACATTCTGGTCAGCATTCTGTCTGTCTCTCTGGCCGCTATGGAGCTAGCTTACCAAACGTTTTATGAAGCAGCTCGTTCTATATTTGCGTCTACAGACGTTCCCGCACATCAGAAGGGAATAACCTACGAGGAATGCTTGCAGAACCGACAAGATTTTGCATATGCTGAGCACTATAAAAGACGAGGGGGTCATAGAACCGTGCGAAGTAGCCAAGGAGTTTTTACACCGTGTATGTTTTGTGGAAGTAGCAGCATTAAATCATGTCAAAACCATGGATTACCGAATGGTGCTCGAGACCTCGATAGAGATTGCTGACATTGTGGAGGTCATGGTATAACTAAAAAACAACAAAAGGTTCTTTTAAGAACCACTTCATTTGTGTAGAAAGGATTATCGATCGTACAATTTCTGTTCACAACTCTTCTCTATCTATACATTTTTCTTCTCTATCACCCCCGTTAACAGAGTAAATTTTATAGGGATGTTTAACCTTCAGTATAATTTTACACAGTGTGTTAGGATTAACAACTCTTATAGCATAGTTATTGCGGGTAGGCTCTCTCTCCACTTTTAAAATTTAGATCTTACACCGACAGTCTTTTCATATACGTATTTTTATAACCATTTTAAAACCAACACTTATTTCTTTTATCCCTAGCGATTACTGGTTGTTGCATTTTTTACTAGAAGAAACCCTACCTCTGCAGAAAATAAAAAATGCTATCGGGAGAAAAATTAATAAAATCTGATTTTATTCGTCGTGATGAAAAATATTAATGGGGTAATAGGTTCGACTTAAAAGACTTTGTGTTCGGATCCTCACCACGGACAACCTCTCACTGACGGACGGTTAAGCCCTACGAAATTTTCCAAATGGGGAATCACAAGGTTTTTATTGACCAATGAATCTTGGACCTGTACTGCTTCCGTACATCGTGAAAACCCACTCACACCCTTGATCCGTGTTCCCAATTTCCTTTACTAAGTCGCTTCAAAAAACATTGTGATTGAAAAAGTATGACTAACTGTTTTATTACGTCACGTTTTAAAAATACTTAATACTGTTGTATCCACGGTACGAGAGAGTAACACTGTTCGAAGAAAAATCAGGTAAAACAGTTTTTAAAAAAATCGTTTCCTCCGTCGTTTGCGTATGTCTCATCACGCTGGTGAAACCGGGTGAAAAAATATATTTTTTTTTTGTACGTGGTAGAATGTTAAAAGTACGTTGCGTGAAAAAACTTTAGTTCCATCACGAGTGCACATTAATGGAGTAGGGAGGTCGTAGTTTAATACTTCAACTATAAAAAAAATAATACAATGTCTCACACACCCCTCTCAACTTGTCTACGCTAATCCGCTGAAATTTTATTTGCAACGGGACTGATACTTCGAATCCGCTATATGCTCCGGCCAGCGCCGCCCTCGTTTCGACACACACTCACTCCCATGTGATCTGAACGGACACTGCAGGCTGGTGACGTACAAAGGTCACGGGGGCTGCAGTGGAATGCATGGTCGCCATGACCAGGGAATGAACTCAGAAGATTGTGGGGTCGGAACTTTACAGAGGTCTATTCATATTTGATAATTTCTCGAGGGTTATGATAGTATAGTGAGCGAGGATCCCAGTCTATATTACTGTTGTCAAGCTCTGTACATTACGTTTCACACAAGTCCGTTCACGGTGTTCCAGTGCACGGTCGTATCGTTTAGTGCGGGTCGTCCTTGGCGTCAAAGTCGCTCGCGTTCCGCAGAAAACTGCGCATTATCGCGGTTGTAAAAAATAAAAAGGGTGAAACTTAACCCCAGAATGTCATATGAAAATTTGAAGTGAGCTTGTATAAGGATACTAATACTACCACCTAACAAAGGACACCGGGGACGGATTTGTTCCCTTTTCTACTGCACGAGGTCAAATCCTATTCTTCCTGAATCGAACCATACTCCTTTAAGCAGAAACTAAAGTTGTTTTTTTTACGGAAACGCATGAATTCTACTTTTAACATTCTGGCGCACAGTCTTTACCAGGTAAAAGCATGCAACTGGGGCTGCATCGAGTAGCGTTACTTCCTAGGAAAGAGTTTGCTGAGAATACAACCGTAATAAGTATTTTTAAACAATGTCGTGTAACGGGATAGTTTTTAATTTCGTAGGACTTTTGTTAAAAACCCTCTGTGGCAAGGATCCGAACACGGGTCTTTTAGGTCGACCCTATTACCTTCAATATTTTTCATCACGAGGAATAAAATCAGATTTTTTCCTTTTATTAATTTTTTCTGCGGGATTGCCACTGTGAGGCGGTCCTTCTAGTGAAAATGTGCCAGCCCAATAGTCGCAGAGTTGAAAGAAATAAGTATTGATTAAAACGGACTTTACATCGTTATACGTATAGTAATATTCTGAGCGCTTGGAGAACACGACAGCCACATGGACTTCTGATAGCGTAGCATTCAGCAGGAGCCATGCATTCCACTGCAGCCCCCGTGACCTTTGTACGTCACCAGCCTGCAGTTTCCGTTCAGATCACATGGGAGTGAGTGTGTGTCGAAACGAGGGCGGCGCTGGCCGGAGCATATAGCGGATTCGAAGTATCAGTCCCGTTGCAAATAAAATTTCAGCGGATTAGCGTAGACAAATTGAGAGGGGTGCGTGAGACATTGTATTATTTTTTTTATAGTTGAAGTATTAAACTACGACCTCCCTATTAAATTACTGTGCATTCGTGATGGAACTAAAAGTTTTTTCACGCGACGTACTTTTAACATTCTACCATGTACAAAAAAGAAATGTATTTTTTCACCCGGTTTCACCAGCGTGATGAGACATACGCAAACGACGGAGGAAACGATTTTTTTAAAAACTGTTTTACCTGATTTTTCCTCGAACAGTGTTACTCTCTCATACCGTGGATACAACAGTATTAAGTATTTTTAAAATATGGCGTAATAAAACAGTTAGTCATACTTTTTCAATCACAATGTTTTTTGAAGCAACTTAGTAAAGGAAATTGGGAACACGGATCAAGGGTGTGAGTGGGTTTTCACGATGTACGGAAGCAGTACAGGTCCAAGATTCATTCGTCAATAAAAACCTTGTGATTCCCCGTTTGGAATAATTTCGTAGGGCTTAACCGTCCGTCAGTGAGAGGTTGTCCGTGGTGAGGATCCGAACACGAAGTCTTTTAAGTCGAACCTATTACCCCATTAATATTTTTCATCACGACGAATAAAATCAGATTTTATTAATTTTTCTCCCGATAGCATTTTTTATTTTCTGCAGGGGTAGGGTTTCTTCTAGTAAAAAATGCAACAACCAGTAATCGCTAGGGATAAAAGAAATAAGTGTTGGTTTTAAAATGGTTATAAAAATACGTATATGAAAAGACTGTCGGTGTAAGATCTAAATTTTAAAAGTGGAGAGAGAGCCTACCCGCAATAACTATGCTATAAGAGTTGTTAATCCTAACACACTGTGTAAAATTATACTGAAGGTTAAACATCCCTATAAAATTTACTCTGTTAACGGGGGTGATAGAGAAGAAAAATGTATAGATAGAGAAGAGTTGTGAACAGAAATTGTACGATCGATAATCCTTTCTACACAAATGAAGTGGTTCTTAAAAGAACCTTTTGTGTTTTTTAGTTATACCATGACCTCCACAATGTCAGCAATCTCTATCGAGGTCATGGCATCCTCGAGCACCATTCGGTAATCCATGGTTTTGACATGATTTAATGCTGCTACTTCCGCAAAGCATACACGGTGTAAAAACTCCTTGGCTACTTCGCATGGTTCTATGCCCCCCTCGTCTTTTATAGTGCTCAACATATGCAGAATCTTGTCGGTTCTGCAAGCATTCCTCGTAGATTATCCCCTTCTGATGTGCGGGAACGTCTGTAGACGCAAATATAGAACGAGCTGCTTCATAAAACGTTTGGTAAGCTAGCTCCATAGCGGCCAGAGAGACAGACAGAATGCTGACCAGAATGTCCATGTCTTAACAAGTCCCTGTATATATATTGTTACGACAGAAGGAATCTGGCAACCGAAAGCAAAAAGTTTCAGCCAACGAATAAGAACGTTGGGAGAATTTGGAGAAGAAGAGTAGAGCGTTAACGGTCGTTTTGTATTGTAACGGTCGTTGTGTATTGTAACGGTCGGTGAGTTCGAAAATGGACGGTGAGCTGTTCTGAGACAGTGCGCGTAAGTATCAAGAAGTAACTTGATGTGTTGTGTATACGCGGAAGGATAAAAGTGGGATCTTTTATCGTTAAGTATCAAGAAGTAACTTGATGTGTTGTGTATACGCGGAAGTATAAAAGTGGGAACTTTTATGGCTAACTTCGAATGTCTACACGGACTGTCTTTTTGTTCGGCTAGTGTGTGAAAAGTTATTAGCACAGGACGAGAATTGGTTTACGAGTGAAGATCTTCGGGTGACCTGGTAAATCAAGTAAAAGGTAGTATTTAGTAAAATACACAGAGCTGATATTGTGTGCTTTACGCAGGAAGATTGATGACTTGTGCATGTTAATAGTTGATTTGTTAATAAGATACTTCATCCATATTTCCTTTGTAACAATTTACCTTGTATTGAATTTGGTTTTGAAATATAGCTTTTAATACTCACGCTCAGTGGCTATCCATTTTTGTGATCCGCAACATTTGGTGTCAGAAGTGGGATTAATTAATTGAATGCCGTTAACTAGAAGTATGGATGAATTAGTAAAGTTGATATATAGCTTCAAAGCCGATATGACTACGCTGATGACTGATTTGAAAGCCGAAATGACCGCACGAAATAATGAGTTGAGGACTGAGATAGTTTCTCAAAAAGATGATTTGAAAGCCCAAATGGCCGCACAAAATAATGAGTTGAGAAATAAAAGAGGTGACCTGGCCGCACAAAATACTGAGATGAGAGCTGAAGTGGCTTCTCAAGTTGGTAAGATTATTGATCAGTTCAAGGATAATAAAACCAAACTCAATAGACAATGCAATAGTTTAAATGTTGAATTTGTCAGTGAAAAAGATGATCTTGATAGTGTTAAGTTAGATTGTAAACATGGAAAAGAAAAAGAGAAAGGCAACGCATATAAAAATGTGGATCTGCTACTGAAAATCAAGAATCGTAGAGATAGCGCAGATAATGCCTTTGACCACGCAACTACTGGTGATGCATGGCAGAGTGTCTATGTCGCTGGTGACATGTCTAGGAACTGTGAAGAACAATCACACAGATCAGAGAGCTGTGAGACTATACAGTACGCTTTGCACTTCAAAATACCTAGGTATACAAGTCTGGCACGATCTGAAGAGAGATCCACACGAAAGGTATTCTATTCCTCGCTGTCAGCAAAATGCGTCATGGACAATTATCGCAAAGGCAGAGTAACGAGTGGTAATGAGGGGGAACGAAACAGAGTTTACGTTTCGCAGAGTGGTCCGAGTAAAGAAGTCCATTCATCATAGAAACAAAGTGCCATTCGACGTTACCCGGGAAGTCGGAGAGATTTTTCCGAAGCATATAGCCACACTCGAATCGTTTATAGAAAGTGGGGATTTAAGGAAGAGGAATTCCGAAGGATGGCTTAGAAGCATAACAGGTGATGCTAGTAAAAGAGCTTCAGGCAGAGACAGTACTTCAAAGACTAACTTTCTGGATGAAACTAAGCCTCAGAGTTACGATCAGAGAGAAGTAAAGCCCTCGGACAATCTCAACGAAACCATGCTGAATTTCTTTTCTGAACAGTCAATGTGCAGATTTGGACATTATAACCATTTAGATTATAAGGATATAGAAAAGTTTTATCACGACTACAAGAGCTCTAAAGTGGACAATATCATGTTACAGAACTCGTCGCTGATCTCCAGAATGAACAATTTGGCAATCATGACTGATATTTCCCTGGCTAATTACAATGAGAGCTCCAAGAAAGTGAATTCGGAAGAAACAGCAAATATGACCTCCTCGGGTCATGTGTTTTGCTGGAGACCCGAGTGGCGCCATCGGATGGTGGATAAAAACAGCACAGGAGGTGTCGGCAACAAAGTGAGTCTTGTCTTGGCTCCTGCACTTGCTGCTTTAGGTCTCAAGGTCCCTATGATCTCCGGTCGTGCTCTCCAATTGACGGGAGATACTCTGGACAAATTGGAATCCATCCCTGGCTTCACAGTCGACTGCACTAAAGATAAAATCGAGCAGATGATGGAAGACGTCGGATGCTGCATCGTAGGACAGACAGAGGAGCTGGTGCCAACAGATAAGGAGATTTACCGCTGCAAGGATCTGACGGCTACCGTAGATAGCGTTCCTCTAAGGAGATGCTCAATTGTGTCCAAAAAGCTGGCTGAAGGAGTGTGCGCTTTGGTTTATGATGTTGAATTCGGAAAAGGAGCTATTGATCTCATCAGTACAGAAGATGTTGCTGTTGATTTAGTTAAGAAAATGGTTGCAGCATCACAAGCTCGTGGAATGAAGAGTTTGAGTTGTTCAGCTGTTATCAGCAACATGGATTCACCTCTTGAAAACTCTGTTGACAACTCTCTGGAAGTGATGGAAGCTGTTCAGTGTTTCCTTGGTGACGGATCCTTGGAACTGCAAGAGCTCGTCGAAGAGTTAGGAGGAGAACTTCTGCGTTTGGTGAACATTGTGGATAATAGGGTAGATGAAGCATCACGTGTCCGCAAGGTTCTGCATAACGGCAATGCTTTGAACAAGTTTCGTAACATGTTAATAGAACAAGGAGTATCTGAAGATGTTGCAAGCTGGCTATGTGAAGATAAAACAGAAAAAATATTGCTAGCAGCCCGACACATCACTGATTTCACTTATACAGGAGAAACAGGTAAGGTTGTCGGATTAGAAGCTGCAGTCCTAGCAAGAGTATGGAAGGAGGAGATGGACCGAAGCGCTAAAAAGAATTATGGAGCTGATATAATTGTGAAGCACCTTGGGGATCAAATGGAATCAGGTGAAATATGGCTGAAGGTTCATCACGACAGTTCTGAATTAAGTGAAAGTCAACTGACAAAAGGGTCAGATTGCAGGATGAAAATTCTCCCTAGATTTTATGTCACTAATGACTTTCATTCCTTGTTACTGTTGATAGAAGTAAAAATCCAAAGAAGAAAACTTTCGACAAAGAAGAAAACTTTTTACAGGTTTTGCACGAAAACTCCTAGTCGATTCTTCTCCCTGCAGAGACATAAACGTGTTCACAAGGGCTATAGGCCTTACACATATTATGTTTGTGGACGAGGCTTCAGTCAGAAAAGAAATCTACGTCATAATGAGATTCGCTTTCATTTTGACACAGACGTGGTATATCGCATTCGTCGATGTCCAGCTACAAAGTGCAAGGTGGTTCACGTGGATCGTTTGGCCCCGTTTCATCGAAGAACTGAAGAAACTTTGGAATCCAGAATTGTTCGGGACGAACAAGACCTAGGAAGGGGGCAGTGTTACGACAGAAGGAATCTGGCAACCGAAAGCAAAAAGTTTCAGCCAACGAATAAGAACGTTGGGAGAATTTGGAGAAGAAGAGTAGAGCGTTAACGGTCGTTTTGTATTGTAACGGTCGTTGTGTATTGTAACGGTCGGTGAGTTCGAAAATGGACGGTGAGCTGTTCTGAGACAGTGCGCGTAAGTATCAAGAAGTAACTTGATGTGTTGTGTATACGCGGAAGGATAAAAGTGGGATCTTTTATCGTTAAGTATCAAGAAGTAACTTGATGTGTTGTGTATACGCGGAAGTATAAAAGTGGGAACTTTTATGGCTAACTTCGAATGTCTACACGGACTGTCTTTTTGTTCGGCTAGTGTGTGAAAAGTTATTAGCACAGGACGAGAATTGGTTTACGAGTGAAGATCTTCGGGTGACCTGGTAAATCAAGTAAAAGGTAGTATTTAGTAAAATACACAGAGCTGATATTGTGTGCTTTACGCAGGAAGATTGATGACTTGTGCATGTTAATAGTTGATTTGTTAATAAGATACTTCATCCATATTTCCTTTGTAACAATTTACCTTGTATTGAATTTGGTTTTGAAATATAGCTTTTAATACTCACGCTCAGTGGCTATCCATTTTTGTGATCCGCAACAATATATAAACAACGCTCATACGTGAAACAACGCTCAACGCTGATATGTGTCACTTGCTGGTCACTACACGTTACTTTCCCCTTGTTTTGACGTCACTTACCCTTAGAGAGCAACAATCACAGGACACTCAACCTCCCGCGGCGATTGCATCATTTGTCACGAGATGTTTCGTTGCTACCTGACCGGTAAGAGGACACGTATGTGCATGATGAAACTCCACGTACGACTTCAGGAATGCCGATAACAGAGTTTGAAATTTTTCCATTGCAGGTTGGTTCTTGTTCAAGGAGTTGACAGAATGAAGCTGGGGACTGAGGTAGCGGGTTCGACTCTCGTTGCCGAGGAGAAGATTTTTTTTTTTTTTCCATAAAACGCATCTACAGAAAACTGATTTATTTCAACTGTACGGTGGTTTTTTTAATAAAGGTAAGGGAATTTCGATGAGTGTTTAATTACTGGGGAGTTTAATAGTAGGGAATTTTAATTATAAAGGAATTGTTTAGTCGTCCTGGCTAAATGAATAGCAAAGGGTTTTAATTACTAAGGAATAAATACAACTCTGCAAGTTGATTTACAATTTGAGATCTGCATTAGACATTCAAATAGATTTGAACGGAATTGTAAAATTTCAGATGAATACAGGAGATGTACTAAAAATACGCATTGGACGCAGCCTGTTAAATATTTAAGGGAAGAGAATTTTGGTAAGTGTTTAATTACTAGGGACCTGATTTTCTGTGAGACGTTACAATTGTATCATCCCTTTCTATGCAATTATTCTGATTCATGCATCAGCTGAGGGAAGGAGGGGGCTTAAAAGGTCAACCAGGGGGTCTGCAGGAGGGCTTAAAATATAGGTCAACAGTTGGGGTAAAATAAAGAAAAATCGGGAATTAGAGTTAAAATAAGGAGGTTTTTCCGAAAATAGTACACTTCATTGTCAACAGATGGTACCAGGGGTTTTTTTATAATAAGGGGGAAGAAATTTTTAATAGGGGGGAGTAATTTTTAATAGGAGGGGAAATCAAAGAATTAAATAAGGGTTTTTGGGGGATTAGTGTTCCTCACAGGCACCAGATGGCGCCAGGGTTTTTTTTTAATAAGGGGGAGGAATTTTTTATAAAGAGGGAAATCAAAAATCGAAGAATTAGAATAAAAATAGGGGATTTTTGGGAAAATAGTACTTCTCACTGTCAACAGATGGCGCCACTGAGGGGGAGGGGGGAAATCATTAATTAAAGGGGGCGTGGTCGGTACGTAATGATTATGTAATGGTTACGTCATGTTACATCATAGGGGAGGGGGCGGAAGTGGGCGTGGCCAGTGACGTCATGGGGGAAGCACTAGTGGGAGTCGGTGGGGTGTGATGATACTACTCCAGTCTCATCGTCTCTCTAATTATCACTCAGGCTAGGCCATTGTAGACTAGGTTGAGATTATAGGACTAGGCAAAGGAGTCGGCAACCTCCTTTAAGCAGCATATTGTGCAGAGAGAGACGCCGTTGATTTGGCCATGTTGCCCGTATGGATAATTATAGATTGGCGAATAGGGTTATGAACAGTGTGCCTAAAGACCTCAGAAAGAGGGGAAGACCTAGGATGTGGTAGGCAGACAATGCCAAACAGGACCTTGTTAGAATTGATGTGTAATGGCCAGATGCAGTACATGTAGCTCAGGACAGACTTGCTTGGAGAACTAAATTGCGCGGTCTGGTTGGACCTCCTTAGCTCATGGCTGTTTGAGGATGATGATTATGATGTAGCAGATTCAAAACTAAATTTAAATATATTTGCGAAAACCATGTTAGCTGAATATTTCATGTTGTGTTTTGTGAAACACTTATGATATGAACTACATATTATCGTGGCTGAATGATCTTTGTTTAATTGAATTTATTCACTTTCATGCAAATAAACTATTTAGCTTTGTGATTTAAATGGTAAATGTATTATATAATTTACTGGAAATGAAGCAGTTTGAGAAGTACCGAGATACTCTTATGTATTGATATATAAGATTTTAGACAGTATTGTGCTTATTGAAACAAACTTAAATATTTTTCAAAATCACAAACTACCATAGGGAATTTTTAATGTCCTCAAGTAAAATTAAGAATAGAAGAGTACCTTTTTCCTAACTTAATATTAACTATCATATCAGGACTTCATATGTATGAATGCGAATATGTATTGGATTTATAATAACTGGTCGTAATTTCATATACAAAATTTTTCATGCTGATAAACTACATCAAGTTTCGGGTAAATTTATTAATCATAATGTAAGATGTTCGTTCTGCTCTGTTATTAACTAATTCTATGCAGGGCCGTCTTAAGGCACGGGCACACTGGGCAGTGGCCCATGGACCCCACGATTCTAAATTTCGCAAAAATTTGTGTTGATTAATCCACGCTTTGCAGCATGTTTTTTTATGTTTAAACATTGATTTTTGTTAAAAGTACCAATAAATCTGTAGGCTTAATTCTATTGACCGTTTACATTTTTATTCCCGTAGGTGGGTGAGTAGGGGCCCCGGTGCATTGCTTCGCCCAGGGGCCTACAATACTGTTAAGACGGCACTGATCCTATGCACTCTTGGCAAATAGTATTTGTTCCGAAGTCAAGCTCTCAGAGGGTGTCTATCTCTGTACGTGTAAATGCAAGTAATGATTAACTTAACAAAAAGCACTAGTTGATACCAAGCCAATGGGGAGGGGGAGGGGCGGTGAAGCCCTAATTATGGCTCTGAAGATAGCTATCCATTTCATCATCGGACGAGACTGCCAATGGCGACGAGAAGGGCACAGACCTGATGCGCTGTACAGTTCTGCCATCTATTGGCCATTCCACCTACTAATGTATCTCACTCCGTCTCTCCAATGATTCAAACATCGTCATCATCTGATCATCTCTACTCTTTCATCATCACCACTCTCTCTTATTTCGGGTGTCAGGCATTTATCATCTCTACTCTCCATCCAAGCTGTAGAGTTTTGTGGAAGGGAATTCATAGATCCTTCTCTCTCCCTGAAACTCTAAGACCGTGAAAGCCTTATAAGATTAGTATTTAAATAACTATTGTTTTTTGACTACCTTAAATTGCTTCTGACCCATTTGTTATTCAGTTACATATATTATCAGCAGTAAATAGAGAATATTGAGCCACATGCCGATTATTTTCCCTTTCATCATCATTTTTATTTTTCATTTTATTTTTTTTCCCCCCCACCACCACCTCTCCATCAGAAACTATTTTCTGTCTAGACGCGTGTCTCCATCGTCATACATGATGTTCACGGGTATTACTGAAGATAAGCTACAAGCTTTGCTGGTGTAAAGATTTTTGCATCGGTGCTTTATCACAAGATTTTGTATCTTCATAAGAAAACAAATTTCTTTCTGTTCGATGACAGCGCCCTCTGAGAACGCTGTTGTAAATTCGCATTCGCTCTACGTACAACGAAAGCTCTGTACACGTCTTCCTATCTAAACACTGCGTTCCTTTTTTCAACTCGAAAGATTACACCAATAAGTAAAAAATAATAATAAATATATGCAAAAAAAAATAAGCGTTCGATTGCTTTGTTTGCTCTTAGAAGAGGGAACAATGTGGAGATGAAAACTTAAGAATTCATCATTAGGATTCTCAGAGGAAGGGGAAAACAGAGAATGATCATTTTTCGTATCAGTGAAAGTGGCTGAGAATAGACCCAACTATTATTTTCCTCGCCGATCAATCGCCTGTTTTTGCTGACTTTATATATCATGACTGAGGCCTGGACGACCCAGCTGCTGTTCACGGAAGAATACGAAGAACGTTGCGAGTTTCTTACATCTGAGTGGAACTTTTTTTAGCGAACAATGGGCAAAATGGACAAATTGAATTTGAATTGAATAAGTTTACTTTACCGAAACATAAATATATATTGGTAGCAAATCATAGACAAGTTCACAGATCAAAAAGGGTAACATAATAAGTCGTAGCCTTTGAATAAATGCTTCCTGAAACACACTTACATTTGAAATATTACAGGTGACCTTAATCTATTCATTTGTATAAGCACGTGTAGTTTGGCGGTCTTACACTATTATTACCTTGACAATAGGAATAGTTTATATATATATTTAAAAGTTATGTGTTATTCATTTGCAACAATTCCAAATCTTAATGCCAGTTTACCTTCTTGATATCTGGCCTATATAAGGAGGCAACATGGTCTTGTTCTTAAGTCTAGTATAGAAATTAAAAGTCTTAATTCTTTCCAAACAGCAGTAAAGTTCAGAGGAATCTATCACCTTATTCTTCACATTGTACACAAATTTTTCGATAAAATATTTGTAAATTCCATTTTCTGCCATCAAGTGTTGTAACAGATTTCTGTAATTTAATCTTAAAATACATATCTCAATTCTCTTTTGTAGACAAAATATACTAGCTAAACTAACATGTCCCTAAATATTATATATTAAATGTGGATAAACTAATGCATAATATAAATTTATCACAGTTTTATACTTTACATAATTTTTTATTCTTCTAATATTTTTTGAATAACAGTTCACTTTACCGTTGAGCAACGATGATTCCAAGTTAAATGAGCATCTACTCATAGCTGAAGACACTTGATTTATTCTCTTATGACTATGAGAGATGGAATCCTTTTGCATCGTGCCCAGGGTATGGTTCCCGTGGACAAGCAATCAAGGCTTAATATCTCATTCAATGGACGGAAGACTTTCCTTCCCCTCTGTAGCCCCCTACTCACCGAGGGCAACGATGAGGGTTGGCGGAGATAAATCTGAACGCTTGCACAGGTGGCAATCGAACTGGGCAATTGTCGATTACGAGCCTGGGGCTCTGTCGGTTCAACCCCCCCCCCCCCCCCCCCGCGATCGTTGCTCAAGAGATTGGAGGAGGCGATTTTGCTAGCTACATATTCGTGACTTCTTGTAAATCTGCCATTTCACACTATTGGAAATTCATCTTCCATTAAAAGAAAAAGGATTTGAAGCAAGAAAGGCCACATTTTCGGGTGAGGAATTTTTAATGAGTTGCTTTTTCGTTTTGACTCTGAGTGAAGGAAGATTTATTCGCTTAATTGCAACAGAATGTGAACGTAGCTCCCCAAACAGAATGTGCGCATGCGATTTCATTTAGGTCTTTGCGCATATTACTTCATTTTAAAAAATCAGGTTTTCTTCCAATCTAATTTCTCACCCCACGGAGTGACTTAAAGCCACGAAACCAAACAATGGTCTATCCCTGTGGGTGGTCGCTTTTTCCATCCCTCCTCATGAGGACAACGATGCCACCGCAGAACGTGGACGCGTGGAGAGATCTATTTCTATTTATAGGAAAATCGCCAGCTTCTCCTGGAAGGTCGCAGGGACAAGATCAAGGAGAAGCGAAGTCAGATAAGCAAAGCTGATCCTCTCTTTAAGTAGTGGACAAGGGAAGACGGAAAAAAAATGGTGCACTGAAACAAAGAAATAAGTAAAAAATGGTGGTGATAAAACAAAGATGAAAAAGGCGAGGGGGGAAGCAAAGGTTCCGCAGGTCACATGACAGTTGTTGCGTGAAACCAGTCGCCCGTGCACTCCAACGTGACATGTCCTAACCAGACACACGTCACAGAATCCGTAGTCATGGCGATGGTTCACCTGACACCTGCCACTGATACGCCGTCACGAGGGATTGGCCGAGCCAAAGCGCACTTATTCCGTTCTCTCTCCTCCTCCTCCCCCTTGATCTCCCCCCAAAGTAGCATGTCACGTACCAGCGTCATCGGTCAATGGATACTTTCGGTTGTTTTTCGTCTGGGGAGCCTCCCCTCGAAGGCCTATAATGGCATCCTCATCGCCACCACTTTGCAGCGAAGTTGTAATTCTGCATCTCCTCCTCTCGCATTGTTTCGTGGATGTCTCAAAGGAAGATGAAGTCATCTCTAAACTTGATCTTGCATAAGAGATTTCTCCATGAGAGCGAGCAATGGAGAGGGGAACTTTGTCGTAAAATCAAACGACTTCATTTCAGGAATGAAAGAAGTGATAGAGTTCTTAATTTTAAAAAAATAAAGACGATGTCGCTATATTTTTTTAATGGAGCGACATCGTCTCCATTAAAAAAGAATTTTTCTATTAAAAATAACTTGAACAACTGAATTAGGAAGGGCAATATTTCAAGCAAATAGACTCTAAAATCCTGAAACTTTGCAGGTTCCGAGACAATTGGATACAAATAATGAAACTTAAAATATTGGCGTTAATCAAATGATGAGAATAATGATAACATCTGTTATCATTATTCTCATCATAATTGCCGGATGTTATAATTATAACATCCGGCAATGCCAATTAATGCTCTAAGAGCAGACCGTAAAGAAATAAAAAAAAGCTCGATGTGCTTGGGATCTTATGAAATAGATTAATTTCGGTTCACAATATATATTAAATAGGCTTTTAGTTTTATTTTTTCTCAACCAATTAATGTTTTAGTATATCATCGAAATTGAAAATTTTTAAAAATACCTATGTTCCCAAAATGGGCCCTAAAAAGTAGAAAATAAACCCTAACCTCAGTCACCGAATTCGTATTCACTTCAAAGGAAAATAGGGCGGCAAATTTCGTTGAGTGAAAGTAAATCTGCGCCCTGGGTGTACCATCGATACATTTTCGGTTCACCATCGATGCACTTTAGTCTTTTTTTTAACTCTTTAGATCGCATATAGCAAGAGAGGTATTTTTAAATTTCAATTTATGTATTTTACTTTGCTACTAAAATCACCTATCTCGGGAACCGCTGCTCTGCACGTGCTTTCATTTGACATACGACTCGTAAAGATCGACCCCCTTTTCCCTAAAAAAAAAAAAAAATGGGGGAGGGGGAAGAGAGGGCTCTATGAGGTAGCCTACAACATCGTAATCTCCACAAGCATTCATTTCAAATATAATATAATGGGGCGACCACAGTGAAATTTTCGTTCCCTTTTATTTTTTTTTGGGGGGGAGGGCAAAATTCGAGGCAACACAAGACAATCCCGGCATCAGAAGCTTTCGTTTGACACTAACTCTTTACTCTGGAAGTAGATAGATGGGAATCAGCTGGCAGAGTGGCACAAGGAATTTTCTTTTTAATGTGCTAAGAAAGCTTGGAGGGGAAATTTTTTTTTTATAGCCTATGACATTCCGTGCGTCACAAGCTTTCGTCTGACACATAATTCGTAGCAATCGGGGAGGATTGGAAAGATAGTTTTGGCAAACACAAAAACCAACCGGCAAATGATGAGCGAAAAGCAATAAGGAAATGGATTGAAAGAGGCAAGTAGCATCCTTGTTGGTTAAAATACACTTCCGCACCGGGTGGCATTTTTTTAGAGGTGAGAAATTTGCGAAAGAACTAATGAGATAGCTGATGAAAGGTTGACTGGGATAAGTACGATCTATTTTTCAAAACGATGATTTTCTTTCCTTTCGGAATGACATTAACTGCAGCTGAATGACTCACGAACAACCAAGAGCCGACTGGAGAAAGGGACCGCAGATATCTGAGTTCGCTCATGGAGGCAAAATAGGCCGGACCTGTCTCAGACCTTTGTCAGAAAGGCTCTTCACTTGAGAGAATAATGCTGAAGCAGAGTCATTTCGTTGTTAGGAAAGTGTAAGGCTGGTGTTGGAGGTGCCAAGTAACTGAAATGAGAAGGAGTTCGAAGTGGACAAACCTTTTCCCTTTGCAACGATCATTTCAGACTCATTGGATTCGGAATCGGATCTCGTGACAAAGAGGGAAAGAAACCTTTTAGCGTTTTGAACTCGGATTGGCACCAAATGAATTTCAGTCCGTTTGGCGAAAGAGATGTCTGCGTCTGGAGAACAAAAAGTCTCGAGCCAAAGGTCGCAGGAAGTCGATCAGTTGGCAGCGGACGATGACGCAGCGACACAGGAACGAGATCAAAGTGGACAGCCAGACGAGATGCGTCTGTCTCGAGAAGGCACTAAGACATGCGATGACGTCACGACACTCGATTCGTTTCGTTTAGCATCTCGAGTGACGGAAACAGAGATGACATTCTCTTTCGATCCTTCCTCTGATCTTGAATCGCGGTGTCCAAACAGGAAATCTCGCTCCATTCCAATCATCCGAAAGGTCATGCTAGACGAAATGTTGACGCTCCGTATGAGAGTCGAAATTTGAAACCACCGACAGATGCAAAACAGTTCCGATCCAAGCTGCAGATTTTGAGAAGAGTGCATCTTCCTTCACCAGAAGTTTTTTTTTTGTAACGATATTTGCCTTCGCAGTTTGAACAAGCGCAATATGCAGGGGGGGGGGGGGGGGGGGAGCAACGTGAGCGGTGCCAACTGGGGACAGATTTAATATCGGAGGGGGGGGAAGGGGCTGAGAATAAGACTTGAATAGGGTTTCCCAATTACTATTAATAAACTATTCCACCGGGCAGGAAAGATGAAAATGATATTTATGTGGAATGAGATTTTATGGTTGTTTCTTTTTTTCTAAGCGGGAACTTCCCCCCCCTCCTCCCCCTGGGTGCGTCCCTGGCTGGGGCTTTGACAGTTCTTCCACATCCCAGATTGACTGATAGGCGACGGATACGCCAGTGATCTACGAGAAGCGTCAACTGCGCAGTCTCCTAGTCTCCGCTGTTGCGTCTCACGCTACACCATTGTGACCCTGAGAGGTGACCATCAGCTAAGACTTCCATTTAGTGTCTTCAAACGGGATGATGATATTGGGTTCATCACTTCGAAGTGGAGAATTCCAGTTCAGGAGGAAGGAGAGTTGTGAGACTGTTGCCAACGAATAAAGCTTTCAACTGAGACAATGAGGCCTCGAACTCGACACAGATCATTGGTGGATTGAACGATCAATCACTTGTAAATCTGGTTCCATTAATTGGCAAATGATCGATGTCTCTTTCTACTAAGGAATTATGGGAACTAACGGTACATCAACTGCTTCGAAAGTTGCGAAACCCGCTTCGCCAAGAGGTCATTCGTTAGCCACGTAGGTTAATTAAAATGTAGCTGCAGAAAGGGTCGATGTCAGCCAATAACAGCATTTTCCCCCTGCAGTGTCGTATGGGAATTCGCTAAAGGCGAAAAAGAGATACGATCACTCCTTGAAAAATGAAGAGCGACTTCGGCAAATTTTTTCGTGGGGATGTTTAGAGAACGCTTCATGACGTCATCGCAATATCCGGGGAAATCGAGAGTTAAGTGAAAGGGCAGGCGAGAACTTTTTTGTTTAGTCATCTGTCCGACTGCTGCCTCAATGGCCAAGTATTGGAGATTGGAGATAGCGCGAGCCCTGGCGATCGATCATCGCGAATCGGCCCACGTGAGCAGTGCCGATAAGCAGACCATTGGTCATATTCTTGGAGCGAGCTCTGACGCTCCAATCAGATCCATCCGGATAAGGGAGGGCAATCGTTTGCACACAGGGATTAGCGCCTCTGCTGACAGACGTGTCTCCGCACTGCGCGAGACATTCTGTGGCCGATATGCATCGAATCTGGCAACTGTGGTCTCTCGAGTGAGGAGAGCGCCATCTGGCGAGTGTATCTAATAGTTGTACAGCTTTTCCATTTTATTTCTTTATCAGGTAAATAATTCTCTTCTAGTCAATAACTATCACAATGTTTTTTTTATTATTTTACACATAATTGAAATATAAAATAATAAAAAAGAAATACCCCCTCAAGCAGCTGCGAATGTTTGAAAAAAAAAAAGCAGCAGATATACACTGCCTTACAAAAATATTAGTGAATTTCGATGTTATGTGAATGGGAATCTAACCTCGAAGCTTTATCGCTTCTAAAATATGCACTTAACGGAAAAATGTGACTGAAGACGATTTAAAGATCATAATAAATAGTACTTAAAACTCGACTCAGTTTTCAACAGTATTTGTTCAGTATTTAAACAGACATGGAAGTTAGAAAATATAAAAATGAATCGCCTTGTTTTATAAAAGAAAATAAAGTCAAATATCGGAAAAATCATTCAAAATTATCTAATACTGAAAATATTATTCATAAATGTCTATGTAAATTTCTAAAATGTATATTTATTTTATTAAATGGTGTGAAATAATACTTATTATTTAAGTTTTAATTCTGAAGTGAATTCTAGGGTAGCATTTCTGTTGTTAAATATTCCAGCTTTAAATGCTGAATTGTTGGAAATCGATGTTCAAATTGATTTGACAAAAAATTTTAATTTACGTTCAGTCTCACTTTTCCATAAATTATGGAGCTTCGAAGTTCCATTCCCATTGACATAACACGGAAATTCTCTGATGTTTTGGTAGGGCAGAGTTATAATGCTAGTGATTTCAAACGCGCTGATAAACAAACAAAAATGCAAAAATTTTGCAGTTTCAATTAGAAGAGGGATTTAACAAGACCCTTTTCACGTTTCTAGTCTCAAGTGCTGAATACTGAACATCAACAATCCACTTCTTGTAATTGATTGAAATAAAAGCTACAGATTAATGCAAGGTTTAACATCATAACGCAGGGCCGGCGAGAACTTTTGCGGGGACGGGTTCCAAAATTGTGAGGGATATGTACTTCTAAATTGTATAATAATAAATTATTTATTATAAGTACAAAGTGCGGTTTTGGTTTTGGCTTGGTTTGTTTTACCTTTGAGCGGCACTTTTTGGCACACCATGGGCTAAATGGCCAGGTCACAAGGACCCCGAGGGCTCAGAGAAGGTTGGGGGAGAGGACCCACTGGAACAGCTATTGGGAAATAGATGGTAGCTTCCTGTCAAGGCCATCCAGCATGTTCTTTAACGTGTACAGGGTATGACTCTCTCGCACAAGGAGCCACGGCTTAACGTCCCATCCGACGGACGGCGGCCTTTCCAAGCCCATCGGTGTCCCGTACTCACCGTGGGCAGGGCGGGAATCTTGCGGAGATAAATCTCAACACTGACCCAGCTGGGACTCAAACCTGGGAACTGCAGATTACGAGTCTGGCGCGTTACCGACTGAGCCACCCCCGCCCCACAAAGTGCGGTACATATCTACATATAACTTATAGAAACACCGAGTATATTATAAATATTACATAATTTTTCTCGCCTTTTTCGCCGCAAAATCTTTAATTACGCCATCAAAATTGACCGAAATTTCGTGCTGAAGGTTCGAAGCTTTTCGTGGACCGCGAGGCCGGGTTCCGGGGAACGCGCTGAACCCGCCTCGTGCCGGCCGTGTCATAACGTGAAAGAAACAAGACGCTGGATGGCTGAAAGGTTTCATCCAGCGAAGAGGAAGAAAATGCATTGCTATGTATGCAGAAGAACTAGGTCTTGTGTACATCACCAGAACCCTTTGAATGGCCTTGATGAGAGAGAAAGCTTTTTAATAACAGTTGTTCAGCAAATTCCTTTCTCTTGCAGCCAGCTCAGTATTATGGAAGTCCTTTTGACTTGGCCATTTGCGACAAAGAACCATAAAAAGGTGAAACAACTGAAACCGCACTATGTTACTTTGTCTAACAGAATGAGTGATTTTTTCAAAAAGTATCGTCCAGTCCGACCGTTCTCTGAATCTTGAGGTTATTGTGACTTGGACGAATGACTAAGATCCGGGAGAAAAACAAATTCGATTTATTTGATTGTGTTACGAGGAAAGACGGAATATTAACTGAAAGAAATCTACGATACTGCAAAATAGATGAAACTGAAGAATTGGCGACTCCACTTCACGATTCAAACTAGGCAGAATTCATTTTTAATTATTTCTGTTACGTAGAAATGTTTTCCTCCGTGATTCCCTGCACTTTCTAATTTCTTTTGCGTGAAGAGAACAAGAAAACTAATTGTTGACGTGAGTCTCCCGTCCTCCTGTTCAGGAGCCTGACGTCTCCCCCCCCCTCCCATCCCACCCCCCTGCCAACAAGAGCTTGTCATGAATCCACCCAAGGTCATTCTCTCTGCCCTTCCATCGTCTGCAGAGAAACAGCTCTGTTGCCATCGCAACACCTGTTCTTCAGAGGATGTAGACCTTGAAAAAGAGTTAAAAGACCCCCCCCCCCCCGCCAATTGAATAATTAAGTTGAGGTGATGAGGGAGTTATGCTACCCGAAGAAGTGACGTCAGTGTCCTCGTGGAAGTATTTCGTTGTAATCTTTGCGCAGGTGTTAATTGAGAATGCAATTAGGAATTCATTTGTGCTACAAAGATCGTTTCTTTCTCCCCCCTTTCCTTCGCCCCCTACGACAGTGGTTAAGAAAAAGTATCTGATTAAGATTTTAGAAACTTTTTTGGTATGTACTTAAGTTATTTTTAACCCATTTATAACCTCTTGCATGTACTTATACATTTTTACCAGAACAGAAGTAAATAAAGAATATTGTACCCATATTGACTCTCCTCCCCCTCCCCGCCCTATCCCCTCCAAAAAATATTTTAAACTTGCCCATTCTTGAAATCTTGTAAACGGCAACTTAGAATCGATTTGTTCTGAGCACTTCGAGTTATTCCGGATTCGATAATTTCATAATTGCAGATTTATTTACGAAACTATATTTGTAATCTAAAGAAAGGGAACGAAATGAGGTAAAAATTCTCTTTTGATGAGATGCGAAACGGAAACGTAATTTCAGTACAATCATGTCGGAATAATGACGGGAAAAGAAATCATTTAAATCACATACGGATGGAAGAAAATGAACTTTACGGAAAAGAACCTCCCGCGCTGCAACAGTAGGACAGGGTGGTGCGAACGCACGCTTGTGGGAGGAAAGGAAAGCTGATCACGTGGCTGAAATGCGGAAGTGGCGCAAAACCGTTACTGAAATATAAAACTTGTTTGTGGTTCTTGGAGGCAAGGAAATGGTTCGAGTGATGAGATTTGCCTTTCTTTGCTCGTTGCTATTCTCTTCACTCTTGAAATCTCATTTCTCTGAACCAATTCTTGAAGCGGCAGGAAATGGAGCTCTGATGACTCCTCGTGCTTCGCTTCCTCTGTCTTTCATCTCCCGCGACACCTGTTGCACATAGAAGGAATCATTTCAATATAAGGTCTTAATAACATTCCTAAGGTTTTGTATCAAACTCTTTATAATGCTTCATACCTCTGGTGGCCGATTCCTTAAGGAGACGGCGTCTTTCCAATACATAACACAGTATGACCACATTGACAAGTGATAAATAGCATGCAAATATTCTCTGAGACACTTACCCAACAGAGCTTTCAGCGGGGTCGCTTAATATGCGCATCAAGCATGCTTATTTCCGAGCGTTTTCCGAGCTGCAGATCCAGGCGCGCTTCTTTTTGGGCAATCTCACTTCGGTTGTAGATAAGTTGTTCTTGTCTCTGAGAGCATTTTGCATGATGGGTGGAGATACTTCGAAAAGAAGCCCAAAACTGCTGATGAATTCACAGATCAAAATGCTGATATCATGACGGTGTGTTGGACCAGATACCTTGTCTCAATTAACGAAAACAAAATTCCAAGATCTTCGAAGATGATCGAAAGTAAGAGATCTAAGATCGTGTAGAGTTCTAAAGTTTTAGAAGGTAGGACACGAGCTTATTACTCTCAGCAGCACATAGTCTCACGAAATGTCTAAAATTAAAGGAAGATCATCATCATCATCATCAAGCAGCCATGGGCTACGGAGGTCCAACCAGACCGTACAATTTAGTTCTCCAAGAATATCCGTCCTGAGCTACATCTGCTGCATCCGGCCACTGCACACCAATTCTAACAAGGTCCTGTTTGACATTGTCTGCCCACCGCATCCTAGGTCTCCCCTTCTTTCTGAGGCCTTTAGGCACACTGTTCATAACCCTATTCGCCAATCTATAATTATTCATACGGGCAACATGGCCAAACCAACGGAGTCTCTCTCTGCACAATATGCTGCTTAAAGGAGGTTGCAAACTTCTTTGCCTAACCTCATCATTAGTTACAAGGTTGAACCAACTAATGCCCAAGATACTGCGTAAACATCTGGAATCAAAAGCATCTAGTTTCCTGTTATCTTGTTTACACAGTGTCCAAGTTTCACTACCATAACTAACCCTAGAAAGAACCAAACTATTATACAGTCTAATTTTAGTCTTTAGGTGTATACGCTTATTTCTCCACACTCTCCATAGATTCTTAAAAGTCCCAGCAGCAATCCCTATTCGTCTGTTAATCTCATGCTGCACATCACCAGTATCTGTTACATAGCTTCCAAGGTAATTAAACTGACACCTGCTCAAGACTGCAACCATTCAGATGAACTGAATCACAACCTGCCTGACCAATTTTCATCACTTTAGTTTTCTCTCTGTTTATATCCAAACCAACTCTACTACCAGTCTCATCAACAGCTCGAACAAAAGAGTTCATCTCATCAACATCATTTGCCAAAAGGGCTAAATAATCAGCATAATCTAAATCAGAAATTTTAATATCTCCAGACCATTTAAGGCCAAAATCTTTCCCTTGCAATGAATTTCATATAACATAATCAATAACAAAACTAAAGAGAAAAGGAGACAGAATGCACCCTTGACGAACACTTGAAATAATGCTAACCAATTGCTACAAGCCTTACCAACTCTCACACACGACTCAGTGTTATTATAGAGAGCTTTCATTATGTTAACTAACTTGTCTGGTATACCATATGATTTCACAATCAACCACAAATTATGACGATCAACAGAGTCGAAAGCCTTTTTGAAATCAACAAAGCTAGCAACCAAAGGTTTCTGAAACTCTAAACATTTCTCAAGAATCTGCCTAAGTGAAAATATCGGATCCACACATCCCCTACCACTTCTGAATCACATTGCTCATCACATAAATGCCTGTCAACCAGATTCTTAATTCTATTAAGTACAATCATGCAAAGAACTTTACCTGGAACAGAAAGTTGGCTAATACCCCTACAGTTATCACAAGAATTGCGATCACCTTTTTTAAAAAAGAGGGATAACACTAGCTCTGGTAAAATCCTTAGGAACCATGCCTTTATCAAAATTTCAGTCATCCATGTGGTAACCGAAACATTTGCAGCTTTAAATATTTCCGTAGTAATTTCATCTATCCCTGGGGATTTATGTAGTTTAAGTTTAGAAATACCCAAAATAACTTCAGACTGTGTTATAGGGCCAACATTAAAGCCATCAATGCATCTATCATCATTACAAACAATGGGAGTAGAACTAACCACATTGTTTAGAACATCACTGAAATGCTCAGCCCACCTAGCCATGACAGAATCCTCCCCTTCTATAACCTTACCTTGTTTATCCTTCAATCCCTGTATATCTGTCCGTTTTCTACCAAACAAAACATTAACTAACTGCTACAGTGTTGTTACTAACTGCTGTTGTGCTGTCTAACTGCTTCCTCGGCTTTGTCAGCCAAACCATCAAGCCAAGGATTCTTATCATCTGTTAACTGATCCTTTACACGTTTATTAAGTTCTCTGCAATGCTTTCTATTATGACTAGTGGGGTATTGATTAAGTACATTCCTGCAGTTCTTTCTTTCTGAAACAAGCTCAAGTTCCTTATCACTCAAATAATTCTGTCTCCTCTGCTCCTTTTTTTCCCTAAAAGAGTACTGTTAGTTTCCAAAAAAGCATGTTTAAAATGGTCCCATTCTTCCTCAACTTCAGTAGTAGGCAAACCATGACTGTCATAATGACTAAGTAACCTATCACGGTAAGCTTTACCCATAACTGGGTCTTTCAGAGCTTCAGTATTAAAAGTAAATTTTTTAAATTTATCAAAACACTTTTTAAGTTTAAGTTGCAAGACACTTTTAACAAGGTAATGGTCAGATCCAATTTCAGCTCCCCGATATGACCTGGTATTCCTAACAGAACTAGCCCATTTATTGTTAATTAATATATAATCAATCATATTCTTATGAAGCCCATCTGGTGAAACCCATGTGTACTTATGTATGTCGCGGTGTTTGTAATAAGTGTTAGTTATTCTGAATCCACTGAGTTTACTTAAACAAAAAGGCAAAAGAGGAAGATATCCTTTCTGAAGAAAAAGGGATAGCTGAGGATTGCCATCATTCTGTGTGTAAGAGGGATGTCTGGGAAATATCACCATTTATATTTGAAAGAGTATACCCGAGAGAGAACATTCTCCTCTGTACAAGAGAGGATGCCTGAGGAGGAATACTTTCCAACTCGTTTCGTCTTCCACTGAGAGGCAGGAATCATCATTGAAGGTTAGACCGGGGTGGAGTCAGACCTAGTTGGCTTTCGTTTGATGGGCGGATTTTTGTTCTTTTTTAACCATATATATATGATTGGAATTTTAATTCGATGAAAAACATGAGATGGAAATTAACATTTTGGATTGGAAATGTTGCATTTATCTGATGCATCCATAAATTGGAAATTGAGTGTTTAATCAATTGGAACAATACCTCATTTATTTGCTCCTGATAGAGCTTCTGAAAAAGGAAAAAGAAAAGTAAGTTTAGAGTTTAGTTTTAATTACTCTTTCTTGTGGCGGATGTTCACGGTCGTCACTCTTCATCGTTCGCCAAGCATTCACGTGCCACGCTCTTCGCATACGAAATCATCCTTCTTCGTGCTCGGTGCACGTGGATGGCGATTCTCTTCCCAATGGAAAAAAGACAAAACTCTGTTTCGATTCAGCTCCCTTCGGCTGCGGTTTCATCCATTCAACATAGTTCTCCCCCCCCCCCCGCGAAGAAACTTTCTTCCCTTCTGAACAAAAAACTTTATAAGCGTCCATCGACCCCTTTGTAGAGAATTACATCCATCATTGGATTTTCAAAGCATGTGGGGAGGGGGAATGACTGAATAGAAGCGGAGCGGACCAGAAGGTGATTCCTCTTTTTTGAATCAGAATTTATCCTAGCTGAACAGTGTAATATTCGATTTTCTTACTCTGTTCGGGTCATTAAATTTCTGCAAATGGTGAAAGTAGAGCCTCCATGCTCCCTCCTCCTCAGCGATTTTTCAAGGAGAAGGTAGAGACTCCCTACCCTCTTCTGCCACCATTCTACGAGGGGTCGCAGTCCCTACTTCGCAATTCTCAAGAGCGGAAGTAGAGCCTCCACACCCCTTAGTCCTCCTCTTCCTCCACAATTCTCTAAGTAATTGAAGTAGATCCTCCATACCCCCCCTCCCCTACCCTTTCGCGATTCTCCAAAACATAGAAATAGGGCTTCCACGTTCCCTCCTATTCTTCCACAGTTCTCATTGGTGGAATTGGAGACTCGATGCTCATTCCTCTTTCACGACTCCTCCAGGAGTGGAAGTTTTGCCTTCATGCTTTCTTCTCCTATACATTGCGTGAAGTGGAGCTTCTACTTAACGTATTGTGTACTTATACTTCGCACAGTGCGTGAAGTAGAACACAACGAGTCGCTGGCGCAGGAATTTTAAATTCTCAGGGGTAGGGGAGGGCTCACATACAATATCAGGATACCAGACATGTTTATTTTGTCTCTTAGATATATAATAGAAATTTTTCAGGGAGGTTCCCCTCAGCCCCCCCCCCCTCCCCCCATACTCGGCGCCAATGCAACTTCCTTTTCCTCCCGCCACGGATATATGGCGATGACTTCATCCATTTTCCGTACCTGAAGAAGTCACATTCCATCGTTCCTCATTCTGTTTATTTTAGCTCGTTTTCAAAAGCAAGAGCTATCATTTTCTGTTTGTCGTCTGTCGTTCTCTCCCTTTTTATGTTGATAGGTATAAAAAATACAGTACAAATTTGCTAATCCGGTATCCTCGACACTAACATAAAATTGGGAATTTTTCCGTTTTTTTATCAATACCTTCCCTATGGATTATTAAACTGACAGGCTCTTCTGATACAACCTTTGCAATCAACTGCATGCAAGGTGGGATGTTACTCTCGGTCGGCTGTCCGTTGAGATCCTTTGGGATGCCCCTCCGGTTCGATCGCAATACGCGGTGAAATAGTCTTTCTTAGGACTTCTGGGATTCGAGGGAAAATGCAGGGACTCAACGCTGAACTACTCTTAATAATATGGTTCAACTCCAGTCTTTAAGTAACAAACAATTATTTATTGAACACATAAACCCGACTGATGGAGAAGGACATAGGCTCAGTTACATGGCATTACAACCCTATCTTACTATGCCTATATCAGCCACTCTTAATAAAATGGTTCAACTCCTGTCTTTCAACTTGTTACTTAAACAACTATTTATTGAACACATAAACCCGACTGATGGAGAAGGACATAGGCTCAGTTACATGGCATTACAACCCTATCTTACTATGCCTATATGAGCAACTCTTAATAAAATGGTTCAACTCCTGTCTTTCAACTTGTTACTTAAACAATTATTTATTGAACACATAAACCTGACTGATGGAGAAGGACATAGGCTCAGTTACATGGCATTACAACCCTATCTTACTATGCCTATATCAGCCACTCTTAATAAAATGGTTCAACTCCTGTCTTTCAACCTGTTACTTAAATAATTATTTATTGCACACATAAACCCGACTGATGGAGAAGGACATAGGCTCAGTTACATGGCATTACAACCCTATCTTACTATGCCTATATCAGCCACTCTTAATAAAATGGTTCAACTCCTGTCTTTCAACTTGTTACTTAAACAACTATTTATTGAACACATAAACCCGACTGATGGAGAAGGACATAGGCTCAGTTACATGGCATTACAACCCTATCTTACTATGCCTATATGAGCAACTCTTAATAAAATGGTTCAACTCCTGTCTTTCAACTTGTTACTTAAACAATTATTTATTGAACACATAAACCTGACTGATGGAGAAGGACATAGGCTCAGTTACATGGCATTACAACCCTATCTTACTATGCCTATATCAGCCACTCTTAATAAAATGGTTCAACTCCTGTCTTTCAACTTGTTACTTAAACAATTATTTATTGAACACATAAACCCGACTGATGGAGAAGGACATAGGCTCAGTTACATGGCATTACAACCCTATCATACTATGCCTATATCAGCCACTCTTAATAAAATGGTTCAACTCCTGTCTTTCAACTTGTTACTTAAGCATTTATTTATTGAACACATAAACCTGACTGATGGAGAAGGACATAGGCTCAGTTACATGGCATTACAACCCTATCTTACTATGTCTATATGAGCCACTCTTAATAAAATGGTTCAACTCCTGTCTTTCAACTTGTTACTTAAACAATTATTTATTGAACACATGAACCCGACTGATGGAGAAGGACATAGGCTCAGTTACATGGCATTACAACCCTATCTTACTATGCCTATATCAGCCACTCTTAATAAAATGGTTCAACTCCTGTCTTTCAACCTGTTACTTAAATAATTATTTATTGCACACATAAACCCGACTGATGGAGAAGGACATAGGCTCAGTTACATGGCATTACAACCCTATCTTACTATGCCTATATCAGCCACTCTTAATAAAATGGTTCAACTCCTGTCTTTCAACTTGTTACTTAAACAATTATTTATTGAACACATAAACCCGACTGATGGAGAAGGACATAGGCTCAGTTACATGGCATTACAACCCTATCATACTATGCCTATATCAGCCACTCTTAATAAAATGGTTCAACTCCTGTCTTTCAACTTGTTACTTAAGCATTTATTTATTGAACACATAAACCTGACTGATGGAGAAGGACATAGGCTCAGTTACATGGCATTACAACCCTATCTTACTATGTCTATATGAGCCACTCTTAATAAAATGGTTCAACTCCTGTCTTTCAACTTGTTACTTAAACAATTATTTATTGAACACATGAACCTGACTGATGGAGAAGGACATAGGCTCAGTTACATGGCATTACAACCCTATCTTACTATGCCTATATGAGCCACTCTTAATAAAATGGTTCAACTCCTGTCTTTCAACCTGTTACTTAAACAATTATTTATTGCACACATAAACCTGAGTGATGGAGAAGGACATAGGCTCAGTTACATGGCATTACAACCCTATCTTACTATGCCTATATCAGCCACTCTTAATAAAATGGTTCAACTCCTGTCTTTCAACTTGTTACTTAAACAATTATTTATTGAACACATGAACCTGACTGATGGAGAAGGACATAGACTCAGTTACATGGCATTGCAACTCTATCTTACTATGCCTATATCAGCCACTCTTAATAAAATGGTTCAACTCCTGTCTTTCAACTTGTTACTTAAACATTTATTTATTGAACACATAAACCTGACTGATGGAGAAGGACATAGGCTCAGTTACATGGCATTACAACTCTATCTTACTATGCCTATATCAGCCACTCTTAATAAAATGGTTCAACTCCTGTCTTTCAACCTGTTACTTAAACAATTATTTATTGCACACATAAACCCGACTGATGGAGAAGGACATAGGCTCAGTTACATGGCATTACAACCCAATCTTACTATGCCTATATCAGCCACTCTTAATAAAATGGTTCAACTCCTGTCTTTCAACTTGTTACTTAAACAATTATTTATTGAACACATAAACCCGACTGATGGAGAAGGACATAGGCTCAGTTACATGGCATTACAACCCTATCTTACTATGCCTATATCAGCCACTCTTAATAAAATGGTTCAACTCCTGTCTTTCAACTTGTTACTTAAACATTTATTTATTGAACACATAAACCTGACTGATGGAGAAGGACATAGGCTCAGTTACATGGCATTACAACCCTATCTTACTATGCCTATATGAGCAACTCTTAATAAAATGGTACAACTCCTGTCTTTCAACTTGTTACTTAAACAATTATTTATTGAACACATAAACCTGACTGATGGAGAAGGACATAGGCTCAGTTACATGGCATTACAACCCTATCTTACTATGCCTATATCAGCCACTCTTAATAAAATGGTTCAACTCCTGTCTTTCAACTTGTTACTTAAACAACTATTTATTGAACACATAAACCCGACTGATGGAGAAGGACATAGGCTCAGTTACATGGCATTACAACCCTATCTTACTATGCCTATATCAGCCACTCTTAATAAAATGGTTCAACTCCTGTCTTTCAACTTGTTACTTAAACAATTATTTATTGAACACATAAACCCGACTGATGGAGAAGGACATAGGCTCAGTTACATGGCATTACAACCCTATCTTACTATGCCTATATCAGCCACTCTTAATAAAATTGTTCAACTCCTGTCTTTCAACTTGTTACTTAAACATTTATTTATTGAACACATAAACCCGACTGATGGAGAAGGACATAGGCTCAGTTACATGGCATTACAACCCTATCTTACTATGCCTATATGAGCCACTCTTAATAAAATGGTTCAACTCCTGTCTTTCAACTTGTTACTTAAACAATTATTTATTGAACACATGAACCTGACTGATGGAGAAGGACATAGGCTCAGTTACATGGCATTACAACCCTATCTTACTATGCCTATATGAGCCATTCTTAATAAAATGGTTCAACTCCTGTCTTTCAACTTGTTACTTAAACAATTATTTATTGAACACATAAACCCGACTGATGGAGAAGGACATAGGGTTGTAATGCCATGTAACTGAGCCTATCTTACTATGCCTGTATGAGCCACTCTTAATAAAATGGTTCAAGTCCTGTCTTTCAACTTGTTACTTAAACAATTATTTATTGAACACATGAACCTGACTGATGGAGAAGGACATAGGCTCAGTTACATGGCATTACAACCCTATCTTACTATGCCTATATGAGCCACTCTTAATAAAATGGTTCAACTCCTGTCTTTCAACTTGTTACTTAAACATTTATTTATTGAACACATAAACCTGACTGATGGAGAAGGACATAGGCTCAGTTGCATGGCATTACAACCCTATCTTACTATGCCTATATGAGCCACTCTTAATAAAATGGTTCAACTCCTGTCTTTCAACTTGTTACTTAAACAATTATTTATTGAACACATAAACCCGACTGATGGAGAATGACATAGGCTCAGTTACATGGCATTACAACCGTATCTTACTATGCCTATATGAGCCACTGTTAATAAAATGGTTCAACTCCTGTCTTTCAACTTGTTACTTAAACAATTATTTATTGAACACATAAACCCGACTGATGGAGAAGGACATAGGCTCAGTTACATGGCATTACAACCCTATCTTACTATGCCTATATCAGCCACTCTTAATAAAATGGTTCAACTCCTGTCTTTCAACTTGTTACTTAAACATTTATTTATTGAACACATAAACCTGACTGATGGAGAAGGACATAGGCTCAGTTACATGGCATTACAACCCTATCTTACTATGCCTGTATGAGCCACTCTTAATAAAATGGTTCAAGTCCTGTCTTTCAACTTGTTACTTAAACAATTATTTATTGAACACATGAACCTGACTGATGGAGAAGGACATTGACTCAGTTACATGGCATTACAACCCTATCTTACTATGCCTATATCAGCCACTCTTAATAAAATGGTTCAACTCCTGTCTTTCAACTTGTTACTTAAACAATCATTTATTGAACACATAAACCTGACTGATGGAGAAGGACATAGGCTCAGTTACATGGCATTACAACCCTATCTTACTATGCCTATATGAACCACTCTTAATAAAATGGTTCAACTCCTGTCTTTCAACCTGTTACTTAAACAATTATTTATTGAACACATAAACCTGAGTGATGGAGAAGGACATAGGCTCAGTTACATGGCATTACAACCTCTTCTCTTATGCTCGTTTTTCGTCTCGGCTCTCTCCTCTCTTGGTCGTTGCCAACTCCCCTTCCCTTCTCAAAACTTCGGACATGTGGCAAGGTCGCTGACCTCCGGCCAGGGTCAACTGTCAGAGGAAACCGAAGTTGGGTGCACCCCCCCCCCCCCTCTCGCTGACTTGCTACATCGATAAACATTCCAGCAAGCGCTGCACAACATGGCCTTGCTGGAACAGAAGACATCCTACATTGCATATGCCTCATTGGTGAGACGCAAAATAATGTACAAAGCAAAAAACATTTACAAAAGGGCTCATTACAGCCTGACACCTCCCTGCCAGTAGTCAGTAATTAACTCTGTTAACTTCTGACTAAAATGTTCAGTTTAACGCCGAAAATGAGAGTTCGTTTTCGGCGTTCAATATCATAAAATTCAGAGTTCGGTGATAAATGAGTGTAAATGGTCAGCCATGAGTTCTACGTACCGGGATTCATTGAGAGTCGTCAGCAAACGTACCAAAGGTCCCACAGATGTCCAACTGAAGACACCCCAACCCCAGGCCATCACTGAGCCATCACCAGTTTGTACTGTTCCGACCTGACATGCAGGATCCATGGCTTCATGGTATTAGCGCTATACCCTAGTCTCCCATCAGCGTAATAAAGTTTAAATCGGGATTCATCACTCCAGGCTATCCGTTGCCAATTTTCGATTGTCCAGTTTCGATGTTCTTTAGCCCAGGCAAGGCATTGAGCCCGGTGTCGTGCCGTTAGAAGTGGGACTCTCGTTGGTCGGCGGCTCCCGAAACCGAAATGATAAAGTGAGCATTGCATGGTCCATGCACTGACTTCCCGGCTGGAACCAGCGTTCAGATGGGAGGTGATTTCAGATAATGTCTGGCCCCTATCGGTCCGTATGATGCGGGTCAGATGGCAAAGCCCACGATCATTCAAGGCTGGTTGTCCTTTGCAGTTTGTCCGGGTACTTGTTTTTTGGCCGGAATTTTCATATTCCTAGAACACTCTTGAAACTGTCGTACGAGAAAATCCAAGTTCGTTGACAATTTCGGAGATCGAGTGTCCCATCAGTCAGGCATCTACGATCTGCCCTCTGTCAAATGCATCTAAATCACGCGCCTTTTCCATTACACTTCTCACGACGAATGCTTGGGGAAGTCAATTGACTGCTATATATGAATAGAGTTGCAGCCACGCATGCGGGCAAATGCGGGACTTGTGATACTGAATTTGGATAACGTCTCCTATCCCTAATTCAATGGCACTTCAGTGTACAAATATTTATAAATCGGTTATCAAATCAATGTTTGATTTCACAGATGATTTAATTATTATGATCAATCTTAGTTCATTTACAAATTGATTGTTCATTTTGAATTCACGATCGATTAGCCACTATAAATTTGTGACAATATTAACGAGTATAATTACTGAGAAATATTAACGAGTATATTAACTGAGAAAAGAACCAAAGAAACATCAATACGTCACGTGAGGTAACTAGGTAATGGTCAGGTGTGAAGATCAAAGCAATCTTCCGATCCTAACCCCAAAAGAGAGTTTGAATTCCCCAGCATTTCTTTGAACCTGGATCTCGGTCTTACGAAAGTGGCAGAAGAATAGAAATCGTGTTCGACTCGAGTTTCTTTTGCAAAAAATCGGCTCAGCTCCATTCCTACTTCCTTTATTTTATTTCAGGGTTTCTTCTGAGCGAAGCTTAAAAGTCTCCCTCCCTCCCTCCCTCCCTCCACCTCCTCCTATTTACGAAGGCTCCCGAAACGCCCTGCAAATCGTTTTCTTTTTTTACCGCAAATGGGAGAGAGAAAAAAACTTTCCAATTCTGGCGCTGAATCGAGTTTGAACAGCATTCGTTGTTCCGTGATGTCATCGTGACGACATTCGCTGCATTCAGTTGTGAGGAGAGCAGAACACGGGCCCAGCTTGTCTTCTGCTACATGAAAGAGGGGCGAGGGGGAAGGGGGGTATGAAATTTGAAGCTTTGCCAAGAAAAGAGACTTTGCCAGCACCAACCACAGTTATATTTTTTATTTGACCATGGAGAAAAATATTCGAAACGGGTAAGATCGCGTGAATATTTTGGATTTATTAAAGACGTTGTGATATCAGGAAGAGAAAGAGCAGTCTCCTGTGGCGAAAATGGGACTCTCTTTTTTCAAAGGGAATGAAGTTGATCATTTTCCAACTTTAGCGCCCTCCGATGGTGAAAATTCAAACTATAGGAATATTAATGAAAATACGAATAGTAAATAATATCTGAATCCACCCAAGAAGAAAATGGTCACACACTTCTAAATAACAGAATTGCGTTTTCCCCACCATTCCCGTGGTAAGGGGGGGTGGAGGGGGGTTCCTCATTACCTATGCTACCAAAAATTCTGAATTTCTAACATGAGTAGCCTGTTTGCAACAATCATTTAAAATTTTGTCATTTTCCAAATTAATGGCACTCTAATAAATATCCTCCCCCTCAAACAGTTGCTTAGCCGCAGAGGTCTGACAGAGCCTGTCAATTTAATACGCCAGAGAGATGTGAGGAAGACAACTCACTTACCCGGGGCTCGAACCCAGGTTCCTTTGAACCAGTAGCCAAGCACGCTAACCACTCGGCAAAGGGACGGCTAAAAAGGAGGAGGAAAATGAAACGAATAGAAGAGTTGGCAAAAGCGAATCGCATTATTTCGATCGTATCTATTGGGGGATTATTATCGAAAAGAATTATTAGCGAGAAAATCGAAAGAGAATTTCTTTATCTCTTGGAACAAAAGAAAGTGAAATATCTGCAACAGCTCGGTAGGATAAAAAAAGAATGACGAATAAAACGAAATACAGAAAAATAAAACTATAAAAATTATTACGGAATATAATTCAAAACGTTTCAGTCTCGTAATAAAGAATCTGAAAGTGGTGCTGATACCAATTTTTATCTCGTTTCCAAAGAACAAGCAATTGATTTAATTTTTCTTTTTTTTTCCGTTTCTTATGCTAAATTCAGAAAATGCCACCCTTCATTCTCTTTGTCAAAGATCATTCCCTATTCGCCGCAGATAATATTTCTTCCTAGTTCCCCTTGCATTTTGGATTTCAGAGAAATTATAAAATTTTATGCAAATAACATTGTCTAATGTTGTGTAGTGAAAAGGAGTAAAATTTGCAAAATTAAAAATCGAGTGCACAAACAAATTAAATATAAAAAGATATTCTGCACTCAGAACCGGATGTAGGGAGGTCATGACCCCCTCCCCGTAAAACCCGTAAAACAGAGCGGGGAAATATTATAGTGCATTGCAATCAAGTCTATTGCTGCCCCCTGATTTTTTCTCCATCTGGGCCTGTTTGCACTGAATAGAGATTGCGACTTCCATCTTAATGAGACTCTACAAAAGTCTCTTTTTTTCTCTTCATTCCTCAAGATTGCCTTCCACTAACAAAGGAGAGGCGACCTTATTCACCCAAGCGCCATATTTCCCTTACCGACAGTTGTTGTGATTGCCGTTCCCCAGAGACCGGGAAACAAATAACAAGAATAAGAAAGAAAGAAGCGAAGAAAAAGAACTGACTTGCCCACTTCTCACCGATAATAATTAGTGGCAGCGTCACAAATGCCGCGTGCGACCCTTTCTCGATCAGCAGAGCAAACGAAAAGGCGAGCGAACCTTCCAGTCTCGTTCTCGAAACAGCGGGATGGCAATGACCTCTAACCTTTCATTAATTGATTGCAAATTCCCTCTTCATGTCTTCGACCGAGTCTCAGCTCAAGAAATACCGTAAGATGTTAGGAGAGGGGGAAGGAGAGAGGGGGGAAGGGCAAAGTAGAAATCGTGAAAGAAATGCTTCGTCAGGGATCGGCCCACTTCTGTTATCATCGCAATGCAGATGGATGGCAGGTGCCTGCTAGAACTTAACGAGAGCTTTGTTAGTGACTATTCATGCCAGCCAAAAATTTCATCTCTTCTCCCTCATTAATCGCCACTCGATCCCCGTTCATTTCAATTCCCTGCTTTCCTTTTTATTAACGAGAAGAGATGAGAAACAGATCGATGGAGCTGCTGGCGCCGTTCATGAAATCGCAATTTCGCTTTCAGAAAAAATGCTGCACACTACGTCTGAGGGTTATTAAATATACCACTCACTAAAACTTCAGATTCCAGAGCAATGAATGGAATCCGAAGTTTTAGTGAGTTATATATTTAATAAACCTCAGACGCAGTGTGCAGCATTTTTTCCGAAAGCGAAATAGTGATTCCATAAAAGTGTGCCAGCGGCTCCATCTATCTGTCTCTAGTCTTCTCTTCATCTAGAATTACACTTCTTTCTCGTTGTTTCTCTGCAGCTCGATTTACGATCCTTCGCACTCAATCCTTTCTCCAGCAAGGCACCACCTTCCACTGTGAATGGACAACATCTCTTTAGCCAGACTTCCATTTACTCTGATGGAAATGTTCGATCCCTTCGATCACATTTCTATTCACTCTGATGGAAATGCTCGATCCCTTCGATGATATTTCCATTCACTCTGATGGAAATGCTCGATCCCTTCGATCATATTTCCATTCACTCTGTTGGAAATGCTCGAACTCTTCGATCATTCCTTTCACTCTGATGGAAATGCTCGATCCCTTCGATCACATTTCCATTCACTCTGATGGAAATGCTCGATCCCTTCGATCACATTTCCATTCACTCTGATGGAAATGCTCGATCCCTTCGATCACATTTCCATTCACTCTGATGGAAATGCTCGATCACATTTCCATTCACTCTGATGGAAATGCTCGATCACATTTCCATTCACTCTGATGGAAATGCTCGATCACATTTCCATTCACTCTGATGAAAATGCTCGGTCCCTTCGATCACATTTCCATTCACTCTGATGGAAATGCTCGATCCCTTCGATCACATTTCCATTCACTCTGATGGAAATACTCGAACATTTCGATCATTCACTACTCTGCAAATGCCCTTTTTACTCTGGATGTTCTTCTTTCGTAAAATCCCTTCCATCCACCCACCCACACTTTTATTTTTCTTCGAATTACCTCGTCTGATATTGAGAAAAGAAAGGCAATGAGCACTTTACCGTTTGTAAGATTTTTCTTTCTCCCCCCCCTCTCTTCTATTCGTTGTTCAGCTATTATTTTCTAATTAACATAAAAAGATTTCTCAAGTGGAAGTTAAACTGAAAACGATTCTCGGGGAAAAAATGGGTTTTTGGTTTGGTTGTTTTACCTTTGAGCGGCGTTATTTTGTGGCTCGATGGGATAGTGGCCATGTCAGAAGGGCCCCGACAGTTCAGAACTTGGTTGTAGAAAGGAATCCAGCGGACAGATGTTAGGAGACAGTCGTCGAAGCCATCCAGAGCGTTCTTTAACGTGCACATGTGTAGTTCTCCTTCACAGAGCTCACGGCTAAAGGTCCCATCCAATGGACGGCCATGCCTATGTGGCCCCTTTCCCATAGAAGGGGGAGTTAGGTTAGCTGAGAAAATCTTAAAGCTTGCGCAGTAGGGACTTGAACTAAAAAGCATCAGAATAGGACCTGGGTCTATATATTCTGAGCCAATCGCCCTCCCCCCTCTCCCGGCTACCCCCATACAACAGCTAAAACAATCCATAATAAAAAATTAAATTGTGTTATTCTAAATCTATTTATTTTCAGTTTGATTCCATGCTAATGATGTTTTTCTTAAGCAATAGCGCTCGGAAGGTCTCACAATCATTGAGATTTATTAACTCATAGACATAAATCCAAGTGAACAAAATCTGGTCATCAGAAACTCACTAAGTGGCAATCATTGATGTTGCAACTTGGAGAGAAATTCCTCTTCGGAAATCTTTCCATCGATTCATGAATCTCCTCGACGAGGGCAACGCAAGTTTCTCTCTGGACGAGAGCGAGGCACTTTTCCAAGCGTGAGGTCAATCAGATTCGAATTCAATTGAAGCGAACGCTGCGAAAGGAGAAGAGATTTGAAGAGATCACTGGTTGGGTTCTGGTCGACCGGAAGTGAAGGTTACCCTTTAGGAAATTCATTTCCGGCTCCCTTGAGTAGAAATCATGCTTCCCCCCCCCCCCCCTCGCATACCTTTCGCTCGCTAGTGGCCAAACCTCCTGGACTTTAAAACTTGGTTTCACATCTCAATCTCGTCCGACCGAAATGTATTTCTTCTTTCTTTTTGGTCGTTGAGATTCTTTCCGAGTGAGATCTTTTTCGAGCAGAAATCTTCGGACATTACTAAAGTGAAAGGAAACAGTGGAACTCGGACAATTCGAAAATGATTCTGAGAAGAAATACTTCTCGGTGAGATTGAAACTGAGAGCGGCTGAAACGCTTCGAATTTCTGAAACGAAAACCCGAATAATGAATCATAAAATCTCGGTTCTCTAAGAAATATTGTAATTGTTTTGTCTCATTTTACCTCTTCTAAATACATTTCAGTTCATTTGAGGTAGACAAAGGAGAAAAGAATGAACGGAATTTTGAATCATCCATGAAAATCATCCATCCAATCATCCAGAAGAAGTGTCTCTGAGAGGCACTTTTTCTGTACACAATGCATTCAGGCCACAAGGACTAAGTTTCTTACCTCTGAGCGGAACAATGAGCTAAATGACTAGGCCACAAGGACCCCGACGGTTCAGAGAAGGTTGGGGGAGGAGGACCACTTGACCACTATTGGAAGACAGATGGTAGCCGCCCTTCAAGGCCAACCAATCTTTAGCGTGCACAGAGTATGGCTCTTGTGCCTATGGAGACACGGCTTAACGTTCCCATCGGATGGGCGGAGACCTTTCCAAACCCATCGGTGTCCCTTTCACACCGAGAGCAAGCAGGGTGTGGGTTAGGGAAGATAAATCTTAATGTAGTCAATGTGGGGGACTCGGGAGAATTAATGTATTCTGTAATCCTGTTTTTGAAACAAATATCTTCGGAGAAACAATCCAAGATAGTCTCCCTGTTGTCTGCTCTTCCTGAACCCTCCTCTCCCTAATACTGTTTCTTAATCTCTGCCTGATAACGGATATTAGAATTAAATCAATGCAACCAGATGCTATCATCATTTGTGTTGTTATTTGTGTTGCTATCAATTTGTATTTTTCGTTGTATTTTATCAAATAATCAATCGAAGCTCAATTGTAACCCTTTGGTGCACGTGATTGCCTCCTAATCCACACTTCTGGAGTGAGAGGAGGGGCGGGGGGGGGGCGATGTACATTCTCTCTAACCAATACCTCATTAAATAAAATGTTTTCAAATAATATTGTATATCTTGGAAAACTTCTGATATTTTTTATACTCCAGTTTTGTTTTCAGATATTTAAATACTCTAAAAGCACACTTTTTTGGAATTTTTAATGGCATAAAACCTAAAACATTGAAATTTTCTTTAATACTTTCTCTTCTTTTATTCTTTAGTATACATCTGATAACACGATTTTATACACACTACAATACTCGCCCCCCCCTCACTCCAGAAGCTCACTCACTCCACTCGCCCCCCCCCCCCCCTCACTACAATACTCGCCCCCCCCCCTCCTAAAACAGTAAACCATAATTAAGGTATGATTTAATCCAAGAATTGTAAATTAACTTTAAATATTAGGTCTAAGAAATTCTTAATGTAATAAATCCGTGGTATTTTGGAATTATGTTCATACATACATTAATTAGGTTTTCGCTCCATGTCATTATCCGATCGAAATGAATCCCCAAGTAACAGAAGAGGTCTTCTCCCTGAAATGGAACACATTCGCAATCGAAACCAATGAAGTCATTACTCAGATAAATAATTTCCTCCGTTAAATAATACGAAGAGTTGCTTCTAATTCTTATATCCATATACTCGTTTATAACAATTTAGTATTTGAAAACCAAATTCGAATTGCAAACAAATCTGAATTAATATCTTGAACTATTTTATCTTCCTTTTCAGAGTACACAGTCGTATCAGAATAATATGACCACCTACTTCAAAATGGGAATAACCACCCTTGTCCCGGATGAGAGCGGCGAGACGGCGTGGCATGCAGGCAATGAGGCCCTGGAAGGTTGCCAGAGGCACACGTGCCCATTCCGACTCCAGCAGAGCGCGGAGGTTCCAGAGATGATGTGGTTGTGGGTTCACACGTCGAGCCTGTAGGTCCAAATGGTCCCACAAGTGCTCTATGGGATTGAGGTCGGACGATTTCGCCGGCCAAGGGAGAACGGAGACATCGCTGTAGTGTTCCTGGAACCAGTCATGCACCACCTTAGAGACATGGCAGGGTGCATTGTCCTGTTGGTAGACACCATCACCACCAGGGTAAACGCCCAACATGAAGGGATGCATGTGGTCAGCGAAGATGGACAGGTAGCCATTGGCGTTCAGGGACCCATCCATTGGTACCAGCAGTCCCAGGTCATACCAGAAAAACATCCCCCAAACATGCACACTGCCACTGCCTGCCTGTACTTGACCGATAAGCGTGTCCATTTGTTGGTTCTCGTGTGTCTGACGCCGTATCCGCTACCGCCTGTCACTTCTGTGGAGTAGAAACCTCGATTAGTCTGAGAAGGCAACCTTCTTCCACTCTTCCACTGTCCAATGACGGTAGTCTCATGCGAACTGCAGGCGTCGTTGCCGATGGACATTGGTTATCATGGACACCTTTACGCAACGTCGACTCCGGAGACCCATGCATAACAGGGTTCACTCTGTTGTTATCGGGGACACATACCTGGGTGCCCCAGCATTCATTTGAGTGGTAATTTCTGCACTGTTGCGCGTCGATTGCCCTTTACCAGTCGACGGAGACGACGTTCTCCTCTGGGGTCGATGGCCTTTGGGGTTCCACAGTTATGACGTCTGGAGGTACTCGGTGTGCCAGCGGTCCATTCTTGGTACACCTTTACTACAGCACCTAGCGAACAGCCCACGAAGTCTGCTGTTTCCGAGATGCTTCCACCCTTGGCGAGGTAGCCGACAATCATTCCTTTTTGAACGTCTATCAAATCAATATCTCTGCCCATTGTGCTCATCTGCCCTGTCCGGCCACTTATATCTCCGTGTGGTCGACCTTGTCATGTGCACTCTGTGATGCGGCTGGGCGGGTACACTGTGATTCCGTGGGTGGTCATATTATTCTGATACGACTGTGTATATTACAAAACTCTGTGATCCACTTATACATTTGGAGAAGGAACTATGTAGTTGGGGTAATTTGAATGTAGGATATAGTATTGGGGGAAAATCTCTTCTACAGGAAGCACCCGTAAAAATAGTTCATCAATAATATTTTCATCAAATGACTCAACCAATGATTTGATGGATACATATCTTGATGAGACTGAAACATTAGAGGTGAAAGAAAATATAATTTGAATTTTATTAAATAAATTTGAAGGAGCAAAGATAATTTCTACAAAAGAAAATATTTCTCACTACTGGAAAAATCAAGACAAAACACTGCAAAGGCTTGAAGATTGTTCTATAGTGGTACCTAGTAGGCCTCTATAGACAGGGGCTATCATAACTCTCAACTGTGTAAGGGGCCATTGAGGGACATACGAAGGATTTTGTGTCCAGAAATGGTACTCTTAATTTTCATATTGGGTTATTTAATAATGCAAATCCTTTTAGCAGATTCTCATTTCGCCTGTGAGATATTAACCCTTCCAGTGTCAAGGACATATAATTTAATAATGAAGATCCTTTTAGCAGATTCTCATTTCGCCTGTGAGATATTAACCCTTCCAGTGTCAAGGACATATAATTTAATAATGAAGATCCTTTTAGCAGATTCTCATTTCGCCTGTGAGATATTAACCATTCCAGTGTCAAGGACATATAATTTAATAATGCAGATCCTTTTAGCAGATTCTCATTTCGCCTCTGAGATATTAACCCTTCCAGTGTCAAGGACATATAATTTAATAATGAAGATCCTTTTAGCAGATTCTCATTTCGCCTGTGAGATATTAACCCTTCCAGTGTCAAGGACATATAATTTAATAATGAAGATCCTTTTAGCAGATTCTCATTTCGCCTGTGAGATATTAACCATTCCAGTGTCAAGGACATATAATTTAATAATGCAGATCCTTTTAGCAGATTCTCATTTCGCCTCTGAGATATTAACCCTTCCAGTGTCAAGGACATATAATTTAATAATGCAGATCCTTTTAGCAGATTCTCATTTCGCCTGTGAGATATTAACCATTTTAGTGTCAAGGACATATAATTTAATAATGAAGATCCTTTTAGCAGATTCTCATTTCGCCTGTGAGATATTAACCATTCCAGTGTCAAGGACATATAATTTAATAATGCAGATCCTTTTAGCAGATTCTCATTTCGCCTCTGAGATATTAACCCTTCCAGTGTCAAGGACATATAATTTAATAATGAAGATCCTTTTAGCAGATTCTCATTTCGCCTGTGAGATATTAACCATTCCAGTGTCAAGGACATATAATTTAATAATGAAGATCCTTTTAGCAGATTCTCATTTCGCCTGTGAGATATTAACCATTCCAGTGTCAAGGACATATAATTTAATAATGCAGATCCTTTTAGCAGATTCTCATTTCGCCTGTGAGATATTAACCCTTCCAGTGTCAAGGACATATAATTTAATAATGCAGATCCTTTCAGCAGATTCTCATTTCGCCTGTGAGATATTAACCCTTCCAGTGTCAAGGACATATAATTTAATAATGCAGATCCTTTTAGCAGATTCTCATTTCGCCTGTGAGATATTAACCCTTCCAGTGTCAAGGACATATAATTTAATAATGCAGATCCTTTCAGCAGATTCTCATTTCGCCTGTGAGATATTAACCCTTCCAGTGTCAAGGACATATAATTTAATAATGCAGATCCTTTTAGCAGATTCTCATTTCGCCCGTGAGATATTAACCCTTCCAGTGTCAAGGACATATAATTTAATAATGCAGATCCCTTTAGCAGATTCTCATTTCGCCTGTGAGATATTAACCCTTCCAGTGTCAAGGACATATAATTTAATAATACAAAAAAATCGATTTTATAAAAATAAAAATTACCATTTTAAATTTCTTTTCCACATATCTTATAAAAATATATAATTCAAGCTTGATAAATAATATTTCTTTTTTCATTTGATGCATATTTTATTAAACTATGACATAAATAATTTGTTAAAGCCATCTGTTTGCCATTTCTTAGAAGCAATATAAGGTATTGCCAATTTGTTGTTAACATTACTGTGTGCTGAAGCAATCCCCTATTTAAGCTCAGTAGTTTAATTTGGACTGCTATCAAAAATTTTTTCTTAAAGTTTCTAAAATCTCCTGATAATTAACAAAATACTGCTGTTTTTTAAAATGGAAGATTTTCGAAGTAATTATGAAATATGTACCTGTTTTTTCGGTATACCAGTCTTATTAAAAAATAATCTGTTTCTATAATGTTAAAATTTTTATTTTAATAAAATTCAGAATTAAATTATTTTTAATTTATTGGACTCTGTAATAAGCGTGGACTTTTCTCAAAGTATCGTGGCCGAGTGGTTAGCACGCTTGGCTACTGATCTAAGGGACCTGGGTTCGAGCCCCGGATTAGGCATGGATGTGTGTGTCGTTTTTCTGCTTAGGTCCTGCCATCCTCTCAGATCTCCTACTGTGGCATATAAAATGACAGGCTCCTGTCAGACCTCTGTGGCAAACAGCTGCTTGAGGGGGTATTTATTATTTTATGATATGGAGAAAAAAATTACAAAATTGAAGAAATGTTTACTTTAAACAAGAAAATTACTTTTTTTTTTGTTATTTAACCCATAACAGTGCCATATGAAGAGACATGATCCTCATATACTTGTGATAAATCGGCATGAATTTTTTTTCGCGTCGTCCCCAAGCTGCATCCTTGTGAAAATGTAAAATCTTTCCCCTTCTTTAGTAGGCTCCATAGCAACAACGCAAAGATTTCGCAGACGGAACTTTACGCGCCTCCAGCGAAGAGAGTTTTTTTAACATGTAATGACAAGTTTAGAAAAGCTTTCGAACAAGTCGTAGCAAATTAACTTCAGAGGAACAAGTGCAAATCTACAGACACGTGTCCAGAACTTTTTGAACGCCATAAATTTGGACAATCCGTTAAATGATCAAAGTTTTTCTTCACATTTCTTATATTGCATTGACTTAATTTATAACCATTTGCCCCAATTTATACTGACTCCATTATATACATTTTCACTCTCAATACATATGAGATCTCTTTCGATTTCCTCTAAAATATTACCCTTTATTCATTATTGCATTAAACACAAAATAAATAAAATAATCAAAGCTTTTCTGAGTCATTCATGTTTGTTACTTTATAACGTCCGCATTTTCATCTTATACAGATCTCAGCATCTCTAACCCAAGAAATTTATACTCTTCTTTTTTTCTTTTGTTTGAGCTTCACTTCATAGAAGAGATGTTTTTTCTCTTCTATGAAGGCGGAGTCAGGTGGTGATTAATGGATACTCTCCCCTATTGAAACTTATCGTTAATTTCATTCAATTGTAATTCATTTTTAGTCTCCATTTTTTCATCCACGTCTCTTTCGCTTTCCTTGTGGCCAGTTGTACTGCAACTGGCCTACTTCTGTTTTTATTTCTCGCACGGATTCGATGAGCCGCTTGCACATCATAATAAAAAAAAATAAATCACCCCTTCAGGCAGCTGCTTGCCACAGAGGTCTGACAGGAGCCTGTCAGTTTATATGCCATAGTAGAAGGTCTGTGAGGCTGGCAGGACCTCAGCAGAAAAACGACACGTATATCAATGCCTTACCCAGGGCTCGAACCCAGATTCCTTAGATCAGTAGCCAAACGCAATAACCATTCGGCCACGGGACATCAACATCTGACTTTTCAATTCTTAGAACATTTGCCACATGAGTTATAATTTCTGAAACATTTTGCTTGCTCTCCGGAATACCTGTTTTCTCGATATTAGAGTTCCTTATGTATTGTTCCAATTCATTTAATTTCCACTTCAAGTTCTAACGTCTGCCTTCAATTCTGCATTTTTGCTCCGTTAAATTCTTGTTTTGCTGCTGAATTTCCTTTAGAGAGTTCGACATTTCTTTCATCATCGTCAGATATTCGTCCAGTTTACTTGAGCAGAAAGTGACGTATTTTGTAAATTCATCCATCTCTTTCATAACTTCCTTTCTGAAATCCGAATTTTGGGCAAATATTTCTTGTTTTAGGACATTGAAGTGACACACGCAAGACTTCCTCAATAGTCCCCGGCAACACCTCATCACCAGTTCCACTTCTTGCCTCTTCATTACATAAAGCTAACTTCAATCAATGTGGAAAAAATCAATGCACAACTCCTTGCACGTGGGGTTGACGTGGATTTCAACAACATTTCAAGATGGCTGCCGCTCTCTCGACAAATCTGCTAAGCCAACACAACTGACGCAGCCGAAAAGCATCTGGAGTAAGGGTTTAGCGTTTTGGGCTCTCCTATTTACAATATAATATAATTTAGTTCCAAATAAAATAGCTGAAACATTAAAAATTAATCATCTTTGGAAAAATTAATCTTTTTTCCCCCCCACAAATCATTTCAATTAACAAAATCAATTTCAATCATCTCCTTTACCTGAATTCGAAACATCTTCTAAATCAGCTTTGGGACTCTTATTCCAAAGGATGAATCCATCCAGCAAATCAATCGGCATCATCTCTCTTCCATTCGATTCCAGTTCCATTGAGATGGCATCATTAAGAAAAAGAGTTGAAGATGCCGAAAGGAGCAATTCATTTTCATCACCATTCAATTAACATCGTCGATCCTTCTACTCCACTCGTTGTCTCTTTCACCCTTTTTAATTTCGGTCTGATTATTCCCTTCCCCCCCCTCTTCAAATTAAGGGACATGGAGAGTTACTAAAACGTCGTCAGTTCTTTTCATTCTGCTCCTCCGCTACTGTTCTCTTTCATCCGATTTTCAAAGAGAAACAAAAAGGAAAAAACAAATCCCCTCCCACCCCCCAGTGCAATACAAACAAATCTCGAATTTTCCTTTTCTCGTCTTTGCTCAATTCGAGTCTACACACACACAGAGAGATGAAGATGAAGATGAAAAAAAGAGCAGGAGACGCTCGATCACAATGACGTCGAATCCCTCACCTCCTGAGTCAACACGTGAATTGTTTCGCGTGCGGATGACTCTTCCTCCAACAGGTCTCGTCTTCGTTTTTGTTTGTCCGACGCTCGAGCGCTGTCACTATTCGCCGGTTGTTAATCGGACGTCAGGGGCGCGAGACTCCTCCGCTTGTTTACTTTGTTCCTTCAGAGGTTGACATTAGAAATTACGCTTTAAATTTTTCCTGCAAGTGGAAACTTCTCAGCGGATGAAAAATTTCCTTGTCTGTGAGAGAGTGGAGATGAAGAGCAGAGCCAAGGAGAGGTCAAGTGTCAAGAAAACAACTCCGATAACAGCAGGAGAGCTCCGTTGCTCTAAGATGCTCCTCCAAAAAGAGTCGCGAAATGCATCCGTCTCTGATGCTGTTCCTCGACAATGACATCACTTCCTCCTAAACGTAACAATGCTACGGAAGTTCGAACAGAATACTTCACGTTGAAATAATAGGGGGACTTGCGGGGTGAGATCCTAACCCCACGATCTTGGTCGTGGGTTCGGATCTCTCCCGGCTAAGGAGAGTTTTTCCTCTACATTTATTCAGAATACTTCCCATATAAATGAATTTCGTTACTTCCTATTATATTTAACCTCAAGACATCTCATGAATACTTTCCGAGAACTATGAACCTCATGAATGCTTCTGAACACTGATGGCTACCTCATTGATAAATAAAATAAAAAATAAATACCCCCTCAAGCAGCTGCTTGCCACAGAGGTCTGACAGGAGACTGTCAGTTTATATGCCATAGTAGAAGATCTGTGAGGATACTTCCCAGAATTCTCTTGAACATTTCGTGGTCACTTCCCAGCACTGCAATGGACGATGAAACTCATGGGAACTTTCCAACATTGTATTGCACATATCAATGACAGATAAAGAGGGAGCCACAATCCGTCGGAGCACGGCTTCGTTTAAGGGTCACTGCGGACGCTCATTACAGGAAGCGCCAGCCCATATTTCCTCGCCATATTTCCTCGCCTTGCGCCAGCCCATATTTCCTCGCCATATTTCCTCGCCCTGCGCCAGCCCATATTTCCTCGCCATATTTCCTCGCCCTGCGCCAGCCCATATTTCCTCGCCATATTTCCTCGCCCTGCGCCAGCCCATATTTCCTCGTCCTGCGCCAGCCCATATTTCCTCGCCATATTTCCTCGCCATATTTCCTCGCCCTGCGCCAGCCCATATTTCCTCGTCCTGCGCCAGCCCATATTTCCTCGCCATATTTCCTCGCCCTGCGCCAGCCCATATTTCCTCGCCATATTTCCTCGCCCTGCGCCAGCCCATATTTCCTCGCCATATTTCCTCGCCCTGCGCCAGCCCATATTTCCTCGCCTGGGTGGGTGAATTTCTTCAATCCACGCACCCCCCCACACTATTTCAAGACGGTTGTTGCTTCGTTAATATTCACGAACATTTAATTACCATCGCTGCTCAGCTAAACAGTTTCTGTGGGGAAGGTTTTAAAAGTGAACTATAATGCTGTACAAAGCCGAATCTACGGGGGGAGAAAGCGGGGAGAGGAGGCCATCCCCCCTGATACTTTTACTACAAGGAAAGGGTTGAATTGAGTTGTTTTACCTCTGAGCGGCGCTTTTTTGCACATGACGGCTGTCATGTCCCTCGAATTTTATATTTTGTTTATTTATTGTATATTTTTGTTGTATTTTATTATTGTATATATTTTTATGTGTTCTTTGAAATGTTTGTGCTGGGATGACTCACTGTTATTAGCTGTCGAACGAACAAGGTCGTTGCGACACGCGTCAAAAGGACGCCGCCTTTCTCAAATTAACCCTTGAAGTCAGGGTGCGATTCCAAGAGGGAATCCAGATTCTTGGAGAATCTTATCTTTTATTTTTGTGGTTCAGGAGGAGCCACAGTGTAGGCAAAGGAAAATCCTTTCGCCGAGTTTTTGAGGTCTGTAAAGTGAGAAATTGCAGAGTGTGCAATTCTCCACCTCGTTTTAGTAATATCTGCAGTAGCAAAGCAGCAAAGGCTCACGGAGTTGAGCGGTGAATTTGATAGTAGTTTTGTGGATTCAGAAAGAACCACAGTGTGAAGCAGCAAAGGCCCACGGAGTGGAGTTCATTCCCAGCACGTAGCTGTATATAGTGTGAATAAAAATTGTGTCGTCCCTATATAACTATCGTGCAGTAATTTACAGTTCGTATTCTTCATTCAACACCAGTTTCTTCAAAGGCATACAGTGGCACGGGCGTAAAAACCCGCGAATCTGTGAATTCACCGAAGTGAATTAAGTAGCAATTACGTCGCCCCTCTCTCCTGTGTGGACTGGGTCATCACATCTGTCACAGTCTGACAGGATCCGAACACAGGGGACATCACATCTGTTACAGTCAGACAGAATCCAAACACCGGGTCATCACATCTGGCGCAATCGGACAGGATTCGAACACGGGATCATCACAACGGCCAAGTCACAATGATCCCGAGAGCTCAGAGAAGTTTTGGGGAGGGAACACACTGGACAGCTTTTGGGAGACAGATGGTAGCCTCCCGTCAAGGCCATCGAGCGTGTTTTAACGTGCACATGGTATGGCTTTCCCATACATCGATTCATGGCTTTACATCCCTTCAGACGGACGGCGGCCTATCCAAGCTATTCTCATCGGTGTCTCCTACTCACCGAGGTAGGGCGGGGAGTTTAGCGGAGATAAATCTCAACGCTGGCCCAGGCGGGACTCGAACATGGGAACTGCAGATTACGAGCCTCCAGCACTATCGACTGACCCCCCCCCCACCCCCCACCCCCCACACACACACCTCCCCACACAAGGTAAGCAAACCGAAAAAAATATTAAAAATTTATATTTATATATTTTGAAAAAAAAAAGAAAAAACCGAGGAGTATTCGGACTCTGTTCACTTCTGCAGCTCCTTTATTTCTTCTTCTTATTATTATATGTATACGGGACTGACTCGCTTCCGGCAACACTGAGGTGCATCTAAACAGCGCAAGTATTCTAAGCTGCTGCTTGGAGATGAATGTTAATGATTGGAATGGCTTTGTATTAATCTGGAATCAATGCCCTGAAACATTATAGCTGCGAAAGTATTTGTGATTGATTTTTCTCGCTTGAAAGATGGAAAAAAAAAGATTTGTTTTTAAATTAATGAAAATAGCGATGGATAAATAGGTTTGTCGAAAATCAAAAGAGACTTGGGTTCGAATCCCAAGAAAGGAGTTGCTTTTCCATTTTTGATGAATTTTGTGTTTTTGCTGAAGTCTTACCTTCCTCCCAGATCTCCCATTTGGAGAACTCATCCGAATGAGAAACTCCTGACAGATGCATCCGTCGGAAGGGGGCAGCACAAGAATTATTCATGTATTATTAATTTTAAGATAATTTCAATTTTGTTCATAATAAACAAAAACTAAAACTTCAAAGGATATTATTTATTCCGCAGTTGTAAGGCATTTTGAGTTAAATGGCGGGACAACAGAATCAATTTCATTATAAGATAAATTCACATGGAGGGGGTGGGGGGAGAAACAAAACAAATTTCGATCTGTAGGAAACAAGATCACTGGACAGGCAAAAAAAATAATTTTTGCTGGGGGAATGAAAAAAAATTAATTTCTAGGGGCAAAAAGTAAATTTTTTTTGGGACATTACAAAGATAACTCGCCTAGGTTAGCTAGCAAAAGAAATAATCTGTCGTTCAAGCAAAACATTTCGTTTGGGTTCAGAAAACTAATTTAGCTTCGAGCGACATAAAAATAAACTAGTTTAGAGCGTCAAACTGTAAACTCTCGAAGAATTTGAAAAAATGAACTCACTTTGCAATAGCAGCTATGATTTATTTCAATTTACTTGGTTTGGATTGCAAAAAAAGTTTTTATTGGGGGTTGTCAGGACCTGTTAGAATTGGTGTGCAGTGGCCAGATGCAGTAGATGCAGCTCAGGACAGACTTGCTTGGAGAACTAAATTGCACGGTCTGGTTGGACCTCCGTAGCCCATGGCTGCCATCCCTCCTCCCTCCACAAACATCGACACCGCTTCTTCATTCAGCGATTCCCTTCCATATTCCTTCAACTCACTCTCTTGACCTTCCCATCCCCATGAATTTTCATAGTCGACTTCTTTTACACTGAAAAATCTCTCGCGCCCCACAATTCCTCCATTTTTCCCCTTTTTTTCCTCTTCACCATCTCCTCCCACAACGATGGGCTTGAAAAGACCCCACTGTCAACCGGATGGGATGCTAAGTCGCACTCATGTCTGCAGGAGAAACGCTGCACAAGTTAAAGAAAACGCTGGATGGCCTTCCGTCAACGTGCTCTTAAGTTTGTTAACAGCTGTACAATGCGTCTCCTCCCCCCCCCCCCCCGCCTTCTCTGAGCCCTTTGTCATCCTTGTGACCTGGTCATTTATTGCGTTGGGGACAGAGACGGTCATCAGTCCCTGTCCCCAATAAATCAAGGAGCCCATTAAGAGACGCATGGAAGATTTCTGAGTCCAGAAACGACACTCTTAACTTTATTAATGAATTATTTAGTAATCGATATCCTTTTTAATAGCTTGTCATTTGGAGAGACTGAGGATGCTAGGAGTCATCCTTTCCAGAAAATAAAATGGCGACAAAACCTTACATTCCGTCGAAGACTCTTGGAGGGGGCCATGGCCCCTCTTTATGACCCCCCCCCCATTGATTGTGGTCAAGAAAGGTGCAGCTCAGAGGTGAAGAAAAACACCATCGGAGATGAACAAAGCAACATGATCCGTGGCGAACGAGTGTAAGAAGAAAATGGGCATACGAGCCTCATCAAGGGGAGGGATGGGGGAAGAAGAGAGGTGGTCTCATCTGGGGAGGGAAGAATGACGGACTTGATTAGAAGAGTCAACGAGAAGGAAGTTTGGATTATCAGGATGTGGCATCACTTCATTAGCTACTACCAACAATACACACACACTGCCATGCCAGATGAGGGAAAGGACAAACTTCACAACTCCTCCCTGCGCAACGACGAGGATCCCTTGGAATCTGCGCTCCTATGGCTCCGAGGAAATACGAGAACCAATCGGATGGGATCTTTCGGTGCACGGGATTATATGCCAAGTACACTGCTCACAAAAATTAGGGGATATTTCTTCGCTTCATATTCATTTTGAAATATCCTCTAATTTTTGTGAGCAGTATACTTGCATCCAATTGGACATTGCTTAGGCCTATTCAGTTATAGTAAGTTGCCATCATTTATGTAAGAGTTATTATCGTTTGCGGATTCTTGGATTTCAGTTCCTTAGTGGTCCTTTGCAAATTGCATAGCACTTACAAATGTTGGATTATTGATTGTGTTTCGCCGCAATAGGTGGGAGCAGTAGAGTCGAAGACAGTGTTATGTAAAAGCGCACTGCCAAACGGATTTCTGTTTTAAAACTGCAATTTATATTTATTCTATTTTGCCGACGACAAAAATGAGCTAATTTATCATATTATCCTTTATAAATAACTACAGTTGAGTAGAATTGTAAAGAACGTTTACAAAAAGGGAAGACGCTTGCAAAAAGCTTCAAAAAAATATCAGAGGTGGAAAAGGGGCTGGGAAATGTGTTTTGGGAAAGGTGTTTCTAGTCCTATATAGAGGGAAGGGGGGTAAAATTCTACTGAAACAGCGTTACCTAATTTATAGACAACACTGTAGGAGCACGGATGAATAATGAATATGCAAAATATATATAAAATACAAAATAATGGATGAAGACGGTAAGGAAGTTATGAAATACTAACAATGTTAAGCCTTAACTGTCATAGTGGTAGGGGGTTGGCCACTATTTCAGCAGGGCGAACTTTATGTGTCCTGATCAGCAGTGACTTCGCTCTTAGTGGGGCATTTATACGAGAAGCCCTGTAAAAGCTAGGAGTAGATTCTTCTCTGTCCTATGTGTCGCAAAAGGAAAAGTACTATAATATCCAATAATAAAAATATGAAATGCATTGTATTAATTTATTGCAAAGATGGCGGGGGGGGGGGAGAAGGAGGAGAAAGTGTTGCTCAAACGTTTCAGTATTCTAATTGGAAGGAGTGGTGTGGTTTTTGAATTGTCCCAAAGAGAAGGCCTCTCTCTCCAAAACGTGACTGTATCCAACAGAGCTTACAAGAAGGGTTCTGAGAGTTGGGACAAGGAATTTCTCTCTCTTTCCAATCTCTTTTCCCAATTCTGATCATTCGAAGCAAAAAGAGCTTGAAATCTCTGATCACACCGGCCCAACCCATTACATTACTTCTGGAGCATAATATCACAATCGGTATAGCATCAGTTGTTGTGGAAAAACCTTATTACAATCATCTGATGAATGGGAGAAAAATATTTTTTTTTTTTTGGAAGGTATAAACTTCGGAATTGCAATTTAAGCTAATGAAAGTTGAATTTTTTTTTGCATTTTTAAATACTTTAAATCAAGATAAAAATGTGCAAAGAATATCCGTGGCAGAATAAATTATTAAAAGTGAAAGGATTTAACAATATGGGCATTTTGTTTGAAACAATAATATTCTATTGTGGTGCCATTGAACCTTGAACTTTCAACAGAAGATTGAGGAAGAATGAGCAACAGGTGGCGACATCTGAGGGAAACAAATGAAAGGACTTGGCTGAAGAAAGGGCAGCAGGAGGAGAACACTGGGTACGGCGGCGTCTTTATTGCACTGAAGTGCGGTGTCGCGTTCCTGGCACGTGTGTTGCGATTGTCTCTTCTCTCAATCCTCAAGCAGCTGCTTGCCACATGAATCGGATGTTAATCTCTCAATGCAATAAGCCACAGAAAGGATCTGCATGACTCCATGAAGGATCAGAAGGAAAAGAAAGGAAATGTCCATGCCTTATCCAGGGCTCGAACCCAGTCTCTTTGATCAGTAGCCGAGCCCACAAACCACTCAGCCAAAGGGACTCCTCTTTAATTCTATATATGTCAAAATTCCGATGTTCTCACACTGGGACAAAAGGTGATAGCTGGCTTATAAGTCCCATCAACTAATTATTTTAAAAAAGCGAAGAGGGGGAGGAGATAGCAAGGGATTGATTGGCTCGTAGCTTGATGGTCCTTTATTCGAGTCCTCATTCTACCAGAGTGGAGATTTTCCCAGATGTGCCCTCGATGAGAAAGGGGACACCAATGGGTTTGGTCCACGCTCCCCTCCTTCAGGGGAGATGTAAAACCGTGATCCCGTGTGCTGGAGAGTCATACACTCTTTTCGTTAAAGAACACGCTGGTTGCACTTGACGGGAGAGTTCCATCTGTGTCCTAACCGCTGTCTAGTGGATCTCATTTCATGCATTCATATCTGATCATCTATGATGATCAGATATGAATGCATGAAAGAGATTCACTAGATCATTCAGCCTAATATATGCAAAAAAAGTGTCGCTCGTAACAACGTAAACAAGAAGTGCAAGTTCTCCTCATTTGACCTTTACCTCTGCAACTTCATTATTTGAAATTGATGACGTCAGTCCTTCGGGCCACGTTATCCAGTCCCGAAGAGTTCCTCTTTCCGCGGCAAAAGAATCGCTCATCGTCGTCGACATCTGATCGTGTCTCCCTCCTCTTCGACACGAATCCCAAGAATTAAGCCGCAACAAAAAGGATAACGTCGAGCAAGAGGCAATCGAGACTTAGCCAGAGGTGGCTGCAAATTGAATGCGAACTGCTGAGGACACGGAATTGGTTCTGCCGATGGTCGTGCACGGCTGCCGAGGGGGGGGGAGGCAACTCTCTAGCAGAGGGGAAACGAATGCCACAGAGATGGAGCAGCAGTGGTCGAGCCCACGAGGCAGCCAGCGCTCCTCTCACGCTCCACCGATGCACGCACACAACGAAGGTAGAGTCGATGGGGGGTGGAGGGGATGAAACCCTCCCTCTCTACCGAAGCGTCGACTCCTGCAGGAGTTGGTCGCTATGGTAACGTCGCTCCAACAAACCGCTTGACCTGAGAAAGTATTATTTTATGGGGTGGCAAAGTACACATTCTCACGCGCAGGGTGCACGGTAGCGATATTGTCTTTATGGCCCGCCACGGCCACCTGGCGACGGAATTTCCTTCAGTAAATATCGCAAACTAACCTCCAGTTAAGAAAGGACGAAAGGGGAAACCGAAGATGGCGCAAAGGAGGCGAGTGGGATGGAGATGGAAGGAGCAACTGCTGAAGTGATAACGCGAGGAAGGAAGGGTGCTGAAACAGCACGTGCGACGGAGCGTCTTTAATTTGGTCGCCGTTTCGGAGCTTCTGCCACCGTCAACGGAGGCACGTGCAGATAGGGTTCCGTCTCTCCGGTGAGAAGACGATGAGAGGGGGAGGGGGGGGGAGCGTAGTGCAGAGAGGGTTGTTAAGGATTCACTTGGTCGACACCAATCCCTCATCGGCTGCTGCTGGCGGAGGAGCTGGGAAGGGAAGTGACGCACGGGAAACGGGCGAGATGACAAGAGAGGAGAATGCAGCGTTTATGCAAATGGGGGCGAAGCGGGTTTTTGCCATTCAGCGGGAGGAAGAAGTAAAGGAAACGAACTCCTGTTTATTGTGACGGAACAAGTGAGGAGGAGGGGGGGGGCGGGGTGATTCGGAAACTTCCTTCTAATTCCCGAGAGGAAATGCAAGCAGCGGAAGCCAGTGGCATCACTGAAGAGAGAAATTCCGAAAGAAGTCTGCTCTGACAAAATGGCAGGGGACATTTTATTGCGCGTGACAAGACACCGAGCAGATCGAGGTTCTTCTCCCTCCCTCCCTCCTTCCCCCAGGGAGATGAAAACTCTTCCGAGGGTGAGGAACAAAGGAGACGACACTCTGAAGCGAACATCTGGAAGAGGATGTTGCACAGGGAGGAAAGTTGAAGAAACATCTTGGGATGATATCATTTTCGACTGACTGTGCTTCCATTTCTCCTTCTCTATAAACTCAGTGGCCACTTTATTTAGAACAGATCCATGTTAATAGAGAATCAAACAGTGAAGGTGTCCGGAAGATTAATTTTGTTTTCAATGGGGTGGGGGAGGGAAGAAGGAGGGGGTATCAGTGAAATATTCATGAAAGAGACTCATCGGAAATCCACTCAGATAAGATAAATGAAGTAAATAATACATAAACCAAATAATAATATTTCGATTCACAGTAAATATATACATGAGACAAGCCCCACTAGCTCCGCCTGAAGCACTACCAGTATAGGGAAAGGCTCTATTCACCACTAACTACGGTCAGGGACAAGACAGTAGCATATAGATACAGCTCATCCCCGACTACCTAATGGCGAGCAGTACTGTAGGAGTAAAGCTCCTCCATCGGTCAAAACCTAAATTTAATCTATGTCCCTGACCACCACAAACAAAGATATAGAATCCAAGTTGCCTCGGCTCCCATGACTGGGACTCTTAGTCCGGCCCTACTGTCCCCGCCCTGCCCGCGGTCAGTAGGGGACACCGATGGGCTTGGAAAGGCCGCCGTCCGTCGGATGGGACGTTAAGCCGTGGCCCCGTGTGCGGGAGAGCCATACCCTGTGCACGTTAAAGAACACGCTGGATGGCCTTGACGGGAGGCTACCATCTGTCTCCCAACAGCTGTTCCAGTGGGTCCCCTCCCCCAACCTTCTCTGAGCCTTCGGGGTCCATGTGACCTGGCCATTTAGCCCATGGTGTGCAAAAAAGTGCCGCTCAGAGGTAAAACAACCCAACCCGGCCCTACTGTCGGGGCCCTGTCCAACATGACCGGACCAAGTCAATCAGCAGGACCCTCAACTTCCAAGATGGAAGTCTTAGCCTGTCCAACCGGGGCCCAAACCGGTCAGCAGAGCCTTCGACTGCGATGGACCCTCAAGCCCCCCCCCCCCCCCCCCACCACCACCACCACGACAAGGTGGTTCCCTCTCGGGGGGGGGGGATTCACAGTAAAGAAGAACTAAACATTTTTATAAGGAGAGCAGAAACTTTTTATAGAAGTTTCATTTACACTCTCGAAACGTATTCCTTCAAATTCCGCCGTGAAATTAGGAATTAGGAAATTCACATTTTTGGAATGAGCTTCTTTCTGACATTTCCAAATTTTGGATAATTTCTATGAGAAATGATTCAACGAAAAAATTTTGTTTACAAGGCCAAGATCTATGTATTCTGAAAAGTAATAACTGAATTTGAGAGATATTAATAGCATCATAATCAGAATTCGAAAACACATTTCTGTGCAACCCCCAAAAACACTGTTGTGCAAAATCATGAACGAAATAATTGCCCAGTTCTTAATTGAAATATTGGCAAACTTTCACTATAACGTTTTGCGCTTGCCTGCTCTATGGAATTATTTCTTTAAAGAATTATGTAAAAAAAATTTTAATACTCTTTTTTTCAACCCATGATCACAATTTTAAAAAGCTTTAGTCTTGATCAGCGTGGAAAGATTGGGATTTGGAAGATTATATTGCTAAGTGACTTGCTGAGTCAATTGCTTGTGTGGCTGCTAAGTGCTCAGGATGCACGAATCTCGAGGCCACGGAGGAAACGGAAATCGTCATCTCCTCTAAGGGAGAGATGGCGACACTAAGGTGAAGTCCATTGTTGAAGGTTTTCCGGTGGAGGATAACTCTCCTGCGCAAAACTAAATGTTCCAAAGGGCGTGCAACGAAGTCATTGCTCATAGAGTGGATATCATGGCAGTGTCGAGATGATTTTACGAAGGGGGAAATCGCAAAATTTGTTTTTGCACAGAGTAATAAAAAATTGAACATGTAATAATTAGAAATCGAGCGATAGGTTTGATTTGCTCCCGGGGAAAGTGCTCCACGCGCCTCTGCCTTGGCACGCCCCCTGGTGGATGTAACAGATTCGCAAACTGTGGAAAAAATGGAATCTGTGAACGTAGGTTTATCATGCTCCTGGTAGTCTACCAAATAAGTGAACAGTTTGTACGCAATTCATCTCATAGGATATTTGAAGAAACTTTTCAGGTTGTGAGGAAGGAGGACAAACGCCTTCGAATATGCTAATGTGCCAATTTGTTATCCTCGAAACATTTTCTGAAATCTTTGCTCTTTCAATACTCTCCTCTGAAAAGAGAAATCAGAAGGGCAAGTTCGAATTATTTTATTGATATAAAATGCAGATTTTCAACACTCATTAATTCAGTCCTAAGTATAGACTACTGGAGTGCAACTTCACCTTAAAGGATAATTCACTTTTCCATACATACACAGATACACTATGTTGAAAAAAGTGTCCGGACACTTCCATGTGATGTGAATGGAAAGCCACTTTCAAAACTCCCTAACATTGAAAATGGACCTTTTACGCAAAAATTGTTATTGGCGATAAATTGTAGATGTCACTCAAATCTCTCTATTTCTCTCAATATTCGTTTCATATTTAAAGAATAAATGGAAGCTGAAGCATTTGTCTTCAACTTTTGACACTTGTGAAAAAATACTTCAATGGATAAAACGCAACTCTTTTAATAATTTGTTTCACTAACATAAATATCTGAAGTTTGTATATGATGATTTTTTAAGATTTCATCAATTTGGAGGCAATGTGGCAGTGTTAATTTTCAACAATCTTCGATCAATATTTAAAGAGTCATTGAAGCGGAACCATTTAACAGCAGGCGACACTTTCACATTGCCTCCAAATTAATGAAATCTTAAAAAATCGTCATACAAACTTCAGATATTTATGTTAGTGAACAAATTGTTACAAGAGTTGTGTTTTATTTATTGAAGTGTTTTTTCACAAGTGTCAAAAGTTGAAGATAAATGCTTCAGCTTCCATTCATTCTTTAAATATTAAACGAATATTGAAATTAATTTTAATAAATATATTTAGAGAGATTTAAGTGACATCTGAAATTTATCGCCAATAACAGTTTTTGCATAAAAGGTTTATTTTCAATGTTAGGGAGCTTTGAAAGTGGCTTTCCATTCACATCACATCGAAGTGTCTGGATATTTTTTTCAACATAGTGTACATACATAAAAAATCCTCATGCACCCATGGGCTACGGAGGTTCTGTGTAATTTCCCTCTCCAGACGTGTTTCTTCAGAGCTACAGTTCTATAACTAAATGCACTATACTGTATACACTGAAACTGACTGAAGACACCTCAGCCCATCACTGAGCCATCACCAGCTTGTACTGTTCCGACCTGACATACAGGATCCAAAGCTTCATGGGGTTGGCGCCAGACCCTCAGTCTCCCATTGGCGCGATGAAGTTTAAATCGGGATTCATCACTCCAGGCTTTCCGTTGCCTATTTTCGATGGTCCAGTTTCGATGTTCTTTAGCCCAGGCAACGTGTTGAGCCCGGTGTCGTGCTGTTAGAAGTGGGACTCTCGTAGGTCGGAGGCTCCCGAAGCCGAGACGATAAAGTGAGCATTACATGGTCCATCCACTGACTTCCCGGCTGGAACCCACGTTCAGAGGGGAAGTGATTTCAGATAATGTTTGGCTCCTATTGGTCCGTACGATGCGAGTCAGATGGCGAAGCCCACGATCATTCAAGGCTGGTTGTCCTTTGCAGTTTGCTCAGGTGCTTGTTTTTTTGCAGGAATTTTCATATTCTCGGAACACTCTTGAAACTGTCGTACGAGAAAATCCAAGTTCATTGACAATTTCGGAGATCGAGTGCCCATCCGTCGGCCACCTACGATCTTCCCTCTCTCAAATTCATCTAAATCCCGCGCTTTTCTCATTACGCTTCTCACGACGAATACTTAGGGATGCCAAAGCTGACAGCTATATATGACCAGAGTTTCAGCCACGCATGCGCGCAAATGCGAGACTTGCGGCACCTTGGAAGTTGGCTGTCCGCATGCAGAATTCTTTGTGTCTTCTGCACGAGATCAGTAGGGGACACCGATGGGCTTGGAAAGGCCGCTGCCCATGCGATGGGACGTTGAGCCAATGCCAAACTTTCGCATTGGCTTAAGTAATTTCTGTTTCAAAACTGAAATTTCTATTTATTCCATTTTTCCGACGACAAAAATTAGCTAATTTGTTATATTATCCCTTATAAATAACTACAGTTGAGTAGAATTGTAAAGAACGTTTACTAAAAAGGAAGATGCTTGCAAAGCTTGCTTTAAGAAAGCAGCTGTTCCAGTGGGTCCCTTCCCCCAACCTTCTCTGAGCCTTCGGGGTCCTTGTGACCTTGCCATTTAGCCCATGGTGTGCAAAAAAAGTGCCGCTCAGAGGTAAAACAACCCAACCCAAATGACCTGGCCATTTGGCCCTTTGTGTACAAAAAAAGTTCCGCTCACAAATAAAAAAAACCCAACCGAACCCTCGCCCTTGGAGCAAATGATTCTTTTCCTTCCGGTGGTCGAATGGCTCGCGGGCCTCACTTGAGAGCAGAAAATAAAAAAAATATATATATTTTATACAAGGCCGTAATATCTAAATTAGATCTCAATTTTGAACAATATAGTTTTCGAATGAATCGAGAACATGACACTGAGTGCATTGTGTTGGAGGATGACGTAATTCTTCTTTCTCGTCGGTCGTTAGTTGTCCTCTCTTTCGCTTACAGCGCTGACAGCAGTCGTAAAGCAACATGGCGGATTTCACAAAATGTTCTATCTAACGAAAGAATTTTGACCTCACCAGACTTTTCCTTTAAGGCTACATCAAGGGTCAAGTTCCCCTCCCCTCCCTCTACCCTGCCACGAACTGTTAATAAATTGTTGCAGCTGTTGCAACGGTTGAAAAAGGTCGTCCTACTTCGCTCCCTTTTGTTGTGGTATCGTGTGTGTGGGGGGGGGGGGGGAGGGACCGTTTAGGAAGCATTCTCCTGTTATGTTGTGGGGAGGAAAGAAAATTTGGGGTTCAATCCAATATAAATAAAAATCTTTATCTTAATCTCGGGAACCATCATGCAAAAGAACGCAATCTTAAGAATTATCCCAATGCATAGCTAACAGACAGGCAACTACCAAATATATCTAAGCCTAACACCAGGGTCCTGTTATCAGTTACGTTTGCATTTTATTAGTCAAACTGTGATTATCAATTGCAGTGGTGGAAATGGGATAGGGCACGAGACAACGGCGTCCCACTAGTTCCGAAGATGAAAAAAAGACAACTAGCTGTTGAAACGCTAAAGATGAAAAAAAAACTTATGTCGGTTACTCTCCACTTTGGTCTGCTACTTTGAGTATTACTACGGGTAAATACTTTTTTTGCGGGGGGGGGGGGGGGCGGTATCATAGAATCGATGTATTTTGCCATACTCCTAGTTCAAAATTCCCATTTCCAGCGCTGTTCACTTGTACACGGAAGTTTTAAGATCTAATCCTTCTTAGACGAAAAGAAAAATGAAATCCTGAGTGCAATGCATTTCCCTTTCAAGGATCTTTTCTTTTTTCGTCAATCGTTTTGTGGAGCCAATGTTAAGAAGAAAATCTATAATTAATGAGGATGTCTCCTTGTGGGCTTTTGAAAGATGATTATTAGAACCAGGAATCCTCATCCATTACGAAATGCATCACATCGGAGCTCCGCTCTCTTTCTTAGATGTTTTTTCGAGTAGCGGTGGTGGGGAGAGAAATTTCTAACCGTGAAAGACTTCAGTTCAGGCGTAAATAATCTCAAAACCTGGGGAAAAAATTGCTCAGATAACTCTAAGTTTTATGTAGAGCAGCACGTGCGTTTCAAAAAGAGAAAAGGTCTTGCACCAGTGACTAGAAACATCCCCCCCCCCCCAACAACTTTCTGAAATGGCTTACATTACAAATGGTGATGACTTCCGATCTGCATACTAAGGCCTTCGGTAGCCGTCGTAGGTCATCGTCAGTAATATCATGCTCCCTGATGACGATGACGATGATGATGAAAGCGCTGCTAATAATTGCATTGAGAAGAAAATAAAAACTTCATTAATGGAACGAGAGAAAATTTAATTAGCCGTGGAGAGATTAGTTCAAAAAATAGACAAGAAAGCGTATCCGTAACTCCAGGAAAAAGATGCACCTTCTTTTCGTAGCTGATGAGGCTTCACGGAGAAAGAGGAGGATTTGGAGGAGGGAAAGAGGAGTGGCCCACCCACTCACTCACCCTCAGTGTAGGGTGAAAAATGAGGATTCCGTGGCCTCGGAAGAATGGCTTCTGTGACTGTCATTACACTCTTGGGAGAGAGAGATTAAAAGAGCCTTTGATGAAAGTGGTGGCCGAAGAAGAAATCGCTATTTGCAGAAGAGGAATTATTTTTAATGATAAGCTTCGGTGTTTTAATTAAGAAAATCTTTCAAGATAATTTCTCGGAAAACCGTAAATGAAACCAGAAAGGAAAAAAAAAATATGAGTTATTTAACAAAGAATGGAAATTGCAATCATAAACAAAACAATGTCCCAAAAATTAACTTTGCATTTTAATTCTGATTCTAATTTCAATAAAGATTTTTTTTTAAACTAAAGAAGACAAAAGTTTTATTTAAAGAGGAAAAAAAGTTTGTTTATTTTGAAATAAGTTTGCTGTTTTCTTTAAAGTTTTTAAGAATACTCTTTAGTTTCTTGTAATTATTCTTCGCAAACAAGAGCTGATCCAATCTTTTAAAAGGTTTCACTCATAACGCTTTCGTCAGAATCATTTTCCGTTAGGTTCGTGATAACAATGCTCCTTATTCTGCACGTGGGTAGTTCGCAAATGATGAGTCGAATTCGTCAGCAGGACTTTGAAGAGGAGAATGCTGCAAAGAGGAAGCTGACTGAAAATCCAAACCAGCAAACTGTACCGTAAAAGCAAAAAATAAAGAACGTCTTTGTTATTAGAAAATTAATTCTTAATCTTCATTCCTTGTGAGAAAAGGGGAGGAAGTTGGCTCGGTCGGAAACTCGTCAGGCTCGTAATCTGTAGTTCCCAGATTGGAGTCTCAACTGTACCAACGTTCAGATTTATCTCCGCTAAAATCCCTTTCCCCTACCCTCGGTTATTAAATGTTTGGGAGAAGAAAACTTTGGGCTTGGAAAGATCGCCGTCTGTTGGATGAGTCGTTCGGCCATGTCGCCGTGTGGAGGTCAACTGTGTCCTGTGCTCGTTAAAGATCACGCTGGATGTCCCCAACGGAAGGCTCCTTTCTAGATCCTAACAGTTGTCCAGTGGGTCTCCTTCCCCATCCTTTCAACATCCCAACCCTGTAAGAAGCTGAACTATGAAGATACCAGCATTTCAAAAATACCCTTTTCAATATAGATGAACTTTTCCACCTTTTATGGTATGTACTTGGCTACTGATCTAAGGGACCTGGGTTCGAGCCCCGGATTTAGGCATGGATGTGTGTGTCGTTTTTCTGCTGAGGTCCTGCCATCCTCTCAGATCTCCTACTTTGGCATATAAACTGACAGGCTCCTGTTAGACCTCTGTGGCAAGCAGCTGCTTGAGGGGTATTTATTTATTTTATTTATTTAAAAGCAACTAACAGCCAATAATAGGATTATATTGTGTTAATGTTACCCTTTGGTTATAATTCTCCATAGAATGTTAAACCAGCGCCCATACAAATGTTAGGGTAATTTCTTCCACATTATCAGAAGTCGTTATGTTATTAGTATCTTGTAAATACATTCAGTAAGAGATTGTAGGCTTATTATTGTGCATACTGTGTTTTTTAAATGTGAAACTTGTCTCTCTAAGTTGTAATCTTAAATCGCGATACTGCATCGCACAGCATATTGTTCTATACACCGCATCAGTTGCACATCATCATCATCATCATCATCATCCTCAAGCAGCCAAAGGCTACGGAGGTCCAACCAAACGGTGCAATTTAGTTCTCCAAGCAAGTCTATCCTGAGCTACACCTACTGCATCTGTCCACTGCACACCAATTCTAACAAGGTCCTGTTTGACATTGTCTGCCCACCGCATCCTAGGTCTCCCCTTCTTTCTGAGGCCTTTAGGCACACTGTTCATAACCCTATTCACCAATCTATAATTATTCATACGGGCAACATGGCCAAACCAACGGAGTCTCTCTCTGCACAATATGCTGCTTAAAGGAGGTTGCAAACTCCTTTGCCTAACCTCATCATTAGTTACAAAGTTGAACCACCTAATGCCCAAGATGCTGCGTAAGCATCTAGAATCAAAAGCATCTAGTTTCCCGTTATCTTGTTTACAAAGTGTCCAAGTTTCACTACCATAACTAACCCTAGAAAGAACCAAACTATTATACAGTCTAATTTTAGTCTTTAGGTGTATACGCCTATTTCTCCACACTCTCCCTAGGTTCTTAAAAGTCCCGGCAGCAATCCCTATTCGTCTGTTAATCTCATGCCGCACATCACCATCATCTGTTACATAGCTCCCAAGATAATTAAACTGTGACACCTGTTCAAGACTGCAACCATTCAGATTAACTGAATCACAGCCTGCCTGACCAATTTTCATCACTTTAGTTTTCTCTCTGTTTATAACCAAACCTACTCTACTACCAGTCTCATCAACAGCTCGAATGAAAGAGTTCATCTCATCAACATCATTTGCCAAAAGGGCTAAATCATCAGCATAATCTAAATCAGAAATTTTCGTATCTCCAGTCCATTTAAGGCCAAAATCTTTCCCTTGAAGTGAATTTCGCATAACATAATCAATAACCAAGCTAAAGAGAAAAGGAGACAAAATGCACAATTGTCGAATACCAGAAGTAATGCTAAACCAATTGTTACAAGACTTACCAACTCTCACACACGACTCAGTGTTATTATAGAGAGCTTTCATTATGTTAACTAACTTGTCAGGTATACCATATGATCTCACAATCAACCACAAATTATGACGATCAACCGAGTCGAAAGCCTTTTTGAAATCAACAAAGCTAGCAACCAAAGGTTTCTGAAACTCTAAACGTTTCTCAAGAATCTGCCTAAGTGAAAATATCTGATCTACACATCCCCTACCACTTCTGACCCATTTTGCTCATCAAGCAATTGCCTGTCAACCAGATTCTTAATTCTATTAAGCACAATCATGTAAAGAACTTTACCGTGTGATAACTATAGAGTAGGCTGACCCCTATAGTTATCACAAGAACTGCGATCACCTCTTTTGAAAATAGGGATAACAATAGCTCTGGTAAAATCCTTAGGAACCATGCCTTTATCATAAAAGATATTCAAAATTTCAGTTATCCAAGTGGTAACCGAAACATTCCCAGTTCTAAGCATTTCAGTAGTAATTTCATCTACACCTGGGGATTTATGAAGTTTAAGTTTAGAAATAGCCAAAATAACTTCAGATTGTGTTATAGGGAAAACATTAAAGCCACCAATGCATCTAGCATCATTGCAAACAATGGGAGTAGAACTAACCACATTGTTTAAAATATCACTGAAATGCCCAGCCCACCTAGCCATGACAGAATCCTCACCTTCTATAACCTTAACTTGTTTATCCTTCAATCCCTGTACACCAGTTCGTTTTCTACCACACAAAACATTAACTATCTGGTACAGCTCTCTGCTGTTGTGCTGCCTAACTGCTTCCTCGGCTTTGTCAGCCAAACCATCAAGCCAAAGATTCTTATCAGCAGCTAACTGATCCTTTACACGTTTATTAAGTTCTCTCCGATGCTTTTTATTAGGACTAGTAGGGTATTGATTAAGGACATTCCTGCAGTTCTTTCTTTCTGAAATAAGTTCAAGTGCCTTATCACTCGAAGAATTCTGCCTCCTCTGCTCCTTTTTCCCTAAAACAGTGCTGTTAGTTTCCAAGAAAGCCTGTTTAAAATGGTCCCATTCTTCCTCAACTTCAGTATTAAGCAAACCATGACTGTCATAATGACTAAGTAACCTATCACGGTAAGCTTTACCTATAACTGAGTCTTTCATAGCTTCAGTATTAAAGGTAAAAATTTTAACCCTAGCATAACACTTTTTAAGTTTAAGTTGCAAGACACTTTTAACAAGGTAATGGTCAGATCCAATTTCAGCTCCCCTGTATGCCCTGGTATTCCTAACAGAACTAGCCCATTTGCTGTTAATTAATATATAATCAATCATATTGTTATGCAGCCCATCAGGTGAAACCCATGTGTACTTATGTATGTCGCGGTGTTTGTAATAAGTGTTAGTTATTCTGAAACCATTGAGTTTACTTACCTGTAGGAGAAGTTGTCCATTGCCATTGCAGCTACCAATACCAAAAGGGCCTATCACCCCTCCCCAAAGGTCAGAGTCAGTACCAACTTGGGCATTGAAGTCACCTAGAACAAGGGTCACCTTGCACATCAATTAAGACAATTGAACGATGTTGTTCAAAGTGCTATTTTTAGAATTATGCTTCTTAGATATCATAAACCTTAAAGAAGATCCAATTAAGTTCCGGGCTGAGTTCTCCTTTTATTGGTTAAACTGAAAGCAATCGCTATTAAAACACCAAAATTTAGAGTTTTTTGTTTACGGTGAAATATTTGTAAAACTAACATATGTGTTTTTCGAATAAAGTTGTGCTTGGTACCATTTGAATAAACATCACCCAATAACACAAACAATAATTCATCATCTGCTTTAACATCATGTAAACATTGTAAGAAATTGATGAAATGTTAAAATCAAATTGAAGATGGCTTCAGCTTTCCCTTTCATGAAACTGTCGCAATCTCTTTGCATATTCTGCCAACAGGCTGATTCAACACTCGCCTTATATACTCATGTTAGTGAATTGGTTTCAGTTAGTTGAATGCTCGATGTCTAACACTAATCAGGGTAATTAAAACTGGAACAAATATATTGAATTCGTGACATATTACATACTTATTGAAACATTTTGTTATGAGATATTGATATAATTTTTTCGCATCCTACTCCCCCCCCCCCCCCCCCTCCGCGCCCTAAGCCACGATCCCTCTGCTGCGGTGTACTGGTCTGAAGACAAGCAGCTTGAACCCCTCGCCTCATTTTCCAATTTCTGATTGCTCTACTCTAAAAGCTTAAGAAGAAATCGGAACAAGAAATTTATCAGTTTAAACACTATAAAATGTAAAGAGAGAGAGTGTGTGAACTGTAACTGTAAACTGCTGTCTATATGTGTGTATGTTCAAAGGGGTTAAAATCATTACTGAAGGATGTAGAAACGTAAAAGAGAAATCTTTTTGTAACATTACCCAGGGGAGAAAAGGTTATTGATAGAAAAAAATTCCATTGCCGTTAGTTTTCTTTGAATGAGCTTTCCCTTCTCGAAAGCAAAGCGCAGACCGTATTTAAGGAATCCTTGATCCGAACCTGACGTCTGCGTTTTGATGAAATCTTCATCCGAGAGCGTTTGCACAAACGAAGTCTCTTTGGAGCAGACGATTTCTGATCAACAATAATCATTCGCCGTCTGCTACGAAGCTCAGAGTTGAAGATGCAGCAAAAGACATTTCAAATCTCTCTTCTCAGATTCTCTTTTTAATTTCTAACATTCAGCGAAGAGACGGTGACATCCGACATTTGATACAACTCTTCCCAGCAATGGAGAATTGGTCCTCGCTGCGGTCATCCATCATCACACGTTCACCTCATTAATCCATTAGCTTAATTCATAACTCAAGTCATGAGCATATAATAAGTAATCCATGGCCCGTTAAAATCAAGGGTTTGGGTAATTCTTTGTAGATGGTTTCCTTTTTTTTTGGTCTGTGCGTCGATGTCGGATTGAAATCTCGTTCCTGATATCTTAATTGATGCTTAGGGATCCATTGTATTCGTATTTCATCTCCATCTTCTTTTTCCGCTTCTGCTTCTGATAATCCCAACGACAGTCATTAAACCGCCATTGGTCACCGGCGCGGCTCTTTGCAGACGGCAACCGATCGCGTGCCGCAAGAACGAAAAGCGTGCCATTACGTCACACGAAATTTACATATCACGAGACTGCCAGGACAGCTGTCCTCGTGATGGATGGGCCGAGAGAGACGGCACAAACACTGTTGGCATGGCAACCATTCTGCACGCGCACCCAGCGGAACGTAGCTGGACATTTTCTTGCGCTGCAGCGTCTAGGATTTCGAAGCGATGCGTCTCTTTTGTCTGTTGGCAGAGGATCGCATCTCTTCCTGATTCGGATGAAGGGATTCGGAGAGGATGACAAAGGAAAGAATCTTCTTAGAGAAACGTCCGCGGACAGCAGAAGTTGTGTCCTTTAGTCCTTCCTCGTCGGTGGGGAAGCATTTGGAGCGATGAATCTTTTCCTTCAGAGAGATCTCATTAGAAGATGCTACAACTGAGCTGACGACTGGGGTCGAGGCTGTTCACGTGGACTGCGTTCTTCGTTTCATTCGTTAAGGAGACATCGCATCGTCGATGAAGAAACGAAGGCATTCAGCTCGATGGGGATGGGGGTCATATCTTCGAGGCAGCGAATCTAAAATAGTTATAAATGGGATTATCCAATTCGATATCGTTTATCAGAATGCAGACTAGCACCACTTAAGAGTGAACATTTCTCGTCACACTGTCTGAAAACGAAAAAAAACAGAGCTTTCAGATCCACAAAACAAATGAAACTTAGCTAAAAAAAACACGCACAAGCGATAAAAAGCAGAGAGTTAAGAACAATGGAAGGAAAAACTAAACAAGCAGCCTGAGAGGATCGCACAACTCCACGAGTTCAGTATCAGCATTCATTCACACATGGGTTGGGTTGTTTTACCTCTGAGCGGCACTTTTGTTGCACACAATGGGCTAAATGTCTAGGTCACAAGGACCCCAGTTGTAGGAAGAGGACCCACTGGAACGGCTGTTGGGAGACAGCCCAAATGGAAAAGCCTGCCGCCAAGGGCCATCCAGCGTGTTCTTTAACGTGTTCTCCCACACACAGGGACACGACTTAACGTCCCATCCGACGGACGGCGGCCTTTCCAAGCCCATCGGTGTCCCCTACTGACCGTGGGCAGGGTGAGGAGTTTGTGGAGATAAATCTCAACGCTGACCCAGCTGGGACTCGAACCTGGGAACTACAGATTAAGAGCCTGGCGCGCTACCGACTGAGCCACCGCCGCCCCTCATTGACACATAGATTTTCCAAATATTGTGTCAAATGCAAGAAAATGATTCATATTTCGGTACTATCTATTTCTTTCCTATACCTTGTTTGAAAATGCTTTTTTCGTTAGCAAAATGATGTTTCGCAAAAATATCAAATAATTTTTGCTGTGGCCGACTGTTTAGCGCGCTTGGCTACTGATCTAAGGAACCTGGGTTCGAGCCCCAGGTAAGGCATGGATGTTCATGTTGTTTTCTGCTGAGGTCCTGCCATCCTCTCAGAAAAGAGCTGGCAAGCAGCTGCTTGAGGGGGTATTTATTTATTTTTTTATATAAAAAATTTTGTTTTGGGACCCTTGATATAGATAAATATGTGCCGTTAACAATGGCATACGCAAAGGGGAGGGTTGACGGACCGTAACCGCTCCTTTCATCTGTTGAATGAGACATTTCTAAGCCAGTCCCTGAAGATCGGTAGCTCTAACTTGTCACTGCACCCGCCCCAAATTTAGAATTTTCTGTGCCCCTATCTGCTGATCAGTCATAAAAGCATAGCGAACAGTTACTGAGAGCAACAAGGACATCAATTGATCAAAGAAAGAGAAAAGGCGGAGGACCTGCTTGGCAGTGGAGTAAAGGATCTCGGATGCTTTCTTTTTCGTTTATGTGCATTGAGATTTATCTTCCTTTAACCCCCCCCCCTCCCTCTCCCATCCTCAGTCAGAAAGGGATACCGATAGACTCGGAAAGACGGTCGTCCATCGGATGCTACGTTAAGCCGTGGCCTCATGTACGGGAGAGAGCCATACCCTGTTTACGTTAAGCGACACGTCTTGATGGTCTTGATGGGATGCCACCATCTGTCTTTTAACGACTGTACGGTGGGTCCCCTTCCCCAAACTTCCTCTGAACACTCAGGGGTCCTTGTGACTGGCCATTTCGTTTATTGTATGCGAAAAAAAGCGCCGCTCAGAGGTGAAACAACCGAACCCTGGTATATGTTATCCTTCTACTGAGGTATCGTCTTCCTCCCGGATCATCTCTGTGATGACAGATCTCCTGTCAGTCCACAATGACCAGGAGCTGCTTGAGGATTCATTAACATAGAAAGAGATTCCGTGTATCGGAACTTTCAGTAATCGGATGTTTTCGAAGTCTTGTCTACGTCGTTCAAATTCAGTTAGCCGATATAAAGTGACAGATTGCATTCGTAAAAATGAAAACAAGTCGATTCCATAACAAAAGTGAGTCTTTACACGAATTGCCTCGTTTTCCAGTTGCCCTCGAGCTCCTACAACTTGGCCCAGAAGACTCTAGGGGGCAGCACCTGTCGCCTTCTCACCCCTTCCACTCGCGACCGAGGGGCAGAACTCTATCTTTTGCTTCATTCTTATTGATCCCGCTGTAGAGATCTTACCGTCCTAAGAGCTCGCTTACACTTGGAGAGGAAGTGGAAGGACAGTATTTTGCTCCGAGGAGATTGCACGAATCATTTGCACGATGGGAAACCGTAATTGCGCGCTGCAGGAAAGTTTCGTGATGTCGTTAACTTTGCAATATTCATTCTTAGCTCGTCTTTAAAAGGAAAGAAAAACCGATGTCTTTACTTTGTCGTCTGTCTGTCCTCCTCTAAACATTCAACTTTTGCTTGTTTTTAGAGATATACAATCTCCTTTGATTTGTTAGATATTGACGAAATATTACGATTTGCATTTTCAATCTCCCAATAGCTTTAATAGCGCCCTCTAACTGTAGAAAATCTTCTGATATGGCCTTTTTCAAACTAATGTTGCAAAAAGTCTATTTATGCCAGAAATTTTTAATTTTGGTGATAAAGTGTGATGTTGGTCCAGAGATTTACCGATCTGGGACGTTTCGTCTAACGATGCTTGTTCCAATGACGTTTCGCCCAAAGGGGACAATTCGTCCAATACTTCATATAATCGTAGCGTTTGGATCGTGCGGGGGGGGGGGGGGGTAGAGCAAGGGGCCATCGCCCCATTTGAGAATGCTAGTAAGGGTAATGGAGACAAACAATTATTAAACTTGTGCGTATTTCACGCATTTTTAAGAAATTTTTAAAGATATCTCAAACGAAGGGTAAAATGTTATACGGCATTGGAAAAAAAGTCTCTTGTCCACCCCTTTTATATTTTCCAGCTCGATTGTGTTTATTTCTCCTCCCCCCCCCCCCTTTTTTCTAGATGCCAGTACACAATGTTTCCTTTCATTTTGAAGACCTTTTAAAAATGTTCTTGCAAAATATGTGATATTTATTGGTTTACTTTTCTTTTTCTCTCCGTTTCGGTTATTAACGATCTGAATAGGGATCCATGGCAGAATCTAGAAAAAAATCGACGGGGGGGGGGGGAGAAATTCAATCGAGCCTTTTTTCCTATACAGCCCTTTCTCCAACTGTCGTATCTTTTGTTGTCTTTTTTAGTGCAACCTAGATCCATGGTTCAAAACGAATCAAAATGCGTATTAGTGCACTTCATAAAAAAAGTGTCTAATTTTCAGTAATTAATGGATAAAGCGTCGTAATAATGTATTGCTTTTAAAATTATTCTCAAATAAAATTTAATGTTGATCATAAGTATGGTGATGTAACACATGGTTTTTAATAGTGAACTTCAAAACCAATTATTAACCCTATATTGATCTACGGGACCTGGGTTCGAGCCCCGGGTAAGGCATGGATGTATGTATCGTTTTTCTGCTGAGGTCCTGCCATCCTGTCAGATCTTCTACTGTGGCATATAAACTGACAGACTCCTGTCAGACCTCTGTGGCAAGCAGCTGCTTGAGGGGGTATTTATTTATTTTTTTTCTTAAATCAAAAACCAATAAAAAAATCGATCAACGAACTTAAAGTTTAATCAAGGAACTCTAAATACATTCGAGAAACCATCTTAATCGCAAGGTCCTCTGCTTTCTTTATCAAGATGGCAAATAGTAATATCTTGCTGTTGTACTTCAGTAGAAGCAAATGAACAACAACTGTGGGGGGTTTTTTTTTTCAATTCCGCAGTTTAATTCATTCGTTTAGCATATTTGCATTCGAACGAATATTTAAAAAACAAAAAAAAGGTGGGAATTTTATGAGGAAATGGAAAAAGCAAAGCTTTACACAAAAAAAGTGATATTATCATTCGCCTAGGGAGGCTGTAGAACAAATTTCCTTTATATATTTGACTTAGCCGTCCTGTGGCCGAGTGGTTAGCACGCTTGGCTACTGATCTAAGGGACCTGGGTTCGAGCCCCGGATTAGGCATGGATGTGTGCGTCGTTTTTCTGCTGAGGTCTTGCCATCCTCTCAGATCTCCTACTGTGGCATATAAACTGATAGGCTCCTGTCAGACCTCTGTGGCAAGCAGCTGCTTGGGGGGTATATTTTTATTTATATTTGACTTCGTATAGTCCACACTAAAGATGCAGCAGCAGCGTTTTTTAGGTGACATCCTCCCTACTGGGTAGCTCAGGAAGTAAAAATATACGCGTGCAAAAATAGATCCTTTGCTCCATTCAACTCAAAATGTATCATCGACATCGGTTGATTACTATCAGAAATATTATGTGCACAGACAGACGGCTATAAAAATATCAGCGTGCAAACTCAACCCTTTCAAACCTAGCAATAAAATAAACAAGTTTTGTTTTCAAGATAACGTGCTAAACACAAATTAAAAAAAAAGAAATTTTTGATTCAGAATAATAACAATGAAATATAACATTTTATCGTCATTGGCATTTTTGGACGAATTCTCTCATTTGAGAAATCGGCTTTGGAAGAATTGTCCCATTGAAGTTTCGCCCAATGGACAATAGGTCTAAAGAGAAGAAGTCTCTTTATACCTATTGTCCATTTAATAATTACCTATTGTCCATTGAATAATACCATACACCACACAAAAATATACTCTGCATAAGTTCAGAGAAACATTCTCCTACATATTCATAAACAGACTGCTTGAAAGTAATTATCTTCTTTTTACTCGAATCAGACAGTCAACATATTTGCCACTAGATGGCGTTGGTGAAAAGCCCAAAACTCAGAAAATCACTTTTTTTAACTGTTGCACTGATCATCTTCCTCCGAAAGTTCTATCTTTTGTGTTTGTAAGAATAGTATATAGATATGAAGAGACACAAGAAGGAGACACGTTTCAGTGAGTTCGCAAGGGTGTCAATATTCTGAAGTGACTGATTCACTTGCAGCTGAAATGTAATATTCACATGCTTACACAAAAAGTGAATGTTGCTGACTTGCATCTTCACCAGAAATGAACGCTGTTGTAAGAAATTGTAACATTAACGTTCTGATACTTAAAAAAATCAATGTTTAAACCATTGTTACCAACCTTCTTGTTGCCTTTTAAGCTGGCCCAGGGCGCCCTCTGTTTCGAATGCTTACGTTTTCTTTTAATGTGAGAATGCAGGTAGTGTGCTTTCCATTCGCTTCTCTTTCTCAGTCTCACTTCTGCAATATTGTTTGTCGTGGTTTGAAGTGTGAAATAACCTTTGAAAGACTTGACGCTTTATACGTTAGGTCCGTTTGAAACGCAAAGTATTGTCTATCCGTTATGGGGCCCTCAGAATCGAAATTAGTACTGGCTTACAGGAGTAATGCTCCATAGACAGTGTTCTTTCCAAACAGGATACATAACATTATCAAAAAAATGTGTGCTTGCCAGAACCACTTTCACACGAACATAGTACCACTTGTTCTAAGAATTCCACACTAGTGTAGAAATATTCTCATGCAGGAAAAATAATTAAATGGATTCTTAGACATGAAAATGTGTGTGTGTGTGTGTGTGTTAGATTTCCTCGTGTAGTGAAACACCATATCTTTGTCGAAAAACTTGTGTTTGCAGCTAACCACCTTCATCCACACTTATGCGGTTATTCAAACGTAGAGGGGGGAAACTCTGAAAAGAGATAGCGCCATGGAATAACCGCCGAGAGAGCTTACGTTACGTTTTATCGGTTGCTGAAGTCAGAGAATGCAATGTTAGGGCTAGCGGATCGATTCTGGGACCCAACTTTTCATGGAAATATTGTTGTTTTCTTAGAAACAGTGAGTTTTCACATTTTTTAATTTCCAGACAAAGGCGCCTATTCAGATTGTCCTCCGTTCGAATCATATTTAATGCCGTCAACATACTATAATCGCTATGACTGTTCGCGCTACTTCCCTTTTCATACATTAGGAAATGGAAGGTTCGTGCATGTAAGAGTGAGTTCGAAATCAGTGTATCTTTGCTTTAAAAATAAATACGACTTCACGCAGCTAACTGTCTTAATGGTTACCTTTCACATGACCCTGAAGAAGGGATGAGAGGATGTCGGGATCTTGGCAGGTAAACAACGTTCATGTCTTACTATGGATCTCAAACCTTGGCTTTGTTAGAAGTAACTAACCTACTGTCTATGAGATAGATGTTGGCTATCATAACTTATAGCTGTATCGGGGTGTAAGGTACTGAATAGGCTATTGTGAGATTTTCAACGTAAGCAGTAATAATCTGATGATGTTGCGATTTACCCACTTCGGTCGTTAAAGTATGGTTTATTAGAAAGTAAATATACACATAGGGAAGATGAATCAGTGATTGAACTTTAATTATCTTGCAAGATGTGTGAGGAAATGCATAGATATTGAGAGTTTATGATTCTATGAAGAAATGTGCATCTGAAAATTAAGTTATGAGATTGTATGACCGTGAAGCAAACTCAATTTTTCATTCTAAATGCTTACACAACCTATGGATAGGTGGTTTGTCTGTGTAATGATGAGTCTGATGCGTAGATAGACACTTTGATTAACGAATGTCAGAAAAAGTCCTTGAATGTGTAAAACACCCCTTGTGATCCTGACAGAATTAGACATCTACAGCAGAATGAACTCAGAGTGGAGAATTAAACTTTACAGAGCTCTATTCATCTTTGATAATTTCTCAAGCATCGAGGTTTCTCAATTTATGATAATATAGAGAAAACAGGTGTGGATCCCTATCTATATTAATGTTGTCAAGCTCAGTACATTACGTTTCACATAAGTCCATTCACGGTTTTAATGACTTTTTAGTTCAAATCTTTATTGTCTATGGGGTTCCAGGTTTGTTTTTTAGTGCACGGCCGTATCATTAATGTGAGAAAGATCGTCCTTTGCATCGAAGTCACCAGCGTTCCACAGAAACGGTGCATTATCGTGGTTGGAAAAAAAAATAAAAGTTGAAACTTAAGTGATAACTACCCCAAATGTCATTTGAAATTTGAAAATTTGAAGTGAGAACGTATAAGGATGTTAATACTATCACCTAACAAAGGACGCCGGGAATAATGCTAAAGATTTCGTATTAAGTTTTTCCACTGAATTATAGTCACACATTTCTTATGACATTAACAATTGTTCCCTTTTCTAATGTACGAGTTCAAATCCTATTCTCCCTGTAACCGCTACATTCTTTAATTGCAATGACGACCTTGTAAAATCAGCAGTTATCTCTTGGAGAACGCGATAACTTAAGATCCGAAGGCCCCCTACAAGGGATTTCCGTTGTTCTGAACATTTCGTCATGTCATTATTTAACTTTCTCATTAGGCTTTTGGACGGAGCGACTGCTCTTCTCAAAGTGAGTCGAACCATACTCTTTTAACTCATGTTGGAACTAAAGTTTTTTACGGAAACGTATGAATTCTACTTTTAGCATTCTTACTTTCTATAGCATTCTGCTGTGCAGTCTTTACCCTGTAAAAGCATGTAACTGACGCCGCAATGTGAATTTCGTCAGCGTCTACACGTTCGCCAATAAACGGTGGAAGAGACGATTTTTATAAACTGTGCAAACGCTTGTAGATTAATGATTACTCCCATAGCTGATTTTTCTTCGAGTAGCGTTACTTCCTAGGAAAGAGTTTGCATCATGTACTGAGGATACATCCGTAATAAGAATTTTTAAACCATGTCGTGTAACAGGGGAGTTTTTAATTTCGTAGGACTTTTGTTAAAAACCATTGCGCTCTGCACTCATCTTCTTGACCCCCAGACCGATAAGTTGTAAGATCAAATTTATATTGTGTGATTGCTGATATCGATAACTGACCGCTGCCGAGTTGTAAATATTAAAATGCTAATTCTTATCGGCACCAAATGTAAACACTGTGGCAGCGTCTGCACTCGTCCTCTTGAACCCATACTGATAAGTGATTGCACCAGGACCGTGTGTCGCATGATATGTTGAAAGTCCGATTGCAACCATCGATAAGTGACCCCATCGTATGATTTGAAGGAAGGTCAATTCGTACCGTGCGATTGTTGACACAGATGAAAGATTAGAGACTTCAAAAATTTTTTGACTGCTGAGAGTGATCCGTCAATAAAACGTGGTCCGGGGTGAGGTACTGAACGTCTGTTGTGTGTTCTAAAGCGGGTCTTATATGTCACCCCTACAGACCATATTACACCTCAATATCATTTCATAATTCAGATTTTACTCCTTTTATTAATTTTTTTACCTTATGGTATTTTCTGTGGGACAGTCTTTTGAAACAGTTACTGCGGGATAGTCCTTCTTCTAGTGAAGGTCGAACTCGCAAAATACGGGGACCTTGTTCAAGGATTGCATCAACCATCCAGCGAGGGTTTGCCACCCAAAGTTTAGCAGGACTTGGCAAATTTCAGATGAACGTGGACACCAAAGGAGTTTGGTGAAGTTTTAATAGAGTGAACTTTTGATAAGGGGTTTAATAAAGGGGAGGGGGGTTTTAATGAGTGTTTAATTAATAAGGAATAAAAATGGGTAATACAACTTTGGGAGTTGATTTTCTGTGAGTGACTGCTATCGAAAGTTTTGCAATTATTTAGAGACTTGCATCATCCCTTTCTGCATGAGGTTGCCACCCATGCAATTATTCTGAGACTTGCATCAGCCGATCGTTGCCACCCGAAGTTTAGTTGGTAAGGGACTTATTCGGAGATTAAGGGGGCTTAAAATATAGGGGGTCAACCAGGAGGTCTGAAATAAAGAAAAATCGGGACTCTTCGAGAAGGAGGGCTTAAAATATAGGTGGGTCAACCAGGGGTCTTTAATGACGGGTTGGCTGAAAAATTGGGAAATTAGAGTTAAAATAGGGTTTTTTCTGAAAATAGTACTTCTCATAGTCACCAGATGGCGCCAGGGGTTAAAGGGGGGAAGGGGTGTTTTTAATAAGGGGGCGAAATTTTTAGTAAAGGTGGAGTCAAAAATCGGGAAATTAGAGCTAAAATAGGGGGTTTTCTGAAAATAGTACTCCTCATAGTCGCCAGATGGCGCCACGGGTTAAAGTGGGGTGGGGTTAATAAAGGGGGAGGAATTTTTAATAAAGGTTTTTTTAATAAGGGGGATTAATTAATCGGTAATTAATTATTAATTATGAATTATTAATTATGAATATTAATAAGGAGCATGGTCAGTTACGTCGTAGGGGGAAGCACGGGGGTAAAAGTGTCCCATAGTGCGAACTCACTACTAAGGAAAATTCGGACCAAGGTGTGATGGAAGAAAAGTATTTTTTGTAAAAGGAAACATACAATATTTGCATTTTGTAATGTAGCAATACAGTCCCTTATGGATCTGTACACTTCTGTGTTTGGTGGAAAGGAAGTCACAATCACAGCTCGCTGACTGTGAAAAAAATCTGTTTTTGGCAAAAAAAAAGTCAGTGGAAATAAATTGTATGGAATTAATTTTACAAAAGAGAAAAGAACATACTTAGGACAAGAAGTTCAACTTCGACAAACCAAATTCTCATTAAAATAATTAATTTTAATAAAATTATATGGTTTATGCTTCTTTTTTTTTTTCAGCACAGGCTATGCATACTGTTACTGCGGGATAGTCCTTCTTCTTATCCTATATTTATACCATATTGATTATACAGGGTGAATCTGAAAAAGTGGGCAAAACTTTTACGGGGTGGTAGAACGCAGCTATACGAGCAATATTCGTCATAGAATGTATGGTCGGAACGCAAGCGGTGAGAAGTTAAAAGGTAGTTTTCCATTGTCACACTTAAAGAATGAACACAAGAAGGAGAGGAGATACTTCAGAAAACATTTTATTAACAGGAATGTAATTGAGGTACATGCTCAAAGAAATTGCTCAAAAGAGCTGCCGCCAGCTGTAATGCAGGCTTCACACCTGCGGGATAGGGACCGACGCACATTTGCGTTCTGGAGTGCATCTCATTGGAACCGGTCGCGGTAACGTCTCTGTGCCTCACTTGCATTCCTGTCCGCTGCACCGTACACAAAGTGCATATCCGCCATTTCGTGGTTAGTATAACCAGCCATCCTCTCGGCAAACCACGGTAGAAATGCCGTTGGGTGCGAGGACCGACCCTTTTATACCATTTCCAACGCCACCTAGCGGCTCGCCGTTTGCGTTCCGCCCATACTTTCTATGACGAATATTGCTCGTATAGCTGCGTTCTACCACCCCGTAAAGTTTTGCCCACTTTTTCAGATTCACCCCGTATATGTCTTTGGTAGCCCATTCTTCCATTTCAGTTTTCTATGCGACCCTCCGCCAAAATGTTTGCCCAGGCATGACCTGGAACCTATCAAACCAGAGAATTCCCATGTCAATGAGAATCTAATTTCGGAGCTCTATAACTTCTAAAATATTCATCTAATGGAAAAATGTAACTAATGATAAATTAAAAATCATAATCCAATCTATTTAAATCTCAATTGTCAACAATATCCGTTCAGTAGTTTAAAGAGGCACGAAAGCTGCAATATTTAACAATAAATTATTTTCATATATATCGTTAATGATTGTCTAATATCGAAATAATCATTACGCAAATTTTTAAAATGCTTATTTTATTAAATGGTTTGAAACAATTCTTGTTGTTTAAGTTTTTTAATAAGGTAAATTATTCTGAAGCATGTTTAACCTTTTAAAGTGTAAATTAATTTCTCCCAGAGTTCATTTGAACAATGAACAGATGCAGAAAGTCAATAAAATCACATATCTAACACTGCGACGAATTGACGCTGCGGTGAATTGACATTGCGATGAATTGACGCTGCGATGAACTGACGCTGCGATGAATTGACGCTACGATGAACTGACGTTGCGATGAACTGACGCTGCGATGAACTGACGTTGCGATGAATTGACGCTGCGATGAACTGACGCTGCGATGAATTGATGAGACACCAGATTTGATATCGTTTCTGAAACTAGGTAATGCAGGCAAAGCAAGCAGGATATTAATAATTTTAATCATCGTTTTATTGATATTTCTATTTCAAAAAGAAAGCTTCAGGCTTTTTCCTTTTATTAATAAATACTCTTAGAAAGTTAGGATTAGGATTTCGACCAATAAATGTCGGCTTCTTTGTGTATATCAGGTATCAGATGGAATGAAATATTAAATGTCTATGACGAACATAGCAGCGTCTGCTATTAAATGTCTCAGCTTCCATAACTTTCAAAATATTAAACGAAATATTGTTGAAAATCGAGATTTAAAGAGATCTGAGTGAAATCTTCAATTAATCTCCAGGGATATTTTTCCACTAAACCCTTATTTCCAAAGTTGGAGATTTTTGAATATTGTTTTCCATTCCCTAGTAGCATGGAAGTGTCCTAACAGAGGCTGGAGTAGAGGGTATATCTATGAACGAATGATTTCAGTTTCCGCCATTGATTAAGCCAACTCCTAACAGAGGCTGGAGTAGAGGGTATATCTATGAACGAATGATTTCAGTTTCCGCCATTAAGCCAACTCCTAACAGAGGCTGGAGTAGAGGGTATATCTATGAACGAATGATTTCAGTTTCCGCCATTGATTAAGCCAACTCCTAACAGAGGCTGGAGTAGAGGGTATATCTATGAACGAATGATTTCAGTTTCCGCCATTAAGCCAACTCCTAACAGAGGCTGGAGTAGAGGATATATCTATGAACGAATGATTTCAGTTTCCGCCATTAAGCCAACTCCTAACAGAGGCTGGAGTAGAGGATATATCTATGAACGAATGATTTCAGTTTCCGCCATTGATTAAGCCAACTCCTAACAGAGGCTGGAGTAGAGGGTATATCTATGAACGAATGATTTCAGTTTCCGCCATTGATTAAGCCAACTCCTAACAGAGGCTGGAGTAGAGGGTATATCTATGAACGAATGATTTCAGTTTCCGCCATTGATTAAGCCAACTCCTAACAGAGGCTGGAGTAGAGGGTATATCTATGAACGAATGATTTCAGTTTCCGCCATTAAGCCAACTCCTAACAGAGGCTGGAGTAGAGGATATATCTATGAACGAATGATTTCAGTTTCCGCCATTAAGCCAACTCCTAACAGAGGCTGGAGTAGAGGATATATCTATGAACGAATGATTTCAGTTTCCGCCATTGATTAAGCCAACTCCTAACAGAGGCTGGAGTAGAGGGTATATCTATGAACGAATGATTTCAGTTTCCGCCATTGATTAAGCCAACTCCTAACAGAGGCTGGAGTAGAGGGTATATCTATGAACGAATGATTTCAGTTTCCGCCATTGATTAAGCCAACTCCTAACAGAGGCTGGAGTAGAGGGTACATCTATGAACGAATGATTTCAGTTTCCGCCATTGATTAAGCTAACTCCTAACAGAGGCTGGAGTAGAGGGTATATCTATGAACGAATGATTTCAGTTTCCGCCATTGATTAAGCTAACTCCTAACAGAGGCTGGAGTAGAGGGTATATCTATGAACGAATGATTTCAGCTTCCGCCATTGATTAAGCCAACTCCTAACAGAGGCTGGAGTAGAGGGTATATCTATGAACGAATGATTTCAGTTTCCGCCATTGATTAATCCAACTCCTAACAGAGGCTGGAGTAGAGGGTATATCTATGAACGAATGATTTCAGTTTCCGCCATTGATTAAGCCAACTCCTAACAGAGGCTGGAGTAGAGGATATATCTATGAACGAATGATTTCAGTTTCCGCCATTAAGCCAACTCCTAACAGAGGCTGGAGTAGAGGATATATCTATGAACGAATGATTTCAGTTTCCGCCATTGATTAAGCCAACTCCTAACAGAGGCTGGAGTAGAGGGTATATCTATGAACGAATGATTTCAGTTTCCGCCATTGATTAAGCCAACTCCTAACAGAGGCTGGAGTAGAGGGTATATCTATGAACGAATGATTTCAGTTTCCGTCATTAAGCCAACTCCTAACAGAGGCTGGAGTAGAGGATATATCTATGAACGAATGATTTCAGTTTCCGCCATTAAGCCAACTCCTAACAGAGGCTGGAGTAGAGGATATATCTATGAAAGAATGATTTCAGTTTCCGCCATTGATTAAGCCAACTCCTAACAGAGGCTGGAGTAGAGGGTATATCTATGAACGAATGATTTCAGTTTCCGCCATTGATTAAGCCAACTCCTAACAGAGGCTGGAGTAGAGGGTATATCTATGAACGAATGATTTCAGTTTCCGCCATTGATTAAGCCAACTCCTAACAGAGGCTGGAGTAGAGGATATATCTATGAACGAATGATTTCAGTTTCCGCCATTAAGCCAACTCCTAACAGAGGCTGGAGTAGAGGATATATCTATGAACGAATGATTTCAGTTTCCGCCATTGATTAAGCCAACTCCTAACAGAGGCTGGAGTAGAGGGTATATCTATGAACGAATGATTTCAGTTTCCGCCATTGATTAAGCCAACTCCTAACAGAGGCTGGAGTAGAGGGTATATCTATGAACGAATGATTTCAGTTTCCGCCATTGATTAAGCCAACTCCTAACAGAGGCTGGAGTAGAGGGTATATCTATGAACGAATGATTTCAGTTTCCGCCATTGATTAAGCCAACTCCTAACAGAGGCTGGAGTAGAGGGTATATCTATGAACGAATGATTTCAGTTTCTGCCATTGATTAAGCCAACTCCTAACAGAGGCTGGAGTAGAGGGTATATCTATGAACGAATGATTTCAGTTTCCGCCATTGATTAAGCTAACTCCTAACAGAGGCTGGAGTAGAGGGTATATCTATGAACGAATGATTTCAGTTTCCGCCATTGATTAAGCTAACTCCTAACAGAGGCTGGAGTAGAGGGTATATCTATGAACGAATGATTTCAGCTTCCGCCATTGATTAAGCCAACTCCTAACAGAGGCTGGAGTAGAGGGTATATCTATGAACGAATGATTTCAGTTTCCGCCATTGATTAATCCAACTCCTAACAGACGCTGGAGTAGAGGGTATATCTATGAACGAATGATTTCAGTTTCCGCCATTGATTAAGCCAACTCCTAACAGAGGCTGGAGTAGAGGATATATCTATGAACGAATGATTTCAGTTTCCGCCATTAAGCCAACTCCTAACAGAGGCTGGAGTAGAGGATATATCTATGAACGAATGATTTCAGTTTCCGCCATTGATTAAGCCAACTCCTAACAGAGGCTGGAGTAGAGGGTATATCTATGAACGAATGATTTCAGTTTCCGCCATTGATTAAGCCAACTCCTAACAGAGGCTGGAGTAGAGGGTATATCTATGAACGAATGATTTCAGTTTCCGCCATTGATTAAGCTAACTCCTAACAGAGGCTGGAGTAGAGGGTATATCTATGAACGAATGATTTCAGTTTCCGCCATTGATTAAGCCAACTCCTAACAGAGGCTGGAGTAGAGGGTATATCTATGAACGAATGATTTCAGTTTCCGCCATTGATTAAGCCAACTCCTAACAGAGGCTGGAGTAGAGGATATATCTATGAACGAATGATTTCAGTTTCCGCCATTGATTAAGCCAACTCCTAACAGAGGCTGGAGTAGAGGATATATCTATGAACGAATGATTTCAGTTTCCGCCATTAAGCCAACTCCTAACAGAGGCTGGAGTAGAGGATATATCTATGAACGAATGATTTCAGTTTCCGCCATTAATTAAGCCAACTCCTAACAGAGGCTGGAGTAGAGGGTATATCTATGAACGAATGATTTCAGTTTCCGCCATTGATTAAGCCAACTCCTAACGCCACTTTCATCGTGAAATGACTCGGTGGGTGGAAAGGTCTTCTCCTGAAGAGCAGGAGGAAGAAGTAACGTCATCATCTGCAGTACCAGCTGGTGATGCGGATGGAAAAAGGATCGAAAGGGTTGGCACTTCCTTCCTCTTCTGTCGATAAGAAAGTCTTTCGGAGAGAGTGGCAGACGCGGAGACCGCCTTTAATTATGTATTCGTTCCATAATCGATGGAAGTGGTCAATCGGAGCGGTCCGCTTCGTCGTCTCCTCTAAGTGCTTTCCGCGATTGCCTTCACCGAGCTGCCAACGGCAACGAGGCTAACAGAGGTCAAGGGGATAAAAAATATCCACTCCGTGTGGAGGCGCGAGGGAAAAGCCACTCAAAACTTTCTTCGGCACCGACAACCGATCAATTCTTCGCCTCTGCAAGCGACGACGGAGAGAGAGATTCAGCACTCGTTCGTTTCAAGGGATTCGGATCGGTGGGTGAAATGGGGGAACTCGGAGATGAAAGTGTCGCCTCCGTTGCGAAGGCTAGAAACGAAGAAGAAGCAATATTTACTTGCCTCTGGGAACTGCGCAAAATCTTTCGTCGGTCAGTCAAAAAATATAAGGAAACGAAAAAGAAATGTAATGGGATGAAATTATTAAAAAAATTGTTTTGTGCTTGAATCCCTTCCAGTCCAAGTATGTTTAATATAGGCCACCATTTGAAACCAGATTTGGCACCTTATGATTTCTCTCATTAGATGAAAACGGCTTAATCTCGAAAGTTGAAACATCCTCGAAGCATTCATATCAACATAAGCTAAGTAATGAGATAATAAAATGTGTTCATAATGAAAAAATAAACTTAGTATCTTAAAATTTCTGTAGAGTATAACTTTCTTACAAGAAAATATATATTATTATTATGGTTTCTAGTATTGCTCACGCATAATCTTCGTCTCTTTTCTTGTTTTTTTTTTCCTTAAAGACAGAGTTAGAAGACACAAAACGCCTCCTAACGAGAACGAGTAGCGAAATTCAGAAAAACCTTACTAGCCAATAAATTCGACCGGAAGCCCGAACAAAAGTATATATCAATGTAAGAAGGAGGGCAAAAAGTATGTATTTTGCTACTTTTCAAAAAGAAATTAATGAAACTGTATTCAGTGGTAAAAGCTGAAGCTCTTTCCCGTAGAAATATTTTACTGTTGGAATTTTTTTTAGCGTAAGGAACAGGCCACACCAAAAAATTCATTCTCCAATGGGGAATGAAATTTCCCAGTCCTATTATGAGGCAAGTCATTTAAAAAGCACAAGCGTGGAATTCAGAAATCCTGCCCTGATGGGATGATCCTACGGTGGGTTCAAGTTAAAGTTCAATCATCACTATTAATTTCTTCCATTGGCTGTAAAAGGATAAAAGAGTAAACTAACATTTAACAGAATACTTGAAAATGATATCTATTTTGAACCAAACAAAAATACTATTTATTTTAAAACGGTGCTTTAAAAAATGCCAAAACTATTGATAAAAATATCTATCCGAATAAAATTCTGATGTTATAAAAAAAACTGTCTTAACTGTCATAATGGTTAGGGAGCTATCTAGTGTTGCAGCAAGGCAAACTTCGTGTGTCGGGTTAGTTCTAACTAAGAAAGTGGCCATAAGTGACTTCGGTCTTAGTAAGGCATGTCCTTGTATGAGAAGGCCTCTGGGAGTAGCTTCTAGGATTCTTCTCTGTCCTCCATGTCGAAAGACAGATGATAAATAAATAATTATTCTAATTCTTTAAATATTTATGTGTCTTAAAACTAAATCACGTAAGTAGAATTAATTGCGTTTTTAACTCCAATGATTGGTTTAACAATTAAAAGCTTTCCTGTTTGACAACTAATTATCAAATGGGATTTCTGGCACTAAGATGGTTCAGAGATTTCAATTAACGGACTTAGAGATTGTTTCGATGATTTGGATTTTTTTTTTTTGGCAAATAGTCTTTCAGAGATGAGCTCTTCCACCAGAGACGTTGATGAAGATGGTAGCAGAAGAAAAGAGGAAGCCTCGTTATCAACAACATAAAAAAAAAACTTTAACAGATGGAAATGGTTCAGGTTGAGGATGGTTCAGTTCTTTTTCAGTTTTAAACACGTCCTCTGTTTAGTTATTTAGTCACCCTGAGATCAGTGATAAACGAGTCCTAAAGATATCAGAATTGAGGTTAGCAAAAAAACTGTTCTTCGAACTTTTAAGAATTTACAGAAAGTGTGCAGCGAATTTCACTGCGAAAGAACAAACTCTTACAAAGAGCAAAATTTCTTGGACGCTTAAGGAGATGCTTGCCACAGAAGTTCAGTTTAATACGTCATAGGGAAGGTCTGGATCAGAAGGAAATAATACGAGAAACATCCATATCTTATCTGGGGCTCGAACCCAGGACGCTTCGATCAGTAACCAATGCGCTAAAACTCGGCCACCGGCGCAGTTGGGTTGTTTTACCTCTGAGCGGTACTTTTTTGCACACCATGGGTAAATGGCCAGGTCACAAGGACCCCGAAAGCTCGGAGAAGTTTGGGGGAGAGGACCCACTGGGACAGCTGTTGGGAGACAGATGGTAGCCTCCCGTCAAGGCCATCCAGCGTGTTCTTTAGCGTGCAGAAAGGTATGGCTCTCCCGCACATGGGGCAACGGCTTAACTTCCCATCCGACGGACGGCGGACTTTCCAAGCCCATTGGTGTCCCCTACTGACCGTGGGCAGGCCGGAGTTTTGCAGAGATAAATCTCAACGCTGACCCAACTGGGATTCGAACCTGGGAACTGCAGATTACGAGCCTGGCGCGCTACCGACTGAGCCCCCCCCCCCCCCACCGGGCAGTAAAAAATATATATGATAATAAAAAAATCAAAACTATTTCTTAAGCGCAACGAGTCTTTTAGTATAAATACTCCGTAAAAGTAATCTGTGACGAAAGCGAGACCTCAGCAGGAAGAAAAATTGATTAGAAAGAAATCATTCATGCCTTTGTATGAGACTCGAACCCAGATCTCATTGTCCGCAGTCAAGCAGAATTCAATTTTTTTCTTTATAAGTATGAAAAAGGTTTGGTCTTCAATCTTTTTCAACAAGTGATCGAATATGAAGTTTGTGATAAAATTTGACGAAACAACAAAAAAAATATTTTTAAATTTATTGGGCCGCTGAATAAAAAAAACGAGCTGCTTAACTTTTTTTGACGATTTGAATCAAAAAACAGAAAAAAAAAACAAGGTCAACGCCGGTCATTTTTTAAGCAACCTGGAATTGCTTTGCCATATTTCTTATTTAAGAGAAATGAAATATTTGATTTCGATAATACACTAAATAATTGATGTGTGATGCTTGAGAAAAAGTCGCGCCACGTTCACACTTCTAAAAATGGAAAAAGAAATCTAAAAACTAAATAGTTTGTGTAAAGAAAACAGCACTGGGTGGGGAAGTAGTGTTTCATTTTTTAAACAGAAATATTGTGTTTATTGCAAAAAAAATTGAGCTTTCTGGCACTCTTTTTTTTTTTTTGGTGGGGGGGGAGTAAAAACTACTGATATTCCAAACCTCCTCACACTGGAATGCACAATAATAAAGAATTTCCATTCGACTGTTTCACTGCCAGACTGCATCGAAGCCGTTGATTTCTGTCCAGTTATGATATTATATATTGCACTTACATGAACCCAGTGGCGCACCCAGAAGCTTTCACTTGGTGGAGAGGTCGGGGGTGGAATGCAGTCTCATCAAGCATCATGGAGTCTGTTTATCGAGGACCGCCTTAAAAAGTGTACGATACTGAACTTCTCAAGGGAGTGGTGGGGGTTATAGCCCACCCTCCTGTCCCCAATTTTGGTATGCTACTATATTCAATAAACTGAAACATCGCAAATCTTAAACAATTGCTTTTCCTTTTTGGAACTGTGTGCCAAATAGCAATCATACATTTCTAAACAAAAGTGTACTTAATTTACAGATGTAATAGTAAGTTTTGTTTGTTTTAACCGCTGTGGCCAAGTAGTTAGTGCACTTGGTTACTAATCAACGGGACCAGCTGTTTAACCCTGGGAAAGTATGGAAGTTTCTTGTCTAATCCTTCTGCTGAGGTCTCGCCTTCCTCATCCAGATCTCCTCTCTGGAGCATTATATTGACCTTCTGCTGACCTCTCTGTGGTAAACAGCATCTTGAAGGGGAATTTATTTGAATGATTGGTCATTTAAATAAAAATAGACAGCATTTAAGAAATGTAATTTAAATTGAGGCTTCTGAAATAAAAATATTCTATGCCGTATTTAAAAATTTGGAATGAATATATTTCGCAATTCACTAAAATTTCATTTCGACACCGGAAAATTTTTTTTTTCAACATTCATTAGCTTTTACTGTCTCCAAAAATCAACAGAGGCCTCGTGCAACTGATGATGGCTGCACTTAGTGATAAAACCTTCAGTTAAGTGGAGAAAACTGTAAATTATGAATATATTTCCAAGAAAGAGAATTGCGTCTAGTATTCACATTTTTACTGTTATGAATTGCCATCATTACTCTAAATAGAATCTCAACAACTAGAGGAAATAATAATAATTCTTTTTTCACATTTGGTCGGATTAGTACGTCGTGTCGAAAATTGACACATTAGCGTTAACTGGTTCAAATAATTTGTCAGTGTCGAATCAGCGCACCAGTACAAAAATTTGATAGACTATTTCAGAATTTTTTGTCAAATGTGAATTTCTCAATACGATTTACAAATGATTTCGACACGTGCTGTTGCATTTATATCTTTGAGTTCATTATTTATTTGAAGGCAACTTAATACCTTTACATTTCTTGAAATGTAAAGCTATTAAGTTAATCAAATATTTGTGAGAATTTCTGATCGAGGAAATCGTTTCTTCTCTCAGTGATGATGCTCTTTGGGCCATCTTGCAACATTTCTACAGTCTGCATTTCGGACATACAGCGCCATCTTTTGGAAATAAATATCATGTTCTGAGGAAATCTCTAAATTTCTCAAAATATCCGTTTCTCCATTGTCTAGTTTCACATTTGAAGAATGGGCATGGGCCACTAGGCGAGACCATTCACGGGGGGGGGGGGAGAAATAGTAGATTATGAAACAGCCAAGGCGACATTTCCGAAGTCAGGCGACATTTCCGAAGTCTTCATATATCATTGGTTAATATTGATCGCTATGTGATTGACAAATCATTCATCTATTCTAAGGGTTCTCAAGGTGGGGTGCACGGAAACATTTTTGGGGGTACGCAGTGAAAGTTCAAAAGTCGCTAGATCTAGTAACAAAGTCAGTGTTTTATTTTATTTCCATTGATATACTATAACTATAGTTTTACCCACTCTATACAAGAGGTATGCCAGTTACATACACATTTCCAGGGGGTACGTGAAGCATAAAAGGTTGAGAACCACTGATATATATGTTTTATTTTATTCCCATTGTTATACTATAACTATAGTTTTATCTATCTATACAAGGGGTACGCCAGTTACATTCACATTTCCAGGGGGTACGTGAAGAATAAAAGGTTGAGATCCACTGATATATATGTTTTATTTTATTTCCATTGTTATACTATAACTATAGTTTTATCTATCTATACAAGGGGTACGCCAGATACATACACATTTCCAGGGGGTACGTGAAGAATAAAAGGTTGAGAACCACTGATATATATGTTTTATTTTATTTCCATTGTTATACTATAAATAAAGTTTTATCTATCTATACAAGGGGTACGCCAGTTACATACACATTTCCAGGGGGTACGTGAAGAATAAAAGGTTGAGAACCACTGATATATATGTTTTATTTTATTTCCAATGTTATACTATAACTATAGTTTTATCTATCTATACAAGGGGTACGCCAGATACATACACATTTCCAGGGGGTACGTGAAGCATAAAAGGTTGAGAACCACTGATATATATGTTTTATTTTATTTCCATTGTTATACTATAACTATAGTTTTATCTATCTATACAAGGGGTACGCCAGTTACATACACATTTCCAGGGGGTACGTGAAGAATAAAAGGTTGAGAACCACTGATATATATGTTTTATTTTATTCCCATTATTATACTATAACTATAGTTTTATCTATCTATACAAGGGGTACGCCAGTTACATGCACATTTCCAGGGGGTATGTGAAGAATAAAAGGTTGAGATCCACTGATATATATGTTTTATTTTATTTCCATTGTTATACTATAACTATAGTTTTATCTATCTATACAAGGGGTACGCCAGATACATACACATTTCCAGGGGGTACGTGAAGAATAAAAGGTTGAGAACCACTGATATATATGTTTTATTTTATTTTCATTGTTATACTATAACTATAGTTTTATCTATCTATACAAGGGGTACGCCAGTTACATACACATTTCCAGGGGGTACGTGAAGAATAAAAGGTTGAGAACCACTGATATATATGTTTTATTTTATTTCCATTGTTATACTATAAATAAAGTTTTATCTATCTATACAAGGGGTACGCCAGTTACATACACATTTCCAGGGGGTACGTGAAGAATAAAAGGTTGAGAACCACTGATATATATGTTTTATTTTATTTCCAATGTTATACTATAACTATAGTTTTATCTATCTATACAAGGGGTACGCCAGATACATACACATTTCCAGGGGGTACGTGAAGCATAAAAGGTTGAGAACCACTGATATATATGTTTTATTTTATTTCCATTGTTATACTATAACTATAGTTTTATCTATCTATACAAGGGGTACGCCAGTTACATACACATTTCCAGGGGGTACGTGAAGAATAAAAGGTTGAGAACCACTGATATATATGTTTTATTTTATTCCCATTATTATACTATAACTATAGTTTTATCTATCTATACAAGGGGTACGCCAGTTACATGCACATTTCCAGGGGGTATGTGAAGAATAAAAGGTTGAGATCCACTGATATATATGTTTTATTTTATTTCCATTGTTATACTATAACTATAGTTTTATCTATCTATACAAGGGGTACGCCAGATACATACACATTTCCAGGGGGTACGTGAAGAATAAAAGGTTGAGAACCACTGATATATATGTTTTATTTTATTTTCATTGTTATACTATAACTATAGTTTTATCTATCTATACAAGGGGTACGCCAGTTACATACACATTTCCAAGGGGTACGTGAAGAATAAAAGGTTGAGAACCACTGATATATATGTTTTATTTTATTTCCATTGTTATACTATAACTATAGTTTTATCTATCTATACAAGGGGTACGCCAGTTACATACACATTTCCAGGGGGTACGTGAAGAATAAAAGGTTGAGAACCACTGATATATATGTTTTATTTTATTTCCAATGTTATACTATAACTATAGTTTTATCTATCTATACAAGGGGTACGCCAGTTACATACACATTTCCAGGGGGTATGTGAAGAATAAAAGGTTGAGAACCACTGATATATGTTTTATTTTATTCCCATTGTTATACTATAACTATAGTTTTATCTATCTATACAATAGGTACGCCAGTTACATACATATTTCCAGGGGGTACGTGAAGAATAAAAGGTTGAGAACCACTGATATATATCTTTTATTTTATTCCCATTGTTTTACTATAATTATAGTTTTATCTATCTATACAAGGGGTACGCCAGTTACATACACATTTCCAGGGGGTACGTGAAGAATAAGAGGTTGAGAACCATTGGTATATATGTTTTATTCCCATTGTTATACTATAACTATAGTTTTTTCTATCTATACAAGGGGTACGCCAGTTACATACACATTTCCAGGGGGTACGTGAAGCATAAAAGGTTGAAAACCACTGATATATATGTTTTATTTTATTCCCATTGTTATACTATAAATTGTAGCTGTAGTGTTATACTATAATGGTAGTCTGTAAATGGTAGCTAGGTAGTCACTGGAAGGAGAGCTATGCACCAATCCCCTGTGATGATGCATAGAACCGGCCAGGTCTAGCACCTAATGTCCGACCCCGCCTTCTCGTGGTACGGACCGTTAGTAACTTTCAAAAGAGATACTCTCTTGTGGAAGTGAACGGAAGGGAAAGGCTGTCAGACTAGTGTGGCCTACTGATCTGGACAACTATGGCTACTTTTTTTTCTATCCCGCTGAGGAGTGGTCAACCACACAGGGTCCTGGTGCTGACCATATAAACCTACTGGACTGGACATATATATGGCTCTGAGCTTGATTATGGATCCTGATTTTGCTGCACTGGTGGGCTTCTGTGGAGGGAAAATCTTCCGCTGTGTTTTCTATTTGTTTGTGGTTGACAGCCCCAAGTGAATAGATTCACAGGATATGGTTATCAGCTGGTGGATAATCCTGAGCAGAAGTCATCGCAGGCACCTGAACTCTTTGCTTCTATTCGCATCGTCAAATTCTGCATTGGAGGAAGTCTTCCAGTGTAGATGGCTTCAGCCTTTAGTAGTGGGGGAACGGGTCTTTGCCCCATGTGTGCGATTAGGGGGCTGTTTGATATTGTCGGCATTCCCTCTCTCAATAAACATAGTTTCTTTAAACGTCCCACTAACCATTTTCTCTCCATAGGTTGTTGGAATGTGAGGACTCTGCGCAGAGCTTTTTCTCTTGATGTCCTCACACAAGAATTCCACCATTATAATTTAGATATTCTCGGCTTGCAAGAGACCAGATGGACAGATAAAGGTCAGATTCTTAAAAATAATCTTAAATTTCTCTTTTCAGGGAGGGACGACAATAAGCATCACCAAGGCGTGGATCTGCTTCTCAGCAGACACGCTAGTGATGCTCTTCTAGGATATGAGTGCATTAATGAAAGGTTTCTTACAGCAAAATTTCAGACAAGCGTTAAAGACTTGAATGTTATCTGCTGTTATGCCCCCACTGAGGATGCCGATGAGGATGAGAAGGATAGGTTTTATGAACAACTTCAGGATATTTTGAATTCTGACAAGAAAGGAGATATTACCCTTGTTCTTGGTGACTTTAATGCCAAAGTTGGTACTGACTCTGACCTTTGGGGAGGAGTAATAGGCCCTTTTGGTATTGGTAGCTGCAATGGCAATGGCCAACGTCTCCTACACGTAAGTAAACTCAATGGATTCAGAATAACTAACACATATTACAAACACTGCGACATACATAAGTACACATGGGTTTCACCTGATGGGCTGCATAAGAATATGATTGATTACATATTAATTAACAGCAAATGGGCTAGTTCTGTTAGGAATACCAGGGCATACAGGGGAGCTGAAATTGGATCTGACCATTACCTTGTTAAAAGTGTGTTGCAACTTAAGCTTAAAAAGTGTTGTGCTACGGTTAAAAAATTTACTTTTAATACTGAAGCTCTGAAAGATCCAGTTATAGCCAAAGCTTACCATGATAGGTTACTTAGTCATTATGACAGTCATGGTTTGCTTACTACTGAAGTTGAGGAAGAATGGGATCATTTTAAACAGGCTTTTTTGGACACTAACAATACTCTTTTAGGAAAAAAGGAGCAGAAGAGGCAGAATTATCTGAGTGATAAGGCACTTGAGCTTATTTCGGAAAGAAAGAACTGCAGGAATGTCCTTAATCAATACCATACTAGTCCTAATAGAAAGCATTACAGAGAACTTAATAAACGTGTAAAAGATCAGTTAGCTGCTGATAAGAATCTTTGGCTTGATGGTTTGGCTGACAAAGCCGAGGAAGCAGTTAGACAGCACAACAGAAGAGAGCTGTACCAGATAGTTAATGTTTTGTGTGGTAGAAAACGGACAGGCATACAAGGATTGAAGGATAAACAAGGTAAGGTTATAGAAGGGGAGGATTCTGTCATGGCTAGGTGGGCTGAGCATTTCAGTGATGTTCTAAACAATGTAGTTAGTTCTACTCCCATTGTTTGCAATGATGATAGATGCATTAGTGGCTTTAATGTTGGCCCTATAACACAATCTGAAGTTATTTTGGCTGTTTCTAAACTTAAACTTCATAAATCCCCAGGGATAGATAAAATTACTACGGAAATGCTTAGAGCTGGGAATGTTTCGGTTACCACTTGGATGACTGAAATTCTGAATATCTTTTATGATAAAGGCATGGTTCCTAAGGATTTTACCAGAGCTATTGTTATCCCTATTTTCAAAAAAGGTGATCGCAGTTCTTGTGATAACTATAGGGGTATCAGCCTACTCTCTGTTTCAGGTAAAGTTCTTTCCATGATTGTGCTTAATAGAATTAAGAATCTGGTTGACAGTCAATTGCGTGATGAGCAATGTGGATTCAGAAGTGGTAGGGGATGTGTGGATCAGATATTTTCACTTAGGCAGATTCTTGAGAAATGTTTAGAGTTTCAGAAACCTTTGGTTGCTAGCTTTGTTGATTTCAAAAAGGCTTTCGACTCTGTTGATCGTCATAATTTGTGGTTGATTGTGAGATCATATGGTATACCAGACAAGTTAGTTAACATAATGAAAGCTCTCTATAATAACACTGAGTCGTGTGTGAGAGTTGGTAAGGCTTGTAGCAATTGGTTTAGCATTACTTCTGGTGTTCGACAAAGGTGCATTTTGTCTCCTTTTCTCTTTAGCTTGGTTATTGATTATATTATGCGAAATTCACTTCAAGGGAAAGATTTTGGCCTTAAATGGGCTGGAGATACGAAAATTTCTGATTTAGATTATGCTGATGATTTAGCCCTTTTGGCAAATGATGTTGATGAGATGAACTCTTTCATTCGAGCTGTTGATGAGACTGGTAGTAGAGTCGGTTTGGTTATAAACAGAGAGAAAACTAAAGTGATGAAAATTGGTCAAGCAGGCTGTGATTCAGTTAATCTGAATGGTTGCAGTCTTGAGCAGGTGTCACAGTTTAATTATCTTGGGAGCTATATAACAGATAATGGTGATGTGCGGCATGAGATTAACAGACGAATAAGGATTGCTGCCGGGACTTTTAAGAATCTATGGAGAGGTGGAGAAATAGGCGTATACACCTGAAGACTAAAATTAGACTGTATAATAGTTTGGTTCTTTCTAGGGTTAGTTATGGTAGTGAAACCTGGACACTTTGTAAACAAGATAACAGGAAACTAGATGCTTTTGATTCCAGATGCCTACGTAGTGTCTTGGGCATTAGATGGTTCAACTTTGTAACTAATGATGAGGTTAGGCAAAGGAGTTTGCAACCTCCTTTAAGCAGCATATTGTGCAGAGAGAGACTCCGTTGATTTGGCCTTGTTGCCCGTATGAATAATTATAGATTGGCGAATAGGGTTATGAACAGTGTGCCTAAAGGCCAGAAAGAAGGGGAGACCTAGGATGCGGTGGGCAGACAATGTCAAACAGGACCTTGTTAGAATTGGTGTGCAGTGGCCAGATGCAGTAGATGCAGCTCAGGATAGACTTGCTTGGAGAACTAAATTGCACGGTCTGGTTGGACCTCCGTAGCCCATGGCTGCTTGATGATGATGACGACGACGACGACGACGACGACGACGACGACGACGACGATGATGATGATGATGATGATGATGATGATGATGATGACGTTATACTATAACTATAGTTTTATCTATCTATACAAGGGGTACGCCAGTTACATACACATTTCCAGAGGGTACGTGAAGAATAAAAGGTTGAGAACCACTGATATATATATTTTATTTTATTCCCATTATTATACTATAACTATAGTTTTACCTATCTATACAAGGGGTACGCCAGTTACATACACATTTCCAGGGGGTACGTGAAGCATAAAAGGTTGAGAACCACTGATTTATGTTTTTTTTTATTCCCATTGTTATACTATAACTATAGTTTTATCTATCTATACAAGGGGTACGCCAGTTACATACACATTTCCAGGGGGTACGTGAAGAATAAAAGGTTGAGAACCACTGATATATATGTTTTATTTTATTTCCATTGTTATACTATAACTATAGTTTTATCTATCTATACAAGGGGTACGCCAGTTACATGCACATTTCCAGGGGGTACATGAAGCATGAAAGGTTGAGAACCACTGATATATATTGTCAGGCTAGAGGCCTTTTTAGATATTTTTTTTGTTTATGATTTGTATATTATTTTGGATTTCACAAAAATAGGCATATGCTACGTGGGAGGCCCTCTGTCCCGGCATCTGGAAAGTTAATTGCAGTAGCAGTGTCCGGGGAACGGCTAGCGTCCGCTGACAAGTGACCCGGGTCCCTTAGGGCTAACGGCCTTGCCAGATGGCCAGAGCAGAGAGCGAAAGGAAGAAAGGGTTGGCAACAACGAGAAGAACAGAGCCGGTCGAGTTTCGAAAGCGTGCAGACGTGGAATATTAAAGCTGGTAAATGCCGATTGGTAATAACGGCATTGGGCTCTGTGAATACAGCTGAACAGGCATAGTAAACTGGTGTTGTTGTAATCTATGTAATTGAGCATATGTCCTCGTCCATCAAGCATGTTTGGAAGGTTAAATAAATATTTGTTATTTTAAAGTAAAGGCTGAAGTTGAACCAATTTATTGGGGAGGAGCCTCAGTATTGAGTCCCTGCAATTGTGATAAAATCTTTGATTTTTGTTCCGAAAGACTCTTTCACCCATCGCGTATTGCGATCGAACCGAGGGGACGTTCCTAAGTGGTCCCAATAGACCGACAAACGAAGAAGCAACGTCACAAAGTGGCGCAGCCGCCAGTACGCAACAGAGGTGAAAGTAGCGGCGAAGGTGACGGAAGAGTTCCGACATCCATTGTGAGCTGACCAAAACAAGGCTGATACTGCCAAGAGTGTCCTGCGGTGTGCTTCAGGCGATAGAATAGCTGTGAAGGTACCTGAAGAGTCGTGCATCACGTTCGAACTGTGAAGAAAGCTGTGAAGGTGATGGAAAAGTTCAACATCCACTGGGAGCTGACCAATGCAAGGCTGATACTGCCAAGAGTGTTCCGACTGTGTGCTTCAGGTGGCAGACTGACGAGGCGGCTCGTTCCTGTCATTACATCGGAGGTAAGTATCCTCTTTCTCTAGGGGCGAGTAGTTAGATACGGCAGAGGCCTGTACGAGCTAAAATGGAGCTTAGGAGCGGTTGCGATAGGGAAAGGGATGAGTTAAGGCGAGGCTACACAGTCACAGAAAGGGATAGCGCGCAGGGTTGTTATTCAGGGAGTGACCGGGGAAGCGAGGAGGTGACAATAGACAGAGAGTCTGATGCTGCGGAAGACATGAGAGGGTTGAGGGATTATGGCAATGACAACGATACGGATATGCTGCAGAACCGGACCAGAAAGCAAAGAGCTAAAGAAAGGATTGGAGATGATTTTGAATTAGAGAGGATGAGGTTAGAGATGCAGCTGAGAAGGGAAGAGAGAGAGGCGGCAGAAAGGGAAAAGGAGAGAGAGGCGGCAGAAAGGGAAAAGGAGAGAGAGCATGAGTATAGAATGCTGGAACTGCAAATGAGGAATGCAAACGAGGAGAGGGGTGATGTGCGAACGGTGGCAGTTTCTAGTAATCCAGCAGATGCGCGGCTGGCTAATTATATAAAATTATTGGGAAATATGTTAGCTGGAAGCCCTAAAAACCCAGAAGAAGTGATAAATCTCTTTGAGACAGCGGAAAGGGGTTTTAAGATATATGAAGTACCAGAGGAGTTTCAAGGCAAAGTCATCATTTCTTTTTTAGAACGTAAATATGCAAATCACGTTTTTCGAAAATTAAGTGCAGAGGATTTTGCTAATTATAAGAAAGTTAAAGAGGCCGTATTAAAAGAGTTTAAGCTCACTCCCTCTGCGTACAAGAGAAAGTTTGAAACTATCACTAAAGAACCGAGTGAGTCATATAATCAATTAGCCTCGAGGCTCAGAAATAGCTGGGATTACTATGTCCGCAGTAGGAAGGTGACAAAATTTGAGGAGGTTATGGACCTGATAGTGTCGGATAAGTTACGTGATAGCCTTCCTCAAGACACTCATGCTTACGTAGTACAGAAAGAGGCGGAGTCATGGGCAAAAGCAGACGAAATATCAACGTGGGCAGAAATCCATCTAGCCAGTGTAAACGGAACGGAAGAGGTCCAAACTTTTAAAGAGTTAAGGCATAGACAAAATGCAGAACGTGTTGTTTCCCCCCAGCAGAGGATAGACTCAGAGAGAATTTATTCGAGCAGAAGGTATCGGTCAGCAGTTAGTTTAGCTGAATATAGAAATGTCCCAAAAGTAAGGAGGTGCCATAAATGTAGATCTGACGAACATTTGATGAAAGATTGCCCACTGAGAACTGTGGACCGTGAGAGCCGAACTCAGGTGTACCAAGTTAGCACCTTGGATCAGAATTCTGAAGATGTTTGTGAGGCAACAATAGGAAGGGTTACGACACATTCAAAGCCAAGTCCAAGCAGTCGAGTAATGGGACAGGGAGAGATACGTATCCCAGTAGATTATGAAGAGGTTCGAATCAGATGTGGCGACCAGACAGCTAGAGCAGTCGTGGATTCGGGGGCAGACCTGACAGTAATCAAAAAGGGTATGCTGAACGAAGAAAAACACCCGGTAAAAGACCATCTGTTGTTGCATGGACCGTTTGGTGATGCCATAAGGGCAGAGGTAAAAGAGCTGCCTTTAAGTTTGATTGATGGTACAGACAATAGCACTGTGAGTGGTGAAGAAATTAAAGTGCTATGCGCAGTAGTAGCAAAACTGCGGAAGGAGGTACTTCTGAGTGTGGAAGCATATGGTAAGTTAATTAGAAAGAAGGAGAGAAGGCCTGTAACTGGTAACCTCAGGAGGAAAATCCACGAGCCGTGGGCCAATAGAGGAAGTTACTATGAAAGAGGTAGAGGAATTGCAGTTAGAAAAAGGGAAATGTATGCTCCATGGAGACCGTCCAATCAACGCCGTACTATCTCCCAGCCCAAACATGTGCAGCAATCTGTCAGACTCGATGTCTACGATGATCAAAATTATGCAGGGGAGGGGGCGAACATTGCATTTGGAGGTAACAATGGGTCAGGTCGACGCCAATGTCGACGACCTTCAGCCTGTAGAGTCAGAGGATACGTACGGGAAGGTGATATCTAGGTAGTCACGAAAGGTGTGCATAGCCTTTCACATGGGATGTCACCTGTGAACGAAGGAACACCGCCAGTACGGCATACCTTCGTCAAAGACGGTTATTAGTGAGAGAATTCAATTATAAACTGTGTACTCTAGGACAACTACTTCATTCACCAGGTTTTTTTTTGTTTGAAGCAAAAAGACAATATTTAGACTCAGTGCACCGGGATATACCTAGAAGTTCTTCTATATTTAAGTGTAGTGTACATAGATGTGTAAAAAATGTGCCAATTCGCAGAGAATTTATAGAATTCATAAAGCGACTTAGAACTCTGAATTTTATGGCATTGAACTCTAAGATTTACGCGAAAATGAACTCTAATTTTTAGCGTTCAACTTGACTTTTTAGTCAGCAGTTAACAGGACTAACTACTGACTTCTGGCAGGGAGGTGTCAGACCTAGAGGCCTTTTTAGATATTTTTTTGTTCATGATTTGTATATTATTTTGGATTTCACCAAAATAGGCATATGCTACGTGGGAGGCTCTCTGTCCCGGCATCTGGAAAGTTAATTGCAGTAGCAGTGTCCAGGGAACGGCTAGCGTCCGCTGACAAGTGACCCAGGTCCCTTAGGGCTAACGGCCTTGCCAGATGGCCAGAGCAGAGAGTGAAAGGAAGAAAGGGTTGGCAACAACGAGAAGAACAGAGCTGGTCGAGTTTCGAAAGCGTGCAGACGTGGAATTGTAAAGCTGGGAAATGCCGACTGGTAATAACGGCATTGGGCTCTGTGAATACAGCTGAACAGGCATAGTAAGCTGGTGTTGTTGTAATCTATGTAATTGAGCATATGTCCTCGTCCATCAAGCATGTTTGGAAGGTTAAATAATATTTGTTATTTTAAAGTAAAGGCTGAAGTTGAACCAATTTATTGGGGAGGAGCCTCAGTATTGAGTATCTGCAATTGTGATAAAATCTTTGATTTTTGTTCCGAAAGACTCTTTCACCCGTCGCGTATTGCGATCGAACCGAGGGGACGTTCCTAAGTGGTCCCAATAGACCGACAAACGAAGAAGCAACATCACATATATTTTTATTTTATTCCCATTGTTATATTATAACTATAGTTTTATCTATCTGTACAAGGGGTACGCCAGTTACATACACATGTCCAGGGGGTACGTGAAGCATTAAAGGTTGAGAACCACTGATATATATGTTTTACTTTATTCCCATTGTTATACTATAACTATAGTTTTATCTATCTATACAAGGGGTACGCCAGTTACATACACATTTCCAGGGGGTACGTGAAGCATAAAAGGTTGAGAACCACTGATATATATGTTTTCTTTTATTCCCATTTTTATACTATAACTATAGTTTTATCTATCTATACAAGGGGTACGCCAGTTACATACACATTTCCAGGGGGTACGTGAAGCATAAAAGGTTGAGAACCACTGATATATATGTTTTATTTTATTCCCATTGTTATACTATAACTATAGTTTTATCTATCTATACAAGGGGTACGCCAGTTACATACACATTTCCAGGGGGTACGTGAAGAATAAAAGGTTGAGAACCACTGATATATATGTTTTATTTTATTCCCATTGTTATACTATAACTATAGTTTTATCTATCTATACAAGGGGTACGCCAGTTACATACACATTTCCAGGGGGTACGTGAAGCATAAAAGGTTGAGAACCACTGATATATATGTTTTATTTTATTCCCATTGTTATACTATAACTATAGTTTTATCTATCTATACAAGGGGTACGCCAGTTACATACACATTTCCAGGGGGTACGTGAAGCATAAAAGGTTGAGAACCACTGATATATATGTTTTATTTTATTCCCATTGTTATACTATAACTATAGTTTTATCTATCTATACAAGGGGTACGCCAGTTACATACATATTTCCAGGGGGTACGTGAAGCATAAAAGGTTGAGAACCACTGATATATATGTTTTATTTTATTCCCATTGTTATACTATAACTATACTTTTATCTATCTATACAAGGGGTACGCCAGTTACATACACATTTCCAGGGGGTACGTGAAGCATAAAAGTTTGAGAACCACTGATATATATGTTTTATTTTATTCCCATTGTTATACTATATAGCTATAGTTTTATCTATCTATACAAGGGGTACGCCAGTTACATACACATTTCCAGGGGGTACGTGAAGCATAAAAGGTTGAGAACCACTGATATATATGTTTTATTTTATTCCCATTGTTATACTATATAGCTATAGTTTTATCTATCTATACAAGGGGTACGCCAGTTACATACACATTTCCAGGGGGTACGTGAAGCATAAAAGGTTGAGAACCACTGATATATATGTTTTATTTTATTCCCATTGTTATACTATAACTATAGTTTTATCTATCTATACAAGGGGTACGCCAGTTACATACACATTTCCAGGGGGTACGTGAAGCATAAAAGGTTGAGAACCACTGATATATATGTTTTATTTTTTTCCCATTGTTATACTATAACTATAGTTTTATCTATCTATACAAGGGGTACGCCAGTTACATACACATTTCCAGGGGGTACGTGAAGCATAAAAGGTTGAGAACCACTGATATATATGTTTTATTTTATTCCCATTGTTATACTATATAGCTATAGTTTTATCTATCTATACAAGGGGTACGCCAGTTACATACACATTTCCAGGGGGTACGTGAAGCATAAAAGGTTGAGAACCACTGATATATATGTTTTATTTTATTCCCATTGTTATACTATAACTATAGTTTTATCTATCTATACAAGGGGTACGCCAGTTACATACACATTTCCAGGGGGTACGTGAAGCATAAAAGGTTGAGAACCACTGATATATATGTTTTATTTTTTTCCCATTGTTATACTATAACTATAGTTTTATCTATCTATACAAGGGGTACGCCAGTTACATACACATTTCCAGGGGGTACGTGAAGCATAAAAGGTTGAGAACCACTGATATATATGTTTTATTTTATTCCCATTGTTATACTGTATAGCTATAGTTTTATCTATCTATACAAGGGGTACGCCAGTTACATACACATTTCCAGGGGGTACGTGAAGCATAAAAGGTTGAGAACCACTGATATATATGTTTTATTTTATTCCCATTGTTATACTGTATAGCTATAGTTTTATCTATCTATACAAGGGGTACGCCAGTTACATACACATTTCCAGGGGGTACGTGAAGCATAAAAGGTTGAGAACCACTGATATATATTGTTGCGGATTACAAAAATGGATAGCCGCTGAGCGTGAGTATTAAAAGCTATATTTCAAAACCAAATTCAATACAAGGTAAATTGTTACAAAGGAAATATGGATGAAGTATCTTATTAACAAATCAACTATTAACATGCACAAGTCATCAATCTTCACGTAGAGCACACAACATCAGCTCTGTGTATTTTACTAAATACTACCTTTTACTTGATTTACCAGGTCACCCGAAGATCTTCACTCGTAAACCAATTCTCGTCCTGTGCTAATAACTTTTCACACACCAGCCGAACAAAAAGACAGTCCGTGTAGACATTCGAAGTTAGCCATAAAAGTTCCCACTTTTATACTTCCGCGTATACACAACACATCAAGTTACTTCTTGATACTTAACGATAAAAGATCCCACTTTTATCCTTCCGCGTATACACAACACATCAAGTTACTTCTTGATACTTACGCGCACTGTCTCAGAACAGCTCACCGTCCATTTTCGAACTCTCCGACCGTTACAACACAACGACCGTTACAATACAAAACCGTTAACGCTCCACTCTTCTTCTCCAAATTCTCCCAACGTTCTTATTCGTTGGCTGAAACTTTGCTTTCGGTTGCCAGATTCTTCTGTCGTAACAATATGTTTTATTTTATTCCCATTGTTATACTGTATAGCTATAGTTTTATCTATCTATACAAGGGGTACGCCAGTTACATACACATTTCCAGGGGGTACGTGAAGCATAAAAGGTTGAGAACCACTGATATATATGTTTTATTTTATTCCCATTGTTATACTGTATAGCTATAGTTTTATCTATCTATACAAGGGGTACGCCAGTTACATACACATTTCCAGGGGGTACGTGAAGCATAAAAGGTTGAGAACCACTGATATATATGTTTTATTTTATTCCCATTGTTATACTATAACTATAGTTTTATCTATCTATACAAGGGGTACGCCAGTTACATACATATTTCCAGGGGGTACGTGAAGCATAAAAGGTTGAGAACCACTGATATATATGTTTTATTTTATTCCCATTGTTATACTATATAGCTATAGTTTTATCTATCTATACAAGGGGTACGCCAGTTACATACACATTTCCAGGGGGTACGTGAAGCATAAAAGTTTGAGAACCACTGATATATATGTTTTATTTTATTCCCATTGTTATACTATAACTATAGTTTTATCTATCTATACAAGGGGTACGCCAGTTACATACACATTTCCAGGGGGTACGTGAAGCATAAAAGTTTGAGAACCACTGATATATATGTTTTATTTTATTCCCATTGTTATACTATATAGCTATAGTTTTATCTATCTATACAAGGGGTACGCCAGTTACATACACATTTCCAGGGGGTACGTGAAGCATAAAAGGTTGAGAACCACTGATATATATGTTTTATTTTATTCCCATTGTTATACTATATAGCTATAGTTTTATCTATCTATACAAGGGGTACGCCAGTTACATACACATTTCCAGGGGGTACGTGAAGCATAAAAGGTTGAGAACCACTGATATATATGTTTTATTTTATTCCCATTGTTATACTATAACTATAGTTTTATCTATCTATACAAGGGGTACGCCAGTTACATACACATTTCCAGGGGGTACGTGAAGCATAAAAGGTTGAGAACCACTGATATATATGTTTTATTTTTTTCCCATTGTTATACTATAACTATAGTTTTATCTATCTATACAAGGGGTACGCCAGTTACATACACATTTCCAGGGGGTACGTGAAGCATAAAAGGTTGAGAACCACTGATATATATGTTTTATTTTATTCCCATTGTTATACTGTATAGCTATAGTTTTATCTATCTATACAAGGGGTACGCCAGTTACATACACATTTCCAGGGGGTACGTGAAGCATAAAAGGTTGAGAACCACTGATATATATGTTTTATTTTATTCCCATTGTTATACTGTATAGCTATAGTTTTATCTATCTATACAAGGGGTACGCCAGTTACATACACATTTCCAGGGGGTACGTGAAGCATAAAAGGTTGAGAACCACTGATATATATGTTTTATTTTATTCCCATTGTTATACTGTATAGCTATAGTTTTATCTATCTATACAAGGGGTACGCCAGTTACATACACATTTCCAGGGGGTACGTGAAGCATAAAAGGTTGAGAACCACTGATATATATGTTTTATTTTATTCCCATTGTTATACTGTATAGCTATAGTTTTATCTATCTATACAAGGGGTACGCCAGTTACATACACATTTCCAGGGGGTACGTGAAGCATAAAAGGTTGAGAACCACTGATATATATGTTTTATTTTATTCCCATTGTTATACTGTATAGCTATAGTTTTATCTATCTATACAAGGGGTACGCCAGTTACATACACATTTCCAGGGGGTACGTGAAGCATAAAAGGTTGAGAACCACTGATATATATGTTTTATTTTATTCCCATTGTTATACTGTATAGCTATAGTTTTATCTATCTATACAAGGGGTACGCCAGTTACATACACATTTCCAGGGGGTACGTGAAGCATAAAATGTTGAGAACCACTGATATATATGTTTTATTTTATTCCCATTGTTATACTATATAGCTATAGTTTTATCTATCTATACAAGGGGTACGCCAGTTACATACACATTTCCAGGGGGTACGTGAAGCATAAAAGGTTGAGAACCACTGATCTATTCGATTGGCGATTACTAGGTAACAATGCCATCTCAATTTATAAAAACACTTTGTTCTCTTCATTTCTCTTTTTTATTTTGTACAGTTCTCTTTATATAAGAGTTTCATTATTCAGAGTTGTTTATGTTTAATTTATTCAATACTTTAATTATTTTTCTCATTTAAAAAAAAAGGAAACCGGCTTGGCGATCAAAAATATTTTTAACAACGGTTCGTCCGAACCCTGCGAACTGCCAAAACGAAATCTCTATTGACAGGTGATTTATAGGTCCTTGACCTATGATCAATAATCTCCCCCCCCACAAACACACACGCGCATGTAGACATGGATTACAGAGCGCCTACCAGAGTTCGCAATTTAGTTCTTCAGATATATATGTTTAGAGCTACAGCTGCTGCATTTGGCTACTGTACGTCAATTCTAACGAAGTCCTGTTCGACATTGTCTGCCCACCGCATCCTAGGTCTCTCCCTCTTTCTGAGGCTTTTAGGCACACTGTTCATAATCCTATTCACTAATCTATAATTATCCCTACAGGCAACATGGCTAAACCAACGGAGTCTCTCTTTGCACAATATGTTGCTCAAAGGAGGTTGTCGACTCCTTTACACAACCTTATCATTACCTAAAAAGTCAAACCACCTAATGCCCAAGATACTGCGTAACCATTTAGAATCAAAGACATCACGTTTCCTGTAATCATGCTTATAAAGGATCCAGGTTTCGTTACCATCACCAATCTTATAAAGAACCGCACCATTATACAGTTTAATTTTAATCTTTAGGTGTAAGTGCCAATTTTTCCACACTCTCCATAGATTCTTAAAAGTCCCGGCAGCAATCCCTATTCTTCTATTTATCTGATGCCGCACATCATCAGTATCTGTTATTAGTATCAAGATAATTGCTAATTCAAGTTAGTATCAAGATAATTAAACTGAAACACTTTCTCAAAAGTGCAGCCATTCAAAGCAATTGATGCACCATCTGCCTAACCAATTTCCATCACTTCAGTTTTCTCCCTGTTTATCCCCGAACCTACTCTATTACCAGTCTCATTAACAACCCTAATGAACTAATTCATCTCATCAACATCATTAGCCAATAGGGCGAAATTATCCACATAATGTAAATCAAAAATTTTGAAATCTGTAGCCATTTGAGCCAAAAATCTTCCCCATGTAAAGAATTATACATGAAGTAATCAATAACCAAACTAATGGGAAAAGGAGACAAAATGCACCTTTGCCTAACTCAACTAACAATACTAAAACAATCTCTGCAAAATGCGTTCATTAAGAGTTGCGGAGTATTCCCCAATAGGAGTACCACCAAGAGTTCCAGAATTGTCATAGACACCTTCAACTTTGCATAGATGCTGGAGAGGAGTGCTTTGAAGGACAATAAAAGTTTTGTTCAGGTAAGTTTAGGTTTTTGTTCTACAGATGCATATCAAGAACTTTTTCCTGTAGCTCTGATCGTTAGGACTGGGAACCCATACGCAAGCAGAAAACATAGCGAGATGCTGTGTTTTCTGTTTGCCTATGGGTTCTCAGCCTAAAACATTTTTCCTCAACAGAAACCCACCAGTGCAGAAAGTCCAGGATCCATAATCAAGCTCAAAACCACAAGCCAGTCCAGACTAGAGGGTGTAAATGATCAGTACTAGGACCTTTTGAAGTTGACCACTCAAAAGCAGGGCAGAAAAAAAAGTAACCACTTATGGCCAGCCCTCCCTTTCCGTTCCCTTCCAGAAGAGAATATTTCTTTTGAAAGGTACTAATGGCCTGTACCACGAGAAAACAGGGTCGGATATTAGGCATTAAGCCTGGCAGATTCTGTGCATCATCACCGGGGATTGGTACACAGCTCTCCTTC